>OY728140.1:795088045-797588045 GCA_963277665.1 Viscum album | reverse complement strand
AAGGATAATAAGATTTTTTTTAATGCACACATAAAGTAAAAACATAAATTCCATACACTATTCAAAGGTTTCTAGTTCTCTACATAGGGGTAAATTACATTTTTTTCATACCACTTATGGGTATCTTAGAACTTTTTTAGAGGTAAGAAACCCTTGTGTAAAGATAAGAATCAATTGAGTAAAGGTAATAATATAATTGATACCAATAATATAAATTATTGACATGATTTTCCTATTATATACTCACATTAAAATTTCCAACTAATTTATTTTATGACATGTTTGATATACAAGATTCCATGCATTAACCATCATTTTTTTCTATCTCAACATCATTATTTGTATAAGTTGAATCATGTATAATTGTCCCATTGTATTCTTTCTATGTTACATTTTACTTCTCATGAGGATTGATAAATGTAAACCATTCAAGTATCGAATTATTTATTCCACTGATTTCATTTTAATCATGAATATACTGCATCTTATTTCACTCAATTTTAATACTAAAGATAATTCTTTAACTGTAAAACAATTTTTTTACATGGTAACTCACCTTATTAAGAATTAATAAAGGTATTACAATGATACTATAATAAGGGAAGTGTATAAGTAATCCCATTAAAGGATTATTAAATACACAATTACAAAAACACTTAATTTGAAACTTCATGGAGATCCAATCAGTATCGTACTTCCAGATTCATGATATTCTGATAATGAATGTTTTTAAAAAATATAAATTATATAATATAATAATAAAAAAAAGAAAAAATAATTATTTTGAATAAATATAATGAAAAAATAATTCAAAATATAAATTCATATGTTTTGGTCATAGAAAACATTTATTAAAGAAGAACATTGATCCACACTACATGAATAATCCTATTTTTTTAATAATTTTTTTTATCTGGGAAATCATTTATAATACCATCATGAAATAATCCAATATCACATATCTAAATTAAAAATCCAATAAGATAATCTAAATGCATATTCTAATTGGAAATTCGTTAAATCATGCTAGTATCTATCCAAATAAACCATAAGAGATGGAATATGATATAATTTAGGCATACTAGAAGTGACCCAAAATAGTATAATACATGGAATACGAAACAAATAATATATACTAGTAACATGCCAATTAAATAACATGTCTCATATTAAGTTACAAGAAAAACATTATAAAATAAAAAGTATATATTCTTCATTCAAATAAGTTTTCAATGTTTTAAAACATAATTTTGGAAAAAAATTATCTAGAAAAATAGGTAGTATCTAAAGAAATATGGTTTTTACACATTGAGCCATTTCAATATAATAAGTGTTCTATTTAGAAAAAATATTTTTATATCTTAATACATACCAAATGAATCAAGTATCCATAAAAATTGATAAATGTGATTGAATTTTAAAAAATGATAGAAACTTCAAAAGGATATTTTTGCTAATAGAATATATTATATAATTAAAGTATGATTCATGAACTAACTATTACCTAAACACTTTTATAAATAGATCGAAAAAAGTTTTTATCCAATTTAATGTTTGGGTTCAAGATAATTATACAGAATAAATTTCCAAAATAAATAAAACAACTGTTTATAACATTGAATATTTGATTAGACCCCAATTTTATACTCAACAATTTTTCCACGTAAATGAAACTTATATAAATATTTTTATAGTTATTTTTAATAACCCAATCCATTATTACATGATTTATTAATTATGGCATACCATATATAAAATTACTTAACTTCCTTTCCCAACCTAAAACCAAAATACAAAAATGAATTATACAATATCCAAGTTACAACATAGCATAACAAATCAACTCCCCTATTTATATAATATAACCATGTATAAATTTCTTTAATAATCCCATGCATGTAATCATAAACATGAGTAACTTACTTTTAGTTTAATAGAACATAATAGATTGAATTGTTTTTAATTATTTCAACCATGTATCGATGCCATTAGTAGCTTATCACGAAATTAAAAACCTATATGGAAATATTTCATGTTATATATTAAGAAATTGATAAAATAATTTCTCATGGTTAATAAAAATTACATAATTCTATAATGAGAAAAACAATAAATAATTTAGGTAAGGATAACACAATCTTAAATAATAATTAAGAATATCATGATAACACATCAATCAGTATAACACAAAATACATAATCAAAATAATAGAGAAAACAGAAAGAATAAATTACCTTGATTAATGGGTATATTATTTTTGATAATCCAAGAGTTCGGAAGCCACATCATATGGGTGGAAAGGATTAGAACTAGTGGCGGGGGGGGGGGGGGGGTGGTGAGGCACAATATCAGCAGCAAGGTGCTGTGAGAGGTGATGATGCTCAGGATTAGTGGCGAGGTGTAGCGAGGATAGGGTCATGGGGGTTCAGGGGGGAGGGTCACGGGGGTCACAGAGTGTGGGGGAGAAGTGTTGGGTTTTGAAAAAAATGAAATTTTTTGCGGTGGATTTAAACAAACCCCTAAATAATTTTAAAAAAATCGTGGCGGTTTAATAAACAAATTATAAACACTTATTTTGGTGTAGTGGGTAATTCTATTAAATATATATTATGGAAGCCTAAAATGAGTTCTATTTATTTGAAGTAATAAACAAAAATGGAAAATTAACTTGGAACACCCATGGGGTGCCCATATAAGGTGTTTATAACCTCCCAACTACCAAACAAGGATCAATAAGTGTATAATAAAGTGGGATAATCAATTTTATATTAAGAACTCTATTTAAAGGGGGTTATATGAAAAAGTTGGTGTATGGTACAACAACTCAGCTATGAAGAATCAATACTCAAAGGGAAAACGATGAGAAAATCCACCTCATGGTTATAGATGACTGCACACTCAATGTTAAACTCAAATTTGAATTAGGTTGGAAGAGAAATGAGAAACTGTCCAACGCCCTGAAAATAGGGAAAACTAGTTTTCACCTAAATAGAATGAAAAATAATAAGATTAAAAAATATATGAAGTAATATGGTATTAAATCATACCGATATGAATGTAATTATTTCAATATATCATGAATCAATCACTTGATGCTGGAATTATCTCTAAGCCTAAATTTATGAGGATATTAGCTAAAATGTGGAGAAAAGGGGGCTGATATGATGGATTGAGTGTGGGGGAAGAATGAATTAGGTTTATAGAATAAAGAGTGGGAAATTGTAATTTCAACTCATAAATAAGGGTTTCACAGTTTAGGTGCATGGTTTCTATAACATGCACAAACCATGTGCATGTCACTTCTACATAGTGTAAACCATCATCTTTAGGAACATGATTTTTCTTACAATGTAAAAACCCTGAAAAATGGATTTTTACAAATTCCTAGTAGAATTACACATTCGTGCACCTAATGTTGTCTGATTTTAGTCAAATTGTGATTTATACAAGTCTCCATTATCTACAACCACATGTTTTTTGAGAAATTGTATGGTATGGGTGGCATGGATTCTCTAAATTGTGTGGCCATTTATTTTTTACATTTTTTGGAACACGTGGGTCTGAACAAACCTTATATGGTCTTATGACCTTCTTCAAGACGTATCACACATTTATTATGATTTAGAAACTTTATAAGGGACATTTAAAAGAATAAAAATTGAAAATAGAATGATCCCACCTTTGTTAAAATACTAGTCATTATAACCTGCCTTCTTTAAATAAAATCATCATTGAGTTGGACTTATGATGGTAAATAGGTATATTTTGTGAAGTGTTCCATCCAATATGCCCATATATCAGCTCCCTGCTCCTTCTTGTTGTCTGGTACCTGGACTTACTTCCATAGCACATGGACCAAATAAACAGTTCTTCCACATAGTGTCTTTGTGATCTGATCCAAAATGTTAAATGGATAATCCATGGAAGCATCTGTATTGAATTCACCCTCATTAGCCAATATTCCATGTGATGGGTCTGGATAATATAATCAAAGTTGATATACAAGAAACACATCTTTTATAGACTAGTATCTCTGAGGAAGTCCCTACTGGTAAGCCATTGGTCTAATCCTTTTCACAAACACAAAGATTCCAATGATCCTGGGCGAGAGCATACCCTATATTTGAATACATCTATTCCCAATGAGGGAGGTAATCTAAATAAATATTGTTCTCTTACCTCAAACTGAAGATGTTGTCTGTTTCTTTTGGCATAAAAATTATATCTCGACAGAGACTTCATAATTCACTTCCAGATTAACAAGACCAGCTCTATTATCTCTTGTATAAGACCTGGTCCATGAATAGCTATTTCTCCCTACTCTAGACATCATATAAGTTAGTGGAAAGGCCTACAATATAGTTCTTCATAAGGATCCATCTCTACGGTATCATGAAATACATTATTATAATAAAACACATTGAGGGGAATGTGTTTCTCCAAAGAACCCCAAAATTCAAGGACACATGCCCAGAGAATATCCTCAAAATCCTAAATAGTATGCTTCCTATATCCATCAGTCTATGTGTGATAGTCTATGCTTAGACGCACCTGTGTAACCAATGCCTTCTGTAACCCCTCCTAGAGTAGTGAAATAAAACAAGCATCTCTTTTAGAAAATATAGAACAAGGATATCCCAGATTATATAAAACCTCCTTGACCTACAATCATCCTAGCTCATCTACCGAGAAGGTCTCTCACACTGGTATGAAGTGAGAGACCTTCCTCACAAAATAAACTTCAACCCACACTATATCATTTCATCGAGGTGGTCTGGGTAAACCAGTCAATAAATCCAAAAATAAATCGTCCCATTTCCACTCAGCAATGACCAATGAATGTAAAATCTCTTCTAAACACTAATATTCCCCCTTCATCTACTGATAGGTAGAAAACCAAGTAATGAATCTGAAAATATAATGTTTCATACAGGGATACCTATATTAGCACTGCATATCCCAATAATTGTTTTTTGACTCAAGGGTGAACCACCCATGTTGAGGTGTGAAATTTCCACACCAGATACTCTTTGATGTCTGATGGGACCCATACATGCACATGGAACAATAAGGATTCTTCCCCATCTGTGGTCCAACATAAATATATATTATAATATGAAATTATTTTTTTTAGTACAGTGTCATTGATATCATATAGTTGTCTCATTATAACACATTCTAGAATAGTAGAACTCACGAGTATAGATGATGGGATAATCGGACCATGGTCCCCTTGAAACTTAATGTGAATCACTTAGAATAAATCCATAATTTTTTATTGATCAATAGAATCATAATGTACCTAAGTATGAGTTTTCTAGATAAGATCTTCAGCCACATAATTCCATTTACCATCCATGTAGGCATGCTCGAAATCAAATGACTATAGTTACTCTACCCAATTGGGTTTTCTATGATTCATATTTGGATATATAATGACACACATGAGGAATTTATGATTACCATATACCAAAAAATTCACTCCATGGAAATAGTGTCTCCAATAACATAAGAAAAGAACAACAATAGTGAGCTAGAGGTCATGCATCAGGTAATTATACTTGTGAGACCTCTACTGATGACACTGGTATGTAAAGAATCACTCATCATGAATAAAAAAATATTCAATCCAAATACCTAATGCATAACAATATACAATATAGATTCATCCTAGCTCTGGAAGAATCAATACAAGTGATGATGTAAAATGACCCTTCAACTCTTGAAAGGTTTCTTCATACTATTTTGACTATATGAATTTTGCACTACTATTTTTAAATCCCATAAGAGGTGATTTAAGGTGTAGGAAATCCATGATGAATTTTCAATAATATCTTGCTACCCCCAGGAAACTCTCGATGTCACATATATTCTTAGGCATCTTCAAGGAAACTAGATATCTCACTTTCTTTGGGTATACTTATACTCTTTATTTTGTGATGATATGATCTAGGATGTGTAATTTTTCAATCTAAAAGATTCATTTACGGATTTTAACATAGATCTAATGGTTTTTTAGGGTACTCATAGTGATTTAAATATAGTTGTAATAGCCATATATGGGGAGGCAATACAAAAAAACATCATCAACAAATATTATCATTAATGAATCTAGATATTGGTTCAAAACCCGATTCATAAGATCTAAAAAAATAGTAGGCGTGTTCGTGTGTTTGATTGACATAACTAGGTACATGAATATACCATACCAGCTCTTGTAATCTATGAAAAATATATCCAGTGACTTGAAACACACATGGTGATATCCCGAACTCAAATCTATCTTAGCAAACACCATCACTCCTCAGAGTTGATCAAAGAAGCCTTCTATTTTTAGAGGTGGATATAGGTTCTTTATTGTAAGGTGTATAACATAATGTTATTACACATAGATTCTAATGATACCATCATATTTCTAAGAGAAAAGGACCAGTTAACCCAATGGAGAAATTATGGGTGTTTGAAACCATTTTCATGAAGATTCTCCAAATGCTTCTTGAGTTCCAAAAGATATTTGGGTTTCATCCTATAAGGATTAATAGTCATTGTTGACGCTCATAGTAAAATATCTATAAGAAAGTATACCTCACATAATGGTGTTATACTAAAGTATTTATCATGAATGATGTCCTTAAAATGATCCACTACTGTAGGGAATATTGTGGGTCACAACCTCTAGTAATCCCAAAGAAGACTAGGGATTTGTGTTATCACATTACTTTCCTTTTTCTACATTGTTCTATCAATAGGAGTACTGAGTTCCAATTCTCCCGTATGCATTTTCATAAATCCCTAGGGTTATTTAAACATCGCCCTATGATGATAGTAGTAAATATGAGTCAAATATGGAATTTTTTTTATCACAATGATTAAGTCAATTCTTGTAATGTCATAGATGAATTGATTCCATAGGAAAAGTTATACACATTTCACAAGGGGAATGTCTTGACAATGGAGAATTCCCTCGAACAATATACCTAATGGGATTAATAGTATCATAATTACACAATAGTTTTTGATCTCAAGGTATAGAAACTCATGAATTTCATCATATATAGATGTGTTAGACATTCCTAGGTCAAATAAAGAAGACAATAAAGTGTAGGCCACTAGAATAGAACCTCTTATAGTAGAAGGTATGACACTCTACTCATTTGGAATAGACTTGACTGCATGTAATGGTCTCATACCATGTCCCTAAGTCACTTCTAGATGTCCCTAAAAAATTCCACTATTCTAACATAAAGAATCATAAGTATGACTACCTCTGCCTCATCTGTCACCTTAGAAAAAATGAGTGATGGTATTATTGATTCCTATATAACATGATCTTACTATCACTACACATGATCATGGAGTAGGTGCAGGTCCACTCTCACTAGGTGATGGAGGAAAAGTCATTATATGAGTTAGATATGGAATATCCTACTACATACTCTACATACCATGGGATCTCATAAGCATTGAGGATTCATGGGTTCGGGCTTCCCCCACAATTGATATATTTAGATGTTTTCAAGACGTTGTGATTTTATACTAGTACATCTATGAGTATCCTTAATGAATCTATTTCACCTTGAAGATGTAGTACTGATATATCTATGTTTAAAACCACCATGACAAACACCATCAACATCCACAAAATTTAACTATATAATAATGGGTTGGTTGACTTTCTCAGAATAGCAGTCAACATGAACACAATGAAATATGAAAGGATAGTGTAAACCAAACCATATTTGAATCACCTAGCAGTCATAAGATCATCACCATCTATATTATGGGTGAAACACTAGATCTTAGTAAAGCTAGTAGAATATTCCACAACATACATTCTACCCTATTATAGGTTTTTGAATTTTCTAGATATATTAGCCCACAGAGTCTGGGAAACAAATTGTCATAGAATATCTTCATGAAATCTACCAAGACCATATCCCTTTTCTGATCATCCTGGGTGATTAAATCCCACAACTTTATGGCTAAATCATGTAGCATATATAAAGTAAACATGACCCTCCACTCTTGAGGAGTCTAAAAATGTTCAAATATTTATAAAATTTCTTTGATTCATGACTCAACAGCATGTGGTCCACCATCCCCTAAAAAGGTTGGTGGATGTTTCCACTGGAATTCCTTATTCAAATATTCCATTATCAGGTAAGGTTGAATAGAACCCTTAATATTCTTTATCAGTTGTAGAAATCCCTTATGTAATTATCCATTTCTTCCCATATCAGGTATTGTAAAAGGCCCTAAAGATAGAACAACAGAATAAATCATTGGCGACTCATGGCCCTCCACCTCTCGCACATGGTCATCACTACCTTCTGGGCTTGCGACCAAAGATTTCATGGAGGAATATTGATAAAATTCCAAACACAAGCCTCCTAAGATATTTAATCAATTGAAAATGTTGAATATAAAAAAACAAAGAGAGGTATAACACCTTCTTATACAAATGATAATGCCACTCTGCCTTATCAACATGCCAAGCTTAGTTGATAGAAGAAGAACATAACATGCCATAAAAACCTAAGAGACACTTATATACCTACTACAATGGTTGGGTTTAATTTTGAGTCTCAGTTTCACATGTATAGAATACTCAATTTCACATTAAGAGTCAAAATTGTTTTTTATTCGTTCTTATTATATTATATAAATAATTTTGAATGGGTAAATTATGTGGGTTTTTATAACACCCCGAGTTTTTATTGATTTTTTTAAAAAAAATAAAATTTTAATGATGTCTTTAATTACAATAATTCAACCATTCCTATCAAACAAACCCAACTTGGTATACACTATATGCAACACCAACATGTTGTATGTAACACGCAACACCAATTTTCTATAGAATAATATTTTATTATTATAATTATTTAAATGAGTAAGTCATAAGATATCCATTAAATATAGTAATATGTATAGTAATAACTACATTTTAAATATTTTTACAATGATTTTATTTAAATAAAGCATATTTTTAATGAAAAATATAATTTTTGTAATGTTATTTTTAGTTTAGAAATTCTATTTTTTCATGTGAACTTCTTTTCATGAACCTCGGTGGAAAAAATAAAATTAATTTTAGTAACTTCTAGATATATAATTGTATAAAATAAAATTAATTTTTGAATTTAATATTCTAGTATTATATTAGGATGAATTGTTTTGGTTTTTTCTGAGAAACATCATATTTGGATAAAATAGTGAAAATTACTGAATTTAATTTCAAAACTACTTTTCATATAATTTAATTACACAGTTAAACTATATTTTATGTTTTTATAAAGTCTAATTAGATAAATTATAAATATATTAATCCAATATTGTTCATTGGATTTTTTATATTAAATTTAGATATAAAAGATTAATGAACTTTTGAACATTATCTGTTTAATACCCCACTTTCTTGTAACATCAACAAGATTAACATTAAACTTAATTTTACCATGTATGTGAAATTGATTTTAATAAATAGAAATATATGGTTATAGTTAGTATAATATTTTTATTTTTATATTGGAAACTATATTTTTGACCAAAAAGAAGATTGAATGTGAATAAAATTGGGTGTAGAGATTAAGTTAAAATTAAACTTAATAATGGAATATACCTTAATCCTATATTCCAAAATTACCTATCCAATTCTAAAAGAACCATTTTTTTCCATATTGTGTCCATATATCTTAAATTATTTAGTTGTTTTGGTTTTTATGAGTTTTTGTAGGTAAAAATAGGGTTATACATTACTTGTTATAAAAAATGCCAAGTGTGTCCTTTCCCTCCCTTTAAAAGGACACCACCTCTTCCCCTTCTTCAAATATATCAAACCACATAGTTTCATCCATGATATAAACAATAAACTTACCAAATTCCCTCACTTTCTCTGTGAATCCTCCCTTTGGGATGAAATCCATCCCAGGAAACCCTTTGGTGCAAACCAATAGGAGTTACCCAAAGAAGAGGTTACATCGTTCCTCAAGATACATTCATTTATTTTCTTTCTTAAATAGATCAATTAATCATATTAAAAGAAAAATAATATAACTTATATGATCAATATATTTATATTTTTTTATGTTAATATTTTCACCTACACTTACACACACTTCTATCTAATGGGTAACAAATATACAGTTCTTGTGTAAGGTGAACTACAAACTCACAATAAAATGTTGTCCATTTATTTTCATAATTATGAAAAAAAATTATATTTTATGATATATATAATTGTAATGTTTTATTTATACACAATTATTTATTATATAAATATAACCATCATTCTTTATATTTTTTGTAAATATGATAACTTCCTTTGTCGAAGTGTCGACTGCCACCTCCTCAATGCAATGTGATTCATTCACGCAATACTTTGAATGTATTATAGATGGTTTTAGTAAAATGATATGATATATATTATATGATAATTATACTATAATGATATTATATAAATATATTCTAATATTTCATTTACTTTCATTCTTTCGATATGACATGAAAATGGAGACAGTATTCATGCATTCGTATGACCTACCGTCTCCATGAATAATTTTTTCCATTATATATATATATATATATATAATTTATATATAATTAAATATGTTTATATAATGAATATATATTATATATAATCCATTTTTTAAATTTTTTAAATAATGTAATCATCATTTAATTAATGGGATCAACAATGACCAATCAAAACACGTGCTGTAAACAAAGCGGTTATTACCTGAAACATTAATTTAACATAAACAGCTAATAGATGGTCATAATAAAATAATATATATAGTTTTAAATATAATAATATGTTCTATTATAAATCAATAATAATCATATTCTTATTATACAGGATTCTTATATGAGTATGATTAATGTCAAAACACAAGGTAATGGAATCTCATCTCACTTTTTATTTCCACGAGAAACATGATTTATTCACAACTCTATTTTTTTGTGTCTAAATCATTCATTAATTTGTTATTTAATTATAATTCATAAATATAGGGGTATTTACATATAAATTCTATGATATTTATTTAATGGTGTTTACATTACAAAATTTACCAAATCAGTATGATATTTTTGTCTCAATTTTTCTTCTTTGAGACACATGTTTTGTTATGCCACTACATAATTTTTAGAGGTGTATATACTTCATTTTTACATGTTATATCCTGAAATTATTTCATTTCATGATATTTTATTCATCATGTAGTTCCATTTTTTAATGGTGATTGTGATCTCAAGTTACCATGTGGTAAGATTTTATTGAAAGAATATCATCGTTTATCAGGTTAATTTATGATTATGATTCCATTGATGACATATTATTATCCATCTCTCAAGGAAACTTTTGAGTTTTATTATCCTATGTTTATTCATGATATATGAATTTACCAGTACCATTTTCCCCTATTTGTAACTTAATATAATTAATATTTTTTTATAAAAAATTGTATAATATTTCTATCTTTAGTCAGAAATATTTTTTATTTTAAAATCCATGTTTCCTATAATGTTTTCAATTTTTTTAAATTTAATTAAAGATATTTATTTTTTGAAAACGGTATATTGAAAAAGTTTTATGGTTCTCAAATAATCCTATATAAGTTTTGAAATATACTATCTAAGAAAAATTTTTCCAATTTTTTTTATGTTTTCAAAATAGATTTTCAATGTAGAAATGTTATTTTACTGAAGAAATGTTTTTTAAAATAAATAATTTTTTCTTATTTTGATGAAACCTATTGGTGTTACTAATTACTTTATGGGGAAATTTTTTAATGTTTCCATTCATATTATGTCTCTAAATTGTTAATGTTTTGATGACATTATGTTTATAAAACTCATTTCTCTTTCATGGGTTATATGATTTTGAAACCTCCTACTTTTCATCTATTATGATTTCAATGAAATGATTATGAAACCTATATACTTTCCCATAGGTTATGATATGATTACATGTTTATGATACCTATTTCATTTCATAAGTAATGATATTATTGTTTATGATACTGTGGAACATTTATGTATGATTTCATTATGATATGGGTGACACCTATATCTTCCTCTAATGAATTTTATTGAGATTTATATCTCATGATATAGAATAATATGGTCTTGGGAGTGATACATGACTATTATGAAATCCATCAGAGTGAACCATAACTACCAAGATATTAAAGGTAGTTGACTCATACTACTGATATTGCGATTGGTTTGAACAAAGATAACCATGCATATATGGGGTGTGAACCCATAGTACAAAGATGAAATTGGTAGTGATACATTAACTAATATGGAAATAATTATATGCTTATGTGTCTACCATAATTCCTTGTATTATCGCTATGTTATTCTATCATGGATTATGTTCATTATTGACTTATGATTGATGTATTTTGAGCTACCAATATTTATGAAATGTTTCTTGTTTACGATCTTTGATATGTAGGGTATGATCTTATATATTAATAATCCTATTCACATACACTTATGATCATGATTATGTTTACATATCTCCCTTGTTTTCCCATACCGAGCATCTGATCTCACCCCATTTTATTTTTTAATTCACCCATATTGTGAAGATATGTATTATGTTTGATGTTTCTAAGAAAGGTTCTATTCTATAAGAACATAATGGGTTATAATGTGTCCCAATTATGGACCAATATTTATGTTTCCATGATTAAAAAGTCGCTAGAAACTAATAAGGTCATTGGGAATCTGTTTGTGTAATGTTTTAAGTATAATGCTAAAGTGATTCAATGTTAATGTACATGAAGCTAGAGTCATTGTAGTTGGTATTATAGAAAATTTTGAGTTAACTTTTAGAAAATATGATGTGGAAACCTTACTGAGAATCCTATCAACATTTCTATGGATAATTATACAGATAAAGAATATTTATAAAATTGACTTGGAATTTTGGGAATAGATAAAGTTAGTGGTTTCCTAGAAATTAGTCCTTTTATGGATATAATATGTAGTTATGGATCTTGCAAAAATGTACCCAATGGTATCAACTCCAACAAGGTTTGTCAGGCATGAATCTATATAACCTGTTAAATAACAAAAATCTTTTCTACTGACCTAGTTTTCCACTCATGGGGGATATGATTCAGGAATTCACCCACTCTTCATGAACCATCATAATGGATTTAATTACATGTTGGCCCTAAATAACCTAGGATAAAACTAGGGTGTTATAGAAAAAAGATGTTGTAATAATTTAGACATATTATAAGTTGTTTTTCATGAGTATGTGGCTTCCCACTATAAAAAATATTTCTTACTATATTCTTTTGGTTTTAGTAAATGGATGGAACCCGAAGGAACCACATAAATAGTGATTTTCATGGAAAATGAATTTATTTTCCTCTTGAGACATAGGAATATCAAAAATCTAGAATGAAAAACTACATTTCATTGCTTACCCATCTTTTTCAAGCCTTGAATCATGATGCATATACAAATGAGCAATGAAGGGAACAAAATTCTTTTGATTCCATCATGAGGTTACACCCACATTATTATTGTGAGTCTTCTCATCCACTTGTTTCCAAAAAAAGGATCAGTACCAATGAAAATATATTTTTTTACTTTATATGTTTGTAAATTTAGAAAGTTATTCCAGTTGTTTATCATTGAAAAGATGAATAAGAATAGTGGTATACTCTAATCAATACTATGAGTATGAAATAAAAAATTGAATTTATAGATCTGTATGAGTTCAAAAACTTATTTTTTTCATAAGTAAATTCCTCATATTATTTGTAAAAATATGGAGAAATATTTACTTATTTGAAGTAAAGGGATGATGAATATATTGGTACCAACGGGTCTAAATTCTCAAGTATTCTAAGTTAATATTGGGTAATTATCATCCAACTATAAAGTAATTTTGATAGGTTATTTAGTGGATTTAAATCAAGTGTCATAAGGTAATTGTAAATAAGGGACATTAATAGATACAAATATATTATGATTTTTAAAATCAAAGTTGAAATGGAGAATGAAGTCACATATCATTCTCATCGGTTTTATAATAAAAGTAAGATGGGGTTTAAAGGTAAATCTAAAAGAATGATGAGAACAATATGGTCTATCCTTTTATACTCTATGTGTGGAATGAATGATAGAGGAAATTTCCTTAAGTAATGAAATAATTTTTTTGGGAAGTGAAGGCCATCGAGAAATTGATTATTGATGTGATTAGAATAGGTTATCTAATAGAGTGAATATAGAAAAAAAATCACATAATTAACCTCCCATGAATTTGTGCTAAAAATTTAAGGGGAATGGTAATTATTATAACTAGTTCCCAAAACTAATCAATGGTTATAATGATCAATGTCAGTAACCTCTTATACCAAGGTAAAGGGAGAAATATCATTAATTACTTTTTCATAAAAAGGTGCAACAACTATTTGGTGAAAGCTACAATTATAATATTGTCTAGAATTTATAATTTATTATTTGATTTTGGATATACCCATTCTTTAGAATCTAGATAATTCTCTAATGGTGTTATGGTTCCACCAAAATTAATATATGTGAAATTAGCAACACAACATCGTAATTGTATTATGATTTTATCTTAATTCATTGATTCCTATCTGGTTGACGTTTGTTGTTATGTACATCCTTAAAATATGTTTATTATTTATTTTTTTCAATTTTATTTCATCTTAGACATGGATTGGATTTCTCTACATAAATCCCATAACATTTTCCATGGAAGAATATTTATGTTTTATATTTTAATCCAACCTATAATTATCAATAAATATGAGGATAAGTATTAATTATTATTTAGATTAAATCCATTTTATGGGTCTTTATTCCCATTTATAAGAGATTTTTTATCTCAAAAGGTTGGGGAGAAACTTGAAAACGATTATATTCCTATTTTCTGGTAATTTGTGGATGTCTTCCCAAAATTAATTTCCTCGCCTTGCACTGAATAATGAAGTTGAGTTCTCAATAGAACTAACATATGGTTCCACAACAACATCAAATACTCCAAATAAAATTGAACCAATTGAGTTACAATAATTCAAGAAGAAACTTTAATAAATCATTGATAAGTGATTAATTTGGACAAGTGTATCAGCTTGGGGTGAACCTATTTTTTATGAAAATGAAAAATTGATCAATGATAATCTTCATTGATTATCTAGAGTTAAAAAATTCATCAATCATGAAAATGTATTCACTTTATTGTATTGATGTTTGCCTAATCAATTGCATATATCTCAATATTGTTCAATGAATGACCTTCATTCTGGAAATCATCAATTTAGGGTCACGAATTTGGATACACCCAATATAGAATTTAGTACTAGGTATGGACAATATTAATATATTGTTATTCATTTAGGTCTTAATAAGGACTATATTATCATCATGTATTAGATAAATATGATTTTTATAGAACACATTTACTATATTTTTTTGGTTTTAGAAGGTGATATTCTTATCTATTCAAAGAGACTTGAATAGAAATATGAACAATTGAAAATTATACTACAGAGCCTATTGAAAGTTAAAATATAATATAAATTTTCAATGTGTGAATTTTGGCTGCAAATGGATTCATTTCTAGGTCATATAAACTCATTATATGGTATAACATTATATTCTTCCAAGACAGATGCTATTGAATGTTTCCTAGGCCAAACATGGTGACTATGATCTGTAGATTTCATCGTTTAGCTTGATAATATCAATTTTTAGTGGGTAAGTTCTCTTGAGTTCTTAATCCTCTAACCATGTCAACTGGAAAGGGTGCCAAGATCATACATATTGATGAATGTGGGAAACATTCAAAGATGTGAGAATATTGTTAGTCAGTACACATGTTCATACATTATACTATAGTGGAGAAGTGTTTTTAATCCATAGTGATTCATCCAATAATGGATTGGGATGTTATCTTATGAAAAATAAAATGGTTATAGAATATTCATCAAGGAATTTTGATGATTCAGAGTTAAAATTACCAGAATAATGATTTAAAGTTAGTAGTTAAAATTTTTTCATTTAACATATGGATGAATTAACTAAATGTATAAAAGTGTGATATATGTACCGATCATAAAATTATGAAATATATCTTCACATATTAGGAGTTGAAAAAGTGATTTAGAAGATTGTAAGAGTTGATAAAGGATTATGACTTCTCAACACATTACCACAGTGTTAATGCGAACTAAATGGTTGATGCATTGAGTTGAAAGGAATGTGCTATATTATCCATGATGATGACCAAAAAAGACCCAATGTTTTTGTATTTACAAAGGATGTATCTGGAAATCCTGAATTAAGGGGAAAATGTTATCTTGATCAAATGAAGGTTCATCCATATATCCCTGTGATGATTAAGTATGATTTAGTGCTTTAAAAGTCTGTTAGAAATGATCCTGAGCTCTTCTTTGATTGGGATTAAATGATATGGTACATGAACCGTGTATGTGTTCTTTCCATACCATATTTGAAGATGATCTATTAGAGGAATCTCATAGTTCTTTATTCTCAATAAATCCTAGAAGTATAAATATGTATAGATATTTTAATGAATTCTTTTAGTATGATGGATTGAATAGAGATATTGCAGAGTTTGTGTCTTGGTACGTTGTATGCCAGAATAGTGAGGCTGAAAGAACAAAATATGATTGGATGTTGCATCTATTACCCATAATAAAATTTAAATGGGAGAAAATCACTCTATATTTTATCATTGGACTCCCTAAATATTCTAAATGGTTTATTTCTATATGGTTAGTATTCAATCACCTTAAAAATTCAGCACACTTTATCACTATCATATAAGTATTCTCTCTAGATCATCAGGAATGGATATAAATTAAGTGGTAAGGAATCATGTAGTAAAACATTAAATAGTATCTTATCGGGATCATTGGTTTACCTCTACGTTCTAGAAAAGTATTCAGCAAGAACATGATACAAAATTGAGTTTCAACAATTCTTTTCATCCTTAGACGGATGGGAAGTCAGAATGAAAATTTCAAACCCTATAGGATATGTTCATATCTTGTTCATTTGATTTAAATGGTGGTTGGGATCAACACCTTACTATATTTGGTCTTTCTTAAAAAAAATATTTTTACTCAATCATTAGTATAGAACCTTGTTAATCCCAATATGGGAATAAATGTAGAGCTCTAACGTGATTGGATGAAGTTCAAGAAATAAAGAAATTGAGATCTAATATCATTAAATAAATGGTATAGATGGTTAGTTGCATTAAAAAACATATTTATATATCTAAAAGTTCATAGAAAATATATTCTAATAACCATCAGTGTGATCTAGAATTCAATGTTGGTGAAATTTTATTTCTATTAATCTCTCTTTGAAAGAAGGTTGTGATATTTAGGAAGAATGGGAAATAAATCCCTTGGTATGATAGTCCCTTTGATATTCATGACCTTATTAGGACGATAAAATATCACTTCGAACTTCCACCAAATTTATCTAAATTCCATGATGTGTTCCTTGTATCTCTCTAGAGGAATTTCAAACCTGACCATTCACTTGAACTGAATACAGAAGTCATACCATTAGAGAAGGATATTTCTTTCAGAGAATAAAAAGATTATATTCTTGATCGAATAGGGAAATTTTTTAGAAAGAAAATTACGAACCAAGTCAATGTTTAATGGATAAATCACCAGTTGGAGGAATCTATGTGGGAATTTGAGGATAATGTGAAGTAGAAGTATCCCCATTTATTTCTACCACAATTCCGAATTTCATGGGAGGAAATCATTTTAAGGGGGTCAAATGTTAATAAAAAAGTTTTTATGAAATCTTTTTTAGAATAAATTAATTTTTATTGATGTCTTTCATTATATTAATTCAAAAATTTCTTCCACATGGCACCGAAAAGGCTTTCTCTACATGCAACACTAACTCAGCATAAATTACACACAATACATAGTTTCTATAAAACATCTTTTTATTGATATAATTATTTAAATGAGATATTTATAACCTAATAATTAAACATAGAAATATGAATAGTAATTACTAGTATTAATTTTTATTATGGTTTTATATAAACAAATAAAAATTTACAATGAAAAATAAAATATTTGGTAATTTCTTTATATGTTTAAAAATACTATTTTTTAAGTGAACTTCTCTTTATATCCTTCTATGAAAAAGAAAATTAATTTTTGACATTATTTTGAATTTAATTTTATAAAATAATATTAATTTTTTAATTTATTGTGTTTAAATTATTTGAAGATGAATTTTTGAAAATTTCATGAGAATCATAGTTTTACAATGATTAGTGAAAAATACTTAATTTTAAATTGAAACTGATTTTTTATAATTAATTTATATAATGAAATTACATTTTATGTTGTTTTTAATGTTTCATTAGATCAATTTTAAATCTATTTATCTAGTTTTGGACATTCAAATATTTGTATATAAAATTTATATATAAATGTGTAATGAACATTTGAACAACCACACTACAAAAACAAACTTTCCCACCACATCCATGAGATTAGCATTAAACATAATTTTTCTAACATTTGTGAATTCAATTTAAAAAAATGACAATAAATGGTTTTAATATGTATATATTTTCTATTCCAACAATATCAACTTAATTTTTGACCAAAATTATCAGGGAAATTGATTAAAATTGATTATAGCAATTAAGGTAAAATATATATTGAAAGTTGACTCAACCTTAAACTTAAGAGACAAAATGTCATATTTTGTAAAATAGCTATTTTAATGAAATAATTTAGCCATAAACCTTGCATTATTAATTTGGGTTTGTTTTTTATGACATTTGTTAGGTAAAAACTTGGGTACAACTAACTTGTTTTAAAAAATGTCATGTTTATCCTTTCCCAAGCCTATAAAAGGCCGCCACCACTCCCCTTTCTTCAAATATAATAGAACACACATTATCATCCAATATTTTCCCAATACGCTTCCCAACATCCTTAACATCCCAATTGAATCCACCCATTGGACATTTATACTTTGAAAGAAGCCCTTTTGTGAAAACAAAAAGTTTTTTCCCAAAGAATATTTAACATTCTTCCTCAAGATCCTTTCATTTTCTTTCTCTCTCTGTATACTAGTTAATATTATTCCATGATCAAATAATATCCTAGGTATCCTAAATATAATTATTTTTTTATTTAAATGTTTAATAACATGGATATTTTTTTAGTTATGGATCCTAATTTCAGGTTGTATTTGAGGGAAAAGAAATAAATGGAGTTTTTCTATGTGACCTCCATGTACTTCTAAGTACACATTGTGTACCTAGCATGAATCTGACAACCATGTACTAACCTTGTAATAGCCAAGTACATTACTGTGTAGTGACCTAGAAGATCACTTATGTTGGGGGCCAGTTATGGATACCACATGGTTTCTAGTTTTAATGAACACACCGTGCAATTTTCTTTTTTTATTTTATATATCAGAGACGAGTCATGTATTAAGTCTGTAAACGTCTTCTTATTCATATGGTTTGTACAGAAGCATGACAGAACTGCTGATGAACTCCAAACCTCTCTTAATTATTTATCTGATCTGATTGTGACACTATCAGGTGCGTTGGAATCCCACCAGTGTGTTCTCAAACCCCTAGAGCCTCTCTTCATATTTCATCATCTCTTGTGAGTTATTAATTGATGGCCTTTTTCACCGTTTTGCTGATCTCAACCGATCTAGTCTGATTCAAGGGCCAACATTCAAGTATATTGATCGTGAGACATCAAGGTAGGTATTTTGTGACTTTCGTAATTTTTCCTTGGTTTATATATGCTAAATGTGATGCATTACTACATTTTGGGTATTTATTTATTTGGAACTTGACCCTATTTATTATCAGTTATGGTTTTCTTGATTGATAAATGGTTACTACTTATGCGTAAGGGTAGATATTTTGTTATTGGGACTCCCCATGGGTGAATTTCCTTTTTATTGATTGTTTATGGTCATATGGAATAGAATGTGTGTTAGGCATTCCTTGTTTTTCCGTGCACTGTTTTGTAAGGATGTAGTTACTGATAACATGAAATTATTTTGAAATGCATTGGGAATGTAGATCAAGGGGGGTGGACTATGAGAGATTACCAAAGGGATAGACCATGAGAGATTCCCATGTGGCTTTTTATATTTGTTTAAATGAATCTTTGACCCAAGTGTTTAGACTATGAGAGCTTCCCCAAGTAGTCATTTAAAATAGTTGATACAATTTCAGACCAAAGGGTATTGACTGTGAGAGCATTCACAGAGGGTATTTATTTAATTAATTGATGTTGTGTTAGAAAAAAGGGGATAGACTATGAGAGCTTCCTAGAGGGTATTTATATAATGAGTCGATGTTATGTTAGACCAAATGGGTTAGACTGTGAGAACATACCCAAGGGGTTGTTTATGAATAATAGAATAATGTGACGTGTCTACCAAGACAAAGAAGAATCTTTGATTCGACCGTACTTGATTTTTTAGATGGTATTATGAGATGTTGGTATTGGTTACTTACATAGTGGATATGGATCTTAGTCTAGATCTAATTGGTTATATGATTCAGAGGATTGATAAAGAATGTTAAATAAATCTAATTGAAACTATATGATTGTTTACTTTTGGGTAATTCCTAGTCTAATTCTTCATTTTACTTATTACCTGCTATATATATTCCCTAAGAGTTAGGAACATATCTTTTGGTGGTTTCTTACAAGGATTCATCTCACACCCTATTTGGGTTATGCATTTGGACCCAAATAGACTATATTATTACAAGTACAGATAACGGTAAGAACCCTTCTTCATCAGGTACTTGATTTATGTTAGAGCTAGAGAGCATGTGACCTATCTAAGGCTTGCGATGCTGTTGAATTTTACTTAATTTTTTGTAATTTGGTTTCTATATTGTATTTCCAACATTGTGAATTATTGTGATGATTTCCTAGACACATGTGACATGAATAACATATATATATATATATATATATGCTCTAGTTTTTTTACTATCAGGATTCTGTTGTTACTTCTGATGTATGGTATTACTGCTTTTTCTATTGTTTACTATTTTTTTCGATATTTATATTCTACCAAAGAGGTAATATTTTCCACATTATCAAGCCATGGTTCTTGCTGCAATTCATAAGACTCTATATTTTTGGTAAATACGATTGAGGTTATGTGACCAATCAGGTTCGGGGCACCTTTGGGGTGCACCCGGATTCGGGACGCGATAAAGTGGTATCAGAAGAACATTATTTTCATCTTTTCATTACTATTTGTAGCCAAAAGAATGGGAGAGTATAAAATAGGTATTTTTTAATAATCAATTCTTGGAAGTAGCTAACCCATGTACAGGGAGAAGACACGTTACCACAAATATTGCAATTTCCCTAGTTTTTTCAATGTTACAACTGATTTGATTCAACTGTTGGGTGATTTAATTGTTTTGTTTTATTAGTACTAATATAATATTGGTTATATTTTTTCAACATGATGAGATGATGGTATTCCATCTAATGCATCATATAGGCACTTACGAGAGATCACATGGCATGAATTCTCGTCATTCCATATAGGGAGCATTACTGATTGCTTGTTGTTGTGATAGATGTTTTGCTACATATTCATGTTGTCATAATATATTACATGATAGAATACCTACTATTTTGATAGTTTAATACCCCAAACCTAGAATCCCAGAGTTGGTGCATTAATTTAATACATTAGCATGATTAAAAGGAATCAAGCCCTGAAGGACCGATCAGTTTAGATGTCTTGGAAAATAGATTACATACAAGAATGTTACATTACACTTTATAACATACAACACAATATATATAATCCTTTTGTAACACCATTATCCCCTTATATTAACCCTGAATATCAATCATAATAATATTCTGGGAATACTGGGAAAATAAAACATAAGAAAGGGGTGAGCTCAGATGCTCAATAATGGTAAATAATTTAGCGAAATCTATAAACTTTTAAGGAAAGATGCGTAATAAAAACAACAAACTTTTTAAACACAATCAAGAACATAATATGGAAAAAATAAATCAAACATCACCATATAAACATTCACATGGATATTCTAAAAGTAGAATAATCACATGTAATAACTAATTTCATATTGAAGTAATGCCTAACGTCGGACATCATTACAACATAGTCAAGGCCTCATGCTAAGAATAAAATTAAAAATTTTTCAAGGCCTCGTGATAAGACACTAGTTTGTATCATGAGACCTACCGATGCATCGAGAAGCTATAGCGGGCTCCACCCATCACTTACTATGTCCACTCCATTCCTCATATGAAATTGTTGAAACATAACATAAACACTCGTATTAAAACTAGAATATAAAATGTCAATACTTTTTCTATAAACCATGAATGGTATAAAAATAGAACATCTATAGTAAAACATATCATAACTCATTCAATAAAATAAAAAAAATTTTATTATAACAAATCAACCTCAATCAAGAATAATATTCAGAAAAGGATTATCCTATAGTTGAAAATGATTAGTAAAACTCGTTGAGTGAAATACCCCTTTTCATGAAATCATTTAAAATTCGCACAATTTATAAAGGATGAAATTTGAAAGATATTTTTGAATAGAAGTGTCTCAAAATACTTTGAAAAAAGGAATAAAATTTTTTCAACATTCATGTCTATATAAATAAATCCTTAAAACCATTTTGAAAACTTGTACATTAATGAGAAATATTTATAAGAATACATATTTAAAACATTTAAAATGATGATTTAGTTAAATAGTACCTTAAAAGAATAATTTTGAAAAAATATTTTATGAAACATGGACATGGACAATAAATATTTCCTAGAAAATACTTATACATAAACAATCTCGGATAATATTGAGATTGAGGAATTAACCCTTACCTTATACTTCCCTTTGGTCAAGGGTACGTTTAACCTCATATATAATGACCATCGTATGTTATTAAATTATACCAGAACCATATTAATATTTATTATATCATACATAATTCATTTATGACTTTATACTACCCATTTAATAATAATTTCCATGTTAAATTAACATTTTCGGTAATAATCGCTTTCTTTATCGTACATGTTTTAACTTGTTATTCATGATCGAACCATTTAGATCATGATTTAAATACATCAATAATATAAAAACTGATTTATATTTCATATATATTTAGAATATAAATATTTATAATAGATAGATATATGAAGTGGTGGGCACCATATATGGAGATGGTAGGTCGTACATACACATAAACGTTGCTTTCGTTTTCATATCGTATTGAACGGAACTACGTGAATAAGATATATGTAAATAAATAAATAAATATATATATATATATATATATACAGTAGCATTATTATTTCATATATTACATACTTATTAATAATATATATTATTATAATCATCATTGAATGGTGAACGTGGAAATAAATCTCATCGCGTCATGGAGACTATAAGACATATGTACACCCGAGCGACGATATCATTTCCTTAATGATTAAAAGGTGTGTAATTGTATGGTATATTAATTGTACAAAAACATTATCATGCTATTTTCTTTATTTATATACATATTAATCATCATTATATCCATCTGAATAACATAGTTTTGAATAACAAATTACACCACAGTGTGGAGACGGTAAGCTGTACGTACGCACACATGGTGACATTATCATTCATAGGATGGATAGAATAATGAGTATGGTTTTACCATAATTATAATAAAATCACAGTATATATATGGTACTTGATTTATTATTTTGGCATGAAAAAAACAAAGAAAGAGAAAGTGGAAGAGGAAAAGAACTTTGAAAGATGTGGTAAAATAATTACCTCTTCTTTGGGTGTTTCCTTTTGATTTGAAAAAACAGGCTCTATAGGTTGGATTTTTGCTCAAGGGAAGGCCTCTATATTAAAGTGAGGGAAGTTGAGAGGATATTTGGGCAGGGATTTCCAAGATAAATGGCTTTGGAGGTGTGATTTTGAGATAAGGGGAAATACCCTTTTATAAGAGAGGTGAGGGTCTCTTTAGGAAAAGTTTTAAATATTATTTTATTATAAAATCATATTCGGTTTATAATGGATAAAAATTGATTTATTTAGAATATAACGTGGATATGGGTCAAAATACTATCAAAAAATAGGTTTTATACAAGTTTAGCCGACCATAGTAACCTAATATTTTAGATTTAACTCTTAGTTAAATAGTTTATCTTTGACCATGTCCTTCTGTATTATTATAATAAATGGTTAATAAACAGGATATAAAAAGACAATAGAACCCCAAGTGGTTAATTAATGGAATATGTATCATTATATATTCCTTTTGGATGAACCATAGAATTTTAATAATAATATATCATTTAATTATATAGTATTTGTTTTAAAAACTCATTTATGTCAATTTTGACACTATTTACTATTTAGTTTTTGGGAAAGTCATAACAACATGATTACTTCGAAACAATTTCCGTGAGTCAACCATAACATGTAATATTTATCAATAAAATTTGGGTATGAAAAAAATCCTTAATTTACATTTATTTTTATATTTATAATATCAATTATTTTAATCATTCATTGATAAAGTAATTACTGCATCATCATTGTGTCATAAATAAATTTAATTATTTAACCTCTAAAATTTATAAATAAAATATCATTATATAGGAAATAGTTTTATCTTTATAATGAATATTTATAGAAGAATTTATCTTATGTATAACCCTATATTAAAAATGGTTTAGTTATGATAATTTGAATTTAACAGTTTTAACTCTTTAAATAAAATAACAATAAATGTCCTAATCAAATACAAGTGAACCAAAAGGATCATATTTTATTTTTAAGGATGGTTTTGGTAGAAATACACTTGTCCAATAGACTTAGTACATGTGTTGGGGTAATTATAATATCATTTTTACCATTAATTAACCAATTTACTTTTAACTATGGTAAATAAAAGTTAAAAATTATTGTTCACCAAAAAAAATTTCATCTTATTTATCCACATTTTATTTACTAATGTAAACCTTGTCTCTTAGATTTTTGTAATTAATTTCACTAAAGCGGTAGAACTTCATTTTCTGTAAATTTCTAAATGTTCTTAAAAGGTGGGTAAAAGATGTTTGAAAGTTCAATAAAATTTTATACATCTAATTTTATTATAAAATGACTCTAATGAATTAAATTGAACTTATATAGGTATTATATATCTATTTTAACTTAAAATAAATTTAAATAAAATTAATAATTATTTAAATAAAAAGTCAGTTTTAAATAATAACACAGTGTTTTTCAATATTCATCAAAATTGAAAGTTTTCAGAAAAATAAAACAAATTCACCCTAATATTATTTGATATTCTGAATTCAAAAATGAATTCTATTTTACCAAATTTGAAACATATAAGTTGTGTTAATTAATTTAAAATTAATTCATGTTGTCAAAACAAAAAGCGGGTTATTAAAAATTAAAAACTATCAAAATATTGACATGTGTTTATGTCAAATTTGATTATGAAATTAATGATGATGAATTAAATTATATCAAATTGTGAAAAGATAATATAATTATACTTTCAAACCATTAAAATTCTTAATTTAATACTATAAATTATTTAGGTTAAAAAAAATCAATTAAAATTTAGTATTTTTCTCTATTTATCAAAATATGAAAGTTATCAGAAAAGTACCAAAAAATTTATCCAAACTAAAATTTTATGTCCTTATTTAAAAGAGGAATTTAATTTCATTAAATTGAATATATAAAAGTGTCAAATATTGTTTTTAAAAAGGGTTCTCCATTAAAAGGTGGTAAAATTGCATTTTTTGAAAAATACATCTTTTATTTAAAATAATGAATTTGTTCTTATATTATGTCTAAGAAACACATAATATATATTCTAAAATTATATGGGGTATATAAAATTCAAAATTCATTTAATACTATTCATAACCGCTTTTTGAATAGCTAGTTTGGTAAGTCGTGGTGTGCTCAAACTCGGTGTTGCGTGTAGTGCCAATTATTTAATTACTTTGAAGAGATAACGAACTATGAAATATTTTAGTGTTACATTCTCCCCTACTTCAATAAATTGAGTACTCACAATTTGAAATTTTTCTTCGAAATAAAAGGTTAAAAATAAAAAAATACCTTTGTGGAAAATCCACATCGGAAATTGGGTTAATAAAATTGAGTCTTAATAAGAGAGAAAGAGAAATGAAAAATTCACAACCAAATTATGATCTTGATTTGGAGAAAATTTTTGGAAATTAGAGATACATAATTGAAGGTAAAATGTAAATATTTATAGGGAGTGATTGAGTTCATCATTCACAATCATGTGTAAAATTGAGGGCCTTAAAGGAGTCAATCTATAATGATTTATAATATCATCGATTCAACAACACATATGGTATTAGGATAACAAATTTTTGGTTTTAATATCCCTTCAATAAAGTTTAAGAATTTATTTATTCATAGAATAAGAGGAAAAAATATACTTTAGAAGTATAGTTTCATCCTTCAACTAATTCCTACCACAAACTCATCTTTCACTCCAAAAGATAATAAAATTAAAAAATATTCTATTTATCCTAATCCTAAAGGGTTCCAAAAGTAATGAATTTATAATTCATTTGTCAGAATATTTAAAAAAACTATATTATACAAACCAGGACATCATGTAGGCCAGTGGTAGGCGATGCACCCTTTTCTCCCTTTAGTTACGAGTTCAAGTCTCGCGGCCTTTCCGGACGCGACGTGCTGTCACCCGACCTCCGGGTTATCCTTCTTATAACAATAAAAAAATAATATTAAAAAAATATTTAACCTTAAAAATAGTATCCAATGTAAAAAATAATGCATTCCAACCTTTAGACTTATCCAAAAGACTTCTGTCCACACTCACAGTCCAAAATTTATAAGGAAGGTAACCACAGTGAAGATCTTTTTTTCCACGTAATAACATGTGAATACCTTCATCATGTATTCTTTTAAATCATGATAACACCCTAAATTACAATAAAACCTTATTGATTACATTCATGCTCCCTTATTCTTTTCAGAAAATTGAATATACTCCTTACATTTAAAAATGTTTTAAACTCCAACAATAATGGAATAAACAAACAATTAATTAGTTCCAATGTAGTCAAGAATATTGAATATAATTTATCCAAATCAGTCATATCTTATTCCAAAATCAATAAATCAGTATCATAACCATATTAAGGTTTATCTTTCCTTCCAGCATTTATTTTCCAAAAAGTTTCACTTTCTATTGAGTCACTTTTCATAGAATCATATAATCTTAAATCCTCAATGAAATAGAACTACAATACAATCCTTATTTATTTCCATAATTCATATAACTAGTACATTGTTCATATAACACTCAAATGAAATAATTCTTTACTAACAACATAATAACACTAGTCATTCCTCTTCATCTGTGGTTGTATCATAACTTGATTATTATCTAATAGCATCATCTGGGGCATACTCTGATGATTTGGACATTGATTCATGTAGTGTCCCAACTCCATCCAGATGAATCATTGTACATTTTAATCCTTTTTATTACCCATGAAATCACATACTTGGTGTCCTATTTCTCAACACTTATAACAAACTCTCATTCCCTTCAATCATTTACCAAGGTGATTATTTCCATAGTTATCACATATGGGAAAATCCTTCTTTCCCCTCTTCCCTTTTCTCATCTTTCTCTCTACCATCCTTTTTCTTCTATATCTTACCTTCAAAGCCACATGACTCAGATAATTATTTACTTATCTTGTTAACATATGATACTATTTCTTCATATTATGAGAATATGTGGGAGACTATTTATGTTTTAAATGTTTTCTTAATACCATGAATGATATGATCCTTCTTACTCTTTGGATCATGCGTATTGTTGGAGTTCTCATTCCTTCTACTGGGTGCCATTTCTAAAAAATGGAATATACTTTGATAGTTTAGGAATCACAATGCATAATTCCAAACTTGTAAAATACATAACATAAATTGAAATGATTATGCATATAATATATAATCATAAAATATATTTTCTTTGAGAAAAAATTTACTCCTAAATCCTTCATAATGGTTTGTAAAGAAAATATGAATTATCCTAAGCATATACCATGGGAGTGTCATAACCAAGAGTGCAGCAAGGCACGTTCACTACTGGAATTCTTGGTATTTGCGATGGGATCCCGTCGCAAATAAGCTTTAGCGACGGGGTCCCGTCGCAAATAGCCTGTTGTAGAAAATGCTGTAGCAAATACCATTATTTACGATGGGCTCGTCACAAATAATCATATTTTCAATGGGAAATATCTCCGTCGCAAATAAGTCTCCAATTACAAGTATTATATATACATAAATGTTTTTGTGACTGGCCCGTTGAAAATTGTTTTTTGCAATGGGCCCTCATTTTGTTGAAAAGATATATATATATATAACGTTCTGCAACGGGACCATCACAACAATGTATTTGCAAAGGGCAAGTAGTCTCGTCGCAAATATGTTTTTAAAAATATATAGTTAAACTATTTACAACAGGGTCCCATCGCAAAAGGTCTCGTGGCAAATAATAAATTAATTTTAAAAAAATAAATTTAATAAAATTATGATTAATAAAAAAATAATATTACTATTATTAAAAAAATAAAAAATATTAAAATTTACAATATTCACAAAAAAATATAAAAAAATAATATAATATTAAAAATTAAATTATGTAATATTTTCACCGATATAAAAGACAAAAAATGTAAATAATTCATATTACAATATTAAATTCAAATGTTTGTAACATATAAAAAATCACTGGGGGGGTTGTCTTCTAGAGGAGGTGGAGGGGCTGAAGGAGCTGGTAGAGGAAACTCCATCCCTAAACTATGAATCAGACAACACATGTACTTCATATACTCGTGATGCTACTACTACCATCGATGCGTCTCCTCCTAATGCTACTGTTGTTGCTGTTGCTGCCATCGATGCAACTGCTCCTCGTAATGCTGCTCCTGCTACTGCGGTCACCGACACGTCTCTTCTTTCTACTTCTAAAAGGTCTCTATAAGCTCAGCCTGAGCTCGCAACTGAGCCTGATACTGTGATCTAGAATATGATGCCTCTCCACGATCTCCTCTCGAGCTAGACGCCGACATCACAGAAGTACCATAATAAGTACCAGGAGTCAAATGAGAGCTGATACCAACTACTCTGCCCTTCTCAAATCCATACTGATTCACCTGCATCCATATCGCCTCATCGAAATGTTGAGCACTGGTATGCTCAGTTGTCTTGTCCTGACCCTCAGCCTGTGTCTAAGAGTTCACAGCCTCATATGACTCCTTCCATTCCAATTTAAAATTAATATTGTGAAAATATTATATTCAGTTAATTTTCAAACTGAAAAAATAATACTAACCACAATCTGACGCTGGCGATCACCTCTAATATCTCCAGTGGCCGGATCACTGTACATCCTCCGATAAACGTCGAACTCCATAATATATGGATGCTCGACTGTCTACATAAATATAAAATAAACTGTTTGTATTTAATGTTATATAAAATATTTAAAAAATATACTTACCATATTATCTCTATGCGAACTGAATGTACGGCTACCAACTTGATGTGTCATGTCCTGTCTGCCCCGGTTTTGTCATCCCATTGAAGATATCCTCTGAAATACACCACCAAACTAGTGTAAACAAAATCCATCCTAAACGTGGGATGAAATGTACTCTAGTCGGTGGGATCTACAAGAATCATCAAATTTTTTCACTCCTGCTTTCTTAATTGTTGTCCTTCTCAAAATGTTCAAAAAATGATGGAAACGATCACTCATAAAAACCTGCCATGCTGCGTGGATAGCGTCGTGCATGCTATCATCGATATGATACCATAAACCCAACAAATAATTTATAATATCAAGTTTTTAATAAAACAAATCTCAAAATAAATATTATTTATTTACGTACAAGACAATGATGGAACATGTCACGTTGCACATAAACAGGAATCTGTTCCCATGTGATCTATGGCTGAGAAAAATAATTGTGCAAGATAGCGCTCTCCTGTCTAATTTATACATGATCAAAACTGTGAAAAAAGAATAAATAATCAAAAAATTAGTATATATATAAATAAATTAATGAAATATATCTAACATATACAGGTTACCATTCCTCTATGTGCGTGGATCAAAGCCAAGATGTGGACGTCGCTCGGGGATAGGGTCAGGAATCCTCAGTCACACAAGACCGCGCCCCCTCCGCGTACCTCCTGAACCACCAGTATGCTGAGGGTCATATGATCCCACATCCCCATCATCCAAAGGTAGCTCTGCCACCTTTAACTCACGAAATAGTTCAGATTCCATATGAAACACAAAATGGTTGTTGTTAGTAGATTGTAGAAAATAACTATTATATATAGATATATAATAGTTGTGATTATAACCAGCATTTAACTGTGTCAATGTTCATCTTCATCCTCTTCTCCATAGCTATCAATGTCAATGCATTCATCTTCCTCCTCAGCAAAATCAATATCCATATGAGTTTCAGTTTCAACATCTCTTGTCATTTCAAATTCATTGGTAACATCATTAATATCTTTATCACCATCTAACCTTAATTGTGGGGTTTCATCATTGATATTCACGTCTCTTTGTGAATCATATGGATTTTGAGCAGTCTCTTGAAAAATTTCAATTCCTTCCACTTCAATAGAACCACTTTCTTTTTGAGTAAACTGATTTTTCCGAGATTTCATTTTTATTATGCTCCACCAATCGCTCAAGTCACTTGAAGTAGCATAGTGCTTTGCATAATAAATTTTATGTGCCTGTTGAGCCAGTAAAAATGGTTCATTTACTACAAGAAGACTTTTATATTTAATATCGACGATTCCATGAGTTGGATGAACACACAAGACTCTCTCAATATCCAACCACCGATATTTAAACATTGTTATTTAATTATTTCCTAGATAAAACATCTCAATAATTTCATCCAAAATTCCATAAAAGTCAACTTCATTTTCTCTGTGATGTGATACTCTCAAGAAAACTCCACTGTTCATTGTTTTTTTTGATTCACCTTATGCATGTGTATGAAATCGAAAACCATTCACCACATATGCATGATAATATTTATCCATTTTGGATGGTGGGTTACACAATATACACAGCCGCTTATCAATTTTATCAGCATATTGAGACACCTGAATATTTTTAAAACATTTATCAATATAATAAATAATAAACGGAATTGATATTAAACCATCAATAATTTATGTTACCAGTTTTTGAAACCATTGAGAAATTTTTTTGTCTGCGTTATTCAAGAGCAGATGTTGTAATTTTTGGAAGTTATTTCTTGATATGATTATCATATAACCTACAAATAAAATAAGTTTAAATATTTCAACATAAATTATAGAATATGTGATAGAAGAACTCACATGAAAAATGATGTCATTTCTTTACAGTTGAGCAGAACGTATGTCTGAGCTCTGTGATGTTCATCATCTGAAATGCATCATTCATGAACTCCACTGAAACCAAGATTTGGATGATGAAAAATTGTTAATTATTTATCCTTTTTTTCATTAACATTACCCTCGTTTCATCCCATGTGATTGTGTTTTGAGGGATATTGACATTCAAAATAATGAGAGCAGAAAAAAACAATTTCCTCTTATAAATAAGCTTCAACAATTGAGCCTTCAACTGATGCTTTGTTTTGTACTTTTTTCTTCAATTTCTGCATGCAACTCTCGAATGGGTTTATCCATAGAAACTGTACTAGACCTCCACAATTAGCTTCATGTGGAAAATGTAATATCAGATGTTCCATTGAGTCAATGAAAGCTGGCAGAAGGATTTTTTCCAATTTACATATAATTATAACAATATATTCTTCCAGTTTTCTTAGCACATCGTAGTCTGTTGTCGCTGCACAAATGTCTCGAAAAAAATATTATATGTTTGTTATCGAATCCCAAATTATAGAATTCAACAAACCTATGAATCCAATCGGCATAAGTCTTTCCACTATAACATGACAATCATGACTTTTAATCTAGTAATATAACCATTCTTAACACATCTGCCCAAATTGGAAGCATAGACATCTAGATTTCTCAAATCTGCAATCCACTGACAAAATAATAAGCGACTCTCTTTGGACAGTGTATAAGCTGCTTTTGGCTTCATTAACTTCTGTGATCTGACATTTTCCAATAGTTTAAGATCTGGTCGCCTACAAATTTGGTTAAGATCTAATCGTGCCTTTAGAGTATCTTTGGTCTTACCTGGTGTATCCAAAACTGTATGAAATAAATTATCAAAATAGTTCTTCTCAATATGCAAAACATCCAACATGTGGTGGACCAACAATTCAGACCAGTACAGAAGATCCCAAAAAAATGCTCCATTTAATCTAATTATGTTCTTTCCCAAAGCCATGAATTTTATGTTGGTTTACTATTGGTCCAAATGTGATGGGGGTAATGAAAATACAACTAATTTTAACTCTGTACCTAAGATCATCTTTGGAGGTTCATCCCTTTCAATCATACCTTTTCTGAAATGAGATTTGTTCCTCTAAATAGGATGATCGATTGGAAGAAATATATGGTGACAATCAAATGTTTTTTCCATTGACGAGCATAAAGGCTTTGTTTTCTTTCATATAGTAAGGACATGATTTCAGATCATGTGTACTCCAACCAGATAACATGCCATATGCCAGAAATTCACTAATCGTCCACATCAATACAACTTTTAATATGAATTTCATTTTCGTAGCAATATCATATGTATTAACACCATCACTCCACAATGCATTTAACTCATCAATAAGTGGTTTCAAATAAACATCAATATTCTTTTTCAGATGTACAAGGATTAATAGAGTCAAAAAGATACAGGCTCTTTCATCAACATCCATGGAGGAAAATTGTACGAAGTTATAAAGACAAGCCAACATGAATACTAACTACCATAAGAACCAAACGGACAAAAACCATCAGTAGAAAGACTCAATCACACGTTTTGGGCTTCTATAGAAAAATACGGATGCAGATGGTCAAAATGCTTCCATGAATCACCATTAGATGGATGGTTCAAGTTTTTATCAGTTGAAATCCTGGTTTTGTGCCATGAAATCATTGACGTTGTGTTCTGAGACATAAGTAAATGCTGAAACCTGGGTGTAAGGGGGAAATATCTCAACTGTTTTACTGGAATCGATCTAGACTTCCCTGGTTGAGCTTATTATACATCGATTGTCCACATGTGGGAAAACTATCCAATGACACATTTTCCCCAGAATATAAGATGCAATCATTTGGACATCCATGAATCTTCCGATAAATAAGGCCCAGATTACAAATCAGCCTCTTGCTCTCATAGTAATTTGTAGGAAACACATTTCCTTCAGGTCACAGTGTTTTAACCATATAAAATATCTGATCAAAATAGTTTTTTGAAATTTCATTATCTGATTTAATAGACATAAATTTTGCAACCACTTCTAATTTTCTTATCTTTCAACCAGAATATAATTCATCCTCGACAGACCTCAACAACTCATAAAATTCGGATGGTGCCAACTCAGGAGTTAAATCAATATCATTGTGAGTTTCAATTTGTTGCACAGTTGGAACTGCAACATCGTGTACTAAATTTTGAAACTGTGATGTATCTAGAATCAAGTTATTAGGATCTTCCCTATAACTACGTTCATTGTGTTGATACCAAAAAACATAATCTGGTTGAAAACCAAACCGCAAGAGATGTCCTCAAAACTTTTCAAATGTGTCAAATGTTCTCAGAGCACATTTTTTACAAGGACACTTAATTATGGCTTCTGAAACATATTCTGGTTTTGATGATGCAAATGCGAAGAAAGCTTCAACACCCTCAATATATACAAGATTTAAACTAGAACCATTTGGATTTCTACACTGATTTATCCAAGCGTGATCATCAAATAATGACTGATGTTGACTTCCTTGTTCCATATTTTTCTACATAAAATATAAAATCATCACTGTTTTTGAATAATTTGAAATTATAAAAACACTATCTAAAAAAATTATTATCACTAAATATTACAATTTATTACTAATTATTAATAATTATTACTATTTATTACTAATTTAGCAATACTTAGAAATACTTAACAAAATGAAAACTGCTTGAATAATGAAATAAAATTTGGTAATCATCGTTGTGGAGATGATTACAAATTTTCCCTTTATTATCCAAGCAGATTTCATTTACTAATTATTACTAATAAAAAAATTATATTATCAATATTTAAGAAAAAACAATATTAATATTATTAATATAATAAAAAATTTATAAAATATTAAAAATATTAATATTCGCAACAGACATAACTCTATTCTTTACACATTCAAATCTCAAAGGGTCGCCAATTGTCAGGTCATGCGCAATAAAAAGTTTGTATCAGCCATTTCCAATGTAAACTCTATAATTGTACCGGCATAGTTGATCACCTCGCAAGTAGTGTTGCAATAGGATGACCAAAGTAATTTCTTTCTTGTCTTTAAGAATCATCTCTCATGACCCTTTACATAGATCATTCTTCCTTAAAAATTTGAGGGGATATCAGTATCTTTCCCTTAAACTTTCAAGTAAGAATGGTCTCTATAAAGGTTCATGTGAGATAATTCTTATAGATGAGAATGACATGACTTGGGTTGTCCTATTACAACGCTACTTACGATGTGATGAACCATTCAAGGACAATTACAGAGTTTACATTGGACATGGCTGACACAAACATTTTATTGTGCATGACCTGACAACTGGTGACCCTTTAAGATTTGAACATGTTAAGAATAGAGCAAAGCCTGTTGCGAATATTGATAATTTTAATATTTTATAAATATTTTAATATTTTAATAATATTAATATTTTTTTTGTAAATATTGATAATATAATTTTTTATTACTAATTATTACTAATTATTAATAATTATTACTAATTATTACTAATTATTACATTTTATATCTAATTATTACTAATCATAGATAATTATATATATTAATCCCTAATTATATCTATTTATTTCTAATTATATCTATTTATTCCTAATTATATCTAATTATTACTAATTATATCTAATTATTACAAATTATATCTAATTATTAGTAATTATATCTAATTATTACTAATTATATCTAATTATTACTAATTATATCTAATTATTACTATTTATTACTAATTATTACTAATTATTACTAATTATATCTAATTATATCTAATTATTACTAATTATTACTAATTATATCTAATTATTACTAATTATTACCAATTATTACTAATTATTACAAATTATTACTAATTATTACAAATTATTACAAATTATAGCTAATTATATCTATTTATTCCAAATTATATCTATTTATTTTTAATTATATCAATTTATTCCTAATTATATCGATTTATTAAAAATTATATCTATTAATTACAAATTATATCTATTTATTACAAATCATATCTATTTATTACAAATTATATCTATTTATTACAAATTAAATCTATTTATTACTATTTATATCTATTTATTACTATTTATATCTATTTATTACTAATTATATCTAATTATTACAAATTATATCTAATTATATCTAATTATTACTAATTATATCTAATTATATCTATTTATTACTAGTTATATCTAATTATTACTAATTATATCTAATTATTACTAATTATATCGAATTATTACTAATTAAATCTAATTATTACTAGTTATATCTAATTATTACTAATTATATGTATTTATTACTAATTATATCTAATTATATCTAATTATATCTAATTATATTTATTTATATCAATTTATATCTATTTATTACTAATTATATCTATTTATTGCTAATTATATCTATTTATTGCTAATTATATCTATTTATTGCTAAATATATCTATTTATTCCTAATAATATCTATTTATTACTAATTATATCTATTTTTTTCTAATTATATCTAATTATATCTAATTATTATTATTTATATCTAATTATTACTAATTATATCTAATTATTACTAATTATATCTAATTATTACTAATTATATCTAATTATTACTAATTATATCTAATTATTACTAATTATGACTAATTATTTATAATTATCACTAACAATATCAATTTCTAAGAAAAAATAAATATAAATAAAAATCAATTGAAATCTAATTTAATTACAACTAATAAACATCAATTAAAGTTAACAAAAAAAATAAAAAAAATATAAAAAAATAAAATAAAAATACCTTAAACATTGATATTCTGAAGATATTGGCGCCTTTCAATTGCTATCGTCTAAAAAATTTCAACTAAAGTAAATTTCTTCGTTGAAACTGTAAAATGAATAGAGTGAGAGAGGAAGATCTAAGTGATTTGAAAAAAACGGGTGGGGGTATATATAGGTTAGATAAGTTGCGACGGGGTTATTTGCGATGGGTATCCTGTCGCAAATACCCTCCCCCGCATTAATTATTGTCGGTGGTTAAAAGGGTATTTGCGAAGGGACTCGTCGCAAATAGTTCCTGCCGACACTCTTTTTGCGACGGGACGACATCCCATTGCAAAAAGCTATTAACTCCCACCAGGTATTTGCGACAGGTACCGTCGCAAATACCCTTGCACGGTTTGGCGCACAAGCCGCGCGGTTTGGCGCGCAAGTCATGCCAAACGATTTGCGATGGGAGACATCACCCCGTCACAAATAATATTCGCGCGGTTTGGCGCGTAAGTCGCACCAAACTATTTGTGACGGGAGACGAAATCCCGTCACAAATAATTGGTTATTTGTGACGAGAAAACTTCCCTGTCGTAAATAACTTTCTCGATGGGTTATTTGCGACAGAGATTATTCCCGTCGCAAATAACCCGTCATAAATATTGATTTTTCCCATAGTGGTTGTCGTGTACCAGGATACCCCGGGTCAAGCCCAAAACTCCTTGTCGGAGTTTTCACTCCTAGGTACATCTGTGCCAAAGCCACCTCTACCTGGTCATATCTAGATAGGGATGTATTGCTTGGAAAATACACAAAATCTCTAAATTAACAACATTCTAGGACGTCCTTCTATACTAATAATCAAAGTCTATCATAGGGTAATGTTCTCTAATACTAGTATTTCTAAATCTAGTTTTCAAGGTTTGTACTAAACTTCTTATGATACCAACTGTAAGGCCTCGACCCTAGAAGCATAGAGTCAGTGCATTACTTTAATACATTGGCATGATTACAAGAAAATAAGTCTCGAATGACCAATCATTTTAACAGTCTTGGAAAATAGATTACATACAAGAATTTTACATTAACATTATAACATACAACATAGCATAAATATTCCTTTGAGAATGCCATTATTCACTTAGCTTAACCCTATATATCAATCATAATACACTTCTTGGAATCCTAGGAAAATAAAACATAAGAATGTAGTGATTTCAGATGCTCAGTTAGGGTAAATAATTTAGCGGAAACTATAAACTTTTAAGGAAAGATGTGTGAAAAAACAATAGCCTTTTTAAACATAATCTTGAACATAATATAGAAGAAATAAAACAAAATCACCATATAAACATGAACAAGGACATTCTAGTTGTCAAATAATCACATGTAATAACTAATTTAATATTGAGGTAATGCCTAACATTGGACATCATTACCACATAGTCAAGGCCTCATGCCAAGACTACAATTAAATTTTTTTTCAAGGCCTTGTGCCAAGACACTAGTTTGTCTCATGAGACATACCGATGCATCGAGGAGGTATAGAGGGCTGCACCTGTCACTTTCTAAGTCCACTGCATTCCTCCTATGAAATTGTTGAAACATAACATAAACATTTGTATTAAAACTCGTATATTAAATTTCAATACTTTAGCCATAAACCACGAATGGTATAAAAATATCACATCCATAGTAAAGCATATCATAACTCATTCAATACAATGTGGAAAACTGTATTACAATAAATCAACCTCAATCAAAAATAATTTCCATTAAAGGATGCAGATATAGTTAAAAATGATCTGTAAAACTCCTTGAGTGAAATACCCCCTTTTCATTAAATCATTTAAAAGTCGAACAATTTATAAAGGATGAAATTTAATGGATATTTTTGAATCAAAGAGTCCCATTCAACTTTGAAACTTTTTAAAGGAATTAACATTTTAAAACATTCATGTCCATATAAATAAATACTTAAAACCATTTTGAAAACATGGAAATTTATGAGAAATATTTATAGGAATATATATTTAAAACATTTAAAATGATGATTTAGTTAAAGTGTACCTTAGAAGAATAATTTTAAAAAATTATTTTATGAAACATGGACATGGATAATAAATATTTCCTAGAAAATACGTATGCATAAACAATATCAAATAATAACGAGATTGAGGAATTAACCCTTACCTTGTACTTCCCTTTGGTCGAGGGTATGTTTAACCTCTTGTATAATGACCATATTAAGTTATTAAATTATACCAAAACCATGTTAATATTTATGATATCATACATGATTCATTTAAGACTTTATACTTCCCATTTAATAAATATTTTCATGTTAAATGAACATTTCGAGTAATAATCACTTTATTTATTGTACGTTTTGTAACTTGTTATTCTTGATCATATCACTTATATCATGATTTAAATACTTCAAGAATATAACAAATGATTTATATATAATATATACTTAGAATATAAATATGTATAATAGATAGATATATGACATGGAAAACACCGTTTATTGAGACAGTAAGCTGTACGTACACATAAACGATGTTTATGTTTTCATATCGTATTGAATGGAACTAACTGAATAAGATATATGTATATATAAATATATCCAGTAGCATTATTATTTCATATATTACATAGTTATTAATAATATATATTTTTATAATCATCATTGAATGGTGAATGTGGAAATAAATCTCATCGTGTTGTGGAGATTGTAAGCCATACGTACACACGAGAGACAATATCATTTACTTAATGATTAAAAGGTGTGGAATTGGATGGTATATTAATATCAAAGAAACATTATCATGTTTTTTTCACTATTTATATACAAATTAATCATCATTATATCCATCCAAAAAAACATAGTGTTGAATAACAAATTACACCACGACGTAGAGACGGTAAGTCTTACGTACACACATATGGTTACATTATCATTCATAAGATGGATAGAATAATGAGTATGGTTGTACCATATTTATAATAACATAACAATATTCATAAATTACTAAAGTTACTATTTTGGTATGGAAATAACTTAGAAAGAGAAAGTGGAAGAAGATTTTTTTTGAAAGAGGTGATAAAATAATTACCTCTTCTTTGGGTGTTTCCTTTTGATTTGAACAAAAGGGCTCCTTAAGTTTGATGTATTCTCAAGGGAAGTCCTCTGGGTTGAATTGAGAAACGTTTATAGTATATTTGGAAAGGGTTTTTCCAAGCCAAATGGTATTGGCAATGTGATTTTGGGAGAAGGGGAAGTACCTTTTTTATAAGAGAGGTGAGGATCATTTTAGGGAAAATTTAAAATATTATTATATTATAAAATCATATTAGGTTTATAATGGTTCAAAATTGATTTATTTAGAAGATAATATGGGTATGGGTCGAAATCATCTCAACCAACAGGTTTTAGACAAGTTTAGGTCACCATATGAACCGAATATTTTAGATTTAACTCTTAGTTAAATTGTTTATCTTTTACCATGTCCTGTTGTATTATTATAAGAAATGGTTAATAAACTTACTATAAAAATACAAGGGAACCCCAAGTGGTTAATTAATAACATATTTATCATTATATAAGTCCTTTGGCTGAACCAAATATTTTTTATGAATATTATATCATTTAATAATATAGTATTTGTTTTAAAAAATCATTTATGTCAATTTTGACACTATTTAGTATTTGGTTTTTCTGGAAGTCATAACAACATTATTACATCAAAAAAATTCATTCAATCAACCCTAATATGTCATATGAATGTAGAAATTTCGTGGATGATATTAAAGTCGTCAATTTACATTTATTTTTATATTTATAATATCAATTATTTTAATATTTCATTGATAAAATAATTACTGCATCATCATTATGTCATAAATAAATTTAACTATTTAATATCTAAAAATTATAATTAAACTACAATTATATTTGAAATATTTTTATCTTTATAATGAATATTTATAGTCGAATTTATCTTATGTATAACCCTATATAAAAAATTGTTTAGTTATTATAATTTGGATTTAACACTTATAACTCTTCTTTAAATAAAATAATAATAAATGTCCTAATCTAATCCAACTAGACCAAAAGGATCATATTTTATTCTTAATATTGGTTTTGGTCGAAATACATTTATGCAATAGAATTAGGACATGTGTTGGGGTAATTATAATATCATTTTTATCTTTAATTATCCTTTTTACTTTTAACTGTGGTAACTAAAAGTCAAAAGTTACTATTCACAAAAAATTATTTGAATCTTATTGAACTAAATTTTACTTACTGATGTCAACCAGGTCTCTTGGATTTTTTAAATTCTATTCACATAAGTGTTAACACTTTGTTTTATGCAAATTTGCAAATGTGCCTAGAAGGTGGGTAAAATACGTTAAAAAGTTCAATAAACTTTTATACATATAATATTATTATAAAGTGAATCTAATGAATTATATTGAACTTATATAGGTATTATATATATAATTTGACTTAAAATAAATTTAAATAAAATAAATAATTATTTAAATAAAAAGTCGGTTTTGAACAATAACACAGTGTTTTTCACTATTCATCAAAAACTGAAAGCTTTTAGAAAAATACCAAAAAATAAGACAAAGCCAATTTTGAGATTCCAAATTCAAAAATTATTTCTATTTTACTAAATTCAAAACATATAATTTTAATTAATTAATTTAAAATTAATTCCTATTGTCAAAACCAAAAAGTAGTTTTTTAAAAAGTAAAAACTATCAAAAGATTGACATGTGTTTATGTCAAATTTAAATTTAAAATTACATATAATGGCCTAAATAGTATTAAATGGTAAAAATATAATCTAATTATACTTACAAGCCATTAAAATTCATAATTTAACACTATAAATTATTTCTACTAAAAAAGTATTTTTCAATTAAAATTTAGCATTTTTCATTATTCATCAAAATATGAAACTTATCAGAACAATACCAAAAATTTTTCCAAACTAAATTTGTATGTCCCTCTTCTAAAAAAGAATTTATTTCATTAAATTCAATATATAAAAGTGTCAAATATTGGTTTTAAAAAGGGTTCTCCATTAAAAGGTGGTAAAATTGCATTTTTGAAAAATACTTCTTTTATCTAAAAAAAATGAATTTGTTCTTATATTATCTCTATGAAACAAATAATATGGATTCTCAAATTTTATGGAATATATAAAATTCAAAATAGAGTTAATATTATTCATAACCATTTTTTTAACGGCTATTTTGGTAAGTCATCATGCACTCAAACTTGGTGTTGTGTGCAGCGCAAGTTATTGAATTACTTTGAAGAGAGAACAAACTATAAAATTTTGGGGTGTTACAGATAGGGTATTAATATATGTAAAGTTTCATTTCATGAACACAAATATTTGTTCCCTGAGTTGTTAGGGTCCCTCTTGGATCTAAATTTGGTGTATCATGTTTGAAATTTAATTGAGTTTTGTTATGTTATGATAAGAATGAGGATTCTAAAATTTGATTCATAGGGTGTATGGGCTCTCATGGATCGTAACACGGAATGTCTTGGCTAATTTTAAAGGTTGTGGTGTTCTTGATAATTTTTAGAGGTTTTTTTCTAGAAAACTAAGAAAACCCGAAGTGTAATGCTATGAACACATGCTAGGTGTTCTTCTGTTCTAGAAGAAATGAATTTTAATATGTACATGATCTATACCTTATGTACACACCGTGTAATTTTTTGTAGTGTGACTGAATATGTGAGTAGAGACATGGGGTTGGTAAGCTATTTTTAGAACATGCCATTACTATGAGTACATGTCGTTCTATAAAAGACTGTGTATCCTTCCATGTGACTAACGACAAGGGTGGATGGGAATTTTTTGTACATTTCATGTATCATGTTTTCACACCATGTAGTGTTACACTAGTAGAACTGTGTAGTTCATGTTGTGTAGAAGTAACTTGTGTGGATAGAATATTCATGTACACGTCGTGTCTAGGGTGAACACTCTGTGTGTATGGGGTGTTACACAAGCATGTTGGAAGAGGTATGCACCCATGTTAATGCTTAAGGGAAGGCGTCGTGTAGTTGTTATACACACCATGTAACCTTATTTTTGAAAACATGAATTATTTCATTCAACTATTTTGTATGTTCACTTCTGATTTTTAGTTCTATTAATCTTGTACTAAGGTGTGCACATGACCTTGTAGATTCATCCACCAAGACGTCATCTAGTTATACGCTAGGTACAGGGAGATGATCAGAAACCAAAAATGGTAGATCATGGGCTACCAAAAGATCCTCCCTCTATGCCTATCTTGGCACCAGCTATTATAAAAGACATAGGTGTTGATTCACATTCCCTTTAAGGCTTATTGAGGATTATTCATACCATTTAGGGGGAACCACATCCTTCCCCAATAATGGTAGAGTTTACATGGGTGTTCCAGCAACATCATCCTCCCACTTTTTAACAGATGGAGGATTATAGGATGCATATTCATGGTTGGAGGTCATGCTTTCTATAATCGAGCATATAGAGATACCTTTTGAGAGGTGGATGAAGCTCACAACTTACATGGTATGTGATTCCACCAAGAGATTTTGGGAAGTTATCTCACAGGCAGGACATCATCAGGATATGACTTGGGATACGTTTTAGAGGACCTTCTATTTTTACATCTACACTAAGATGTTGGGGGATGACCAATCTTGGGAGTTCATGAATTTGGAGTAGGAACTATTTCATTGATGGATTATGCTTCTCATTTTACAGAGCTTTAGGGCATCACTCCAATTGTGGGGGGGTGAAGAGTTATCATAGACTAAGAGATTTGAGGATGGTCTCAGGTACTACATACGATCCTAGGTGAATGTTTTCAAGGTGACTTCATTGACTGTTATATTCAACCAGGTGATGATTACCAAGTGAAATATTATGAGGATTTGAGCTACAATCCAAGAAGGTTCAGTATCCCAGGATTGTACTCCTTCGACCAATAACAAGAACCTTCGAAGGGAGGTTTCACATAATGTCTATTCAGGTAGACGAGTGGCATGATACCGAGGCAGAATGAGTGGACACCTGATACTATAGATCCCAATAGACGCAATGGAGTGTCGATATTTCCACAAGATGGGTCATATTTAGAGTTTTTGTAGGATATTCTCACAACCATCAAGTGAGAAGGGATCTGTCATGACGCCACATTCAAGAGTAGGACAACAAGTTTTTAATCATTCTAGGAATTGGAGTTCGTCAAGATGTTTAGGATGAGGAGGTGGTCATGGACATGATATCCAAAAGATAGGTTTTCAGCAACAACAGGGTGAATCAACTTAGGGTAGTCATGTAGGGTTACAATACCACATTAAATTTTAGACTTTTGTGATGGAGAAGACCCAGTAGAAGCAGGAAACCGAACACTCTATGGTTATAGGCATGATTCTAATTGCCTCAGTTTTAGATTCTTCTCCTTTTGATATACGGGCTTCCCATAGTTTTATATCTATTTCCATTGTTAAGAGCCTTGGGATATGTATCTTTAATTCTAATGAAGTTATGATGTTAGACATTTCATTGGGGATTAAGACTGCTAGTGTACGCCATTTTAAGGAGTTCCCTCATGAGGTTGGTGGGTTTCACTTATTGTGGGACCTCTATGTCTTAGAGATGATAAGATGTGATGTCATTCTTGGAGTATAATAGTTGATCTCATTTCTCGCCTTCATTGGATATTATCACCATAGGGTGAGTTTCACATTAGAAAGGGGAAGAACTTTTCTACACAAGGGAAAATGCACTACTGGAAAACCAGGTATTTGCGACGGGCTATTTGCGACGGGATCCCGTCGCAAATAGCCATTTGCGACGGGGTCCCGTCGCAAATAGCCCGTTGCGGAAAACGCCGTCGCAACTAAACTTATTTGCGACGGGACCGTCGCTAAAGCCCTTTTTTGCGACGGGCATTCTCCCCGTCGCAAATAGTATTCCGTTTTTTGTAAAAAACTTTTTAAACAGTTATTGCGACGGGCCCGTCGCAAATACCTTTTGCGACGGTTCCCGTCGCAAATTGTTTTTGCGACGGGCCCGTCGCAATAACGTTTTTTTTAAAAAATAAAAAAAATAATAATACTAGTATTTGCGACGGGAACCGGGACCCGTCGCAATTACTATGAATAGTATTTGCGACGGGACCCGTCGCAAATACTCTTTTTAAAAAAAAATAAAAAAATATTAATAATACTAGTATTTGCGACGGGCATAGTATCCCGTCGCAAATACTATAAAAAAAATAAAAAAAAATTATTAATAAATTATTTTAATTAATATAATAATAGAATTATAATTTACAAATGAAAATAATAAATTATTTTAATTAATATAATAATAGTAGAATTATAATTCAAAAATAAAAATAATAGAATACTAATAAATAATTTAATTAATATAATTACAACAACATCTTTTTCAAGTTTGCCTAGAGCATCATAATCTGCCGTAGCCGCACAAATTTCCCGAAAAAAATGAGACATGTCTGTTATGGAATCCCAAATCACAGAATTCAACAGACCTCTTAATCCAATTGGTAGAAGTCTCTCCATTATAAACGGTTTTCTTTAGACAGTGTATAAGCTGCTTTTGGTTTCAGTAACCTTTCTGTTCTGACATTCTCAAATAGTTCCAATTCTGGACGTCTGCAAATTTGGGCAAGATCTAAACGTGCATTTACATTGTCTTTGCTCTTTCCTGGCGTATCCAAAACTGTATGAAACAAATTATCAAAACAGTTCTTCTCAATATGCATGACATCTAACATGTGTCGGACCAACAAATCAGACCAATATGGCAAATCCCAAAATATGCTACGTTTAATCCAATTGTGTTCTTTCCCAAAACCAGAAATTTTCTGTTGGTTTATTGTGGGACCAAAAGTGATGGGAGGTAATGAAAATACAACCGATTTTAACTCCGAACCTGATAGCATTTTTGGAGGTCCATCCCTTTCAACTGTTCCTTTTCTGAAATGAGATCTGTTTCTGCGAAAAGGATGATCAGCTGGAAGAAATCTGCGATGACAGTCAAAATAACAAGGTTTCTTTCCATGAATGAGCATAAATGCTTTGTTCTCTCCCATACAGTAAGGACATGATTTCTGACCATGTGTACTCCAGCCAGATAACATCCCATAAGCCGGGAAGTCACTTATTGTCCACATCAATGCTGCTCTCAGTATGAAATTCTGTTTCGTTGCAACATCATATGTACTGACACCAGTACTCCACAATAAATTTAATTCATCAATCAATGGCTTCAAATAAACATCAATATTTTTCTTCGGATGTCCTGGAATTAGTAAAGTCAAAAAGATATATGGCTCCTTCATCAACATCCATGGAGGTAAATTATACGGAGTTAAAAAAACAGGCCAACATGAATATTGACTACCATAAGATCCAAACGGACAGAAACCATCAGTGGAAAGGCCCAGTCGAACATTTCTAGCTTCTAAAGCAAATGATGGATGAACTCTATCAAAATGTTTCCATGAATCACCATCGGCTGGATGATTCAAGCTTTTATCGGTTGAAATATTCTCTTTATGCCATGACATCATTGTCGCTGTATTCTTAGACATGAATAAACGCTGAAGTCTGGATGTAAGCGGAAAATATCTCAACTGTTTTACAGGAATCAAACCAGACTTCCCGTGTTGTCCATCTTTATATCTCTGTTGCCCACATGTGGGACAACTATCCAACGACTCATTTTCCCCTGAATATAAAATGCAGTCATTTGAACATGCATGAATCTTCTGACAAGTAAGCCCCAGATTTCGAACCAACCTCTTACTTTCATAGTAATTTGCAGGTAAAACATTTCCTTCGGGTAACAGTGTTTTCAGCAAAGAAAATATCTGGTCAAAACATGTGTTTGACATTCCGTTATCTGATTTGATAGCCATAAATTTTGCAACTGCTTCTAATTTGCTCATCTTGCAGCCAGGATATAATGCATCCTCAGCAGACTTCAACAACTCATAAAATTCAGACGGTCCCAACTCAGGATTTGAAGCTATATCAGCCGGAGTTTCTGTATGTTGAACAGATGAACCTGCAACATCATGTACTAAATCTTGAAACTGGGATGGATCCGGAATCAAGTTGGTATCAGCTGCTCTGGAACTGCGTTCACCGTGTTGATACCAAAAAACATAATCAGCTTGAAAACCAAAACGCAAGAGATGTTCCCCCACTTTGTCAAACGTGTCAAACGTTCTCAATGCACATTTTCTGCAAGGGCATTTTATCTTTCCTTCTGAAACAAATTCTGAATTTGATGCCGCAAATGATAAAAAAATCTCCACACCCTCTATATATACTGGATTTAAACCAGAACCATTTGGATTTCTGCGTTGATTTATCCATATGCGGTCATCTAATAATGACTGTTGACGACCTCGCTGTTCCATATTTTTCTATAAAATATAAAAGCATTACTGGTTTTGAATAATTTGTTAGAAAAAACACTCAAGCAAGGATTACTAATTATTACAATTTATTACTAATTATTACAATTTATTGCTAATTATTACTATTTATTACTAATTTAGCAATACTTAGCAATACTTAGCAAAAGGAAAACTGCTTGAATAATGAAAGGAAATTTGATAATCATCGTTGTGGAGATGGTTATAAATTTTCCCTTCATTATCCAAGCAGATTTCGTTTACTAATTATTAGTAATAAAAAAAATATTATCAATATTTACGAAAAAACAATATTAATATTATTAAAATAATAAAAAAAATTAAAAAATATTAAAATTATCAATATTCAGAACAAACTTTGTTCTATTATTAACATGTTCAAATCTTAAAGGGTCGTCAATTGTCAATTTTTTGCTAAGTGTTCTTGAGTATTCCTGAGTATTCCTGAGTATTCCTGATTATTTGTGAGTATTCCTGATTATTTGTGAGTATTCGTGAGTATTCGTGATTATTCGTGAGTATTCGTGATTATACGTGAGTATTCGTGAGTATTCGTGAGTATTCGTGAGTATTCCTGAGTATTCCTGATTATTCCTAATTATTCCTAATTATTTGCAATTATTCCTAATTATTTGCAATTATTGGTAATTATTGGCAATTATTGGTCATTATTGGCAATTATTACTAATTATTCCTAATTAATCCTAATTATTCCTAATTAATCCTACTTATTCCTAATTAATCCTACTTATTCCTAATTATTCCTAATTATTACTAATTATTCCTAATTATTGCTAATTATTACTAATTATTGCTAATTATTTCTAATTATTGCTAATTATTTCTAATTATTGCTAATTATTTCTAATTATTGCTAATTATTTCAAATTATTGCTAATTATTGCTAATTATTGCTAATTATTGGTAATTATTTCTAATTATTTCTAATTATTTCTAATTATTCGTAATTATTACTAATTATTAGTAATTAATACTAATTATTGGTAATTATTGCTAATTATTGGTAATTATTGCTAATTATTGGTAATTATTGCTAATTATTGGTAATTAATACTAATTATTGGTAATTATTACTAATTATTGTTAATTATTACTAATTATTGGTAATTATTACTAATTATTGGTAATTATTACTAATTATTGGTAATTATTACTAATTATTCGTAATTAATACTAATTATTCCTAATTAATACTAATTATTCCTAATTAATACTAATTATTCCTAATTATTGTTAATTAGTCCTAATTATTACTAATTATTGTTAATTATTCCTAATTATTACTAATTATTGTTAATTATTCCTAATTATTACTAATTATTGGTAATTAATACTAATTATTGGTAATTATTACTAATTATTCCTAATTAATACTAATTATTGGTAATTATTACTAATTATTCCTAATTAATACTAATTATTACTAATTATTGTTAATTATTCCTAATTAATACTAATTATTACTAATTATTGTTAATTATTCCTAATTATTACTAATTATTGTTAATTATTCCTAGTTATTACTAATTATTGTTAATTATTCCTAATTAATACTAATTATTGGTAATTATTACTAATTATTGGTAATTATTACTAATTATTGGTAATTATTACTAATTATTCCTAATTAATACTAATTATTCCTAATTATTGTTAATTAGTCCTAATTATTACTAATTATTGTTAATTATTCCTAATTATTACTAATTATTGTTAATTATTCCTAATTATTACTAATTATTGGTAATTAATACTAATTATTGGTAATTAATACTAATTATTGGTAATTATTACTAATTATTCCTAATTAATACTAATTATTCGTAATTATTCCTACTTATTGTTAATTATTCCTAATTATTACTAATTATTGTTAATTATTCCTAATTATTACTAATTATTGGTAATTAATACTAATTATTGGTAATTAATACTAATTATTGGTAATTAATACTAATTATTGGTAATTAATACTAATTATTCCTAATTAATACTAATTATTTGTAATTAATACGAATTATTTGTAATTAAAACTAATTATTGGTAATTATTACTAATTATTGGTAATTAATACTAATTATTGGTAATTAATACTAATTATTCCTAATTAATACTAATTATTCCTAATTATTCCTAATTATTACTAATTATTCCTAATTATTACTAATTATTCCTAATTATTACTAATTATTCCTAATTATTACTAATTATTCCTAATTATTCCTAATTATTACTAATTATTCCTAATTATTGTTAATTATTCCTAATTATTACTAATTATTGTTAATTATTCCTAATTATTACGAATTATTGGTAATTAATACTAATTATTACGAATTATTGGTAATTAATACTAATTATTGGTAATTAATACTACTTATTGGTAATTAAGACTAATTATTTGTAATTAATACTAATTATTTGTAATTAATACTAATTATTCCTAATTAATACTAATTATTTGTAATTAATACTAATTATTCCTAATTATTCCTAATTATTGGTAATTATTACTAATTATTCCTAATTAATACTAATTATTCCTAATTATTCTTAATTATTACTAATTATTCCTAATTATTCCTAATTATTACTAATTATTGTTAATTATTCGTAATTATTGTTAATTATTCCTAATTATTAGTAATTATTGTTAATTATTCCTAATTATTACGAATTATTGGTAATTAATACTAATTATTGGTAATTAATACTAATTAATGGTAATTAATACTAATTATAGGTAATTAATACTAATTATTGTTAATTATTGGTAATTATTACTAATTATTCTTAATTATTGATAATTATTAGTAATAAAATGAATAATTATCAATAATTAGAAATAATTACCAATAATTACAAATAATAACATTATTAATATATTTTATTATTAATATTAAAATAATATAATTTTCTAATTTATATACAGTTCTTTTTTCATCTGTGCGTTTTCTATCTCCACATACAAATAATACATGTGAAGACAGCAAACACACAGATGAAAAAAGAACTGTATATATATAAAAAATTATATTATTTTAATATTAATAATAAAATAAACTAATAATGTAATAATGTTCTTATTCCTAATTATTGGTATTTATTACTAGTTATTAATATTTATTCTTAATTATTAAAAATTATTACTAATTATTCCTAATTACCATATAAACAATACTAATAATTTAAATTTATTAAGTAATAAAACAATGTAAACAAAATTAAATTACAACTAATTAATAATAATAAAAACTAAAAAAAAATTAAAAATAAATAAAAAATTAAAATGAAGATAAATACCTTGAAAATTGATCTGTTCTGATCGTTCTTCAAAACTTTAATATCAGCTCCGGAGAAAAAACTTAAACTGGAGAAAAACTAAACTCTAGAAATATGATTCTGAGAGAGAGAGAAGATAAAGAATGAGAATGAAATGAAAAAAACGGATGGGGGTATTTATAGGTTAGATTAGTTGCGACGGGTCCATTTGCGACGGGATTCCCGTCGCAAATAGTATTATTTGCGACGGGTCCCGTCGCAAATACCTTCGCCAACATTTATTACGGTCAACCGGTAAATAGTTATTTGCGACGGGTCCCGTCGCAAATAACCCTCTGCCGACATAGTATTTGCGACGGGGGAATATTCCCGTCGCAAATACCATTTACCGCCGCCGGCTATTTGCGACGGGAATATTTCCCCGTCGCAAATACGTTTCCCGCGATTTGGCGCGCATCGCGGGAAAACTATTTGCGACGGGGAAAGCAATCCCGTCGCAAATGCCTCATTATTTGCGACGGGGATGTACCCCCGTCGCAAATACTTTTTTAACATGACTATTTGCGACGGGATTTAATCCCGTCGCAAATAACCCGTCGCAATTGCTCATTTTTCCCGTAGTGATGGCATGTCCATGATAGAAGAGATGGACTCGAGCATCATGGGTTTGGAGGAATCATAGCCCAGATTTCTATTTTATATCTAGATGACTAGGGGACTTTCCATATGGACTATCCTCTAGTAGTGGATCATTTCAGATATGTCTTTCTAGATGAATTTTTAACTTTACATATAGAGCGATAGGTTTTTTCTCTATTGATATTGTGCCAGGAGTGACACCAATATCCATTCCTCTTTATAGTATGGATACACGTAAATTACAAGATCTCAAGAAGTAGTTAGAGGAGTTGCAGGAAAATGGTTTTGTCCAACCCATTACTTATACAGGGGGTTCGTCTATCCTTTTTGAGAAAAACATGGATGATACCCTCCGAAATTATGTGGATTATAGAAAGCTGAACTAGTTGACGGTGAGGAATAGATATCCCTTGCAGATGATTGATTATCTCTTTGACCATATTTGAGGATACCAGGTGCTCTAAAAGATTGATTTGAAATCCATTTATCATCAATTGCATGTTATAACATTAGATATACCTCTTACAGCAATTGGAAGGTTATATGATATGATAAAAAATTCACTTTTGGATAGATCTGATTCACTTCTTGGGTTTCCATCTTAGAGATTGGAGTATTAGTGGACCTAGAGAAGGTGAGAGCGGTAGTTTTCTTGGACCAGTGTAATAACATCTTTGAGGTATGGAGGTTAATGGGGCTAGATGGTTACTACATGTGCTTTATTCAGGTTATTTCATTCTTAGTATCACCATTGAAAGGCCTGAATAAGAAGTATGTGAAGTTATTTTGGACAGATTCTTGTGATTTATCCTTTTCGGATCTGAATGGGAGGTTGAATTCAGCACTAATACTGATTTTTTTTGAACCGGGAAAGAGTTACACCATTTACTACAATGTATTAGCTATCAAGCTAGGAGAAGTGATTATGCATGGGAAAGTTGTCATTGTGTAAATGTCCCAGAATTTGAGGCCACATCTGAGGAATTACTTGACGCGTGATCTCGAGTAAGCTACAGTTGTGCATGCTTTGCGTGGTTAGAGACATTATATTTTGGGATATTATTTTATGGTGTACACAGACCACAAAGGCCTCATGTATATAATTACTCAATGAGATATGAATTTGAGACAGTGAAGTTGGTTTGAGTACCTTTAGTATTTTTTCAATGAGCTTACCTACCTACATGGGAAAGACAACATAGTGGAATTTGCGTTGAGCAAGAGGACTCAAATGTGGGCAGTTCAGGAGGCTAGTAGTGAGTGGAAGCTTATTACTATGTTCTCTAAGATGAATTTTGAGGTTCACGATAGATAGGGCTATACATTTCTTTCTTCTATAGCTATTACCTCTACTCTTTTAGATCAAGTGAGAATGATGGAGCTATCTATTTTTAAGGCCTTGTCCTATAAGAGAGAGTGTCAGGGGAGGACCCTACTTCTAGGTGGACCATATATAAGGATAAGGTTTTTTGTTTTCATGGGAATGTATGGTTGTTAGCAGTTATACGCGAGGATCTATTTTGAGATTTTCATGCCTTAGTATGGGATTCCTATCCTAGTGTTACCAAAATGTATCGATATCTACATCATCAGTATTGGTGGCCAGGAATGAAGAGGGATGTAACATGTTTTCTTTTGAGATTTTCTATCTATTTGTAGGTGAAGGCTGAGCATTAGTGACCGATATGGCTACTACAACAGTTACCCATTCAAGAGTGGAAGTGTAATGATATCATGGTGGATTATTGACAGGTTTACTGAGGTTGCCTTGAGGGAATGATGTGGTTTGGGATTTTATCGATAGGCTCACGAAGGTTTCACATTTCCTTTTGATTAAGGAAACCTTTAGTGTTGATGAGATTGGAAGGTTGTACATCGGTGATATTATACGTTTATATAGAGTTATTGACTCCAGTTTTTTTGAAAGGTAAGCCCGTTTTACTTCTATTATCTAGTAGGGACTATATAGGGCTTTGGGTACACAAATACTTCTGAGTACCACTTATCATTCCTAGACAGATGGCCAGTCCAAGCACACAATTTAGGTTTTTGAGTACATGCTTCGAGCATGCGTCCCAGATTTTGGGGGCTCTTAAGAGAGACACATAAACCTAGAGGATCTTTCCAACAATAATAGTTTTTAGGAAATGATTTAGATGGAACCTTATGAGGAATTTTATGATAGCCCATCCCGATCACCCCTATGTTGGCTAGAGGTAGGAGAGGCAGCTATGCTGGGACTTCATTTTTTCCAAGAGACCACTGAGTAAGTGGAGTTGTTTCAAAATAGGATGGATACTACACATTCTCACTAGAAATATTGTCCTGATTAAAGAAGATGACCTATGGAGTTAGAAGTCATAGATTAGGTTTTCCTACGTGTCACACCATGGTTGTGACACAATGGGATTATGTGATAGGGGATGCTTTCACTGAGATACGTTGGGCCATTTGAGTTTTTTCTAATAGTTGGTCTGGTTTTTTATCTGATGTAGTTACCTTAGAGGTACTAAGATATGCGTGAAATATTTCACGATTCTCAACTATGACATTACTTTTCAAACCAGTCTCATGTTTTTCAACTTGAGGAGATTGAGTTTGAGGTGGAATCATCCTTCTAGGAGTACCCTATTCAGATTGTGGATCCCAACATGAATTTTATACATGGATGGTCAGTTCCTCTAGTATGGGTGTTATGTTAGCCTGGATGAGTGCAAGAGGAGACTTGGGAGAGGGAGGGCGATGTGCGATCACAGTGGCCAGAGTTGTCCATAGATTATTCTTCACCAACCATGGAAGAGGAATTAGGGAAAGATTGCTTTAATGGGGGAAGTTTATAAGAACCCATATCTTCTTTTCTAGTATGAAATGTATTTTAGGGTTGGTTTTTAGGAAATAGAATAAAATGTGGCTTTTCAACATACACATCATGTAGTTCTAAGTACACGTCGTGTACCTATAATGTCACGTACAGCCATGTACTGACCGTGTGATAGTTGAGTATATAGCCATGTGGTGACTAGGAAAAACACTTAAGTCAGGGGATAATTAAGGCTACTATACAATGTGTAGTTTTAATTAACATGTTGTGTTGTTTTTTATTTGATATATCAGAGAGGGGGTGCATCTTAAGTCTGTAAACCAAATTTTCCCCATGTGGTTTGTTCATGAGAGTGATGGAACATATGAAAAACTCATAACCACTCTCAATTATCTATATGATCTCTGATTGAGACACCATCGAGTGGATTGGAATCCCACCGGTGATTTCTCAAAATTTATAGATCCTCTAATCCTATTTAGTCCTATCTTGTGAGTTATTCAATTTTGGGAGTGTTTTACCCTTTTGTAGATATGTTCTGATCTAGGCCGATTAAAGGGACAATGTTCAAGTATATCAATATTACTACATTGAGGTAGGTGATTTATGCCTTTTGTTATTTTTCCTTGGATTATATATGCTAAAAGAGACACATTCCCACATTTTGGGTATTGATTCATTTGAAATTTAACCTTTTTTATTACCAACTATGGTTTGATTGATTAATAATTGGTTATTTCTTATGAATAAGGTTAGATACCTTTTTATTGGGACACCCCATGGGTAAATTTCCCTTGGATTGATTTTGCATGTCCATTTGGTCTAGAATTCCTATTATGACTGACTTGTTTTCCATTCCTTATTTTATTATGATAAAGTTACTAAATACATGTAATAACTGTGATATGAATTTTGATTGTTGACCAAGGGTATTTGACTATGAGAGCTTCTCCTAAGAGGTTAGACTGTGAGAGCATCCCATGTGGTCATTTATATTTGTTTAAATTAATATTTTACCTAAGGGTTTAGACTGTGAGAGCTTTCTCATGGGGTTATTTATAATTGTTGATTCTATGTTAGACCAAATGAGTTAGACTATGAGACCTTTCCCAGAGGTATGTTATTTAATAAATTGATGTTGTTTTAGACTAAATTGGATAGAACATGAGAGCTTCCCAGAGGGTCATTTTCTAATGAAATGATGTTATGTTAGACATTATGGGTTAGACTGTGATAACTTTCCCAAGGGGTCATTTATGAATAATTGAATGAATGTGATGTGTCTTCCAAGGCAAAGAAAAATATTGGTTTTAGTCTTACTTTATTAATTAGATTTTCTTACGATACATTAGTTTGGTTACTGACACATGGGATATAGAGAATAGGCTAAATCCCAGGGGTTACATGATTCAACATACGAATAAAGAATGTTTAATTAATGTAATTGAAATATTCACATTGTTTTCTTTTGAGGACTTCCGATTTTATTTCATCATTTTTTCTATTAACTGCTATATATATTCCTTGACAGTTAGGTAGATAGATTTTGGAGGATGACTACTAGGATTTATCTCACACCCTATTTGGGTAATTCTTTTGGACCCAAATAGATTATATGATTTCATGTACAGATAAGGGAAATAACCCCTCTTCATCAGGTAATTGATTGCAATTGGAGCTATAGAGCATGGGACCAAGCTAGGGATTGTGATACTGTTGGAGTTTACTTAATTTTTCTACTTTTGATTCTCTATTTTATTTATATCATTGTGACTTGTTTGGATACTTTCCAAGACACATGTGACATGAATCATATATATATATATGTGTGTGTGTGTGTGTGTGTTTGTGTGTGTGTTTGTGATCTATTTGTTTTATTACTATCATTCTTCCATGGTTACTTGTATTGTATGGTATTTTTGCTTTCACTATTTTTTATTATATGTTTTCTTATGTGTATACTCTGCTAGTGAGGGCATTGTTTCCCCATTATCACACTTTATCCTTCACTACTAGTCAGAAGCCTCTGGCGTTTGGGGAAATCGGCTTGAGGTTATGTGACTAACTTGATTTCAGACACCTTTTGGGTACAACCTGATCCAGGACATTACATAAGGGTTATACCATCACTTACACACACTTAAATATAATGGGAAATAAACCTACTATTCTTCTGTATGATGAAATACCACCATATGAAACGATATTGTCTGTTTTATCTATATCTCTTATAATGGTTGGAAATTATGATGAAAACAGTATTTATATGATAATTATTATATTTATAATGTATTTATTCTTATTTATTTATTATATAAATCATAATTTCATCCTTTACATTTTGTGAAAATACGATAACTTCAGTTGTGGAACTGTTGACTACCCCTTCCTCAATGCGATGTGATTCATTCACAAGTTACATGGAATGTATTAAGGATATGTTTAGTACAATTTTATGATATATATTACATAATAATTATATTTTAATGTTATTATATATATATATATTATTTAATTTCTTTCATTCAATATGCCATGATAACAGAAACAACATTCATGCGTACGTATGACCTACCTTCTCCATGAGTAGTGTATTACATTTCATATATCTCCCTTTAATATAATATTATATAAATTATATATACTGAATATATATTATATATAATTCATTTTTTGAATTATTTAAATAATAAAATCATGATTTATGTAAGAGGATCTAGAATAAAAATCCAAAACACAGATGATAAAAAAGCGAGTTTTACCTAAAACATTACTTTAACATAAAAATGTAATAGAATGTCATAATAAAATAAAAAATATAGTATTATATATATGAACATGATCATGTGATAGATTTATATTGAATATATACTGTTTATATAAGAGGATTGTACAATTATGATGAAATTCAAGACACAATGTAATAGATTTTCATCTCACTTTTTCTTTCCGTGAGAAACATACCTTATTCACAAAACTTTTATTTTTTGTGGTGTATATAATTCCAATTAATATAATATATTATTATAATTCCTAATTTTTTTGTAAATTACATATATATATATATATTATGATATTTATTTCACAGTGTTTTCATTTCAATAAATTACAAATCAATAAGATTGTTTTTTCTCAATTTTCCTACTCTGAGACACATGTTTTTTATGAACCTAAATTTTTTTTCGAGGTGTATATAGATCCAATTTACATGTTTTTTCATTAATATAATTAATTTATTGATATATTAATCTTCAGGAAATTTTATTTTCCCACATGGTTAGTATGTCCCATGTTATCATGTGGTAAGATATTATCGAAACAGTCTCATCATTTACCATGATTGTTTTTTATTATGCTCCAATTGGTAAAATATTATGATCCATGTATTAAGAAAAATAATGTGTTTTGTTATAATCTATTTTTTAGTAAACTTCTATCTAATAGTACCATTTTAATACTATTTGTATGTTATGATAATTCAGAAAAAAAATTAGGAAAAATCTGATTCTATTACACTCTTCAGCCTGAATTCGGTCTTACATAAAAAACCATGCTTTCAAAAATGTTAAAATTAATATTTTAAAATGGAAATTGAAGATAATTTTCATGGAAAATGAAATTTAAACTATTTTAGGGTTTTCAATTCTTCATTTATAAATTTAAAATTATATTTTCAATAAAAAATGTTTTTAAAAATATTTTATGTTTTAAAATGTTTTTTTTCAATGTAGAAAAGATATTTTCCTCATCAAAATTTTTATAAAATATATTTTAAAATTATTTCTCATCTATGATGACATCTGTTGGTGTTACTCAAGAAATTATTGGGTAATTATTCAATGTTTTCGTTCATATTATTTCTCTGAATGGTCTATGTTTTGATGGCATGATATTTAAGAAACTCACATCTATTTTATGGTTATATTTTATTGAATACCACTACTTTTCATGGGTTATTATTTTAATGAAATGATTATAAAACCAATATAATTTTCAAAGGTTATAATTTGATTAAATTTTTATGATATCCATTTCATTTCATGGGTTATGATAACATTTTTATGGTAGTGTGAACATGTAAGTGTGATTACCTTATGAGATAGGTGGGACCTATATCTCCCTCAAATGCATTAGGTAATGATTTAAATCTCATGAGATAGTCATATGTGGTCTTGAGAGTAGACCTTGACAACTAATATGGGAATTGAAGTAAACCATGAATTTCAATATGGTGTGTGGAGTGAACTTATACTACTAAGATGGCCATTGGAGTGAACCATGACTACCATGATTGTATAGGGTGTGAAACAATACTAATATGATTGACCTGGTAGTGATTCTATGACTAATATGGGAAAAAATTATATGTTTATATGTTTTCATAATTCTATGTTTTATTCCTATGTTATGAATTCATGGATTATATTAATTATTTTCTTACGAGTCATGTCTTATAAACTTCCCATCATTATTCTATGTTTTCTATGTTTTATCTTTAATATGCAGGGTATGATCTTTTGTATTAAACATCATTTTCTCATACCCTTATCCTCAAGATTTTTTTTACATATCTACCTTTTTTACCCATACTAAGTATCATAGCTCAAACCAATTTATGTTTTCAATTCCCCATCTTATGAAGACATATATTATGATTGATGTGTCAAATAATGGTTCTATGATAGATGAACCAAGTGGGAGATAATGTTTCTCAATGATGTATCTGTGATTCTTTTTCCCTGTTCTGCATGGCACCAGACTAATATAGTCTTTGAGAATATTTTTTTAATGTTTCATGTATTCTAAAAAAGTGATATAGTTTTAATTTATATAATGTTATAGTCGATATAGTTTCGATTTTTGATCATTAAGGGATCATACTCTATATAAACCAAAATATGGAATCCACTTAACCCACCACATAACATGGTCTATAGATGCGCCCAATGGTATATCACTCTAAATTGCATAATTTAATACTTAAGTTGTATGATTTAACCTTTTAAATAAAACACCCTTTGGTTAAGGAATATACTTTAAGTATCATTTATGTTTTCAAATCCCTCTAATAAGATTCATCACAAGTCAACAAATATTATAGCACTATCAATATACATTAGTAAAATGAATGCTGAAAATAGGCATAACATGGAAACAATGCATGGAATATTTTTCCTATTGTACATATAGGGATGCATGGAATTCCCCACTCTCATTTCATTAGGCTAGATAAAAGAAATAAAATTTCAATAACAATAATATAAATATCATTATAATACCAGTGTGTCACCATACAATATTTTCATATCAAATATAAATGGAATAGTCAATAAATGCAATTACCCCACCTAGGTAATTTAGGGGTTTTCTCTAATCATGGGTTAGTAATATTCATGCATAAGGTCAATTCAAAATATATTTAAATACAACCCTCCTATCTAATAACCAAATAGTAAAAAAATGGAAAATTTTCATCTGGTACATTTTTGTTACATCCAGATCCGTGAAAAACAAAACCTATTCCCCAAGTCGGTGGGTAAAAATAACTAAAGCACACCTCCACATATGATAGAGTCTTCCTACTAACAGTGAGAGTGTATAGGTGTAACTATGTGAAGACTACACCCTCTTCTCAGAGGGAAATAGTGGATAAATAAAGATACAATAGTGGAATAAAAATAATAAAAAGGCAGGAAGTGTAATAATGTATTGGAAGAATAGAAAATAGAATAACTAATAATAATATCAAAAGCATATAAGGATGTGTTTTATACATGGATTCATGAAAAAATGATATATAAAAATGGGAACACAAGAACAAGAATACAATCATTCCATACAAAAATTTAAAATAATGAACAAAATTCCACCCCACTAGCATCTTGTGTAAATGCTTGGTCATTTTCTCCCAAGATCCAACTATTGGAAATAATATCAACAACCTGTATTTTTGGATTGTTCCCTTATCAATACGTGTTTGTGAACAATCATAGGGACCAAAGGAAGAATATGTAGGGTGTGAGATAATAAACATAGTAATCCACCAACAATGTTTTCTATGTGTAATCCAATACTTTCTCATAACTAAAAATTATGAAGGTATAACATAATATGAAAATAAATGCCAAAATAAATTACCATACCTCTTAGGTTCATATTGTACACTTGACGGGTCTACTTGATTTGTCTTATTTTCAAAATATAATTCTGATCAGTTATAATATATATAGTAAATATATATATATATATTAGTTATATATTTCATCAACCAATATATATATATATATATATTAGTTATATATTTCATCCACTAATATATATATTAGTTATATATTTCATCCACCAATATAAACCATGTACTTGTGGATGTAAGTATCCATATACTTTGAATACTAGTTTTTTGATAGGCCGAGGTGTAACTCAAAAATCCATGACAAGTCAAACGAGCCAATAAGATTAAACAATTGGTTACATAAACTTTGTCCTAATAAAAGTGTGAGATGTCATGCACAATACTCAGGATGGGTAGTGGTCCATCTTTTTATCACTCCATTTGGGAAGCGACATGAAAATCCAGACACCTAACAGTGTCAATGGATTTTGATGTGTTTCTCAATAACTGATGTAAGGGAACATGATATGGTCATGTTCAACAAGTCCTTTACCATCATATCACATCCTATAACAAGGCATGTTATAAATATATTTGTCATGGGAAATTACCTCCCAAACATATCTTTCATCATTCCCAAATATATATATATATATTAATGAGGAATAATCACATTTATTATTTATTGTTTAAGACATTACTTATCATGTGTCATGCTAGAGAAGTTTAATTAAATACAAAGAATTTAACTTCAAAATGACCATTTAGATAAATCATAAACAAAATAAATAGTTTGAACATTCTTCACGAGTCATTCATTTAATCCATTTAAATCATTTAGAAGAGAGAAATGCATAATGAGAATTCATTTAAATTCAATTAAATCCATTAAATTACTAAATCATGTAAAATTAATTCATAAGACTTACGGAGTCCACTAGATGTTGTCATGGTCATTAAGGAACATTCCTTCATGGAAAATTCCAATTATGGGTTGATCCAAACACATAAGAGGTGACTGGGGTTTTATAAAAATTCATATCTCAAGGGAAATTCAATTTAAAATATAATCTTGAAGCCATAATGGATTTTTGAGCATTTGAAGCAATAAAGAATAAGGGGTAATTAATTTTTCACACCCATGGGGTATCTTTATTAGTTTTATATGACCTCTCAACTACCAAATATAGATCAATAGGTGTATAAGAAGGTGTGATGGAAATTTTTATAAAAATATATCCACTTAAAGGGGACAGTAGAAATATTACATAGTGTATAAAATAATGGAATAGCTATAGAGAATCAAAGCTCAAAGGTAAAATGATGTGACCACGTACCTTAAGTTCGTATATGACTCCTCTCTTGATATAGACCTTAGATTCCGATTATTATGGAAGATATCTGAGAAATGATCCAACATACTAAAAATAAGTAAAATGATATTTTACATAAATATCATTATGGATATGAAGATAAACATGATAAAAAGTAAGACACTAGGAGTGGTTATTGCTATAGATCCAATGCTTCTGATGAATCTTGAATCAGATGTCAGACGCGAGTGTTATCTCAAAGGCTACATTGAGGAGGAAGTTGGATCTAAGAAGAAGAAAGGTTTTTGGAATAGTATAATGATAGGGGATAAGGAAATAATTTTTTTAATTGATTAAACATTGTTAAAATAGTCATTTAACCCCAAAATTAAAGGGCCACACAGTTTAGTCACATGGTTTTTTAAGCATACGCAATCCATGAATATGTCCCTACAATAAGGGTCAATCCCACATAGTTGGGCACACCAACTGTATAAAAGTGAATAAACCATGAAAACGTGATGTTCCTCAAAACATATTAGCATTGCAAGGCCATTCACGATGGGTCACATGGTTTCAGACAAATTGTGCGGTCTACAGATCTCCAATTGCATGCTACCACACTATTTAATATAGATTGTGTCGTTTGGGAGGTGAGATTTCTCCAAAATGTGCAACCCAATCTTTTTCCAATTATTTTAGATCATCGGGCTTAGAACAAGACTTGTATGCTCCTGAGAACTTCCTTAGTCCATAATAAACATTTACCTTGATTAGGTAACATTATATTGTCCATTTAAAGGAATTGAAGTTGAAATGAAATCAATCTGTACCATCGTCAAAAGAAGGTTCATTACGATTATCATCATCATGACCTTCCATAATGATTATTGAAATGATGATAAATTTAGATAGAATAAAACATGTTTAAAATATGAAATAAATTATTAATGATTATGATTAATGACATTAGATATTTATGTAGGGATATATATAGGAATTTAATATTTTAACAAATTGAATATAAAATCACTATAGATACTTGATTTATAGAAAATATTTTATCATTTACATATCAAATACATTTTAGGTTTGACTATTTATATAATAAAAAAATATATTACGTATCAAACACTAAGATTTCCATAAAAATTGAAATTTTTTCACCAATCCAAACTCTATAAATGATACACATACTTCATAAAATAAAAAAATAATTCATATTGAAACTACACTTCATAGTAATTCATACTCATTTATAATAAATATAAAGATCAATTGAAAACATTGGATGATTAGAAATATCATTATAGGGAATTAATGAAAAATAAATCCCCTTTGCATATTGAAATTATTGAAAAATCTTAAAAAACTGAATCCTTTAAATATATATAATTGAAATTTTAAAATGACATAAACATACATTCTAAAATTGAAATTAAATTCTTTAATCTATAAACTCCAAAAATATTATCATACAGAAGAATAAAAGAAATAGAATAATAATGAATGTTACCTGGAATATCATATTCATATCACCGATAATATCTTTATGATGACCCGACATGAATAAATATGCATGGGCCTTGGGGTTATGTGAGGAAAATATGTGGTCCTCCCCATACATCAAAGTCTTCTAACTAGAAGTGAGGTAATAAGAGGAAATATGGGAAGACTATACCAACCATTATTGATAACCATCAGAGTACTTCTACAATAACATTAGTAATAATAATGAATGATACTACAATTAATTCTCAAAAGAAATAACAATCCTAATTTACCATTATCTAACAGATGAAATAAATTAAAAATTAAATAATTTAGAGGTATATCCATATAGGGAAGAATATGGAGGAGGTTCAGGAGCTTTCAGCAGCGCCTCTGAAAACCCTAATTTATCTTTATGCTGCTCATCATCTCTACATTGAATCGTTCTAGCTTTGATCTTAATAGTAGGTTTCGACCCTGGGTGGGAAACCGCTTTCATGGATCATGGTATCAAAACTCAAACCGGCGAAGTGCCTCTAGTGGAGCATCTGTGAAGAATATATTTTATGGAAGTGCTCAAGGGCATGAATTTATCCAAGGCACCTACTTCGAAGACATCCCTCTGTAAGAAACTTGACGATGGTTGGTTTTCTGTTGAAGTGAATCCTGATGTGCTTCAAGAATGATATATTCTATGTATATATTTTATTATGGGGATTATTTCATATATTTAAGGTGAAAATTCATGGGAAAACTCGGATCTCAAGATGCAAATAGCGCATGTCAAGGGCTTTGCGGATTGGAAGCTGGTTCTGATTGGGAAAGGCTATTTTCACCTGTTATTAAAATCCCAAGATGAACTTGATCGTGTCTAGAAGCTTTGAAATCTTAAACTTAAGCCTAGATTTCTTCTAATATTAGAGTGGGACTTCTATTTCAATCCACACACTAAATTGAATTCCATAGTTGAAATCTGGGTGAGGTTGCATGGAATCAACTGGTATATTTGGCATCTGAAAATTCTGAATGATATTGCTTCCTGTATCGGCACCCCGCTCAATATTGACCAGCACACTCATAATACTAAGATAGGTCTCTATGCTAGGGTTATGATTGAAATTGATATTGATTCCAAATTTCCAGAGGTAATTATCTTCAATGCAAATGAATTCAGAATTGGAGTTAAGGTTGAGTGTGAGCGTATTCCATCGTACTGTGAGTTCTGTAAAATTGTTGGCCACTCTGTACTTAAATGTTGAATTATTAAGAACCACATTGCTCCGCCTCATGAAGACGGATGGACAGAGGTCAAGAATAAGAAGGGTAAGATCCCTACTCTTGAAAAATCTGAGCCACCCAAGAAGAAATTGAATATCTGGGTCAAGAAAACACGCTTCCTGTGTGAGAGCTCAGCTATCACCTGGGAAGATCAGGTCGAAGAGGAGGAAAATAAAATCAATGACCTTAGAATCATCAAGGATATTGAACATACGATTTTGGATGTTTTCGATCAATCCCAAGATGACAATTCCTCTAAGGATCTAATGCAGGCCGCCTCTACCAAGGATGGACTTTCTCTGGAGGATTCCAATGAAGCACATGGCTCGATCAAGGTTTCTATTGATGACTCCACTTGTGGAGTTCCACTGCTTGTATCACCGCCATGCATGACCTTACCAGGAGACAATGTTCTTGCTTATCCTGTTAGACCTCTACCATAAGGATTGGATGAGACTCCCCATTTGACTATCCAACATGTAACTGGTGTTGCTATTCTCCCTATAGTTCGGGCAGAACCTAAACCCTCCCCTGCAATCAACCAATCAGTTCTGAAACTCACTACCCTACCACCACTGGAAGAGGTTGCAGGTATAAATAAATCTGATATTTCTCTCTTGGTCACACCTAGGATAGTGATTCCACACACTGGCACTAAGTTGTGTACTAACACTAAGTCAGACTCTTTAAATTCACTCTTAGATGCACAAAAATCCCTAAAGGTATCTCTTGATTCCGAGTTGATAATAGGCACACACAATCCTATTTTTCCTATTATTACTCAAAATAAGTAATCTCCCACGAAGTCTAAGGATGGCCACATGACCACCCCCAGACAAATAAAACACATACTATTTGTTAGATTATTGGCAATACAGGTACTTCTAACACTGTTTCTACTTCTATTATGAGTAAACATGACAAAAGGAACAACCCACCCTCTTCTCAAACTCTTAGGAGATCTGGGAGAAAGAAATACTCGGGAGGCTTAATGAAAAAAATGGGAGATCTTTCTCTAAATATAGGTTTTAAATGGATTTCTTTTTTTTGGAATTTTCAGGGTTTAGTGAACCCTGACACTCTTTCTGTTCTCAAATGCTTTATTTTGATGCATAAGCCAAAATATTTGCAATCGCTGAACCAAAAATAAATTTCTCTAAAAATTTTATGCATCTCTCTGACGTTGGTTATATCTTTATTGGTGCTTGTATGTCTGGTCCTGATATTGAATCCCTATGGATTTTTTATCATTCCTCTTTACAAAATATTAATATTTGTAGTTTCTTTGAACAACAGCTCACTTGTGACTTTATTCCTAATAACACACATATTTTATACACTTCGATTTATGCCAAGAATAGATATCAAGTTAGATGACCTCTTTGGAATGAACTTTCTGTGTTAGCTAATAACATTAATTACCCTTTGATTGTGTTGGGTGACATTAATGCCATTCTTTCCCCTTGTGAGAAATTTTTCCCTCCCACTCTAACCCTTCATCTAGAGAGTTTAAGGCTACTTTAGAAAATTGCGATCTCATAGAAATCAACATTACGGGTTCCAAGTATACTTGGTATAGAAGACACCTTAATAGAGTTTTTTCTAGAAAAATTGATAGGGCCTTTATAAATAATCCATCTATGGATAAATGGGATACCATATCAAGAATTACTTTGCCTAGGTTAAAGTCCAATCGTCATCCTATACTAGTCATTATGTTCCCTCAAAAGGCCAGGACCAATATTCCCTTCAGATTTAACAATTCCTGGACTGCTGACCTATAATGTTATCACATCATTAAGAAATGTTGGGAGTCTATGAATCCTAACCCTGATGATTTTTCTTGTGTTACGAAGCTCAAACATCTTAAGAAATGTATCAAGGGTTGTTGCAGAGCCAAATCAAAGCAAGTTGACCAGGACATCGCCGACCTTGAGAATTATCTCAATCAAATTCAAAATGCGAACACAAACACAGATTTTTCCTTAGACCCCAAAAATGAATTGAACATCACGTTGAAACTTAATGATATTTTGGTTCTTAAAGACAATATGCGTAATCATGTTTCCAAAACTAAGTGGATCATGGACGGTGACCGAAACACTAAATTCTACAATTCCCTACAAAGATTTAGAAATGTTTTTAGACCTTTATCCTTTCTTAGGGTCAATGATACTATCATTGACTCTGAAGTAGCTATATATGTTCATGTGGTCTCTTACTTTTACAATATTTTCAATGGGGCTAACAACAATAAGGATCTCATTACTGGGGTTATCTTGGTCATGGTCAATGAGAATGATAATCATTTTATTTTAGGTATTTCCCTTGATCATGAAATCAAGGACATAGTTTTTAGCCTTAATCCTAATAGTCTCGTAGGGCTCGATGGGTTAAATAATGGGTTTTATCAGTAGTGTTGGGAAATCATTAACCTTGATGTTTTTAAACTTTTCAAAACCTTCTTCGCATATGGGTTTCTTCCTCATGTTATTAATTCCCAATTTCATACCTTAATTCCCAAAGTGGTTAATGCTTCTAAAATCCTTCTTTTTTTCTTATTTCTCTCATCAATTTCCTTTATAAAACCATAACTATGATTCTAGGAAATAGGCTTGCACCCCTATACAACAAAATTATTTATTGGAATCAATTTGGGTTTATTAAGGGAAGATCCATCCAAGATTTCATTTTCCTGGCCTCGGAGTGCACCAGCTCTCTTAGCAAGGTTTCTAGAAGTGGTAGTATTGCTATAAAACTTGAAATTTGGAAATATTTTGTTACCATAGATTGTAGATTTATTTTTAATGTTCTTCAGGGCTTTGGTTTCACTAACATTTTTATAAGTAGGATCCACACTCTTATTAAATCAGCCTCTATCCCCATCCTTGTTAAGGGATCCCATAAGGGTTATTTCACTTTCACCAAAGGTGTTAGGCATGGAGATCCCTTATCAGCCATTCTTTTCACTATTGCTGAGGATTACTTTAGAAGATACCTCACTCGCATGGTTGATCAAAACAAACTCAACCCCATTAAGGCGGCCAGAAACCTAAATGGACTGACCCATCTTTCATATGCCGATGGCATCATTCTATTCCGTAATGAAGGAAAAAGGAATATTCTAAACATAAAAAATGACTTAGCTCATTATGAACAGATATCTGGTCAAGCTATCAGCTGGAACAAATCACTTATTTTCTTTGGTAAGAATTTCTCTCTCATGCATAAAAGCTGAAGGACCCTGGAACACCCTGAGAGGAGAGGGGTGAATCAGGGTGTCAAATTTTTCTTTTTAAAGTTGCAGATCTTGTTCCCACATTGGTTGGAACTTGTTAGATCTATCAGAAAAATGAATGCAAGGAGTTGACACGTCACTTTTACTTGGTTCACCACAAAGGGCTACGTCCAAGGAGCATAATCCAACAGTGTGTCGGTCATACCAAAATCCACTAATATTCACTGGTTTATGGATAACAAGTTTTGGTCACAGTCACTCTGTGCCAGGCTCACTACCTTTACAAATGTTCAGGGATAGCCTACTGCATCCCTCAGGTCACTCCCGTTGACTCCCCCTGGCTCACTACCTTTGGTGAAGTCTCAGTCAGTTTATAGAAGTGAGGGTCTATTCAGTAGATTTGCATTGAAGTATTTTTCTCTATTTGGCACGAGAGAATGCTTGCATCAAATTCCTAAATTGATGCACAAGAACACACTGAACCATTGATCCAGATAATCAAAAACGTTCAAATAGGTTATACCGAAGATTTCACGCAACTTGTACCCTTTGCACAAAATATCTCACTTTTTCATGAAATACTTTATTTTTGTACAGAAAATATTTCACATAACAACCTATTTTACACACATCTTTACACACAACACCTTCTTCTTATAGCTTGGACTTTTTCGCGCAACCCATCATTTTTTACCCAACTCAAACTTTTTCACGCAACACCACATTTTTTCTGCAACTCCCTTTACACGAACATTTTACGCACATCAGCACTCATATCTTCTTTATGTCTTCAACCATTCAGAATGAGAAGGTCACAGATTATTTATAGGCATCACCAAAACCTACACGCAAAACCCCTATTGGTGTGAAAAACTTCCCATTCGACGCGTAATATTTCACACAAGTACTATATTTTTCACACATCTTTGTGTTTTTCACATATCCCATACCTTTTCCTTTTTCCAAAGTTCTAATTCCGAAACAACTCTTGCGTGAAAAATCTCTCTCCACTATTTTTCACACCACATTGTTTTTCACGCACCACTCTGTTTTTTGCGCATGCCATTTTTTTTCATGCATGCCGCTATTTTTCACGCACGCCTCCTTTATTTCGCGCACTACTTCCTTTTTGCGCTTACCTCCTCTTGCCAATAAACTATGTCTTCATTTTCCGATTTTTAGGTCCAAAAATTTGGCAAACACTAGAGAAAAACGCCACCTTCAATACTATTTTCTGCTTGAACTGTATGATTACTTTACTGGAACACATTCTGAACTTCCACTGAGGATTGAAAAAAACACAAACCATACTCCAATTCATGCATAGAACGACCATGGTTCCAACAAAAGCAAAATCATTCAAAGTTTAGGAATTAATGAGGGACATTTCCCCTTTACTTATCTAAGAGTTCCATTCTTATGGGGTCTACCTAAAGCCATGAACTTCAACGCTATTGTCGATCAAGTTTTCAAACAAATGTCCACCTGGAAAGGTAAATCCCTCTCCATGGTAGGCATGATTTTCCTTGTGAAGTCCACCATTTTCTCCCAAATGGTTTACTCGATGATGGTTTATAAATGTCCTATTGGTATTCTTAAAAAGATTAATGTTTACATTAAAAATTTCATCTGGACTGGTAGCATTCTAGAGAGGAAACTTGTTACCATCCCCGAGTCCACCTATTGAAAACCCCTTGAGCAGTGTGGTCCTGACATTAAAAAAATAAAACCTTTCAATGAGGCACTTTAATCCAGGTTCACTTGGAATCTGATCAAAAACTCTTCAGAACCTACAAAGTTTCTTAAAAACAAATTCCTCTTGATGCTGAAAAAGGGAATCTGAACCATTATAATTCTTTGATATGCCCTTCCATCAAAATCTCTTTTCCCAATATTATGAACAATGCTTGATGGATTGTTATCATGGATTCTTCCATGCACTTATGGATTAAAAATTAGACTGGAACCCCCTTATTTCTATGATTCCTTCCCCTCCTGAGAACTCCAAAACCACTATAATGGAGGTTCTCCAATCATGACATCTTAATATTCTGAATAACATAATGCATGTAGTCGATAATTACACTTCTCTATCTCTGATGACTTACTTATCTGAGATCCTTCCCAAAATGGTGTTCTTGACTGTAAATGATTTTACAATCACAACTTTTCAACTTTTGATTATATTCTTCTTTGGTTAAATCATTTTGATAAGCCCTGGATTATGCCCTCAAGGCTCAACTTTGTTTGGAACATTGCACACAACTGTCTCCCTACTAAGGTCTGTCTCCAGACCTTTGGTATCTAACTTTGTTACAAATGTTGTTTTTGTAATCAAAATAGATAATACATGAATAATTTATTTTTGTCTTGTTCCACGACTTCTGCTCTCTGTAATTTTATCACTGTGATGTTTGATTGTAGATGGTTATTCTCTTACTCTATTTGTGCACAACTTAAACATTGTATTGAGCTTTCCACTTTCCAGTAAGTCAAGAATAATTTTCTAACTGCTGAGGCAGAGCTCCTACACATCATCTGGTATGATCAAAACTATATTATTCACAATAACTCCTCATTCAAGCTTAATGCAGGTTAGATGAGAATTCTCATTGCCATAAAGGATGCTACCTCACTTCAGAAAGCTCATTGTGACAACTCGAGTGGAGACTTTGTTATTCTTTGTCATCTATGGATTGAGGGTCTCTACAGACAATAGAGACACACTTTGGTGGTGTTCTATCAAGCCCCATTACCCAAATGAATCAATATCAATGTTTATAGAGCCACTAAAGGGAATCCGAGTCTTGCTGGATGTGGTTCCATCTTCAGAGATTGTCTTGGGCATTGCCATAGTTGCTTCTATGGTGGCCGCGGGATTTCCTCTTCTCTTGAAGCTGAGATGGAGGTTGTGATTCATGTTGTCTATTTTTCTAAACAAAAGAGTTGGAACAATATCTGGATTGAAAGTGTTTCGAACACCATTGTACAATCTATATGGAGTGGTTCGGTTCAGCTTGTCGGGTCTCTCACTACCCGTAGGATGAATTGCCTATATTTTCTCTTGGAAATCAGACACATCGCCACACACACCTACCAAGAAGAAAACATGGTTGCTGATGGTCTGGTCAACAAAGGGATCAACCAAAGCATTACTTGGCGAGATGAGTTGCCGATTGATTTGCTTCACATTTATGAAAAAACATTGTAACAGGATCCCATCCTTCAAACTTTTGTAGATTTTTTCCCTATTTAATAATATTTTGGGTCTTTAAAAAAAAGTATATCCACAAAAAAATAATTTATGAAAACTGAATAAAATAGGTATCTCCACAAAGGTACTAGATTTTGACTATAAATTGTGTCAACCGACCCACTCAACGAGTTCAATGGCCCTAAATAGACCCCTTGGCCTCATTTGCAACACTTCCCAAAAATTGTCTTCACATGCACCAAAATTCCAATGAAAAGCAAGACCATAAACATAGAAAGTCATTAAAAATTAATCCATATTATTAGTGAAAATTTGAAATAAAATTGAACGTGATGATAGAAAATAAATATTTTAATACACATCCAACCTACCATGTCATCAGGTTCCAACCAATACACCATCAACCCTGGACCCACCTACACCAACACATTGTGAGAATAAATTTATCTTGGATCCATAATTATACATAAAACACCCAATCCACCCAATTTAATATATAAATAGCCTCATGAAGAACAATAAACCATCCATACACACCCCTATAGGTCTATCATCACACCATAAAATCCTTGTGGACTCTATCGAGGCCCATTAGTATTCATAGTGGCCCATCCCAATTTACATTCGGGAGGTAACATCCTATCACCCCAACATATATCCAATGAAAATGGGGAGGGAACCGTACATCATTTAAACCAATCCACATGTAATCTGGGGATGTCTAATAAATAAACATAGGCATAATTTAACACAATCACCAACTATATGATTCCTCACTACCAATGGCCATCAAAATAACATTAGAAAAGAACCATCTTACCCATGGTTTCCCTCACATCACATTCAATTCCTCTAAATACCCCTCATGATTTTCCCATATAACCCTATGAATATATACATTTTCATACAACATTATTTATGACCTTCCAAAACGAAACAAAAAATTTCATACCAATAAACCAAAATGGATAACTCTACCTTTATACCCCAATAGATTGTTCATAGTCATGGATTTTAAGGTAAGAAACTCAATGGATTCAATATCCTAACCACTAAGTCAATTATTTCATCAACAATAGCCTCAATCCAGTATGATCAAATCATTCCAAGTCATATTACCTACATGGAAATCCTAATGTGCATACCTAGTATGAGAATCGTTTTGAATTTTTTAGTTAATACATGTAGAACAACCATATTAATGAACCAACTAATTCAATAAGAAACACACCAAATTTCTATGACACCAAAAGTAGAAGAATAATTGGGATACTAAATCATAAAAATAAAAAAACTAGAATGAAATTTTTATGAATGAATAAAAATTAAAATTATTTTATAAATCAATAATGATAGATCTAAATTGAAAATAATCACTTTCTAGTTCTATCTCAACACACCTATAATGAGAAATCATAAATAATACAAACATGATAGAGTTTTAGAGAGGGTCAACATAAAATACTAATCAGAATATGATATAGATAATATGTGTGGTATTTTTACCAAGATAAGTTCATGACAATAAATGAGTCTTATATCTTGGTAGAAAATGGTCATAAGAGTTTCATGAAGATAATGATCAACATGGCATGAGGGGGTGGGGGAAGAGATATGAGCAATAGCCCAGGTTAGAACCCTATGTTAAAATAGCTTTAAAACAACCCAGGTGAAATTTAAATATTCAAAAGTTCATTCACACAATTAAAGATTAATCTAGTATGTCCAAACCTCCCCACTCCAGTTATTCATGATATGACACATTATTTTATGTTATAATTTCCTGCCTGAAACACCCAAAAGGATATGGTTCTCTACTGATTGTCCTAAAATATCCCCTAATCTATCTTTGTACTAGAAATATAAAAAAATGCCACTTTACTCACACAAATACCAATAAAAATTTGAAAATAGAAATTTTAGAGGTGTTTAAAACTACCCCACCAGAGACATCTCATCATCATGAAGTCACTAGGGGTCCCACTCAATCAACACTGCATCTAGTCCCAAAAATATGACTCCAACTCTCATACAATTCCTCTTGGTTTTTTCAATGTATCCTTATAAATGAATGATTAGTGAAAACCACTCTCATATCAATTACCTTGTTTTGGTCCAAAACAAGCATTAGACACTCCTTAATAGAACAAGATCCTCCAACTAAACATTATAACTCACAACCTTTCTCACAAGGTCCTAATTGCAACCATGAGAAATCAAAGGAACGTTCATTTATTTCTTAATTATTGAAACACCAAAGTGAATAATTGTTACATTTCATCACATGATTCACCCCCTTAAATCTTGTTTTGAATCATGGTTCACCCCCAAAACCATGACAAAAAATAGGGTTCTTCTAATGAAATAAGTCATAAATCATGGTTCACCCATTAATAATTTCCATCACTTATATTTAACCAATTAAAACATGTCATGAGACAAGTATTACCCCATAAATCATGTCACAGACTATGGATTACCCCATAAAACATGTTAAAAACAATTCTCATCACCCGATACATGATAAAATCTTTTGATTAGACCTGAAACATGTTATCGTATTTTATTCAATTCTTGAATCAATCGATTAGAAAAAAAATATAAAAGGAATCATGTTTAATTATTCATTCCTCACTCCACTGTCTAGATTCACCTATACACACATAACAAAAAGAAATATTTTATAACCAACTACCATAGAAATCATCTTCCTATTAAAATGATTAACATCTCCATTTATTTTTCTAGAATTCCTCCGTGAATCCCCTATATAACTTTGATAAACCCCACCGTACCTGATAAACTCAATCTAATCTTTCAATCCAAAATGTATTAATGAAAATTTCATTATAGTATCTATTATTTTGGTCAATTCCTAATCATCAATACAAAATATGCACCAAAACCAACAAATTCAAGATAAAAATCCTTGTCCATATATTCAAATTGAAACATTTCAATATTTCCTAGCCAATAACACAAAATGAAAGATGAATTATAACGGTACACCATTTCCAAACCATAGGGAAACAATAAAATATCACCATTTCCCAAGATCATCCTTGTTCAGACCTTCACTCTAACCCATCTGCATCCAACGATAGACCACCACATAGAACCTTGGAAATTTTTTTAACCAACACAATAACAAATTTCCATATACTAATTTAAATTTTTTGGGCATTATTTTTTTCTATGATCATCATGGTCATCCTACACACCTATATGTATGATTTAGAAAGTCCATGGAATCAAAATGGCACACCACCAATATCCTTTCTAAAATAACTCCATGGAAATGTTTAGAGACTTAGGGAATTTATTTTACCATGGTTTTTCACTATAAAATACCCTTTAGAGGCATTAGAAATTACACCAAAATATATAAATGAGATTACTAGATATAATTTTATAATAATTCTAAACATCACACCTAAAGGAAATTTTATAATGACCCTTCAAAAAACCTTTGGTTCCTTAAATCCTTCCACATTAATCCCCAATGTAATTTTGACATTATTTTCAAATAATTTCACTTATTATCACACTGGGAGACAACAATATTTCTCATAGTATTTTATACTCCAAGGAAAAATCAAAATCTGCATCTCAATCTAAGTCCACACTCTTGTTTCCAAGATAAACCTACAAGGAAATTCTTTCACATTACCCAAAATAGCCAACTAAATAAACTTAATATAATCCAATTCATAGTTTGAAGTCATGGATTACTTTATAAACCACAACATGAATCATCAATTCTGTTGTTTTCTTGTCTAATTTCTTAAAGTAAGCTCTTGAGATACTCTTATGGCCTTGTAAAACCAATGACATGGAAAATAATACATTCCACACTTATTGGTAATCATTAACTAATGTCTCAATATCCTATGTAATAAAGGTACCAGGTCCCACAGTGAAAGGCAATGGGTTGAGGATTTTAAAAAATTTCAATGATGGTATGACAGAACTTGTCGTCACTGACGATCCAAGCCCTGATATTGTCTGAGGATCTCAAATAAATTATAAGAGCTCAAAAATTAATCTGTAAGAATACCTTTACATATATTAATCATCATTCAACAGTTACTCACTATCATTGATAGTGTCTTGAAGAATCCATAGAATGATCCCTCAAGATCATCCACACAGGCTTCAATAATCTTCCATAGCACCGATCGTCATATTCTGGGTACTAGCGCGGAGATCTGACGATGTATTTGACATCCCAATAATAAAAACATCAATATTACTTTGATGGTCGAGGGAGATATTGATCTGATCTCTTATATTGAATTCTACTCTTTCTAGGAAGTGGGTGGAGATAAGGGCTCTAGCCAAAATTCTACGAATAGTCTTCATCTTGAGCCTCTCTCAACATATTTTTAGTGGATGATAAATAACACCCTATCAGGTTCCCCAAACCACAAAAACATAACATCACATAAATAATAATTATGATGAACTAAACTATTCCAAAAATATTATTAATAATTTATCATATACTTCTAGTATATATAAAACATATTACGTGATAAAATCGATCCATTTAACTGGACTATCTATTCCCTCCTAATATTAAATAAACCTTTAATATTAAAATAATATTCATTCAAATAATTTTTCTATCGTGTTTCATTAATATGTATATACATTAAAGAAAATTCAATCCAAATTATTCAAAACAAGAATAATAATTTATTTATTTATTTATTTAGGGATTGATACAATAGACAACACTCGGATCCCTTGGTGGACCCACCATGTACAATATACTTATTTAACCAAATATAGTATATTTTTAATAAGCTATTGTTTGTGACCCTCTAGCCCCTTATCTCAATAACACTGAATAAATTCCGCTGAACAAGAGAGGAGTTGAGTATCCCATCAAGGACCCTAAAGAGATAAGGATAGTCATAACAAAAACTACCAACTTACAAACACTAACTCAGTACTATAATCTATTTGTTATTAAATATCACATGAAGAATGATGCACACTTGTGTCATCATATTTTTATTTAATTATTATTTTTTGATATAACCTGATGGATTTACCATTTGACTGCATTAGCCAAAGACATACGAAGGTAGCACCATCCTGATCAACTAGGCATGCGATATATAACATCTGTAACCCTGAAGAGATGAATCATTTATTGAACATTCAACCAATTTCATTACACCAACAACCCACTAAACAAAATCTACCTGAACATAGATTCAATATCATGGTTTTTATGTCGCATCAAAGTATGCAATCAAATGGAACACATTGGTAATGGTATCAAGTGAAGAGACTAATACACATGTTCAAAGATAGAAATAACCAATGACACCAAAAACATGTTGTCTTCTTAATAGAGTGTCTATCCTCATGATATAACTACTAGATATCACCATGTGGGAACTTCATGAGAAAAAGTATCAATGCTTATGATCCCCCAACACATGATAGTCAAACGTCAACTGGGTTTAATCAGTATGCTGCATATAATAAATAAGGCCTTTATTTATGATTAATGTCATTGTATCTCAAGGGTATCATTATAGCGTAGGATCTTATATAGACTTTTGAAAAAACTTTATCAAGGAAATTCCCATTAAATAGTGGACCTATAAAAGTCTACACTATAACGGTAAAAAGAAATCATGTATAGCTAACCGTATACATGATATGGTAATCAAAGGTACTATATTGTTGGTTATAGGGAACCCATTATTTCAATACTCCCACTTAAACTAGATACAACATGATAAAAATACTTGTTATATACTCGCATAATAAAGATCATGTTTCTACTATGTAATGGATTTAACTGCTAGGTCTTCCACATTTCCACAATGTGGTTATTCTGCTATATGCGACCTCATCTCCTTGAGTAAAACCTCATAAGAGATTGTATCATCATGTATATCCCTTTTTTTCCAATTCCACAAGTTGAAATTTTGGTTATTAATTATATCATAATTTACATTATGATAATACTTTACTTAATAGTGTGATTCCATGTACTGGAACCAATCAAAAAATTTAATAACTCTTTCTTAGATGATTTTGAAGCTGCAACATACTTGGTATTTGTATGTATGGATACCACTAGAATTTATGAGAATGAATTTCTCATAACCTTATCCTAATTTCGAATACTAGTCTGTGTCCCACTATAACTATTATAACTTCTTCTCCATATAATAGATACATATCATTTTCACTTTTGGAAGTTCAAGATGATAGCTACGACTACTTCACTTATAGTGAATTGGTATATAATTTCTATATGACTAATATAATGCATATCTTGGAAATATCAGTTTAGGTACATATGGTGTAATACATGATTGATCCATCACTGAAGTGTGTTGAACTCAAATCACAATTTTAATCCCAACCATGTTGGGAACATGTCGACCTGGAGAGATTATTTCATGTGACATTGGTATCATTTCCTATCCTGAATTGTTCCATCTTTATTTTTCCAATACCATGTCACTATATGTACAATTGACTAGGTCCAAGAAACTATTTAATATACCATAGTCAATATTGTTCCCAAGAAAATGGGTTTTTAAATTAATTCAATCTCCAAAAAATTACTTTTATTCTACTCTTAACTAACTATAAGACCAATAGATTTTTTCCATATATTATTGAACCTATTTATGTTGGAAAACTACAACACTCCCTCAAACCTTTTTTCACATGGAAAAGATTAATACCAAATGAATGATCTAATATCTTGTTTCTTAATTTAATCATGAACTGGATTTCAGTAACTTTAACCCTCATTTGCATGAATTAATGTCATCATATGTTTCTTGTTGCATCATATAGTCACCTTCCAAGAAAGTTGATCTTGGCCTCTAATGTCCAATTAAAATGATCTCATAAGATATCTATGATAAGTAAAATTTAAATGGATTTAGGCATACCAACAAGGTATTACTTGTCAATCCATATTGATACCACGTGTTTACAATCCATTTATAAACTATCTTGAATACCCACTGCAGTATTCATTGTAATAATCCAATTTTCAATTTGATACATGGAATCCATTATTGAATTTTAAATTGATCTTTTAAATCATAGAAAATATATATATACTTTTTTCATGTAGGAATTATTATTCCTAATGAATAATGTATCACCAGCCATAGTGAACTCAAAACCATCGCCATTGTTTTTAACTTTCCTGTGCAGTATGTGTCTCTACAGCATACCTCTTCCACATACACTTGTGGAACTAGTTCCAATACCAACCATTTGTGCATCTCGGCCATTGAATAAACCAATTTCAATCTTTTTGCCACTGTCTTATGTATTGATTTTCACCCTTTTTTAGAAATAAAGTCTACCACATGACTAAAACTTTTTTATGTTATTGATTTAGGTATTTTACTAAGAATATGTTAGGATAATTACATAGATGTATAATGTGTTTACCTTGATGATTTTTTGTTTAAATTTTAAAAAACTCTTTTCATCTAAACACATGTTGTAGGTCATAATAGATACATCATTCTATGATTCATATGATATCTATTTTTTATTTTAAGATAGTTATTTCTCTATAATTTTCAAAGTATGTCCTGAAATAGGATAGGACTTACTATAGGTTGTAAAATTGATACTACATAAATCATAACTTTGATGTATAAAATCTGTGTTTAGGAACATCTATGTGATACATTTTTTTGATCAATGATAAAATGTAAGACTCATAGTTGATCCTACATATAAACATCATTAAGGTGATATAGATAAGGTTATGAGTGATTTATAACTAATCCATGCTACATTATCATGATCGTTAAATGCATGATCAAGATATTATTCGGCATGATGATTCGAAGAAAATAATATCTTCTAACCATTATTATACTTTACTATCACATTCCTTCGTAAATTTAAGGAATATTACGAAATATATTTACCACTATATTTTCTTTGAAATAGTTTATGCTCACATGTCAAATTAATTTAAAAATATCTCTGACATAACTTTACTTCTAAAGGTTTCTTTGTCCAAACTAATTTCTTTAATTATACCAAAGTTGTTTCTCTATGAAGATACTCAATACCATACTGGGTATATATTAAAATAAACTTTTACTTTTACTTGATAAAGAATTATCTTTCCACAACTAGGAAAATTTCTTGATTTTTTATATTCATAACTTATTGCCTATGATTCAAGTACCATTGAACAATTTATTGAGTATGATACCTCAAACAACATTCAATCATGAACTAGAAATAATGTCTCATTATCTCGAAAGCTAACATGAGATAAATGTTTTTTTATACTTAACAATATTTTCATCTTTAATCAATCACTTGGCAATTAGAAGTTATGTGTTTCTCAACACTCACTTAGGAATTACCCTTTCTTAGCTTCTTGGATATGACACCTTACTTATTGTAATGTTTCTATACTAACTTGGTTACCATATTAAAATACACATTTTATATTGGAATATTGTTTTCAATAACCAAGAAGTATATTAGAAACATTAATTTTATATTCATAAATATACTTGCACAAGATGCTAGTACATGATTCTTGTAATTCAATTTCTTATGATTGGACCTCCATAAGATTTTTTTGGTTATGAAAATAAAATAACCTCTTGTATAACAACCAAACTCTATTCTATGAAAAACATTATAAAGGTAACTTTGATTTAACATTTCATTTTATTTTTCACCTTTCCATTCAATTTATTGACCATAATAACTAAAGATGCTACATTATTTAATATTATTATTACTTTGAGAACATTACCTAAAAGGTAATGAAGTGAATTACCTATAATTTTTGTTTCTATAATTAAATGAAACTTGAGTAAATGTGTGAAAAAGATATAATAATGGGATTCAATGAATGATAATATTCTTCCTTTTAGGTTTACCCAAATCCAGTCTGATCATCACATTCAAATCGTGCTTTACTTTTTCCTTGTAATCTTCTGGGATATGATACTACATATGATATAATCCATGATCAGATGTTGGATATGCAACAAAAATAAGTTGTTGATGATATAATTATGATAGAGTCAACATATACAGACTACACGAGTCTCTTAAAAGAAATTTCTCAACCACACTACTTGAGGTGTCCTAATAGGCATAGGGACACCAACACCTTCAATCTCTTCTATCATAGTATTGTGTGAAAGCACCATTACTACACTTAAAAAATCATTCTAGTTTGGAAATTAATTTTTCTAATATTTATCATAGTTTTTATTGTGGTATTACTTTCCATTTATGTACAAAAATGAACATTAGAAGATAAGTACTTTTATTTGATTACCAGATTAGAAATTACTGATTAATTTAATCATTAAATGCCTCAAACTATATTATCAAATAATAGTAACCATATATACTATAATAAAAAAAAATTTATCTTGAGTATTATAGTGGAATATATCCTTGAACCTACCATCATAGTCTACATGCTTTGGCTATGTCACTACTCGGAGGGTTCAAGGTAGGCTTTTGGCTGGCTAATATCATTAACTCACGGTTACTTGATCTATTGAGTGAAGTCACAACTTTAGAAATCTTAACATGATTTAATCAATGTTTTCCACTAAAAAAATAGAAAGTAGGTTGTGGCTAATCCTCAATACCACTTTATTTATGTCATCCCAACACTCTCATAAGAACTCTCAAGTAGTAAGAGTCACCCCCTGCTATAGCATGACTGGCACCCCAAACACCCAATTTTTTTCATACATGAATGTTAGATGGTGATAAAAACATAATATTTCATTAAGTTTTTTTTTTGTTTTTTGTCTCAAAAAATGAAATCCATTTATATTAATCTTGTTCAACTCTGTTGTGATGCTCACAACTGAACATTAATAGAAAAACACACATCACTTCATTATGAATTTTATTATTTATTATTTTATATATTTTCCCGGTGTAATCAAATGCATAAAACAATTAATAAATACATTAAGTTAAACTAATAATAAAATTATCTTGCGCATCTAAATGACCTTCAGGCATCATATGTGAGCCGTCCATTGACTATTGATGTAGCTCACCCCTATCCCGTATGTCTGCTGCTTGTCTAGAGTAATTCCTTGACATGAAAGAGTCCACGTCATGTCTTGGAGTAACACCTCATATTTATGGGGTCCACATCATGTCTTGTATCATCTTGGCCAATGTACAACACCTCGTCTTGGTAGGGTTCACATCATAACAACAAATAATCCTATGAGAATGAGATTTTGTGGGAGGAGGGTTCACCAGCCCCATGGGAAGCGGTCTTGTCGAGAGAAGCCAGCGGCGAGGTGGATGGGCGATTTTTCAGGTATGGAGGCTATGGGGAAGGTAGTTAGAATAATGTGGAATGGTGATCCTGATAGTCTCTTTCACCAGAGGGTGGAGCTAGGTGGCAAGGTGGAGGGGACTCAGCAGCCACCCTATGGACCACTTTCTAATGATGATGGAGCTAGTGAGGGGGACCCTAGCTACCCCATTAAATTATACTTTTTTTATTTCAGTCATGTTTTTTTGACTTCATAAGTCCGAGTCCCACCCACTTTAATATTTTTTTGTGTGTTTTCCACAAAAAATTCCAACCCCAAACCAAAGTTCCAAACCTCTTAATGAAATTTATAAAGGATAAATTTATCCTTTATTATAATAATAATAAATTATTATTTTAATATTATAATTTTATTATAATTATAATTCCATTCTTATAATAATAATATTATTATAACAATAAAAATATTACTATAATTATAATACTATTTTTTTAAAAAATCGTTACTAATTTCGATGAATATAATATGACCGAAGCACGACTGAATTGATATCTGAAATAAATAATTGAAATTTTTTAATACCATAGAAAAATTTGCAAACAAGAGGCATATCATAAATATAAAATGGCTATAATGTTCCCATCAAAATCAGATAGGCATGTAGTCTAAAATTTTATGACCGACTCAAAACATCAACTTAATTTTATTAAAAAATTAATTTTTATGTCCTCATAAAAATTTAAAAGATCAGTTTAATACAAATTGAAGGTACTTGGGCCTACATGGGAAGCCGATGGGTTGAAGATTTTAATAAATTTCATTGATTGGATACTAGAATATGTCGTCACCGATGATCTGAACCTTGGTACGGTATAAGGATCTCACATAAATTAAAACATCACAAAAATTAAATTGTAAGAATTTCTTTACATATCTAAATATGTAGTCGACATAAAATCATAATTAGTGATCATTTATTGAGGAATACATGATAGGATCCCTCAAGATCATCCACTCACTCTTCAAAAATCCACAAGATCACCGATCGTCAAATTCTGGGTGCTATCACAGTGATCCGATGATATCTTCGACATCCTGATGATCACCGCTTTGAGATGCCTTATATTCTCGAGGGATATCTTGATCAGAGCTCTTGAAACTACTACTTCTCACTCTAGGAAGTGGGAGGATGGAGAGGCTCTTGACAAATAGCTATGAATAGTCATCAGCTTCATCCTCTCTCCACCTATTTGTAGTTGATGGCGAATAACACATAGTAGGGTTACCTAGCCCCCAAGAAACATAACATCCACAAAATAATAATTATGATGAACTGAACTATGCCATAAATATCATTTATAATTTATCACATACTTATGATATATATATATATATATCATATTATATGATAAAATAGATCCATTTTACTCGAATATCTATTATCGCTTAATATTAAACAAACTTCGAATATTAAAAAAATATTCATTCGAATAATATTTTTCACATATTTATTTAAATTTAGAATAAATTAAATAAATTCAACCAAAAATATTCATAAATTGAATTATAAATAAATTTATTTATTCTTTTAGTGATTGATAGCTTTGACAACACTCAAATCCCATGGTGGGCCCCACAATGTCCAGTATACCTATTCAAATAAATAGAGAGGATTATTGAATATGGTATTATGTGTGACCCTCTATTCCATTATCAAGATTGAATTGAATAAAATCCTTAGACTAAGAATGTTGTCTAGCAACCCATCAAGGCCACTAAAGAGATAAGGATAGTTATTATAATGACTACCAACTTACAAACACTAATAATATATTATAATATCCTTTTCATTAAATGTATCATAATGTAGGATACACACATGTATCATCATAATTTTATTTATTTATGATCTTTTAATCTATCCAAATGGATTTACCTATCGACTTTTTTGGCCGAAGTCTTTTGAAGATAGAACCATCCTTGTAACACCTTGAGATTTTGTAATTTTGTTTCAATTAATTTAATATTTTGATATTTTCAATTCATGAAAAACTGAATATGGATTTTTTATTATATAATATCACTATATTTTGGACTATGTTATATAGAACACCAAGTGAGGCTTTCATTACACATAATAACGACATGGCTTCTATAACACGCAACACTGAGTTTCTATGAAACAACACCTTACTATTATAATTATTTAAATATGATAGTTATAACCAAGATGTTAAAATTATAATATTAACAGTAGTAACTAATTTTTAAATATTATTTATAATGGGTTTTATAATGACAAATATAATTTCTGGTAAAATCATTATATGTTTAAATCAACTTTTTTCGAAAATAAAACTATTTTTCGTGCCCTTATATGAAAAATAATAAAATAAATTTTTGGCACCCATTGAAACTTATTTTGATAAAATAAAAATTACTTTTTAATTAGTAATATCAATATATTGTTAGGGTGATATTTTGATATTTTTATGAGAAGTAACAATGTTTTTATGAATAGTGAAATATATTATATGGTAATTAAAAACCGACTTCTTCATTTAAATCATTATTTTTTACATTTAATTGAATTTAAAGCCACAATAGATAAATAATACTTATATTAATTCAATTTAGGTCATTGGAATTATTTTTATAATATATTTTGAAAGAAAAAATTATTGTACTTTTTGAACGTCTCTTTTTACCTGCATTTTATCCACATTTGTGGGATTAGTAAAAAGCATAATTTTATTGTTTCTGTGATTTGAAATAAAAAATGGATGTACATGGTTTTAATAATTATAAAAAATGTGGACTAATTGGATTGAAACATTTTTGTTGAATAATATATTTTTAAATTTTATTTACCACTTTTAAAAGTAAATTGGGTAATTAAAGGTAAAAATAATATTATAATATTTTAAAGTTACCCTAAAACTACTTCTTATTTCACTGGATATGTTTTTTTCAACCAAAATAATTCTTAGTTCAAAAATAATATCCTTTTTAAGATACTTGTTAATGATTAAGACATTTATTATATTTTATTTAATGAATAGTTAAAAGTGTCATATTCAAAATTTAATAACAAAATAATTTTTTTGTATTAGAATATACATAAGATAAATTCTAATATAATTATTTATTTGAAATATAAAAAATTCATATTCATCATGATTTTTTTTAAAATTTTTAGAGAATAAATAACAAAATTAAAGGCTTGTATAATAATAATGAAGTAATTGTTTAATTAATTGAGGTATCAAATAAATGATATTAAAAATAATAAAATAAATATATTTTGACTTAATTAATGATGTTATTTTTTTATAGATATTATATTCATGTTTTTGATATACTTGATGTTTTTTTTGAATTTATCATGATGGTTTTATATTTTTAAAAATGAAAATATTGAATAATTTCAAAATTGACATAAATAATACATTAAAATAAAAAATATTTTAATCAATTTCATAAAATTTATAAAATATAAGGTTATTAAAACAGACTTATATTGTTTAAAATTTTTCATAAATGATCCAATTGGGGTTTTTTGAATTTTATAGTATCTACATTTACCCTATAGTGTAAAAAAACAAGTCGTCACGGTAAAAGTTAAATTATTTAACTAAATGTTAAATATAAAAGATATATTTATTTTTGTGAACTAAACACGTCAAAAATTTATTGGTTGAAAGGATTTAGACCCATAATCATCTTATCCATGAAATAAATAACTTCTTAGCTATTATATATTGAAAATAAATTTTTTATAAATTAATAGTTTTGGAGTTTCCAAAAGTTCTCCTCCTACCTCTTATAAATGGAAACCACTCCTTCTCTTTTATTCACACACCTAAAGCCTTCTGACTCAGAAAAAACATTCCCATTTATAATTATAACGTCCCTACCTTCCTCCTATAAGACTACCCTAAGGCATAATGAAACTCAAGGAAACATTTTGGCACTAAAAAAGGAGTTACCTGATTTAGAGGTAACGACTTCTCTCAAGCTCATTTTCATTATTTTCCTTCTCCACCATGTACACTCTATTTATTGCATTATGTTGTGACAACACCATTATCCCCAGTACAATATGGTTTTTTTATTCTATGGTTTCAATTAACACTTACACACACCTATATCTAATGGATATCAAACATAATGTTTCTATGTACGGTGAACTATTACCTCACGAAACAAGGATTGTCCAATTTCTTCATTACCACCAATCATGGTGGCTATTATGATGGAAACTCTATCCATATATGTTATATATAATAATTATTATTTATTTATTATTCTTTATTCCTTTTTAGGAGACATGAAATTTTAATTTCCATTTTGTGTAATACTATAATATTGTTAGAGGAAGTATGGACTACCACCCCCCCTCAAAGGGATGTGTTTGATTGACTAACCACATGGAATGTATTAAACATGGGTTTAGTGACATTAAATGATATAGATGATATAAAAATTCTACTGGAATAATGATATATATATATATAAATACATATATATACATATTTTATTTACAAACATTCTTTCAGTACAACCGTTAAAACAGAAATAATGTTCATTCATACGTACGTCTCGCCGTCTCCATGAACATTTTATTCCATTTAGTACTTATTTATGAAATAGATTATTTTAATATGAATATAATAGATATATATTAAATTTATATCATTATTTTTATTATGGAATCTACATTTATTTATAAGGACCAATGATATAACAAATTAAGAAACATGTGAAGAACAAAGAGAATATTTCCTAAAGTGAAACCTTAACATAATATCATTAAAAAGAGGGAAATATAAGTTCACAATTAAACATTATGTGGTATTACATATATAATATAATTTTTCTGTAAAAGATATATAAAAAATTTATATTTTTTATATAGGAATATTTTTCATGTACAATGAGATTCATGTCACAATGTAGGGATTATATTTATCTCACCATTATTTATGTGAGATACAAGCCCCATACACTACTTATTTCTTCTACATGGTGTATATACATCCCATGAATGTTTTTATGAGTATTATCCATAATAATATGGTATTTATATATTCTTATCATTTTATTTTTTTACATAGGGAATATGATTTTATTGATTATAATGTTATTTCACAATCCCTTCCATAGTTGGGATTGTTTTGTTTCAAGTCACTGTTGGGTAATTTTTATTTGTTTCCATATTTTCTAAATATTTTTTCATAAAATATATCATGAAAGGAATCTTTGTTTCATTTTTCAAATAATGTACTTTTTTGAATTTTCTAGAAAAAGTACAATTTTTTTACATATACTACATAAATGGAATTTTACACATTCATAAATAATTATTTCCTTGAGGCTTCCTCTATGAGTTTACCAGGTTATGTTCAAATAAAAATACTTCTTTTAAAAGTGTGTGTCATTTTACAAAAAGAAAACTATTTCTATACAGAAAATATATTTTTCTCAAGAACTATTTTAAATTATTTTATTGATTCTATTATATGTGTTCAATGTTGTTTCAATGAAAATATTTTTTAAAATGTTTTATATTTTTAAAATTAATTTTTATGTAAAATTCATGTTCCAATTGATCATTCGAAACACATCCCCACCTATGATGAATTACTTTGTTATAGATCAAGAATACCATTTGTAATATTTCTCTGAATGGTTTATGTTTTAATTGAATGATTTTTAAGAAACAACACTTTTTTTGTTGGTTATGATTTAGTGAAATGATTATGAATCCTTTATATTTTTCAAAGGTTATGATTTTATTACATGTCTATTATGCCCATTTTATTCCTTAGGTTAGGTTTGTGATAAATATTTTATGTTTTAATGGAACATGTATGTATGATTTTATTATGAGATTGGTGGGACCTATATTCCTTTAAAATCCATTGGGTATATATTTATATCTCATGAGTTAAACAATGATGGTCATGGGAGTGAACCTTTACTAATACGATCTTCATGGGAGTGAACCATGACTTCTAATATGGTATGAGGAGTGAAATAATTCTATTAATATGGCCATGGGAGTGATCCATGAATACTAAGATGGTATGGGGAGTAAACACATACTAATAACATGGTATTAGAATTGATTTCATGGCTACTATGGAAATTATTATATTCTTATGTGTCTATCACATTTCCATGTTTTATACATATGATAGGATTTATTGAACTATGTTCCCTATTTCCTTATGATTCATGTCCTATGAAATGCAATTATTTATGACTTTTTTCATGTATATGATCTTCAATATTAAGGGTATGATATTACATTTTCATTATCATGTTCTCATACCCTTATTCTCATGATTATGCTTACAAATATCCCTTTTTTACCCTTACTAAGCATTTTAGATCACCACTTTCTTATGTTTTCATTCCCCATGTTACAGAGAAAGGTTATAGGTAGAAGTACTAATGGAGTTAATATTTATGGGAGATATTGAAGATCATTAACTTGGATAAAATAAAGTCTTTCCATGTTTATAAATATAGTATATTATTACGTTCCTCAAGAATGTGTTATTATAATGTACTGAATATTCATCTAAAATGATGTGATATCCGTGTATGTTATTCCTGGGTTGAAATAGTTGGTACCAGAGGGCTGGTATAGTCAAAATTTGTAAACATGTATTTGGAAATTTTTGTGAAATCTCTAGGTATATTTTTATGGAAATGTCAAGGGGTGTCACTGTGATTTTAAGGATTTGTCAACATTTAGGAAAATTTCCTGGAATTTTGATAATGGTTAAAGTGATTAATTTCCTTTAAATACATCCCATTATGAATAATATAAGTGGAAATGGCTTTGGAACTAATTTACCTCGGGGTAACTACACTAAAAAGATGTTCTAGGCCTGACTCGGGGTAATATAGTACATGACAATGAGCCTTGCTGCACACCTGGTTTGATACACCTGGCTGATATGAATTGAAAATTACCAAACTCTTTATGAAACATCATGAAGGATATAGATATAATTTGGGTTTAAATAACCTATGACGAACCTAGGGTGTCAAATATAAAGGAATGTGTTGTAATTTATAAGTACTAATAGTAAATATTTTGATTACCGTGTGGTTTTCTACTATGATTAGTAATGATCACACCATGCTTCTAGTTTTAGTCAATGGAGGGAACCGAGAGGAATTGGAATAATTATGAACAAGATGGAAGATTTTATAATGAGTGGTCAAGTACGATGATCTCTGGAGTGAAATATATTGTAATCATTCCTAATCTATTTTCAAGGAACATGATTAATGACATCTACAATAACCAACTCTCAGACTCACCAAGGAAGAGAATGAAGGATATATCTGAGAGTTAGAATAATGGAGACCATGGAGGAAAGAATATTAAGTTTTATTTGTGTCATTAATGTGGATAAAATCACATATTTTAATGTCTTAGAGGAACAATAAGATGTTTTGACTATGGAAATAAAGAACACAAGGGAAGTGACTGTAATGGAAAAATTAAGAGTTCAGTAAGTGGAATGGATGAGAATATTGGCCTACCTAAGATATATTTAAAGGATAAGTGTTGTAAGTAAGGAGTAAATGGTCATTATGAAACCCAGTTCCCCAAGATGAATACTCTTGATGGGAACCAACAATGTGGTGAGATTAATGGTTTCATTACTGATGACGAAGAGACTACAGATGAAATCTAAAAAGAAGAGGTATTATGTAATAAGATGATGTATCCTTATCAAAGGCTTAAGGATGAAGTGATTGAGGTTTTTATATATAGTAAATCACGAAGAATTTTATATAATTCCTTTCATGGTATTAAAGATTAATAAAATATCAATGTATTGGTCTACTATAGTTTTTACTTAAAGATTTAAGATCATTTGTTGAATGGTACTGGTAGCCATGAAATGTGATTGAAGTAATAAGGTGATATTTGTGGAAACCATGTTATTAAGGGAAGGGTAACCCATTAAATAATCATGATTTTGGGATAATGATATTTGGATAATGATAGGTGGTATATGAACAAGTAAATTGGATGGTACTAGTTACCTTGGAGCTAATTAATGATTAATTGACATGTGGGTTATACTATCACGGGAGATATTTACAGCTTTTTTGACATAAGAATAAGGAAACATGCATGTTTCTAAAAAGTATATTTGGTAATTCAGGATATTACCATGACTTAAGAGAATACATGATGAATGTGTTAACATTTTTGGAATGTTACCAACAAGGGATACATTATGATATATGGGGGATAAATGTTAAACCGACATAGTGAACCATTTTATATAGTTTTAGATTTTTAACGTTTAGATAGATTGTATGGTTATCAAAATATGGAACTTTTTAGTTAAAAATCCGATGATTCTTTGTTAGAATAAATTATTATCTAATGATTGGTGGATTTATGCAAATTTGATTACTAGTGCTGACCTTTTTGTTGTGATAAAGACACATGGAATGACCTAACATTCTATTTATGGATGGTATGATCTCTTCACACATTAGTAATGAAAAATTGAACATAATTTTTTTAATAATAATGTAATTATAAATTTTTCATGGCACGACCAATGGTGAGATTATACTGAAACAAAGTAAGTATTTCTTCCCATGTTTTTCAACATTAGAAAAAACATATTGGAAACCAGAAATTTCATCGTAGTACCTTCATATTTTATGAATCATATAGTTCCAAAGATCATAAAATTTTTATGGATTTTTATTATTAAAAATAACCTAATGTTTTTCTCTATCACTCTCCATCAGAAATTGAAAGTTTGATTTTTCTTCTGTATCCATGTTTTCACATCCATCCTATGTTCTGCTATATTGAAACCCAATGACAAGTTACATTGGGTAACTATTTTATTTATAACATTACCTTTTATGATTGGGTTTTCTATAAATGAATATTTCAAGTATTAAACCTTTCACTACCCTGATGAGTTTCAATGGTAAAATTCATTTTAAGGGGGGTAGAATGTAACACCGTGAGATTTTGTAAATTTTTTAAGATTTATTTTAGTATTTTGATTTTTTCACTTCAAGAAACACTGAATATTGAATATTTTATTATATAATAGAACTATGTATTGGATTATGTTATACTACACACCAAGTAAATCTTTCACTACATGCAATACTGACTTGGCATGAGTTACTTGCAACACTAATTTTCTGAGAAAGAACACTTTACTATTATATTTATTTAAATAAGATAGTTATAACCTCATTATTAAACATGTAATATGAATATTAATAACTAATTTTTAAATATTATTTATAATGTATTTTATAATGACAAATATAAATTTTGGTAAAATCTTTATATGTTTAAAACAAATATTTTCTAAAACGAACTATTTTTCATATCTTTCTATGTAAAATAATATAAATAGTATTAGAAAATCATATAAATTTATTTTAATAAAATAATCATTGCATTTGAATTAGGAATATCAAAATCATCTTAGGGTGAATTTTTGGTATTTTTCTATGAAGTTTCAATTTTTGATGAATAGTGAAAATAATGTATAGTAGTTAAAACCCAAATTTTTCATTGACACAATTATTTTTAAATAAAAATGATTTTGAAGGAAAAATATATAAATAATAAATATATAAGTAAAATTTAGGTCATTCGAATCATTTTTATAAAATAATTATATTTAAAATATTCTGGAACTTTTGAAAGTCTCTTTTACCCGCCTTCTAGCCACATTTACAGGATTAGAAATAAAAGAATATTTACCATTTCTATGAATTGTACTTAAAAAAACTGGAATACATTGTTGTAAAATGTATCATAAATTCTATCTAATAGGATCAACATATTTTTTTCATGAATAATATATTTTTGAATTATCTTTATGACATTTTAAGGAAAATATGGTAATTAAAGGTAAAAATAATATTATAATAATATAAAATTACCCTAATACTTGTCCTAATTTTATTGGATAAGTGTTTTTCAACCCAAATTGATCTTATTTAAAAAATATGATATTTTTTAATCCACTTGTGTAAGATTAATATATTTATTATATTTTATTTAAAGAAGACATAAAAGTGTCATATTCACAATTTAATAACTAAATAATTTTAAATATAAGGTTATAAATAAGATAAATTAGAATATTATTATTCATTTTATAAATGATAATTTTTTTCTCAATCATTATATTTTATATTTAATTGTTGAAGAATAAATATCATTTTTAATGGATTGTATAGTAATGATGATGTAATTATTTAATTAATTGAGATATCAAATACAAGATATTACAATTATTAAAATAAATATATTTTCACATAATTAATTACATTAATTTTTTTAGATATATTTTAAAATGTAGTGATATATTGGATGTATTTGTTTGAATTTATCAAGTCGGATTGATATTTTAAAAAAATGAAAATATTTAATAATATCAAAATTGAAAAAATGAAACATTAAAATAAATAATATTGTATTAAATGATATAAAATTCATAAAAATATATGGTCTATCCAAATAAATTCTATACTATCAAATAGGTCCTAAATGATCCAATTGGGGTTTTTTGGAATTTTATTGTAACTATATTGACCCTATAGTGTAAAAAATATTTTTTCCTGGTAAAAGTTAAATTATTTAACTAAGGGTAAATTCCAAATGATAGGGTTAATTTTGGGACCTAAATATATTTAAAATTAATTGGTTTTGGGTATTTAAACACATCCCCAACTTATCCTCAAAATAACTTACTTTTTATCTATTTTAAATCTAAAACCATTTTATAATAAAATAATAGTTTCAGGATTACAAAAAGTGTCAATACTCTTTCTTATAAAAGGGAACCTCTCTTTGTCTTTTATTAACACATCTAGACCAATTTTACTAGGCCAAAATCTATCCATTTATCCTCTCAACATCCTTAAATTCCACCTATAATCCTTCCCATGGGCATAAGAAAAATCATGGAAGACTTTTTGGCACAAAGCAAAAGGAGTTACCTGATTTATAGGTGAAGTCTTATCTCAAGATCATTTCCTTTATTTTACTTATACACCCCATAAATGTTATTTATTATATTATTCTATGGAAAAAATATTATACTATTCTATGATGTTTCATGCTATGTTTTTGGTCAACACTTACACACACATCCATCTAATGGATATTGAACATACCATTTCTGTGTATGGAAAATTACTACCTCACAAAACGTTGATTGTTCATTTTCTTCATTACCACCAATCATGGTGGCCATTATAATGGAAAATAAATAAATATATTTTATATAAAATATTTATTATATATTAAATATTATTTATTTCTGTTTAAAACAAATTCCTTTTTTACTTTCCTTTTGGTGTTAATATGATAATATCATTTGTGGAAGTGTGGACTACCTCCCCCTCAAAGTGAGGTGATTCATTCACGCACCTCATGGAATGTATTATGGACTGATTTAGTGACATTATATGATATATAAGATCTAATAATTCTAATGGAATAATGATATATATATATATACATATTTAATTTACATACATTCTTTTGAAATTAAAAATAGAACGGAAATAACATTCATGCGTTCGTAAGACTTACCATCTCCATAAAAAGTGTATTTGATTACAATATTATTTATGATATATAACATTTTAATAAAAATATAAAGAAAATATATGATATTATTATCTTGTTTTTTATTCTGCAATTATGATATAATTATAATGACTAATGATATAACAAATTAACACACATGAAAAGAACAAATAAAATATTACCGGAAGTGAATCCTTAACATTAGATCTTTAACAACAGGATAATATAAGGTCATAATAAAACCATATGAGGTATTATATATAAAAATATTCCACTAAAAAATATTTATAATAAATTTATATTTATAATACAAGAATCTTGTTCGAGTATGAAGAGAGTCAGGCCACATGGTAAGAGAATTGTTTTGTCTCACCTTTATTTATGTGAGAAACATCACCCACACACTACTTGTTTCTTTACCATGATGAAAATACTTCCAATAAATGTGTTTTATTAGTCATTTATATAATAGTATGATATTTTTTTATTCTTATATTTTTCTTTTTTACATGTGGAATATTATTTAATTAATTATAAAGTGATTTCAAAATCTCTTCCATATTTTGGATTGTTTCGTTTTAAGTCTCCTTTAGGTAATATTTATCTATGTCCATGTTTTTGAAAAACGTTTTACTAAAATATTTTATTATTATCCTATGTATTTTTAAAGTCTTTTTTATTTATTTTTTGACTTTTTACTACCTAGTTTAATAGGAACCATTTATCATTTTTCAAACAATGTATTTTTTTGACTTTTCGGAAAAAATATAAGAACAATGTTTTTTTACTTATATGACATGAATGGATTTTTATGATTTCATAATTCCTTAATTACTTTAAGCTTAAAATAAATTCTTAAAATTTTATTTTCAAATTAAATTTTTTTATTTAAAATTGTGTATACATTTAAGAAAAGAAAACTATTTTAACAAAGAAAGGATATTTTTTCTCAATAACTGTTTTCAATTATTTTCATGATTATATTATATTTATTCCAATTGGTTTCAAATAAAAGTGGTTTGAAAATGTTTTATGTTTTAGAAAGTTATTTTAAAGTAATATTTATGTTCCATGTAATCTTTCAAAATCCTTCCCCACGTATGATGACTTACATTGTTATAGTTCAAGAATCCCGTTGATATTATTCGTCTAATTTTTTTTATATTTTTATGGAATGATGTTTAATAAACACAGATTAATTTCTTGGGTTATGAATTTTATTAAATGATTAAAAAACATATATATTTTTTGGAGGTTGTGATATGATTACATGTTTATGTAACCCAATGTATTCAATGGTTTATGTTTATGATAAATGTTTTATGTTTTCTTAGAACATGATTGAATGATTTCATTATGAGATGGGTGGGATCTCTATATCCCTATAATTAATTGGTTAATGATTTCTATCTCATGAGATAAACTAATATGGTATTGGGAGTGAACCTTGACTACTTAGATGGCCATGGGAGTAAACCATGACTACTAAGATGGTATGAGGAGTTAAATCATGCTATTAATATTGACATGGTTTTGAAACATGACTACTGAGATAGTATGGAGAGTAAACCTAAACCATTAAGATAGTATTGGAAGAGATTCATAGAAACTATGTAAATTAGTATATACTTATGTGTCCTCCATAATTTTATGTTTTATTCCGATGTTAGGCTTTCTTGACCTATGTTCTTTATTTATTTATGATTAATTTCTTATGTACTACCATTATTTATGTCATGTTTAATCTATATGATATTTTATATGTAGGGGATGATTTTTTATTTTCAGGGTCATGTTATCATACCATTATTTTCATGATTATTCTTACATATATCCCTTTTTTTACTTTACTGGTCACTTTAGCTGAATAGTTTTTTTATGTTTCCTTTACCCAGGTTATGAAGAATGGTTATAGGTAGAAGTACTAAATGTGGTGATATTTATGGGTTATTTTGATGATATTTCTCAAAGATAGAATAATTTGTTTATATTTTTCCAAAGACACTAAAATATTATGGTTCATGGGCATGTATTATTGTAATTTAATGAATATTAATATAAAATGATTTAAAATCCATTTATAGTAATCATGGGTCTTTATAATCCCAATAAAATAGTATTGAGATATAGAACTTCCATAACTCGGAAGAGACAAATCCTTTTTTACCATTAAAAAAATTTCATTCCACAAACAATGCACCCAACACAAGCTACATAACTTGATTTCAATCTCATGGATTTTTCTTTCATCATTTACATAATCAAATGGAAGACATTGTTAATGGTCTTATGTAGAGATACAAACAAACATGTTTGTAGAAAGTAACAAAAAATGACACACAAAACATGTGGTGTTATTATTATAAGGTCATTCCTCATGATTTCACTACATGAGATCACAATGTGTGAACTTCAAGAGAAGAAGTCTCAATTAATATAATCTCTAGACACCTGATAGTCAAACATCAATTGTTTCTAATCAGTATGATTCATCAAGACCATATGACCTTTGTTTAAGGTTAATGTCCTCATATATTGAGGATCTAATTATATCCTAGGATCTACTAAAACCTTTTGATATTATAATTAATCTAGGATATTACAATTAAATAGTGGACCTAGAAATTTCTACAATAAAATGGGTAGAATAAATCATGTATAACTAATTGTATACTCAATATGGTAATCAAAAGTAATTCATAGTTAGCTCTACGCCACCAACTATTTCAACAAGTAATTCACTACCATAGAACATGCAATATAACATCATATTCTCTAATCATTAAAGGAATGTAGAATATCCCAATCACACTCCCCTCAATGCCCAGAACAAAACAATGTTCAACGAACCAATCGAGAACAAATGGTCAAAAATAACAACCAATAATCTATGTTTTTAATAGCATTAATCCCACAAATAGAGCCAAATTCAAGTTGTCTATGTTGAACTACATCATAACCCATCTAACTCATGAGTATCTACCAAAAAAACACCCTACTATACATTCCACTTAAGGGCTCACATTTAGCTTAAGTGGTCATAACTAAAATTCCATAGATAATCCTACTTTAATAAATCTTTAGAGAGCCACAATATATTAATAATTAATCCTCACAATCCTCTCCACCCCACTCAAGGGTTGTTCACTTACACAACCTCCAAGATAAACCAGCCAACCACATTTGATCCCATTCCCTATAGAGAGGCCATATATGTTCCTACACAACTAACCAATATATTACCCACATTCCATAATCCAAATAAAACACAATATATAGATGTACGCCAAAGGGTCTCACACACATATCATAAAAAACCAATTTTAAATGATACAAATAGGCATGAGAAATATCTCATTTTAATATATCAATCCTTTTACACCTTTTAATATTCCATCTCAAAGTCAAATATTCAAAGTAAATATGTTCAAGAACATTTTTCAAACAATTTATGAACCATAAAAATACATATACCCATTTATTTCAAACAAAATGAAAGAAAATAATTCTCTCCTCTGAAAGAATTCCTTCAAATAAACTCTTTTTCCCATATTATGTCTAAAAGGCTAAATAGACATAAAAATACCGTTTCTATTTCAAAAAACTCCAAATAAGTATTTTCTCAAACACAGGGAATTATAAAATACTATTTTGAAATAAATTACCATTAAAAAACCATTTAACACCATTAAGTCCACATAAAGATTCCTTTTAAAAAAACTATGAAAGAAATGACATTTGGATGGATGAAATACACATAAATAAATATCTTCTTACAGAAGGATCAATTATATACCATTAATAATTGGACTGTAGCATCATTAATGAGTATAACCATATATCATATTTAAGAAAAATTAATTAAATTTCATTGAAATGAATTTTTTATAAAAAAATTTATTATTGCATTAATTTAATTAATTTTAAAAACTATCAACCACATGCCACCTAGAACATGGGTTATGAACCTATGTGCCTATCCATGATTTTGAAATACACCCACTATTGAAATTAAGTACATGTGATAAAATATTTCAAATCAGAAAGAAAAAAATCATGTATATCACTCCGGGGGACACATATCAATAGTAACAATGAAAGCTAAAATAGAAATCATTACCCTACAAACATGGACTTACCATGTACATGGGATAGTTACTCCCAAGAATGTGTTCTTTCCCATGTATAAATAATTCCATTTTCCATGTTTATTATTCATTAAATATTAAAACAATCGAAAAAGGGATATGAGGCACTTTTATTACATCCCATCCTAGATCACGTAGCCCAGGATGAGGAATGTTACTGAGGAATCATGTACACCTCCCCATATATGAGAGGATAATAAATAACATTGAAGTACAAAAGTAGGAATATTTGGATACTATTTCATTCTCAATAGATAAATATTAAGGCATATATACAATAATCTAGTAATATACCAGAATTAAAATACAGAACTAATAACCATCATAATATCCAATGCTATAATAAATTTCAAAAAATATTTAGTGCAACATGTTATTATATACCTTCTTTATATACCATTATATATAGAATAATTATGGGAAAATTAATAAAAGATGAATTTAAATAGTGATCCTAGAGTTGCTATTATTATCACCTCAACCAATGTATACCTCCTGCACAATTACCCTAAAAAATGCATGTTTCAATATCTAGAACCCTTTCCATAATGAGTCTCCATTTTCACCAAGATTATTGTTCATGGTAGAAATAAATACCTAATAGGACACCACTAATGATTACTTATAATAAATTCAACATTTTTATAAAATTTAATTCAATGATGAAAAACTAATCGTTAAGTAAAAATATAACATTGCACTAAATCATTCACAAATTAGGATTCCTTTAACCCCAATCCCACCTACATATGATTATTTACAAAAAAATAATAATTGATATAACTGAAATAACACATAAAACAAAATAACCTTTCCAATCACTTCATTCATGAAAATATAGATCAATATAAAATCTCCTAATGTACTCAGGTATGTACATTAACAAAATGACCGATCCCTAAAAAATATTTGGTGGTAAATAAAAATCACACCAGCCCAAGCCCATGATCTATTGGGTGGCCACAACTATTTATATGAACCCATCACCGTAGACTATGGATATTACAGGATCAATCATGTGATCCAATCCTCACATACTATGGGAAATCCATGTCATCAAACCAATAAATCATTATAAACAATAAAAACCTAGTTCAAGGGCTAAATCATGATGAAAATATTCATCACAAAAACCAATACTATATCACTCTCAATCATCCTCATGTTACACACAAATCTTGTACACATACCTCTATATTTGGAAATAGAATACTACACAATAAAACATAATCATACCACCTCATTTAATTCATTTAAAAACCAAAATAAAAAAAATTTAAAAATGAATCCCCGAAGAAAATAACCATACCAATATACAATGTTATATTGTTCAATTTTTTTTATTTGATGGTAAAATAAAAAGAGGATTGACTCCCTAGACTTTTATAACATTTATCCCATCGATACTATCCTCAACTAACCCTAAACTAATCATTAAAAACCAATTTTTGTAAGTAGATAGCAATATATGGATACCGAGTATGTGGATTGTTTTATCTGTATCAAGGAATAGATCTCTCAAACCCCCTTTAAGAGACCAACCTGTTTGACAAAAACCTCACCTAAATAAGTTAAAACACAAAAAATAGGTATCACATAGATAAAGACACACAAATATAAAAATCATGATATGATATTTTATAAAAAAACCATAAAATATTAGTTATATCCTATATTTTCCATTATTGATTCAAAATCCATAATTTGTCATCCGATTCAAGCTTGGTGAAACAATTTATGTAAATTATCACTAATATATACAAATTATGGTTTTATATAGATAAAAATAAATACAATGAATGAAAGGAGTGTCTAAGGAATTAATTGATTTATAGCATAAAAAAGAATTCAATATCATTGAAAAATGCTTTGATAAAGCAAAAAACAATTTCAAATGAGCTCCCAGAAAACTTAAATCACTAAAAGAACATGCATGAAATTGGGGAAATAAATGAGGTGTCCTCTAAGTGAACTACCTATTTTAAAACACATGAATAATTTTCTAGGGGAAGTTCCTGACATGATCTATACTTTCAAAATATGTCAACTGGTTTATCGAATTAATTTTTTTTCAATAAGTTGTAGAGATAAAAAGTTAATGTGTGCTCAAATATGAATATTTTTGAACTAATCATTTGTTCATTTACATTTTTCAATAATTATGAGTAACTAATTAGTTGTGTTCAATGGTAATGATGGTTAATAAATAATGCTATCAAATTTTGTATTATTTCACAATAATACATGACCAATTATTTATATTATTTTATTAAAGACATTGAAAAATAAATTACTTTCATGGGGAATGTATAAAGAGGTTTGATGAGAAATATGGATGAGAAAATTAAGTCAACAATTATTGGTAACATTGTATAATAATTGGATAAATTATTAAACTTAATTTAATTTAAAAATTCATTGGGCATAGGTGACCTGTGGGAACATGTATCCCCTTGATTTATGGGAATGTTTGTCTACTAATCAATCACATAGTGTAATGGGTGATCCCATGCATTGGTGGTATACATGTGTGCACATGAGAGTATAGTGGGTTTTATATCACCTTAAATGATGTTTAAAGATGAGAGAACACAATGATTTGAGATAGTAGGCCTACATAGAGAGGCCAAACATGTGAATCATAGGTGTGTGTAGTGTGGCTACTCACTTCAGAAGAGCCATAGAGAAAAAATCATTATTTTGATGAACCCAACCATGAATGTAATTTTATGTGTTTGTGATATGTGTTTACTATTCCTCTACATAATAAATATATAGATATGTCAAAAAACCATTTGATGTGTTTCATTTGATCCATCTGATCATCAAATATAAACATCACTAACCTAGCGATTCACAAAGGATTACCCTTATACATATTTTACAATATAACCTTAAATTGGTGTTGTTTTACCTTTACACGAGGTTGGTGAAACACTTATGCAGCTAAGGCACTAGGGTGAGTGAACCATACAAAAAAATGTTTATTCTTACCCTTATGTGTTGAATGAAAAAAAGGAATAGACCCCACTATTTATGGAGTTTCATGGTTTTAAAATATGGAAAATTACTTAGAAATATTTAAAACATCTAGATATTTATTAATTAAAAAGCCTAATTTTCACAACATACAATTTGGGATTATAAGATTATTATTTCTAGTGGAAGTCATTTTGGTAAATGACGATGCACCAAAAAAAAGAACACTGCTTCCAATAAAAGAGTTATCAAATTTTTCTAATAAAAATAGAATATCTCGATGTATATTTTAAGAGTAGTGCAAAAGGACACCCACACACTTAAATAATGTTAATCAATAATTTTTCATGAGCCTCTTAGGATGAAAATAAATTGACATACCATTTTAGTTCTCTTCTGTTACACACACTCAAGGTGCATTATAAAGAATAGTTCTGAGAATCCTTATATTTTTTCATGAAGGCCACATGTCAAGGTGTTTACCCATATACAAATGTTCTTATTCTTACATAAAGCTACTTAGATTCGGGATACATGTTGTAGCTGGTGTTCACTATTTCAGGATAAAGGAGAGTAAAATAAAAAATGTAAAGATAATGTGAATGCATACATGATTGCATGAATGCCTGAATTTATATTCAATTTAGAATATAATAAATATTGAAAATTAAGTTGAAAATAACATAAGAATAATTAGAAGGATTACATTTATATGTTCAAGGGATTACAGTTTTTTGGTGACCATGTAATTATTCTTAAAAACCTAAAGAATTGGTGAGAATTCATGAAGATAATAATTTGATATTGTGCAAGATTATTATTTTAGGAAATAATGTATTATGAAATAATGTGTTATAGTTACACATATTTAATAGTGGGTATGGATTCATTATTATAGGAATTAATTTTAGGAGCATTGGTGAACTAGTAAAACAAATTATATACAGGTGATCACAATTATAGAGAAAGGTTGACATATCTAATGTGTGGTTGTTGAAGGAAATAGATGTTGTACACATGTAGAGTAGATCGAGCATGCATGTGTAGAAAGATCACTCTAGAGATGAAATAGTCAATAATATAACAGGATAAATATAGTTATAATGTAACTTTTTATTAGAGGGACTAATTTGTTTCTAAATAAGATTGAGATAGGGGAGTGTAACTATTTAGGAAGAACAAAAATAGTTTGGGTGTCTAACCAACCAAGCTAGAATAGTTTGATTAGTGGGGGTATAACTGGGATCAACTGGAGGTTCGATCAATGGGGTGTATAACTAGTTTCTTCATATACCACTATAATCAATGAAAATTTTATATTGAATAACCCATATTTTGGGGTCTAATAAACATAGAAATGACTATGTATTTGTAATGAACATTGTAAGAATATTTGTGTCATGTTTCATTTACTTTTTTTAATTAAATATAGGATTAAATCATCTTAATAAGTGATAGAGGTTTATAGGGATCGAACAAAAATGTAAATAATTCAGTAAAATATTCCAATCATGATTCCCCCACTCAGTGTGTCTGTAATATATATTGGGTGAAAATATTAGTAATAAATAAAAGTTTCTACCTCTAATTGGATCTAAATTACTATCCCAATTAATTATATCCTAAGTTTTTAAAGTGCATATTTCATTTTGTAGAAAACTAGTAAGATATTCAAATTGAAAATCATTCCTCTAAAATTGGTGTTATAAATTATTATATTTGAGTTAGACCTAGAAAAATTGGAAGAAAATAGTTAAAACTATGCTAACAAAGTACCAAAAGATAAATGAAACTCAATTTCTATCTTTATGAATATATATTTTTAATTATTTAGTATTATAAAATGATTATAATTATGATGAATTAAGTTTAAGAAATGATTAATTCTAGTTTAATTATAAAATCAAATAATATCCGATGACAGTCCCCAATGAAGTGGTCACATTTTTTTGACTTTTCATGGATATAAAGGATGAAAATTAAAGCTGGATATAGAGGATAATTTAATATAAGTAGAATTGGATTAAATGTATATAATTTTTGAACTCTCACAAAACCATTTACAGAAAATTTACAATTTTGTTTTTATTTTTAAGAAATATATTATGAACCTATTAAATAATTTAAAAATTATGTTTATGAAATAGATTTCTTTAATATTTTATATATAATTTATCCATGAACTAGAAAATATGTATAATACATATTTTAAAGTTAAAAATTATAACTAAATCTCAAATAAAAGATATTTAATAACAATTATATATTAATACACAATAAAAATCATTTTAATGAAGATTATATTAATAAGAAGTATATTCATTGACTGAAAAGAATGAAATAAGTAAAATATGAGAATATTTATTTCCACCTTTAAATTTATGAGTTAGAAATGTAATTGAGAAATATTCAAGAGACCCAATATTACATATACTATATTGTTAATAATATAAGTGTTTCTATGAAATAATATTAAAAGATTATTCTTTTTAATAACATAAACCATGTTAAAAATAGGTTTTGATATTATCTAAGGATAACTCTTTCATAGGCCAAATGAAAAAGGAAACCCTTAGTCTTGATTTATTTTATCAAAGTATTTTTTTGCCTCATATAGATTCAATATTAAAATCTAGAAAAAATGGATGAATAAGAATTCTATCTATTCCACTATAACATCAAATGTGGATGTAATGAGATCAATGAATTCATGTTCTCTCATCAAACTAAAAAAGAATAATTTTATTCAAAAAAGTATCAATGTGTAAAATATAGATAGAATGTGTCATAGAAGAAGAAAAAAGCCTTTTTTAATCTAATTATGATATTTTTTTGAAATGTGAAATTAAATTACTGGAATAATATTCCATTGTATGAAAATAAAAAAATACCTATATTTTGGAGGAGTAGATATAAAGAAATGGGGTAACATGTATAATTGAATTAGAATGAAAAGAAAATACACATTCTATAAAGAATATATATGAATTCATTTAAAATATAATTTATTATTTGAAAAGAATTTGTCACTTTTATTAAGATCTATGGTATATGAAAATATTTCACTATAAATCTATTTATGTAATAAAATGAGAATAACCAAAGGAAAAAAGGTAAGAATATAATATGACTTGTAAAACATTGGATGTGAGCAAAAGAATAAGACTATTAAACAAAATACTCTGTAAATATTAGTCAATAATTTTGTTAATCATTTCAACTATAGAAAATATTCATATATTTTGGTAGGAATGACCACATCATATTCTATTATGAATAGAAAAAGACCATCAATACAAAAGGAAGTGAGCTGGAATCGATGAAATAAACAATAAAGAAAATAAAAAGATTGATTTTTGGAAAAGATATATCTAATAAGAAATCGTAAAGGTTACCAAACAAGGAGATACATATTACATGGTAAATATGATTTTGAAAGCTGTAATATGTGTTTACATTTAGCTAAAAAAGTCTATACATGGTCTCTTATAAGAGAAAAATTCTTGAAAAAAAGGAAAGAAACTAAATCTTCTTGTAAATAATGTTTTTTAGGAAAAATTATTTAATATAGAAAATTAAGATTGATCATGATTAAAAATAATGATTTCAAATTTTGAATAGAATATTTTGGTGGGGCTAAGAAGTTATGGGAGAAAAGGAAACATAAACATCTTCACTGGAAATGTGAATAATCATAATTAATTTAGAATGATAGTGGGGTTAAGATAAAACTATCAGTCACATCTCTCCAAAGAATATCTAGTGATGAGACACCTTATTACAATATATACATTGTGTTTTTTTATCATGTAGGTAATTGAAAGTGCATCATTTATACATGGGGGGAACTAAATTATCTAAAATATATGAACATCATATAGTTTAAAAGTTATCTATCATGGAATTTATTAGCATTATGTTTCCTATTTTAAATATATCAATTAATATTATATGATTCATAGATTTTATTCATGGATAATGATAATCATGATTAATATGTATAAAGTGCATCTCTTGAGTTGGAGAATATAAGACTAGCTATTTGATATCTCTATCACATTTGATATCCCATGAATATTTGAACTTCTAGGGAGGTATGTATTAGATGATTCTTGATAAATAGTTCATTTCATCACTAATGTATTTTGATTTATTTTTCTTTTCACTATGATGAAAATATAAACCGTAAAAATATAGATTAATTACATTATGGAAACAAGTTATGTAAATTTTGAAAAATTGGAAGTTCATTCTTTCATGTGAATGCTTATAATCGGGCTGTTAATAAAATGTAGTATATTTATGGAAAATATGTTTAACAACACTTACAATAGGGTTCTAGTGTATGTAACACATGATGAAGATATATTTAAAACATTTATGTTAAACTTGTTCACACTTTTTATATTTATAAATAATGGATCACATAAACATAGAGGTAGTTAATTTTATCTCATTGATAATAATGGAGTCATGTTATACTTAGCAATAGTAAATCAGATATTGTGTTAGAATAGAATATGATGTTATTAAAATATATATTTGTGGAGATGAAAATTCCTTCACATACATATATCCTTTGGTTTATTGTAAATATGTATAATAATATGACATTGACTATAGAAATGAAATCTTTATTGACAAAAAATATACAAGGGGGATGTTGAATATCATCATTGGACTATTAATGATTAATTTTTTAGGTATAGATTATGAAGATAACATATAAAAATTTCCCAAATTTTAATGTTTTTTGAACAAATATTGTTTTCAATAATAGTTATTTAATATGTTTATAACCTGGCACATTGACATAAATAAAAAATATGATTATAAAAGAATTCCATGTAATATTTATTTTATTACATAAGAATAATTGAAGAATTATTTTAGTTGTTTTATTATAGAAAATGAAAAAACAAATTAATTGCATGGGGAATAGATGAAGTTATTTGATGATAATTTTGGACTAGTAATATATTTTGAGAATTATATGGAAGCAAGTTTATGATTTTTCTAACACTTATATTGGAGTTTAATTAAAAAGTGTCCAATAATAGGCTTATGAAAACCCATGAAACCACTACATAAGTTGGAAGAATGGTAAAAGTGACCATACCATAGAGTAATGGGTGACAACCTTCATGTGTATTTGGAATTTTTCACATGGGAACATTGTAGGATTCCTAGTTATAATTGGGATGCAGACATATGATATCACACACTGAGGTGGGATTGTTCAAGGATGTGCGGCCTGAGAAGCATAAGAGTGTGAAGTGTGGCTCTGAGGGTGAACCATTAGATACTCGTATATGATGAGTCATTAGAAAAAATTGTGTTGTATTGAATAAATCAAAAATATAATAAATACATGTGTTTTCTTGGAATGAAGTTAATATTTTTATACTTAAAAAATATGAATATAAAATTCTTAATCTATAATTTATTTCATCAGATCCAACTAATCATCCTTGTTTATCATCTTCAACCTCCAACCACATGAAGGGTTACCCATACATAGAATTCTTGTTATTCCATTATTTAGTGACTATGTTACCTTTATATTTTGTATTAAAACCCTTAAATTATAGAGGTAATAATGTGAGATAACATTATTCAGCATATTGTTTCTGAACCTAACCTGGGGACTATGTAAATTAAGTGAAACCAACATTCTTGTAATTTCATGATATTAAATAAAGGATACCCATCTGGAAAGATTAAAAAAGACGAGATATTTTCATATTAAAAAACATGATGGAAACAACTTAATTTTTTGATCATATAGCAGTTAAAGGTAGGTGAATCCTCTTCTATAAATATGAATGTACCTGAGGCCAAAGGATGTGACTAATATTTGACAAGTACTATTATCTTACACAGATTAACAGAGTATATCCACAAGTCATCTTTTAATAGTAAAAAGGCCTCCTATATGCTTCATTCATGATAATTATAATGTTTTCCATTTCCTCTTTGTTTATGAAGAAACAATGATATTGTAGTCCTCCGCTTGGGTTATACATGCTCAATGAGATTCACAAAGAACAATTTTGTGATCACTTTTGGTTTTGTATGAAACCTTTACTTGATGTTATTTACCATTACATGAATGTAAATACCCTTTTGTGAAGACAATGTGCTCAAGGAATAAATGTTATATTAGGGTTTTATGGTTTCATGAAGGAGTAGAGTGCAGAAAGCAAGGAGGATATCCTATACATACATATGTAAAATCACACATACATGAATACATAATAACCTATGATTAAAACCAAAATAGATACAGACCATAAATATCTAATAAAAATAACAATGAATATTAAATATCTTGTTTATAGGGTTTATAATGTTGAGGTTACCAAGTAATATATACTACATTAATGAAAAAATATTAAGAATTTAGGAATAAAATTATTTGAAATTATTTGTAATTATTATTGAATAAAATATTTTTTTAATAATTGTGTACACGAAGTTATCACATTTATCTAAGGGAGAGACCTCATAAATAAAATAAATAATTTCCAAAATATTAGTGAACTTGGAAAAATGATCATATGTAGTTTATAAAAATTATTTTGTAGGAATGGCAGACCTAATCACTATCTATTGAATTTATATGAAGTAGTACTCATGTGTTGTAGATCCAATACACTTAATGAGAAAGATCACTGTAAAAAACATGGTGACTCTCTAATATATTATCATCTTTATTAAAAATGATATCATTACTGGGGGTGTCTATGTGGTTAATTATGTGGATCAAAATTTGACGACCTAACCATCTGAGAAGAATTGAATATGGATGGGGGTCTAATTAACTAGGGATGAAGAATTTGATTACTTGAGTGTATAAATAAAATCAACTAATGGATATTATATGGGAATCTATATCTAGTTTCATCCAAAATAACAATAAATGATGATATAATTATAGTGGACAATAAAGGTGTTGGTTATAAACAATATATAATTTATGAAGTCTTAATACCGAACATTGAAAAAATATTTTGTCATGTGTTACATTTACTTTCTACATTTCACACTGAATCGACTGATTTTGACATCTGATATAGTTTTTAATTTATTCAAAATCATTTTTTTATTAAAATAAATCACACCATATTCAACCCCCCAAACTCACTATGCATGTACGATCCATTAGGCACAACACATTCATGTTGGGAATGTTTTAGGAAACACCTCCATACCACCCTAGAAAATTAATTAATGACATTATACACTATTTAATTCCTTGAAGGACTTAATGTGTCTCCTAAATAGTTGTAGGTATCTCTCTGTCCTCTCAAAGTCACTTATTAACTCTCTTGATACCTCTAATATCATAAAAGACCAAGTTTCACATTTCTATTCAAAAAACATAAATCATAATGAAACTAAAAAAAATGTAGCATTACACACTCATAAAATAATTAAAGTATTAGATAATTATATAGAATCCCTTAATTTAATTTATCAACTTTTTAATTATAAGACTATATACCTAAAATGGAATAGTATAACAATCTATCTTTGACATCATATATCCAGAGAATAAATCATTAACCAACAAATTAGATGTCTCTATCTGAGCCTCCTATCATAATATTAAATGCACATGAACTACTAAAATTTTAATAAAACACATACCATAACAATCATAAAATCATATATATCAACCCATAAAATAACAATTTTTTAGTAAATCCATAAAATTAAGAGGAAATAATACTTATTTTAACAAATGTATTTGAATATAAATAATTCTATTAACAAATGATAATATAAATTAATTAAAAAAACCCTAAGAACAAATAATAGAATATTTATTAATTAAATCAAATAATATAGTGGGTAAATTCAATAATTCATTTTGAATATAAAAATTAATCATTTCAATCTTTTTTAGACAATAGAAAATGACCCTTATAGAATATGTAACAGAGATTTAACCACCGGTTTTGTTAGGAATGTTACAGAATATAGAAATATATAATAATAAATCATATAATTAAAGTTATTTATATTGATAACTCAAATATACTAATATTATAAACATGAGGAAGTTTTTTAGAAAAATATTTCAAAATAATTATATTAATATATTAAAGGAAATGATTAGTAACTTGAGTCTTGTCACACTTTATACATCCTCTAAACTATTGAATAATAAAATAATAATAATTAATTACACGATTAAGAACACTTTTAATTTTATTTCCCTTATTATTATTAAATTTATTTAAATTTATTATCATGTTTCATTTATTTACAAATGTGTTATTGTTCACATTGGTCATTTTGATGTATTTCAGTTCAAACTCTCCAAAACACTTATATTAGAGTTGTAATGGTAAAGATACAATGTAAAAGAGCTATATAATTTCTAATAGTGTTATTTTATTGAATTCAAATATTTTTAGAAAAAAAAGTTCATTAGTTCAAGAAACAGTCTCCATTTATATAATCATTGTTGAAAATCATGCTTTCTACGTTTGAAAATGGATATTATTGTTTTAATTTTATTTTAATTATTATTATGAATAATTTATTAGTAAAGAAAAAAAAATCCAAAAGTAATATAAATATCAATTTTTTCCTCAGTAATAAAATTAATTTATATGAATACAAATGTTATACATAATTTTATATATCATCAGCAATCACTTAGGTATCGTAAAATCATCATGATGATCAATGTAACTAAAAGGAGTTTAAAAGTAATTGGAACAAAATAAATTATTGTGTTTATAAAAAAATTATAATATAAATAAATTATTATCTTAGTCTAATTTTAAATACTGCATATGTGATTGAAAACAATAGGATAAGATTTGATATTAAGAGATATCATTTATGATGAACCTGTATTTTAATGTAATAATTGAAAATTAAAAAGAGTTTGGTGAAACGTAAAGGAAGATATATCATTCTTAATGGATTAAAATTAATAAATTATCATGATAATGGTAACATGTATGAAAAATAATTTAATTATTAAAATATATTAATAATAAATAATAATAACATATAATGGGGAAAATGCTTAAACCCATACCTTTCTCTAACTAACTTCGTAGGAATTAGTAGAAACCCAAATAATAAAAGAAGTTTTTATATTATAAATTATTTTTAACATTATGAAATATCTTTATATGTGTATTTTGGTATAATATTGACATAAAATCAATGTTAATATATTTTTTTGAATGATCAAAATGAGTCTCTATTTTTATGGAAAATTGAAAGGAATTTTTGACAATTTTTACTCTTTAGTGGCCAAGAATGTGGTTATATAAAGGAAAGTGGTTCATAAGTTTAAATATATGATATTATAGACCATAAAAAATATCCATTGTACTTAGAATATGATTTTCAAGTTTTTAATTATTTTTTTAAAATTAAATACATTTTAAAGTCTTTCTCAGGGTTATTAACCTAATTTGACTTTAAAATTATCTAAAAAATATGTAATTAATATTGAAATATTAAAATAAATTTCTACCTATAATTTTAATATATAAAATAAAAAATAAAAAATTCATCCCAAGCCAATCACTTTAAATTAATAATATTTTTATTTTTTGATTAGTCACTAATATTATCATCTAGAACTATTATTAGTGTATTTTTGTTTTCATCTTTAACATGGAAACATATTTAAGTAATTATTTTGAGATTTCTGATCTTATGAAAGAACTATATAAAAAATTTTGTGATTATATTCTGATATATTTATATAATTATTAAATTAAATTTATATATATACCAGTGATAATAAAAAATTTATATGTTTTAAGATTAATCAAATAATTACCCCTTCATAAATGTTTTCTTAAAGATATTAATTTTGAATTTTCCAATATAATGCAAGAAATACATAAGCAGTTGTAAATTGTTTTGTTAATCATGATATGAAAATTAATTTCAATTAATTAGTCAATAATTATATGATATTTTAAAAATATTATCACATAAGACCCAATATATTTGTTTCATAAATTATTAATTAATATTTACATTAAGATGACTTCAAAAAAGATATGGTATCCTAAAAATATTTTTTTCTCCAAATTGATCAGAATACATAGAAAAATAACTCAAATGAATCCTAAGATATTTTATAGTTTGTGAAACCAATATTGATGTCTATATTATCATATTAACATTTGTAAATTAGAAAATTTAACATTTAAATAAATCTATAAAGTATATAGTAAAAAATTACTTTTTTAAAATATTTATCTTCTCAAATGAAAAAAATTATTTAATGCCATAAAAACTATATTTATAATCATAAATGTGAATATAAATTCATATATTTATAAAAAATATAAATTTATTCAGTTATTAATAACTATAAATTTCTATAGATAGATAAAAATTAAAAAGTATAAGATTGATATATTTAAAATTATATATATTATATTTCATGTTTTGAAGTAAAAATAATTATTTTAAAAGTATAATTTGAATATAATTATATTTTATAGTACATTTTGTGACATTAAATTGATATATATATTTATACATTGTTATAATAGATATAAAAATTTAAAATCAGAAATATTTTAAAAAATAAATGTGTTATATTTTTTAAAATACATGGGTCATCTCAAATATTATGTTTATATATAAGGTCATTTGTTATAGGGGTATTGGATATATGGTTTTTTGTTATATAAACCTCGAATATATGATCATTGTATAAGGGAGAGTTTTATCCTGTTGAGGAGGACTCAGTGGCTGTATCGGAACACCTAGAAATGGGTGAGCACTATATCATTTGTTGCCTAATTTTTAAATACATGTCTTTGTAATGAAATGTTAGGGATATTTCCAATTGGATTTCAGAAATGTGGGATATCTCAAAGCTAGAAATTTATTTCACTAATTTGAAGTTTCATCCATTTTATTATCAATTTAGTGGATTTGAGAACACATTACTAAGGGTTTGGTTCCATTTCCCTTAGAAATAGAATTCTAAAAATCCATGAATATGATATGTTGTTCAATACTATAGAGGTTGGTAACACATCCATGTAGTTTTTTTTTCAAGGTATATTGACATAATTTGATACCTTGTAACCCTTTCATAGTTTATGGCATGGAAATAGTGATTGGGATTCCAATCAAAATGGAAAAAGAAACTGATGTAACTAGATTTGGACACATTTTTCATCATTTATTTGAGGTATATTTTAGTTATACATTATTTGACAGTGTTTCAATTCCTACAAATTATTAATTTATTTCAGTAAAAATTGAATATGGATATTTTTAGATATTATGTCGATGATGCAAGGTTATAAAAAACTAGATTTTTAATTGTAGGAGATTTGTTATTTTTTGTTTTAGTTTAGTAAGAGATCATGATGTTATTATTTTTTATAAAAAATCAAGATCCTTGAATTATAACAATCAAGGTATTCCTAAAATTGGTTTTTATACCTAATCCCAAATAGGAGGACATGTGATCTTGTATGGGAAATTTAATGCATGTAAGATTAAGAATAATGTGACCTCAACCATTATGAATGGTGTTCATAATTATGGTAATGTGAATAGATATTTTATCTAAAATGAGACTCCATTAGTGGTTTAATCATGAAAACAAATGTGGTGATGCCTTGGTTTCATCAGTCCAAAATAATGTTTTGGTTGTTATAGATCTTAACATAATTTGACAATGACCTCCCATATCATGAATGGATATTTTTGAGTAAGGGATTGATTATTCGGTTAATTATGAAATGGCATAAGATTTTTTTGATATGTAATTATTTTAGTAATTTGTGGTTGCATCAAGGGAATTAAAGGGTATGAAAACAATTTATTAAGTATTAAATAAACATTTTATTTATAAACTTATAACTATTTTACATGGATTTACATAAAATAAATTACTATCCAAAGAGGTTGCGTGTAAAGGATCAAGGGATGAAATGAATGAGACAATGAACATTTATATTCATTGTTAAGGCCATTAAATAAAGGGGAGAATGTAATCCTATGATGATGTAAAATCTGATGATGTCAAAAAAATTCTATTGGGAAAGTGGGAATAGATTCTAGTGTTTCTAGGTAGATTTAGGAGATATATTTTAATCCCTTGTATCTTGGTGAGTGGGGAATCATTCCCCTGGTTAAGTATCATGATTAATCAATAAGTGAACATCCTGATGATAAATTTGAAAAAATACCTTCTAAAATTAGAGATATGGCCTACGATATAAAAGTGTTCGATTTTTGGGATAGTGTTCCATGTGATGGTGTTGTCTACAATAAATATCATATGGCCTTTTCCTTATGATACTTCTACACAAAATGAGGCCTATGGTTTTGAAAATAGTCAATGTGGATCAATAGTTCCAATTGTCAATAGATATTGTGTGATTGATCCACAAATAGGGGTTCTATTGAAGGTAACATTGAATTTAGTGATCAAGGAAGGAACTTGAAGAATTGATATGGAATTTTAATCTGATCCAAAGTCTATGGAGGGCCAATTTGATCCTAGAATATATAACATGGAAGGTATTATAATTTTATGTCTCCTTAAACATACACTAAAATTGAATGATATTTCATCATTATAATGGTCTTGGTTGTGCTCTTAGAATAATTGATTGGAATTATATTCGTGACGAGTGAAGAAAAATTTTAGCTGAGATTCAAAAAAATATTTGATTATGATTGTTTTTTTGGATAAGGGAAGTATGATTTTTCTAATATGAATCTAATCTTTTCTAATATATTTTTTTTTGTTACAGTTACTATGCTCTACCATTTTAAAAAAATAACAAATAAATTCCAAATTCTAAATCAACACACTAGAATTAGGTAAAAGGTGATATCTTATTTTTCTAGTAAAAAATTACATAACAATGTAAATATGTATATAAGTTAAAAGCGTTAATTTAACATATATAGAATATACTTTATTTATAAACATATTTAGAAAAATTAAAGTTATTTTTTTTGGTTTATGTCTCAATACTATATTTCTCACCATGTTTCTAGTATATAACTCAACTATTTTTTTTGTGTTTCCACCTTTACTATTCACCTAACTCAAATTTACAATGATATGTCCATAAATTTTACCCTCAAAATGATCTCTCCACCAACCCTTATATAAAAATTGTAACCTTTATTTTTCTCTTCAATACATACTAAAATTTCATCACCAAATATTTTTACTCTATTTTAGAATACTATCATAATAATAAGGTGTCCTAAGTCATTCATTCTCTAAGAAGATGTTTTCATAAGGGGGAATTCCACCAAAGTATGTAACAAGTTATCCTTCATTACATTAATTTTTTTCTCATATCCACTTTTATTGATATCATTTAAATATATAATGAAGTTATATAAAAATCATTATTATTTTTTAGAAGTTATATTATCAGAATAAAATTCTATTTTTCCCTCATTCATTAGTTATTACAATTTCTTTGTTGGGTCTATTTTACCAACCAAATGAATGATGCTATTTAATTACCATAATTAATTATTAAGAGAACATAAATAATGATAAATTATATTCACAATTGATTGATTTAATACATTTTTCAATTATTGAATGGTAATACATATAATACTTTAATTAATAAAACAATTCATTTTGTAGTATTAAAATCTAAATCTGATATTTTTAAATGCTATTTTTGAACCATCAAAAATAAATATATGAAATAAATATTGTTGTATTTATAAAAATATAATTTACACATATATAATATTTAGTAACATTCTATAGGTGGATAATACTAAATAGAGAATAATGAACAAAAACAACCACATCGAATCTAGAATTGAAAAAAGGGGACAAATTAAACCATTTTATTAATTATAACATAAAATAGATAAAATTTGTATTTGGAAATTATAATATAATGGTATCAAGTTAAATAAAAATGAGATGCATCATTATAGTTTTTTTTCAAGGATTTTCAGTCTTGTCTATATAACAACCATGCTCTTTATTACACACTTAAACATGATTTATTATATAAACATGCATGTAATACAACCCAGAAGATTGATAGGTCTAGTGTATTTGGGGATTAAGTACATTTCATGATAAATTAATACATAAAAACATCTTTATTGAGATAATATTTTATAATACCATAGCATTTCTTCATTCTTATAATTTTAAGGGATAACATGAGGATGTATATAAGAAAAGTGTAATCTATAAAGCCCAGTAAGGGAGTAAACAAGGCATAAAATGAAGAATAAAGTACATGTTAGGTAATAGAAATATTAATGGATCACAAGGTAAACATGAACATAATGGGATGATATATCATGGTTATCATAACATGAAAATGTTGCAACAACATACAATATGATATTAGCATGAGCCAAGGATCATTGCACATTGATTAGCATGAGTAAACCCTCATTGCACATGAATTAACATGAGTAGACCCTAATTTCACATAAATTAGAATGAGTAAACCTTCATTTCACATGGATTATAGTGATACTAATCATTCCCTAATTCATTGGAGTGCTATCATGGCACACCCTTTATAAACATTTCATTTCATGCATAAGTGTTCCACATAGACCAGACAATGTGGAATAATTCCACATCATAAGTTATTCCATGATTTGGTAATGTGGAATACATACATTTAATTACCATTAAATATATATATTTTCATAAAGGTGAATACCCTTGATAGGTAAATGGGTTTGGTATTCACTACATAATGATTTTGGATTGGAAAATCGTAGTGCAATTTCGGCATCATAACAGTGTGGCATAAAAATTCATAAAAATGGTTGATGAGAGAGAACATGGTATCTTATCATATTTAGATGAAATATAAATCAAGGGGGTAATATAGATACATATCCCAATACATGTAATTTGGAAATAGAAGGCATAACATAATAAAGAACCATGATGAAAGAGGAGAAATGGAATAACTATTACGAAATTTTGGCATGGTAACAAGTGTTCATGGGGGGGATTAATGAGAGAGAAAGAGGTATATAATAGTTAAAAAAATATGTAGGGTAGTATTTGTGTGGATAAAAATTATACCCAAATATTTTTAATTGAAAAATAAGAGGTTATAACAACATAAAGAATCTTGGACAAAAAATGGGAAAGGAAGAAATCCCTTAATTGAGTGTGTGAATTCAACAGCTCGAGGAGGGGATTGATGAGATAATGGGGAGACTAGGGAGGATTATAAAGGGAGGAAGGGAGATTAGGGATGTGATAAAAGGATTTTTTAAGAGAAGTGGGATCTTGGGTGGGTTTATATTGGAAATGAGAAGGGAATTATTTAATATTTCACAAACACAGGTTTATGAATCTTTATAATTAAATATTCAAAACCACAAACCTTCCTATAATTTTTGACCATGGTTTTTTCCAAAGGGGACTAGAATAAACAAATTTATAAGGAAAATTTCTGAACATATTAAAATATTAGGATTTCTTATGTGGAGGTGAGTCACACTGTAAAGGAAATAATTTTAAAATGTTAAAATATTTTATAAGTCTTGGAGGGTCCACTAATGAATTATAAAATTAAGAAATAAAATATAAAATAAAATTATTTTAAATTTAATTAATATATTGGCCAAATAAACCTTTTATAATACTTTATAACAACACTACTGAGTCATTATGATGTCATGAAACACATTATATATTTATATGGTATTTAATTTTTACCCAAAAAATTTGATTATTACAGAAAATTATGAAAAATTCACTATTGGATAATTTAGACGTCCAGATTTCAAAAATTATATTCATTTTATCTAAATAATTTTGTAAATATTTTAATTTTTACTTTTAAAATAAAAACCTTCTTTTATTGAAAATCGACTGGTTTTTACGAAAACTGTTTCCAAACCTTAATAAAAGTTACATTTGACTTCATAAAAATTATATGATCATTTATATTTAGTAAAAACTATATAATAATAATATTTTATTAAAATATTATTTATTCTAAAAATTAATTAATTCATCAAAATAAATTCTTTAATTAAGAACATAATTTTAGTTTTATCATAAGAAAATATAATTCTTATCAAATTGAATACTTAATCATTTATAGAGTAAAAAAATATGTAATAAATATAATAATAAATTATAATTAAAATGATTTTTATTATAACACTATTATAATAAAAATATTAAGAACCCATAGTTTAATATATTAATTTATATATTTCTAAAAAGTACCATTTTAAACGAAAAATAAAATTATCTAATTCATTATTTTTTAAGAAAAACTATTCTCATAATGGAATTGATGGAATAAAAATTATATTTATAAAAAGGGATTACATAATTAGTAACCAATTCCTTATTAAATAACCCCTTATAACACACGCACAAGACTTAAGAGTATGGTGTGTTATGGTGACAGACTATTTGGGCGGCTCAGATAACATCGGCTAGGTGGTAATTTCTATTTACTTAAACTTATATCGTAGGTGACTCCATTCAAGATGAACATGTTGAAGCTCAGATTGGGCTTTGTCAATAGTGAATCTAGTGATGCTACCTCTTTTCTAAGCTTTGACAAAGGAACTTCATATGGACCGAGTCTGCTGGATGAGTCTATCCTCTCCTTTGTCTGTATCAAAATGATTTTTTTAAACTCTTCAATTTATATATGTCATGTGATCACTGTTCAATGACTATATTATCGATGGTAATGATACATGACATACATTTAAACCCAAAAACGATAATAAAAATTTCATATGTTTTCTATATCCATAAGATATTTAATAAAATAAAATAAATGGAATTTTATTGATGAATGTTTTTGTCATTATAACATTCACCCCTTAAAAAATTTATCTCTAAATATTTCATCTTCTCACATTAAAACATATGAGGGTAACTTTACATCATCACTTCTTCTGGTTCCCACATTTCTTATTCAAACTTTTGGTTTCTCCACAACAATTTGACGAGGGGAATTGTCTTATTTCGTTGAACTTTTTACCTAAAATCTAAACTCTTCACCGACTTGTCTTCATAGGAGATGTCATTCTCCAATGGTACCACATATGGATTGAGTACACGAGATGGGTCAGGTATGTACATCTTCAAGAGTGATACATGGAATACATCATTTACTTGAGACATGGTTGATGGGAGTGCCAGTATATAGGATACTGCTCCAATGCGATTAATGATTTGAAAAGGTACAATGTACCATTGAAAAAGATTTCCCTTATTCCCAAATCTCATTGCTCTCTTTCGTGGTGATATTTAAAGGAATACCATTTCTCCAACATCAAACTACAGGTCTCATTGATGATTATCATCATATCTCTTTTGTCGACTCTGAGTTGCTTTAATGTGTTGCTGGATGGTGTTAACCTTCTACACCATTTCTTCAACCATTACAGGACCTAGGATTTTTCACTCCCCAACATCATCCCATCATTCTAGTATTCTACGTCACTTAATATAAAGGGCTTCATAAATATCCATTTGGATTCTTGAGTGGAAATTGTTTTTGTAAGAGAAATCACCCAGAGGAAGATGTTGGTACTATCCTCCTTTGAAGTACATTGATCATGATCTATACATATCCTCAAGTGTTTGGATAGTATGATCAGACTGGACATCATATTGAGGATGATAAGAAATACTGAAGTTCACCTTAGTATTCAGTTTGTATTGGAGACTCTTCCAAAACATAGGGGTGAATCTTGGATCTCAATCAGATATAATTGAAAGTAGTAGTCCATTGCATACTCACCACTTCTCTGATGTTTATCTTTTCTAGTGGATCTAATGGAAAATCCTCTTTAATTGAAATTAAGTGTGTAGTATTAGTAAGATAATCCACAAAAACCTATATAACATTGTTTCCTTTTGATGTCTTCAGATTTCTGGTGACAATTTCCACAGTGATGTTCTACCATTCCATGTTGGTATATGCAATCGTTGCATCATAACCTTAGAATTCCACCTCTCAGCCATAAATTTCTAACACATCAGGAAATTTTATGTAGACTCATTAATCTCATTCTTAATTTTATCCCACTAATAAATATATTGGAGATATCAATTCACCTTTGTGAATCCTGGGTAAATTGAGAAATTCAAATAATCTGCATCATACAAAAGTTATTTCATTAACTTCGGATATGATGAAACAAATAGTCTTGACCCAAATCACAAAATACCTTATTCATTAACATTGAAATACTAGGATTTAACTTTTCTAATAGTATCCACTCTCTTTTAAATTCTCACATCATCATTTTCATAATCCTTTAAACTTTCCAAAAGATACAGTTGATCAATCATTTGTGAAAGGATTGATGATGTTACCTTCATTATGATTCTCATATCCATCTTCATTAAATCAAATATGATTGGATATTTTTCAATTCCTATTAATTCTATAATATTTGGTTCCTTTCTAATTACATCATCCTACAACTTGTTTTCATTCCCAGGGTGGTAATGGATTGACCGGTCATAGTCTTTGATCACCTCTATCCGTCATCGTTGATGAATATTCAACTCTTTTTATGTGAATATGTACTGAAGGATTTTGTGATCCATATATATTTCGCACTTATCCCCAAATAGGTACTATCTCAAAAATTTTAAAGATTATATTACTACATGAATCTCTAAATCAATAGTTGGATAGTTTTTCTCATGAAAATTCAATTGCCTTAAAGCATAGTCAATGACGTTGTCATTTTTCATCAACACACAACCCATGCACTTCTTCGAAGCATCACTGATTACCAAGAAAAGTTCTCCACTAGTTGGTATTGTGAGCATAGTAATAGTGAGAAACCTCCTTTTCAACTCCTTGAAGATCACTATACATTAATTATTCAATGAAAACTTGACTCCTTTTTGAGTTATCTTGGTAATAGGGTTTGACAATCATTATTAATTTCTCACAAATCAGTGATAATATCCTGCTAACCCAAGGAACCTGTGGATATCTGTCATAGATGTTGGCCTCGACCATCCCTCAACTACATTTTTCTTAGAGGTATCCTCATATATCCCATTTCTTGTGATCATATTCCCCATGAATGACATTTCATTCAACATGAACTAACACTTTCTGTACTTTTCATAGAGGTTCTACTTTTACAAGGATTCAAGTACAGTGTTTAGATGTTCCTTATGGTCCTCCTTGTTTTTGGAGTATATTATATAATCATATATAAATACTAATAAATTTTTTTATAGGTAATATATAAAGACTCTATTCATCAAGTTCATGAACATTTCTAGAGAATTAGTAAGTCTGAAAGGTATTACTATGAATTCGCAGTGTATGTACCTTTTATGAAAATCAGTCTTGGGGATATCCTCTTTCTTCACCCTTACTTGAAAATACCCCAACCGCATATCAACCATGGAGAAGTATTTTTCTCCAAATAGCTGATCTAACTAGTCATCAATTCACGACATATGATACTTTTTCCTTATCATGGTTTTTTTGAGGTAATGATAATCAATGCAAAGGCGTATTAACTCATCCTTATTCTGGAAAAATATGACTAGTTTACTCCATAGTGAAGCCCTCGAGTGTATAAACCCTTTATTCAGATTCTCTTATAGTTGTTTATTTATCTCCTCAAGCTCCAAAAAATCCATTATGAAAGGGGTTTTGGATATTGTCAATCCCTAGGTATAAGATCAATCGAGAATTAAACATCTCTTCTAAGAGGAAGACCAGTCAATTACTCAGGAAACACCTCAAAGAATTCCCTCAAAATATGAAAATCTTAAAAGATAGCTTCCTCCTTATACAAAAATCATCTAAGAAATATATTCATTATCATAGGGCAATAATATCCATGATTAAGATGATGGTTCTAAAAAAGATTCATCCTCCACCTTGCACTTGTACAAAATTAGGGGTTGATTTTCCATATGGAGTGTGAATTCCCTCTCATGGTAATTTATGATGGATCTATATATAGAAATCCAATCCATGCCAATAATTACATCAAATTATACCATAGGGGTTATTACTAGGTTTTCTAGGAAGTCCAATCAACAAATTTTTACAGGGGAGGAGTAATGTTCATGGGATGAAATAATTTCTCAATTTTCCGTTCTCAGAGACATATCTATTTCTATGATTTTTTGTGGTGTTGGGATTGTTCTACTAATCTTTTATGATATAAAAGAATTTATAGAAACTAAAATAAAAAAATGTTCACTATTATTAAAAGATTAATTAGCGTACCTATCACCACTTCATTTTCGGGATTTGATTCAGTGGTAGTGATTGAAAAATCCCACCCTTGCTGCATTGGAGGTTGTTGGTTGCCTCCGAAATCCCTTAGATTAGGGTACTGGTTTTCAAAGTTCCTTGGTTCTTTGTAGTTATAAAAATGAACAATTCATCAAGGTTCGAACAGAGTTCTCCTCAACTCTATCACAATAGTAGGTTTTTCTTGTTGGGAATTAATTTCCAGGTCACCTTCTCTTCCACACCATAAATCATTTCCTTTCCCACTTCGTGTAATTTTCAGGGAGATTATTTCCACAACTTTGGAAAGTGGGATGTTGTAATCTAATAGAACCATTGGATTTATCTATCTAACAACAAGAATTAAATTCCACTTTTCTCTTCTTATCCACATGATACCTTTGGCATTTTCCAATCTCTATTTCAACATTGAGGGAACATCCGACAATTTCCTCATAACTATGAAATTCACGGATCACTAGGAATTTCATTAGGCTAGTATTTATCCAAATAATGAAGAAGTAAAACATTCATTCGGGGGAAATGATGAAGCAAGAGGACTATAGTGAAATCCTTATGCTGTTTTCCTCATACACTCTTATGGATTAATCATATTTTTTCTTGAGGGAAAGAAAGTCCATTTCCATCTTAAGTTAGAGTGTGCAAGGAATGTATTTATCAAAAAACATTTTTGGATATCCTTCCATTCCAATGCATCAATATCATCCTTGGGCTTCATATTTTTTGATTAATGTCCACCATTGATTAGCTTTACCCTCCATATAATAAGAATCTATAAAAACCTTCCCTTGTTCTAAACATTTAAGGATGGAGAAAATCTTCTCAATGGAGTTGATCCATTGTTCGTCGATTGAGGTATCAATTGATCCATTGAACGTAGGAGGCCCTTTTCTAATGAAACTCTCGATTTAATCTTGTTCCTTATAGGGGTTTGCAATTCTTCTCGACCCATGTTTCCATCCAAAATGCGAGTTAACTGAGAGTGTATCATGATAAAGTTTGCGACTCCTGCTCCCATCATATTGGTCATCTCATTAGAACAATCATATCATTGATCTTGATATAGTTTGTTAGCCAGAGTCCTTATATTACTAACCATAGGAAGGAATAAAATGGAATTTAGGGGTAACATATAAAGGGGAATCCAGTGAAAAAGGGATAACTTATACAATACATTTGATTCTTTAACTTACGAATTTATATGTTTAAATATATGTTATCCATGATCTACTTCCAAAAATATATTCTTAGGTTCATTTTTTAATTACTTTATCAATTTTTCATACTATGCTTAAGAATTTACCAAATAATTTCCCCTGGGAGTGTCGAACCAATAGTGAAACAAGGCCCATTGTTAGGAACCAGTTTCCATTTGAGTCTAGCTCAAAGTGGTGTTTTTGGTTTTTAACCCAAGATACATCTGCGCCAGATCCATCTCTACATGTTCGTATCCAGAAAGGGATGTATTTTCATGATAAACCACTTACCCTATACTCACTGAAAGTTAGGGATGTTTATCTTATACATAGTGTTATATTTATAGATTTCACTAGGGTTTTCTAACCGTAATCCCTCAAATAAATAAACATATCCTTTGATACCAACTATAACAACTTTTCTCTTTATTACACACTTAAACATGATTTATTACATAAACATGCACACAATAAAACCTATATGTTCAATAGGTCTATTTTATTTGGGTAATAAGAACATTACAGAAAAACATAATAAAAAAATAAACAACAACATTATTGAAAACTCCTTTTACAATACCACAACATTCCTTTGTACTTAGCATTTCATGGGATAATCTGAGGAATTACATAAGAAAAGGGTGAGGTATAAAGCCTTTTAAGGGAGTAATAAAGTCATAACATGAATAATAAAAATAAATTTTATGAAATATTATTATCAAAAGAGAAAAATATAAACTTGAACATAACGGCATGATATATCATGATTATAATAACATGGAAATGTGGAAACAACATACAACACGATATTATAATGATCCAAGGCTCATATCACATGGATTATCATGAGTAAAACCTCATTTCAAATGAATTATCATGATTAAACCCTTATAGAACATGAATTAGAATGAGTAAAACTTCAATGAACATGGACTATCATGATACTAAACATTACCTAATTCATTAGAGTGCTATCAGGGTGCACCCTTTATAAACATTTCATTTCATTCGTAAGTGTGCCACATGAATCAAACAATGTGGATTCATTAAACATCATAAGTTATTCCATGATAAAGGGAATGAGTAATAAATACATGTATGTATAATTCAATATGTATATGTTTATAAATATTAATATTCTTGATAGATAAATGGGTATGGTATTCATTACACAATGAGCTTGGCATGAAAAATCACATTGCATTTTCAGCAGCATAACGTTGTGACATTAAAATTCATAAACACAGTTAATGAAATAGAAATGGGTATCTCATCATATATACTTGAAATTGAAAGTAAGGGGTTCATATATATTAATGCCTCAACACATGTAATTTTGAAATAGAATGTGTAACATAATAATGAAACTTGAATAAAGAGGAGAAATAAAATAACTCTTAAGAAATTTTGGCATTGTTACAAGTGTACGTGGGAGGGATTGATGAGAGATAAAAAGGTCTATCATCATTAAAACATAATTAGGGACGTATTTTGGAGGTTTGAAATAATTCCCCAATATTTGTAATTCAAAAATAAAAGGGTATAACAACATAACGAAACATGGACAAAAATGAGAAAGGAAGGAACCCCTTACTAGACTGTGTGACATCAACATCTTGAGGAGGGGATTATTAAGATATTGGGGGGACATGAGAGGATTATAGAGATATTAGGGATGTTTAGGGATGTTATACGATGATTTTGAGTGAAGAGAAGTGGGACGATATGTGGTTTTGTATAGGAAATTAGAGTGGAATTCTTTAATATTTCATAAACATAGTTTTTGGAATCTATATAATTAAATATTCAAAAAAACAAAAACCATATAATGGGATTTTCCAATTAACTTTCCAAAGGGTAGTGAATTAAATTATTTTATAATGAAAAATTATGATTTTATTAAAATCTTAGGCTTGATTTTGTGGAGGTGAGTCACACTCTCAATGAAATAATTTTAAAATGTTAAAATATTTTATAAGTCTTGGAGGGTCCAATGAGGAATAATAAAATTAATAAAAAAAATTAAAATCACATTATTTGAAAGGTAAAATATATTTTCTAAATAACCCTTTTATATTATTTCATTACATCATTGTTGGGTCATTATGATGTCATAAAATACATTATATATTAATCCAGTATTTATTTTTTACCCAAAAATTTGATTGACTCAGAAAATTATGAAAAATTCAACATTAGATAATTTCAATGTTATAATTCAGAAAATAATAATAATTTAATCTAAATATTTTCCTAAATATGTAAATTTTTACTTTTTATATAAAAATTGATATTTATTAGAAATTGACGGGTTTTGACAAAAACAGTTTTCAAACATTAGTAAAAGGTACATTTGACTTTATAAAAATTATTTGATCATTAATATTTAATAAAAATTATATAATAATATATTATTTAAATATTATTTATTCCAAAATAATCATTAATTCATCAAAATAAATTATTTAATTAAAAACACAATTTCAATTTTATCATATGAAAATATAATTCTTATAAAACTAAATACATAATCATTTATAGAGTAAAAAAAATAAGGAATAAATATAATAATCACTTATAATAATAAATATTGTTCTTATAACACTATTATAATAACAATTTTAATAAAACCTATGTTTAATATAATCATTTATATATTTCTAAAAAGTACTATTTTAACCAAAAAATGAATTTATCTAATTAATTATATTTTTATGAAAAACTATTCTCATAAAGGAATTGATGGATTAGTACTTTTATTTATAAAAATGGATTTCATAATAAGTAGATTATGCTTTATTACATAACCCCTTATAACACCCGCATAAGTCCTAAGGGTAAGGTTTACGGTGATGACAAACTATTGGGCTAACTCGGATAACATTTTCCGTGTGGTAATATCTATTATCTTGAACTTCACTTATAAGAGATTTCATTCAAGAATAACGTGTTGAATCTAGGAATGGTTCTTCAAGAGCAAAGCCCAGTGAAATTGGATCCTTTTTAATCTCCAACAAATGATCTTCGTATGGCCGGAGTCTATTAGATGAGGCCATCCTCTCCTTTTTCCCTGTCGAATGGTTTTTTAAACCATATATTTATATCCATATTGTGATCTATTCTCAATTTATATATTGTCAATGTAATGAAAAATAATGGCCTTCTAAACCTAAAGAAAATAATAAAAATTTAATGTGTCTTTTATATCCAAAATAAATTTAATTAAATAAATGAAATGTAATTTTATTCATTAATGTTCAGGTTGTTACAACCTAGACCTGGAGTGGATGTGCATAGATCAGTGGATGATCTGATTGGTTTGCATAGATATGTTGTAGATGTTGGGATCGACTCAAAATTAGTAGCATTAAAGGATTCTGGCTTTGGGAAAGATCTCTAAATTGGACCAGTGGCACATATTGAGGAAAACCTAATTTCTTTTTCTTATAGGATTGATATGGGGAAAGAGTCCTTGATTGCGTGAGTTGTTTTTCCTAAGGGTGAAAAGCCCTAGAAGTTTAATGAATTGATCCACCAGATTTATTTCTTATGGGGATTTATGGGTGTTGGTATGTCTCACTTGGTAGAGGTTTTTTCATTTTCTTTTTTATTCATATGAGGATATGAATCATGTTTAGATAATTGGATCACTTATCTTAAATCCTGGTTAGCTTCACCTGCATTAGTGGTCGATGGACTTAAATCTTTCATAGGTGAATAATGCATTTTTATAGGTTTGTATTCTTCTTCATGGACTCAACTGAATCCTCTAGAACTTAATGATCCTCTATGATATTTCTAGAGAAATTAGGAGTCCTATTTTTCTAGATTAAAATATTGAGCAGGTGCATTTTGGTTATGTTTCCAGATTTTCGTTGGATATAAATATTCACCCAATAATGATTGAGAAGGTTTTTATTTCCACCCCTATAGATGATAGTTGAATTTATGTTGACTATGAGAAGAAAATATTATTTTTTGAAATATGTAGGGATGTTGGCAACATTTAGGATTCTTTTCAGAGGAAATCATCATGTAAGATGTGTGGAATAATGGGGCACCTCACTGTCCACTATCAAAAGATGTTTTATATAAAGGGATCATATTTGTAAAACCCCTTGATCATAATGGGACTTTGTATAGTGAGGATATGAAGGGTTTTGAAAAAGGAAACTTATGGATTTCCAATGGGGTTATGGATACACAGCCTTTTATAGGGATAGGCAATGACCCTTCTAATTGGGCATATATTGAAGAGCTACAGGATGATCAGGAAGTGATGATACCGAAAGATGATCGAAACTCAGTTGGAATTAAACCATCCCTCTCTTTCAAGTATTCTCTAATATACATTGTGGATACTGGTGAATTAAGGATTCTTTTGGATCATGATAGGGCTATAATTCATTGGAATAGTGTGCATGGACACCATTCCCCCATAGGATTGGTTTAGGATTATTAGGAGGTGCTTGTGAACTCACAACTTGATTTCCCAGATTGAAACATAGAGTAGGAGGATGGAATTGGAGAGTAGAATCATGTTGAGGTTGTTGCTAATTACGATGACTTGAATAATCTTGAATCTGTTATTCTAGATGAAGTTGACAATGAATTTACCCATGAATAAGCCTCGAATTTATCTAGTATGAAGGGGAAAGATATTTTTGGTTTTCCATCTCATTATCTGGATTAGAAGTATGGACTAATCAGTGCATATAATCTTGGACACTATCCTCCTATATTGGGGGAAGAAAAATAAGGGTCTTGTAATCATGTTATGACTTGTAAGTGCAGTCATAATCCAAAAATTCAGTGATGAGGACGTGGTCATGATGACTAGGCTAGTGGGCAAGGCCGAGTGTCCACCATGTCATATTCTAAAGGGATAACTATGGAGAAGAAAAATCATGGGGAAAAGAACTATGTGCTCTTCAATTGTAAAAATTCATAGTCAAAGTGGGGATCCACTAAGATGATGATGAATCTGATCATTCCCATGAGAATTATTCTATTATGGATGTGTATGTGTCCTATTTGGATGAGGTATTTTTTTTATTTAACCCAGTCCACCCTCTTTTTCTATATTTTTTTTCAAATAAAATTTTTGGAGAATTTTTGAATGTATATTGATACTATTGAGTTAAATCCATATTAATAATGTTATAATATAGATTAATAAGAAATAGAAAATTTTTACCTATGATTCTATATCATGTTCAACTAGGCTGTAATTTTTGGTATGGGTTGCTTGTATCAATTTCGCTTCATTTATACTTGTTTCATTTTATGAACCTATTTTCATTTATTATCTGTATATACTACCTATTGGTTTTAATTTATAATAATAATTATGTTAAATTTTATTTAATTTTTCATTTCAATTTCACCCATTCATGTTCAATTAACTTATTTAGTAAAAAAGACATAAGGATTTTCCCAACATAAATTACATTTATTTATACCATAATATTTCATCATTGAGATTATTTTTCTATGTTTTTTTATCTTATACCATAGATCTATTTATAATTTTACTATATATTTTCTCTAGGAAAATTTCATTTTTTTTCATTGTGTTTTTCATTTATTAGTCTCCTACTTCATAAACATACAATTCTGTTAATAGTAATTATTATATTATAAAATCGTTATATATTTCTAATGTCTACATTCATTCATTATAGAAAATATTTTCTATTATTATACTTCATAATTTTTATTATCCTATTACAATATAGAATTTTGTTTCCAATATATATTTCTTTTTATTGTTGATATGGTATTTGTTATGATTTTTTTTAACGTCATATTTTTTGTGTGATAAAATATATATGACATTTACGTTAACCATGAGGTTTTTTTTCAGGGTTTCATTACTTGGAAACATTTAAAATTAATTTTCTAAATTACTTATTTTCATTATTTGGAATTTATTTTTAATGTGATTTGTGACTTATTTTTTATGAAAAAATAATAATTTATTTGTGAAACTTATTTTTATGAGTTCACCATCATTTTCATATAAGTGATATATCTATAAAATATAAATATCATGTTAATTTATGATTCATGTATAAACCTATATTTTCATTTGTTTCTTTGAGATGATTGAATTTATGGAATAAAATGGTCCAACTCTTCATTTCTTCACATGTATCCCATTATTAAATAACTATACAACCCATTTTTCTATAAGGATATTAATATATGAATAATTATTGATTTCATGTGGCACGCAAATGAATATTTTATAATTATAAGATTTTATGGTCCAATATATCCCTGCATTTCTTTGTTAATGGTTTATATATCATTAATTTACAATGTGGAATATGTTTTAAGGATCTCTCTATTATGTTAAGGGATATGGGTAAGGCCCCAAATCCACTATGATAGAGTATGTAGGTAGTGATCCTAGATACACTATTTTAGGATGTTCATATAAGATATTTTAGGATTCTATTTGTGAAACATTGAAATTTTATATTACTATGTATCATGACTATTTTATCATGTTACAACATTCCTATGTCATAGAATATGTTTTAAATCTTGCTGATCCTTTTGTAGATATATGGACACATTCTATTTTGAATATTATTATACTGTAACTTATATTTAACTTATATACTTGTATATTATTTTTAAAAATTTATTTATCACATATTTATGTTTTTAACAAGTATATGATATAATCATATATAGGTCATTGATATTGTTTTTTATTATAATTCATTTCAGATCACCACTTCTTATGCTTCACATTTTATTAAATTATATACAAGAATATGAATTGTCAAATTTAATGTATGGAAAATATCGAAGGATATATTGATGTTATTATTGGTGAAAAATTATTCATTTAATGGGAGATGTTGATGAAGACACAGCCTAATCAGGGAGAATTGGAGCAAAAATATCCCAAAAATACCTCTAAGGGCATGTTTCATGAATGACATATCCCTCACAAACAACTGGAGATCCTAAAGATCTCGATCCTAGAAGCCTCTATGAGAATCCATTAATAATTGACAATAAATTAACTTCAGTGATAATTCAATGTCACATATAACTTCACTAATGTAGAAATGTTTCACATAATTCTCTTCAAAAGAAACATTCGAAATCACCAAGCCCATTCATTCATGAATCTCATAAATTTTTGGAATGGCCTCTAATATTTGTGAAAATCAATTTCTTATAAATAACACTTTCAGTCCAATGTTTGGGGGACGAATTCCCATTGGAATTTTGAAAATCACTTCTTATTCATGAACCACCTGAGAAATAGGAACTAAAGATAAAATGGACCTCCCAAGGTATACAATAATTGAGATACCTCCTCCCTTGTAATATTGGGATCCTCAAACAGAGGTGGAGATTTGTTTTGTGAAGTAACATGTCTTTCATGGATAAAGAATGTATTCTAATGAACTTGAGGCTTCATGAAGCATTCATCCATGGCAGAGCTACGAACTGGTGAATCTAAACATCATATTGATTTATGGCCACCCTCTTTCAAGGATATTATTCCTTCATGAACCTCTTTACCACTATGATGAAACCCAATATTGTTCGATACTCCATAAAAAATTAAAACTTCAAAAATAATTTCTCCTTTGATTCTCCATGGTTCCCCCTTCTACTAAAAACCTTTTTCTATGGTCAAGTTCCTAGGGCCCCCATACTTATCATGTACTAGTTCAACCACACCTCTAGTCCCCAAGTTACCAGTGTCACCTAATCTTATGTCTACAGAATTCATGTCAAGTGTGTCATTAGAATCCTATATACCAATTTATTCTTTTAATTGGTACTCTTTCCCATTTTTCTTCTAATAATATGTTCCCTAACATCAAACTCTTTATTAAAAACTCTTATACAATAGTGATTACATGCCATGTCTAACAGATGCATATGAGAAGTGGTCATGTAAGACCTATGGGTGAGTCATGAGTCCTTCCACGACCAAAGAACATGACAAAAACTAATTAGATCCATGTACTAGTCATATGATGTTGAACTGCATGAAAAATTAGTCAACACATGATACAAAATTGTATCCTTAACATGTGTGATGAGAACAGGATGTCCCATGTATGATCATAATGGGATTCCACCGTCTCTCACAATGTGGAATGAGCCTCTCATTCTAGGAAGCATCTATATTTAATTCCCACATCATCCCTTATAGTCACTCCTTTTATGAAAAGATAATATTTATCCCATGATGTTAAACTGGATGGATCATTCATATCATACAACCTTTTATTGTGATAATGAAGAATACAGGATTTGACCCCTAACTCTTAAATAGGGTATGTATGACGCCTCACCGAGGTTCAATCTAGATAATGGTAAACTATCTATGTGTTCCCTCCAAGGGATGCACCTCCTGGATCTATCTTCATGGAGTATTCTGATTTAATGCTAAACTATTCAGGTGTTCCCTCCTAAGGATGCACCTCTCAGATAGGCCACTACGAGCTATTTTGATACATCGGTAATCTATTTAGGTGTGACATCTTCCTTTCATGGAATACGCCTCCTGGATATTCCTCCATGGGGTGCTCTTGTATACCATCATGTCTTCACAATATTTTAAAGTCATGACCCTTTCTGTATCAATAGGACATTCAGATCTCCAAAAAATGTAGAGCTTCAGAAATAACCCATGAAAACCTACCCCATATAACAAACATGTGATTCCTAAGTTAAAAATACATGGATAAATTATTCCCATAACATCAATTATTTTTTGATGGATATAGAATTAATTGTGTTCCACTCCAAATATTCCTTTTATGAGATTCCTTATCAAGTAGAAGACATGTACGTGACTAGTGTGTCTCATGTCCATACATTACAAAAGATACCCAATATGTATAAGGACCCACACTTATTTCATACATAATCTTGAATTTATTTAAGAAAACACTTCATTATACATTGAGGATCTTTTCAAGTTTAGAGCTTTAGATAATTAAGACAAAACATTCATAACATTACACATTGTTACATAGTGGATACCATAAAATCAGTTTCCATTATCCTCAGAATATAAAACATTAAAACACAAAACAAGACTCCTTGACAATTTTTCATCATTTAACATGTCTTCCTTCCTTGTATTACTCATCATTAACCTGTGAAAAATCATTTAAAAACTTGGGATGAGCACAAAATCTCAGTAAGGTATGAAAAAGAAGGAAAAATCACATTAGTCCATGAATACGCATGACGTATGAAAATTTTTTCGAAAGACATGCTTTCCACCCATAAAATCTTACTCAGCGTAACATGAGATTTACACAAGATCCACACAAACATAATTATAATCATAGAGGTATATTGGGGCATTACTTACATAATCTTGTAACCATCTTGGCTACCTTAAAATTTGTAACCCTCACGGCTACCTTACTTTGTGTAACCATCACAGTTACACTTGGAGTAACCATACGGCCGACCTCCAACTTACTCATACCCAATGCATTGGAGGGAAATATAGGTCCCAAAAATCATCATAAACAATTCCCAATAACAAAAACATAATCATACAACATAAACAATAGCATAAAAACATTGCCTTTGAATGTTATACAACAGAATTTTAAAAGAGGATTTTAGAAGAAAAGTCCCTTATAAACATCATATACTTGAAGTGAGACTTAATTGAGTGGATGGAATATTTATATACTATGTAAATACACATAATTAAACATAATATAAACAGAACCCATCACACAAACAATTTAAATAGCACATAAATTATAATGTAGAAGGTTAACCCAAAGAATGGAAATCGGGTTAAGAATTCCCTTACCTTGGGCTTGTATTACTTCAAAATTGTTTAAACCTCCTGTATAATGGTTAAAAGAGTGTTATTAGTACTTTACAGAAACATGTTCATGTTTATAACATCTTATATGGTCATTTCATAACCTCATTTCACCTCTTAATTGTTAGTATTTTGTTCCTTGCATTATTTTGGGTGAGTTCTTTTGTGATTTTCACAATCGGATCATGATGAATCGTTCTTGTTGATTGGAAGTGAAACTCCAGAATTGGAATGGAGTAGAATTTACATAATTCCAGTACCATAAATTATACCATTTATCACTTTGGTGCTTTATATGATGATGATTTATAAGTTAAACATTAATTATGTTCGTTTAGATAATTTAAGTGGTTCTTTGATAATTACAACTTCATTTAGTCTTATAAATTTGAATCATGTGTACAAAAGAATTCCAGAACCTTATATGATTCATAAAACATATATTATAACCTGGTTCAACCATATAAATGGTTTCATGACCAGACTTGAAAGAATTAATGGAGATTGAAAATACATCGTCCACGATATCGGTAATTCGACACAAATGGACAGTGTTTTTTGATTCTTTAAATAAGTGAGAGAGGAGAGGAATAATTATTTGTAATTTTCCATAAACATGAAAAAATCCAGAATATACATGATTCTGGAGATTTCATGCCTCTTGGATAAGAGGGTGTGAAGAACGAAGAGAAGGGAATCTGGAAATGAAGAAAACATGAGAAATTTCTTACAAAAATTCGGCAGCCTAACGACGTCTCTTAAAATTTCATAAAAATAAGATTGATGAGAGGAATGGAATATCTCATCATTCATACAAAATTTGGACAGTAAGGGGAAATATTAAATGAAATATCCCAACAAAAGACAAAGGGAAAGGAAGAGAATAACATAAAATGGAAGGAAAGAATGGAAATGAAAGAGGATGTTTACCTCTTGATCTCTTCTCCTTGAGATCCTTCTTAAGGGATTTGATTTTGGTCTTTTGGTGAGACCAGCAGCTCTAGGACGTGGGGAAGAAGATTGGGGAGGGAATTTGGCAGAAATTAGACAATGATCAAGGATTGAAAGGCGTGGGAGGAAGAGGGGAGTGAGGGTGGTATTTATAGTGGAGGAGGGGAGGTATTTTAGATTATTTTAATTATTATTATAATATTTTTATCAAGACTATGAATAATCTCAAAACAAGTGGCACTAAATAGTGATAATATCATTTTATTTCGAAGCAAGTGGCCTTGCTTCACTTATGATGTCATAAATAGTGCATTTTTACTGATAAATTGATTATACGGTATTTTACCGTATTTCACTATTCACCGAAAATTCAAGAGTTTCAGAAAAATACCAAAAATTTACCCCAACCATTTTTCGATGTGTAGAATTCAAAAATGAACTCCATTTTTCAAAAATAATTTTCTAAATATTATTAATTTAATTTTTAAATAAGGTCACAGTTAATTCGAAAAATAACAATATTGAAGTGCAATTAGTTTTATGTGACATTGGAAAATTAATTAAGATCCCATTATCCAATTGCCATGGGAAAATAAAATAATAATATTATTTACTATTCATGAGGTCATATTACTATTCATATTACTATTCATAAGGGCATGTTACTATTCACCAAAAAACAAGTTTGTTCCCTCAGACTCGAAATAACATACTGAACACAATTGTAGATGACAGTTTCTTGAAATTCAAAACATAGAAGAAATAAAATTATGTTTAAAGGATACTTATAAATATATACCTTAAACAAAATTTCAAGCATTTTCAATTTATTTTTAGAAAACCTTGGGATGTTACATTATCCCCACCTTCCTGAAATTGTGTCCTCGCAATTTTAATTACTTATTAAACAACTGAGGGTATTTTTCCCTCATATCATTTTCAGACTCCCATGTTGCTTCTTCAACCATGTGGTTTCTCCACAAAACCTTTACCTGGTGGATTACCTCATTCCACAATACATGTTCTCTTCGATCAAGAATCTAAACCGGTTTTTCTTCATAAGAAAGGTTCTCTACTAGCTGAACTTCTTCCAGCCTCAAGACATGTGATGAATCTGGAACATACTTTCTCAACATCGAAACATGGAAAAAATTGTTTACCTGAAACAAGCTTGGAGGAAAAGCTACGCGGTATGAAACTATTCCAACTTTATCCAAGATTTCAAAAGGACCGATGAACCGTGGACTTAGTTTCCCTTTCTTACCGAAACGCATCACGCTTTTCCAAGGAGATATTTTAAGGAAAACATGGTCACCTACCTTGAAAGAGAAGTCTTTCCTTCTGTTATCTGCATAACTTTTCTGCCTGCTCTGAGCTATCCTCATGTGTTGCTGGATCATCCTCACTTTCTCAGCCACTTCTTCTACTAATTCTGGCCCCATCAACTTTCTTTCACCGACTTCATCCCAAAACGCAGGAGTCCGACACCGCTTTCCATACAAGGCCTCAAAAGGTGCCATCTGAATACTGGAATGGAAACTGTTATTATAAGAAAACTCAACTAGTGAAAGATGCTGATCCCAACTTCCCTGATAGTCCATTGAACAAGCTCGAAGCATATCCTCCAGAGTTTGAATCGTTCGTTCTGACTGCCCATCGGATTGAGGATGAAAAGTTGTAATGAAATTCAACTCTGTGCCCAAAGACTTCTGAAGTCCCTTCCAAAATTTAGAAGTGAACCTGCGATCTCGGTCAGACACAATGGAAAGAGGAACTCCATGTAACCTGACAATCTCTTTGAGGTACAATCAAGAAAACGAATCTAATGTCATTGTATCTCGAATAGAAAGAAAATGAGCATACTTTGTTAGCCAATCAACAATAACCCATATCGCATTGTTACCTCGAGAAGTCTTTGGTAGTCCCACCACAAAATCCATGGATATATTCTCCCATTTCCATTCTGGCACCGGCAAAGGCTGAAGCATCCCCTTCGGTAACTGTCGCTCTACTTTAACCTGCTGACATGTCAAACATTTCATTGTAAAATCAGCAATATCTCTTTTCATCCCATTCCACCAGTAATACTCCCGAAGGTCTCTGTACATCTTAGTACTTCCAGGATGAACAGAAAATGGAGAACTATGAGCTTCACACAACAATTCTTTCTTCATCTGGGAATCACAAGACACACACATCCTTTTTCCAAACCTTAAAACACAATCTTTATCAAGATTAAATTCTGGAAACTTACCCATTTTAACCAATTCTACCTTTTTCTGTAGCTCACGGTCTTCCCTCTGTGCTTTCAAAATTCTGTCTGACAACGAAGACTGCACTAAAACCTGAAACAAAACAGATATATTCCCTGCACTAACAACTTCTAAGCCAAAATTTATCAAATCATTAATCAAGGGATCACGTTCCAAACGTAGCATGGTTAATGATGCATGATTTTTCCGACTTAAGGCATCCGCTACTTTGTTTTCTTTTCCAGGATGGTAATTAATCGTGCAGTCATAATCCTTTATCAGTTCTAGCCATCTTCTCTTCCTCATGTTTAATTCCTTCTGAGTGAATATATACTTAAGACTTTTATGGTCAGTATATATTTGGCATTTGGTTCCGTATAGATGATGCCTCCATATTTTCAAAGCAAAAACCACAGCTGCCAATTCCAAATCATGTGTGGGATAATTCAGCTCATGAGGTTTAAGTTGTCTCGAAGCATAGGCAATTAACTGAACATTATGCATCAAAACACAACCAAGTCCCTTCAAAGAAGAATCACTGTAGATGACAAACTCACCATTCCGGGAAGGTAAGGCCAAAACTGGAGCATTCACCAATCTCTTCTTTAGTTCCGGAAAACAAACATCACATTCCTCTGTCCAAACAAATTTAACCCCTTTCCGTGTTATCTTAGTTATTGGGCTAGATAACCGTGAAAAGTTCTTAACAAAGCGTCGGTAATAACTTGCTAAGCCCAGAAAACTACGAATCTCTGTAACATTTGTGGGTCTTGGCCATTCATCAACTACTTTTGTTTTGGCAGGATCAACTGTTATTCCATCCTTATTTACAATGTGCCCAAGAAAAGAAATCTGTTGCAACCAAAAATCACACTTGCTGAATTTTCCATATAGTTTCTTTTCTTTTAAAGTTTGTAAAACAACCCTTAGATGTTTTTCATGCTCCTCTTTATTTTTAGAAAAAACCAGAATGTCATCAATAAATACAACCACAAACTTATCCAAGAACTCATGAAATACTCTATTCATAAGATTCATGAATACAGCAGGTGCATTAGTTAACCCAAATGGCATAATAACAAATTCATAATGCCCATATCTAGTACGAAAGGCTATTTTCGGGATGTCATCCTCCTTCACCTTCAGCTGATGGTATCCGGATCTCAAGTCAATCTTGGAAAAGTACTGAGCTCCCTGGAGCTGATCAAACAAGTCATCAATATGAGGCAAAGGATACTTGTTTTTAACAGTGACGTTATTCAAAGCTCTATAATCAATTCAAAGTCTCATGGAACCATCTTTCTTTTTAACAAACAAAACAGGGGCTCCCCATGGTGAAGTACTGGGACGAATGAAGCCTTTGACAAGCAAATCCTACAACTGATTTTTCAATTCAAGAAGTTCTATTGGAGCCATACGATATGGGGGTTTTGAAATTGGCTTAGCATCAGGAACTAAGTCAATTGTGAATTCGACTTCTCGTTTAGGTATGACACTGGGTAACTCCTCAGGAAAAACATCAAGGTATTCATTTACCACTGGCACGTCATTGATTTGAATAGTTCCCTTGTTTTCAACAATATGAGCCAGATAACTTTCATTTCCATCTTTCAGTAGTTTCTCAGCTTCTTGATATGTTATCAATTGTATGGGTTAATTCTTGTATAAAAACTGAAACTCTTTCTGAAAAACAAATTCTTTAGCTCTACAGTCAATCTTAGCATGATAATCAGAAAGCCAGTCCATCCCCAGAATAACTTCAAACTCGACTAAGGGTAAAACAAAAAGGTTTGCAGGTAAAGTCTTTCCACATACCACAATAGAAATATTCTTATAATTCCTATTTTCTATAACATTTCCCCCTGGTGTTTTAACAACAAGTTCAGGTATCATTTGTTGAGGTGATATTTCCAATTCACTAGAAAATTTCTCAGAGATGAAGGAATGTGTAGACCCCGTATCAAACAAAACTTTAGCAAAATCTGAGTGAACAAAAAATGTACCTGATACAAATTCATTGTATGGCCCAACATCTGCTGACGTAGTCGCAATGGATCTCACTACACCTTTCTGCTTGTAGTCTGGCTTCTTTGCATCATTTGGATCCCTCTTTGGACAGACATTTTCATAGTGACCCATCTCACCACATTTAAAACACTTTACAGTTTGCTTATCAGGACTAGTCTTTGGATCATTTTCATTGCAATCTCGGGCCATATGTCCAAACTTACCACATTTAAAACACTTCCCAGTTTTGATAAGACATTCCCCAGGGTGCTTCTTGCCACAATTTTCACAAACTAGAAACTGTATTTTCTTACCACCAGATTTCATTGGTTGATTCTTACCCATTGCTTTCCAATTGGACCTCTTCCTCTCTTTGTTTCCAAATTGCATGTGATCGTCAGCAAACTCCATCTCTACCCTCTCAGCACATCGGACAAGTTTCTCATATCTTTTGAATTCACGGGAGGCCAACGCCCTTCGATACCTTGGCTTCAATCCTGAGTAAAAGCGGTTGATTTTTCTATCGAGATCCAGAATAAGATTTGGAGCATACCTCGCCAGTCGGGTGAAGTTCGCCTCATACATAGCCACTGAATCTTCCTCCTTTTGTTTCAGTTCAAGGAATTGTTTCTCCATTCTAAGTCGCACCACCTTAGGAAAATATTTTTCAAGAAAAAGACTTTTAAATTCATCCCATACTAAGGCATCAAAATCCTCTCTACCCCAGCTATTCCTTACCATTGACCACCACTGATCAACTTCCCCTTCAAAACGATAAATGGCAAGACTTACCTTTTGATTGTCCGAACATCCCATAACATCAAATATCTTTTCAAGGGCTTTAATCCATCCTTCTGCTGCCACTGGGTCAGAAGATCCATTGAATGCAGGAGGATGTTGTCTCATAAAATGTTCCACCACTGTCATGTTCCATTGGGGTACTTCTATTTGTCCCCTTGCATGGATTCCACCACCATTTATTGCCTGTGTTAGCTGATCCATTACTGTCACAAACTGCTCGGTTCCAATCCCTACCATTACGGGCTGTTGATCAGGAAGGATGTCATTCTGTTGGTGCATATCCTCTTCAGCATCCATGTTCCTTCTGCGGACAACCATTCTAAACAAACATTTCTTAGATGAAGCAACATGGTAATCTTTAAATTCTATAACAAATTAAACATAGGGTGAGAATTATTTATGGTATTCTATTAGCATCACCTTAACCCCTAAAGTTATCTAAACCATCCTCTGATACCAACTATAAGGACCTGCACTTATTTCATACATAATCTTGAATTTATTTAAGAAAACACTTCATTATACATTGAGGATCTTTTCAAGTTTAGAGCTTTAGAGAATTAAGACAAAACATTCATAACATTACACATTGTTACATAGTGGATACCATAAAATCAGTTTCCATTATCCTCAGAATATAAAACATTAAAACACAAAACAAGACTCCTTGACAATTCTTCATCATTTAACATGTCTTCCTTCCTTGTATTACTCATCATTAACCTGTGAAAAATCATTTAAAAACTTGGGATGAGCAGAAAAGCTCAGTAAGGTATGAAAAAGAAGGAAAAATCACATTAGTCCATGAATACGCATGATGTATAAAAACATTTCCAAAAGACATTCTTTCCACCCATAAAATCTTACTTAGCATAACATGAGACTTACACAAGATCCAAACAAACATAATTATAATCATAGAGGTATATTGGGGCATTACTTACATAATCTTGTAACCATCTTGGCTACCTTAAAATTTGTAACCCTCACGGCTACCTTACTTTGTGTAACCATCACAGTTACACTTGGAGTAACCATACGGCCGACCTCCAACTTACTCATACCCAATGCATTGGAGGGAAATATAGGTCCCAACCTTCATCATAAAAAATTCCCAATAACAAAAACATAATCATACAACATAAAAAATAGCATAAAAACATTGCCTTTGAATCTTATAAAACAGAATTTTAAAAGAGGATTTTAAAAGAAAAGTCCCTTATAAACATCATATACTTGAAGTGAGACTTAATTGAGTGGATGGAATATTTATATACTCTGTAAATACACATAATTAAACATAATATAAACAGAACCCATCACACAAACAATTTAAATAGCACATAAATTATAATGTAGAAGGTTAACCCAAAGAATGGAAATCGGGTTATGAATTCCCTTACCTTGGGCTTGTATTACTTCAAAATTGTTTAAACCTCATGTATAATGGTTAAAAGAGTGTTATTAGTACTTTAAAAAAACATTTTCATGTTTATAACATCTTATATGGTCATTTCATAACCTCATTTCACCCCTTAATTGTTAGTATTTTGTTCCTTGCATTATTTTGGGTGAGTTATTTTGTGATTTTCACAATCGGTTCATGATGAATAGTTCTTGTTGATTGGAAGTGAAACTCCAGAATTGGAATGGAGTAGTATTTACATAATTTAAGTACCATAAATTATACCATTTATCACTTTGGTGCTTTATATGATGATGATTTATAAGTTAAACATTAATTATGTTCGTTTAGATAATTTAAGTGGTTCTTTGATAATTACAACTTCATTTAGTCTTATAAATTTGAATCATGAGTACAAATATAGAATCCTGCCTTTTTATAACATAAACTTTCATTACAATACACAAAACTGAGGATCTTTAAGGTTTAGTGTCTTGGAAACCAGGAACATAAAACATGAAAACAACATAATCATTCTTCTTAAAAACTTGAAAGGATTATCCTTAAGTCATCCTAGGTTCATTTATGCATCTCATAACCTGGGGACATACATCAAAAGAAAGGGTGAGCATGAGGCCCAGTAAGGGAAACAAGAGGAATATTTTACATGTGAACTTGATATACTTCAATAAGAACATGAAAAGAACTTTAAGGCATGAGAAAGAAATCATGAGGCATTTCATAATAAAAATAACATTTTTCATAACTTGAGGATGTGGCTACATAATTTAACATATACAATCATGAACATATCACCAAGGTCCATCCCCAAGGTGTCATTTGAAAATTACCAAGGTTATTCACCAAGGTATCGTGAAAATTGTAATCTCTAGTGGTTACATAATTACCCAATGCATTGGAGCGCTATCAGGGCGCACCCTTAAATTTGCCTTTATTATCATGTGAGCCACATATATCATCATCAAACATTTCATAAATAACCCATATATCATAAAATAAATGGGTTTCATTTCATAATCACAACGTTTTAAAAACTGCTTTAAAGACATGATCATTACGTCACTTTAAAACCCACAGAAAAGGAAGGTGGGTCTCATGTATGTAAATCCCAGAATTTAAAATAGATAATTTTGGTATATATGTGAATACCCCTTTAGAATAAAGAGCTTTTAGTATTCACTTAATAATATAAAAGAACTTTAGAAAAAGAGAGAGACATTTTGAGACAGAAATTCTGCAGCATAACGACAATGTTCCGATGTTTTAGAAGACATTAAAAGAGAGGTAAAATGGGTCAAACATTCATAAATGACCCATAAAATAGTACATGGAAAGAATAAGAAGGATACATGATCATGGTAAGGAAATTTCAAGGACATACCATTTGAAATGAAAAACATGGAAGGAAGACAAAAATTAGATTTCTCTTATGAAAGTTCGGCAGCCTAACGGCGTTACTTAAACATAAACAAAAATGATTTGAAAAGATCAAATAGGGTCTCTCATCATGTGAACATAAGAGTTCAGTATGATAGATATAGAGATAATTACCCAACATACCAAAAAGTAACTTGAATGAATTGACATGAAAGTAGAACTTCAAAACGAGAAGGGTGAAGAACCACTTAAAAATTCGGCAGCCTAACGGCGCCACTTAAAACATCAAAATACTGAATTGAAGAGATAAAATGGGGTATCTCATCATAAGAGTCCAGTATGATAGATATTGAGATCATTACCCAATATAACAAAAAGGAACTTGAAATAATTGACATGAAAGTAGAACTTCAAAATGAGAAGGGTGAAGAACCACTTAAAAATTCGGCAACCTAACGGCGCCACTTAAAACTTCAAAATACTGAATTGAAGCGATCAAATGGGGTCTCTCATCATATGATCATAAAATATTTGTATGATAAATTTAGAGATCATAACCCAACATAATAAAAAGTAACATGAAAGACTTAAATGAAAATAGAACTTGAAAATGAGGAAGGTGAAAGAATCCCTTAAAAATTCGGCAGCCTAACGGCGCCACTTAAACATTCTTAAAACGAATTGATGAGATCAAGGGGGGTCTCTCATCATATTAACATGAAATATACAGTAGGATGAATATAAAAGAACATCCTCCCACATAAGAACATGGAGTATAAAAGAAATGATATAAAAGAGATTACTTGAAAAGAAAGAGAGAGGTCGGATCCCTTACCTTAAAACGTAACTCTTAAAACTCAATGGTTTGGACCTTGAGGGCTTGGGGGCACCTTGGGAGGACTCCTTTGGAGGTAATGAGACCAGAAATTCGTTGGGGAAGAGTGGGGAGTCTAATTGATGATAGGAGGTCTTGGTATTTATAGGGAAAGTGAGGGGACAAGGCATTAATGGCCAAAGGACACCTCACATGTGCTTTTCTCAAACCCATGTGCTCTCCCTTGGCATTTATCATGGAGTTAGGCCAAATGGGGCCCCCAAAACAATAATTCATCACTCTTGGCCGGCCAACCCTTAAAATAACTCATGACATCATCATGACACAGCTATGATGTCATTAAACATACCGAAACCCTAAAACTGCATTTTTACTATTCACTGAAAATTCAACTTTCTCAGAAAGATCCCAAAATTTCACCTTAACCAAATATCAATGCTATTATTTCAAAAATTAAATCCATTTTATAAAGATAATTTTCTAAATATTTTTAATTTAATTTTTAAATAAAAACACTATTCATCGAAAATTCATTTTTTTCAGAAAAATCCCCAAAAATTACCATAACATAATATCGATGCTCTGAGTTCAAAAATAAAGTCATTTTTATAAAAATAATTTTCTTATTTATTTTTAATTAAATTTTAAATTAAAAAACACTATTCATCTGAAAAAACTAATACTTGAATAATAATTTATGAAACCGTTATTTAACCATTTTATTGAATCACATTACTTAATCTAGGTGTCTAAATTATATTAAAACTTTCTTTGAGTGAAATTACTAATCCATTTGGTCATATTACTAATCCTAAGCGTAAAATCACTATTCATAATTTAATATTCATCAAAAATCAAGTTGATCTTATTAGACTCCAAATTTCGTACAGAACATAATTGTAGAAGACCATTTTTCGAAAATCATTACACATTTTAAGTTATTTAAGGTTTACATAAACATTTTTTTCAAAATATTCTTTTGAAAATTCATCAAAAATATGCATACTATTTTTATCCGGTCATTTGAAAATTCATAAACTTCATCATAAACAGAAATCCCAATTTTTATTTAAAACAAGTATTACACAAGGCAGTTACGGTCTCGTTACATAGCCCCTTATAATACCAGCATAGGACCTAAGAGTAAGGTATGCTAGGGTGATAGAATCTTGGGGCGGCTTGGTCAACATTGCCCGAGTAGTAATTTCTATCAGTTTGAATTTCTCGCGAAGGCGATTCCGTTCTAGCTTCACATGATGAAGTTCGGCTTGGGTTTGGTCCAGAGCAAAGCCCAATGGTGCTACCTCCTTCCCAAGCTCTGTTAGATGGGCTTCGATCGGTCCAAGACTACTAGGTGAGGCCATCAAATCTTCTTTCTATAATAATCAACCAAGATTACTTATATATAGAGACAATAATCAAAACATTTTGTTCACAGCGGTCATATTGACCGATGGTCATATAACAGTCAAAACCCAATGGTCTCATTCTAATTATAATCATGTTTATCAAATAAAACATTTGTTGAGTATAAAAATAACACATAAAATTAGGAAACAATATTTATTTAAAATTTCGGGTCGTTACAATCTTCCCCCCTTAAGAAATTGCGTCCACGCAATTTTTTTAAAATTGGGTTTTGAAACTTCATTGAAAGTCCCACATCGAAAAAGGAGTCAGTAAAACTATTACTTTAAAAGAAAGAAAGAGAAGTACAAAGGTCACCCGAGTTAACCCACACTAGGGTTCCATGTAGGAAAACATGGACATGGAGGAGAAAACAAAGGGTCAAGTTCTGAGGGAGAGTGATATAGAACATGATTAGGAGAAAGTTAACCATGAGAAAATCCCAAACTTATGATGTGTTTAAACGGTCTTTGATTACCTAGTAGGAAACTTAAACCAACAACGTTTTTTGTTTTACGTTCCTTTTCATAATTTTGAGTAATTCATTTACAACATAGAACAAAAACATAAGGAAATATACTTATCTTCATTTAGAGTTTCATCCTTTAATAATTTTCTACCCAAAACTAATCTTTTCTCCAAATTATGATCATTCAAAACTACTAGGTCTCATCAAAACACAAGAATCATCTTCATAATCCACAAAAGATTAACTATCTATTTCTTCTATCCTTAAACATTATCCCAAAAACAGAAAGGGTAAGGTAAAAAAACTATTCAAAAATAAATAATTCCATAGGAATGGAAACTACTTTTGAATCTTCAAAGTTCCATGGTACTACCCAAAGTTCATCATAGTCCATTCCATAAATAACTGTCCTTAAAAATCCTCAAAATAAACCAAACTAAGATTGAATCCCAAATACAAGAAGGATTTGATAACATAGTCTTCCAAGGTAAACTTTATCATTCATCTCCAAACAACATCAACCAATCCTAACATCTTATAAAAAAAGTAACTAACCTAAAAATATTTACCCCAAGATAGGTTAATAATTTCCAAAAGTAATCCACCTTAAATTCATCGATTCTTCAAAATATAAGTCAACCCTACTCTTCAAAGAAAATACCATAGTAGTCTATTTACCTCGATCATATAGGGTCCCCAAAATAGTGAACATCTTCCAAAATAATAATCAGCTTTTAATCCCCTAATCATCTCTTTCATATTAATATGGAAATCATTGCATTTCCTATCACATTGGTTATTGGGACATGTTCTTCCATCTCCCACCATTAACTAAGAAGAGAAATAATAATTAGAGGCTTAAATACTTAACCAATAATCATGAAAAGGAGCTTAAATCATATAAGGATAACTTGTAGAAGAAAAGTATACACTAACTTGTGATCCCCTAGTTTCCAATCTAGGTTATCCATGATCATATATTCTTATGTGAATCTTTATTTTATTTTATCTTTGTTCCTTTAGTAATGGTTCATACCAAGCTTATGAATTTACCAAAGCATATCCCCCAGGAGTGTCGTAACCAAGAGTGCAGCAAGGCCCGTTGTCGTGTACCAGTTCCCGTTCGAGTCTAGCTCAAAGCGGTGTTTTCGGGTTTTACCCCTATGTACATCTGTGCCAGAGCCACCTCTACCTGCTCGTATCCAGACAGGGATGTATTTGCTTGGCAACCCCTTACTCAATACTCACCAAAATACCAGGAAGATTTCCTATATTTAAACTTTTCTATAGGGTTCTTCCTAAAGTTTTCATATCCTAATTTACACAAATAACTAAACCATCCTTTGATACCAACTATAGCATCCTTCCTTTTTATAACATAAACTTTCATTACAATACACAAAACTGAGGATCTTTAAGGTTTAGTGTCTTGGAAACCAGGAACATAAAACATGAAAACAACATAATCATTCTTCTTAAACACTTGAAAGGCTTCTCCTTAAGTCATCCTAGGTTCATTTCTGCATCTCATAACCTGGGGACATACATCAAAAGAAATGGTGAGCAGGAGGCCCAGTAAGGGAAACAAGAGGAATATTTTACATGTGAACTTGATATACTTCAATAAGAACATGAAAAGAACATTAAGGCATGAGAAAGAAATCATGAGGCATTTCATAATAAAAATAAAATTTTTCATAACTTGAAGATGTGGCTACATCATTTAACATAGACAATCATGAACATATCACCAAGGTCCATCCCCAAGGTTTCATTTGAAAATTACCAAGGTTATTCACCAAGGTATCGTGAAAATTGTAATCTCTAGTGGTTACATCATTACCCAATGCATTGGAGTGCTATGAGGGCGCACCCTTAAATTTGCCTTTATTATCATGTAAGCCACATATATCATCATCAAACATTTCATAAATAACCCATATAGCATAAAATAAATGGGTTTCATTTCATAATCACAACGTTTTAAAAACTGCTTTAAAGACATGATCATTACGTCACTTTAAAACCCACAGAAAAGGAAGGTGGGTCTCATGTATGTAAATCCCAGAATTTAAAATAGATAATTTTGGTATATATGTGAATACCTCTTTAGAAGAAATAGCTTTGAGTATTCACTTAATAATATAAAAGAACTTTAGAAAAAGAGAGAGACATTTTGAGACAGAAATTCTGCAGCATAACGGCAATGTTCCGAGGTTTTAAAAGACATTAAAAGAGAGGTAAAATGGGTCAAACATTCATAAATGACCCATAAAATAGTAAATGGACAGAATAAGAAGGATACATGATCATGTTAATGAAATTTCAAGGACATACCATTTGAAATGAAAAACATGGAAGGAAGACACAAATTAGATTTCTCTTAGGAAAGTTCGGCAGCCTAACGGCGTTACTTAAACATAAACAAAAATGATTTGAAAAGATCAAATAGGGACTCTCATCATGTGAACATAAGAGTTCAGTATGATAGATATAGAGATAATTCCCCAACATAACAAAAAGGAACTTGAATGAATTGACATGAAAGTAGAACTTCAAAACGAGAAGGGTGAAGAACCACTTAAAAATTCGGCAGCCTAAGGGCGCCACTTAAAACTTCAAAATACTGAATTGAAGAGATAAAATGGGGTATCTCATCATAAGAGTCCAGTATGATAGATATAGAGATCATACCCCAATATAACAAAAAGGAACTTGAAATAATTGACATGAAAGTAGAACTTCAAAACGAGAAGGGTGAAGAACCACTTAAAAATTCGGCAGCCTAACGGCGCCACTTAAAACATCAAAATTCTGAATTGAAGCGATCAAATGGGGTCTCTCATCATATGATAATAAAATATCAGTATGATAAATTTAGAGATCATACCCCAACATAATAAAAAGGAACATGAAAGACTTAAATGAAAATAGAACTTGAAAATGAGGAAGGTGAAAGAATCCCTTAAAAATTCGACAGCCTAACGGCGCCACTTAAACATTCTTAAAACGAATTGATGAGAGCAAGGGGGGTCTCTCATCATATGAACATGAAATATACAGTAGGATGAATATAAAAGAACATCCTCCCACATAAGAACATGGAGTATAAAAGAAATGACATAAAAGAGATTACTTGAAAAGAAAGAGAGAGGTCGGATCCCTTACCTTAAAACGTAACTCTTAAAACTCAAAGGTTTGGACCTTGAGGGCTTGGGGGCACCTTGGGAGGACTCCTTTGGAGGTAATGAGACCAGAAATTCGTTGGGGAAGAGTGGGGAGTCGAATTGATGAGAGGAGGTCTTGGTATTTATAGGGAAAGTGAGGGGACAAGGCATTAATGGCCAAAGGACACCTCACATGTGCTTTTCTCAAACCCATGTGCTCTCCCTTGGCATTTATCATGGAGTTAGGCCACATGGGGCCCCCAAAACAATAATTCATCACCCTTGGCCGGACAACCCTTAAAATAACTCATGACATCATCATGACACAGCTATGATTTCATTAAACATACCAAAACCCTAAAACTGCATTTTTACTATTCACTGAAAATTCAACTTTCTCAGAAAGATCCCAAAATTTCACCTCAACCAAATATCAATGCTCTGATTTCAAAAATGAAATCCATTTTATAAAAATAATTTTCTAAATATTTTTAATTTAATTTTTAAATAAAAACACTATTCATCGAAAATTCATTTTTTTCAGAAAAATCCCCAAAAATTACCATAACATAATATCGATGCTCTGAGTTCAAAAATAAATTCATTTTTATAAAAATAATTTTCTATTTATTTTTAATTAAATTTTTAATTAAAAAAACTATTCATCTGAAAAAACTAATACTTGAATAATAATTTATGAAACCGTTATTTAACCATTTTATTGAATCACATTACTTAATCTAGGTGTCTAAATTATATTAAAACTTTCTTTGAGTGAAATTACTAATCCATTTGGTCATATTACTAATCCTAAGCGTAAAATCACTATTCATAATTTACTATTCATCAAAAATCAAGTTGATCTTATTAGACTCCAAATTTCGTACAGAACATAATTGTAGAAGACCATTTTTCGAAAATCATTACACATTTTAAGTTATTTAAGGTTTACATAAACATTTTTTTCAAAATATTCTTTTGAAAATTCATCAAAAATATGCATACTATTTTTATCCGGTCATTTGAAAATTCATAAACATCATCATAAGAAGAAATCCCAATTTTTATTTAAAACAAGGATTACACAAGGCAGTTACGGTCTCGTTACATAGCCCCTTATAATACCAGCATAGGACCTAAGAGTAAGGTGTTCTAGGGTGATAGAATATTGGGGCGGCTCGGTCAACATTGCCCGAGTAGTAATTTCTATCAGTTTGAATTTCTCGCGAAGGCGATTCCGTTCTAGCTTCACATGATGAAGTTCGGCTTGGGTTTGGTCCAGAGCAAAGCCCAATGGTGCTACCTCCTTCCCAAGCTCTGTTAGATGGGCTTCGATCGGTCCAAGACTACTAGGTGAGGCCATCGAATCTTCTTTCTATAATAATCAACCAAGATTACTTATATATAGAGACAATAATCAAAACATTTTGTTCACAGCGGTCATATTGACCGATGGTCATATAACAGTCAAAACCCAATGGTCTCATTCTAATTATAATCATGTTTATCAAATAAAACATTTGTTGAGTATAAAAATAACACATAAAATTAGTAAACAATATTTATTTAAAATTTCGGGTCGTTACAACAAAAGAATTCCAGAACCTTATATGATTCATAAAACATATATTATAACCTGGTTCAACCATATAAATGGTTTCATGACCAGACTTGAAAGAATTAATGGAGATTGAAAATACATCATCCACGATATCGGTAATTCGACACAAATGGACAATGTTTTTTGATTCTTTAAATAAGTGAGAGATGAGAGGAATAATGATTTGTAATTTTCCATAAACATGACAACATCCAGAATATACATGATTCTGGAGATTTCATGCCTCTTGGATAAGAGGGTGTGAAGAACGAAGAGAATGGAATCTTGAAATGAAGAAAACATGAGAAATTTCTTACAAAAATTCAGCAGCCTAACGGCGTCTCTTAAAATTTCATAAAAATACGATTGATGAGAGGAATGGAATATCTCATCATTCATACAAAATTTGGACAGTAAGGGGAAATATTAAATGAAATATCCCAACAAAAGACAAAGGGAAAGGAAGAGAATAACATAAAATGGAAGGAAAGAATGGAAATGAAAGAGGATGTTTACCTCTTGATCTCTTCTCCTTGAGATCCTTCTTAAGGGCTTTGATTTTGGTCTTTTGGTGAGACCAGAAGCTCTAGGACGTGGGGAAGAATATTGGGGAGGGAATTTGGTAGAAATTAGACAATGTTCAAGGCTTGAGAGGCGTGGGAGGAAGAGGGGAGTGAGGGTGGTATTTATAGTGGAGGAGGGGAGGTATTTTAGATTATTTTAATTATTATTATAATATTTTTATCAAGACTATGAATAATCTCAAAACAAGTGGCCCTAAATAGTGATAATATCATGTGATTTCGAAGCAAGTGGCCTTGCATCACTTATGATGTCATAAATAGTGCATTTTTACTGATAAATTGATTATACGGTATTTTACCGTATTTCACTATTCACCGAAAATTCAAGAGTTTCAGAAAAATACCAAAAATTTACCCCAACCATTTTTCGATGTGTAGAATTAAAAAATGAACTCCATTTTTCAAAAATAATTTTCTAAATATTATTAATTTAATTTTTAAATAAGGTCACAGTTAATTCGAAAAATAACAATATTGAAGTGCAATTAGTTTTATGTGACATTGGAAAATTAATTAAGATCCCATTATCCTATTGCCATGGGAAAATAAAATAATATTATTATTTACTATTCATGAGGTCATATTACTATTCATATTACTATTCATAAGGGCATGATACTATTCACCAAAAAACAAGTTTGTTCCATCAGACTCGAAATAACATACTGAACACAATTGTAGATGACAGTTTCTTTAAATTCAAAACATAGAAGAAATAAAATTATGTTTAAAGGATACTTATAAATATATACCTTAAACAAAATTTCAATCATTTTCAATTTATTTTTAGAAAACCTTGGGATGTTACAATATGAGTACTCTCCTGACTAAAGTTTGATTCCATGCCATTAAAAAAGTAGTGTAATTAGATGATTTATACATTTTGATGCAACTAGAAATGAGTTACAAAAACATGAATTAATATTTTAGGGACAAATGGACTATGTAATGACCTCCAAGGAGGAATCAATATATGGAGGATCTAACATCCCATCATCCTGTATCAAACAACGTGAAGATTAATATGGTGAATGTGATGAAAGAAAACCACATTTGGAAAGAAATAATGTGGGGAAATATAGTCCATAATGTTCATTCGACACATAGAAAGACCCTAGTAGATGATTCATAAATATAAATGATGAACACAACATGAAATTTTTTTTATAAACATTGGGACTAGTAGCATATAGGGAATCACCAATTCTTCATGTTGGAGGATTCAAACATCAAAAGCTAGGTCCTACCGAGTATATGGTAGTCCCACCATGATATTTACCTACGCATTAGAGAAGTTAGAAATGGGAATCTATAATATGTGACATTGTAAGAAAATATCCTTCTCTACATTATAAGATAGGATGAAATTGTATATTTTTGAATTTCTATCCTTGAACATGTACTAACAGTTGAATCCTCATTTCATATAGGAAACATGATATGGGAAATTAGAAACCTTGAGACTGAAGGTGCTGTTATAATCTCATTATTGATGTGATGATCCTTCATGACCTCGATTCCTCTATTAATTCCATATCACTTTCCACTACCGGGTTCCCATGACCCATCTCACCCATTTAGATCATTCTGAGGTGGGTGATTGACACCCTCATATTCCAGTACGAAAAGTAGGGGGCCATAACCACAATGGATTTTTTCATCCAATACCTATATGTTTTAGTGTCTCATCAACACCAGTAACCACATGGGTCGTGCCATTAGAAACCATCCCCCATTGAGACAACAATACACTTTGTGATCCTATGAATATAGAATTCTAATGAATCTATCCCATACCTTATGGAGGTTGGGGATGATTAGGTCCTAATAAACATGACTAATGCTATGGATCCTCCATTTACAGCTCCCAGAAGGCCTCATCCATCCATCCAATTCAAATTTTTCTTCAAAGAAAGAGGAAAACAAGGCAACCCTAGGGCTAAGGGGGTCCAAAATAGTGAATACCAAGGGCATCCCCTCTGATCAAAATGATAGCTTCTAGATTCAAACAGTTAATAGAGATGAGGAAAGTGTTGATGGAGATTTGTTCATCTAAATAAGCCATGTGATTTGCAACATTATTTCCCTTGCGCCATGTGTGAGTCACTTGGATGTTGTGCCGAAGGAGAGCTCGACATTTCCTAACCATATATGAAATTAAACAAGGGATAGGGAATTTACCGAGAAAGGAATCATGAAGGGGAATCATTAATGGATTCTATACCCCTATCCACCACCATCACATATCTTTAGATCCATATGAATAGTGAACATAGATCCATATTTTTTTATATTTTTATTGAGATCACAACCAAAAAATTCGTAGTTTTGGTTGAATCTTTCAATCACTTCCACTATCGATAGCCATTATAGGACAAATGTTGATGACATGAATCATTTTTTAGGTTATATATGCACTTTCATTTACAAATGAATAGGTTTTACCCACTCTTAGATAAAAAATTAGGAATTCCCTCTCCATTCCATCACCTCCTAGAGTGGAGGTCCTCCCTTCTATATCACCAACCAAGGTGGAGGTCATCCCTGTATCCTTGACTTCCAAATTATTGGTCTTCCTCACACATTTGACCAACATTTTGGAGGTCCTCCTTTCACTCTATATTCCTAACATATAGGTCCATCCCATGTCTCTCCCAACCAATATGTATTTTCTCCCAGTGTTCCTACCAACCATAGTGAAGGCCCCCCACTCCATCACTAGTCAAAGAGGATGTCCTCAACACATTGAAACCTATCAGATTGGAGGTCCTCACCAACATAATGATTGTATGAATAAAGGACCTACCTGTGTCCCAATACACCAAATAATATGTACTCCTTGCATTAAAATAATCATCTATAGAGGCCCTACCTATTCCAAGAACATACCATTCAATGAATAACCATCCCATGAAAAAGGGTGAATACTCACCATCGAAGGTGAAATACAATAAAATACCTAACCTTAATGGATATAATTGATTTATCATATTTAAAGGGGATAGAAAACATGATAATGGTGTCTCCACTATAACTGTTATAGTTTGGGTAAGGATCCCAACATATGAGATTAACTTTCCCAAAAGAGGAGGTACATAGGATCCCCATATCCCGCCACAAGTACATGTAGGTGGAGGATGTTTTGGCCACTTTTCATGGGCTCAAAGTGTAGTAATCTTCATCACATATTCTTTTCCTCTTTTCTAACTATAAAAAATATTGGACCAAATCCTTCAGCTTGTTATAACTCCATTGTTCCACATATGAATGTTTCCACCATTATGTAGGAGGCTGTGGTGAATACCCCATTCTATAGGGATGTGATACTATTGTTGGAACATTACCCAAGAGACATCCTTGCATACAATGAATAGATGAATCAAGTAGTGACTCCTTTCATAGTCATCCATCCATTTAACTAATCCACTATTTTTATTCCACCCATCTCTTGGCAAGAACCGATTGGTGCATGGGACATCCTAGTGTAGGACACTTCCACTGAGAAAGAGTTATTGTATGAGGTATTATCTACCCACTTTCTATTAGTGGTTTCATAGAATCTAGAATTTCCAAGCATTAACATCCAAGCATCCCTTATTGAGTTTTATTCCTTTTTTCACTAGAGTATATAGGACACACTCCAATGCATTTGTGATCATCTATTGGATACCCATGTTGCAGAATAACCATGCTTCCATTGAATAATAGTGCCTAATGGTTAAAATAATTTCACAACTGATGGATTAGAGTCTAAAGTCATTGGGATAACACTATAATCTTTAATAAAACAATTTAAAGAGCATTATAGTGCTCAACCGAGTCATAGATTAGCTTCCCAACACATGTATATTAGGGGATGGGGATAGTATATTGCTCTCAACTTCATCCCTATTTTGTGATTCCCTATTGTATCCACCGATAATGACATTTACCCTCTTGGTATTATTACGGTAAACATGGATATCACCAATATGAAAAATGATCATAGATATGGGAGATTAATGTAGGTATTAATAATGAAGATCTGCCTCAAGGGTCAGTGTTTTACCAAATAGTCTTCCTTGTATGTGTCCTCACTCATCCGTAGAGGCAAGAACATGGCCTCAAGCATTCCTCCAGTGAGACATTTCTACCTACCCACCAGTATCTCAACAAGTTCAACTAGGAAATTTAACCACCTAATCTATATGAGGTCTGGAAAAAAATATAATAAATGCCTATGATATACACTTTCCTTGAGATGATATTTGAGCATAAGAGGCTTGTCACTAATCTCATTAACATTCAATAGTAGGGTTATGGTAACTCCCCAAGAGATCACAATTATCTAATAGGGAGAAAATAAGGCCACTTTATCTAGATTCCCATATTCACGCTTGGAAAATCATCACATCTAGGTAGAGAAGAGGTAGGTGTATATGGTATGTGACATAGGTATGAGTCACCAAACCAGCCCGAAAATTATAATTACCCTCCTCGGGACCTAGATTATGTTATCAATAGGTTGAAGATACCTCTCTCCGAGTTCATGGGACAATTAAATTATTAGTATATAGAAAAAATCTTAATGAAATATAACCTCTCCAATATTACAATATAGCTACTGTCACTGCTCACCTCGAGGCCATGGAAATGTTAATGGTGGTGATCCCACATGTCAGATAGTTGTACCCAATGTGTGTGGACAACATCTGATCACCTTAAAAGTCTGTGAATCCTATATTTTCAACACTAAATGGGATGTGATAATTGATTCATCACCTATCCAACTTCATCTCAAGGTGTGGACCCATGATGGGAACCAAAAAATAGTATGAGGTTTCCATGCTTCGACGGATTGTTCAAACATTGGGATGACCCGCATTCTTCTAGTATAGCCAGCTACCCATAGGGTCCATCAGTGTTTGGTAAGATATTCACGGGTAGTTCCTCTACAATTCCATCTCCACCACATGCAAGGAATGTATTTTGAACATCTTCATTTGATAACTGAGGCCATATGAGTGAGTTGCCAAAATTGTTGCCTAGTGAAAATACCTTACATATTCACTCGATGTGTCATTGACTCAAGAGATTCTAATAAAGATGTGTATGTAGAATATCAATACTGAACTGATCTATAATATCATCACCAAAACATTACATATTGATTCTGGGAGTTTTCCGACAAAGTAAAACTTCTAGGAAAAGCCCTGCAATAGAATATATAGTTTCACACAATAAAATTTATATCTCATGTGAGAAGTATATAAAAACAAGAGAGAGCTTCTTCTGTTCATATTGGGGCCCAAGGGATGTTTGATTTTATGTCCCACTTTCCAATGGAGCCTTGTCAACTGAATTATTATCAGGCACACTCTCTCCTAGGGAAAAATGATTTTGCACCAGTATTCTATGTTCATCCACCTAAATGTGATAATGCGGATCTAGAAAATAATCATGGTTAGGCTCCCATAGATTCATTTCTATATAGAAGAAAAAATACCAATTCAATCATGGAATAATTTGTATTGATATACTTCATTTCTTCCCTAAATAAGGGAATTCCATATCTCTCAGATTGTAAGAAACCCCTGGAATCTAGAAAAACATACTATCCTGGTTCTTTCTATAATGGCCCAGACCCTCCTGGCCCATTACATTGCCAAAAGTGGGGCTCCACCAAAACAGTGGCCCCGTGACGGTGGCACCGTGATGGTGGCACCGTGATTGTGGCACCGTGAGGGTGACACCGTGACTGTGGCACCGTGTCCCCTCGCCAAGCCTTTCGTTCTTTTTCCAGTACCTGACTTTTCCTCTCCCGCAATGTAAGTTTTGACATAAATAAATTCTTTTACTCCTTTTAAAACCATTTAAAGCCCATAATTAATTCCTAAAAATCCCGAGAGACCTCCATGTGTAACTTCCCAGCCGCGTGGTCAACCCATGACCCCCGCACCTTACGCGGTTTCGCATTCTCACCTCAACCATCCACGACTCTTATAAACTAAGGGTTATCCATGGTTTCTCCTTTCCTCGATCTCGGATGTTCATGAACAGCTTATGGTGCATCGGGCGCGCCGCATCATTATCCGTAATGTTCCGTGCCCAACCTAAACGTCGATCATCTATCAACAAGTAGGAATTTTCTCCTTCGCCTCTCTCTATTGTGTATCATGTGGGGTGAGTGTGTTTTTGTTTCTGTAGAATTGTATAAACCAAATCTAAATAAAGATAATGAATGAATCCTATAAGGAATGAAGGGGTGGCTATGATCGTTGATGTTGTTTTTATTAAAATCATCATTCTAAGTTGTGTTGGCTTACGCGTTTCTGAAAATTGAGGTCGTTGTTGGTTGTTGTTTGTGCACTAATGAACCCCTGCTGATGTTTTAAATGGCTTGTTTGTGGTTGTGAACTCCTACTGTTAAAAAGGATACTGATTAATCACGTACACCCGGCTAAGTGAATTGAAAGCCCCATGATCAATCCTACTCTGACAACCCCCAGTTAAAACAAACGGAAATTGAAATCATGGAGGGTGTAAAATCTTTTGAATCTAAAAATACCGGAAAGGCCCTTCTTAGTGTTGGTGATAGTGGTTTGGTTGTTTTCTTTCACGGGCCGATTGGTGGAAATGTGGGTGGGATGGGATCCCCTGTTCTTATACTCTCAGTGATTGTGAATTGAGGATGGGATCCCCTGTTGTTATGGATTCAGTGTTTGCGAGTTTAGGACCGGGTGGTTACCTTGTGTATATCACGAATTGGGGTGGGACCCTCTGTTAATGAAGAACCTTTTTGGAGGAGGGGACACAAGGCAGTGTCTCGGGGTTGTCTGGTTCCAGTACATCGAGGGTTCTCACTTTTCCTTTGTTGTTGTGACTTTACAAGAGAATAGGGAGAGAATATTTAAATTGATGATTGGCTGGATTCCTTTCCTTGGTTATGCTTATGGTGTTAGTTGCCCAATAGTTCATAAACTTTTAAACATTATTACTGAACTTGAAAAAAGAATGGTACAAATGGGTTTTGTTGGTGAGAGTCGTGACTTGTGACTTGGACACAGTGGTGTTGTGTTTTGTAGGCTGGTTAGAAAAACCTAAACTTTGGGTGAGTTCTTTTTACCTATATCTATACTTGTAGTTTTGTGTTTCTTATTCGCGCCCCACCCAATTTTAGAACTTAGTGCCGAACACCCCCATTTCATGGGGGAGGGTGTTTTTCCCAACACTGTCTTAGTGGCTGGCTATTAGCTCCATTTCTAATCCCTTTCCCAGATAGCCCAAGTATCTTCGGGAAGGCTGTGATGGCCTGAGGTCCATTATTTTCCCAAGAACCTTTGGGCGGGGTAGTTTGGTGGTTGGCCAGGTGTGTGCGGCACGCGGTTTCCCAAGTGTCTTCGGGATGAGGCCCAGGTGTCTTCGGGTGTGGCAGTGGATTTTCTAGCCCAGGTGTTTTCGGGCGTGGTGGGGGTTGTTCTGGCCTAGGTGTTTGTAGGCGTGGTTACATGTGATAGTTGTGGCCCAGGTGTGTGCGGGCGGGTGTGGCAGTGGGACTGCGGTGAGAATGGCGGGATTGGTTCGATGCGTAGGATGTCTCAATAACCAGTGGGAAAGAGGTGCAGGGTACCCAAACATCGATGTGCTCTGATTATATATATTACTTGACTTGCGTTATTTGGGGAGTGTGCCTTGGTGAGGCCTGGGGTGGATAGTTTACCTTGGTAGGTGTTTGGTTTACTCCTTTTTCTCACAGGACTTTAGTACGTCCCCCCACTTGTACACGAGAGTCTTTGATTTTTCCTACTGAGTATACTTGTATGCTCACCCTACGTATATAAAACTGCTTTCAAGTTTCCAGGAGGACTTCAGGGATCACGTAGAACCATACTAGCTCGGACCTTTGGGGCAGTTGCAGTTGTTTCTTTTCTTCTTTGGTACTTAACTTTGTAGTCACCTTTTGTACATTGTGGATTTACTTTTGGAACATGCATGTGGGAATGGTTTACTTTGGCTTTACTTTTCTTTTACCTTAGTGTTTATGAGTTTCATCATCTTATCTCTCGATCTTATAAAACAAAAAAGGGGTAATGCCTTCCATTTGTGAGAAATTTCTATACCCTTGGTGCTAGTTGCCACTCCGGGATCTATTGAAGGCAGGTCTCGGGGGTCATTATCTCTCCTTCAACTTAAAGAAGTAAGGGCCTGACAATCTACTAACCCTTCCCTCCTTTTGGTGATGGCAGGTTGGGACACTTTCCCATTCCATAAGATCCAAAGGAACACCATCAAATAATTATACATGTTAAAATAATGGCTCAAAAAACCATTTAGATTGTGGTTTGGTCATTTTGGGTGATCTTCTAATGCATGTGAAACTATTCATCAATTCAAGTAGTGGCAGTAGGCGTTTAGGTGAATGGATGTAGGTTTCATGTTGTGGGACCCAAAATTTTGATGATTGTTGGCCCACAAGATAGTCACATGAACCCATGGTATCATTTGTGCCCACATATGAATACCAGAAGCTCTTTTGGTTGCCATGAATCCTCTAACCATTTCTACTGTATCTATTTAACAACACTCATAGCCATAAAAGAGAAAGAACTTATGGTGAAAGGGATGTTGGAGTCCCCCATCAGTGAAGAATTCCTCTCACACCCTCAGTGAATTCATACCTCACGAGTTGGTGACTATTCCCATGTTTCAACTAGAAGTGGATGACTATTATGATGATGAGTATTAGTTTATCTCTATTCATTCCCTCGAGCTAGAAGATAGCTCCATGCTACTTGATAGTGAGGAGTACCATGTAAACCCCCTATATTCCTTGGGCCGACTCCATTAATGGAATGGTTGAGGACATGAATGTTGTTAGAATGACTAGGATAGTGCCTAAAAATGAGACATGTATACTTGTATGACTAGAAATCAGGTTTTCTATAGAAAACAATAGGAACTATTCTCATCGACTGCACCATATGGAACACCTTCACAACCAACCATGTTAGTTAACTGAGAATCTCATTTGAGATCATGTTGTTATCAGATGAATTGAGGCTTATATATGACTCACTGAACTATTTTTGAGGTGGTATTGATCTATATTAGGTCATATAGTTTTCAAATAATGTTTCCATTACTAGAAATAACCCCCATGGTTTATCCAGGAATGTCCATTCTCCCCTACCAAAGAGCTATACAATGTGGTAAAAATAATTCCATCGGCATTGAAGTATGAAATTTTCATGCACTACATAAGAATACCTATGATTATCCCAATCTTTAAGACCCTTGTATTTTTTAAAGAAGTGTGTAAGTCCAATATTGAAGCCTTGAATATCTGTCTCCAGTTCAATGGTGAGGTAGAAAATGTAGAGGCCTTCTATAATGAGGTTTCCAATGAAGTGGTATTCCAAGCCATCATCTCATACTTTGGTGAAGTAGAGGGTCCCCTATATAAGGGAAAATACTCCCTCAGTACATTATAGGATAGTTCAATGGCATGAAGATTAGTCTCTCTTTGGTGGAAATAAGTTCTAGAATCAACCTCATCCCCACTCAGAAGCACTACCAACTTGTACTGATCAAAATAGATCTGACTCCCTCAAACCTAATGAGACCATGTTATGACATGACCAAGTAGATACACTATGGTAGGATTTAGATGAACACTTAGTATGGTTTCATGATATTAAGAGCTCAGTTCATTCTGGTCTCACAGGATACTACATACTATGAACTTATATATAGTCCTTGACTACATTTTCATGAGGTGTTCCCCTCCTTGTGCCACCAATTCCTCATGTAATCCATGAATAGATGAGTAGGGGTACTCTATGCTGATGTAACCCCCATGCACTCCTATGTATCTATCTAACTAGATTCTCCTATGGATCTATCTAACATTATTCCAACTACTACAAGAGAGATGAAAAGAAGGTTTAGACCTATGTGGTTGAGCGCGCAAGTGATATGAAAACCACTGTATCTTATCAATGGAATGACCTGGATGATGAATTCATTATTATAATTAATTGGTTAGACCCCACAATGAAAAACATGTAATGTTTCTATGTTTCCCTAGTAAAAATCATTTTGACGTTCCTTGAAATAAATAATATCCATAGATTAATTCTTATTGTAACATAGGCTAGGCATGGGTGCTACCATATGCCTATACTCCTTCATAGTAAATAGAGGATCTCCCATTGGTGATTATTTCAGGGAATTCCTTCATGTTCTAAAGATCTGGTATAAATCAATGTAAGAAAGGTCATTACAATTTCTTGACATCCAGAATTTACCCTACGAATGAAGTCTACAATGAATTGGTTTGACACATTCTTTCACCACAGTTTTAGCAGAGTGGGAATTACTTATTTCCCACATTGGCACTAGTTATTCCCCTAAGGAATCTAGCCTTGTTGAAACACAACCTCCTACTAATTATCCTACCTCATAAGTCCAAAATAATTTGGAAGACACTACTATCACATTTATAGTGGATTTCTTCACCACTATTGATTAGATTATTCATTTGAACTTGGATTCCAAGGATCACTTGAGGACAATGTAAACTATTTCATCATTTTCTCTATTAAAGAAACAAAAATATGTTTTCTTAAAAAATAGAATTATGATATTATCTCTTGGATATGTGATTATATTGCATGGATAGAACCATAGCTCTCCATCCCCCATCTTGGTCTTCTAGTTATTCATCACAGGTACAAGAAGGATCCAAAAAATATGCACCACTCTCATGGTACTATTTTTGAGGCTAAGGTAGACTAGTCTATAAAATACAACATGATTAGGGAATTATAGTACCCCATATTTCATGAAAACATATCCCATGTAAGGAAATAAAATAGATAGATCATAGTGTGTATATTATTATAAAATGTCAATGGACATTGATCATAGGATAATTTTCCCTTCTTGGGAAATAATTCTTGATTGATTCTAGAAATGGGTTCCAGAAACTCTCCTTCATGGATGAATTCTCTAGGTACAACAAGATATAAATGGTCTCCAAGGTTTAAGATTCCACCACCTTTACAAAACCTCAAGGGACCTTCTACTATTATGTGATTCCCTTGGGCCTAAAGGATACATGAGCTACATATTAGTGTTACATGTACCACATATTCAAAAAAAATCCTAGGACATTTTTTGAATACTATCTAGAAAACATGGTGGTAGAATACCATTGGATTTGGGACATCTTAGGGACTATGATAACTTATTCATATTAATATCTTTTGGTATTTGAAGAGAAATCCATATAAGTGTGCATTTGTGGTTACCAATGAGATATTTCTGGGATTCTTTTTAAGATATATATGAATTATGATCAACCTATAGAAGATCAAGGTCATTGTCCAAAACCACCCCTTAATAATCCTAAAGTAGTTTCAAGGTCTCGATGGATACATATATTATATATGATAATTTATTGAAAATATGGTTGATAAGTGTAAGTAATTATAAAGGATCCTCAATAAAGTTATCATATAATTGTTGGATGAGGTGTTCTCAGATGCATATGAGTTAATCAGGAAGTATCTTTAATAAACATTTATTTTGGTTCCAACTATCTTAGGGAAGCCCATGAAACTCTATGTGACCAAACTGGAATAGTCCCTTTGTTCCTTTATTATACAAATACACAATGAGGGAAGATAAAATAGTCTCTCAAATCCAATAAGTGTGCTCCTCAACACGGAGGTTAGTTAATTACATATTGAGAGGCCCCCTATGCTGGTTTTTGTAGTGAAGATGTTTTGTAATTGTATACCGTATAATTTGATACAGATGGTCTCCCATGTGGACATACTGAAGTATATAAAAACTTTCCCCATAATTAATGGAAAATTGGCATGATAGGTAGAAATCCTTTAATATTTTGACATCAAATTCATCTTGTAGAAAGCTGTCATGGGTTAAGATTTGGAAAATTTCCTAGATACCCATCCACCCCCTGAAGAACATCCCATATATTTTTACTTCCTATATTAGGATATCCACTCAATGGATCATGATATTCCTTATTGGTTGATACATTTCAATGGTTCCATCTAGTTTCAGACCGGTATAAGGATCAATAATATCATGCTCAACATAGTTGGAATGGGAGACAATTTCATCACTCCTTCACATGTTGTTCTAACATACTCATTATTACTATCAAAATGCTACACCAAAAGTGAGGAATAGTATCATGATCTCGTCATTGGTCCCATGTTTTCCATTAAGATTGATGTTACACACATGAATATGAAGGTAGACACTGAATTACTCATCAAACAAAATAATGGTGACAATATCATTAGAAAACCAGATCTTTTTCCAATAATGGAGAACACCCATAAGCTATTGACCTAGTTTCCTATAAATATAGTTGTGAATCATGTCATTAAGTCAAAAAATGGTCATTCTGGTTCCTTGGAATTTTTCTCACGGTCAACCCAAATAAGATGACTTGATCATTCATGTGGATCATAGAAGCTTCATCATTCAATTCGTTTCCAAGGATGATGGTTGGAAATAAGTAAAAAAAATGGATTCTAATGATTCTTTGTGAGGAAACTAAATTTTTATAATATAAGGGGGGCAACCTATTGGAAAAAACCATTCTCTGAGTTTCTCTGGCATTCCACTCTCCCACTAGTCTAGGCCAAGCGTGATCAAATAATTTAGCATTCATCCCAGATTACCCTCTAGAGTGGGTATAACGTTGAGTAGTCCCTCTAGAGACATGGGATTTATGGATTTATTATTAATTTAATTAAATGAGATGATATTACCTATGTTATGTAGGAATTCTATGGTGTTTCTTATTGAACCCATCAGGATATATTGAAGCTCTATTTCTAAATTAGGAGACTAAGTTACTTATGGACCACCATCATCCACATTTGGATCAATAATTCCAAGAAGTTTCATGTGTGTCAGATTCATGCTATATTTTTTGCACCAAGCATTAAAGATCCCCTAAAAAACGAATTTTTATTTACCAAATATAGAATGGGAATTCAAAATTGTGGGGCCATACCAACTTGTAATAGATATATACTGCTTGTTCATTTGGACTAAGATAGATTTCTTCTCTAATGATGACTAATAAATTGATCTAAATAAATTCCAGTCTTTTATCAAGATCATGGGATCCCACAAAAACCATTGATTTGGATTTCCACTTGAAATTCTAATAGAAAATAGTAACAACATATAGTATAGAGAGATAATTAATTTCTATTATATGTACAATATCTATTCAAAACATAATTCTCACTATCATGTGCATGAAAATGGATAGGCTGAGTAATTAAACAAGACCATCAATTAAAATTTCTAGATGATCATGGGAAAAAAAGAATATTCGGCCAGATAATATCTCCAATGACCTCTAGACATATCAGATAAAAAATCAAAATTTCACCTAGGTTACCCCATATTTTCCTGTTTGTGGAATAGAGGAAGTCATACTCATTGAGTTTCATTTACCATCACATAAAATAGATGTCTTTGAGAAGAATATTCTAGAAGTAATGGATAAAGTCAGTATGTATTTATTTATAATAATTCATAAATATAATTCTCAAAGGATTTCATAATCTAGAGAAGCACCATAATAGGATAGCAAGAGTGTTAAAGAAGAATGTTTTCTTCTACTCCTTTATACAAGGTTAAATGGTACATGTTATCATAATTCCAATGAAAACTTGGTTGAAGCCACCGACATTGGAGCCCAAGTGTTAAGGACATTACATCATTCATATGTTATATTCCAATTATGGATACACAATGGTCACCATGGATATATATCGTATCACACCTCTTATGGGTGACAATATTCTCATGCAATACATCACATGAAGTGTAACAACACGAGATTTTATGAAAAATATTCATTTTTATTTCACTAATGTCTTGTGTTGTACGCTACACCAAAAGGAGCTTGCACAACACGCATCCTTGACTTGCCTTGCATTACACTCAATCGCGACCTTCCTCGATAGCGTAGGTAGTACGCAATACCGAGTTTCACTAAACAACGATATGCTATTAAAATATTATTATAACTAGCCGTTATGAATAGTAATAACCACCTTTTAAAATTTTAGAAATTTTAGATCTCAAAATGGACTTCATTTTTGGATTCGGAGTATCGAGTTTAGGCTAAGGTGAAATTTTGGTACTTTTCGGATAACTTTCATATTCTGATGAATAGTGAAAATTACTAAATTATAATTAAAAACAACTTTTTTAATCGAAATAATTAATAGTGAAAAATTATTAATTTGAGTGGTTTTAAAATATATTTAGAATATATTTTTACAATTTAATACAATTTTGGTCATTGAATGTAATTTCACATTTAAACGAGACATAATCAAGTGTCAATCTTTTGATAGATATTGTTTCTTAAAAACACGCTATTTGTTTTAACAGCGGGATTTAATTATAAAATTAATTAATGCAACTTCTATGTTATGAATTTGGTAAAATAGACTTCATTTTTGAATTCGGAATATGAAATATAGCTTAGGATGAAATTTTGGCATTGTTCTGAAAAACATCAATTTTTGATGAATAGTGAAACTACTAAGTGGTAGTTAAAAAAACTGAATTTTTCATAAAACTTAATTTTACCGCTTCTGTGAATGGAATTTCAAAAATCCGAGAGACACGGTTGATGTCAGTAAGTAAAATGTGGTTCAATGAGATGAAAATAATTTTTGGTGAATAGTAACTTTTTACTTTTATTTACCACGGTTAAAAGTAAATAGGGTAATTAAGGGTAAGATTGATATTAATATTACCCTAACACATGTCCTAATTCTATTGGACAAGTGTATATCGACCAAAAACAACCTTAAGTGTAAAATATTATCATTTAGGCCCACTTGTATTAGATTAGGACATTTATTATTATTTTATTTATTGAATAGTTAAAATAGTTAAAATCAATGTTTAATAACTAGAACATTTTTAATATGGGGTTATACATAAGATAAATTAGACTATAAATATTCATTAGAAAGCTAAAAAGATTTCCTACATAATGATATTTTATTTATAATTTTTAGACTTTAAATAAATTAATTTATTTATGACACAACGATGATGCAGTAATTACCCTTTTAAGGAAATATTATCATAATTGATGTTATAAATGCTCAAATGAATGTAATTTGAGACTTTTTATGAATTCCACTAATTTTATAGGTTACTATGATATATTAGTGTTGATTTAATCAACTTGGTTTGAACATATAATTCTGTTATGACTTTCACAAAAATCATATATCAAATAGTGTCAAAATTGAGACAAAATAGTTTTTAAATCAAATATTATATTATTAATTGTTATTTTATTTTAAAAAATCTAAGGTTAGGAAAAATGAATTAGATAAGGATATATATATTAATAATAAACAATTTGGGGTTCGTTTGGCATGTTATAGTTAGTGTATTAACCATATAGTGAAAGAAAACAAAAAGACACGGTAAAAGTTAAATTATTTAACTTAGAGTTAAATCTAATTGATAAGGTTACAATAATACCCTAAACTTGTCTAAATCCTATTGGATGATAGGATTTCGACCCATCCCCTCTTTAGCTTCGAAATAAGACCCTTTGGAACCATTATAAACTGATTTTGACTTTAATGTAAAATAATATTTTGAGATATTCCTAAGGTGCCCCTCTCCTCCCTTATAAAAGGGTACCTCCTCCCCCTCCTCCTCACACCAATTTGAGCACTCAAGCTATGCCAAACACTGACAAAATCTCTTCTACACTTCCCTAGCAACATCCTAGAGGTTCTGGTCTTCCTCAGGGACCAATTTTAGTTCCCTGAGAGGAGGTCTCAAAGAGGCGCTTCAAAGAAGAGGTAATTACCGTTACCAATTCTTTCATCTTTATTTCTTCTTCCACTTCTTCTTCTTAGGTTGTTTAATTATGAAGTAATAACATAAGTATCACTCATATACTGATATGTTATTATAATTATGAAACAACCCTATTTCACCATCTATCCATCCTACGGAAAAAGAAATCACCGCGCGTGCGTACGTACGGAATACCGTCTCCACGCCGTGGTGTAATCTATTTTCCACCACCACCTTACATGGATGGGTATAATGGTGTAAAGAATAACTATACATAGTTATTAAAACATCATATTGATTCTGATATATTTTATAATACACTCCAATTCAATTCAATATTTATGGAAATGATATCATCGCTCGTGCGTACGTACGGACTACCGTCTCCACGACGCGATGAGATTCATTCTCCATGTTAACCATTTAAGAATGATTATAAAGTATATATAAGAAATAATAATGAAATATATGACATTATAAAGCTACTGGATTTATGTATATATATATATATTTATGTCATCTACTTACTTCCATTTCAAGACAATAAGGAAAGGAAAACAACGTTCATGCGTACGTACAAACTACCGTCTCCATGAACGGTGTTTTTCATTTTATTTATCTATCTATTATATATATATATATATACTGAATATATATGATATATAAATCATGTTTTATATTCTGGAAGTAAGTAAATCATGATATAAGTAATAATGATGTCAAGAACAACAATTCAAAACACCTACAATAAATGAAACGATTTTACCCAAAACGCTTCTTTAACATGGAATTTAAAAAAGAACGGGTAATATAATGTCATAAGGGAACCATATATGATATCATAACAATGAATATGATTCTTTAATAAGTCAATGACATTATTTAAATCATTATACAGGAGGTTCGGACACATACGAAGCAAATCGGACCTAAGGTAAGGGAAATATCACAATCTCATTTTTATCCGAGATTGTTTATACTTTAGTATTTACTGGGGTGTATTTTATCATCCACATCCATGTTTCCTGAATATGTAATATTATTCCCATCCACCTACAAATTTTTAAATCCAATTTTACCCTTCGGTGTGTTTTTAGTAAAGAATATGAAAGTAATCTTTTGTCGTTTTTCGTACGAGGTACTTTTTGACTTTTCGGACAAAAGTACGAAGAATGTTTTTTTTAACTTATACGGCATGAATGGATTTTTAAAAAATTATTCCCAAGAAGCTTCCTTTACAAGTTTTCGTGTTTATTTTTAATCAACTTCTTTAAGTTTAAAATTGTATGACATGTTAAGAAAAGAAAAGTGTTTTTGAAGTAGAAAGGATATTTTCCTCAAGAATGTAGTTCAAGTATTTTATCAAAATTATTTTCCATCTAAGATAATAAAAGGGTTCTGTTTTTATCCCTATTATTACATTGGTTTGATTATGTTGTGATGGAAATATTTTTATGAATTCCTTTATCTTATATGGTTTGTTTTATGATGTCATGATGTTTCAAGAATCCCATTTTTGTTACATGTGTTATGCGATGATGTATGATTTATGATTATGTGGCACACATAAGAAAGGATTCATTATAAGATGGGTGGGACCTATATATCCCTCCAATTCATTGGGTAAAGATTTTATATCTCATGAGATAGACATGGCTGGAATGGTAGGTTACACCGTTTCAGTGAAACAGGACTGAAACGAGGGTTACTCGATTCAGAAAGGGACTTTGTCCACTAAGATAGTCTTGCCAATGAGTCTTGACTAACAAGAAATGATTCTCCATGAATATGAGTGAATTCCACAAAGTTTCATGTTTTAAGTTATGATTATTGTGATTAAATTTCACTGACATGATTTATCCCATGTTATGAAATTATGCTCTCTTTTGCAGGTTATGATTTCCAAAATGTTATGTTCTTATGAATACGATGTGATTGATATTTCTTTTGTTTACCCTTACTGAGCATTTGAGCTCACCCTTTTATGTTTTCTTTTCCCCAGGATATAAAGAAAGGTTTTAGGTAAAAAAAAGGAAGATCTTTATGGGAGATGTTGAAGATCTTTCACCACGATTAGAAGATTTTATTTCGAGTTTCCAAAGACACTAAACTATTACGATCCTTGTGTGTGTGTTTTTGTTATGTACTAAGTATTCCGCAAAATTAATGTAATGTCAATGTACATCAGGCTTTGAGTCTCTACAGTTGGTATCAGAGGAAAGGTTTAGTCAACCTTTGGAAACTAGGATGCGAAAACGTTAGTGAGATCCCTAGAGATATTTCCAAGGTATGTCTAGGGATGTCCCTAAGGATAAGTATACGTATAGGATATAATCCTAGAACTACGATAATGATCTTATAATTTAACCTAAGATGTTAGATATTAAGGGTACTCCCCCTTTACTATGTTGTTTTCCCTAGCATTATTTTGCCTCTCACACTTTTCTGTTTGGGTTTTAGAAAATGGCTGGAAACAAGATGATTCACAATAATGGAGGATATGATGGATAATGGAATGATATTCTTCATGAGCAACCAAATGAAATGGGATTTGGATGTCCAAACATCATTATTATGCCGAATCAAAAATCTCATAATATGATCAATAAAGTAAAATTTGGTAAGTTTCCTGACTCGACTAATAAGAGAAAGATGGAGTTCCATGATGATCATAGAGGAAAGAAAGTTCAATTACCCCTATGTAAATCATGTGGGAAGAGGCATCAAGGAGAATGTTTCAAGGGAACTGGCAGATGCTTTGGGTGTGGAAAAGAAGGACACAGAGCAAGTAAGTGCAAAGGAAAAGGGTCGGTTAACACCATGGATGAGGATAATGGTATTGCTACGACATCAAAAATGGTTAAGTGTTTTAAATGTGGAATGTATGGGCATTATGAAAACAAATTCCCTAAGGGAAAGAATCATGAAGAGAATCAGTATGGTCATATGGGTAGTATTTATGTAGATGATGATGAAGAGACTACAAATGATATGTGAGATGAAAGAATTTTTGAAGCTCGGTCAATGGTTTAAGAATGTAGTGGAATGATTACATGTTTATCATGTGTAATTTTGTATAAGTAATCTCATGCTACTATGGAATAAAGAGACATCTATGGATTGTTACACTGTTGTTTTTCCTTGTGTTTTGAAAGTGTATGATTAATGTTACCAGTATCCATGAAAGGTTATTCAGATATTTTTGGAATGTAGATGATATGCGCATAATGAAGGGATAAGGAGAAAATTAAATGTTTTATAGTATTCATGAGCTCATGATTGATATAAGGACTAAGTGATATCATGGTTTGAGTATATAGAATTTTGAGGATTTTGGTATGTGAAAAGTGTTAACTTTTAACTGCATTCAGGTTTTCACTATGGTTCAATGGGTATTCAAGAGAATACATTATTAAGGACTTTGAATGTTTGGAATGTGACCAAAAAAACATATCTTATGTTATATGGGGATCAACGATGGTATTAAATCTCTGGTAATCGTTTTCACTATGTTATGAGAGTGGACGACAGTATTATGGATAAGCCTAAAGATTGGAATGGATTATGTTGTACATAAGTTAGTATTGTTTAAGGATAGAAGTTTTTTCGATATTATTGATGGGATGTTATAGTAATATAGTTTTAGAAAAAAGACAACCTGCAGGACGGGCGACAGCCCATCGCGTCAGACAAGGCTGTAGGAATCGAACCCACAACTGAAGTGCGACTGGCCTTTATCGCCTACCACTGGCCTACAGGAAGTCCCTGTTTAGTAAAAACTAGTTTTATTATATTAAGAAGTATGATATATGAAGTATAAGTCCATTTTAGGAACCATATATGATTAATCTCACTATAGATCGACTTATGTATATAATTTTTGCTAACCTTTTGTTTGAGACAGATGGAATGACCCGTCATTCTATCACATGATCTGCTAACACTTCACGAATAACAAATCCAACTTCATTTATTTAAGAGATGAAGTGGAAATTGTTCAAGGCATGAACAACAGTGAGATTGTACCAAAATAAAGAAAGTATTTATTCTATTTCAAATTTTCAACTTTAGGGAAATGATCTTGAAAACCAAAAATGTTGTCCTAGTGATCTTATACCTGATGAATCAGATGGTACCTTAGATCGTCACAAATTTATGGATTTGTGATTACTGGATTTTCCATAGCCATGTTCTCTACCACTCTCCATCAGAACATAATGGTTAGATTTCTCTTCCATATCCATATTTTCACCTATGTGGAAACCCAGTGATTAGTTTATTTGGGTAATCGTTACATTTCATACTTTAGTTTTTAAATCCAAGTTTTGGTATTCCGTTTTACGATGTGGGTTTCTATTAAAGAAACTTTCGAATAGTAAACCATTTATAACCCCGACGAATTTCGAGGGCGAAATTCATTTTAAGGGGGGTAGAATGTAACAGCCCGAGATTTTATGAAAAATATTCTTTTTTATTTCACTAATGTCTTTTTTTGTACGCTACACCAAAAGGAGCTTGCACAACACGCATCCTTGACTTGCCTTGCATTACACTCAATCGCGACCTTCCTCGATAGCGTATGTAGTACGCAATACCGAGTTTCACTAAACAACGATATGCTATTAAAATATTATTATAACTAGCCGTTATGAATAGTAATAACCACCTTTTAAAATTTTAGAAATTTTAGATCTCAAAATGGACTTCATTTTTGGATTCGGAGTATCGAGTTTATCCTAAGGTGAAATTTTGGTACTTTTCGGATAACTTTCATATTCTGATGAATAGTGAAAATTACTAAATTATAATTAAAAACAACTTTTTTAATCGAAATAATTAATAGTGATAAATTATTAATTTGAGTGGTTTTAAAATATATTTAGAATATATTTTTACAATTTAATACAATTTTGGTCATTGAATGTAATTTCACATTTAAACGAGGCATAATCAAGTGTCAATCTTTTGATAGATATTGTTTCTTAAAAACACGCTATTTGTTTTAACAGCGGGATTTAATTATAAAATTAATTAATGCAACTTCTATGTTATGAATTTGGTAAAATAGACTTCATTTTTGAATTCGGAATATGAAATATAGCTTAGGATGAAATTTTGGCATTGTTCTGAAAAACATCAATTTTTGATGAATAGTGAAACTACTAAGTGGTAGTTAAAAAAACTGAATTTTTCATAAAACTTAATTTTACCGCTTCTGTGAATGGAATTTCAAAAATCCGAGAGACACAGTTGATGTCAGTAAGTAAAATGTGGTTCAATGAGATGAAAATAATTTTTGGTGAATAGTAACTTTTTACTTTTATTTACCACGGTTAAAAGTAAATAGGGTAATTAAGGGTAAGATTGATATTAATATTACCCTAACACATGTCCTAATTCTATTTTACAAGTGTATATCGACCAAAAAAAACCTTAATTGTAAAATATTATCATTTAGGCCCACTTGTATTAGATTAGGACATTTATTATTATTTTATTTAATGAATAGTTAAAATAGTTAAAATCAATGTTTAATAACTAAAACATTTTTAATATGGGGTTATACATACGATAAATTCGACTATAAATATTCATTAGAAAGCTAAAAAGATTTCATACATAATGATATTTTATTTATAGTTTTTAGACTTTAAATAAATTAATTTATTTATGACACAACAATGATGCAGTAATTACCCTTTTAAGGAAATATTTTCATAATTGATGTTATAAATGATCAAATGAATGTAATTTGAGACTTTTTATGAATTCCACTAATTTTCTAGGTTACTATGATATATTAGTGTTGATTTAATCAACTTGGTTTGAACATATAATTCTGTTATGACTTTCACAAAAATCATATATAAAATAGTGTCAAAATTGAGACAAAATAGTTTTTAAATCAAATATTATATTATTAACTGTTATTTTATTCCTAAAAATCTAAGGTTCGGCCAAATGACTTAGATACGGATATATATATTAATAATAAACAAGTTGGGGTTTTTTTGGAATGTTATAGTAAGTGTATTAACCATATAGTGAAAGAAAACAAAAAGACACGGTAAAAGTTAATTTATTTAACTTAGAGTTAAATCTAATTGATAAGGTTAAAATAATACCCTAAACTTGTATAAATCCTATTGGATGATATTATTTAGACCCATACCCACTTTAGCTTCTAAATAAGACCCTTTTTAACCATTATAAACTGATTTTGACTTTAATGTAAAATAATATTTTGAGATATTCCTAAGGTGCCCCTCTCCTCCCTTATAAAAGGGTACCTCCTCCCCCTCCTCCTCACACCAATTTGAGCACTCAAGCTCGGCCAACCCCTGCCAAAATCTCTTCTCCACTTCCCTAGAAACATCATAGAGGTTCTGGTCTTCCTCAGGGACCAATTTTAGTGCCCTAAGAGGAGGTCTCAAAGAGGCGCTTCAAAGAAGATGTAATTACCGTTACCAATTCTTTCATCTTTATTTCTTCTTCCACTTCTTCTTCTTAGGTTGTTTCATTATGAAGTAATAACATCAGTATCACTCATATACTGATATGTTATTATAAGTATGAACAAACCCTATTTCACCATCTATCCATCCTACGGAAAAAGAAATCACCGCGCGTGCGTACGTACGGAATACCGTCTCCACGTCGTGGTGTAATCTATTTTCCTCCACCACCTTACATGGATGGGTATAATGGTGTAAAGAATAACTATACATAGTTATTAAAAAATCATATTGATTCTGATATATTGTATAATCCACTCCAATTCAATTTAATATTTATGGAAATGATATCATCGCTCGTGCGTACGTACGGACTACCGTCTCCACGACGCGATGAGATTCATTCTCCATGTTAACCATTTAAGAATGATTATAAAGTATATATAAGAAATAATAATGAAATATATGACATTATAAAGCTACTGGATTTATGTATATATATATATATTTATGTCATCTACTTACTTCCATTTCAAGACAATAAGGAAAGGAAAACAACGTTCATGCGTACGTACGGACTACCGTCTCCATGAACGGTGTTTTTCATTTTATTTATCTATCTATTATATATATATATATATACTGAATATATATGATATATAAATCATGTTTTATATTCTGGAAGTAAGTAAATCATGATATAAGTAATAATGATGTCAAGAACAACAAGTCAAAACACCTACGATAAATGAAACGATTTTACCCAAAACGCTTCTTTAACATGGAATTTACAAAAGAATGGGTAATATAATGTCATAAGGGAACCATATATGATATCATAACAATGAATATGATTCTTTAATAAGTTAATGACATTATTTAAATCATTATACAGGAGGTTCGAACACATACGAAGCAAATCGGACCTAAGGTAAGGGAAATATCACAATCTCATTTTTATCCGAGATTGTTTATACTTTAGTATTTACTGGGGTGTATTTTATCATCCACATCCATGTTTCCTGAATATGTAATATTATTCCCATCCACCTACAAATGTTTTAATCCAATTTTACCCTTCGGTGAGTTTTTAGTAAAGAATATGAAAGGAATCTTTTGTCGTTTTTCGTACGAGGTACTTTTTGACTTTTCCGACAAAAGTACGAAGAATGTTTTTTTTAACTTACATGGCATGAATGGATTTTTAAAACATTATTTCCAAGAAGATTCCTTTACAAGTTTTCATGTTTATTTTTAATCAACTTCTTTAAGTTTAAAATTGTATGACATGTTAAGAAAGGAAAAGTGTTTTTGAAGTAGAAAGGATATTTTCCTCAAGAATGTTGTTCAAGTATTTTATCAAAATTATTTTCCATCTAAGATAATAAAAGGGTTATGTTTTTATCCCTATTATTACATTGGTTTGATTATGTTGTGATGGAAATATTTTTATGAATTCCTGTATCTTATATGGTTTGTTTTATGATGTCATGATGTTTAAAGAATCCCATTTTTGTTACATGTGTTATACGATGATGTATGATTTATGATTATGTGGCACACATAAGAAAGGATTCATTATAAGATGGGTGGGACCTATATCTCCCTCCAATGCATTGGGTAAGGATTTTATATCTCATGAGATAGACATGGCTGGAATGGTAGGTTATACCGGTTCAGTGAAACAGGACTGAAATGAGGGTTACTCGATTCAGAAAGGGACTTTGTCCACTAAGATAGTCTTGGCAATGAGTCTTGACTAACAAGAAATGATTCTCCGTGAATATGTGTGAATGCCACAAAGTTTAATGTTTTAAGTTATGATTATTGTGATTACATTTCACTGCCATGATTTATCCCATGTTATGAAATTATGCTCTCTTTTGCAGGTTATGATTTCCAAAATGTTATGTTCTTATGAATACGATGTGATTGATATTTCTTTTGTTTACCCTTAGTGAGCATTTGAGATCACCCTTTTATGTTTTTTTTTCCCCAGGATATAAAGAAATGTTTTAGGTAAAAAAAAGGAAGATATTTATGGGAGATGTTGAAGATCTTTCACCACGATTAGAATATTTTATTCCGAGTTTCCAAAGACACTAATCTATTACGATCCTTGTGTGTGTGTTTTTGTTATGTACTAAGTATTCCGCAAAAGTAATGTAATGTCAATGTACGTCAGGCTTCGGGTCTCTACATGAAGGGAATGGTGGTCTAAACTATATGAACATAAACTAGGAATCTATGTCCATCAATCATGAATCTAGACTGTGTTTGAATCTTACTTTGAATTGTTTTAGTTTAGAACCTCCTTGTATCTATTCACAATGGTCATTTCAATCTGCCATTCATCACATATCTGTTTGAGATAGTCACCTATTGTACAAAATATATGTTCTTATTCTAAGATCCAATGGACCATATATTATGACGTTAAACTAAGAGAATCTATAACAAAACATATGACCTTAAACAAATTTCCCATTGTCTAAACTCTATGACCATAAACTAAGAGATTGTGGTCCATATAATACGACCTTTATCTATTCACAAGTATCATGAGATTTAATACCTTAAACCAATATACATCTTATTTTCTATGAAACATGACACTAAAATCTTTGATATTGGTACAATAATTATGAACGTAATCTATTTATAGAAATTGTAGTCTGAGTTGTATGTCATTAAACATCCTACCATCCTCAACACAAAATACAAAACTATTTTCATACCTCATCTAAAAATAGGAATCCTTTTAATAATATATGATGTTTAATATATATGAAATTGGGATTCCTTATATGATATGTATGAGATAGTCAAAAAACAATACCCTATGTTTCAAACGTGTAATTCCCCCTTAACATTTTTGAGATGCCTCAATTCCCCCACTAGAGAGGATTGGCCCCACATGTATTGGTTGCCTACAACATAATGTTCCATAACTATGTGTTCCTTGATTAAAATATTCATCAGATATATATATTCCTAGACATAATATCTTCAGGTCCTTCCATAAAATTATCAACCCCTTGTCCCATTAGTCCATTTTTTGTACCAATTACATTATATAAATCCTTGTAGTATTTAGCTCAAGGTTGGAACATTTTATGTGATATTTTTTGGCTTCTTTCACATCGAGTTTTACTTCTATCAATATAAAATTATACCCTTGAAGTAAAAATAACCCTAGACCAAGGTTCATGACTTTAAAATTATTTCAGCCTTTCCCCATGTCCATGAATTGTAAAATTAAACTACGGTCCTCTGGTTCCCATTACTAGTTTCAAACATGAGCCTCCTTTGGCCCCATTCACATCAAGTTTTATCTATTTTATGTCATATAATTACTCTAAAACAAACAAATCCGCAATCTTGACATAACAACATTAAATTGATTGAACATAATTTAAGAAACATGAAATTATAATGGTTTCCATGTTCTATACCAAACACCATTAAACTTTATTAAACCATCTTAAAGATCACATCATGTGGTGCAGATCCACCATGGATCCATTCACATGGGGTTTTAAATCTTGATCCATCAGATTATCCTTGAATCCAACTCTGTATGGTCTATGAATTATGACCTTAAATTGTTCTCCACCTGACTCTTTTCCATGAACTCAATCTAGGTACCCTTGTCCAAGCCCTATGACCCAATTTTTTTTTGCGTTCACAACTCATTTTCAGGGTCTTCTAGACCTATGATGTTCTAGATATCCCATTACTCAACCTTCAAGAACTATGTGTCTGGATCCCCATACTCATTGGATAAGTATCGAGACCCATACATTTATTCTTGGGTTCAAACCACTGATTCACTGCAAGTCTCCCTATTACCTATGATATTATCACACAAAAATGTTTTAGGGGAATTATTTCAAGGTATAACACCATTAATTTACATTGACCCATCATTAGGATGAGAATCCCACATAAACTAATATGAGAATGAAAAATATAGGAATCTTAATTAGAATGTATCTCTATAATCCAAAGTGTATGATGTTGAACTGCAGTCTTACCTCATATAACTTTGATATGCCTTCTATGGGGATACTCTATTACCATAAATCAAATCTAGAAGATCCATATAGAAAATATGGGATTAACAAGCACTATTTTCTTTAGCACACCATGTCAAACATTTACCTTCCCTATATAAATCCAGGATGCCCCGTATCCTATTAGGAAAAGATTTTATATCCTAATTAGAGAGGGTACACTCCTTAGAGATCTAATTTCCTTCCATGTCTTGTTCATAGCTATGTTTTTTATCATTACCATTATTATGGGATGTGTAGTGTAGCCCATATTTTTCATCATGGGTAGAACCCTGCATTTTTTACTTATTTTGGGACATCTCTTTCGCTATTATCATGTTACTGACCTATGGTATAAATTGACAATGTATTTCATTTCATGTGGTCTATTTTTCCCTCCATTCATAAATTTATCAGTTTTCCTTATCATATAAACCAACTTTGGAAACTTGTACCCCTTGGTTTAAGATACAAGACTTTAAACCATAAATATATCATATAGTCTTTGTTCTATTAAATTAATATAATAATAACAATAATAGGAGTTTCTTGAATTTAAACTTCAAATCCCAACTCCCTAAGAAAATGACATTAAAATTCATCCACACAATTTAGGATAAAAGTGGGATTCCTCATATGATATATATGTGATGGTGATTTAAAATTTCTTAAATCAAGATCCCTCATATAATAAGTATGAGATGAATTACACATTACCCCATACAACAATGTGATTTCTTCTAATGTGATATTATCTGATATCCTCTCGAAAGAGAACATATCCATATCAGAATTAGTCTCATACTGTAATTTATCTTCAATGATCAATGAATTACCCCTATTTAAATAATCATCATCTGCCCAATCCGATAAATCTCAATAATGGAATGATCTCACACAACAGCAGCTCTCCATCAATCATGGGATCATTCCTAGAAGGATATTTATTAGAAAATAGCAGATCCAATTTATCAAACATGGTCAATAGTTGGTCACATATTTTTTCACCAAATCTCTAACCGATGAGAGTATATAAGCTTTGATTCATACTTGGTCATTAGTTTCTTCCCATCTACTGATTATTCTTGTATATTAATATACTGGTTGAGTAAGTTAAAATAAGAATCATATATTTTTCATCCATTTCAATCCCTTATTTTGTTCTCCCAAGCGAGCCATGGGAACTACATACTGCTTCTTTTTTCTCAAACCAAACATTGATCTTTTGATCATAGGAGTCTGTTGGGTTTTCTAAATTTATTTTTAGAACCACCACCTCCCCATTGGTCCAAGCCTAATAATTTATTCTATGTGAATGATTCCCATTATGTCTCATGTGGTGTGTGGCCTCTATGGATCCAATCATGCCGGGTTATTACTCATTCGTTCGGCATCAAAAATTCTTGGGTACTAATTGGTATGAAATCTAGAACCATAAAGTAGGAGTCCAAAACCAAATACTATGAAATTAAATACGTTTAATGTCATTCTAGGATTTGTTTTGTGGATTATAGTTCCATAACTAAATTCAAATTGGGTTTGTAAACTCTTCGCACTACACATATCTATTTGAGATGATCTTCAGTCTATGTATTATGATATGAATTTTTTTTTCACATCCCTATATATGTAATATGTAACATTATACCTACATGTAACTCAATTAACATCCGGTTATCACTCATTCATGCTTCAAATTTTCTTATGGGGTATCTACTTTATCTCCATGACTTATGACCTTAAACTAAGAGTCGTTGTCCAAACATTATGACATTAAACTAAGATCTATAGTCAATACTCCATGACCATAATATGAGGGACATAGTCAAAACATCATACATTAAACTATACATATATTGTGTATCTAGGATATTCTACATGGAAGGGCCTTCTAATATCCCCATTCACATAAACATGCCAATTAATTTCACATGATGATTAAATATAACCCTACCAAATGTAATGCACATGTGATGACCTCTTGGCCTGACATGAAGAAGAAAATATGGGATGATTTGCATTTTATTCACAAACCCTATGTCTGACCCACACAATGTTACTCTATGTGATACATCGTCCTTTCCATATAAAGTTAAACTTTTACTCTAACAACATCCCCATAAGGAATTAAACTATGATATTATCATTGCATAGTTCTATGTGAAATATTGATGTGTCTTTGGCCCTTTACTAAGAATAACTTTCCTATAGTACTGATATTCCACCACATCATTCATATCATTCATTTATCTTGTGTCATCCAAGACAACCTCCCCAAGATGTTGATTTTAACTTTTTCTCAAAATGATAGGCCTTACCAATGTTATCTAAACCACTATTGTGTAATTCAAATTGTTTTTGAATTCAATTCAAACATTCCATCACTTCAACCCCATGATTTTTGTGTCCCCTTGTATGGATCCACATCATTTCCATGTCTGCATAACCTCCATAACAACTATGATACCTAGAAAAAATGGATCTCCTACTACCATGGGAAAAATCCCCAACGTACTCTATATTAAATCTTTATACAGATCTTATGTTTCAAACATGTTTAACAATCGAACCTAATTTCTATATCCATATTCCCTTTTTTATGGTGTGGTTTTTGTGTTCTAAATATTCTTAGTAGTTATCAAATATCACAATGTATCCCAAATTATGTTCTATACATTTTTGTCGAAAAAAACCCCTCAAAGTGTCCTCTTGGTATGTTTTGGGTGTGGTTGTCTTTTCTAACAAATATTGATGACCACAAATGAGTATAGGTAGTGTTTTGTGAAGATATGTTTTTAAAGTGTCATAGTTTCCCAGTTTTTTCCAAATTTTTGGGCCTTAAAATCTGGGGTTTGATGCTGGAAAAGTATTTATTTCTTCATTGGATTGAAAGGTATAAATAATGTTAATTTTTTTTGGAAATTATGGGAAGTGAGTACCACAATTCATGGAATGTGTACGATGTTTCGGGAATGGTATGCTGAGCGGAAAGAAAGGTATGCCAGAGTAGTTTACGAAACCAAATATAGTTCACAGAGGAAAGCGATGTGGTATGTGGATGGATTGACATCGACGGATGAGATAGACCATGTAAGGATAAAGATAGTATGTGGACTGTATAGGAAGAATGGTTCACGGGTGGATTTCAGTTCATGGTGGAAGAAGGATCGGTATGCAGTGAAGGCTAGATTGAAGATTTGGTAAATCATAGGTTATCTGATTTTGTGGGAATATCTTCCTATGTAAGAATTCCTAACCCCATTGATTAATGTGGATACTGAATATCAATAGGGAACTTATTTTTGTTCTGGGGTTTCAGCAATGTCTGAAGGAGGGTCGTGAGGAATAATTCCACGAATGCTAAAGTGGTTCGCATGAAAGAAATTACACCGAAGGATTTATGTAGAGAAATGTAACCCAGAAAAGAAATGGTACAAGGATGAAGATGTCGGGGTACACAGGTGGTTTTCGAAGGCAGCCCGCGAACAAATAAGAGTTCACGCACATGAGGGGTTTTGTAGAGGTGGTTAGTCAGATCATTACGTGGAGGAAGTACAAGATAATGAAGGTGAAGGCAGTCTGCATGAGAAGGGTAGTTCACAGCTGCAACAATAGTACATGGAGGAAGTGTTCTACATTCCAAACCTGGTACTTAGTATGCATGAGAGGAAGGTGGTTCTCAATTTGAATAAAGAATTTTGTGAAATCTTCAAATTAGTTTTTGAAAGGATTTTTTTGGTATCTAGCAACACCTGGGAAGGAGGATGTCATCTATGGGTGAAAATGGAACATCAACGTATCATCTAACTATAAGTGATGATGCATAGATTCATGGAAATGAAGGGACCTACATTTCCATAAATTGTGACTGGCGTACATGTCGATAAACTATGCACGGATTCATTTCTAAGTGCAGTGAGCCTGGGAAGAGGAAGACGGTGACCCTTTCCACCAGTGGTGAGCCAAAGAAAGAGTCATAGGAAGTGACCCTTGGGAATGTAGTGAAAATACCCTAAATAATGTAAAGGAAGTTGTCCTGGTCATAGAAGATCTAGTGCAAACTTTGTACCCATTATTGGCTACAAGACTTATTAAATTTGGTACATCGAAATATTATCGTTGTATTCTCCTTGGACATAGCCCAGTGAGGGTTACCCAAGTTAAAATTGATGTTTTCTGTGCATGGTTTCATATTTATTCATATATTTCTTTTAGAGGAAGATAGAATTGAGTTTTTTTTAAAAACTGATCATAATGGGGAAATTTTTTAATATGTCATACACTGATTTACCCCCCTCTTAGGGTATTTGATCTAGTGAACCTATGAATTTTGTATATTGATTCACACAATTCATTCCACATTTTTCATAGAATTGAACTCCCCTTGTGTTATCCCATTCATCAACTAGCAGACATTGGAAAATAAATTAGGTGATTAAAAGATCCCAACATTATAGACACACCTCATATTTACCTGGAAACTCCCTATGGTCAATTAGTAAATACAGACCCCAAGTTACATTTTTCTGATACTCTCATATTATTGGGAAATATAATGGTCATATCTTATATCTAAAAGAGATCACGACTCATTTGAGGATAGGTATTGGTCAGTTTTTATCTCATGAATATCATTAGAGTGTTGTAATAGAAAAATTGAATCATATCTAGGTATATATTAAAAAAAACAAATGAACTAGTATTTTGGATGATCATCCCCATATTGGAAGCTCCACATTCAAAATTTTCTCTTATGGTTCATTCCTAGTTATCATGTGGTCAAGACTAGCTAGCCAATTATTAGTGGCATGTAGGGTACACTACCACTCTTTTAGGTCATATTTCTCTTCATCATTTTTAATGGACTTATTCATCCCTAATCCACATCTATTTATTCCCATATAGAATTCAGTCAACTAGGGATGTATCCCCAACCACCAAAGCTTTAGCCTTTGATAGATGTACCATCAAATGATTTACAATATTATATTAGAGGGAAAATATTGTTTCATGATTATGTTCCAACCCATCCATGTCTATAAACTCCACTTAATCAACCTCAAGTGCTTGGATATCTCGGCCTTTTGTGTCATATCAGAAATATCGTGAACCGAACAAGAAACACATGCCTCCTTGATGAATAAATCTCAAGCCACTGGATGATTTTTCCAAGTGTCCACCCCACCAGTCACTATGATGAAAAACTAGTGGAGAATATCCAACCTTGTATTAAAGATCACATATATGTTAATGAGCGATAAATTTCCACACATACCTCAATTCCTCGTGAATAATTACTTGAATCGCAACAAAGAAATCCAAGATATAATAATCAAACTCTTATAATAACATGGAATTTCATGTAAATTAGAATTCCAACACATAAATGGTTTGATCATCTATGCACATGTCCTTAGGAATGAGCTTACAGATATCTATTTATTGGAAAGATCACTTTCCAACCCTCCACTTGAAGTATTAACATCAACTACCCCCTGTGGAACCACTATGGTGGATGATAGCATCGCAACCTCTATTACTACACATACATGTTGAATTATTTCTACATCATCTCCCATATCCGCAATTGTTAAAAATTATAGATCAGAAACATATAATTCCATATCCCATGTCACCTCAACTGCCGACACAAATAATACCTCCTCCATACTATCTTTATCTTTAACAAAAACCACAAGTGAAACCCCTTTATTAAGTTCTTCAAGAATAACTACTTCAACCAACCCCATCGTAGGTCTGATCTCAACACCCTCAATTGAGGGAATGGTCTCAACTATCACTTATAAGGGTGATTTAATAGTTGGTCCAACCACCATATCCTACCTCACCAATTATTCCATGATACTAGAACCTTCCAACATCACCTCATCCCCATGAACCATTGATGGTGACATTGATGTTTCATGTTGGTCCTTGAAAACCAATTGAACTACCATTTAAAAATACATCATTATATTATAGAATTGAAAAGTAAAAGTGATTAAGGTAAAAAAATAGGGGTTTAAATGAATTGAATGTTTTAATGAGGAGATGAGACATGTTAATCGGTAATCCCCCTAGAAAGAGAATTCCCTCCACAGTGCTACATCAGTTGTAGGTGCATCTTCATCAAATGGTTGGCTGGCCATACCAATTTCATTAGGTATTTTCCCAAAACTCACAACAATAATGGGTGAGGTTTACTCACCCTCCACTCAAGGATTTTTATTGACCTCATATTCTTCCGTGATCTCTATTTCCTAACCAAGTAAAATAAGTAATTATGAGACAATATTAAGGGCCGATTAATGTCCAAAAAGTGATCAAATATTAGCAGGTTTCCCTAATTGGTACTACGATGCCCAACTCTAGATGTGGCATTATAGGAAACACTCCTTGAGGAATATCATTATCTTTATCCTTCAGCTACTCCTGTATAAGTGTGAAACACATTGAAAAGTGGGGGGGAATATGTGAAAAACATATCCTTTACTTAGATTGTCATGTGATTGGTGTTTTCTGAGGAGTACACTACGTCCTCCATCTCCTATATATATTTCATCACTTTGGCATGGGGGGTGAAAAATTATTCCCTTAAAATACCTTACCCAGTGAGGTATTTCTCATTGGTGATGAGTTATTGACACACCCCCTATAGATTGGTGATCTTTTTGTGATGTACTCATCTCTCCCAAGTATTGGGAAAAAATATCCTTGGGAAAATTAAGGTGATGTACCCATTTCCCTGAGCCTTGAAAGAATTCCCACTGGGAATCCATGGATACATGGCCATCCTTCACTAATCCATTTCCAAAAAGGGTCATGCCTGATTCTATTACTCCTATCCATTTATCATTTTCCTTTTTTAGGATAGAAACTACCATCCCTACTACTACGTACCTAATAATGTGGGAAGATCTTCCTCCCCAGTTCACCCTGAGCACAACCCACCCTTGACCCCATGGTTGTGGGGCCTCTCCATCATCGAACCAGGTGATATGATACCTCAATATCTCCCCAAGATAATATCATTCCAAGATAAACACATATTCGTGGATAATCCTATAAGAATCAATATATTGAAGATATTAGTTCCACCCTTTCCCATACTTGTGCATAAACATGTACCAAATCTATCACAGGACAAAAATATTACACTCTCAGAACACCTCGATGTACACCATTGGTATAAGACACTATAGGAATATAAATTTCCTTGTGAATAGTTTAAGGTTTTATAGCACCAAGATTTGATCATCGTCAACCCTATTCACTAGTACCTCACCTCATATTTCTGTAAGGTACAATAACAGTTTGATGTTTATCACACCATCTTTGGTCACAATCCCAATTAGGGGGGAGAATGGGTGAAACATGAATCACTATTCTATCCCAAATTTTTCCAACACTCCCACAAGTCCCAAATTATTTTGGTAACTATAGACAATATTCAGGATCGCTGGCCAGAATTTCAAGCTGGGTGGAGAGATATGGTTTGTGTATTCATATCGCCCCATCTGTGTGGCCACCCAACAATACAGAAAATAGGGGGGGGTTCAAACACATAGAGTAGATTCTTCCCTTTATTTATATAACAGATCACCCTATATAGATTCACCAATATTAGGATAACTAGGTTAACAACCACCATCGTCACTAATATTGTATCTATAAGGAATGTTCTTGGATGAACCCCCATATATTCATCCCTTGTAGAGAGAATTCAACATCTGACATGTGTGATAAAAAATCCTATAATCCGAACCACTATAACTTTATGGTTTAGGATTTATCCCTAACGATGAAACAAAATCACCTCTATGATATTCTATTAGGAGAGATATTAACCCTATTATTGTTCCCCTTATCATGTTTGTAGCCTCCATAGTTATATTTATTTTATATAATCCCCCTAAAATGTATCCACCATTGGTTTTTTGTGAAAATAATCAAACCATTAATTAAATGGTATGTTCTTCATCCTAGGAATGTTCTTGAGGGTTCCTTGAAAAAACTTATGCAATGAACATGAATGATATGTAATCATATCCTGGACCTCCAACATGTTATTTTCAAGGAGGAACATATAATATTGCATCCCCTATAATAGGATTCAATAAATGTTTTGAAGATCTTATAGGATTATTCAAACCACCCCATGATGGAAATGGATAGTTTCTGTCTGTAAAAACCACCTACATAACATCATTTTCATGATATCCTATTAGTTATAAATATGAATCTAAGAGGTCCATGATGCCTCATATGTCCCCACATTCTTATTCATGAAATATAATTCATGGGAAATTGTGATTGGCTAGTAATAATTGGCCCATTAATCAGTAATCCTTCCTCCCTATTGTAGGTCCCTTTTTTCCATCCACCATTGGAGAAGATCCTCCAAAACAACCCTATGAATCTTCGCATATTACAGTAATGAATCTCATCATCTTTATTCTCCCTATTTAAAATTTTTATGTGGTTTTGAAGATAGTTTTTGATGATTGTATCAGAATATTTTTGGATGTGGCCCCCTGTGGACCAACACGACTTGTACTATCCTGAATTTCTTATGAAAATTTGTTCCCCTCATATATTCTCCCTAAAATGATAAAAATATTTTCTCTCATAACAAAACTATAGATTGATATCCATATGAATAATGAATACTGCAATTTTGTATTTATCATTAGTAGAATGATTGATTCATGGTCTGAGGTGATGCAAATTCAACCCTCAATCATTATATTTTCAAATATTTCTTACTAATGAAGAGAAGAAACATTATCTTTTTGACTGTACATTGGGTCAAGATATAGGAATTTTTATGGGGCTAGTTCATAATTATTTGATCATGGATATTGGTTAGAAAATTTTGGGTTAATAGCATTCTTATTCCCAATGTATAGATTGTATAAAACTATTCAAGGAGAACTACTCATAGATAACATATGGTAAAGAAGGTGAGCTTCATGAGAAATAGGAAATGTAGTTATAAATACGTTGCGAAGGGTGTGAGATTTGTGAGAAAAGTGTGTAATATTATCTCTTCACAAAAGTTTGGTTTTACCTTTAAGGAACCCCTCCACTATTTATATGCTTATAACCAAACATGTCTTTTTGATTCTCTTTAAGAAGTGGGATTCACAAAGGGCCTTTTAAAATGAGCTTCATGATAGAGAGTTTCTTTCCAATTTTATTTTCCTTAGAAATTTGACCTCCTTTATCCCATAAATTCAAAATATGAGGGGTGGGGGAAGATTTTTGGAGCAGATATAAGTGTTCCATGGGAGTGGTCATCAAATTTTTGACATTATCTAGGTTAATTCGAGTAAAAAAACAAAAAACCTACATAAGGGTCTGTATGGGGAGGAAAATCTCCTTATTAAACACCAAGAGATCATGATGCTCTCATGAAAATAGTCTTAATAATTAATGTATGAAGGTATATAAGTAACCTCCAAACTGTGATAATTTGGAGTCATTGAACCCTTCAAAGATTTTGTGAATTGTAGATAGTAATGTTCATAAAAGTGCATATCAGACTCGTAGAAAACATCTATTCCTGAGGCTCATAATTATTCATGACTACCTCTGATATTAAAAATAACCCTAAACTATAAATATCCCCATAGATCTATCTATTTCATGGATTCATAGGCTTTCAACTTCTAAAAATATCTCCCAATTCAGGAACCACCTGAGCATCATAAACAACGGAGAAAATGTATCATCAAAGGTATTCAATCACAGTGAGACCTCCTCTATTTTGTTATTGAGAGGCTCCAAAAAAAGTGGAAATTAATTTTGTAAATTCCCATTACCTTTAGGTAAGAATAATTTCCTATAATCCACTTGAGGCTTTTAAAATCATTCAACCATCATGGATCTCTCTACATTGTTTCTAAAATTAATTGTGTAGTAGGGACCCAATATTTCATAGAGCTTATCCATTAACAAAACTCATGTCCTCTGTGAGGACCCTAGGCATCATGAGACACTTCTTTGAAAACATTAAGTATTCAAGAAGAACTAGTTTTGGGATTCTCCTTGGTTCCTCACCAATGCTAAAACCCCTTAATGAAGGTTTAGTTTATTTGTCCCCAAACAAATCCAGTGCTGGTTCAACTACTCCTTGAGTCCCCATGTGACCAGTGTCACCCACTCCCATGTCCACCCACTTGATCCTATTTGTGTCCTAAGCCTCCAGAAAACATATTTCAACTAAAAAAGGAACCCTAACCAATTTTTCATTATGAATATGTTCCATAATTTTACCTCATTATTGACCACTTCTCTAGGGTAGTGCCAAAGCGATAGTTCTCTAATAGGTTCATGAGTAGTGGTCAAGTAATACCTAAGGGTGAGGGGTGATTCCCAACATGTCTAATATACATGATAAAAAATTTCATAGTTACATGTCATAGTTATTCGACATTTAACTTCATGAAAACATCCTTAACACATGATGGAGGACTATATATTTTCCCTATGTGATGAACATAAGATTCCATATGTATGATCATCATGGGATGCCACTTTCTCTTACCCTGGGGTATAAGACTTCCATTATATAAAAATATATGAAAAATCCCCACACCATCACTCATATATAATACTTTAATGAAGCAATATTATTTACCTCATGAAGTCAAACATGATGTATCAGTCCTTTCAAATGAACCTAAACTAAAACATCTAAATAAATGGGTATTTATACACATCTTCTAAATATGGAATGTAGGATGAGTCACAATGGTTGAATCCCGATAATGGTAAAATATTTGGACGTTCCTTATTAAAGATGAACCTCCAAAACCTACCAACATGGGGTGTTCATAACCAATGGTAAATTATCCATGTGTTCCCTCCTAGGGACATATCTCTCAGATCATCCTTCACAAGGCATTTCAGTCCACTGATAAAATATTAATGCGTGACTCCTTCCCTCATAGGGATGAATCCCATTGATCTACCTATGTGGGGAATTCTAATAATCCACATCATCTCCACAAGTCATTAAACTCATTCCATTATATGTCTTAATGGGATTTTCAGATACACTTAAAAAGGACATAGAACTTGTGATCTAATTGAGAACACCTACCCCTTGTAGTAAACATGGGATTATTAAGGTTAAAATACATAGAATACCTAAAATCCTATAATTATTTACCTCCAAATAACTATGATAAACCTTGGTTTCCACAATGAGGATGCCTCATTTGATATTACCTATAAAGATAAAGATTTATTGATGATCGTTGTACTAATTGTGCAGACATTCCAACAGATTCCAAATGTGAATAATATCCTAACTAAATGTTATGACTCTATCATGATAGAATTTGTTTAATTAAGTTGGATAATTATAGATATGGTACTATTAATGAGTTCCAAAAATATGAGTTAATCTATGAGGGAGGCCTAATCTATTAAACATTATGCATGTTGGAATCCATGGAAATAGGAACTGATATCCCACAATCCTATTTTCATCGTGGATAAGATTCATTGATGAAGGTAATGCATGTTTCTTGACTTTGGAGGTTGAGATATAAAGGAAACGGAAGTTAACACACATATTATCTACACATTAAGGACCCAATAAATGTTTAAAACGTAGTTATATTCTATAAAATGAAGGTTATATAGCTAATATCCAATTACACTAAACCCTTTCTAAGGGACGTGTTCCTTATCTTAGATGTAATGTTTAATTATATAAAATGATATAATATCTATTTATGTATTTCTCATGGAATGTAATTTTGAATAGAAGTGGTATTTTGTTATTTTTTGGTATTAGGTGATGAATTATTGTGGAATCTAACTCAGTGTATACTATGTTGAATCAAAAAAAATTATAGGTTAAAATAAAAGCATTAGAGTATGATATCTTATATTCGTTATTACATATAATTTTTTTTATTACTATTATATTATAATATATTTAATTATTTTTATTAAAATTTATAGTTATGGATTAATTTTATTACTTTAACCAAGTTGAGACAAGTTAACAATGAGTAAAATTGAAAATTCCATAATTTCCTAGCTAAACAAACAATTAGAGGGAAAATGGCATGGAAAGTTTTTTAGATTTACTATCTCAGTTTATGAATAATATCCCAAACCATGTCAAACTCATGAACACACCAAATAGTACACATGGTTTTATTGATTCTATTTTATTCCAGTTTCCTCCAACAATTAAAGAAATTTTGATCCAATATTTTATGAGAAAAGGCCAAAAAGATAATAAGTTATTTTATATTCATCAATGATCAAAATGATAAAAGGTAATAATATATTTTTATTAGATCAAGGGTTTTTATGATTAATGGTGGATTCTTGTCAAGAAGGTAAGGAAAACAAGATTATATTAACTCCATATAATGGGAGTATTTTAATAAAATATTCATCATTAAATATTTTCCTTGAAATATTTTCCCATGATGGAATTGGAATGAATTGATATTAAAAAAATTATAATTCATCAGTTGGTTTATATGAATAATACTTCATGAATAAATCAAGGTATGAATCATTTTTTATTATCTATATTTATAATAAAATATATCATTTCTTTAGATTCTTAAAATTATGTCTCCAAAAAAAGTCATCTATTACAGACATGGGTAGCTACGAATTAACATTTCATTATAAACATAATATAGAAATTTAAATTGGTGACTCTAATTATTAAAATGGGTTTTTTGAAAATAAATAATAGTGATCCATCATAACTATAATTATAAATAACATTTTTTAATGAATATTAGATGACCCATTTCCAAAAAAATGAGGAAGGAGACACTGGGGAAATTTTCTTTGTGGTTTCAAGATATGTTTTATATTTGGTAGATTTGATCATCCATAATGAAATTTCTATAATGTTACAAAGAGTAAAATGTATATTAAAAATGAGAGGAAGACACCAAATAATGAACCTCCCACTCGTCATTTGGTAAAAGATAATTGTTTCGGAATTATTAAAATTAATGTATGAATATTTAAGGTAATGAAGAAATATAGATATAAAAGACCTCTAAAAATAATGGAAAAAGTGAGAAAATATGAAATAAATAATTTTTAAGTGGTTCAAAAAAATTGTATTGGTGAAATTTACTGTGGTTATCCAGTCAAGTATTAAAAGAAAATATTATTTGACAATGGTTCTTATCATTCCTTTGTATCATTCTTGTTTGGAAACATTATTAACTCACCGCCTCAAAAAATGGACGTTGTATTATTACTGGAAAAAAATTTAGTGTGATAATTGAATCCAATGTATATAACTCTCATCCAATTAATATTTTTCAAGAGAAAATTCTATAAAAATTGTCTATTCTTCCCTGTGGTAGATATTAATGTGATATTTGGAATTAGTTGAATCTCTTTACATAGATCTCATATTGATTTTATGTATTGGGAAATCACATTCTATGTACCAAATCATTGTATGATTCGATACCAGCGAATCGATAACTATGAACTCTCATTGGAAAAAATACTTTATATGAGTTCTGAAACAAAATAATTATGGTTATATAGATTAAATAGTTTAAGAATAAGGGAAATTTCATCCCTTGATATATTCATACCATCATGAATTTTGATCATTTTGGGACCATATATTATCAAATAGTGATATTACTAAACCACTCTCGAGTGAATGGAATAATCCATGTATCACTATTAAAGAAGTATCTACTAGATCTATCATATGTAATCAATTCGTAATTTTTTACAATTATAACAAGAACTTTCTTATGATCAATAGGCGATGGGGATATTGGATCATATAGATAATTTATTTTAAAGAAAGACAAACCACATAGAAAAAGTTTTATAGTGAAATCATATGTTTTATATAGATATATAGGAACGATATGATTATTGGAGAATAAAATTACAAAAAATTTATCATCGTTGTAATAAAATTTTAAACATGAAATTTGTTAATGGGTGTTATAATGTAAAACATAATGTTTTTAGTATGAATTTCACTTAAAATACATATTTTGTCTTTTATAACTTTTGACACATTCCAAAAAGGAAGAAAATAATCAATTATTTGTTTAATTAAGAAGGAATTTTATAGTACAAAATTAAATACACAATAAAATAATTAAATGAAAGATTATAAGTAAGTTTACGTAAGTAATAAAACCCCACAAAAAATACTTGAAGATTGAAATTACCATCTTCATTATATTCTATGAATATCATACCAAAGATTATAACATTATAATAAAATAAAATTGTACAAATATGAGAAATATCGTAGGGAGTATGATGAATGATTTCAGATATATATTCAAGGCTATGCACATGAATATAGTATGAAAATTATATATATGGTCATTGGTTATATGGTCATTAGACATACAACTAATGGACATATGTATTTTTGATATTTGGATATGGGGGTATACATGAATGAAATAGGTGAATAAGAATAATTTTTCTATATAGTGAAAATTTTAAAAAATATTTAATTCAAATACAATAAATAATTATGGAATGAAATAAAAAATAATAACAAATGAAAATATTTGTTTATAAAATGTATTTTTTATTTAATATATATTATTATTATTATGATTAAAAAATAATTTTATGTTTTTATAACATTTAGTGATGGATTATACTACTGGTGTATTGATAATGATAAATGGCCATTAAATAATTAACTAAGTTTTATGTGATGTGATTAGTATAATTAATGGTAAAAGTGATATTTTCAATGATTTTTTACAATATGTTATTTAACATTATATTATTAAATTTAATATTAAACATATTACTGATGAATCTTATAAAAATTGTTGTTAATTTTATAGAATAATATATTAAAACCCAATTAATTTGAAATTAATATATAATAATATTAAGAATAAAATTTTTAAAAATGTATTTTTATATAAAATATATTTTTATATATATTTAGGTAATAATTTGAAAATTATATTTCAAATATCTAGTAATTGAATTAGAATAAATTGAGACAATTATTTTATTAAAAACATCAAAACTACATTAGAGGGATCATCTTACCTTCTAAGTCAAAAAATAATTATGATAGTAAATAATTAAACTATTTAAACACATGTTAATTATTATGGATTGAATTTTGGGTTATTATTAAGTTATTTATAAAATATTAAAGTATTTTTTAATTGTGGTAGGGAATAATAAATTTATTACCAAAAATTATTTACATTACAGAATTAAATCCATTGTCATTCTATTTTTACCCTACTCCTAACCCACTTCCGCAAAGAAAGGTCCCTTATTTTTACTTATAAAATTATACCTCCACCAACCCTTAAAATCAACTCATATAAATATGTTTTATCTTGTATATTTTCCCTAATAAACTATCATATAGTCTTATCCCATGTTTGTAAATCCTTGGTCATAATAAGGAGCCTACATTTCTTCATATCATATGAAGACGTTGCGATACATGGATATTTTTTAATGTGTGGAATAATTTCTTCTTTAGGCCCGTTTAATTACCAATATCATCAATTAATAAATATTATTAAATAACCTAACTATCTAATTTTATCATTATTAGGATTTTTAAACAATATATTACTATATATATCATTGTGTTCTTACTCCTTCATTAGTTTTTGATAGTTTTTTGGTAGGTTTTATTACCTATTTCAATGATTCTATAAATTTACCATCATTATTGACTAGGATAAATTAAATTATGGTAGTATTTAATAATAATTATTAATTTTAGAGTTGTTTTTAAATATTTAATTGTAATAAATAGATTTATTTTAATTAAAACACAACTCTTTTTATTGAATATAAATTCACAAAAAAAAGCATATTTTCCAACATGTTTTATAAAGAAGCTCTTGTAATTTCATGAAAATATTATTTTACTTAATTAATTTATAAAAACACATATATAATCTCTAGGACCATATTTAGGTTATTTAAACATGATAAAGGAGAAAGAACCATAAATTTAGTATAAAATCATTAACATCAATAATGTTTTAGATTTGTTTTGAATTTATTTATTTTGTTCTTTATTTTGCATTGCATGAAACTCTATGTTTATCTTACAATATGTGAAGTACTGATTTTTTCATTCATTACAAAAAGAATTGAGATTAGAACACATGAAATAATGTTAAAATATTATTATTTAAAATGATTGTTATCACATCACAGTTGGAATCAAAGGTATGAATAGTATTTACTAAATTAGAAAAAATTTATTTCTTAAACATGTACATATAAAACATTAATTACATAATAATTAATTTGAAATAAAAATATAAACCGTTTGAAATTTAAGGGAATATTTTTCTAAGATACTTTTTTATGCACAGAATTGTATATTATCTAAATAAATTAAGTTAATCAGTTATGCTGATTTATTTTAATAAATATTAAATTATATATAATAAAAAAATTTAAACATTTATATTATGTGTTTTCTATATGATAGATCATAATAAATTTATTTTTATGCACAAAACATTAATTTTTTTAAAGAAACTTTTGTCACATATTATGAACTCATTTTAAAAGAAACTTTTACAACTTTTAGAAAACTTATTTTAAAAAATGGTATTAATTTTAAAAATCAACATGTAAAATTTAACATAGGTTTAATTATTGATAACATTCTATGAAGAAAAAGGTTTATATGATTAGAAAAAAATCTTTATTTTCATTGAGAATATTTATTTCATTTAAAGTATTTAAATAGATCGATAATTTTTATATGTTTTTAGAGGTAAAATAAAATCTATTCTATATCTATTAATTCAATTTATTTAACAATAATAATCATCATCATGAATCTTGAAATAAACACATTTTAATTTTTTTTACTATTTTCTCTATGAAAACCCGCATTATTTTCTTGTTTGTTGGGTTAACTTTAAAAATATATTTTGGACTTCTATGAATGGAATTAAAAAAAATAACTTTATTTTTATAATAAAATAATTTATATTATATAATGTTTTGAACTTAATTTTTCACCATGATGAATAGTAAAAGAAGTAAAAATTATTTACTGATGTTATGGTAAAAATGGTTTTGTCAGAGTTTTCATACAATGATAAGGGTAAAACTATCACAAAAATGTTAAAAAACTTTTTATAGAAAAATTTTGACCAAATATATTATATGATATACAACATACCATTTTGGAAACTTTTGGAATGTGAAAAACATGGGTACCCATTTTTGTTTTAAAAAATTAGAGTTGTTCCACTCACATCCCTAGTAAAAGGCCAAATCCTCTAATCTCTTATCAACACAAAAAACCATTTTCTTATGATAATACTAACAAAAATAACTTCACTAATTCTGTCTTACCATATCAAATTCCAGTGTATGGTCATAGATATATCTTATGAATCCATTTGGTTGAAACCAAAATAAGTATTCTAAACAAGTTGTAATGTTCCTAACCGAGCATTTTATTTTATTTCTTTCTAAATATCCTTAATTATTTATAAAAAAATCAATATAATTACCTCATTATATTCCATAAATTTATATTATGTCATGGAATTAGATTTACCTAAATCCATCTCCTATTTAATCTAAGGGGTTGTGAAATCTTCATTCTTGTGTATGGTGGGAAACAACCTTGTGGCTGGTGTTTTTAATTTTCCATCACCATATCACATTAATGAATATAATGATACATTTATTGTTTATTTATTATATTTATTATATTACTATACTTCCTTAATAATGTTTTGAAAATTACTGTCTTACCATCAATTATGTGGGAATATGATAACATTGTTCATTTGTACAGCTGACTTCCACCTCACAAACCATTATGAGTTATTCAGGATTTAAATGGATGGTAAGAAGGATTGGTTTAATGATAAAATATTATACGTGTGAAATATAAATATTTCTATAATTCTAATATGTTATATTATTTTCATTATTTCATCCCATGAGAAATATCGAATCATTGTCCATGCATATGTATGGGCTACCATCTCCAAAAATGGTGTACTTCACTTATATCTCTAAAATTAATTTATCTCTATAAATAAATATATATTTAATATTTATAATATTTTTATCATGATAAATATTATAGATATTATTTAATATTCATCAAATTAAGAGCAGCACCAATAAAACATCAAAACATACAATAAAAACAAATTAATTATTGTGCGAAACTTTACAATAACATAGAATTAATAATAAACTAGTAATAAAAGGTGATAATAAAATCAAATATAGTCTGATATATATAATTATTATTCTGTTATAGCATTATAATTAACTTATATTTATTATTAAAAAATTTTGAAGGTGAAAAATGTAATTTTATATGTATTGTAATGTATTTCCATATCATTTTTATTTTATATGAAACACATGTCATATTCATGAAATGTTTACCTTACATAGTGTATAGATTCCTAAGAATATTTTATGATTATTCTCAAGAAAATTATTAGGGCTGAAATATCAAATTTTGGTTAGGTCTTTCGTGGCATAGAAACTAGAACCCAGTATACCAAATCTGGTGTCTTCTATATTACTTTGACAGAAGATACAAGGAATCATATCTCAAATGAGGAAATATTTATTTACACATGTTAAAATAGATACATACATGTTTCCATCATTACATATGAAAAAAATTAAAAACTAATTATTTCAACATTAAAATTATCTTCCAAGAAATCCTTGAATTTCAAAATTAATTACATTCCATGTTTCCATAGGAGAGATAAAAAATAAGAGTAGTCTCAAATTCATAGTAATTATTAAGTAAATATGAAACTATAATGAATCAATAAGAATATTCAATATGGATTGATAAATAAGTAAACACAGATTACATGTAATCAATAAAATAAGATGTAAGTGAATCTATATATAATATTAATATGATAATATCATGGAAAATTGTAACGCCCCGACCCCAGTTACCCAGAGTCGGTGCATTATTGTGTAACATTGGCATGATCACAAAAGATCAAGTCTCGAAATACCGATAAGTTTAGTAGCCTTGGAAATAGAAGATAAATTCATAAATGTTACATTACATCATAAAGTGAAAAACTACAATAACATAGTCTCCATTTTCCACACTCATATCCCCTTCAGACTATCCCTACAGGTCATTCCTAAAATACTTCTTCACATCCTAGAAAATATTAAAACATTTAAAGGGGTGATATCAGATGCTCAGTAAGGATAACAATATAGCGGAAGCTTTCATAAATAAACATAAACATTTAAGGTAATGTATAACTAAATCAAAAGCCTTTTAAACTTGAATTTCAACATAATATGGAAAAATTAAAATGAGATAATGCCATTTACTTATTCACATGGATATTCTACTGGTCGAATAATCACATGAAATATCAATAACCACTTTTATAAGGATGGAATGCATAATGCCAGACTATCATAACCACATAGCCAAGGCCTCGTGCTAAGACTCCAAATAAGATTTTGTCAAGGCCTCGTGCCAAGACACTAGTTTGTCTCATGAGACCTATAGATGCATCGAGGAGCTATAGCGGGCTCTACCCATCACTTATTAATTCCAATGCATTCATAATATGAAAAACGTTATATAAACATTTAGGAATACCATTTTTTAAAATACCATTTGAAACTAATTGCGGAATCAAAATACTAGTTCAATTTTTAGAAGAGACTTACATTTAAAATTTCTCAAATATACTCCAGTGTTTTTCTGGAATCACTATGCAATATTCTGAAAACCAAATAACTAATTCTGAGACGGCTCGACTAATTACATGCCATGATGGGTCCACACCCAATCCCTTCCTGTATACCACACTCGAGAGTCGGGTTTTCTGAAAACATTTTTAAGCTTGTGCTAAATACATATACATTTGCACTAGGTTTTCATATATTAAAACTCTTAAATAATGTTTGATACATAGAATTTTCAATACCAAAATAAATGAAAATTAAAACATGGTATTTTTTTTCATTTTAAAAATGTTATAGATTTTAGAGAAAGCCGAAAATCAAATAATGGTCACGGAGGTGGAGAATTCGTTGTCGCCGCATACATAAGACAAAACATTCCTTTTGTCGTTTAGTAAAAATACTTCGTATAAAAAGATTCCTTTGAAATAAAACTAAAATTCAAAAAGGGGTTTATACACCGTATAAAAGAAAGTTGTGTATAAAATAAAATATGCCTCAATGAAAGGAGATAAAGACGAAGTCCTTACCAATATTATTTTTTTAAATAAAATAGATCTATTATGTGTATTAAATATAAGTACCCATAAAGAAAATACAAATACAAGATAGGACATAATAATATCATAACATAATTTGAAAGTAGGAGATTAACCCAAAAAATGGATGTTGGGTTAAGAAATTCCCTTACAAAGATAATTTTTTTTAAATAAAATAGATATATTATGTTTATTAAATATAAGTACACATAAAGAAAGTACAAATACATGATAGGACATAATAATATCATGACATAATTTGAAATTAGGAGATTAAACCAAAGAATAGAAATTGGGTTAAGAAGTTCCCTTACCTAGTGTCCGACTTCACTCGACAATTCTTTAATCTACTGAATAATAAACTAGAGTTAATTTATAATTGCTTAAGAACCTTTTTCAAGTTTATTATTCCTTTTATATCACTTATTACCATGTTACAAAAAATTATTTAGTCATTTAAGTTAATAACGGTCGTTTTGTCGATCCTAGGTACTTGAGTCAAAAATAAACTTTTTATAATTACACGTTGTGCATGTGGAAAAATACCCATTATATCTAGAATTATATTCATGATGTAGATATAATATATATCCTATATATCCAGTATATACATGCTTTTATAATATTACATAACATTTAGAGGTAAGAAATGAAATGCACCGTTCATGGAGACGGTAAGCCGTACGTACGCATGAACGCTACTTTCATTTCTATTTCATATTTAATGGAATAAAATTATAATTATATAAAGGTATAATATAATTACAGTATAATATAATGTATAATACCATTTACTCTATCCTTTATACATCCCACATATGGCATTAACGATTCAAATCACTTTGAGGGGGCGGTAGTCCACACTTCCTAAAATGAAAATACCGCATTTACCCATAATGGAAATGATAAAGGTATGAAATAAATGAAAAATACAGAAGCTTAAGTAAAACATAAACATATTATATATCATATATAAATATAGTGACATCTTTATGGCCACCTTTGAAGGTGTTATATGAGTGTTGAACAATCATCGTTTCGTGAGGTAGAAATTCGCCATCCACAGAAACAATATGTTCTTTAACCATTAGATGTAGGTGTGTGTAAGTGTAGCTCGAATCCTTCTTATAACAAAATGCTAGTATATTTAGGATACTGGTGTTGTTACAAAAAAAATTAATAAAAAGAGTTTAGGGGGTTGTAGAAGAAAAATAAAACAAAATAACATAAGAGAAGACATTACCTTAAAATCGGGTAACTCTTTTTTATTTGAGCCAAAGGCTTACTTGGGAAGAGTTATGCCCAAAGTGAGGCCTTTATGAGTAATATAGGGAAGTTGGGAGAGTATTTGGGCATAGTTTGGCTGATCCAAATGGTTTTATGGTGTGAATAGGGTGGTATAGGTGGGGGTCTTTTATAAGAGGAGGGAAGGGGAACTCTCGGAAAGATTGAAATGTTACTTTATTATGAAATGATTTTCGGATTCTAAAGGACCCAAAAAGATATATTTAGAGTATAAGATGATAAGGGTTCGAAATATACTCATACAATAGGTTTTTGAAAAGTTTAAGCCTTAGATTTTACATTATCTTTTCATTTTATTTAAATTGTTAATTAATGAGGTAATCGCTGCATCATCATTGTGTCATAAATATTTTAATTTATTTAATTTCTAAAAATTTTAAAAAATTTATCATGATGTAGGAAATCTTTTTATATTTATAATTAATATTTATAGTCAAAAATATGACTGGTATAACACCATTTAAAAATTGGTTTAGTAAAAGAACTCATGTTTGAGACATTTTTATTTTAACATTAAATAAAACGTTTTTAATGTCATTTTCCTACCAAAGTGGCTCCATGGGGTCCCCAAGTTGACCCATGTATTGTCTTGGTCGGCCATGAATCATACAATAGTGTTTGGAAAAGTGTAAAGGTATATTCATATTTTTATGATATCATTTTTACCTTAAATTTCACTAATTACCTTTAATCGCGATTAATTAAACTTAGAAGTTACTATTCACGAAAAATTATTTTAATCCCATTGAACCACACTTTACTTCCTAATGACAACCATGTATGTCGGATTTTAGAAAATCAAATCATAGAAGTGGTAATGTTTCATTTAAACGAAAAAACTAGTTTTTTAACTATCACTTAGTGGTTTCACTATTCATCAAAAATTGATGTTTTTCAGAACAATGCCAAAATTTCACCCTAAGCTATAATTGATATTCCAAATTCAAAAATGATGTCTATTTTAAAAAATTCCAAACATATAAGTTTCATTAATTAATTTTATAATTAATTCCCGTAGTCACAACAAATAACGTGTTTTTATGAAACAATATATATCAAAAGATTGACAATTGTTTATGTCCAATTTCAATGTTAAATTAATTATAATGACCACCATTGAATAAAATGGTAAAAATATATTATAATTATACTTTAAAACCACTAAATAGTATAATTTATCACTATAAATTATTTTGATTAAAAAATTTGTTTTAAGTATTTTTCACTATTCATAAAAAATTGATGGTTCTCAGAAAATTAAAAAAAATTCAACTTAGGATTATTTTGATATTATGAATACAAAAATGAAGTCCATTTTGAAATATAAAATTTCTATATTTTTAAAAAGTGGGTATTACTATTCATAACGGCTACTTTGATTAGTCACGGTGTGTTAGAACTCGAAGTTGCGTACAACACAGGCTACTGTATTATTCAAAGAGAAGTGTATCGTGAATGCTTGGGGTGTTACATTCTCCCCTCCTTCAATAAATTGGATCCTCGAAATTTGAAAATGTTTTCGAAAATAAAAGGATGAAAATAGAAAATACCTTTGTGGAAAACCCACATCGGAAATAGGGATAATAAGAATATAACATTAAAAGAAATAAAGAGAAGTACAATGGTCACCCGAGATAGTTCATACAATGATTCTATGAAAATATGGATATGGAGGAGAAAAAAACCATCAAGGTCTAATGGAGAGTTGTAGAAAACAGGATTAGGAGAATCTTAACAACAAGAAAATCACAAACTTGTGATTGGTTAAACCGTCATTGAATCCCCAGTTGGAAAAGTTAACCGACAACGTTTTTGTTTTTAGTTACCTTTCATAAAGTTGAGTAATTTATTTAAGATATTTACTAAGAATGTAAGGAAATATATTTACTTGTCATGTAGGCTTTCATTCTTTAATAAATTTTTACCACGAACCCATCTTTCACTCCAAATGGTAACAGAGCTGAAAAATATTCTATTTATCATAATTTTATATGGTTTCAAATATTACCACATACCATTTAGATTAGTAAAACTATTTTGTAAAAACCAGGGACTTCCTATAGGCTAGTGGTAGATAATAAAGGCATGTCGCACTATGGTTGTGGGTTCGATTCTTGCAGCTTTGTCCGACGCGACGGGTTGTCCCCCAACCTGCAGGTTGTCCTTTTCCTAAAACTATAATATTATAATATTCCAAAAATAATCTTCAGAAATGTTTTAACCTTAAACAATACTATCCAAGGTTCAACTTAATCCATTACAACCTATATAGATATCCTAAATACCTCTGTCCAGACTTTCTCTAAAAGGTCTCTAAATTACAAAATCAAATGTAACATCAGATTCCCCAAACAAAGTAAAGTTTATCTTATTGTCACATACTAAAAATATGATTACCTTCCTCATATTAAAACCTTAATGAAAAAAAAACAAGTACTATAGTTCAATCCTTATATATATCACATTATTATTATAACCAGAATATAATCCATGAGTCCAAAAGCACTAATACATTAATTATTCCACTTCAACTGTAGTAATAGCATAAGATTGTCCTTGATCCCTTGTCCTTTTCTGAGGTAAGTTTCTCTGACGCTTAGGACATTCATTTTCATAATGCCCCACTTCCATACAATTGCAACATTCAATATTGATAGCCTCTTTCTTTCCCTTGCAATCACGAGCCTGGTGACCTTTTTCTCCACATTTATAATAAACTCCTATTCCTTTTAGGCAAGCACCGAGGTGATTCTTCCCACAATTATCACATAATAGAAAATCCTTCTTTCCCTTTTTCCCTTTATCCGTCTCTTGTTCCACCGTTCTCTTCTTCTCTTGCATTACTTTATTGTCATAAGACTTAGATAATTCCTTTTCTGTCCTGATAGGACAAGAGACAATATCTTTGTACAATGAGAAGGATTGTGATACTAAAGCTTGACGGAGAAATGGTTTTAACCCATCAAAGAAACAATCAATCTTACCTCTTGGGTTACATATATAATCTGCAGCATACCTCTCTAACCTTGTAAAGTTGGCCTCATAATTTACGACATTATCATCCTCCTTTTGTTTCAGACTCAGAAATTGCCTTTCCATATCTGCTCGATAGTCACGAGGAAAGTATTTTTCTATGAAAAGATCTTTTAACTCTCTCCATTCCATACTTGATACTTATTCATATTCCTTTATATTTTGAATCAATGACCACCATTGATCAGCATCTCGAGTGAGGCGGTAGACTGCCATGACAACCTTCTCTCTTTCGCTACTCCCCAAGGCGTGGAATATTTTCTCTAAGGAGTTTATCCATTTCTTAGAAACTAATGGATTTGTACCCCAATTAAATGTTGGTGGTTGTTGCCTCATGAAGCGGTCGAAAATTGATCCTCCACGTTACAGATCAGGGTGCTCCATACAAGTAAGGTTATTATTCATAACCTGAGTGAGTTGTCCCAGTATGATGATAAGTTGATCAGCACCAGTTGTATCACCAGCTCCATTATCATTATCTTTAGTAGGAGGGAAATCCCTACATGGAGTGCGTGCATTGATACGATTTCCATTCCTTCCACTAGGTGCCATTTCTAAACAATGGAATAAACTAGATTAGTTTATGAATCAAAATACATAATTCCATACTTTTAAAACACTTAAAATAAATTGAACCATTTATGGATATAATCCATAATCATAAAAAGGTTTTCATTGAGGAAGTATATACTCATAACCCTTCACAGTGGTTTGTAATGAAAATTATAATTATCCTAAGCATGTCCCCCGGGAGTGTCATAACCAAGAGTGCAGCAAGGCCCGTTGTTGTGCACCAGTTCCCATTCGAGTCTAGCTCAAAGTGGTGTTTTCGGGTTTTACCCCGAGGTACATCTGTGCCAGAGCCTCCTCTACCTGCTCGTATTCATACATGGATATATTTCTCAGAAAACTCACAAAATCTCTATAATACCAAAATTTTAGGAAGTTCTTCTATACTAATCCTCAAAGTCTATCTTTGGGCTATGTGCTCTAATCAGAGTTTATCTAAATATAGATTCCAAGGTTAGTACTAAACTGCCTCTGATACCAACTGTAACGCCTCGACCCCAGTTACCCAGAGTTAGTGCATTATTGCTTAACATTGGCATGATCACAAAAGATCAAGTCTCAAAATACCGATTAGTTTAGTAGCCTTGGAAACACTAGATACATTCATAAATGTTACATTACTACATAAAGTGAAAAACTACAATAAAATAGTCTCCATTTTCTACAATCATATCCCCGTCAAACTATCCCTGAAGGTCATTCCTAAAATACTTCTTCACATCCTGGAAAATATTAAATCATTGAAAGGGGTGAGCTCAGATGCTCAGTAAAAATAACAATATAGCGGAAGCTTTCATAAATAAACATAAACATTTAAGGCAATGTATAAATAAAACAAAAGCCTTTTAAACATGAACTTCAACATAATATGGTAAAAGTAAAATGAGATAATGCCATTTACTTATTCACATGGATATTCTACTGGTCAAATAATCACATTCAATATCAATAACCACTTTCATAATGATGGAATGCATAATGCCAGACTATCATAACCACGTAGCCAAGGCCTCGTGCCAAGACTACAAATAAGATTTTGTCAAGGCCTCATGCCAAAACAATAGTTTATCTCATGAGACCTACCGATGCATCAAGGAGCTATAGCGGGATCCACCCGTCAGTTATTAATTCCAATGCTTTCATAATATGAAAAATGGTATATAAACATTTAGGAATACCATTTTTTAAAATACCGTTTGAAACTAATTACGGAATCAAAATACCAGTTCAATTTTTAGACGATACTTACATTTAAAATTGCTCAAATATACTCCAGTGTTTTTCTGGAATCACTATGCAAGCTTCTGAGAACAAAATAACTAATTCTGAGACTGCTCGACTAATTACATGCCATGATGAGTCCACACCCAATCCCTTCCTGTCTACCACACTCGAGAGTCGGGTTTTCTGAAAACATTTTTAAGATTGTTCAAAATACATATACATTTTCACTAGGTTTTCATATATTAAAACTCTTAAATAATGTTTGATACATACAATTTTCAATACCAAAATAAAAGAAAATTAAAACATGGTATTTGTTTTTCATTTTTATAAGGTTATGGCTTGTAGAGGAATCCAAAACTCAAATAATGGTCATGGAGTTGGAGAAGTAGTTGTCACCACATACATAAGAAAAAACATTCATTTTTTTGTTTAGTAAAAACACTTCGTATAAAAAGATTCCTTTTAAATAAAAGTAAAAGTAAAAAAGGGGTTTATACACCGTATAAAAGAAAGTTGTGTATAAAATAAAATATGCCTCAATGAAAGGAGATTGAGACGAAATCCTTACCAAGATCATTTTTTTAAATAAAATAGATCTATTATGTGTATTCAATATAAGTACACATAATGAAAGTACAAATACATGATAGGACATAATAATATCATAACATAATTTGAAAGTAGGAGATTAACCCAAAGAATGGAAATTGGGTTAAGAAATTCCCTTACAAAGATAATTTTTTTAAATAAAATAGATCTATTATGTGTATTCACTACAAGTACAAATAAAGAAAGTACAAATATGAGATATGACATAATAATATCATGACATAATTTGAAATTAGTAGATTAACCCAAAGAATAGAAATTGGGTTAAGAAGTTCTCTTACCTCGTGTCCGACTTCACTCGACAATTCTTTAATCTCCTAAATAATAAACTAGAGTTAATTTATAATTGCTGAAGAACCTTTTTAAAGTTTATTATTCCTTTTATATCACTTATTACCATGTTATGAAAATTATGTAGTCATTTAAGTTAATAACGGTCATTTTGTCGATCTTAGGTACTTGAGTCAAAAATAAACTTCTTATAATTACACATTGTTCATGTGGTAAAATATACATTATATCCAGAATTATATTCATGATTTAGATATCATATATATCCTATATATCCATTATATAAATTCTTTTATAATATTACATAACATTTAGAGGTAAGAAATGAAATGCACCGTTCATGGAGACGGTAAGCCGTACGTACGCATGAACGCTACTTTCATTTCTATTTCATATTTAATGGAATGAAATTATAATTATATAAAGGTATAATATAATTCAAGTATAATATAATGTATAATACCATTACTCCATCCTTTATACATCCCACATATGGCATTAACGATTCAAATCACTTTGAGGGGGCGGTAGTCCGCATTTCCTAAAATGAAAATATCGCGTTTACCCGTAATGGAAACCATATGGGTATGAAATAAATGAAAAATATAGAAGCTTAAGTAAAACATAAACATATTATATATCATATATAAATATAGTGACATCTTAATGGCCACCATTAAAGGTGTTATATGAGTGTTGAACAATCATCATTTCGTGAGGAAGAAATTCTCCATCCACAGAAACAGTATGTTCTTTAACCATTAGATGTAGTTGTGTGTAATTGTAGCTGGAATCATTCTTATAACAACGTCCTAGTATATTTAGGATACTGGTGTTGTTACAAAAGAAATTAATAAAAAGATTTTAGGGGGTTGGAGACGCAAAATAAAACAAAATAACATAAGAGAAGACATTACCTTAAAATCGGGTAACTCTTTTTTATTTGAGCCAAAGGCTTCCTTGGGAATATTTATGCCCAAAGTGAGGCTTTTAGGTGTAAGAGAGGGAAGTTGGGAGAGTATTTGGGTAGAGGTTGGCCGAGCCAAATGGTCTGAAGTTGTGAATAAGGTGGTATAGGTGGGGGCCTTTTATAAGAGGAGGGAAGGGGCACTCTTGGAAAGATTGAAATGTTACTTTATTATGAAATGATTTTCGGATTACAAAGGCCCCAAAATGATATATTTAGAGGCTAAGGTGATATGAGTTCGAAATATACTCATAAAATAGGTTTTTAAAAGTTTAATCCATAGATTTTACATTATCTTTTCATTTTATTTAAATTGTTAATTAATGAGGTAATCGCTGCATCATCATTGTGTCATAAATATTTTAATTAATTTAATTTCTAAAAATTATAAAAAATGTTTCATGATGTAGTAAATCTTTTATATTTATAATGAATATTTATAGTCAATCATATGACTTGTATAACCCCATTTAAAAGTTGTTTTTGTAAAAGAACTCATGTTTGTGACATTTTTATTTTAACATTAAATAAAAAGTTTTTAATGTCATTTCCTAGATAAGTGGCTCCATGGGGTCCCCAAGTTGACCCATGGATTGTCTTGGTCGTCCATGACTCATACAATAGGGATAGGAAAAGTGTAAAGGTATTTTCATATTTTTATAATATCATTTTTAACTTAAATTTCACTAATTACTTTTAATCGTGATTAATTAAACATAAAAGTTACTATTCACCAAAAATTATTTTAATCCCATTGAACCAAATTTTATTTCCTAATGACAACCATGTATGTTGGATTTTTGAAAATCAAATCACAGAAGTGGTAATGTTTCATTTAAACGAAAAAATCAGTTTTTTAACTACGACTTAGTGGTTTCACTATTCATCAAAAATTGAAGTTTTTCAAAACAATGCCAAAATTTCACCCTAAGCTATAATTGATATTCCAAATTCAAAAATGATGTCTATTTTACAAAATTACAAACATATAAGTTGCATTAATTAATTTTATAATTAATTCCCACTGTCACAACAAATAGCGTGTTTTTTAGAAACAATATATATCAAAAGATTGACAATTGTTTATGTCGAATTTCAATGTTAAATTAATTCTAATGACCAACATTGAATAAAATGGTAAAAATATATTATAATTATACTTTAAAACCACTAAATAGTATAATTTATCACTATAAATTATTTTGATTAAAAAAGTTGTTTTAAGTATTTTTCACTATTCATAAAAAATTGGTAGTTCTCAGAAAATTACAAAAAATTCAACCTAGGATAATTTTGATATTACGAATACAAAAATGAAGTCCATTTTGAAATATAAAATTTCTATAATTTTAAAAAGTAGGTATTACAACTCATAACGGCTACTTTGATTAGTCGCGGTGTGTTAGAACTCGAAGTTGCGTTCAACACACGCTACTGTATTATTCAAAGAGAAGTGTATCGTGAAAGCTTGGGGTGTTACAAAAATAATTAATATGGAATGATTAATAATCAACAAAACATTCAATTTTGTCAACAATGTGACTATAATAACTCAATAAGGCATAATAGACATGACCTGAAAAATATCATAAAAACATGCCATTTAATCAATAAATGAGAATTATATGCATCCATTTATTATAATATTTAATATCCAATTGACAATATAAAATTTTTTCTAAATGATGTCAATACTTAATTATTGGATTCTATGTCTTAGGCCCATGATGACTCCACCGTGAAAACATTTCATAATAATGTTTAAAATATATGTAGAAACCAGTATAATTCATTCTTACAGATTTGTGTCATGATATCTATTGATGCATAAAGGGATATATAATACTATCCCTAAACAATCAATGGAGGTATAATTTATTCATATGATATTTAACAATTGACTTAATTTATATAAAATTATAATACCATCAAATATTTTTATAGATTATAGAATTTAGATTTATCAATATTTCTATATAGATATAAAAATAAAATTAAATTCAGAAAAACATATATAAAAATAATATATAGTTAAGTTAATAAACATATAAATTATAAAGGATTTCAATAATCCGGATAAATTTAATTTCAAATGATCAATTGAAAATGATTAATTCATTAGGATGTTGCAGATTGCAAAAATGAATTAAAGAAGTGAATTTCAACACAACCCCTAGCCAAAATAATCATAATCTATCTTGAGGGATAATAAGAAATGTATACATTCAACATATATCAGTTTAATTAAGAAATAATGGTTTTTTTTTATTAATATAAATACCATACAAATAGCTATAAAATATTCATGAGGAAAATATCCTCTGAATTTTTAAAATCCTCGTTTTAAAAAATTAATCATTTTGAAAACCATTTTCATTGAAAATAATTTTCTAAAACTATGGATTTAAATAATATTTGGAAAAAAATTCATAAAAATAACCTTATAAAATTTAAAAGGAATTTTAAAATAAATGTTTTTCAAAATGGTGGGAAATTCTATACAAGATGAACAAGTTAAAATGAACATTACATTTTCACTGTTAAAATGGTTAGAAACGTGCATCATTCTAGAAATGAAAAGATGATTATTTTAAACCTATATGGTAAAAATTGAAACAAGGGTAAAAATTCGTAAAATCATTCATTTTTTAAAGTTTGAAATCATTTTTTGAATGAAAATTTTTAAAACATGGTTTACAATTTAAAATATATATCTACCAAAGAGAGAACTCAATTAAGGTTTTTTAAAAACATTTTTGGTATTTCATTAAGTGCAAAAGAGTGGACAAATATTAATATTACATGAAAATATGATGAATTAACAAATTATAAGAAAATAAAATGGTTTTGTTAATAAATAGTAAAATAATATCCTTCAACTAAAATTATGGAAAAAACAATCTCGATGAGGATGATATTTTTAAATATGCACTTATAATGATCATGAAATTGATGTGAGAACTGGTAAATTAATATGTTAAGTGTATATAAATTATATAAATATTAATAGTGAAAATAAATTAAAATATAGTAAAAATTTTCTACACACATAATATTCTAATACTAAATAAAATATAATAATATAACCTAAGGAAATAAAATTGAGTTATGAAGTTCGTTACCACTTGGTCAATTTTAATTAAAAACCTAATAGTTGAAATAATTCAATGTAAAAAATAAAATTACCTAAATAATGATATATTTATTGTAATATATGAGAAAGGATAATTTTATAAACCAAATAAAGGAGACTAGATTCATAACATTACAATACGCCTCAATGGAATAAAATAGAGATGAAATCCCTAACCTCATGATTAATTTTTGTTGAATGTTCATCAACTGAATTTATAATGGTTTTAGAATTATTATTAACAAATAAAATTACTATTTTAATATTTATAATCTCATATATGATACTTTGATAAAACCCTATCACCATTTCCTTAATTAACATTAATTATTTTCATAGTTTTGGGTGTTAATATCCTTGATTTATCATGCGTAATTCGTCCTGAAAGATCCAATTCATGTATATAATATATAGTTATATCATATTCATTATAAAAATAATGAAAAAATTATCTTATTTCTTAATTCAATTATACTTTCAAAACTAATCATCAATTGGGGTCCTAAAAAATTGATTACAATATGATCATGGAGATAGTAAGTCATATGTACAAATGAGTACCTTTTCCATTTTCAACAATCATTAAGAAAATAAGGTAACAAATATTTTATCATAAAATAATTATAGTAATTACATATATACCATATTTTATTATTAAATAAACTTATATATATTCCATTCATGATGTGTGGTGATGCAAATAGAGTAACATCGTTTCTTGAAGACAATAGTCCACACGTATTCGAACAACGTTATCATCATTCGTTGAATAAAAAGGAATTAAATAAAATGATGAATAATATAATTTAATAATGAAAATAATTTCCTGAATATTATAATTAGGAATGTATATCACATATATTCATTAACATTATCATTATCACCTTCCATGTAAATCAGTGGGGAAAGACAAATCACTTCTGTTCATGAGGTTGTAGTTCACCATACACATGAGAGATGTTATAGTATACCGAATAGGATAAAAGTAAAAAAATATAAATGATATAACGAATATATTGGTTAAATTATGTTATGAATATCATATATAAAATTTTATACATTTTCATATAAAATTGCGACCATTTATAATAGAATAATGAATGACATCTATTCACGAGGCGATACTCTTCCATACAATCAAATGATGATTTTATAATTATTTTAATGTAATTGGGGATGGTTTTATGTCATTAAATTAATATAATAACATATTATTATATATATGAAATGGCCCGGACCCTTCCGATCCATTACTTTTCCATTTTATAGTGTTTGGGGTCCCATATACCCCATCGATAAGTCCGGAGGGCGATAGTGTCAGTGGCAGGATGTCACCGTAGTGTCACCCATCGGTGTGGTACCGATTAGCATGTCACTGATCGGTGAGCCACCTATCACTAAGCCTCCAATAGATGTACCGCCTATCGGTGTCCCACCTATCGGTGTACCACCCATCGGTGTACCACCCATTGGTGTACCACCCATCGGTGTACCACCCATCGGTGTACCACCCATCGGTGTACCACCCATCAGTGTACCACATATCGGTGTACCACCTATTGGTGTGTCTCCAAATGGTGTGTCACCAATTGGTGAGCCACAGATCAGTTCTATGAGGGAGGTTGTTAGTTTTTTCTTTACCTAGTTCCCTGTAACACTACTTTTAAGTCCTTTAACATTTTTAATGTGGTTCAAGGCCATTTTTATCCCCATAAAGAATGTTTTAAATCCCCAAAGAGTGGGGACACCCTCAACGGACATTTTTTCATCTCTTTAAATGAAATACTTTAACACACAACTGATATAGACACCTCTCTAATGGGAATTGTTAAATAATAATTAATTCAATCATGTGTAACTATTTAACCGCATGGTGAAACCACAATCCGCCTTTAAAGCTGTTAAAATTTCATATCCCGCAACTACAAGTTATTGCCTTTTATAGCACAATAATTCTTTCTTCTTATTGGCTGGTCTCTTTTTATTTCCTTGGTGCATTGTGAGTCCACCTTCCCAAGGATAGTGGTGCACCTAAGCTGGAGCCTTTCTTGCTCACTCCTGGAGTCCCCAGAGTTCCTCCCCTACAAGTCAAGCATCCCCAATTATTGGCATGAGGAGAAAAACATTGATCGTTGATCATCTAAGTAGGGTTCTTCCTTCGTCTATCTTTAAGCTGTATCATGTGGGGTGGGTATGATAATGTTTTCTCCAGGGATAGATGAAACCAAACCTTAACTATGATAATAAATGGATTTTAAGGATTGAAGGGGTGAGTTTTATGATGATGTTTTACTCTTTTATCATTGATTATATGCTGGGAATTTTATGGGATTATGTCCACTAAAAATCATGGACTTTTGTTGTCCTTTCTTGTGCACTAATGAGCCGCTGTTTTCTAGTTGATTATATGATGATTAAATGGTTGTAACGTTGAAATTGGTTAATCACGTAAACTCGGTTGATGAAATGAATGTCTAGTGAAATATAATACTCATATGATCATCCTGGTTAACCAAATGGAAATAGGTAACTAGAATAATGGTGTGTTTGAATCTAAAAACTCTCTTGCTCTGTCTTGGTGACATGTGTGGTTGTTCTACTTGATGCTTGTGGTGTGACTTGGATGGGGATGGGATAACTTGTTGTGGTTTAGTTGTTTTTTTTTGGATTTGAGGCCTAATGGGGCTATACAATGGGCCATGGTTTGGTTCTAGTACTTCGAGGGATCTCACAGATCCCTTTTGTGGTGGTGACTTTACAAGAGAACTGGGTGTGAATGTTTAAATTACTGCTTGGTTGTTTCTCCTTCCATGGCTCGTGGCTATGTCTGTTAGTTTCCTGGTAGTGAAGATTTATTTAAATAGAATCAATTGAATATGATAACAAGAATAGGTTTAATGGGGAATAGTTTTCCAGTAATGAGTTGTTCTCTGGTTGTGGCTGTTGTGCTATTATATGAATGAATAGTAATGAGGGTGTTTGTGTATGGGATGGTTTTGAAACCCATAGGTTGGGATGACTACTTTTTTACCTATATGCATAAATTTATTTTTGTGTTTCTTATTCACACCCCACCCAAGTTGAGCACTTTGTTCCGAACACCCCAATTTCATGGGGAGGGTGTTGTCCCCAACATCGTATTGGGTGGATGGATATTATCTATTTTCTACTCCATCTCCCAAGCTTACCACAACTATTCCGGCAGGCAGTGATGGCCTGAGGTCCAATATAGACCAAGATTCATTGGGAAGGGTATGTTTTGGTGGTTGGCCCAGGTGTGTGCGGGTAGTTTGTTTCCCAAGTATCTTTGGGATGAGGCCTAGGTGTTTTTGGGTATGGCAGCAGTTGTTCATGCCCAGGTCTCTGTGGGCATGGTTACATGTGGTTTTGAAGTCCCGGGTCTTTTTGGGTGTAGTTGTGGTTGTTATGGCCCAAAATTTTGTTGTTGGGGTGGCAGTGGAACTTAGGTGAGAATGGCGGGTAGGTCTAACATGTATGATGTATTCAATAACCAATGGTAAAGTTGTATGGGGTACCCAAACATCGATGTGTTATTACTATTACTTTACTTGACTTGCATTATTTGGGGAGTTTACCTTGGTGAGGTTTGGGTGGATAGTTTCCTTACTAGGTGCTTTGGTTATCTCCTTTTTCTCATAGGGAATTAGATTGCCTCCCAACTCATGCATGATAGATTTTGGTTTTCCCTACTAGGTATACTTGTATACTCACCCTACATATATAAAACGACATTCAGGATTCCATGAGGATTTAGAGGACCATGCCAAACCCTATTAGCTCAGATTTCGAGACCGCAGATGTTGCTTTTATTTTATTTTGGTACTTTCCTTTATTGTTTTCTGTTTTTTTAGAACATATTATTTGGAACATTCATATGGGAATGGTTTGTTTTAACATTACTTTTACTTATAATTTTGGTTTTTTTGGGATTTACTATCTTATCTCCCAATCATACAATATAAAAAGAGTAATTCCTTCCATTTTATGTGTGATCCTATACCCATGGTGCTAGTCACTACTTTGGGGCCTATGGAAGGTGAGTCTTGGGGGTCATTAACTCTATTTCAACTTGAGGAAGGAAGGTTCTGGAAATTTTCTGTCTCTTCCCTCATCTTGGTGAAGGTAGGTCATGAAATAATGGTATCAGAGGGAGGTTGAGAGATAGGATGGAGTTCGGAGTTAGGAACAATGAGTATTGCATCAGATGGTAGGGAAATATTGTTAGGAAATATTTATACGTGAAATAGGACAGAGAAGACCGGCTAGGACACAAGATTTTAGGGCCCTTGGTGTAATGACCCAGAAATTGCAAGTAAATTTTTTCTTAAATAATTTGGACTTTTTTGAGTCTGTCACTTTTGACGGCACCTGATTCTGAGGCCTGGTGTGCTCGGAATCAATTTTCGAAGTTTAGCTCGGGTACGTTCAGTAAACGAACGAGCAGGTTTTTCTATCTTTTGAACCAGTGCTCGGAATTGAAATCTGAGGGCACCAATGAATTCACAATGCTGGTAATTTCCTAAGGGGACCTTTACCGTAGTTGCGTTTGTGTTGGAGGAGAAGTTAAAAATTGTGGATTAAATAAGAAGTGAATAAAAATGCGGAACAATTTTTATTCTGTATCTAAGTGGTTATATCCTACATGGGGGAGTTGGGGTGGGCCCCGAACTACCCATGTGAGGATATTTGTGAGGTGGGGCCCACATATGGCCCAACCCTTCACATTCCCTAAAACTCATTAAACCTCCCACTTTAAACTTGTTAACTTCTTTTTAATGGGGACTCTTCCTCTCCCTCTCTCACTCCATTAAAACATGCCAACCTATCACTTAATTAATTAGACAACTCATGGTTTTATTAATTAAGTGAATTGGAATTGGAATTTTTTAAATTTGAATGCATGGAATGATTTAATAAAATAAGGAGAAGCTTTATTTTATTTTTGGTTGGCTTGATGTGTTGAGATTTTGGGGAGAGAGCTCTAGAGTTTTGAAGAACGCTTCATCACCTTTGTTGAAGAACACCAACTCTCCGACGAAGAACTTCGATTCGACGACCCCGAATTCTCCGTCCTATTTTTCCTCCATGAAAAGGGAGGAGACACTGATGTGGGAACTCGCCAATAACGTCTTGCCTTGTTTTCTTCTCTCCCTGATAAAAAGAGGAGACGTCACTTCCTCCTCGAACGCTCTCCATTGATGTCTACGAATCATAATCTCACGACGTCGTCAACCGCGGCACCGATGTTCGACATCAATTTTCGAGGTAGGTGTTTACTCTTGAAAGTGGATGTTTACGTACCCCATACTCATTGGAAATCGTTGTTAAATATGGCCGATTATTATAGTTTTATGCGGAGGGTGCGGGCCGAACGAACACGGCCTGACAACCCTCCGTTGTTCTCGTTTAATATTTTGGAGTTGGAAATTGGCGGTGAAAGAAGCATGGTGTCGTTGCACCATGCCGGGAACGTGGTGAAGAAAACAGGTGCCGTCACACCGGTTGTGTGGGAAGAACCGCGGCCCGCTACACAGGCCGCTTCGGCGGAAGAACCGGCCGGCCAGGCGAAGAGGAGCTGCGGTGCCAGGATGGCGCCCCACTAGATGACTGGCTAGCCTGTCGGCAACCCGGGCGGAGCTGGACGGTGGCACCAGGAGGGAGCCGCACTGGAAGATCGGCGGACCGCCCATGTGGGCCACGTGCGCAGAAGACCAACCAGTCTAGCCTGCCTGTTTGGGGAAGGGTGGCGCCTCCGGTGCAGAAAAACGGGGGGGGGGGGGCTGGAACCCGTTCGGCCAGTCGGCCGAGCCTGTCGGGCCGCACTAGGCCGGGCCGAGCCGGGACACGCCAGGCCGGGCTGTGCCACTTCAGGGTGGGCCACATCACTTCGGGCCGGGCCGCACCACTTCAGGATGGGATGCATCCCTTCGGGCCGAGTTGAGTATTTCCTTTAGACCGGTCCGACATCCCTGCTGGGTCAGACCCGTCAAACTGGGTTAACTCGACCCGTCGGTCCACTGGGCTAAATTGGACGGGCCTGTTAATCACTTAAACGAAAATAAATCTAAGACCGTGCATCTGATCGACGTGCTATCTACAGCACAAGGACTCTTTTAAGGAGACAGTCCTTTTTCAATACTCTAAGTAAGTTTCGGATGAATTTGGATATCGTCTGGGTTAGAAACGAGCATATTTCTAACTGGGCCCCTGGGACGGAAAGCCTATATCTCTCAGACCGGGCGTCTGATTGATGCGTCGTATGTCGCGTTGAGTTCCTATTGACGAGATGGAACTTTGTGATACATAAACTCTGGACTTCGTGATTGTTGATTTATCGACCCCATGGCATGTTGAGCGGACCCTCCATGAATCGAGCGTGCTGTGTGCGGGAACCCTATAGCTGGATGCAACTACGACGATGATGATGACTGTACTTGGATCCTATGTGGGTTCGACAGTGAGGACGACTGTACTAGGATCCTCCGTGGGTTCAGTAGCGATGGAGGCTGTACTTGGATCCTACGTGGGTTCAGCAACGATGTTTACTATACTTGGATCCTACGTGGGTTCGACAACGATGACTTCTGTACTTGGATCCTACATGGGTTCAGTAGGGGAGATGATTCAGAGGCTACATCTATCATCTCCACCCCTATTTATGAATTATTAACCTGTGTGAGCTGAGTCTTGACTTTCATTCATTATCATCGATGTGATTGACTTACTTTCTTTTGTGGACTGGGTTGTGCTTTCCTCTGTGGAATGGGTTGTGCTTTCCTATATGGACTGGGTTATACTTGGGCTCTTGAGCTGGAGTCGAACTGGAATTGATGACTTAGGTATATGTATGGGCATATACCTAAGTAGATTTGGTTGATACTTCATGTTTGTATCTTTCCATTGTGGTTTATCCTTTGTGGATTCTGGGAGACCTTCGGGAGTCTCGGGGTCCCTACTGAGTATCGTATACTCACCCCTACATGGTCTATGCCCGCACTACGTTGTGTTGGATGCAGACGACAGATATCACTGATTGAGGTGGAGTCTTGTGGAGTGGGATGGTACCTGGAGGTGGACCACTTGGCGGGACGTACACGGAGCGGATGGCCAGACCTGAGGAGCTGAGGAGACCATTTGTACCCACCCTTCAGGTGGGATATCCAGAGGACGACTCAGTGGTTGCTGGTTTACTTTAATGTAGCAGTTATATCTTTACTGTTGTACTGTACTTTCAGTTGGGTTTGTATTATGGCGCATTTATTTTCCAGCACTTACTTTTGTAATCAGTTTACTTAGTTTTTACTTCAGCTTGTGAACTCTATTTTGTTTGTTTACTTATATAAAGGCAATGCCTTCCCTTTTATCGGGATTTATGCCTTTGGTGCTAGTCGTCACCCTTGTCCTACGGAAGGCGGGCTTGGGGTATTCACGGAATGGGCCCCGAGGACGGGTCGTGACAAATTGGTATCAGAGGAGTCGGTTCTACCGCAGAACTTAGGACTCTGATAATTTCTTCCTGTGAAGTAATAGTTTTAAGGGTATTGAGTCTGGTTATTAGTCCAGGGAGTCCAGTGATGGTGCGGCGGCCGACGTATCCATACACCAGGACTCTGACTTCTGATTTCCGACTCAGTGCACGAAAACATTGATTGCATGTGTGTTTCAAAAGTTTTCTTAGTGATTACTTTGTGTCAACTCACTAGGTATACTGTATTAACCATGGCACACCTGTTTCATTTCAAGATGCCCCCATGATGGAAACCAGCTAGGGTTCCCAGTTACATGCGAGACGACAGCCCGCCGAGCGACGAGGCCTCAGTTTAGGGCCCCATTACAGCGGAGGCACCAATGGTACCTCTACCTACTGGGCCACCGATACCACTGGCCCCATTAGTGGAGAGTGCACGCCGCATGAGTGTGCTGCATGAGTTTCAGCGACAGAGGCTGCCCTGGTTCTGCGGAAAGACGGAACCTCATGCTGCCGAGGATTGGCTGGAGGCTTTTGTCCGAGTCTTCATATTGGTAGGGACACCAACAGATCTTATGGTGATCCTTGTCACGAGTCTCCTACACGCAGCAGCAGGTAGATGGTGGAGCCTGATTCTCCAAGTGCACGACGAGGCATCTCTAATTTGTATGGACTTCGAGAGCCTCTTCCGCTTAGAGTTCGTTCCATACACCCTCTGTGCGGTGCGCATCCAGGAGTTACTATAGCTGCGGAAGGGTAGCTTGATAGTATCCCAGTACTCGGTGAGATTTACCGACCTCTCGTGCTACTCCACGGACATGGTACGAGACCCATTCTTTTGGGCTCAGACCTTCGAGTAGGGAATGAGGCAAGAGATCATGGATTTGATGATCTCCCTCAGCATTCTGACACAAGTAGGAGTACTGGAACAAGCCCTTATTGTAGAGAGTATCCTTGTTGAGCCTACACCACCAGCGAGGCCTACCGCAGGGTGACATGTAGTAGAGTCTTATGCATCCAGTAGTTGGCAGATGTCGCAAAAGTCCAAGAGGACTAGGCCCTTAGGTGGGTGACCTCAGGATACTGGTTCGAAGGTGTGGGGAACATGCAGCAGAGCCAGTCATACGAGAGGCAGACAATGCTATGCATGCGGCGGGCAGGGCCACATGGATTGTGACTGCCCGACCTGCCATACAGAAGAGCAGTAAATGGTTGAGGGACCACCCAGGCAGAGAAAAAGGTTCGACCGTGGTGGTCCGCAGGGAGCAGGAGGACGAGGCAGAGGAGCTGGCCGAGCAGGGGGTGGTGGGCGACGCTTTGAGGCTCTACCACCACCACCACCTGGACGTCCACCACGACCACAGGTAGCTGGCGGACAGAGGCAGGCTCAGCTTCAGGCAGTGGAGGCTTACGACCACGGGTCACCTGAGATGATTCGAGGTACTATCTGTGTCTCCTCCACCCTTTCTGCAGTTCTTATAGACACACGATCAAGTCATTCTGTCATTTCCGTTGCCCTTGTTCGGAGCTCAGAGATTCCGACAGAGCCGTTGGCTCGATATTTACGGCTAGAGACTCTTATGGGATCAGACTCGATGATTACACAATTGTACCAGCAGAGTGAGCTTACTCTATGAGGCGATAGCTTCGGCTGGGATCTTCTTGTAGTGACGTCTAGTCCTTACGACGTCGTCTTGGGTATGGACTGGTTATCTACAGTCCATGCCCAGATTGACTGTATTGGGAGTAAAGTGCAGTGTGTCTGCACAGATGGGAGTAGATTCACCGTCACCGGCGAGAAGGGAGCCTTTGCAGTGCAAGATGGACTTACGTAGAGGAGAGGGTAGTCAATCACACATTAGTTGGCTAGTCTCATTCTAGGAGCAGTTAATGTGGGGAGTCCGAGTTTTCCTATTATGGTGGATCGGTATGCAGATGTTTTTCCTGACGACATTCTAGGACTAACTCCTCGCAGAGAGGTAGATTTCTATATTGACCTGTCCCGGGACAACCCTGATATCTACGCCAGAATATCGGATGGCTCCCGCTAAGCTTTGTGATCTGTGGGTACAGTTTGAGGACATGCAGGGAAAGGGCTTCATCCAACCCAGTGTTTCACCCTGGGCTCCTCTGATTTTATTCTCCAAGAAAGCGGATGGGAGCTTATGACTATGTGTCGACTACCGTCACATGAATCAGGTGACCGTAAAGAACAAGTATCCACTCCCGTGGATTGATGAACTATTTGATTAGATCAAGGGAGCATGATAGTTCTCGAAGATAGACCTCAGGTCAGGCTATCATCAGCTCAGAGTTCGAGACGAGGATGTGTAGAAGACGGCCATCAGGTGTCGGTATGACCACTATGAGTTCTTGGTTATGCCTTTCATTGTAACCAATGCTCCAGTAGTGTTCATGAGTCTCATTAACTTGATCGTCCAACCTTACCTCGATTGATTTTTCGTAGTCTTCATCAAAGACATACTGATTTACTCGACTACTGAGGAGAATCATTCCTACCACTTGCGGGTTGTACTGGACACACTCCGAGAGAACTAGCTTTATGGTAATATCTCGAAGTGTCAATTCTGGATTCGAGAGGTCCACTTCTTGGGGCACGTCATCTATGAGGTGGGAGTTGTGGTGGATCCTGCGAAGATTGAGGAAGTACTTTCTTGGGAGCCACCCAGGAGTGTGATTGAGGTGCAAAGTTTACTAGGTCTGGCTGGCTACTATCAGAGATTTGTGACGGAATTCTCCAGAGTTGCAGCACCACTTTCAGCTTTGACGAAGAAGGGGAAACCCTTCATGTGGTCAGATAGATGTCATCAGAGCATCCGGGAGCTGAGACAGAGATTGACCAGTGCACCCTTATTGAGGCAACCGGAGGAGGGTATAGGGTACGTAGTTTACTGCGATACATCAGGGACCGGACTCTGGTGTGTCCTAATGTAGGATTGGGAAGTGATCGCTTATGGTTCACAACAGTTGAGACAACATGAGAAGAACTACGATACCCATGACCTGGAGTTAGCAGTAGTGGTCTTCGCATTGAAGATGTGGCGTGTAACGCCCCGACCCTAGTTACCCAGAGTCGGTGCATTACTTCAAAACATTGTCATGATCACAATAAAGATCAAATCTCGAAAGACCGATTGGTTTAGTAGCCTTGGAAACACTAGATATATTCATAAGTCTTGCATTACATCATAAAATGAAAAACTACTACAACAACATATTGTCTCCATAAACCACACTCATATTCCCTCATAATATCCCTGCATGTCATTCATAATTTACTTCTTCACTTCCCGGGAAAAATAAAACATAGAAAAGGGGTGATCTCAAATTCCCAGTAAGGATAACAATATAGCGGAAAATTTCATAAATAAGAATAAACATTTAAGGCAATGTATAACTAAAAAAAAAAGCCTTTCAAACTTGAACTTCAACATAGTATGGAAAAAGTAAAATGAAATAATGCCATTTACTTATTCACATGGTTATTCTACTAATCGAATAATCACATGAAAAATCAATAACCACTTTCATAATGATGGAATGCATAATGACAGACTATCATAACCACATAGGCAAGGCCTCGTGCCAAGAATACAAATAATATTTTGTCAAGGCCTTGTGCCAAGACACTAGTTTGTCTCATGAGACCTACCGATGCATCGAGGAGCTATAGCGGGCTCCACCCGTCACATATTAAGTCCAATGCATTCCCATATGAAAAGGTTTAAACATAACATAAACATTCGTATTAAAACTAGCATACGAAATGTCAATACTTTCACCATAAACTATGAATGGTATAAAAATAGCACATCCACAGTCAAACATATCACAAAACCTTCAATACAATATAGAAGTTTTGTATCATAATAAATCAACTTCAAATAATCTTAAAATCCATCAAAGGATGTTGACATAGATGAAATCAAAATTCTTTTTAAAGAAATATCTCCTTTTATTTTGAAATCATTTAAGATCCATATAAAATAAAACATTTTCTTTGAAAATAATCTTATAAGCTTTTAAGGGAAGCTTTGAAGATTTTATAACGGCGGAAAATAGCCGCACCCGCCGTATAAGTTAAAAAAACATTCTTACCTTAATTCTATCGAAAAGGTTAAAAAGGACCTTGTTTTGAAAACGACGGAAAGATTCCTTTATAAACCTCTTATAAAAAGTCAAACAAGGGTATACACGACTTTAACCCATATTCTTGTAAATAATAAATATGTTTTGAAATACATTTCGAAGAAACATGGATGTGGATGATAAAGAAATCCCAGTAGATTATTACGTATAAACAACCTCAGATAATGAAGAGATTGTGAAATAACCCTTACCTTGTACTTTTCCTTGGATGGGGTAGGTTAACCTCCTGTATAATGGTGAAATAATTGTTATTAAATTATACAATAATCATATACATTAATATGATATCATATATGATCTTTTAACATTGATTTGTTAATAATATCATATAATTATCGTCGTTTCGGGTGTTAACTTACTCATTTTATTTTATATGTTTTGTTACATAAGACATGTTTGTTGTATCTTATTCATATACAGAATGATATCAAGTCCTTAAACATCATTTTTAAATCATAAAATGATAATTATACTTGAATGGATACGATGGAGAATGAATCTCATCGCGTTCGTGGAGACGGTAGTCCGTACGTACGCACGAGCGACAATATCGTTCTTTTGATATTAAAATAATATATAAATGGATGGTATATCATATATACAGAATCATTAACATGTTATATTTATTATTTACATGAGTTACACATCATTATTATACCCATCCAAATAATAATATATTGAATAACAATTACACCACGACGTGGAGACGGTAAGCCGTACGTACGCACGTATGGTGACATGTTATTCAAAGGGTGGATAGAATACTGAATATGGTTGTACCATATTTATAATAACATCACAGTATATGTGAGATACTGGAGTTATTATTTTAGAATGTTAAGAACAAAGAAAGAAGAAGTGGAAGAAGAAAGGAACTTGAAAAGGGGTGGTGAAAACATTACCTCTTCTTCGGGTTCTTCCTTTTGATTTGATCTAAAGGGCTCCTTAGGTTGGATTTCAGATCAAACTAAGGCATATAGGTTGTAGTGAGGGATTTTGGTAGAGTATTTGGGCAGAGTTTGGCCGATCCAAAAGTCTTGTAAGGTGTGAAGAAATGAGAAAGAGGAGTTCCCTTTTATAAGAGGGGTGAGGGGCACCTTTTGAAAAGCTAGAAATATTAATTTATAATAAATTCATATTCGGTTTCTAATGGATCCAAAGTTGATTATTAAACGGTTAAGGTGGGGATAGGTCAAAAACCACTCAACCAATAGAATTTAGATAGGTTTGGGTACTTATATTAACCTTATCTTTAAGTATTAACTCTAAGTTAAGTAGTTTCACTTTTACAATGTCTCTTTGTATTTTTATATAATATGGTTAATAAACTTACTATATACATCCAAGAGGCCCCCAAGTGGTCCATTAATGATGAAACTATCATGATATAAGTCTCTTGGCCGAACCTTAGATTTTTAGGAATTTAATATTAATTAATAATATAATATTTGTTTTAAGAACTCTTTTATGTCAATTTTGACACTATTCAATAGTTGATTTTTGTGAAACTCATAACAGATTGATTTCTTCGAAAAACGTCAATTAAATCAATCCTAATATATCATATTATCTTAGAAAATTATTTTAATTCATTAAAAGTTTCATATTATATTTATTTGGGTATTTATAATATCAATTATTTTAATTTTTCACTATTATAGTAATTACTGCATCATCATTGTGTCATAAATAAAATATATTATTTAATGTCTAAAAATTATAAATAAAATATCATTATGTAGGAAATCGTTTTATCTTTCTAATTAATATTTATAATCTAAAATCCAACACATATAACCCTATGTAACAATTGTTTTTCTAAAAGATATATGCTTGTGTCATTTTTGTATTCATTTTAACTTAATTAAAATAAAGTGTCATTATCACTTTCAAGTGGATCCATGGGGTCCCAAAATCGACCCAAAGATGCCCATGGTCGACCATGTATCAACCAATAGGGTTAATACACGTTTTAGGGTAATTTAGTATTATTATAATATTATTTTTTAACCCTTATTTACCGGATTTACCCTTAACCATGGTAAATAAAATATTCACCGCAGTAATTATTCAAAATGTCTAAAAATAAAAGTTACCTATTTACAAAATTTGAACATCCTGATTCCAAATATGGAATCCATTTTCCTAAATTCAAAACACATAAGTGGTAGAAATTAATTTAAAATTAATTCCCGCTGTCAAAACAAAAAGCGTGTTTTTAAGAGATAATAACTATCAAAAGATTGAAACTTGTTTATGTTCGGTTTAATTGTAAAATTATGTCCAATGACCAACATTATATTAAATGGTAAAAATATATTCTAAATATACTTTAAAACTACTAAAATACATAATTTATCACTATTAATTATTTTGATTAAAAAAGTTGTTTTTCATTAAAATTTAGTAATTTTCACTATTCATCAAAATATGAAAGTTATCCGAAAAGTACCAAAATTTCACCTTAGGCTAAATTAGATATTCCGAATCCAAAAATGAAGTCCATTTTGAAATATAAAATATATATAATTTTAAAAAGTAGGTATTACTATTCATAACGGCTAGTTTGATTGGTTGTTAGAACTCGGTGTTGCGTACAACACACGCTATTGCATTATTCAAAGAGAAGCGTACCGTAGAAGCTTGGGGTGTTACATTCTCCTCTCCTTCAAATAATTTCGTCCTCGAAATTTCTAGAATACTATTGCATGAAAAGACTCGGGTGGTTCTTCATCATAAGTTCCTCGGGTTCCCATGTTGCCTCCTCCATCTTATGGTTTCTCCACAAAACTTTTACCAGACGCGTCGTCCGGTTTCTTAGCACTTGTTCTCTCATATCAAGAATCTTGACGGGCTCTTCGCAATAAGACAGATCAGGTTCTAGTTCTAATTCCTCATAGGTGAGTACATGCATTGGGTCAGGCATGTATTTCCTCAATAGAGATACGTGGAACACATCGTGAACTTTAGAGAGACTTGGCGGCATTGCCAATCGGTAAGCTACAACCCCAATTTGCTCTAGAATTTCGAAATGTCCGATGTACCTGGGACTCAATTTACCTTTCTTACCAAAACGTATGACTCCCTTCCACGGAGATACCTTCAGGAAAACATGATCACCGACTTGAAATTCCAAATCCTTCCTTCGATTATCGGCATAGCTCTTCTGCCTAATTTGAGCTGCTCTGATGTGATTTTGGATTACCTTCACCTTTTCCATCGTTTCCTCCACCAGTTCTGGACCTACAATTTTTCTTTCACCGACGTCATCCCAACAGGTTGGTGTACGACATCTCTTTCCGTATAACGCTTCATATGGTGCCATTTTAATACTCGAATGGACACTATTGTTATAGGAAAATTCTACCAGAGGTAAATATTGATCCCACATACCCTGAAAGTCAAGTGAGCAAGATCTCAACATGTCTTCTAAGGTCTGAATAGTCCGTTCTGATTGTCCATCTGTCTAAGGGTGGTAAGCAGTGCTCAAATGAAGTTCAGTATCCAGGGATTTCTGAAGACTTTTCCAAAATCATGAAGTAAAATGGGGATCACGATCAGAAACAATTGATAAGGGTACTCCATTAAGTCTCACAACTTCATTAATATATAGTCTTGCTAGACGTTCCAGGGGTAGATCTTCTCTTATAGCAGGAAAATGTGCTGACTTGGTAAGAAAATCAACAATAACCCATATTGCATCATTCCTTCTAGGAGTCTTTGGTATCCCCATGACAAAGTCCATCGTAATATTGTCCCATTTCCACTCCGGTATGGGAAGAGGTTGCATGACTCCTCCAGGCTGTTGCCTTCCAGCTTTCACTTGTTGACAAACCATACATCTTGACACAAAATCAGCAATCTCCCTCTTCATGTTGTCCCACCAAAAATGTTCCTTCAAATCTCTATACATTTTTGTGCTCCCAGGGTGTATAGAGAAATTGGAACTATGAGCATCATCCAGCAATTCCCTTTTTAGATCAGGTAAATCGGGAACACAAAGTCTCTTCCCGAATTTCAAAATTCCATCTTCATACACAAAGTCTCTCAATCTCCCATCATTCACAGCTTTAATCTTCTTTTGGAATTCTTCATCATCGGTCTGAGAACTCTTAATCCTTTCTAGTAAAGACGGTTTGGCAACCATTTGAAAAATCATTGATGTTTCACCTTCCCTGGTTATTCCCATGTCCATCTTCACTAGATCCATGAAAATTGGATCCCTTTCAATTCTCATATTGTTCAAAACTCCATGGTCTTTTCTACTCAAAGAATCTTCCACCTTGTTTTCTTTCCCCGGGTGGTAGTGTATCGTGCAATCATAATCCTTGAGTAATTCAAGCCATCTCCTTTGCCTCATGTTGAGTTCTTTTTGTGAGAAAATATACTTCAAACTCTTGTGATCAGTATAAATCTCACATTTTTCACCATAGAGGTAGTGCCTCCATATCTTCAAATCAAAGATCACAGCTGCTAACTCGAGATCATGAGTAGGATAGTTTTGTTCATGAATTTTTAACTGTCGTGATGCATAGGCAATAACTCTATCATTCTGCATAAGGACACAACCAAGTCCTTTCTTTGATGCATCACTATAAATAACGAACCCATCATTCCCCGATGGTAGAGTCAATATAGGATCATTGACTAATCTTCTCTTCAGTTCTTCGAAACATTCTTCACACTCTTTTGTCCAAACAAATTTAACTCCTTTACGTGTGATCTTCATTAATGGGTTAGCCAATCGGGAAAAATTCTGGACGAAACGTCGATAATAACCTGCCAAACCAATAAAACTACGTACCTCAGTTATACTCGTAGGTGCTGGCCATTCTTGGATTTCCTTGGTCTTAGAAGGATCAACAGAGATTCCATCTTTAGAGACAATATGGCCAAGAAAAGAAATCTCCTGAAGCCAGAATTCACACTTGCTAAACTTCCCATATAATTCATGCCTCCTCAGAGTCTTCAAGATAATGCGCAAGTGATTTTCATGATCTTCGTAGGTTTTGGAGTATACCAAGATATCATCAATAAATACCACCAAAAATTCATCGAGATACTCCTTGAAAACTCTATTCATCAGATCCATAAATACAGAGGGTGCATTAGTCAATCCAAACGACATTACAGTAAACTCGTAATGCCCGTACCTGGTTTGAAATGCTGTCTTCGGAATGTGTTCCTTCTTCACACACAACTGATGGTATCCAGATCGAAGGTCAATCTTTGAAAAGTATTGAGCTTCATGCAGTTGATCAAATAAATCATCAATGCGAGGTAGGGGATACTTGTTCTTTATCGTTATAGCATTGATCTCCCTGTAGTCGATACATAACCTCATAGATCCATCTTTCTTTTTAACAAAAAGAACAGGGGCTCCCCATGGAGAAACACTAGGGAGAATAAATCTTTTATTACTCAATTCCTCTAGTTGTTTATTTAGTTCGACTAACTCTACAGTATCCATTCTGTAAGGGGTCTTCGATATAGGCCTTGATCCAGGAATTAAATCAATGGAAAACTCAACTTCTCGTTCTGGAGGATGTCCAGGTAAATCTTCCGGAAATACATCTACAAATTCTTTCACAACAGGTACATCCTCTATTTGAACATTCCTTTCCTCACCCGTAGTTATTTCATTCTCTTCCTCCCCAATAATTGAATTAAGTTGAGCTACTGGGGGTGGATCTAAATAAGAATTAGGTGGTGACGATTCTGCTCTAAAGATAAGGTGTTCCTTATCATTATCATCAAGAATCGTAACCTCTTTCTTCTTACAATAAATCTTCGCATCATAGTCCGAAAGCCAGTCCATACCGAGGATTATATCAAACTCAATCATAGGTATGACGACGAGATCAGCAGATAAAGAACATTTATGTGCTCTAATGGGGGCTGATTCACAAAACTTTGTTGCAATGATACTTCCCTTAGGAGTTTTAACTGACAATTCCCTTATTAAATAAAATTGGAAATATCTAATTTTCTTAGAAAACTGGGAAGATATGAAACAATGCGATGATCCAGAATCAAATAATGCATTTGCTAAACTTGGGGAAACCATTAAATTACCTACCACCACGTCTTTCGGAGCTTCTACCTCAGCATTAGTGATAGCATAAGCTTGGCCTTGATCCCTTGGCCTTTTCTTAGGTAAGTTCTGCTAACGCTTAGGACATTCATTCGCATAATGTCCCATCTCCCTGCAATTGTAGCACTGAACGTTGGTGGCTTCCTTCTTCCCTTTGCAATCACGAGCTTGGTGTCCTTTTTCACCACACTTGTAACAGACTCCCATTCCCTTCAAGCAAGCACCTGGGTGTTTCTTCCCACATTTACCACAGGATGGATATTCAACCTTTCCTTTCTTCCCCTTATTTCCATTCCCAGATTGATCAGCAGGCCTCTTCTTCTCTTGCTTTGCTTTAAAGTCATAAGACTTAGAGAATTCATTTTCGGTCTTAATAGCACATGAGACAATGTCTTCGTACGATGAAAAGGATTGTGAGACTAATGCTCGACGGAGAAATGGTTTTAACCCATCAAAGAAACGATCAATCTTACTTCTTGGGTTACGTATATAATCTCGAGCATACCTTGCTAACCTTGTAAAGTTAGCCTCATACTTTGTGACATTCTCATCCTCCTTCTGTCTCAAACTCAGAAATTGCCTTTCCATATCTGCTCGATGGTCGTGAGGAAAGTATTTTTCTAAAAACAGATCTTTGAACTCCCTCCATTCCATATTTGATACTTCATCATCTTACTTCGTATTTTGAATCAATTACCACCATTGATCAGCATCTCCAGTGAGGCGGTAAACTGCCATGATAACTTTTTCCCTTTCACTGCTCCCCAAAGCCTGAAATATTTTCTCTAGGGAAAATATCCATTACTCAAATACTAAGGGATTTGTACTCCCATTGAACGTTGGTGGTTGTTGCCTCATGAATCGATCTAACATTGATCCTCCACACTGTGGATCAGGGTGCTCCATACAGGTAAGGTTATTATTCATAACCTGAGTAAGCTGTCCCAGTATGGTGATTAGCTGATCGGCACCAGTTGCATCACCAGCCCCACTATAATTATCTTGAGCAGGAGGGAAATCCCTACATGGAGTGAGTGCATTGATATGGTTCCCATTTCTTCCACTAGGTTCCATTTCTAAACAATGGCATAAACTAGATCAGTTTATGAATCAAAATACATAATCCCATACTTATAAAACACTTAACATAAATTGAACTATTTATGGATATAATCCATAATCATAAAAATGTTTTCTTTGAGGAATTATATACTCATAAACCCTTCATAATGATTTGTAAAGAAAATGAGAGTCATCCTAAGCATATCCCCGGGGAGTGTCGTAACCAAGAGTGCAGCAAGGCCCGTTGTCATGCACCAGTTCCCGTTCGAGTCTAGCTCAAAGCGGTGTTTTCGGGTTTTACCCCTAGGTACATCTGTGCCAGAGCCGCCTCTACCTGCTCGTATCCAGACAGGGATGTATTGCTCGGAAAACTCACAAAATCTCTACAATACCAAAATTCTAGGAAGTTCTTCTATACTAATCCTCAAAGTTCATCTTAGGTCTACGTGCTCTAATCAGAGTTTATCTAAATCTAGCTTCCAAGGTTTGTACTAAACTTCCTCTGATACCAACTGTAACGCCCCGACCCTAGTTACCCAGAGTCGGTGCATTACTTCGTAACATTGGCATGATCACAAAAAAGATCAAATCTCGAAAGACCGATTGGTTTAGTAGCCTTGGAAACACTAGATATATTCATAAGTCTTACATTACATCATAAAATGAAAAACTACTACTACAACATATTGTCTCCATAAACCACACTCATATCCCCTCATAATATCCCTGCAGGTCATTCATAATTTACTTCTTCTCTTCCTGGGAAAAATAAAACATAGAAAAGGGGTGAGCTCAAATGCCCAGTAAGGATAACAATATAGCGGAAACTTTCATAAATAAGAATAAACATTTAAGGCAATGTATAACTAAAACAAAATCCTTTCAAACTTGAACTTCAACATAGTATGGAAAAAGTAAAATGAAATAATGCCATTTACTTATTCACATGGTTATTCTACTAATCGAATAATCACATGCAAAATCAATAACCACTTTCATAATGATGGAATGCATAATGCCAGACTATCATAACCACATAGCCAAGGCCTCGTGCCAAGACTACAGATAATATTTTGTCAAGGCATTGTGCCAAGACACTAGTTTGTCTCATGAGACCTACCGATGCATCGAGGAGCTATAGCGGGCTCCACCCGTCACATATTAAGTCCAATGCATTCCCATATGAAAAGGTTTAAACATAACATAAACATTCGTATTAAAACTAGCATACGAAATGTCAATACTTTCACCACAAACTATGAATGGTATAAAAATAGAACATCCACAGTCAAACATATCACAAAACCTTCAATACAATATATAAGTTTTGTATCATAATAAATCAACTTCAAATAATCTTAAAATCCATCAAAGGATGTTGAAATAGATGAAATCAAAATTCTTTTTAAAGAAATATCTCCTTTTATTTTGAAATCATTTAAGATCCATATAAAATAAAACATTTTCTTTGAAAATAATCTTATAAGCTTGTAAGGGAAGCTTTTAAGATTTTATAACGGCGGAAAATAGCCGCACCCGCCGTATAAGTTAAAAAAAACATTCTTACCTTAATTCTGTCAAAAAGGTTAAAAAGGACCTTGTTTTGAAAACAACGGAAAGATTCTTTTATAAACCTCTTATAAAAAGTCAAAAAAGGGTATAAATGACTTTAACCCATATTCTTGTAAATAATAAATATGTTTTTAAATACATTTCGAAGAAACATGGATGTGGATGATAAAGAAATCCCAGTAGATTATTACGTATAAACAACCTCGGATAATGAAGAGATTGTGAAATAACCCTTACCTTGTACTTTTCCTTGGATGGGGTAGGTTAACCTCCTGTATAATGGTGAAATAATTGTTATTAAATTATACAATAATCATATACATTAATATGATATCATATATGATCTTTTAACATTGATTTGTTAATAATATCTTAGAATTATCGTCGTTTCGGGTGTTAACTTACTCATTTTCTTTTATATGTTTTGTTACATAAGCCATGTTTGTTGTATATTATTCATATCCAGAATGATATCAAGTCCTTAAACATCATTTTTAAATCATAAAATGATAATTATACTTGAATGGATACGATGGAGAATGAATCTCATCGCGTTCGTGGAGACGGTAGTCCGTACGTACGCACGAGCGACAATATCATTCTTTTGATATTAAAATAATATATAAATTGATGGTATATCATATATACAGAATCATTAACATGTTATATTTATTATTTACATGAGTTACACATCATTATTATACCCATCCAAATAATAATATATTGAATAACAATTACACCACGACGTGGAGACGGTAAGCCGTACGTACGCACGTATGATGACATGTTATTCAAAGGGTGGATAGAATACTGAATATGGTTGTACCATATTTATAATAACATCACAGTATATGTGAGATACTGTAGTTATTATTTTATAATGGTAAGAACAAAGAAAGAAGAAGTGGAAGAAGAAAGGAACTTGAAAAGGGGTGGTGAAAACATTACCTCTTCTTCGGGTTCTTCCTTTTGATTTGATCAAAAGGGCTCCTTAGGTTGGCTTTATGATCAAACTAAGGCCTCTAGGTTGTAGTGAGGGATTTTGGGAGAGTATTTGGGTAGAGTTTGTCCGAACCAAAAGGCTTGGAAGGTGTAAAGAAATGAGAAAGAGGAGTGCCCTTTTATAAGAGGGGTGAGGGGCACCTTCGGAAAAGCTAGAAATATTAATTTATAATAAAATCATATTCGGTTTATAATGGCTCCAAAGTTGATTATTCAAAGGTTAAGGTGGGGATAGGTCGAAAACCACTCAACAAATAGAATTTAGACAGGTTTGGGTACTTATATTAACCTTATCTTTAAGTATTAACTCTAAGTTAATTAGTTTCACTTTTACAATGTCTCTTTGTATTTTTATATAATATGGTTAATAAACTTACTATATACATCCAAGAGACCCCCAAGTGGTCCATTAATTATGAACCTATCAATATATAAGTCTCTTGGCCGAACCGTAGATTTTTAGTAATTTAATATCAATTAATAATATAATATTTGTTTTAAGAACTCTTTTATGTCAATTTTGAAACTATTCAATAGTTGATTATTGTGAAACTCATAAAAGATTTATTACTTCGGACAAAGTCAGTTACATCAATCCTAATATATCATATTATCCTAGAAAATTAGTTTAATTCATTAAAAGTTTCATATTATATTTATTTGGGTATTTATAATATCAATTATTTTAATTTTTCACTATTATAGTAATTACTGCATCATCATTGTGTCATACATAAAATAAATTATTTAATGTCTAAAAATTATAAATAAAATATTATTATGTAGGAAATCTTTTTATATTTCTAATGAATATTTATAATCTAAAATCCAACATATATAACCCTATGTAACAATTGTTTTCTAAAAGATATATGCTTGTGTCATTTTTGTATTCATTTTAACTTAATTAAAATAAAGTGTCATTATCACTTACAAGTGGATCTATGGGGTCCCAAAATCGACCCAAAGATGCCCATGGTCGACCATGTATCAACCAATAGGGTTAAGACACGTTTTAGGGTAATTTAGTATTATTATAATATTATTTTTTAACCCTTATTTACCAGATTTACCCTTAACCATGGTAAATAAAATATTCACCGCAGTAATTATTCAAAATGTCTAAAAATAAAAGTTACCTATTTACACAATTTGTAAATCCTGATTCCAAATATGGAATCCATTTTCCTAAATTCAAAACACATAAGTGGCAGAAATTAATTTAAAATTAATTCCCGCTGTCAAAACAAAAAGCGTGTTTTTAAGAGATAATAGCTATCAAAAGATTGACACTTGTTTATGTTCGGTTTAATTGTAAAATTATGTCCAATTACCAACATTATATTAAATGGTAAAAATATATTCTAAATATACTTTAAAACTACTAAAATTCATAATTTATCACTATTAATTATTTTGATGAAAAAATTTGTTTTTAATTAAAATTTAGTAATTTTCACTATTCATCAAAATATGAAAGTTATCCGAAAAGTACCAAAATTTCACCTTAGGCTAAATTAGATATTCCGAATCCAAAAATGAATTCCATTTTGAAATATAAAATATATATAATTTTAAAATGTAGGTATTACTATTCATAACGGCTAGTTTGATTGGTTGTTAGAACTCGGTGTTGCGTACAACACACGCTATTGCATTATTCAAAGAGAAGCGTACCGTAGAGGCTTGGGGTGTTACATGGCGGCACTATCTTATGGGAGTTTACTTTACAGTCTACTCTGACCACCAGAGTCTCAGGTACATCTTCTCGCAGAAGGAGATGAACCTGAGACAGTGGTGATGTCTTGAGTTCCTCCAGGACTATGACTTTGAGATAGTCTATACTCCTCGTAAGGGGAATGTGGTATCTAATGCTCTTAGCAGGAGATCAGGAATTTAGATACTTGGAGAGGCGATGGATCAACTAGATGCATTGCAGATATCCTTCATGGATAGAGATGGAGCAACCTTTCTATAGTAAATCACAGTCACTCCTCCACTACTTCAGCAGGTCAGAGAGGCTCAGTGTGGGGATGTTGACTGTGAGATGCGACGTGCACAAATATCCATAGGACAAGCACCTGATAGATTTTCTATAGGAGGAGAGCATGTCATCCTCTTCAGGGGACGCACCATGGTACTAGTTGCATTACAGTAGGAGGTGCTGAGGGAGTTTCACACTTCCCCTTTGGTGGTACATCCAGGAGTAGTGAAGATGTACCAGGCTCTCAGAAAATAGCACTAGTGGCTGAGTATGAAGAAGTTTGTGGCAGAGTTCATTTCATGATGCCTCACCTGCCAGTAGGTGAAGGCGGAGCACCAGGTACTGGCAGGCTTGGTGCATCCCTTAGAGTTCCCGGAGTGGAAGTGGGATGGGATATCTATGGAGTTCGTGACAAGGCTCCCTCGTACTTCCAGAGTACATGAATCCATCTGGGTGATTGACGACCGACTCACCAAGTCGGACCACTTACTACCTATCAGAGATCAGGGCTCAGTGGAGAGCATGAGACACCTCTACATTCAGGAGATCGTACGGCTTCATGGTGTTCCATCATCTATCATCTCTGATCGAGATGATCGCTTTACATCCCGGCTTTGGAAGGTGTTTTAGGAGGATTTTGGGACGCAGCTATGCTTGAGCACTGACTTTCATCCTCAGACGGATGGCCAGACAGATAGGACCATTCAGATACTTGAGGACATGTTCCGTGTATGTGCCTTGACTTTGGTCGTAGCTGGGAGGATCGCCTACCCTTGGTGGAGTTCGCGTACAAAAATAGCTACACTCCACCTTCGGGATGGCACCATACGAGACATTGTACGGTCGACCATGCAGATCACCTCTGTGATAGACTATCCATGGGGAGTCAACACTCGTAGGAGTAGAGATGGTTCAGGCTACGACAGAGATGGTGCAGATCATCCAGGAGTGGATGAGGACTGCAAAGAGCAGACAAAAGTCCTATGCCGATAGGAGACAAAGACCACTGGAGTTTGAGTAAGGCGACCACGTTTTCTTATGGGTCTCACCTCGACATGGATTATAGAGATTTGGCCGGGGAGGCATGTTATCTCCACGCTTCATCAGAACATTCTATGTTCTCAGTAGGGTAGGTGAGGTGGCTTATCGCCTGGACCTTCCACCTCAGTTGCACTGGGTGCATGACGTCTTCCACCTATCTCAGCTGAGGAGATACATCCATGACCTGATGCATATCATTGATCATGGGGAGCTGGACATCGATGACAGGGCGACATTTGAGGAGGTCCCAGTTGAGATCGATGATCGACAGGAGAGGGTACTATGTGGATGGTCAATTCCTCTGGTGCGCATTCGTTGGAAGCACGGGAACCTCCAGGAGAGCACATAGGAGTGGGAGGCTCATATGCATGCACAATACCCTCATTTGTTTCCCTAGTTTATGATGTATATTTATGGGGACGTAAAGCCCTGAGGTGGGAGTAATATAAAGACACAGAAATTTAAAAGAAATTTTTTTCGTAAATACTTTGGAATTTTAAGAGTCTGTAAATTCTGACGACACTTGATTCCGAGGCCCAGTGTGCTCGGAATCAATTTTTGAATTTTAGCTCGGGTACGTTCAGTAAACTAATGAGCGGGTTTTTCTATCCTTTGAACCGGTTCTCGGAGTTGAAATCTGAGGGCACCAATGAATTCACAATTCCTGTAATTGTTTAAGGGGACCTTTACCATAGTTGCATTTGTGCGGGAGGAGAAGTTAAAAATTGTGGATTAAATAAGAAGTGAATAAAAATGTGGAACAACTTTTATTCAATATTTTAGAGACCCGAAGCTTGACATAAATTGACATTACATTACATTTGCGGAATACTTAGTACATAACAAAAACACACACACAAGGATCGTAATAGTTTAGTGTCTTTGGAAACTCAGAGTATAATCTTCTAATCCTGGTGAAAGATCTTCAACATCTCCCATAAAGATCTTCCCTTTTTTTTATACCTAAAACCTTTCTTTATATCCTGGGGAAAAGTAAACATAAAAGGGTGAGCTCAAATGCTCAGTAAGGGTAAACAAAAGAAATATCAATCACATCATATTCATAAGAACATAACATTTTGGAAATCTTAACCTACAAAAGAGGGCATAATTTCATAACATGGGATAAATCATAGTAGTGAAATGAAATCACAATAATCATAACATAAAACATGGAACTTTTTGTCATACACAAATAATCATAGAGAATCATTTCTTGTTAGTCAAGACTCATTGCCAAGACTATCTTAGTGGACAAAGTCCCTTTCTGAACCGAGTCACCCTCGTTCCAGTCCTGTTTCACTGAACCGGTATAACCTACCGTTCCAGCCATGTCTATCTCATGAGATATAAAATATTTACCCAATGCATTGGAGGGAGATATAGGTCCCACCCATCTTATAATGAATCCTTTCTTATGTGTGCCACATAATCATAAACCATACATCATAGCGTAACCCATGTAATAAAAATGGGATTCTTAAACAACATGACATCATAAAAGAATTCATATAAGATAAAGGAATTCATAAAAATATTTCCATCACAACATAATAAAATCCATGTAAGAATAGGGATAAAAATAGAACCCTTTTATTATCTTAGGTGGAAAATAATTTTGATAAAATACTTGAACTCCATTCTTGAGGAAAATATCCTTTCTACTTCAAAAACACTTTTCCTTTCTTAACATGTCATACAATTTTAAACTAAAAGAAGTTGATTAAAAATAAACTTGAATACTTGTAAAGGAAGCTTCTTGGAAATAATGTTTTAAGAATCCATTCATGCCGAATAAGTTAAAAAATCATTCTTCGTACTTTTGTCGGAAAAGTCAAAAAGTACCTCGTACGAAAAAACGACAAAGATTCCTTTCATATTCTTTACTAAAAACTCACCGAAGGGTAAAATTGGATTTAAACTATTTTAAGTGGATGGAAACAATATTAAATATTGAGGTAACATGTATGTGGATGATAAAATACACCCCAATAAATACTTACGAATAAACAATCTCAGATAAAAATGAGATTGTGATATTTCCCTTACCTTAGGTCCGACTTGCTTTGTAAGTGTCTGAACCTCCTGTATAATGATTTAAATCATGTTATTGACTTATTAAAGAATCATATTAATTGTTATTATATCATATATGGTCCACTTATGACTTTATATTACCCGTTCTTTTGTAAATTAATGTTAAAGTAGCGTTTTGGGTAAAATCGTCTCATTTGTCGTTCGTGTTTTTAACTTGTAATTATTCATATGATTAATTAGATCATGATTAATTAATTCCAGAATATAAAACATGATTTATATATATATATATTCAGAATATACATATATAATAAATCAGTAAATGGAAAGAAATACACCGTTCATGGAGACGGTAGTCCGTACGTACGCATGAACGCTGTTTTCGTTTCCTTATTGAATTGAATGGAATTAAGTAGATGACATACATATAAATATAAATAATTCCAGTATCATTATTAGGTCATATATTTCATTAGTACTTATTATATATACTTTATAATCATTCATGAATGGTTAATCATTGAGAATGAATCTCATCGCGTCGTGGAGACGGTAGTCCGTACGTACGCACGAGCGATGATATCGTTCCCATGGTCGTGGAATTGTGTTGAAGTGTATGTATACTATTTCAGTATCAATATCACTTTATAATAATCATATATAGTTACTCATTACACCTTTATACCCATACAATTATGGTGGTGGCGGAAAATAGATTACACCACGGTGTGGAGACGGTATTCCGTACGTACGCACGCGCGGTGATTTCCTTTTTCCGTAGGATGGATAGAAGGTTAATTAGAGTTGTTTCATATTTATAATAACATATCAGTATATAATAAATACTGATGTTATTACTTTATCATGAAAAAACAAAATAAGAAGAATTTGAAGAAAAAAGAAATTGAAAAAGATCGGTAATGGATATTACCTCTTTTTGACGCGCCTTTTCTTAGCCTCCACTTAAAGAACTAAGGATGGTCTTTGAAGAAGACCAGGACCTCTATGATGATACTAGGGAATTGGAGAAGGGATTTTGGCAGGGGTTGGCCGAGCTTGAAGGCTCAAAGTTGTGTGAGGAAGAGAGGGAGGAGGTGCCCTTTTATAAGGGAGGAGAGGGGCACCTTAGGAATATCTCAAAATATTATTTTATATTAAAGTCAAAATCGGTTAATAATGGTTCCAAAGGGTCTTATTTCGAAGCTAAAGTGGGGATGGGTCGAAATACTATCAACCAATAGGATTTAGACAAGTTTAGGTTATTATTTTAACCTTATCAATTAGATTTAACTTTAAGTTAAATAATTTAACTTTTACCGTGTCTTTTTGTTTTCTTACGCTATATGGTTAATAAACTTACTATAACATACCAAAAGAACCCCAAATTGTTTATTATTAATATATATATCTTTATATAAGTTATTTGGCCGATCCTTAGATTTTTAGGAATAAAATAACAATTAATAATATAATATTTTATTTAAAAACTATTTTGTGTCAATTTTGACACTATTTGATATATGATTTTTGTGAAAGTCATAACAGAATTATATGTTCTAACAAAGTTTATTAAATCAATACTAATATATAATAGTAACCTAGAAAATTAGTGTAATTCATAAAAAGTCTTAAATTACATTTATTTTGGTATTTATAATATCAATTATGTCAATATTTCATTAATAAGATAATTACTACATCATCATTGTGTCATAAATAAATTAAATTATTTGATGTCTAAAAATTACAAATAAAATACCATTATGTAGGAAATCCTTTTATCTTTCTAATGAATATTTACAATCGAATTTATACTATGTATAACCCTATATTAAAAATGTTTTAGTAAATAAACATTGATTTTAACTCTTTTAACTCTTCTTTGAATTAAATAATAATAAATGTCCTAATCTAATCCAAGTGGGCCTAAATGATAATATTTTACACTTAAGGTTGTTTTTGGTCGAGATAAACTTGTCCAAAAGGATTAGGACATGTGTTAGGGTAATATTAATATCATTTTTACCCTTAATTACCCTATTTACTTTTAACCGTGGTAAATAAAAGTAAAAAGTTACTATTCACCAAAAATTATTTTCATCTCATTGAACCACATTTTACTTAATGACATCAACCGTGTCTCTCGAATTTTTGAAATTCCATTCACAGAAGCGGTAAAATTAAGTTTTATGAAAAAATCAGTTTTTTAACTACCACTTAGTAGTTTCACTATTCATCAAAAATTGATGTTTTTCAGAACAATGCCAAAACTTCATCCTAAGCTATATTTCATATTCCGAATTCAAAAATGAAGTCTATTTTACCAAATTCATAACATAGAAGTTGAATTAATTAATTTTATAATTAAATCCCACTGTTAAAACAAATAGCGTGTTTTTAAGAAATAATATCTATCAAAAGATTGACACTTGTTTATGTCTGGTTTAAATGTGAAATTACATCCAATGACCAACATTGTATTAAATTGTAAAAATATATTCTAAATATACTTTAAAACCACTCAAATTAATAATTTATCACTATTAATTATTTTGATTGAAAAAGTTGTTTTTAATTAAAATTTAGTAATTTTCACTATTCATCAAAATATGAAAGTTATCCGAAAATCACCAAAATTTCACCTGAGGCTAAATTCGATACTCCAAATCTAAAAATGAAGTCCATTTTGAGAGATAAAATTTCTAAAATTTTAAAAGGTGGTTATTACTATTCATAACGGCTAGTTTTAATAATATTTTAATAGCATATCGTTGTTTAGTGAAACTCGGTATTGCGTACTACACACGTTATCGAGGAAGGTCGCGATTGCGTGTAATGCAAGACAAGTCAAGGATGCGTGTTGTGCAAGCTCCTTTTGGTGTAGCGTACAACACAAAACATTAATAAAATTAAAAAGAATATTTTTCATAAAATCTCGGGCTGTTACATTCTACCCCCCTTAAAATGAATTTCGCCCTCGAAATTCGTCGGGGTTATAAATGGTTTACTATTCGAAAGATTCATTAATAGAAACCCACATCGTAAAAAAGAATACCAAAACATGGCTTTAAAAACTAAAGTATGAAATGTAACGATTAACCAAATAAACTAATCACTGGGTTTCCACATAGGTGAAAATATGGATATGGTAGAGAAATCTAACCATCATGTTCTGATGGAGAGTGGTAGAGAACATGGCTATGGAAAATCCAGTAATCACAAATCCATAAATTTGCGACGATATAAGCTACCATCTGATTCATCAGGTATAAGATCACTAGGACGACATTTTTGGTTTTCAAGATCATTTCCCTAAAGTTGAAAATTTGAATTAGAATAAATACTTACTTTATTTTGGTACAATCTCACTGTTGTTCGTGCCTTGAACAATTTCCACTTCATCTCTTAAATAAATGAAGTTGAATTTGTTATTCATGAAGTGTTAGCAGATCATGTAATAGAATGACGGGTCATTCCATCTGTCTCAAACAAAAGGTTAGAAAAAATTATATACATAAGTCGATCTATAGTGAGATTAATCATATATGGTTCCTAAAATGGACTTATACATCATATATCATACTTCTTAATATAATAAAACTAGTTTCTACTAAACAGGGACTTCCTGTAGGCCAGTGGTAGGTGATAAAGGCCAGTCGCACTTTGGTTGTGGGTTCGATTTCCACAGCCTTGTCCGACGTGATGGGCTGTCGCCCGTCCTGCAAGTTGTCCTTTTTCTAAAACTATATTACTATAACATCACATCAATAATATCGAAAAAAGAACTTCTATCCTTAAAAAATACTAATTTATGTCCAACATAATCCATTCTAGTCTTTAGGCTTATCCATAATACTGCAGTCCATTGTCATAATATAGTGAAAACGATTACCAGAGATTTAATACCATCTTTGATCCCCATATATCATAAGATATGTCTTGTTGGTCACATTCCAAACATTCAAAGGCCTCAATCATGTATTCTCTTGAATATCCATTGAACCTTAGTGAAAACATGAATGCAGTTAAAAGTTAACACTTTCCACATACCAAAATCCTCAAAATTCTATATTCTCAAACCATGATATCACTTAGTCCTTATATCAATCATGAGCTCATGAATACTGTTAAACATTTCATTTTCTCATTTTCCCTTCATTATGCGCATAATATCTCAATCACTTTGAATACCACATTAGACCAATACATAAATATTCCAATACTCCATGATACAACATTATTTTGGAATCCCATTACATAAAAACTTAATCATTCCACCACATCGTTTTCATATTCAACATTGACAATAGTGATCGCATGTGACTTCCCTTTGTCCTTTTCCTTAAGCGGTTTCTCATGTCGATCATCACTAACCCTTGGATTAGGGCATTTATTAGCCTAATGCCCCATTTCCTTGCACTTGAAGCATTGAAGTGTTGGTGTTGCGTTCTCTGCAGTGTTTGCTTTATTCACATCATTAGAAACCCTTTTTCCATTACTTCGACACTCAGCTGCTCGATGACCTTCTTTTCCACACTTAAAACATTTTCTAGTCCCTTTAAGACAGTCTCCACCATGCTTCTTTCCACACTTTGTGCATAAGGAAACATTCATCTTCTTTTCACCATTATTCTGAGATTTCTCCTTGAACTCCATCTTTCGTTTCTTGTCAAAACCATGAGATGGATATGTAACACCAACTTCCATTTCTACCTTGATAGCACAACGCACAATTTCTTCATAGCTACTGAAGTCTCTTATAGATAATGCCCTTCGAAGACTTGGTTTTAAGCCACTGAAAAATCGATCAACTTTACTTTCAGGTTGGATGATAATGCCAGATGCATACCTTACAAGTCTTGTAAAATTTGCTTCATATATACCAACAGATTCATCATCCTTCTGCTTCATCTCAAGAAACTCCTTTTCCATATTTTTTCGAAGAATACGAGGGAAGTACTTACTAAAAAACAAGTTCTTGAACTCGTCCCATTCCATGGACTCAATTTCATCTCTTGGCCTCGTATTCTTGATAAGATTCCACCATTGATCAGCTTCACCTTCCAAATGATATACTGCTAAGATGAATTCATCATGTTCAGAACATTGAAGAACTGAAAATATCTTTTCAGTAGTACTGATCCATTGTTCAGCAACAAGTGGATCAGAAGACCCACTGAAAGACGGTGGACGTTGCGTCATGAAGGACTCAATAGAATATTGTTCCCTTCTCTGCTCATTTGGAAGTCCAGAATGATTCATAGCTTGTGTAAGTATAGTAATATGATTTTTCACTCCATCTCCCATAACATTTGTTTGTCCAGGAGGACAATCATTACATAGTCCATTGCATTGATCAACACAGTTCCTTCGGGTTCCAGCCATCGTCTAAAACCCAAAATGAATAGTGTGAGAGGAAACAAATCATGCTAGGGAAAACAACATAATAAAGGGGGAGTACCTTCAATATCTAACATCTTAGGTTTAATTCTATGTTCGTTAGCGTAATACTAGTACTATAACCTATACGAATACTTAACCTTAGGGACATCCCTAGGCATACCTTAGAAATATTTTTAGGGATCTCACTAACGCTTTCGCATCCTAGTTTCCAAAGGTTGACTAAACCTTTCCTCTGATACCAACTGTAGATACCCGAAGCTTAACGTACATTGACATTACATTACATTTGCAGAATACTTAGTACATAACAAAAACACACACAAAAGGATCGTAATAGTTTAGTGTCTTTGGAAACTCGCAGTATAATCTTCTAATCCTGGTGAAAGATCTTCAATATCTCCCATAAATATCTTCCCTTTTTTTTATACCTAAAACCTTTCTTTATATCCTGGGGAAAAGTAAACATAAAAGGGTGAGCTCAAATGCTCAGTAAGGGTAAACAAAAGAAATATCAATCACATCATATTCATAAGAACATAACATTTTGGAAATCTTAACCTGCAAAAGAGAGAATAATTTCATAACATGGGATAAATCATAGTAGTGAAATGAAATACCAATAATCATAACTTAAAACATGGAACTTTGTGGCATACACACATAATCATAGAGAATCATTTCTTGTTAGTCAAGACTCATTGCCAAGACTATCTTAGTGGACAAAGTCCCTTTCTGAACCGAGTCACCCTCATTCCAGTCCTGTTTCACTAAACCGGTATAACCTACCATTCCAGCCATGTCTATCTCATGAGATATAAAATCTTTACCCAATTAATTGGAGGGATATATAGGTCCCACCCATCTTATAATGAATCCTTTCTTATGTGTTCCACATAATCATAAACCATACATCATAGCGTAACCCATGTAATAAAAATGGGATTCTTAACAACATGACATCATAAAAAAATTCATATAAGATAAAGGAATTCATAAAAATATTTCCATAACAACATAATCAAATCAATGTAATAATAGGGATAAAAACAGAACCCTTTTATTATCTTAGGTGGAAAATAATTTTGATAAAATACTTGAACTCAATTCTTGAGGAAAATATCCTTTCTACTTCAAAAATACTTTTCCTTTCTTAACATGTCATACAATTTTAAACTAAAAGAAGTTGATTAAAAATAAACTTGAATACTTGTAAAGGAAGCTTCTTGGAAATAATGTTTTAAGAATCCATTCATGCCGTATAAGTTAAAAAAACATTCTTCGTACTTTTGTCGGAAAAGTCAAAAAGTACCTCGTACAAAAAAACGACAAAGATTCCTTTCATATTCTTTACTAAAAACTCACCGAAGGGTAAAATTGGATTTAAAATATTGTAAGTGGATGGAAAAAATATTACATATTGAGGGAACATGGATGTGGATGATAAAATACACCCCAATAAATACTTACGAATAAACAATCTCGGATAAAAATGAGATTGTGATATTTCCCTTACCTTAGGTCCGACTTGCTTTGTAAGTGTCCGAACCTCCTGTATAATGATTTAAATCATGTTATTGACTTATTAAAGAATCATATTCATTGTTATTATATCATATATGGTCCACTTATGAATTTATATTACCCGTTCTTTTGTAAATTCATGTTAAAGTAGCGTTTTGGGTAAAATCATCTCATTTGTCGTTCGTGTTTTTAACTTGTAATTATTCATATGATTACTTAGATCATGATTACTTAATTCCAGAATATAAAACATGATTTATATATATATATATTCAGAATATTCATATATAATAAATCAGTAAATGGAAAGAAATACACCATTCATGGAGACGGTAGTCCGTACGTACGCATGAACGCTGTTTGCGTTTCCTTATTGAATTGAATGGAATTAAGTAGATGACATACATATAAATATAAATAATTCCAGTATCATTATTAGGTCATATATTTCATTATTACTTATTATATATACTTTATAATCATTCATGAATGGTTAATCATTGAGAATGAATCTCATCGCGTCGTGGAGACGGTAGTCCGTACGTACGCACGAGCGATGATATCGTTCCCATGGTCGTGGAATTGTGTTGAATTGTATGTATACTATTTAAGTATCAATATAACTTTATAATAATCATATATAGTTACTCATTACACCTTTATACCCATCCAATTAAGGTGGTGGCGGAAAATAGATTACACCACGGCATGGAGACGGTATTCCGTACGTACACACGCGCGGTGATTTCTTTTTTCCGTAGGATGGATAGAAGGTTAATTAGAGTTGTTTCATATTTATAATAACATATCTGTATATAAGAAATACTGATGTTATTACTTTATCATGAAACAACTAAAGAAGAAGAAGTTGAAGAAAAAAGAAATTGAAAAAGATCGGTAATGGATATTACCTCTTTTTGACACGTATTTTCTTAGCCTCCACTTAAAGAACTAAGGATGGTCTTTGAAGAAGACCAGGACCTCTAGGATGATACTAGGGAATTGGAGAAGGGATTTTGGCAGGGGTTGGCCGAGCTTGAAGTCTCAAAGTTGTGTGAGTAAGAGAGGGAGGAGGTGCCCTTTTATAAGGGAGGAGAGGGGCACCTTAGGAATATCTCAACATATTATTTTATATTAAAGTCAAATTCGGTTTATAATGGTTCCAAAGGGTCTTATTTTGAAGCTAAAGTGGGTATGGGTCGAAATCCTATCAACAAATAGGATTTAGACAAGTTTAGGTTATTATTTTAACCATATCAATTAGATTTAACTTTAAGTTAAATAATTTTACTTTTACCATGTCTTTTTGTTTTCTTACACTATATGGTTAATACACTTACTATAACATGCCAAACGAACCCCAAATTGTTTATTATTAATATATATATCCTTATATATGTTATTTGTCCGAAACTTATATTTTTAGGAATAAAATAATAATTAATAATATTTTATTTTATTTAAAAACTATTTTGTTTCAATTTTGACACTATTTGATATATGATTTTTATGAAAGTCATAAAAGAATTAAATGTTCGAACCAAGTTGATTAAATAAACAATAATATATCATAGTAACCTAGAAAATTAGTGGAATTCATAAAAATCCTTAAATTACATTTATTTTGGTATTTATAATATCAATTATGTCAATATTTCATTAATAAGATAATAACTGCATCATCTTTGTGTCATAAATAAATTAATTTATTTGATGTCTAAAAATTACAAATAAAATACAATTATTTAGGAAATCCTTTTAGCGTTCTAATGAATATTTACAATCGAATTTATCTTATGAATAACCCTATATTAAAAATGTTTTAGTAAATAAACATTGATTTTAACTCTTTTAACTCTTCTTTGAATTAAATAATAATAAATGTCCTAATCTAATCCAAGTGGGCCTAAATGATAATATTTTATACTTAATGTTGTTTTTGGTCGAGATAAACTTGTCCAATAGGATTAGGACATGTGTTAGGGTAATATTAATATCATTTTTACCCTTAATTACCCTATTTACTTTTAACCGTGGTAAATAAAAGTAAAAAGTTACTATTCACCAAAAATTATTTTCATCTCATTGAACCACATTTTACTTACTGACATCAACCGTGTCACTCGGATTTTAGAAATTCCATTCACAGAAGTGGTAAAATTAAGTTTTATGAAAAATTCAGTTTTTTAACTACCACTTAGTAGTTTCACTATTCATCAAAAATTGATGTTTTTCAGAACAATGCCAAAATTTCATCCTAAGCTATATTTCATATTCTGAATTCAAAAATGAAGTCTATTTTACCAAATTCATAACATAGAAGTTGAATTAATTAATTTTATAATTAAATCCCACTGTTAAAACAAATAGCGTGTTTTTAAGAAATAATATCTATCAAAAGATTGACACATGTTTATGTCTGGTTTAAATGTGAAATTACATCCAATGACCAACATTGTATTAAATTATAAAAATATATTCTAAATATACTTTAAAAACACTCAAATTAATAATTTATCACTATTAATTATTTTGAATGAAAATGTTTTTTTTAATTAAAATTTAGTAATTTTCACTATTCATCAAAATATGAAAGTTATCCGAAAATCACCAAAATTTCACCTTAGGCTAAATTCGATACTCTGAATCCAAAAATGAAGTCCATTTTGAGAGATAAAATTTCTAAAATTTTAAAAGGTGGTTATTACTATTCATAACGGCTAGTTTTAATAATATTTTAATAGCATATCGTTGTTTAGTGAAACTCAGTATTGCGTACTACACACGTTATCGAGGAAGGTCGCGATTGCGTGTAATGCAAGGCAAGTCAAGGATGCATGTTGTGCAAGCTCCTTTGGTGTAGCGTACAACACAAAACATTAATAAAATTAAAAAGAATATTTTTCATAAAATTTCGGGCTGTTACAAATATCTAAGTGGTTATATCCTACATGGAGGAGTTGGGGTGGGCCCCTAACTACCCATGTGAGGATATTTGTGAGGTGGGTCCCACACGATCCCCAACCCTTCACATTCACTAAAGCTCCTTAAACCTCCCCCTTTAAACTTGTTAACTCCTCTTTAATGGGGACTCTTCCTCTCCCTCTCTCACTCCATTAAAACATGCCAACCTATCACTTAATTAATTAGAAAACTCAAGGTTTAATTAATTAATTGAATTGTAATTTGATGTTTGTAAATTTGAATGCATGGAATGATTTAATAAAATAAGGAGAATCCTTATTTTATTTTTGGTTGGCTTGTTGTGTTGAGATTTTGGGGAGAGAGATCTAGAGTTTTGAAGAACGCTTCATCTCCTTTGTTGAATAACGCCAACTCTCCAACGAAGAACATTGACTCAGCGACCCAGAATTCTCCGTCCTCTTATTCCTCCACGATAAGGGAGGAGACACCGATGCGGGGACTCGCCAATGATGTCACGCCTTGTTTTCTTCTCTCCGTGATAAAAAGGGGAGACACCGCTTCCTCCTCAGACGCTCTCCGTTGATGTCTACCAATCTTTATCTTGCGACGCTGTCAACAGCGACACCGAAGTTCGACATTTATTATCGAGGTAGGGGTTTACTCTTGAAAGTGGATGTTTACGTACCCTATACTTGTTGGAAATCGTTGTTAAATATGGCTGATTGCTATCGTTTTACGCGGAGGGTGCGGGCCGAACGAACACGGCCTGACAACCATTCATTGTTCTTGTTTAATATTTTAGAATTGGAAATTGGTGGAGAAGGAAGCAGGGAACTTTTGCACCGTACCGGGAACGTGGTTAAGGGAACTGGCGCCATCACGCAGGTTGTGCTGGAAGAACCGGGGCCCGCTACACGGGCCGCTTCGGCGGAAGAACTGGCTGGCCGGGCGAAGAGGAGACACGGTGCCAGGAGGGCGCCGCGCTAGAGGACCGGCCGGCCCGTCGGCCCGCCAGGTGGAGCTGGACCGCGGCGCCAGGAGGGCACCGTGCTAGAAGACCGGCAGCCCACCCATGCGGGCCATGTGCGCAGAAGACCAGCCGGTCTAGCCGGCTGGTTTGGGGATGGGCGGCGCCGCCTAGCACTGCCGGTGCGAAAAATCGGCCCCCCCTGGAACCCGCTCGGCTTCGGCCGAGCCACCCAACCAGACGGCCGAGCCAGTTGGGCCGCGCCAGGCTGGGCCGAGCCGGGCCGCGTCGAGCCGGGCCAAGCTGGGCCATGCCAGGCCGGGTTGGGCCGCGCCCCGATAGGCCGGGCGCTGCCACTTCAGGCTGGGCCGCGCCACTTTGGGCCGGGCCGCGTCCCTTCAAGATGTGTTGAGTATTTCCTTCGGACCGGTCCGACACCCCTGCTGGGTCGGACTCGTCAAACTGGGTTAACCCAACAAAATGGGTCAACCCAACCCGTTGGTCCACTGGGCTAAACGGGTCGGGCCTGTTAATCACTTAAACAAGAATAACTCTAAGACCGTGCGTCCGATCGACGTGTCGTCCGCGACACTTGGACTCTTTCGACGAGATGGTCCTTTTGAGATACTCTAAGTAAGTTTTGGATGAATTTGGATATCATCCGGGTTAGAAATGAGCATATTTCTATCTGGCCCCTGGGACGGAAAAACCTATATCTCTCAGATCGGGCGTCCGATTGATGCGCCGTCTATCGTGTTGAGTTACTATTGACGAGTCGAAACTTTTTGATACATCTACTTTGGAATTTGTGATAGTTTATGTATCTAACCCTTGGCTCATGGAGCATACCCTCTTGGAATCGAGCGTGCTGTGTGCAGGAACCCTAGAGCTGGTTGCGACTGCGACGACGACGATGACTGTACTTGGATCCTATGTGGGTTTGACAGCGAGGATGACTATACTAGGATACTCTGTTGGTTCGGCAGCAATGGCGACTATACTTGGATCCTACGTGGGTTCGGTAGTGATGGTTACTGTACTTGGATCCTACGTGGGTTCGGCAGTGATGACTTCTGAACTTGGATCCTACGCGGGTTCGGCAGGGGAGATGATTCAGAGGCTACATCTATCATCTCCACCCCTCTTCGTGAATAATATACCTGTGTGAGCTAAGTCTTGACTTTTATTCATTATCATTGATGTGATTGACTTACTTTCCTGTGTGGACTGATTTGTGCTTTCCTGTGTGGACTGGGTTGTGCTTTCCAGTGTGGACTGGGTTGTACTTGGGCTCTCAAGTGGGAGTCAAACTAGAATTGATGACTTAGGTATATGTATGGGAATATACCTAAGTAGAGTTGGTTGATACTTTGTGTTTGTATCTTTTATTTGTGATTTATCCTTTGTAGATTCTAGGAGACCTTTGGGAGTCTCGGGGTCCCTACTGAGTATCGTATACTCATCCCTGCACGAGCTATGCCGGCACTACGTTGTGTTGGATGCAGACGATAGGCAGCACTGATCGAGGTGGAGTCCTGTGGAGTGGGATGGTACCTAGAGGTGGACCACATGGTGGGATGTACAGGGAGCGGACAACCAGACCTGAGGAGCTGAGGAGAACATTTGTACCCACCCTTCAGGTGGGATATCTGGAGGACAACTCAATGGTTGCTGGTTTACTTTACTGCAACTGTTCTTTCATTACTATTGTACTGTACTTTCAGTTGGGTTTGTATTCTTGCCCATTTACTTTCCACCACTTACTTTTGTACTCAGTTTACTTAGTTTTTACGTCAGCTTGCGTACTCTGTTGTGTTCGTTTACTTATATAAAGGCAATTACTTCACTTTTATCAGGATTTACATCTTTGGTGCTAGTTACCAACCCTTGTCCTATGGAAGGCGGGCTTGGGGTAGTCACGGCATGGGCCCCGAGGATGGGTCATGACACCTGGGATCCAATGCAAGGACTCTGAACCTACCAAATGGCCAAGTGAGGATACACTGATTGCAGGGTAAAGACCGTAGGAATGGTACACGCATCATAATGACTTGTTTTGTTGTGTGCCTTGGGTATTTTGGGTATTTAAAATAACTAAAATGTCTAATAAAAATTTAAAATCAATATTATACAATACTGAGTCTTAAGAATTCATTGTTTAAATTGAATCTATGACACCCAGATAGTAACCATAGGTAGTGTGGGAAATCAAGGCCCAAGTGTCAGATTTGGCTGATTAGTAGAGGGATGATCGAGAGGAGTAGGACGACCAGTGGTAGAGTACGCTTTGCGCCTTTCAGCGGCAGACCCTCGAGAAGTATGAGGGAAACATCTCAGACATGGAGACATAGATCTGGCTCAAGGATCTTCTGATATCTTTCATATTGATCAGGGATCTGATGTAGTATTGTTTTCCTCTTTTTGTAAGCCAGATATAGGGAGCGACACGTTAGTGGTGGACGCTCTACCTTGGGGAGAATATGGAGGCTGATGTTTTGTGTACTGACTTTGAGGGGGAATTTCGGGAATAATTCCTATCTTTCATGATGAAGGCTGAGAAGAGTAAAGAGTTACTCTAACTTTAACATGGGAGCATGTTATTGAGGTATTTGGGGTCAAGTGAAAAGATCTCCCTTGCCTTGCTATAGACCTCTTTTTGAAGGAGTCTCGGGCGAGACGTTTAGAGGAGGTACTCCGATATTCTCTTCAGTATATTGTTACTCCTTTCACTCTACTAATGTACTTGAAAGTTGAGAAGGACTAAGTGGTGGAGAGGATGAAAACACTGGGAGGAATGCTGTAAGAGGGGATCCAGTTAGGCTCGTAAAAGGGGAAGGTCATCAGTAGCATACCTCTAGTGTCAAGGCCTTCTAGGTTTTGGCCAGTGGGGAGTAGGACCCAGCAGTTCTAGTTTCCATCATTCAGTCCTCACCCCTTCTTTGTAGGTCCACGACCGAGATGAATCATTTTTGGCAGTCGTGGAAACCTTTAGAATCAGTACCCTAACTAATTACAATATATTGGGGGTAAGCAGGTTTAGCGCCCACCTCAACAACAACAAATTCCATCCAATCCCTTTCAGTAGCAGCAATAGGGACAACGATCTCCCACTCCTCTGAGAGCAGACATTGTAGGAGGAGGCCAAACTCAGGATTCTCCTCAAGGACCTCGACCAGGGCATGATCGGGGAGGCGGTCGACAGTCGAGGGGAAGTGGAGCTGGGTGTGGGCTGTGGCATGATGCGAAGGCAGTAATTCCAGCTGGTCCAGAGACCATTCGATTTACGATAAACTTTTTCATTACTCTTTCCTATGCCTTTTTTGATTTAATATCTTCACACTCCTTTGTTGCACCTAGTCTAGCCCATGATTTGGGTCTAGATGTAGAGAGACTTCCCGTACCCCTGGATTTGAGTAAGAAAGTTGGAGGTTAGAACATCTTGTCTCATGTTTTCCAAGGATATAGATTTATGTTGGGACAACATCAGTCCAATGGGGACCTTCTTTTGTTGAAGATGTATCTGTATGATGTCATTTTAGGCGTCGACTGGATGTTCTTTTTATGTGCTGTTATCAACTTTTTCTGAAGATGTATCGTGTTTTCAGATATGGGCGACCAACATGTAGCTCTCATCAGAGAACGACGTTGCTAGGAGGGTAGTCGGAAAGTGGAGCCCCTTCTTTCCGTGGTAGCTGAACTACAAGTGGAGTCAGCAGACTCAGAGATGGTGGATGTTTCGGGAATTGTTAGTGAGTTAATGGATTTCATCCCTGAAGAGGTGGTGACTCTAACCCCTCGATGTGATGTTGTGTTCGAGATAGTCTTGCAACCTGGGGCCCATCCAACTTTGATGGCTCCCTATCGGATGGCGGATTCTAGGTTGTGGGGGTTATAGATTTAGATTGATGATCTGATGAAGAATGGTTTTGTCTGACCAAGCGCGTCACTAGGGGGTGCTCCGGTCTTGTTCGCGAATAAGGAAGATGATGGTTTCAGGCTATGCATAGAATACTGAAGAACGAATCAGGTAACAGTCAATAATTGTTACCCTCTATTGATGATAGACATCCTTTTTGATCAGTTGAATGGGGTAGGATGGTTCTCTAAAATCGATCGGTGGTACGGATATCACCAGTTATGGACGGAAGAGAATGAAATCTCTAAGACTACCTTTAGGTGCAGATATGGGAACTTTGAGTTTGTGTTCATGTCGTTCGGTGTAATGAATGCACCAGATGTATTCCTAGGATTCATGAACTCCATCTTCTTGGAATATCTAGACCGGTTTGTAGTCATGTTTATTGACGACATCATGATCTACTAAATATCAGAGGAGGACCACAACGAGCATTTGAGAATAGTTTTAGGGGTCCTCCGACAACATTATCTCTATGATAAGTTGTCCAAGTTAATGTTCTGGACACTTGAGGTGCACTTCCTTGGGCACGTTGTGTCCGAGCAGGGTATAGTAGATGATCCGTTAATTTTTGAAGTAATTGTTTCTTGGGAATCACCCTAGAATATGATGGAGGTTTGTAGTTTCCTAGTACTGGAAGCCTATTATCAGAGGTTTGTGCTCTACATCTCTTGAGTTGCATCACCTTTGAAAACTTTGACCAGAAAGGACCAGGCCTTCGTGTGAAGTGAGTAGTGATAGGTAGCCTTTAGTTATTTGGAGAGGAAGTTGGTTAGTGCCCTAGTACAGAGGATTCTTGAAGAAGGGGTGATGTTTGAGGTGTTCTGTGATGCTTCAGGCCAAGGAATGGGGTGTGTGATCATGCAATAATAGGGGTGATCTCTTATGGGTCTAGGCAGTTACATCCCCATGAGGGTTACTATGCCACCCGACTTAGAGCTCACCTTAATTGTGTTCACACTAATGTTGAGGTGACACTACCTCATCGGGGAGCACTTTGTGGTCTTTATGGATCATAATAGTTTGAGGTATATCTTCTCTTAGCGAGACCTGGACTTGTATCAGTGATGGTGGATGGAGTTTCTTCAAGACTACGACATCGAAGTTTCTTACACCTTAGGAAAGGGGAACATGGGGGCCAATGACATGAGCCGAAATTTGTAGAAGGATGTAGTTAGAGAATTGATATATGCTTAGATGAAGATGGAGGAGTTGGCTTCCATACACTTGGATGCGAGGGTGGAGGATGGAAGAGGATATCTATTCCAGATGATATTGCATACCTCTCTATTGCGGAAGGTGGAGGAGTCTCAGTGGGGGGATATAGAGGCTGATGTGATGCATGATCGTGTTAGCCAGGGTGATGCACCAGGTGTATGGTCAGAAGATGGGAAGAATCGGATGCTATTTCATGGAAATTTGTTCATCCCAGTGGAAATGTGCAAGAGAGTTCTTGGTGAGTTCCAAAACTCACTCATGGAGGTACACCTAGGAGTTTCCAAGATGTACTGGGGTTTGAGGCTTCAGTTTTGGTGGTCGGGGGTGTAGTGGTCAGTGTAAGAGTTTGTGGCAAAGTGCCTCATGTCTCAACCGGTGAAGGATGAACATCATTCCCCAAGAGGTTTGTTACAACCTTTAGATGTCCCTGAGTAGAAATGGGATGACATCTCAATGGATTTTTTCACAGGACTACCCAGAGGTCAAGGGGGTTGCGATGATATCTGGATAGTGTTATACCGGCGACGATGTCACTCACTTCCTAGAAATTAATGATTCAAGTGTAGTGGATTCCCTAACATAGAGGTACGTGGACTTGGTGGTGCGGTTTCATGGAGTTCCAAGGTCCATAGTCTCCGATAGGGGATACTCAATTTACCTCACAGGTCTGGAAAGGATTGAAACATGATTTAGGCACCCAACTATGCCTCAACACTACTTTCCACGCCCAGACAGATGACAGATAGAGTGCATCATCCAGAAACTAGAGGATATGCTATGAGCATGTCTGTTCGACTTTGGGAGATCTTGGGTATGACACTTGCCTCTAGTAGAGTTTTCCTACAACAATAGCTATCACTCTACCATTGGCCTGGACCAATTAGAATATTTTTATGGGAGGCCGTGTCGCTCACACTTGTGCTGGGAAGAGGTCGGGGAAGCAGGTGTTCTTGGCCCCAAGGTAGTGTAAGGAATGACGGATAAGGTTCAGCTTATATGGGAGAGGATGAAGGAAGCTTACGACTGGCAGAAATCGTATTCTAATAATAGGAGGAGACCCTTGGATTTCGATTTCGGGGACCATTTGTCCTTGAAGGACTCCCCTCGGTGTGGGAAATGAAGGCTCGGTAGGGGGAGTAATATTTCTCCCAGGTTCTTCGGACCCTTCAAGGTGTTGCGATGGGTCGGCGAAGTGGATTATTAGTTGGCGCTACCATCGCCGCTACTGAGGGTGCACAATGTCTTCTATGTGTCTCAGCTCCATCAGTATCTACATTATGATTGACATGTGATTGATAGGGAAAATATGGATATCAAGGATGACACGACATTCATAGAGTGACAAGTGAGGATCAAGTATTGTGAGCACAAGGTTCTTCATGGAAAAACCATTCCTTTGGTTTGTGTGTTATGGAGGCATGGTGTCCTCGAGAAGAGTACCTAGTAATGGGAGGCACAGATGCACGCCCAGTACCTAGATCTATTTTGAGTTTTATTCTGTTTTGTTTCGTACTTGTTTGTGATGTTGTAGTTGACCTTGTAACTATGAATTGTGTTTTTTTCCTTGTTCTCTAAGTGTGTGTGAAGTGTCTTGACTGTGGAAAGGGGATGACATGATATCCAATCAAGATGCATTAAATTGGATGCTATTAAACTTGTGTGGGCGAGTCAGTGCTACCCAAAGGGGATAATATATTGACACGGGGGAAGGGAATCCCAAATATATATGTTGAGATGGTGTAAAACTTATATATTGTGTGGTCATTTGAGGAAGAGTTGTTCCTAGATTTCTAGGGTGTTTTAGTAGGGAGATTTATCTTTCGAGGTGGTTTTTTCGGAACCCTATCTTTTGAACGGAGTTTAGTTTTGATTCTTGTGGATGAGAATAGTTTGAGATTTATATAATGTAATGGATCAGACCCTCCTGATCCATTAATTTTCCAATTTTTGGTGTTTGTGGTTCCATGGACCCCATCAGTATGTCTAGAGGGTGGTGGTGTTGGTGGAAGGATGTCACCATGGTGTCACCCATCAGTGACACCAATCCTAGAGCCACCGATCGGTTTGTCACCAATCTGTTTGTCCCTAATCGGTGAGTCACTGATTAGTGCCACACCCTATCGGTGCCATGGGGGAGGTTATTGAGGTTCTCTTTCCCCAATTTCCCGTAACTCCACCTTTAAGTATTTTAACCTTTTAAAGTGATTCAAGTCCATTTTAGCCCCATTAACAATGTTTTAAATCTCTTAAGAGTTGGGCGACCCTCAACAGACCCATTTTCCTCACTTTAAATGAAATTATTTAATGGACAGTTGTTATATCCACCTCTCGAATGAAAATTATTAAATAACAATTAATTCCATTGTGTGTAACCATCCAACCATGTGGTGAAACCACAATCCTCCATTAAATCCATTCAAAATTCATATCTTGTAAATCTAGTATCCTACCTTTTATCACATGGGAATTATTTCTTCTTCTTGATGGTCTTTTTTTCTTTTCTTTTGTGTGTTTGGAGTCCCCCTTACAAATTCTAGTGGTGCACCTGTGTTGGAACCTTTCCTACTCACTCTTAGAGTCCCTAGAGTTCCTCCCCTTCAAGTCACACATCCCCAATTATTTTCATGAGGAGAAAAACTCCGATCGTTGATCATCTGGGTATGGTTCTTCCTCCATCACTCTTTAGTGTGTATCGTGTGGGGTAGGTATGATAATGTTTCATTTAGGGATGGATAAAACCAAAATTATTAAAGATAATAAATGTTTTTATGGAATGAAGGGGTGTGTAAGATGATACTTCTATACTCTTTTATATTTTCATACATGTTTTGAATTGTATGGTCTTATGTCCATTGAAAGTCATGGATATTGGTGGTCCATTCTTTCACACTAATGAAACTCTATTTTTTGGTTGATTCTATAATGATTAAATGGATGTAACATGGTAATTGGTTAATCATGTAAACTCGGTTGATTAAATGAATTTCTAGTGAACATGAATCCTTGTGTGATCACCCCAGTTAACCAAATAGAAAGGAATTACTAAAGTAATTGTGTGTTTGAATCTAAAACTACCTTGATCTGTCTTGGGGACATGTGTGGTTGTTCTTCTTGATTCTTGTGGGGTGACATAGATGGGGATGGGATCCCCTATTGTGGTGTAGTTGATGGTTTGTGTATCTGAGGCCGTATGAGGATATATGATGCATCTTGGTTTGGTTCCAGTACTTCGATGGATCTCACAGATCCCTTTTTTGGTTATAAATTTACAAGGGAACCAGGTGTGAATGCTTAAATTACTAATTGTCTGTTTCTCCTTCCTTGGTTTGTAGATATTCCTATTAGTTTCTTGGTAGTGAATAATTATTTAAATGGAGTCACTTGAATATGATAACAAGAATAGGTTTAATGGGGGATTGTTTTCCAGGAATGAGTTGTTCTCTGGTTGTGGCTGTTGTGATATTGTATGAATGAATAATAATGAGGGTATTTGTGTATGGGATGGTTTTGGAACCCTTATGTTGAGATGAGTGCTTGTTTACCTATATGTATAAATTTAGTTTTTTGATTCTTATTCTCACCCCTCCCAAGTTGAGAACATTATGATGAACACCCCCATTTCATGGGGGAGGGTGTCTTCCCAACATCCTATTGGGTGAATGGATAATAAATCTTTTCTCCTCTTTTTCCTTAGTATCCCATGACTCTTCGGGCAGGCTATGACGACCTGAGGTCCATTATAGCCAACAATTATTTTGGGAGGGAATGTTATGGGGGTCGGCCCAGGTGTGTGTATGTAGGTTGTTTCCCAAGTGTCACTGGGATGAGGCCCAGTTGTATTTGGGCATGGAAGTAGTTGTTTGGGCCTAGGTGTCCACAGAGGTTGTTACATGTGGTTTTGGTGGCCAGGTGTTTGCGAGCATAACTGTGGTTGTGGTGGACCAAAAGGTTGTTGTTGTGGTGGTAGTGGGACTGTAGTGAGAATGGTGGGGGAGGTCTGTCGCGTAGGATGTCTTCAATAACCCGTGATAAAGTGGTGCGGGTACCAAAACATCGATGTGTTATTAATATTACTTTACATGACTTACATTGTTTGGGGAGTGTAGCTTGGTGAGGTTTGGGTGGATAGTTTCCTTATTAGGTGCCTTGGTTATCTACTTTTTCGCATGGGGAATTAGAATTCCTCTACACTTGTGTAGGAGAGCTTTTGGTTTTCCCTATTGGGTATACCTATATACTCACCCTATGTATATAACACTACTTTTTGGTTTCCAGGAGAATTTCGAGGACCGTGCAGGACCCTATTAGCTCAGAATACGGGACCGTCGACGTTGCTTTTCTTTTCTTTTGGTACTTCCCTGTGGAGTTTTCTATATTTTTGTAACACTTATTATTTGGAACATGCATATGGGAATGGATTGGTTTGGATTTACTTTTACTTTCAATTTTTGTGTTTTTTGGGATTTACTATCCTATCTCTCAATCCTACTAAATAAAATGGGTAATTCCTTCCATTTTACTTTTGATACTATACCCTTGGATCTAGTCACCACTTCTGAGCCTATTAAAGGCGGGTCTTGAGGGTCATTATCTCTCCTTCAACACGAGGAATGAAGGGTATGGAAATCTTTTGTCCCATCCCTCATCACGGGGAAGTCGGGTTGTGATAATTTAAGATACTTCTATTTTTATATAACAATGGTTGAGAGATCATTTAAGTAGGTGTAGAGTGAAATAAAAATTACAATTCTACTTGAAAAATGTTACATATTCATCAGGTATCCTCTTTAGTTTTCAATGAATTCTTTCGGGTAAGTATTTAATCCCAATATATGGTTTCAACTATGAGGTGTATGAGAATTATAACTGATTTGTGGATGATATTTGATGATACAAAAGAGTGTGTAGGTGTGAATAATGGAGGATAGGTGGTGTCCTTTTATAAGTGAGATGGGTGGAACACTTGTAATATTTTCTATATATTCAATCATTCTATCATTTTTATCATATCACTTGATTATAAAAGCACTTTTCACTATTATATAATATCTAAGGTTGTAATAGGTTTATCCAATTTGTTGTAGAATTGTTTATAGGTAATTTTAACCCTTATATGATTTGTTTTAGCACCCTATAAATGTATTCCTACCTTAATTATGGTATTGAATCTTTATTGATTTTAATATTACTTTTTGGAAAAAACATGACTCACATTATTATAAATTATAAATTTTTATGATCCTAAAAATTTACCACATTTTTCTAAATTCTATTCATAGTATTGGGAAAATATAATTTAAAATAAATCCTGTAGACATGATGATTATGTAGGTCTTTAAAAAAGAAATTATTCAAAATTATTCAATGTTTTTATATCATATTCAATATTAAAAATAGTAAAAATTCCTAAAAAGGATTAATTGATATAAAATTTTACTAATTTTACTTTGAATCCAATTCAAAATTTAATTTATCATTATTAGTTAGTTAAAAAATGCATTTGTTGAAATAAAAATTATTATTTTACAATAAAAAATAAGTCATTTTGGAGAAAAATACGAAAAGACACACCCTATGATAAATTTAATAAGATTAATTAAAAAATTGTCTTTACAATTCCTATAAAATGTTCTAAATTTTATAAAAATAAATCGTATCTTTTTCGCAATGGGGGAAAAACCATCTTTTAGGGAAAAAGATTTTTTTTTATAAAACATTCATTTTTTATCTAAATAATATTTATTTTATTTCTAATCAACCTATAACTAATAAAAATGAAAAAAAATTCTATTTTCATATGTTATATAATTTAATTTATACCCTTCATTCTATTGTATAACTAATAACATCCATAATAAAGAATTATTACTGATAACACATTATTGTTCGGTGAAACTGGTTCTTTCATGTAATGAAATTACCAAACAAACCCATTGTATTCTTTAATTCTAGCTAAAATCAGTTTTTCTTATAATCAAATGATTTAACGGATTGTATTTATTTAAAATTAAATATGTATTAATTCATTGGGCTGCTCTATTTTCTTTCATGGTTATTGTTGTATATCAAATACACTATTGAATACAATATTCTTATTTTAGGTTTTGAATATATCACATTCTCCCCACATTAAATAAGTTATGTTCCCTAAACATAAAATTAATCCTTATAATCTAGGGGCTGAAATTTTGAAACATGTTTATTGAAAAATAAATATCATAAAAGGTTTAATAAAACATCTTATTAATAATAGAGAAAGAGAAGAGCAATAGTTATATGGAATAAATCATAACCAAGAATCTATATAGAAAAAATTTGAAAAAACTGATGATATGGTCATCATGGAAAAGTGAAAATAATTATAGATTGTAATAATGGTCATCCATCCTAATATGGTGAATGATAAATTTAATGTTTAGGTACTCAATACTCTAAATATATAATGATTTAATAGTCCCTTTTATTCATTATATTTGAATTTATCCGGATTACATTTTTGTTTGAGGATACTTTTCTTAAAGAAGAGGGATTTATTTACATTCAATGAAAATAAAAAAACTTACTTGATACATTATAATTTTATAAGAACAACTTGATATTTAAGTTGTGGTTTTATCAATTTCAAATTCAACCCCAAATCCATGAAATAAATACCCAAATATTATTTTGTGAACTCAAGAACTAAAATTCAAATTTAATGGATTGTAAGATCCAAAAAAGAGTGAAAATTCATTCTGTATGTCTCTATATATTCACTAAATACGATATGGTTTTCATGGTTTATCAAATGTAAAAAATTAATCTATACACCTCAAAATCAACTCAACTATTTCACCATTAATATTTATCTTCTAAATCATTTAATTAAAATCAATTACATATTAATAATTACTTCAAATTATCTAGTGGTAGTAACTAAACAATTGTTATCCATTAGTTATGGGATCAGTCCCAATGGCCCTTCTAGATTCAATAGGTTATCACCAAGTATATGGGTTGTTATTATTATTAAGACAATATTAATATAATTTCTACGGTGTTCCCTAAAAAATAAGATGGTGATTATTAAAAAAAATTAATCACTAAATAATCTTTTTACTAAGGTTTTAGATAGATCTTTTTTTTAAAATATAATAATATTATTTTATTATTATTATCGTGTCATTAATGTGAATATAAACACTAATGTACCAGAACTTAAAATTAATGTTTATAGAATGTAAATGCATTATTACATGAACAACCCTTTCATAAAAACATATACATGTAATAAATTTATATCAAAATATCATTATTATTGATTGAATCTCATAACACATAAAAATATTTGTTTAATTCTTTAAACACATGGTCTATCTTAAACTCATAACCCCATTGTGGTATCCCAAAATATTATGTTAATAAATATACATGTTTTTCTAAAATAATAATTTTTTTTAAATATTTCATTATTCTTATAACCAAAGTATCATTAGTAAAATAGTTCTACAATTTAATCTTTAATCACATTTCATAAATAGAAATTAATTTTTTTACACCAGTCATTATTGATTCTAGGGAATTCTCTTTGTAAGAGGGATTTGATATTGGTAATGTGTAGGTTCCCTATATTTAAGACAGATAACTATAATTAGATTCTTAGGATGAGATTTATTTCCTTCAACCATACCATTCATTTACCCTCATCAACTCATTATTTTATTCCCTTCCTTTACAAACATAGATCATTTTACCATTCTATTCAGTCACTTTCCAAGTTATCCCCTCCCATATTTCTTATATGATGGAAATCAAGACTTCTTTTGGATAATGGACTCTGCAACTAGATATATTAATGAACTCTATCCATCTCTTATTTTATAAGTCAGGGAGTTAGGTTATATTATTTTATGATATTTCGGTAAAACAAGTTAAGAATAATAATGATATCTTTTTCTCCCATAATAATCACTATTGGTTGCTAATTTTGAGCACATTTCACATTCTATTCAATGTTATATTTTCTTTTTTGGGTTCCATCCATTGTATAAAACTAAAAAATATATTTTGAGAAATAATAATCAGATTCATAAAATCATATAATCATTTATAAAATATCTATATCATGAACAAATATTTTAAATAAAAGACTCATTGGGATTCTCCAAGTCCATTCAATATCACCACCTATTTAAATCCCTCAGAGTGGTATGTAGTGAGAATGTGAAATAACATATGAATGTCATATTGGAGTGTCAAATCTGGTTCACATTAGGGCCTATTATCATACACTAGGTGAATATTGATTTAATAATAGTGCATTTTTCTTAGATTTATTACCCCTAGATTCCTCTGTGTGAGAACCAAACCCACTTGTGGTATAAGGTACCAGCATTAAAAATTATATAATCATCAGTTTTAGTCATGAAATTACATTCTTTCATATTGATTATATATTTCGGTTTAGTTTTATAGAAAATAAGTACATAAATCATACATAAAAAAACCATAAAATACAATGTGTAATCTTTCAAATAGTATCCATTTTTTCCATGATCTAAAATTTTGAGAAATTATATCTTGTTCTCTTTTATGAAAACACTTCATGAATTTCAATAAGAATTCGTCCAATTCCTCCCTCATACTTAAGTCCTATGAAAAGCATTACAAACCTGGGATGAACATAAAATGTGCAATATGTAAAATAAAAATAGGTAAATCATTATTCCATTAATAAAAGTGTAAACTCATAAAATACCCTTTGATAAAAAACATTTTACACAAAAAGGGATGTATCATTCATTAATAAATATTATTTATTTTATATTTTTGAAAACAAATAATTTCTTGGGATTCTCATTAGCATAAAAAGAATATCAATATAGGAACATTGGGATATAATCAAAATAAACTCTAATAGAACCCTTATACATTAGAATAACAATAAGACAAACTTCCAATATAATTCTCCATGTAATATAATAATTACTATATGCATCAACCACTATATGGGAACAACCATAGTTTAAACTACAATGGGATCACCTAGAAATATATTTGTTACCCAATCATTTATAGTGTCCAAGAACCACAATATGAAATAAAACATTTCATCATTTTAAAAGATCTTTTAAACTCATATAAAAATCACTTTCATATAATAAAATATTATTTTCTTTCAAATATCCCATATTCAATACCAAATGAACCTTTCCATTAGAAACCCATATTCAAATAAAAACCCCAAAAATATATTTTTTCCATTTATGAAAACATGAAATATTGAAATATATTCCAAAAATAAAGTAATGGACACAATGGTGGAAAATTCATTGACACTGTGTATGTTAATAATAGACCATTCCTTTTATCATTTGTCAAAATGATCCTTATAAAACAAGTAAAAATATTAATTTATGAAAATATTGGAATGTAATTAAAAATAGACATAATATTTCATTAATAATCTATTGTATCTATATAAATAAATATGTAATGTAATATAAAGAGTATTAACATGGAAAAAAGTTTTTGAACATAAATATTTAAACATTCAAAGTGTTCCATACCACTTTGAGCATCTTAATCATAATCCACATGAAAGAATAACATTAAAAAAATAAATTACTTGATAATTAAAAAAATATGGATTTGTAATATCAAATTTATTGTATATAGACATTATAAAAGAATAAACAATCATATCATAAATAAATTTATCAATGAATGAATATTTAGACGAAGTCCCTTACCTTGAGTCTGACATGTCATGTGTGTCATTATGTTCATGAATAATACATATATGTTTATGATATACTTGTTTCATAAAATTTTTTATGTCTATAATTAATTTAATTTTATTTATTAAAATGTTTTAAATAACTACTTAATCAATTAATTTTATGTTTGTTGTTTTGGCCAAATTTGGCTTATGGGTCAAAAAAACATTGGATGGTCAACTATTGTCAAAGGGGTCATTATATAAATATCTCCATAATAATAATCATTAAAATTATTATCATATTTATACATAAATTATATTTTTAATACCATTTATAAAATATAATTATTAAAAATTAACCACGGTTACAATCATGAAGAAGGTATGTCGTATGTATGCATGAGTAATATTCCAATTTTTAAAAGATTATTATGGAAAGAAAGTAGATAAATTTTTCCTTTATATAATGGTCATTATATAGTTAATATCATGATATTAAATATAAAATAATTATATATATAATTCTTTTTTGTAAATGTAATCACCTCACACCTAGGTAACAGTGGTGCACACACCCACGAATGATGTTATCACATTTTCATTATGTGAAAGGGTAATAAATAAAATGATAAAATATGTTTTCAAAAATGTATCTATGTCATAAATTTCATATGGTTGTTATTTATAAAAAATATTTTAAATTAAGATCTTCATTAATGTATTTTGAGTAATGTGTTAACATATCACATCACTTTGAGGAGGTAGTAGTCCACACGTCCAAAAAAGAGGTTATCATATTTACCCAAAATGAAAAACATGAAGGTATATTTATATATCAATTCAATAAGTATGAATAAATAAAATAATATATATACGTATATATATTCCATAAAAATTCCCTATCATGAGATGTGGTAATGAAAAAATGATCCACATCGTCCTGTTAGGTTGTAGTTCATCGTACATGAATGATAATTTCGTTACCTGTTTGATGGATGTTTGTGTAAGTGAATGTATAAAAATTTAAATAAAAACATCTCAGTACATTTAGGATAATGTTTTTTATAAATTCATTGGATAATAATAAATAATGTGAATGGATAAGTGAAAAAATAAAAAATTAATATTGATGAATGTTACGTATTTTTCAGGTAACACCATTCAGTTTGAGCAGAAGTGATTATTGGTTGAATTTTGGAAAAGGGAGAGCATTCATGGGTGAGGGGAGAGATTTTTTGAATTTTTTGTATGTTTTTGATAACCCAAATGTTCTTTATAGGTGTGAATTGATTTTAAGGGTGAGTTCCTTTATATTGTGGAGGAGGAGTGAGACTCATGTAAATTTTTGAAAAGGGAATTATACCAATGTTTTTTCATTTTTAGGTGTCTCTAATAAGAGTAAGATAAATATAAAAGGTATTATACGGTCTAAATATTAACATTAAATATATTTTGTAAAATTTCTAAGACATTTTTTCTCTTATGTTTAAGGTTTAGTCACTTATGAATATATTTTTCTCTTAATCTCTGTAATTAATTTTAATTACATTCTAAATTTTTTTTGGTAAAAATCAATTCTTAGATTAGTATAAATTATAAATTATTCTTAATTAAAATATGGAATCAATTTTTTCAAATAATTATCATAGATGTGGTAGAAATTATTTTAAATTCAATCTTTTATATGCTATGACAATGCGGGGTTTTTAAAGTAAAAATGATCAAAGGTTTGCTATGTTTTTATATATAATTTTAATGTAACATTGATACCAATGAACTAAATTGGTTTAAAGTATATAAATATGATCTAATTATACTTTAAAAACAATTAAAAATATATTTTATCTATATTAATAAATTTTATTAAAAAGACTTTTACAGAAAAATTTAGTATTATTCAATATTCATCAAAATAAGATAGTTCTCATAAAAATACCAAAAAAACAAAAAAATCTATATTTAATCATAAAAACATAATTTTATGTTTTCATAAAAAATTATGAAATTATAATATATTATATTTTAAATTGGTTCTACAGTAATTGGTGATAAAATTACATTTTAAAAATATAGAGCTTTTTATTCTTAAAATTAGAATATTTATTTTCTTATGCCTATCATGTATATTGGATGAATGTAAAAAAATTAATATAAATGTCAGAAAATAGTATTTTTAGTCTTATTAATTCCCACCCATTCAATGGTTAGGAGATAACTACAACATAAAATAATAATATTAAAAATATATTACTTTTTAGAATAAGTCTGTCTTGCGTGTTATGCATGATTTTAGAGAAAATAATTATTTTGTGCTGGGTAAGATATTTTATATAGAGTACCTATTAAGGTAAAAATAATATATAAATAATAAATATTTATAAATATGAAAAATAATTATAAAATAATTACCTAGGATGTTACATGTAGTGTCCAGACGTGGATGTATTTCTGTGAAAAACAACATAATATCATCCTTAAAAAATGATTTTATTATATATTTATTATCAATGTGAATAATAGGGTTATTTTCCCTAATATATGTTTATATAATTGTGTTTTCCATGGTTTCCACTAAACATCAGGTGATTACAACTACAGAGACCCTGAACCCAGTAGACTTGAGCCGATGTCTTTATTATTATATTGGAATAAGATAGAAGGAACCACATCCAAAAAGGATGAATAATTTATTAGTAATGGTATACTAGATAATAATATGAGTCTTCATTGAAACTTGAATAAAAAAATATAAAAATAATTTTTTAAGATTAACATTATTCTCCACAGCATAGTCATGTATAGAAAACATAATACACTTAATGGATTCCTTTGAACAGAACAAAATTAAGGGTAAGATAAAATTCACAAGAAGGGATATGTAGAGGGGAATATATCAAGAATTAATAATCATAATCAACATGGGAAGAAAATTAATTAAACAAACCTTACTAATTATAAAAAATTTAATAAGGAAGTTAATATAAAAAAATATCAATATAGAAATCACATGTATAATAATAAACATGGAAATTTAAATAACTAAAAACATATTCCATTTAATCAATATTGTGACTATAATATTATGATATGGAATAAGAAAAATGTAAATTTAAATAAATAAAACCACATTCCATTTAATTAATAACTAATAATGAAATGGATGAAGAGATAATGTCATTATAAAAATATAATAGATAATAATAGATGAATTATAAATATAATTTTTTTAATTATTAGATTTCATGTGTTAGGAAAATGATGTATATATCATCATGACCATTCACAAGACGATTTAAAATAATGGTAAAAACGCATTTTACTCTAACTTGTATATTTGCCTCATGAGACCGACTGATGCATCAAGGGGTTACATAATACTATGCCCAAATCATTACTACATGTCTAAAGAATTCCACATATATAAAATAATCAATTTAATTCACTATTAATTTCCTTATCATCAAATAACTATAATGTGTAAACAATACATATTTATCCATACATCCAGTGATATAGAAAACACATTAAATATAGAACAATTCAAGTAAATTGATAAATGGTTCAAGAAATAAACATATCTATGATAAATTATATTAATAATTAGAGAAAATTTAATATCTAATGATCATATAAAATTTATTATTCTAAGAGAAATTGAATTAAAACAAAAATTAATCATGTAAGTGAATTAAAATACCCTACTTAGAAAAAATAATCATAAAACATCTAGTAGAAGAATAAATATGGTATGAATTCAACATATACCAATTGAACTAAGATTAAATGGTTTTTTTCATTGATAAAGAAAAATATTTAAAATATATCTATAAAAACATTTTGAAGAAACTAATAATTTAATTTTAAAAAACACCATTCAAAACCAAAAACATTAAAAAAAACATTTTTCCTTGAAAATGATTTTTATAAACATATAATTTCATGATTATATCGGAAAATCATTTAAAGGACAATATAAACCTGAAAATGAATCATCAATGATACTTCATTCAGGATGGTTGGTAATTACAAACAAGATGTAAAATTTAGAAAGAACAATCCTTTAACACTATATAATTTTTATATAAGTGTCTCATTAAAAAACAATAATATTCCATTAATAATATTTCTATGAATTAGAACATTTCTAATTTTTTTTTAAAATAATTTTAAATTGTTAAAATATTATTATCTTTTTTTTAACATGGGTTTTTGTGAAAAAGGTATTTCAAATAAAGAGATAAAAAATTTAGATATTAAAAAAATATTAATATTTGTAAGCATGAAATGGTTCTAGAATGGTAATATTACTTTAATATACCTTTAATAACAACAAGTGAAGAAAATGGAAATGGTTTTTTATGAAATGGTTAAAACATTTCCTTCAAATGTAATTCATCTAAAAACATTTTTTATTTGAATGAGATTATGAAAAAACTCTTTACATTGATCATAACATCAAAATAATAATTGATAAATGAATTGAATAAATATATCAACATTAAATAAGAATAATTTTTTTTAATAAAATATAAGATAATAAATAATTCCCTACACACAAAATCCTAGAATATCATATTTAATGGAGTAAAATAACCAAATGAAATGAAATTAAGCAATGAAATTATTTACCACTTGGTGGATTTTAAGTAAAAAACCATTTAGATTAAATAATTAATATTTAAAATTAAAATACCATGAGTAATTATGTATTCACGATATTAAATGTGAAATGGTTATTATATACACAATATAAAGGAAACTAGTTGCATAAAATGACTATATGACTTAATGAAATAAAATTAATATGAAATCCCTTACCAAACACTTAATTTTGGATGAAAGTTATTTAACCTCCAATTTATTCATTTTAAACACATTATTAACATATACTAGAACCATATTTGTTTTATAATATTATATATAATCTTTTTATAACATCATATCACCAATTTGTTTAATTATTTTTCATTATATTCATTTTTGTGTGTGTTAATCTCCTTTTTTCTCGTCTGTATTTCTTCGGGAAAGATCTTGTTTTTGATCATATTATATAGTTATATTATGTAAATAATAATAATAATGACATAATTATATTTTTTTGTCAATTAAACTTTTAATACCAATCATATTATTTTTTATAAATAATAATGTACTATATGATCATAGAGATAGTATACTATACTTATAGATGTGTGTTCAGTTATTTACCATCATATATTAGTTATTTCATATCATGTTATTTAAATGGAATGTGTTTTATTTTATTTACCTTATTATATGTATTATTAATCTCTATTTATTTAAATGACATCTGTCTTTAGTTTTTTCTTTACATAGTGATAATTTCAAATTGAATTCCTTAAATGGAATGTGTGTTCATTTATATACATTTACATATTAATTATTCTATATCTAGTTATTTAATTGGAATGTGTATTCAATTATTTACCTTTCCATATTGAGCATTCCTTATCTTGTGAAATAAATGGCATGTGTGTCTAGTTTTTTGAATTTACATATTGATTATTCTTATTGATTCATGATAGATTCTGATGTGCTTTAACCTTACAGAGAATTTGATCTCACCATTAATTTTTTTCCATTCAAATGTATTCCATGAAGTTTACTATGGATGATATGTTGGGATTCAATAGATGGATTAATGTTATAATCAAAAAAATGAAAAACATATATTGTAATTATTTTTATTAAAATTTAATATAAGGCCCATGTATTTATCTATTTTACCAACACTACTAATAAAATATGTCTATTAGGATTCAATTTCATTTATTATATATCAATATAAGGGTAATTGGAATTAGCTATGGGCTGACTATTTCTAGGTCTTTATAGCTGGTATGAGAGGTTGTTTTGAAACCTTGGAATCAAGGTTTTCAAAAACATAGATCGGGGAACATAAACCTTGTAATACATTATTGATATGTAGAAAAGTCCCTACATAAAATTTTGAATGGAATATATTATGTGGTATTTACTTGAAATATATCCCTTTGTAGATACAACAAGCAGATGTTGAACTGGCACAAAGCTACCTAGGGGTAATAATGCGAAAAAACATCTGTCGATCTTGAATCAAGCATTTCTTAGCACTATATAACAGACCTAACTATGCAACAGGTTTGACACTCACATGGTATATGATTACGATAATTTAAATTTTCTTTAAAAATAATTTTGACATATTTTAGTAGATAATGACAATGAATGAACATGAATAAAACCTAGAACAAGGATGGGCGTATGTCGAAATAAAATTGATGAAGTATTTATGAATTGGGATTAAATAATTTAATTGTTGTAGTATTTTTACCAATTGTATTTAAATGATAATAATGATGAAACATATAAAGAATTTATTAAATTTTGGATGAAATTGTGTGTTTATTATCTTAATAATTTATTGATAACATCGTGGTTTATGATTTAAAAGTCTAAAACCCCCTTTTTGTGTATTAATTTATTGGGATATTCTAATATTAAAAATATTTTGGGGGAAATTAAGTGCAATTGTATATTTTATTTGAAAAATTATTTGAAGAATAATGAATTTACATTTTATTGAATTTTTGAGAGGAATTGATAAATTTTAGGTTCAATATAACATTTAATGGCAATTTTAGGAATTTCATTAATTTTTTTGGGAACAATTTATTGATTAAATAAATGGGTTTTAGAAAAAGTACATCCCAGATAAAGGTTGACAACCCATCATATTCAAAAAAATATAGGATATTAAACCCATGACCGAAAGATGATATGGGTTTCACGCCCACCACTAGCCTATGTGAGGACCTTGATAACATATCATTACTTTTTTTAAACGACTTGATGACTAAATTTAATGATGAACCATTATGGGTTACTTTTCATGTTTAGATGTTAATTCATAAAATTGGATAACTTGTTCTATCCAAATTGGATATGAAAAATTGGTACATATAGATGGAAGTACTTGTACTCATTTATGGATCTTATGACATGATAAAATATAAATTTTGTTCACTTGGCAAAAAACTAGCTTTTGATATTCATTACTTGGAGTAAAGGGATAAAATTTGAAATTGATCAAATGACACCCAAAGATGAAATTGTGCTTTTTAAATAGATGTGTATCAAGTAAGTATACAACCTTAAATTTTTAGATAGTAAACTAATTAATTAAATATTTTAACAATATATTTAGTAAACAATTCTATCATATTACATTCAGTTATGATGAATTATATGATCTTGTAAATCATAATAGATATATAGTTGTGAGGCCTTTAATTTTTTATTGATAACTAAAATTATTGTAACCATTGAAAGAAAACAAATCCTATAATTAATTACTCTTTCCCAATAAGTCTATACCATGACATTCCAATAAGTTTCTCTTATATAGAAACCGATTTTATATTATTTAATTTTATCGTTATACTTCATATTTTCTATTATTCAAAGAATATTTTTTTACTCATTTATGATCGTTGTTTTTTTAAAAAAATACCCAAAATTCAAACCATTGATTTCCAATACCATTTTTAAATTACAAGGGCACACTTTATTTAATCTGTGAGATTGTAACACCCTAGAATTTCAAATTATGAATATCATAATCGATATTGTGTATAAAAAAACAACAAGAATAAAAGTTATTATATTATTCCAATACATTATGATATATCTACTATTTTAATTATAATAAATCTCTGATTCAACTCTCAATTCATGAAACACTTAGTTTAACATCCATTACAATCAACAATGACTTTCATTGATGGCTTCCATTACAGGCATGCCCGAGTTTTAAAAAATATTATTATAATTATTTAAAATTAAAATTGTCACATAGCCATCAAAATAAATGGAAATTATTATATTACATGGCTTAATAAAATATGTGGTTTGTATAAATATAAAAATAAATCTTTGGATAATTATAAATGAAAATGGAAAACAATTTAATATAAAGGAAATGTTCTTATAAAAAACAATTGTTTCTTTACCAAGAGTTTTTTATAATAATAAGTTAATTATTTAATATTACTGGATGGTATTATAGAAATTTAAATATTATATATCCAACCATGTGTTTTTAAAATAATATAATAGATTTTTTTAGCATAAGATAAGAACAATTTGAATATTACACATAAAATTTGTATTCTTATATATGTAGTCTTGTAGACATTTAATGGTGAACATTAAAAAACTAAATATTGAACCATTCAAAAATTTTATTTTAAAATTTAAACTTAATTTTTGGAATTTTAATTTAAAAATTATCTTATGGATATTTTTTGTTATTTTTCTAAAAAGATTCATATTGTGATTAATAGTGAAAAATATTAAATTTTAATTTAAACATCCTTTCATTTAAATTATTTTTAAACATAAATAACATTATAAACTTGGTTTAAAGTATAATTAATTTAAATATACATATATTAATTAAATTTAGGTCATTTTTATAAAATTAATATTGAAATGTGATATAAAAGCGTTGAAATATTTTTACCATCTTTACATTAAAAACATGATTTCTCATTACATCTCTCCAATTAATATTAAATTAATTTTAGCCACTTTTGATATTTTAGGTAGAAAAAATTAGTTCCATGTTTGAAATAATAATTATTTTTAATGTATAATAAGATCAAAATAAGTTTTTTACCATAATAATTAGTTAAAATAACAAAATTAAATAACAACAATTAATGTAAAAACAAGTTTACATAGTGGTTAAACAGAGAATATAAGATATAAAATTACCCAAAACATGTCCAACAATGAATTTATAGTCATTTTTCGTCATTAAACATACATTGATTTAATTTTGTGACTTATTTAAGCCTTGAGTAAGGTAAAAACTTGGTTACACTATACATATTTTCAAAAAATCCATGAGTGTCATCACCCTCACTTATAAAAGGCCACCCACCATCCTCCCTTATTCAAAAATTCAAACCAAATTTGATCGGAAAATGTCTACCATAATCACTCCAAAATATCTCTACCCTCATAATATAATTGTTATCATGAACTAAAATACAACTTATGAGATGTTCAGTGAAAACCAAAGGAATATACCTAAAGAATAGATAATATTCTTCAATAAGTCTTTTCCTGTTATTTCCACCATTATATAATTATATTATATTTTTAAAATGGTTATATAAAATCCCCAGTATATTAAATATAATGATATTTTATTTTGTTAATTTTATGACCTACAAGCTCACAAAAAGTCATCAAATGGGTCATTAAATAATTATTTGTGTGTACGACGGATTACCACCTCACAAACCGATGTCATTCATTTTTAATAAAAAACCATGATGGTTGGTTATTATGATTGATATATAATATAGATATTATATATATAACATTATTATACCTCTGGAGTCATTAAATCATATTCTAAATTTTACTTTCCATCTATATGGAGACGCAATGGCACTGCTCGGGTTTACAGGGGAATACCACGTCGTAATTTGTGGGGATTAGTCTTTCAATAATGCATCACATAGAAGGTGATAAAGAATACATGAATGATTATAAATTATTTAAATAAAATAATTATGATTATTTATAGAAAATTTATCATTATTTTTAGATAATATTTTTATCATTTTCTTTACTTTTACACTTAATGGATGATGCTACCGACATTTGTGTACGTGGGTTCTACCGTATTCACTAAATGATGTGACTCACTTTTTATCACAATATATATAAGTATATTCAAATAAATAATTTCATATATATTATATTAATAACATTCTAGAAATTTATTAAATTATGTATCTCGTTAAAATAATGTTCATCTAAAAATTAAAACATTACCCATGTGTACATTTTCCCTACTATCTCCATCATCTTAACATACTTAATATTTCAAAACCATCATTTTTTGTTGGTAATAAATGTAAAATTTATTATAAATATGATAATTATTTCATGAATATTTTTTTATATGATACATATAAATAATATTTATAATGAAAGTATCTTTCATAAAAACAACGCATGAGTAAACAATACAATTAACACACTAACCAATGAAAATAATCAATGATTATTAACTAACAGGTAATATAATGTTATAATATGATCAAATATGATAAAAATAATATTAATATTATTCTTTCACTATATATGTTCATAAAGGATGTACACCTAAAAGAAATAATAAGGTAATGGATTTCTTCCCAATTTCAATTCATGAAGGCATATTATAATGTATGAAACTAATTTCTTTTATAATATGTATACCCTACCACATTGAAATGTAATATAATTAATAATATATTCTTAATAAAATTTTTAGTTTCAATTAAATTTATTTCATCTAAGTGGATTTTAATTATATTTTTCTAAATGGTAACTAATTTCAAAACAGAATTTCCATTCATTGGTTTATATTACATATTTATTATCAATTAAAATATATGATTGTGTGTATAAAATATTTTTATTACTTATTATTTTTTATCAAATTTTTTATATACATTTATTATTAATACACATAATTGATTCATTGGTTGATTCTTAATTTAATGTCATTGTCATTGTAAGGGTTTCCTTCACTATCTTGTTTTACTCTTGGTATTTTATACATGAAACTACATTGATGGAATTATTTTATCTTTAATTAATAAACTCAAAAAAAATTATTTATTATAGTAATTCATGATTTTTTCAAGAAATAACATCAGCTTTTTAATATTTGGTATTTCAAATCTTTTAACATATTTTTAAGAAAACTCGAATTGATTTTTATCTTCGGTGAGAAATAGATATTTTATGAATAAACTATATTCTAAAAATGATTTCAATTCTTTTCATTTTCAAAATAATTAATTAGATACATTTTCGGAAACACATTAATATTTCTTAGTATGTTATCTCATTAAAGTAATTCAATAGCTTGCACTACACGCACAACAGAGTTCGAGGGCACAACAATTTACCTAAATAGCCGTTCAAAAAGTAGTTATGGATAGTACTAACTGCATTTTGAATCTTATATACTCTATATAATTTTAACATCCATATTATGTGTTTATTATATATAATATAAGAACAAATTCAAATTTTCAGATAAAAGAAGTATTTTTCAAAAAATGAAATTTTACCGCCTTTTAATGGAGAACCCTTTTTAAAACCCATATTTGACATTTTTATATATTCAATTTAAACAAATTAAATTCTTTTTTAGAAGTACATAAAAATTTATCTTGGATAAATTTTTGGTACTTTTCTGATAACTTTCTTATTTTGATCAATTGTGAAAAATACTACGTTTTAATTGAAAACAACTTTTTTAATGAAAATAATTTATTATGCTAAATTATTCATTTGAAAGGTTTTGAAGTATAATTAAATTATATTTTTATCTTTTAATTTAATAATGGTAATTATAAGTAATTTCACATTTATATTAGACATAAACACATGTCAATCTTTTTATATTTTTTACTTTTAAAAAACCCACTTTTTTGGTTTTGACAACAAGAATTAATTTTAAATTAATAAATGAAACTTCTACATTTTTAATTTTGTAAAATAGACTCTATTTTTGAATTAGGAGTATCAAAATCAGATTTGGGAAAATTTTGGGTATTTTTCTGAAAACATTCAATTTTTGATGAATAGTTAAAAACACCACGTTATTATTTAAAACAGACTTTTTATTTAAATAATTATTTAATTTATTGAAATATATTATAAGTAAAAATAGATATATAATACCTATATAAGTTCAATGTAATTCAATTGAGTCATTTTATAATAAAACTAGATGTATACAATTTTATTGAACCTTTTAACCTCTTTTACCCACCTTCTAGGAGCATTTTCAAATTTGCATAAAACATAATTGCATCTCTTCTGTGAGTTGTATTTAAAAAATACAAGAGACAATGTTGATATAATTAAGTAAAATTTGGTTCAATAAGATGAAAATAATTTTTGGTGAATAGTAACTTTTGACTTTTATTTTCCATGGTTAAAAGAAAATAGGGCAATTAAAGGTAAAAATGATATTATAATTACCGTTAAACATATGATAATTCTATTGGATAACTGTATTCATACAAAAAACAACCTTATAAAAAATATGATCCTTTAGGTCCACTTGGATTAGAATAGGGCATTTATTATTATTTTATTTAAAACAGAGTTAAAAGTGTTAAATTTAAATTTTAATAACTAAACCATTTTTAATATAGGGATACACACAATATAAATTCTTCTATAAATATTCCATAGAAAGATAAATATATTTCATATATAATGGTATTTTATTTATAATTTTTAGACATTAAATAATATAATTTATTTATGACACAATGATGATGCAGTAATTACCTTATTAATAAAATAATCAAATAAATGGTATTATAAATATTAAAATAAATATAATTTAAAAGTTTTAATAACATAAATGAACTATCTTGGGGAATATTACATGTTAGGGTTGATTAAATGAGTCTTGTTCTAAGTAACCAAGTTCTGATGACTTTCCCAAAAACCAAATACCAAATAATGTCAAAATTGACATAAATTAATTTTTAAAACAAATACTATATTATTGGTTAAAATAATATTCCTAAAAATATAAGGTTCTCCCAAAGGAATTATATAAGGATATATATATTACTAATTAACCACTTAGTATTCTCTTGGTAGTTTATAGTACGTTTATTAACCATATAATATAAAAATACAAAGAGACATGGTAAATGTCAAACTATTTAACTAAGAGTTAAATCTAAAACATAAGGTTGATATGGTGACCTAAACCTGTCTAAAACCTATTGGTTGAGAGGTTTTCGACCCATCCCCACCATATCCTCAAAATAATTCATTTTGGTTCCATTAGGAACCGAAAATTATTTTATTATAAAATAATATTTCAAGCTTTTCCTAAAGTGACCCTCACCTCTCTTATAAACGGGAACTTCCCCTTATCTTAATTTCACACCTCCAAATCCTTTTGGCTCGGCTAAACCCTACCAAATTATCCTCCCAACTTCCCTCACTTCAACCTCGAGGCATTACTTTGATCAGAGATCCAACCTAAGGATTCATTTTGATCAACTCAAAAGGAAACACCCAAAGTAGAGGTAATAATTTCACCACCCTCTTTCATGTTCTTTTCTTCTTCCACTTCCTGTATCTTTTTTGTTTCCAAACCAAAACAATAAGTACATTACCTTCTACATACTGTGATGTTATTATAGATATTTTACAATCATATTCTCTATTCTATCCATCCTACAAATGAAAAAGTCACCATACATGAGTACGTACGGCTTACCGTCTCCACGTCGTGATGTAGTTTGTTATTCAAACACTTCATTATTTGGATGGGTATAATAATGAGTATAACTGATATAAATAATACATATAACATGTTAACAATTTTTTATATGTGATATAACATCCAATTAAATACAATTTCACCATCAATATAATGATACTGTCGCTCGTTCGTACGTACGGATTACCATCTCCACGAACACGATGAGACTCATTCCCCATCATAATAATTCAAGAATAATTCTCATTTTATGATTCAAAATAATGTTTATAAACATAATATCATTCTGTATATGAATCAAATACATTATATTCATAACAAACATGGCTTACATAACCATTCATATAAAGGAAAACGAATTAGTTAACAACCAAAATGATGATAATACTAAAATATTATTAACAAAGCAATATTAGAAAATCATTTATGATATCATATTTATGTATATGGTTATGGTATAATTTAATAAAAATTATTTAACTATTCTAAAGGAGGTTAATTTACCCTTGACCAAGGAAAATTACAAGGTATGGGTTAATTTCACAATATCATTATTATTCGAGGTTATTTTTACGTAAGTATCTTCTAGGACCTCTTTATCATCCACATCCGTGTTTTCTTAAAAATGTATTGCAAAAAAATTTACTATTTACTAGATAATGGGTTAATTTTATTTATACCCTTATTTGACCTTATATGTTTTGAAAGGAATATCTTTGTTGTTTTCCAAACAAGGTACTTTATGACCTTTTCGACAAAATTATGGTAAGATTGTCTTTTTTTAACTTATACGGCGGGTGTGGCTATTTTCCACCATTATAAAATCGTTGAATCATCCCATACAATCTTATAAAAATATTTTAATTTTTTTTTTGTAATTATAGGAATTTTAAATTATTTCAGATTCAAAAGATATATTTCTCTAAAAACTTTTTGATTTCATCTGTGTCAACATCTTATGATGGATTTTAATCTGGTTTGATGTTGATTTATTATGATACAAAACATCAGTATTATTTTAAATGTTTTTTGATATATTGAATTTTTGATGTGTTATTTTTACATCATTCATGGTTTATGAACAAAGTATTGACATTTCATATGCTATTTTTAATTAAAATGTTTATTTAATGTTTAGACCAATTCATAAAAGGAATGAATTGGACATAATAAGTGATGGGTGGAGCCCGTTATAGCTCCTCATTGCATCGATAGATCTCATGAGACAAACTTGTGTCTTGGCACAAGGCGTTGACAATATCTTATTTGTAGTCTTGGCAGAAGTCCTTGACAATGTGGTTATAAAGTCTGGCATTATGTATTCCATAATTTTGAAATTGAATATTGAAATTTCATGTGATTGATTATTTTACTAGTATAATATCCATGTGAATAAGTAAATGGAATTATTTTATTTTATATTTTCCATATTATGCTGATGTTTAAGTTTAAAAGGCTTTTGTTTTATTCTTATACACTGCCTTAAATGTTTATTCTTATTTATGACAGTTTCCAATATATTATTATCCTTATTGAGCATCTGAGCTCATCCATTTCCATGTTTTATATTTCATAAGATGGGAAGAAGTATTTAATAGTTGACTTGTAGGGATAGTCTATGGATATAAGTGTATTTAAATCGGACAAAATTGTTGTGTATGTTTTTTATTTCATAATGAAATGTAAAACTTATGAATCTATCTAGTACTTCAAAATCACTAAACTGATCAGTATTTCAGGATATAGTTACTTATATCATTCCAATATTATATAATAATGCACCGACTCTGGATAACTGAGGTCAGGGTGTTACATTTTCAATTTTTTTAAATAATTTTTTCTAAGGAATCTTCTTTTTACTTTTAGAACAAGCCATTTTTTAGAACGTTAAAACAAGAAAATGGAATTTTTTAAAAGGAACTTATGGAATTATGAACTAAAATGACCAATATATATTTGAGTCTTCCATTTCAATACTATGGGGATATTTTTATATAATTTTTTTTATTTAAGTTGAATGAAAATTATTTTAAAAAATTAAATAAAGAAAATCATATTTTCCTCAATAATGTTTTTAGTGACATTTTTATGGAAATTAAATTTACCAATGGAAACAACCCTTTATTTTACATATAATACAATGGTTAAATGTTCTATTGATACCATCCTCATTATTTATATGTGTTTTTTTGATTTTTTATGAAGTATTGTATTGACATTAGCATCCATGTTTTATTTTTTAGTCACCAACAACCCCTTGAAATATTTACTTTTGTATTATCATTAGGCATTAAATTCACCATAAACAATGATATAATTTTTTAGAGATGTATTTATTGATTAAAAATTATATAATTTCTACATATAGTGTTCTATATTGATGTTTTTTGGGGGGAAATATTAATAAACCTATATTTTGTATTCTATAAGAATATTTAATGATAAAGAACTCTCAATAAGAATCAAATATATTATTCAATGTATGGGGAGTGCTTTGGACATATATCCATGGGTAGGGTCCAGTTTATTATAGCTCCTCGAAGCATCAATTTCTCATGGAATTAATCAATTTTATACCCTTAGTTAAATGAACTTATACCCATTAGTTTTAAAGTGTGTTGGGAATATATCATTATGATAAAGGTTTTAATTTTCCTTATACATGAAGACTAATAACTCATCAATTCCTTCATTAAGATTCAGTTATCATTAACCATGATATTTTTACTATAATAAAATATATAGATTCATTTCATTCTCAGTTTATTGATTAAATGGAATGTGTTTTAAGTTATTCACCTTGGTATATTTATTACACCTTGTCCTGTTATTTAGATTGAATGTTTGTTCAGTTATTTACATTTACAAATTTATTATTCCTTATTCATTTATTTAATGGAATTTGTGTTCAGTTATTTATAATTCCATATTTATTAAGACTTATCCAATTATTTAAATGTCATGTTTATTAATTTACTTACATAATCATATTTATTATTCCTTATTAAGATATTTATATTGAATGTGTTCTTTTTAATTTAACATTCCACATTTATTATCACTTATATAGTTATTTAAAATATAAATATGTGCAGTTACTTTACATACAATATTGATTATTGATTATTTTGTTATTTAAATGGTATTTGTGCTCAGTATATTATCTTTCCATGTTGATTATTTCTTACCTATAATGACCTGCTTATTCCCATTATCTTAAGAGTCCCATGAGCCATTACATGGGCTTAATCAACACCCCCAATATTCCAAAGGCTGGTAATATGTATTGAAGGGGTTAAAATAAAATTGGGGAATGATTTACCCTTTCCTTAATAAAAAATTATCTAAACTTCCAACTATATAATCAATGAACGAATGGAACACACTCAACAAATTTATATATCTCAAAACCACATTGATGTGTACAAAATCATAAGACCAAACAAATATCAAAGTAAATGGTGGAATAATAAAAAATACTTAAAAAAGATCATAACGCTCCTTGCTCAATAAGCTCCAAGCTATAACACCACCAATCATCCCAAGTATCATGAGGTGGTACCAAAAACATGTGATACTTAACCTTTCCCTGAGTCATGAAATATGGAATCTGCAAAAGCACCAAAGTACCATGGTAGGGGTATGTATAAACACAATAAATTTTCCCAAATGACTTTTCTACTCACACCAATATGAAAAAAAATTTATCCATATTTATATAAGAATATTTATATAAAACAATTTGGAAAAAACATTTATAAAACAATGTAAACAAGTTAAAAAACCATTTATAGCCAAATGAAAACTTATGAAATTGAAACCAATTTTCTATATTGTTATTCTTCAGAAAAAAACTACTTGAAGCATTAAAATCATTCCATGATATCCTTTGGGAATATCAAATCCATGGTTCACAACACACACACCATGGCATGCTTCATTTGATAGTTACATAATAACGAGAGGTCTCTAGCCTAAATACCTTGTGTCCCAATGACACATTCCCCTAATCTAGGTTCACACACCATGTAAACTAATGGTACATGTCCCTTATTTATGGTCCTATCAAACCTGAACACACAAAACACATATATTCAAAAAAAATTCAAATAAACCACTTCAAACTATTCCAATAAAATGGTACTTTTATTGAAAACTAAAGATAAAAAAATTTAAAACAACCATTTAATTTCAATAAAAGATACCCTTTTATTTTAAACATAATATCAAATTCATGTTCCACCATTATAGAAAATCCCCATTTTGAAATCCATATTTTAAATCCAATATCAAAATGCACTCAACTAAAAAGACTAAATTTTCCATATTTAAAAAATTTACCAAACCATCTCAATGAAGGTTTAAAAACATTCATAAATAGATATTTCATAGTACACCCATCAAAAAGAAATAAATTTGAAAGCATGCTAGTCAGTTCTACTAAGTGGAGTCAAGAGAAAATAAACATAACTCGATGGTTTTGATGATAAATGGATTGGTTGATGAAACATTCTAGAAACCGGGTTGATTCTCAAAAAAAAATAGACTTAAATCCCTTATAATATCACAACCAAGACCAAATCTAAACATATTTGGAATCCACCATCTTTTATCTACCAATAACGGGAGTAGATATATAAAACTGATATGATAGGAGAAGTATATCTATGTAAATCTATGAAACCAATGAAGAATGAAGAAGAACGACCACAAACCTCAAGAATCCATCTTCAAATCACAAATGGAAGCCTTTGGATTTCCTTCAGTTCAATGGGAGAACCTTCTCAGGACATCGGAGAAGTAAAACACTAAGTTAGATCTAGTTTGGAAAAAATGAGTCTATTAAAGGAAAGGCTGACCTAGATACCCTTTTTAGGATGTAGTTTTGACATTGCACACAATTAGTTTACATGGTTAGAAAAACCATGTGATAATCGTGTATTAACTACTTCATTAAGGAATCATATCCCTTGTATGGCCTCATTTCATGGTCTCCCTAACTATGGTAAAAGCATGGTGAAGATACTACATCCATACTACAACTGTGCATGGTTTCTCCTAGGATATTCGCACTGTGTAGACAACCTTGTGCAGCTCGTGCACATCCACATTAGCCCCAAACCAATATTTAGAGTTCACCCAACTCTCAAATCCTTAAACCTTAAACATTATTACGATAAAATGTTTTATTTAAGGGTTACATAACATAAAACAGGGTACCACATTCTCCCCACCATTGGTATTTCTTTCCTCAGAAAAAAGAAAACTGTCATAGCCCTGAAATAGTTCCGGTAATTAATCTTTCATTTCTTTCTTGTGTTCCTATGTCTCCTCCTAAATCAGACCAGGCTACCATAAAACATGCAACAAAGCAATTATTTTTCCACAAAATACATTTTCATTCCTATCCAAAATTTTCACCAGGGTATATTCTAATGAAGCATCCAGCTTTAGGTCAACCTAATCCTATCCGATAGCATAGTCAAGATCAGGCTAACACATCATCAACTGAGATACGTGGAACGCATTATGCACTGAACTAAAACATGGTGGAAAACCCAACATATATGTCACCTCTCCAACATGTTTCAATATCTCTAAAGGGCAATGTACCATATAGATAGCTTACCCTGCATCCCAAAACAATGATGTTTAAGCCTTACAGAGATCCACTAGAACACATGATCACTCGACGTGAACTACAATTTTCATCAGAGAAGATCTTCATATGATTCTAGAAAACATCGAGCAATATTCATCCTCTTTCTAATCAAACTAATCTTTTCTATTGTTTCCTGGACAATGTTGGGCCAAACTAGTGAAGTATCACATGTTTCCACCCAACTCAGTGGAGAAAGACAAGGATTCCCAAACAACGCTTTAAACAAAGGCATATGTATTGAGACATAAAAAGTGTTTTTATATGAGAATCCACCAAAGGCACATGCACTTCCCATGAGCCAAAAAAATCCATCACACAAGAATTCACCATGTCTCCTAAGATCCGTATCATCCTTTCATATTATCAGTCCATATGGGGATATTACACTGTTCAAATAGTCAACTGAGTCCTAAGGGATTTCAATAAGGATTTCATGAAATGAGATGTGTACCTCAGATCTCTATTTGACAAGATTGAAATGGGTATGTCATGTATCTTTACCACTTTTTTGGATATTGATTACGGAAAGTTCCTCCACCATAAGAGTCTCATGAATAGTGATGAAATGGGATGACTTTGTATGAGGATCCACTATCTCCCATATGACATCATGTTTATGAACCATTATTAGAATTCCAATAACAAAATCTATCACTATCTTATCCCATTTTCACACTGGGATAGTTAAATACAATAACATACCCACTGTTCGTTGATGCTTTGCCTTAACTTTCTAACAATTTAAGCACTATAAAATGAATTTAGCCACCTTTCATTTCATACCACTCCACCAAAATTGTGCCTCTAACACCTTATATATCTTTTTGTGTGATTAGATGTACAACCCCTCTCTAATAGGTGTAATCATTAAGGGTTTTTTCTTGAAAATCCATAGGTGAAAAATTTCAATCTATGAAACAAAAACTTTAACTCCCATTTGGTTTCTAGTCCTCAATGGTCTCCCCAACATTGAGTTTTGAACTCATAACCTGAAATTCTACATCATTTGCCTGGGCCTCTTTTACCATCTTTACCAAATTGGGGACTATTGAGTCAAGAAGAAAAACCACACCACCACCTCTGTCTACACATTCCACATGCATGTTGGCTAGGACCGACATCAACTACCACTAATCCGAAGCTTCTTTTTCCACCTGATCATATGAATTTCTACTCAATGAATCTACCACCAAATTCTATTTTATTGGTGTATAAATTAAGTTGAATTAAAACATCTGGAGATACTCAATCCTTCTATATTTCCTCATATTTAAGTCTCTTAGTGAGAAAATATGTTTCAAACTCCTACGATTCATAAAAACAGTAAATTTCTCACCGAATAGATAATGACGCCATGTCTTCAAAGCATGAATGATAGATACTAATTAAAAATCATGTGTTGGTTAGTTATCCTCATGCACTATCAACTACCTTGAACTATAAAAAACCAAATGGTCTCATTGGATAAGAACAAAACCTAACCCCAATCCTGAAGTATCACAGTACACCACTTATCTGTGTCCTGATTCTGGGAAGATCAAGATTGGTGGTGATGTAAGATGAACATTAAACTCTTTAAAAGACTTTTAGAATTCCTCTATCTATTTAAATAGAGCATTCATATTTTTCATAGCTATCATTGGTGTGGATAGTCATGAGAAGTCACAGAAAAAGAATCGGTAATAACAAACTAGACCATGAGAACTTCATATTTCAAAGAGCTTTTTATGAGGATTTCACGATATTACAACTTCTATCATTTCATGGTCAACTGGAAAACCATTTTCAGAAATCATATGGCAAATAAATAATACCTCATGTATCCATAAATCACACTTTGATAGTTTAGAATACAAAAAATGGCCTCTCAATATTTATAACATTGTCTCTAAGTGTTTCTCATGTTCATATATTGTCTTTTAAAACACCAAGATATCATCCAAAAACCCCAAAACAGAATAATCAAGATATATTTGAAATATCTGATTCAACAAAGCCATAAAGACCGCTATTTAATTCATTAGACTAAAAGGAATGTCTATATATTTGTATTATCTATATTTTCATCTGAAATCCTCCTTTGGAATATCTTCTTTGTGAACTTCATATTGATGACATCTTGATTGAAAGTGAATTTTATCAAACAATTGCTTTCCCCTAAATTGATCTAATAGATAATCAATGCATGGAAGTGGGTATATTTTCATTATCAAAACATGTTTAAGATTATTATAATCAATTCATATCTGAATAGTTTCATCTACTTTATTCACGAACAAGACTGGTGCTACTCATGGAGATGTACTTGGATGAATGAAGCTCTTTATTTCCAACTCCTTTAAATACACATTCAATTCTATTATTTTTATTGGTTCTATCCTATATGATGGAATATTAATAGGAATGGACCCTGAAAGGAGATCAATCGTAAAATCCACTTCCCTTATAGGTGGTAACCCAGAGAAGTTAGTGGGAAAGACAACTAGAAATCGATCCCCCACTACTAGAAAACTATCATACTCCATATCTTCCTCTAATTACAATTTCATTGATACTAAATGGTAATATATGATCCCCACTATAGGATTCAGTAAGATTATTCAACCTTTCTTCATCACCTTCTCTTCTCTAAAGAGATGGTCGATGTCGTCCTCAGTCATAAAACTCTATGTCCTTCTATAACAGTCGATCTGAGCCTTAAAAATTCTCAACCAATCCATACAAATGATTACATCATACACATCTATTTATAATATTGAGAAGTCATGCTTTATCTCACCTCCATCAATAATTATATAATAAGGTATATAATTTAATTCTTACAATTCTCTTTAACTAACAAGATATTGATGTTTTATCTTAGAAGATGCCCTCTCATGTTTTAGGCATAACATGTCAAATGTATGAGAAGTAATTAAATAATGTGATGGACCTATATCAAATAGAACTTTCAGAAGGGTGGAATTAAAAATAATTTTACATCTCACTGTATATGGTCCAACCTGATCATCCACGATCATCTGCTCATCTCCATACAACTACTTCATCGCTTCACCCTAATCCGGGTTGCCTTGAGGATATTTCCCTTGCGGTGGAGTCTTGGTATTCCATGAATCACCATGTATAGCTATTCTATGCTGTAGATTCTGATTAATATGTACTCATATCGTCGATGCATATTATGCTTGCAAAACCTAAGAAGTGTCTCGATAACCTGACCTTAGAGCACTATGACAATAGCATTGAAGTTTCACCATATTCATCCAACAATGGATTTCTCTCTGTTTTTCTATACAATATCTTTTTATGTGTTCAAGTGAACCACTTTGGAAATAGCCTACTTGTCTATTGGGTAATGAAAGAAGGTTCACTGATCCAGCAGCCTGATTTTGATTCTCGTTCCCACATTGGAAATATGTGTGTCTCTGGTGATTTCTCCCAGCATTGTTATTTCCACCATTTCCCATAGGTGTCATCATTATAACTCTTCCCATATATCCTAAAATATCCTACTCAACCATTGTTTCTCTATTCACCAACTCTATATAATTGGTAATATAGAGCACCAAAATCTTTGATCAAATTTCTTTCCTTAGTCTTTATTCTAAGATGCATGCCTTTAAAGACGCACCTGCTACAACATCTAGTGCAAGGAACACTAAATTTATGAATTTAGACACATAATCCTTAATATATATGTTATCTTGTCTCAGGATAAAGAAATTTTTCATCTTTTGGATCTTAAATGTGTGAGGATAGAATTATCTGTTAAATAATTCCTCAAAATCATCCCAAGTAAGACCTTGATCCGCTTTAGGATGAAGCACTGGTTCCGACCACTAGAGTACAATATCCTCAAGCATGTACCTAGATATATTAAAATTGAACTTTGCTGGTGTGCTGAGGAAATCAAAGATATGGTTCATTCTTCTTAGCCACACCTCCGCCTTTTCCGGTTCATAATCACCCTTGAAGATGGGTGGATTCAACTCCATGAACTGAATGGAATGGTCCACATGTCTAGGATCATCCCTTTGGTTCCCCATATCGTCATCTTGAAATTTATAGACTATAATTTTAAGTATATCATGGTTCACTTGTGTTCTAGGTGCAACTATATTCTCAGTTTCATCTCCTAGTTGGATTCTACTATTCCTACAAGGTTTCACTTGCTAATCAAAAACAAACTCGGTACGTCTGACTCCATAGAAATTGATTATATTAACATTTCAAATTCTCCCATATCAACTATCATAACATTATTTTGTAGAAACAAAATTTTCCTTGTTCATCCATTTTTAAAAATTCTCATTATTGTTTTTGAAAATCACACTATTTTAAAAATACATATATCAGGCTCTTTTAAAAATATTACATTTAAAAATAAATTCTAAATTTTTGAAAAAATTACACCTTTCAGACCATAATAAATCATTAATGAAAATGTGATATGAAATCCTAGTAGGGATTGAATTCCTATAAAATGTATTACAATCTTGTCTTATTGGATAAACCAATGATAATAAGATTCCAAATTCCTATAAGTGTCTTCTAAAAAATTATGTACCAAAATCCTGAGATACTTGAAGTTCAACATAAAAATTATAGCTATTCCTTTTAATGCTCTACATTTCATATCCCAAAAATCGTACTCCTTTCTAATATCACAACCCAAGGAATATACATGAATTAATCCCACTCCAAGACTAATAAACCAAATACTACTTTTTCGGCAAGGATAGAACATGTTGATACTGTTTGTAATGGATCGTTTATTAGCATTGTATTTAGAGTCCAATGATTCATTACTTGGACTTAAGCAACATACCAAAGATTTGAATGGCTTTAAATAAATACTAAAGGGTTTCGAATAAATATGGGGGATTATTTACCCTTTAATGAATAAACCATTATCCAAACAACCCTCTATATGATGCATGAACAAATTCGAGTTGCTTAACAACTTAATATATCTTAGAACAACATAAAATTGTAAAACAATGGAAGAATAAAAAATTATCAAATTAAACAATGGAAGAACAGATAAATACTCCAATAATTCCACAAGATTCCATGATCCATAATCTCTAAGCTCAAACATCACCAATCAGCCCGAGTATCACAATATAGTACCAAAAAAATGTGATACTTTACCATTATCCAAGTCCCCGAAGATATCATATTCAAAAGAACAAAGGTCCAAGGATGGGGTGAGTATAAAACTCATTATTGTTTTCCCAATGACTTCCCAACTCATTTACCTATGATATATAAGTTAGAAACATTTATATAATAATATTTATATAATAAAATTCTATAATAGAGTTTATAACACAATGTAATCATGTTCGAAAACCAATTGTAGCCAAATGAAAAATCAATCAACTAACAAAATTTTTCTAAAAAGTTATTTTTTATGAAAATACCTAATCTAATCTTTAAAACAATTACATGATATTCTTTTAGAATACAAAATCCATGGTTCACAACACACAACCATACATGCTTCATTAGATAGTACCAAACTCATTAGCGGTCTCTAATGCCAATACCATGTGTTCTAATGATATATTCCCCTGATCTAGGGTTATGCATCTTTAACCCCAATGGTAAATTTCTGTTATTCATGGGAATATCAAACATTAAAACACAACACATAAATTTTCCAAAACAATTCAACTAGAACACTTCAATACATTAAATAAAAACTATAATTTTATTTAAAACTAAAGAGAAAACCAATTTCAAACAACCATTTAATTTACATAAAACATATCATATTATTGAACACATAAAATAAAATACCTTTTCAACTATTCATGAAAATCCCCATTTAAAAATATTTTTTTTAAAACCATGAACAAAATCTCATTAATCAAAACACTCAATTTTAGAGATTTCTACAATTTACTAAACCAACACAAAAGAATGTTCGCAACCAATCATAAAAATAAAATTCATAGTCAATTAATCATAAGGAAATAAATTTGAAAGAATTATAATTAGTTATAATAAGTTTAGTAGAGGGAGAATCCACCTACCTCAAAGGTTTTGACAAAAACTAAAACGAATGAAGAAACGTTCTAGAAATAGTGTTGATTACCCACAAAAACAACCTTAGGTAACTTTTCCTCTCTCATATAAGACCAAATATCAACATATTTGGAATCCAAGATCTTATATCTACCCATAACGGGTGTAGATATATGAAACCAATATAGGGGGAGAAGTAGATCTAAATAGATATATGAAATCGATGACAAGAAAAGAAGAACAATCACATACATAAAACATTCAGAATAAAATCACCAATTAAAGACTTTATATTGACTTTGAGTCAATGTGAGAACTTTGTCAGGCCATAAGTTAATAAGGATCCTAAGTTACAGTGAGTTTGTGGGAAAACATGCTTATTAAAGGCAAGGTCAAACCAGATCCACTTTTTGGATCTAGTTGTAACCATGTGCAGGGTTAGTTCGCATTATTAGGAAAACTGTGCATAGAGCATGTGTTAGATACTAACTTTATGAACCCCCCTTAATGGCCTAATCACATGATCTCCCTAACCATGCTCAAACAGTGACAAAGCTATAGCATCAAAACTACAACTGCACATGGTATCACCTAGGATATCTGCATGGTTTAGACAGATCGTGTGTTGCCCGTGCACATCTAATCTATCCCTAAAACATATTTAGAGTTCACCCAACTTCTACGTCCTTCACCTTTACACATTATTAACATAGAAATCATTAATTAAGGGTTACATAATAGAAACCGAGGTACTACATTATCCCATTAATTTAATGGAATGTGTGTTTAGTTATTTACCTTCCATATTAATTATTCTGATTAACCAATGACATCTTACATTGTGTTGAACCCTTACTATGAATTTTAGATCAAAATTATTTTTTTCCAATCCACTGTATTCCTTAAAGTTTACTATGACAAATATTTTGGGATATTCTAGACAGAATAGATTGATTTTCACAAGTGAAAGGAAAAAAATTATGTTGTAATTTTTTATTCAAATATTATGTAAGACCCATGTCTGTATATTGTTTACCAAGAATAGTACACTAATAGGTCCTTCGATATGTGATTGATTGTTTATTTTTCCAATATAATTCTAGTAGGCACTGGATCTGGGCATACTGGGTTGGGTTAGTTACATGGTGTATTGAATAAATCCACATCCTTGAAAAATTGAGAAATGTGTATCCAGTATATTCAATAATTATGAAAAAATAAAAACAGAAATTTGACACAATTTATGAATCCTTCATTATAAGTTATCATAAGAAAAAATATAATCGCATATAATGTGTTTATATGAGGTTTTCATAGCATATAAATTATTCATATATCTTTATGGGCCATTATTTACTACTATATACCTATCTTGGCCTAATATTATGATTCAATTGTGTCAAGATAATGTCATAGATGTTTATACACACGATAAATCCTTATCTTCTACCAATCAGTGAATGCATGAGTACGAATGATCATTGTTAAATTAGTTAATTAATTCAATTAGATAGTGTACATGTTTATAATAATAAAAATTGATTTTTTTCATAAGGTATTATAGATTAGTTTAATTATAAATTTAGAATTTGTGATTTTATTTTTGAATGTATATTTCACATTCATTAATTTTAAAATATATTTAGTAGGAACATGAAAACATTAATGTTCAAATGTAATCACTTGACACAACATTCTACTAAATTCGAGTGATAATTTTTTTTAGAATTTTATGAAATGTTTACATGTGTCATATATGTGTCCTGTCACATCCATGAAATATTTTAAATGTATTTTTCATTTAATTTCCATTTTTCTTTGTTTTGGGGGATTTCCATTCATTTTGGTGTAAATGGAGGGTTTTCAAAATTTGGGCCAAACCATGAGCCCAATTCCAGATTTAAAAATAACTTTTATTCCTTTTATCAATCCTTCATTTGTTAACATTTTTCATCCATTCCACTTCCCACTTTTCCTCCTATGACCTATCTAAATCACCATGTCCATTTGGACCCTTTTTGAACCCATTAACATTTTGGGTTTGAGGGAATTAATATTGAATTGGGTCAACTCGTGAGCCATTTCCAGTTTGAAATTGTTTTTTTAAATCATTAATAACGTACTCATTTTTTACTGTATTTCCATGATTCCACCTCCCACCTGACTCCAAAATCCCGCGCCTCACACCCATTATTAATTTTTCCACTGTGAACCTGATTTTCCTCTCGGAGAAGGGAATAATGTCTAAGGGTTCCTCAAATAGTTCATATTTGGGAAGGTAAGTTGATTCTTTCATCAATCTTTTAATTTTCACTCTCTTTCCCCCATTTCAGACCCCACTTGAACTCAGCATCCCCATTAGTGCCTTCATATCAGGTTTTGTTGCTTTGAGATTCAAATTTTGGTGTGTTTGGTTTGTTTGATTCAAGATGATTCAAGTAAGTGTTTCTTTCCTTGATTTCTTACCCTTCCTTAGGATTTCTTTCACCATTTCTTGATGCTCCTCATGTACAGAAGTTGAGGTTCTAACCTAAGGTTTAATTTGGTGTCTTTTCGGTCAAATATTTTGGTCTAGGTTTGGACTTATCTTCCTTCAGGTGTGGCGGTGGTGCGGTTGATGTTTTGCACCATGTTTTGAGGGTTTTGACATAAAAGGTAGGTGATTCCATGTGCAATCATTTCTATATGAGTTAGTTTGCTTGAATTACTTATTATTTATGTTCATAATATGTTGTCTAGGGTGAAAAAAACTATTTATATTGGATTTGGTTAAGCATTTATTTTTATAGTTTCATTTTAGCTTAAAATTGGGTGTTTTTCATGTGTAACCCTTTGGGTATTATTTGGGTGTGTTTTATAACATATGAAATTGGTTCAATAAATCTTCTTTGGGATTAAAATTCTGATTTTTTAGGGTATTGGTGTACCATTAGGTTTTAAATAGGTTTTTTAATGGGGTTAAGGTGTAAAACCTTATTGTACTTCTTAAAATTGGTTTTGAAAACATGTTCTTTTCATGTGGATCTTTTGTGGTATTGTTTGAGGAGTTTGTATAACACATGGGGGTAGTTTAATAAATGTCTTTGGGGTCCCAATTCTGGTTTGAATTTGTATTGGTGTGATTTTGTCCTTTAAATATGGTTTTGAAATGGGTTTTAGGTCAAAGGCTTTGGTACACTCTTTAGAATTGTTTTATGAATGTTTTGAATGGTTTAATTATTTATGTAAGAGGTGAAACCACATTGGAAAACTATTTTGGATTGTTTATACTTTCAAATTGACCATTTTAAATGTGAATAGGTCTGTCATGTGATGTGTATCTTCTTGGAAATGTTTTATAAAAATGTTTAATGGATTTACTAAAATGTGAAAGAGGTGTGAATGTGATGTGGGATGTTTTTGTGAGTGCGATGTGAAAAATGGATTTTGTTCATAAAAAGGGTTTTATGAAACATGTGAGTGGTATGTTATGTTATTTTTAGCATATTTTGAGGGAATTTAAAAAATTGTTAAAGTATGTGTTGTATTGTGAAAGTTATGCAAAAATGTTGTGGGCTATTTTGGTGTGAGTTTGATTTCAAAATGCATTTGAATGAAAAGTGGAATTTGTGTCTTGTGTGATGTACAAAAGGATTTTTGGTTTATGTATGATGTGGAAGTGATATTTTCATGTGAAAACAATATTTCTTGGCTTGCTAAACTTGTTTGATCACAAAGGGAAAACCCGAGTATCTAGGTGGGTGGACGTGTACTAGTATGCTAGTGAATCCGTGGGGTTTGGCCTCAGTTTCACTTAGCAAGATTGAAGCTTACAACTCTAACTAAACAATGATGATGATGATTTGGAACCTCTAGGTTTTATGTTTGTTCCCTACTAGTGGATTGTGCATGATAATGTATATTTTTTTGTGGTTACTCTCACCAAGATACAAGGTACCTAGGACCCACAGCTAGCTAATGACTAGGAGTTATTTCCTATTTCTTGTGGTCATTAGATCCTTTATACATAACATCTACATACAGTATATTTGAATGAAAAAATTTTGTGGCTTTTGAATTTATTTTAAAAGTTTTGATTCTTTAAATTAGCCCACTTGAAAACTATTTTTTTTAAGTTGCATCTTTTAGAAATTGTAACTAGAAATTACATGTTTTTGAAAACTTGCATGTTTTTCATCTTTGAATGTTTATCACATAGAATCTCTTATTGGTGGTAATCTACTTGGCATTATATCACACCCTACATACAACCTTGGGTGTAGGTAAACTTGGTTATTTTTTTTGTCACGGGTTTGGGTACAACTTTTGTGCCAACAATTCAGGTTTTCACCGGTCATTCATGATGCAGTGGTGTGGAGATGGCTTGAGGGAGATGTCTCTGGCCATGTTGAGGTTCTTGGGATGTTCATTTTTGGTTTTTTACCTTTTTTATAGTCATGGTGAGTTGTTTTAGACTATGTAGTTCAGTTCTGATTTTTTATGAAGAATTGTCTGGTTTGAAAAATCCAGATTCATTTTATTGGATTCATTTGTTTTTTTCTGTTTATAAACATGGGTAAATAATTTTATGATACCCAGGAACTTGTGCCAGCCCGTGTGGATTAGGGACACCCTTTGGGCCTTATCACGAGCTGGGTTTGGTGCCAGTTTTGATGGTGATCAGATTTGGTTCGTGACAAAATGGTATCAGAGGAGGTTCAATCTCTTTGGGTCATGTTATTTGGGGAACATTTAGGATAGTCTGGAGTTATGATTTTCGGGACATAAAATTGCTGTTATGAGGAGTGTGGATAGTCAACACACCTCATGATGGTATTCAAGTCTCCCAGGGAAATATGGACCTTTCTGAGTCCTTTTGTTTTCTTGTTTTCATGATGATAAGGGGAAATTAAAAGAGAGTTGGGTTAATGGTCTCCGTGAGCTCACAAGGCCTGGAAAGCCATGTGGAGATGGGGATATTCTCTAGAAAACTATATATGATAGTGAAGTGATTGGAATATAGCTGCCAACCATATGTCCAAGTCACCCACTGGAACTAGTTTCTTCTCGTATTGTATTGTGTTCTTTAGTTTTGAAATCTTGGAACTTCAGTTTTAAGGTGACTTGGTTTTACAAACTGAAAAGTTTTTGTGAAATGATTTTCAAATAAATAGGGAATGGTCTGATTTATGAAATGTTGGAACTGAATTTTAAAAATTATTCTGAAATGAAAAATGGTGTGCTTATACCTCTTATAAAATTAGGAACTATATTGAATTTGGTTTTGAAAAAGTGTTTCCAAAAGTGTTTTAAAAACATTCAAAGTGTTTTTTAATGGAATGATATGTTTTGAAATTTATGTGAAAAACATGAAAGTGAGTTCTTTTTTAAATTTTTGTGTCTTTGTGAAAAGTTTTGTAAGATGTGAATTAGTATTTTGATCTTGTGGTTAGAGGTTTTGAGAAAAAGGATGTGTTGGTTAACCATTTTTGTTTTGAAAAGTTGAATGAATTTTTATTTTAACCTTTGGCATTTTCATGAGAGACCACATGCATGGGGTTATATGGGATGATGGATGGTTGATGGCATGACTGTATGAGTTCCAGGGTGGATATGAGGATGGTGCTTGGTGTGGCACAGAAACAAGCATGTGTAAGGACCATGGGGTACCATTGGTGGATACGCTAACCGCTGAACCGTTTGATTTCCAAGATATGTTTTTAAAGAAAAACATGATGTCTTGTTGAGTTGTTTGGGATGGTGTATATTATGTGATTTTGGAAAATTTTGATTTTTTGGGATGTTTTATGTCCATGAACCCCTCTTGTTCGAACCGTGTTTTGGGTTTGTGTTTGGATGAAAAGTTGGGTAGAAGGACCGGTTAGTAGTATCTTTTGAGATATGTTTCGGGACACTTTTACAGTGGTTCTCTTAATGTGTTTGGATCTGGTTTGTGGCATGTTTTTACCAATGGACCATATTGGTTTGGTCTTTGGGTTCTCTCATTGGATAAGGTATGCCCCCATTATGGGTTAATGCACAACAAAAGTGAAACCCATATTGTTTCACCATTGGAAAATACTCCAGTTGATCAATATAAAGAATATTTTATCGATCTTTATTGATTGAGTATAAACCCATTAATTTCGTTTATTTTTTGGATCATCTTGTAGTGGGATAGTGCTTATGGAAGGTTGAAATATACCTTAGTTTCTTAAGTGGCTTGATTCATCGAAGGTGGAAGTGTTCTGGGGTTGTTAGTGTGGATGAGTGTCTCGATGGTGTCTAAGAGGGCCTCTAGATTATTCATAGTTTCTTTGAAGCAAGAGTTCTTGTTAAACAACCAATTTTGGTATTTTGGTCATGATAGGCTATTATTTCCACTTTCTGGAATTGTCTGTTGTTTAGGGACTTGGTATAATGTATCGTTCCATGTATTGTTTCTATCAATCTCAAAGGTTAGGTTTGATTAAACATTGTGATGTTGTGTACTCATTTGACTGTAAAGGTGAAGGTCGCACCATCCTTTGAGGTTCTCTGTTAAGTTGTGAGTATGTGTCCCTTTGGAAAAACATCAAATCCTCTATCTTAGAGGAAGGTGTTTATACGTGTCCTGCCCTTCTGTTGTCTCTCACCTAAAGAAACAAGGTGCGATGTGTGTGCATCTTATGATCCCTTGTTTTGGTTAAATTCCAGGTTTCGGTAAAGTGAGTTATGGAGTGTGTTATGTCTTGGTGACCCCATCGGGGTATGCGGTGTAGTTTTTTAGGGAAGCGAAAGAAGAAGTTACACACAGGGGTTTCCACAGCTTAACTGTGAGGCCAGAGATGCTTCAATATTTTGAGCTCCAGCCATAGGTCTGAGAGAGAAGCTGGCGCGTTGTCAGGGGAAACCACGATGTCATTTAAACCCTTATACAAAGTACTATCCTCAGTTTGAAAGATGTGAAGAGTTTAAACCTATGGTGTCATCATCTTTCTTCTATTGTTCTCATTCGGTGGAAATAGGTGGATGGTATTGTACCCATGTCACCACCCAATATCTTTTCCCCCCTCTGGTTTCCATTGAGTCTTTGGAGAATGGATTGAAATTTGTCTAGATAGGCTGAGCATGTGGTTTTTGCATGATTAGCAGTGACCATGTGCCAAGAATCCATGCAGAAAGAATGATCTGCACAGTTAGTGCACGGTTTCCCAAACCGAGTGGACTAACTATGAAGTCTTCCCAAATCATTAAATTTTTTGGGCCTTTTCTTTTCAGCCCATGCCAGTCGGTTAAGATGGGTGGTTCTTGTGGTGGGGAGACCCACCATGGGTATCATGCATATTCTTTTGGAAATTTATAATGGATGTATACCCCTTGTACTAGGGAGTCTGTTCGGTCCTCCCCCTGTTAGTGTCCTGATTCTGTCTCTAGAAAAAATTTAAATTGTCTCTTATGGTGGGGAGCCCATTTGTGACTCTTCATTCGAGTAACTCATATTTTTTCCCTTGGTCTATTCTTGGAAGTAGGTTTTATCATTCAGAGATATCTAAATACCTACATATTCATTGGGTAAACATTGATATTGGAGAGTTCCCAATGGTTTAGTTATAGTAGGGTAAGTGTAACTTTGTTTGATGTTGTTGTTTGTTTAGGTAAATTGATTGAGTGTTGTTCAGATTATGTTTGAGGAGTTTTCATTTAGGATAATTCCTGAATGTTCTTGATTGTTTCAAGAAAGTGGTGTATGTTTTGGTTGTGAGAGTAATCCTTCCTTAAATGATCACTGGAGGTGTTTTGGCCTTTGGGGGCCAATCTTGGTAAAGATTTACTTCTTGGTTTATCGGTTGGGTTTTGTTTTTGTATTTGGCCTTGTAGTGACTTTTCAGGGAAAGAAAGTTTTATGGTGGGGAGAATTGTGACATACATTACTTATTTTAAATTTATTTTTCATTTAATTTACATTCTATATTTTTTAGGGGGCTTTCCATTCATTTTGGTGGAAATGAAGGATTTTCAAAATTTGGGCCAAACCATGAGCCCAATCCCAGATTTAAGAAATAAATTTTATTTCTTCTATAACTCCTTCATTTTAAATTTTTTTCATCCATTCCACTTCCCAATTTTCCTCTTATGACCTATCCAAATCACCATGTCCATTTGGACCCTTTTTGAACCCATTATCATTTTGGGTTTGAGTGAATTAATTTGGAATTGGGCCAACCCATGATCCATTTCCAGTTTTAAATTGTGTTTTTAAGTCTTTAATAACTTACTCATTGTTTACTATATTTCCGTGATTCCACCTCCCTCTTGAATCCAAAGTCCCTAGACTAACCCCAATTATTCATTTTGCCACTTCGGACCTCATTTTCCTCACGGAGTAGGGAAAAACGTCTTAGGGATCCTCAAATCGTCCAGATTTGAGAAGGTAAGTTGATTCTTTCATAAACCTTTTAATTTTCACTCTTTCCCCCCATTTCAGTCCCCACCTGACCTTATCATCCCCATTAGAGCCTCCATATCAGGTTTGGTTGCTTCGAGATTCAAATTTTGGTGTATTTGGTTCGTTTGATTAAAGATGTTTCAAGTAAGTGTTTCTTTCCTTGATTTCTTCCCCTTCCTTAGGGTTTCTTTTACCCTTTCTTGAAGTTCCTCATGTCCAGAAGACGAGTTTAGAACCTAGGGTTTTATTTGGGGTGTTTTTGGTCAAATATGGTTGTCTAAGGTGGGATTTAGCTTCCTTGAGGTGCAGCGGTGGTGCAGTTGATGTTTCGCACCATGTTTTGAGGGTTTCGACATAAAGGGTAGGTGATTCCATGTTTAATCATTTATAGACGAGTTAGATTGATTGAATTACTTATTATGCATGTTCCTAATATGCTGTGTGGGGTGAAAAAACTTTTTATATTGGATTTGGTTAAGTATTTATTTTTATAGTTTCATTTTAGCTTAAAATTGGGTGTTTATCATGTGTAACCCTTTGGGTATTGTTTGGGTGTGTTTTATAACATATGAAATTGGTTTAATAAATCTTATTTGGGCTGAAAATTCTGATTTTGTAGGGTATTTGTGTGCCATTTGGTTTTAAAGATGGGTTTTAATGGGTTTAAGGTGTAAAAACGTATTGTACTTCTTAAAAGTGATTTTGAAAACGTGTGCTTTTCATGTGGATATTTTGTGGTATTGTTTGAGGTGTTTGCATAACACCTGAGGGTAGTTTAATAAATGTTTTTGGGGCTGCCAATTCTGTTTTGAATTTTTATTGGTGTTATTTTCTCCTTGAAATACAGTTTTAATGGTTTTTATGTGAAAAGCTTTGGTACAGTCTTTAGAATTGTTTTATGAAAGTTTTGAATGGTTTAGTGATTTATGTAAGAGGTGAAACCATATTGGAAAACTATTTTTGATTGCTTATACTTTCAAACTGACCATTTTAAATGTGAATAGGTCTGTCATGTGATGTGTATCCTCTTGGAAATGTTTTATAAAATGTTTAATGGATTTACTGAAATATGAAATAGGTGTGAACGTGATGTGGGCTGTTTGTGTGAGTGCGATGTGAAAAATGGATTTTTTTTATAAAAAAGATTTTATAAAACATGTGAGTGGGATGTTATGTGATGTTTAGCATATTTGGAGGGACTTTATACAATTTTTAAAGGATGTTTTGGATTGTGAAAGTTATGCAAAAAGTGTTGTGGGCTATTTTGGTGTGAGTTTGATTTCAAAATACATTTGAATGAAAAGTGGAATTTGTGACTTGTGTGATGTACGTGGGGCTGTTTGGTTAATGTGTGATGTGGAAGTGATATTTTCATGTGTAAACGATATTTCTTGTCTTTTTTAACCTGTTTGAGCACAAAGGTAAAACCCAAGTATCTAGGTGGGTTGACATGTATTAGTATCCTAGTGAATTCATGGGGTTTGGCCTCAGTTTTACTTAGCAATATTGACGCTTAAAACTCTAACTAAACTATAATGATGAATATTGGGGACTAATGGGTTCTGGGTGTGTTCCCTACTAGTGTCTCATGCTTGAGAACATAAATTTTTTGTGGTTACTCTCACCGAGATACGAGGTACCTAGGACCCACAGCAAGCTAGTGCCTAGGGGTTATTTCTTATTGCTTGTGCCTATTAGATCCTTTATACTTACCATCGGCATATGTTATATTTGACTATAAACATTCAGTGGATTTTGAATTTATTTTAAAAGTGTTGATTCTTTAAATTAGCCCACTTAAAAACTGATTTTTTAAGTTGCATCTTTTAGAAATTGTAACTACAAATTATATGTTTTTGAAAACATGCATGTTTTTTGTCTTTAAATGTTTATCATATGGAATCTCTTAGTGGTGATATCCTATTGGGAATTGGAGCACCCCCTACTTACACCCTTGGGTGTAAGTAGACTTGGTTATTTTTGTTGTCGCAAGTTTGGGTACAACTTTTGTGCCAACCGTTCGGGTTTTCACCGGTCATTCATGATGCGATGTTGTAGAGATGGCTTGAGGACAATGCCTCTTGCCATGTTGAGGTTCTTAGGCTGTTCAATTTTGGTTTTGTATCTTTTTTATAGTCCTGGTGAGTTGTTTTAGACTATGTAATTTAGTTCTGAATTTTTGTAAAGCATTGATTGGTTTGGAAAATCTAGATTCGTTTTAATAGATTCATTTTTTGTTTTATGTTTATAAAATTGGGTAAATCATTCCCAATTATCATTTAATGATACCCAGGCACTTGTGCTAGCTTGTGGGGATTGGGAATGCCCTTCGGGCCTTGTCACAGGCCGGGTTTGGGGCCAGTTTCGGTGGCAATCAGATTGAGTTCATGACATGTACAAAGGATATAAATGATGGTTAAAACTATCCATGGACGAAATTGAAAATTTTCCAAGATATTATAAACCCTTTAGGCTCATTTTATATAAATAAATTATAAGACAACTAATTTTTTGGAATATTTAGAGTCATCCCTTTCTCAATCATCATATATAGAGGAAAAATTAAAAAGAATATCAAATAGATTTTTCATTATATAACTGATTTAATATTATTAACATGATTGTGGATCATCATAAATCTCTCGATTCATTATTACAATAAAATAATAAAATGTTTAATTATGGGGTGTGGTTCATGTGAGGATGATTTAGAGGGTTCCTTTCTTGGATACTACTATATATGGCATGCAGGTGATGAGGAGATCATAACAATATTTATTAAATTGATAGGGTATAGTTTATTTCATTTTCTACCTATATTAGATTTATTTATGCATGATTCATTATTGGAAGGAGGTACTTCAATACCTGATCAGGCCTCATGACACTGATTTGGAATAATTTTTTTAAAATAATTTCTAATTAAACATATTTCCTTATCGATTTTAATTTTTTAAAAAACATATATTATTGAACTCTAGAAACTGACAATATCATGTTGGTGGAAGGTATTGTGATATAAAGTACAATCTCATACAATAGGATCTACATATAACCTAATAAATAAAAACAAAACCCATATATTTTGGTTTCATATAATTTTTCATTACATAAGTTTATGGTTATATGATAAGAAATGTATTTTCTGATTTTATAATCCCACATCCATGTCCATTGTGCCATATAGTATTATGACATATGAATAGGACCTTTAGGAATGGTTTCCAAGAAATGATTCTGTGTGAGGCTTATAACTGAGTATCTTTAATATATTACTCTCATTGATGAGGTAAATGTTGGAATTTATGATCACTCTAGGTTGGAGGCCCATGATAAAGACATCTTTGTCACATAGGTCACATTTGATCCCTTGTGAGTGGTTTTGGAAAAACTACTACCAAAGGGGGATGTCTAAGAATGAATTGGCACAAGTATGTTCCACATAAAAGCTTCCCCAAAACTAGGATGTTTATATCATGTAGGTTACCTAAAAAAGGGCTAATCAGAAGATAAGTTAAAGTACTAATAAAACCTATTTTATAAGGATAAAATGTCGAAAATATGATACCACAATTGTTTCAATAAATACTAGGGAGAAAATTATTAATTTTACCTTAATAGGTGACCAGGGAAAGTTTGGTACTGAAATTTTCCATTGAGGGTTAGGCATGAAACACAAAAATAAGAAACCTTGATGAAAGGGGAACCCTATTTAACACATTAAGTATTAAAATGACTCCATATACTATGCATCTGAGTGAAATCAAGATTCAACCTTCTTATTTAGAGACTATCCTCAAAAGCGGTCTTTCTAAAAACCTTATGTGTATGGTTGTCCAAAGTAATAGTATCAATTTTTTATCATTACTTTTGATTTGAAAATAAACAATGATGTGATTTTTTGGAAATATTTGTTTTGTATGTTTAGGATTCATACACTCAGGCTAGTAGTTCCTTGGTCTGTCATCACCCAGTCAAGAATCATCTAAATTACCCTAGAATATTGGTTTTGGGGTCGGCTATTATATAGGCACACAAGGAATAGGTGTATTGAATTTTATATAAATTATGAATTATCACCTCATATGACCAATTATTCATAAGGCCTTACAAATATATTAAAAACAGTTAGATTTGGGGTTCTCCAGTGTCTACACCACATGTAAATGGAACACACATGATGATAGAAGGGCACAAACAAGGTATCAACAAAACTCATCCACATCCCTGTTATGTGAAGATATAGAACAAAAATTTATAAACCATATCCATTAATAATATTAAATAAATAGACATAAAATTTAATATTAGTTTCCCTTAAATCACTATGAACTATATAATAAAAATAATAAAAATATTTACCCAAGGCTAGGGGGTATAAAAAGAGATAAATTAACTAATGGAAAAATGAAATCCATAATTCCATTAAAAATACATCAAACAATTTTAAATGGAGCCATTATATATTTCAAATAATTTGTTGATACCACTACATTTGTAAATTTTTTGTATTATATGTATCAATAAATGTATAATAAATCTATGAAAATATAGGGATCCCATTTACATCTTATTCTTACATAGAGATATGTTTTTTTGAAAAATTACTTTATGTCACACGGATAAGAATAATGTAATGAAATTTGATGGAAAAGTATGAATTTTCCATTTTTAGTGATAATAGTAGTGTAAACCTATAATGTTTCAAAATTGATTTTATATATTTATAGGAATATAAAATTATAAATAATATTTCATTTTTATTTTTCAATTATATAGTAATTATAATTATTATTTCATGTTCTCGAAGGATTAAATAAATTTTAGGAGGGTAAAGTGAATAATGAAAATGTAAAACTTGGGTTTTAAATGGTTAAATTTATTTTTGAGATTAATGATTTGGAGTTACACTTATAACTCTAAGGAACAATATTTCAAATAGACTAGGGAATAACTAATGTGTACTAGAGGGTTTAGTAGGAGAATTTTTTTGACACAATGAAAAGGAATATTTTTTTAAAAATGAATAAAAATTGGTGGATAATGGTGGTGTTTATGTTGTGAGAGTGGGTTTTATAGATACATCATTATTAGTAATTTTATAATATCATATATTTTATAAATACAGTTATGAATGAATTTTTCTAACCAAAATAGTTGTATCACTTACACTCACTATTTATATGATAATGTCCTTAGATTATTTATCATGTCAAATGGTATAATTAATTCATTTCATTAACGATAACCCAAAAATTATTTGAGGATAATAATAATTAGGTATCTTATAATATATATTTATATATACAATTTTAAAAAAATATTTATTAATATCAGCTATATGGGGGACAAAAGGATTGAAACATCTTATCAGGATGTCTTCACTTGTTGATATGAATAATATAGATGATGAAGAAAGACCTAATAATATGGATACCACATATTTTGGGTTTCATTAAATGATCCTATATTTTAAAAATTATCCTAGTATATTGGAATGAGGCCATTATAAATGTGTATAATTTGATTATATATTTTATGGCTGATAAAATCCACGTCTATTTATATTTTTAGGGGAATATTTTATTAACTACATGAATTGGGGGTATGGAATTGAATGAATGAAAAAGGAATGATTTATCAATTATGAATATATGAAGAAGAAATATTTGACCATTTTATTGGGATAATCGTTCATTCATTTAATATGGATCCATATATGATGGCTTGTCCATCCAATATAGCTTAATTACTATAAATATATTCTAAAAGGATAATGATACAGTATATGTATCCTTCTTTATATGATATCAAGAGAAAATTTTATTATTTTATATAGTGAGTGTTTTTTGGAGGTTTTAATTTTTATGAAATAAACTTATCTTAGTGGGGGTTATAATAATTCTCTATGTACTAATCATTTTCTATGAGTATTAATCTCTTATTTCAAGATAAGGCTCTAGAGGTTATCACAAAAAATAATGTATATATGTTCCAAAATTTTGAATGAAATGTATTTGAGGATGATTTAGTCCCAATGTGCATGGATTGATGATTACATGTGTTTGGAATATTCTATTTTAGTAAATATTTAAATCCAATAATATGTTATTCATGTTTATAATACTATGAAACAAATTTATTTCCCAATCTATTTACATGTTATCCATTTATAAAAAGTAAAAATGAGAGCAATTGTTTTTCAAATTGAAATTATTTATAAAAAGTTTGTTAAAATAATTTGGGAGGATCGGGAGAAGTTAATAGTTAATTATTTATCAGAATACATGCTATAGAATTAAAAGTGAGTGCTAAAATTCTTTTTATTTCAAAAAAAATTTAATATGGAAAAATTGATATTTAGGATTATTTTTAAGGAAATATCTATTAAAATTGAATATACAATAAAATATAGTTTACCCCGTGTATTTATAAAATATTTAATACCCAAGATGTGGTGGGAAATCCATTTAATTAATTTTCACTCCTTTCATCAAATTTCACTTGTTTTAAAAAGATAGTGACTAAATTAAAGAACACAAGGGATCAATTTTTTCTTTATGAATCATGTTTTTTGTTTTCTCATAATGGACGTGGAATTGAAAATCTCAAAATGAATTCATGATAATGAAAGAATATTAGATAATTATTAAATATGATTTTTTGGTGTATGTGTTGATAATCTAAAGCATTCAAATATTTTATTTTTGGTCTATGAATCAATGAAATTTAGTCGAACATGATGTGGTCTCCAAAATAAACTAGGTACCATTTTTTATTTTATATTTAATACTTAAATATAACTTCCTGTGATTTTCTTTATGGAACCAAACAAATTTAAGGTAGATGTAGTGTTAAAATAATTTATTGGACCAATTTCTTCCAAAATAATATTTTATCATTCTTTTGTCATTATTGGGTTCTATTAGTTTTTATTAGAGAATTCATGAAAATTGTTATGCAAAAAATTTATTTAAAAAGGAAATAATTATTCTGGAGGTATTCAATATAGATCTAATAATATAGTTCATAAATAAAAGATTTAATGTATAATATATTCTCATACATAGATCAAATGATTTTTGTGAATCTAAAAAATAAAAAAGAATATAGTTGTTTATTTTTATACTCTTGGCCTCAAACACGAGTGTGGGTTGAACTGTTCTACACAATTAAACATAATAAAAAAAATTTAAGAATGTGGAAGGAAGTACCAACCACTAGATAGAAATATACACAACAATTTCTAGGGGTAAAATATTAGTTATTGATCATGACCATGTAACATGATCCATTTTTCAAAAAATCTAATAATTTGATCCTAACATTAGAAAGTGATTTTCATAGTATAAAAATGTCATCTTGAGGCACCATGACAAACCACACGATTTATCCATTCAATTCTTACCCATTCCAAATACTTAATCAGTAGTCTATTTTAGGTTCATGATGACCTAAAAAAATTAAAATCACTATTAAATGAAAAATATATTACATGTTTAATTGTTTTAAAGGACCAATAATTAATGTTTTGTAGTGAGTTGGAATAACACTAAAATGGTAGGTGGGGAATTAATGGAAAATATTTATTTTTTTATTACTTATTAATCATTTATGACAAATTAATATCATTATTATCCTAGAAAAATCTCTCCCTCACTTCAAATGAAATAGTAAACTAAAATAATTCACATCACGTAATAAGTTTACAGTGTTTGACATAAATGATGGATCCTAATCTTTTCCATGGTAAGGATGAGTTATGAGACATGGATAATCATTATTATAAAAATGATTACATGGGAGGGAATTATGCATCCTTGGTTCATACTAGGTTGTTTCAAGAATATTCTATTAAAGGAATGGAATAATTTTTATTTTCCAAAATGACAAAAACAAGGTTTTTTATTATTTATCATGGTACCAAAAACCATTATTTTCCTTTATACACAACTAGAATTCGAGGTATTTGGGATGGGTTATTTGCGATGGGATCCCGTCGCAAACAGGCTTTAGTGACAGGACCCCGTCGCAAATAGCTCGTTGTAGAAAATGTTGTCGCAAATAATATTTTTTGTGATGAGAAACTTCACCGTCACGAATAAGTCTCCTATAATATACTTTATATATATATATTCTCTTTTGTGATGGGGAAACCGCAAATACTTTTTTGCGACGGGCCCATAATCCCGTCGCAAATGTTTTTTGAAAATATTTTTTTAGACTATTTACGACGGGCCCATCGTAAATAATATTTGCAACGAGCCCGTAATCCCGTTGCAAATACCTTTTTTAAGAAAAAATTATTTAGATTATTTGCGACGGGATCCCGTCGCAACATATCCCATCGCAAATAATAAATAATTTTTTTAAAAAATAAATTTAGTAAAATTATGGTTATTGAAAAATTAATTTTAATATTATTAAAATAATAAAAAAATAAAATTTATTAAAATTATCAATATTCACAAAAAATATAAAAAAAATATTAAAATATTATTATGATCATTGAATAATTTATTTTAATATTATTAAAATAAAAAATATATATTAAAATTCTCAATTTTCACAAAAAAATTAAAAAAATCATACAATATTATTATGATTATTGAAAAATTATTTTTAATATTATTAAAATATAAAAAATATAAAAAACATAAAATATTATTATTATTATTATTATTAGTAAAATAAATAAATAATAAAAAATATAATAATGAAAAAATATATTTAATGAAATTATGATTAATTAAATAATAATAGTAATATTATTAAAATAGTAAAAAAAAATAAAAATATTAAAATTTTCAATATTCACAAAAATAAATCATAAAATATTAAAAATTAAAATATGTAATAATCAAAACGATATAAAAGACAGAAACTGTAAATAGTTCATATTACAACAAATTTAAATTCAAATGTTTTTGACATAAAAAAATCACTAGGGGTCGTCTTCTGGAGGAGGTGGAGGAGCTGAAGGAGATGGTGAAGGAAACTCTATCCCTAAACTACGGGTCAGACAACGCATGTACTCCATCTGCTCGTGATTCTTCTGCTGCCATCGATCCATCTCCTCCTCATGCTGTTGCTACTACTACTGCCATCGATGCATCTCCTCCTTGTGCTGCAGCTACTACTGCTGCTGCTGCTGACGTATCACTTCTTGCTGCATCTGCAAACTCTCTATAAGGTCATTCTGAGATCGGAACTGCTCCTAATACTGTGAGCCAGAATATAATGCATCTACACGAGCTCCTCTCGAGCTGGACACCGACATCACAACAGTACCATAATAAGTACCAAGAGTCACAAGATAGCCGATACCAACTACTCGACCCATCTCAAAGCCATACTGAGTCAACTGCATCCATGCCGCCTCATCCAAATGGTGGGCACTAGTCTGATCAGTCGCCTCATCTTGACCCTCAGCCTATGTATGAGAGGTCACAACCTCACATGACTCCTTCAATTCCAATTTGAAATTAGAATTGTGAAAATATTATATGCAGTTAATTGTCAAACTGTAAAAAATAAGACTAACCATAATCTGACGTTGGAGATCACCTCTAATCTCTCCGGTGGCTGGATCACTGTACATCCTCCGATAAACATCGTACTCTGTAATATCGAGATTCTTGACTGCCTATATAAATGTAAAATAAACAATTTATATTTGAAGTTATATAAAATATGTTTAAAAAATACTTACCAGATGCTCTCTATGCGTACTAAATGTATGGATACCAGCTTGATGTGTCACCTCCTGTCTCCCACAGTTATGCCGACCCAATGAAGACCTCATCTGAAATCCACCACCCAACTAGTGTGCACATAATCCATCCCAAACCTGAGATGAAATGTACTTTAGTCGGTGGGCTCTACATGACCCGTCAAATACTGTCACTTCGGCTTTCGTAATGGCTGTCTTTCTTAAATTGTGCAACAACTGATCCAAACACTCGCACATAGCCACTTCCCATGCTGCTTGGATATCGTCACGCATGCTATCATCAATGGTATACCATAAACCCTTTAAAAAATATATAATATTAAGTTATTAATATAATAAATTTCAAAATAAATATTATTTATTTACGTACCAGCCAATGATTGCACATGTTGAGCTGAAGTTCAATGGGAATCTGTTTCTATGTGGTCCATGGCTGAGAAAAATAATTGTGCAAGATAGTTCTCCCCTGTCTAACAGAAACATGCACAGAACTATGAAAAAAAAAAATCAAACAATTAGTATATAAATAAATAAATTAATGAAATATAACTAAAATATACAGGTTACCATACCTCTGTGTGCATGGATCAAAGCCAAGACGTGGACATAGCTCGGGGATAGGGTCAGGAATCTTCAGTCACGCAAGACCGCGCCCCCTCCGTGTACCTCCTGAACCACCAGTAGGATTAGGGTTAGATGATACCACATCCCCCTCTTCCAAAGGTAGCTCAGCCTCCTCTAACTCACGTAATAGATCAGAGTCCATCTAAAACACAAAATGATTGTTGCTAGCTGATAGTTGAAAATAACTATTATATATATATATATTAGTTATTATCATAACCAACATTTAAAAATGCCAATGCTCACCTCCATCATCATCATATCTAACGATGTTAATGTATTCATATTCCTCCTCAACATCATCAATATCCATACGAGTTTGACTTTCATCATACCTTGTCATTTCAATTTCATTTGTAACATCATTAACATCTTCATCACCATGGACCCTTAATTGTGGGGTGTCCTCATCAATATTCATGTTTCCTTGTGAAAAAGATGGATTTTGAGTAGTCTCTTGAAAAATTTAAATTTCTTCTACTTCAGCGAAACCACATTTAGTTTGAGTAAATTGATTTTCCCGAGATTTAATTTTTATTATGCTTCACCAATCACCCAGGTCTCTTGAAGTAGCACATTACTTTATGTAAAAAATTTGATGTGCCTGTTGTGCTAGTAAAAATGGTTCATTTACTAGAATAAGAATTTTATACTTAATATTGATGATTCCATGAGTCGGATGAACATGCAAGCCTCTCTCAGTATCCAACCACCGACATTTAAACATTTTTGTGTAATTTTGTCCAAGATAACATAGCTCAATAATTTCATCCAAAATGCCGTAAAAGTCAACTTCAATTTCTCTATGATGCGATCCTCTCAAATAAACTCCACTATTCATTGTTTTTTTGATTCCCCATATGCATGTGTATGAAATCTAAAACCATTCACCACATATGCATTATAATATTTAACCATTTTGGATGGTGGTTTACTCAATATACAAAGTCGCTTATCAATTTTATCAGCATTTTGAGACACCAGAAAATTTGTAAAACAATTATCAATGTAATAAAAAGTAAACTGAATTGATATTAAACCATCAATAATTTATGTTACCATCTTTTGAAACCATTGAGATTTTTTTTGTCTGCGTTCTTCAAGTGCGGATGATGTAATTTGGGGAACTTGTTTCTTTATATGATTATCATATAACCTACAAAAAAATAATTTTTACATACTATAATAGATATTATAGAATTAGTGATAGAAGCACTCACATTAAAAATGTTGTCATTTCTTTACAGTTGAGTAGAACATATGTATGATCTCTGTGATGTTCATCATCTGAAAGTCATCGTTATTGAACTCCACCGAAGCCAAGATTTGGCTGATTAAAAACTGATAAATGATTGTCCATTTAATCATTAACATTTCCCTCATTCCATCCCATGCAGTTTTATTTTGAGGGATATTCAGATTCAAAATAGTGAGAGTAGAGAAAATCAATATCCTCTTTCAAATACGCTTCAGCAATTGAGCCTTCAACTAATGCTTTGTTAAGTACTTTTTTCTTCAATTTCTGCATGCATCTCTCGAATCAGTACATCCATTGAAACTGTACTGGACCTCCAAATTTAGGTTCATGTGGAAAATGTAATATCATATGTTCCATTGAGTCAAATAAAGTTGGTGGAAATATTTTTTCCAGTTTACATAAAATTACAACAACAAATTCTTCCAGTTTTATTAGCGCATCGTAGTCAGTTTTCACTGCACAAATGTCTCAAAAAAATATGATATGTCTATTATCGAATCCCAAATCATAGAATTCAACAAACCTCTGAATCCAATCTACATAATTCTTTCTACTATAACAAGACTATCATGACATTTTAATCTGGTAATATGACCATTCATAACACATCTGCCCAAATTGGAAGCATAGCCATCTGGAAGTTTCAAATCTGCAATCCACTAACAAAATAATAAAAAAATCTCTTTGGATAGAGTATAAGCTACTTTTGGCTTCATTAAACTCTATGATCTGACATTTTCAAATAGTTCAAGTTCTGGTCACCTGCAAATTTGGGCAAGATCTAATCGTGCTTTTATAGTATCTTTCTTCTTACTTAGTGTATCTAAAACTGTATGAAATAAATTATCAAAACAATTCTTCTCAATGTGCATGAAATCCAACATGTGGTGGATCAACAAATCAATGCAATATGGGAGATCATAAAAATGCTTCATTTTATCCAATTATATTCTTTCCCAAAGCCATTAATTTTCTGTTCGTTTACTGTTGGCCTAAATGTGAGGGGAGGTAATGAAAATACAACCGATTTTAAATCTATACCTAAGATTGTTTGTGGAGGTTCATCCCTTTTAATTGTGCCTTTTCTGAAATGAGATTTTTTCCTTTGAAAAGGATGATCAGTTTGAAGAAATATGTGATGATAGTCAAAATAGAAAGGATTTTTTTCCATTGATGAGCATAAATGCTTTGTTTTTTTCATAAAATAAGGACATGATTTCTAACACTGTGTACTCCATCCAGATAACATTCCATATGCCGAAAAGTCACTAATCATCCACATCAATGCAGCTTTTAATGTGAAATTTTATTTCGCAGCAACATCATATATACTAACACCATTACTCCACAATGAAATTAACTCGTCAAAAAATAGTTTCAAATCAAAATCAATAATCTTTTTTAGGATGTCATGGGATTAATAAGGTAAAAAAGATATAGGGATCCTTCATCAAAATCCAAGGAGGTAGACTGTACGGAGTTATAAAGACATTCCAAAATGAATACTGACTACCATAAGAACCAAACAGATTTAAACCTTTAGTAGAAATACCCAATCACACGTTTCAGGCTTCTAAGGAAAAAGACGGATGTAGAAAATCAAAATGTTTCCATAAATCACCATCAGATGGATGATTCAAGCTTTTACCTATTGAAATATTGGTTTTGTGCCATGGCACCATTGACACCGTGTTATGAGACATAAATAATCATTGCAGCCTGGGTGTAAGGGGGAAATATCTCAACTGTTTTATAGGAATCAATACAGACTTCCTTGGTTGAGATTTTTTATTCCTCGATTGTCCACATGTTGGACAACTATCCAATGACTCATTTTCACCAGAATATAAGATGCAATCATTTTCAAATTAATGAATCTTCCAATAACTAAAGACTAGATTATGAACCTACCTCTTTCTCTCATAGTAATTTACAGGAAACACATTTCCCTCAGGTAATAATATTTTGACCAAAGAAAATATCTGATCAAAACAGTTGTTTGACCTTGAATTATTTTATTTAATATCCATAAATTTTACGACCGCTTCTAGTTTTCTTATCTTGAAAATAGGATATAATGCATCCTCAGCAGACCTCAACAACTCATAAAATTTGGATGGTTCCAACTCAGGAGTTAAATCAATATCATCGTGAGTTTCAGTTTGTTGAACAAATGGACCTGCAACATCATGTACTAAATTTTGGAATTGTGATGGATTTGGAATCAAGCTATTAGTATATTCTCTGGAACTATGTTCACCATGTTGATACCAAAAAACATAATCTGGTTTAAAACCAAACCGCAAGGGATGTCCCCCAACCTTGTAAAATGTGTCAACCATTCTTAGAGAACATTTTTTATAAGGAAACTTAATTGTGCCTTCTGAAACATATTCTAGTTTTGATGATGAAAATTCTAAGTAAGCTTCCACACCATCAATATATACAGAATTTAAACCAGAACCATTCGGATTTCTGCACAGATTTATCCAAGCGAAATCATCTAATAATGACTGATGTCGACTTCTTTGTTCCATATTTTTCTACAAAATATAAAATCATCAATGTTTTTGAATAATTTGAAATTATAAAAATACTTTCTGAAAATAGAAGATAAATAATTACTACTACTTCTTAATAATTACCATGAATTAAAGGTGACACAATTTCTAGTGGATTGATGGCTACTCTTTTGTCTGACGGCTCATTTACATGCACCATTATCACACTAAAATCACAATGATGAATATGGTCGGAGGTACGCATATTCATTCTCATATACACGGGAATAAATATACGTAAATCCGACCATATTCTTCATTGTGATTTCAGTGTGAGAAATATGCAAGTAAATGAGTGATCGTACAAAAGAGCCCCCTTTTCGTCGATGAACCGTCTTCTTCCAAATGTCACTGCTTGAAAAAATTATAAAAAATATGATCCTATGAATGCATATTCAATCTCATGTATACGAGATTGAATATGCCTATGTAGCATAACATTTTTCATATTGTTTTGAGTCGGTGAGAGTTGAAAGGAGAAAAGTCATCAAGCAAAAGGAGTGCTATCAATCCACTGGAAATTATGCTAGGTTCTTGGAATTTATTAAAATTTACCAAAAATTCTTTCTAACTATGCCTAATTAATTATTTCAATTTATAACTATTTATTGCTAATTATTACTAATTTAGAAATACGTAGTAATACTTAGCAAAATGAAATCTGCTTTAATAATAAAAGGAAATTTGGTAATCATCATTGTGGAGATGATTACAAATTTTCCATTCATTATCCAAGTAGTTTTTATTTACTAATTATAATTATATCGAATTATTACTAATAAAAATATATATATTATCAATATTTATGAAAAAACAATATTAATATTATTAAAATAATAAAAAATTTATAAAATATTAAAATTATCAATATTTGCAACAGACTATTCTTTATTCTTAACATGTCCAATTATAAAAGGGTCACCAACTGTTAGGTCATGTGCAATAAAAATTTTGTGTCAGCCATGTCAAATATAAACTCTATTATTGTTCTTGCATGTTTGATCACCTCGCAAGTAGTGTTTTAAAAGGACGACCAAAGTAATCTCATTCTCGTCTCTAAGAATCATCTCGCTCCCTTTACATAGATCATTCTTCCTTAATAAATTTAGGGGGCATCAGTATCTTTCCCTTAAATTTTCAAGGAGTAATGGTCTATGTAAAGGGCCATGTGAGATAATTCTTATAAATGAGAAAGGCATGACTTGGTTTGTTCTATTGCAATGCTTCTTGCAAGGTGATAAACCAAGAAAGGACAATTATATCTAATTATATCTAATTATTACTAATTATGACTCATTATATCTAATTATGACTAATTATGACTAATTATGACTAATTATGACTAATTACGAACAATTATTACTAATTATTACTAATTATTATTAATTATTTCTAATTATATCTAATTATTTCTAATTATTTCTAATTATTACTAATTATTACTAATTATATCTAATTATATCTAATTATATCTAATTATATCTAATTATATCTAATTATATCTAATAATTACTAATTATATCTAATTATATCCAATTATTACAAATTATATCTAATTATTACTAATTATTACTAACTGTTACTAATTATTACAAATTATTACTAATTATTACTAATTATTACTAATTTTTACTAATTAGATCTAATTATATCCATTTATTGCTAATTATTACTAATTATTAATATTTAAGTCTAATTATATCTAATTATAACTAATTATTACTAATTATTACTAATTAGATCTAATTATTACTAATTATTACTAATTATTACTAATTATTGTGAATTATTACTAATTAGTACTAATTAAATCTAATTATATCTAATTATATCTAATTATTACTATTTATTTCTAATTATTGCTAATTTTTAGTATTTATTAGTTATTATTAGTTATTATTAGTAATTATTTCTAATTATTGATAATTATTCATAATTATTGCTAGTTATTTCTAATTATTGCTAATTAATACTAATTATTGCTAAATATTACTAATTATTGCTTAATATTAGTAATTACTATTATTTATTCCTAAGTATTTTTATTTATTCCTAATTATTACTAATTATTCTTATTTATAACTAATTATTATGATTTATTACTAACTATTACTATTTGTTACTAAATATTACTATTTATGACTAAGTACTACTATTTATTAATATTTATTACAATTTATTACTATTTATTGCTATTTATTACTATTTATTACTAATTATTACTAATTATTACAATTTATTAATTATTATTACAATTTATTCCAATTTATTACTAATAATTCTTAATTATTGCTAATTATTCCTAATTATTGCTAATTATTCATAATTATTGCTAATTGTTTCAATTTGTTTCTAATTATTTCTAATTTGTTCTAATTATTCCTAACTATTACTAATTATTTATAATTATTACAATTTATTCCTATTTATTACTAATTATTGCTAATTATTGCTAATTATTGCTAATTATCCTTAATTATTGCTAATTATTACTAATTATTGCTAGTTAATGCTAATTATTGCTAATTATTTCTAATTATTGCAAATTATTGCTATTTATTTTTATTTATTTCTAATTATTCATATTTATTCCTAATTATTGCTAATTATTTCTAATTATTGCTAATTATTCCTAATTATTTCTAATTATTGCTAATTATTGCTAATTATGGCTAATTATTAGTATTTATTTGTAGTTATTACTAGTTATTTGTATTTATTACTAATTATTAATATTTATTACTAATTATTAAAATGTATTAGTAATTATTACAATTTATTACTATTTATTACAATTTATTACTAATTAATACAATTTATTACTAATTATTATTAATTATTTCTAATTATTGCTAATTATTACTAATTATTGCTAATTATTACTAATTATTGTTAATTATTACTAATTATTGCTAATTATAACTAATTATTGCTAATTATTCCTAATTATTGCTAGTTATTCATAATTATTGCATATTATTACTAATTATTAGTAAGTATTACTAATTATAAGTATTTATTCCTAATTATTCGTAATTATTAAAAATTATTACTAATTATTACTAATTATTCCTAACTATTCCTATTTATTAATATTTATTTCTATTTATTACTAATTATTGCTAGTTACTGCTAATTATTACTATTTATTTCGATTTATTTCTAATTATATCTAATTATTCCTAATTATTTCTATTTAATTCTATTTATTTCAAATTATTTTTAACTATTCCTAATTATTGCTAATTATTTCTAATTATTAGTAATTATTAGTAATTATAAGTAATTATTAGTATTTATTACTAATTATTACAATTTATTAGTAATTACTACAATATATTACTAACTATTACAATTTAATACTAATTATTATTAATTATTCCTAACTATTACTAATTATTCGTATTTATTACTAATTATTCCTATTTTTTACTATTTATTGCTATTTATTACTTATTATTGCTATTTATTGCTAATTATTGCAAATTATTGCAAATTATTCCTAATTATTCCTAATTATTGCTAATTATTGCTAATTATTCCTAATTATTGCTAATTATTCGTAACTATTGCTAATTATTTCTAATTATTGCTATTTATTTCTAATTATTTCTAATTATTTCTAATTATTGTTAATTATTCCTAATTATTAATATTTATTGTAAATCATTAGTATTTATTAGTAATTATTATTAATAATTAGTTCTTATTAGGAATTATTACAATTTATTACAATTTATTACTAATTACTATTAATTATTGCTATTTATTGCTATTTATTACTAATTATTGCCAATTTTACTAATTATTGCTAATCATTCCGAATTATTGCTAATTATTCCTAATTATTATTAATTATTACTAATTATTAGTATTTATTCCTAATTATTCCTAATTATTACTAATTATTCTTATTTATTACAATTTATTGATATTTATTACCAATTATTATTAATTACTACAAATTAATTATATACATTACTAATTATCGTTAATAATTAATAATTACTACTAATTATTAAAAATTAATACTAAAAATTTCAATTTATTATTACAAATAAATACTAATGACAAAACAATTTAAATTTAATTTAATTACAACTAATCAACAATAAAAAAAATTAACATAAAAAATAAAATAAAAAATAAATTAAAAAAAACATAAATACCTTTAAGACTGATTTTCTATTGATGCAGACAGCTTCACAACTTCTTCGTGAACAATAAAAATTACTTAGAAAAATTCTCTCTCTAAAATCCAAGTTTAGAGGGAAACATGACCTAAAATTTGAGAGGAATGATAGGAAAAACGGATGGGGGTATATATAAGTTAGATTATTTATGATGAGATTATTTGCGATGGGTATCCCGTCGCAAATAGTATATTTTGTGACGGGACCCGTCACAAATACCTAAGCCATCATTAATTACTGTTGGCGGTTAAAAAGTTATTTGCGATGGGACCCGTCGCAAATAGTCCCTGCCGACATACCTTTTATGACGGGACGACATCCCATCGCCAAAGACTATAAACCGCCGCCGATTATTTGCAACGAGCCTCGTCGCAAAAGGTGTCTCGTCGCAAAAAGCTATAAACCACCGCCGGTTATTTGTGACGGGCCCCGTCGCAAATACTTAACTTTTTGGGACGGTGGGATCCCACCATCGCAAATAACCTTCGCGCAGTTTGGCACGCTATCTGCGCCCAACTATTTGCGACGGGAGATGAACTCCCATCACAAATAGTTAGTTATTTGCAACGGGATTTATTCCCGTCGCAAATGGCCCGTCGTAAAAAGCCCTTGTCCCGTAGTGATTTCCTTATGTTTTATTAGATCTCTGATTCTAAACTGGTTGAATTCTTAAAAATAAATAGATCATCCTACTTTTAGATATATAATTACCTATTAATAACAATAGTAAACATCATTTGGAACTTCTAAATCAGTTTTTCAGAATAATTGTATCATGAACAAGAGATGGCATGCATGTGATGATCTTCATCATCCATAATATCATGAATCTAGATCAAAATTAGTAGAATAAACAATCTTCAACTTCTCAAAAAATGAAGAATGAATCAATGGATAATGTTATTATTTTCACTCTCTCTATCATTTCGATATTGTAGTGTATCAACTTATCTTTTCAATTCATGAACACATATTTCATCATTATTTATCAGTTTTAAATTCACAGTAATTTTTGAATGATAAATAACCTCTACTCAACATTTTGACTCCCCTGAAGCCTCAAAATATCTTTTAAATAAAATATATTATCCTATATCTATATATGAATACATAAAATGTTGTTACCATGTGATAATAGATTTATTACATCATCATGATTATTACTACAAATTTGGAATATTAAAATAAATTAACAATGGATTCAAAGCATTGTTCATGGTGTGTTTCATCCAATGATGGAATAAATGCCTTTCTCATTTAAAAAATAACATTGTCTAATTATTTATATTTATCTATAATAAAAATTTATTTTAAATAATTGTGATAATTATTTCTCTATGAAAGTCAGTTCATGCATCATTCGAATTAAAACATTCTTCATAATATAAATTATGGAAACATAATAATTTAATAACATATAAAAAATCACTTGAATTTTATCATATAATGTAGTGATGAATTATAAAATGCAATGTTGTACACAGTAGTCATGATGTCTTATAGCCACAAAAAAGTAATATGAATATCCTTATATCTTATGAGTAATGTTTTACCTTAAAAAATTAGTAACATATAAAGTATTATATCTTACATGATAGTCTGCCAATATTGTTTAACAATTTTTGTTGGGTATAAAAGAAAATTAAGTTATTCCTTTATTTAATTTGAACATTGTAAATATTTTACAATATACATTACTTTGTAACCCATGACAATATGTTCTCACCCGACACAAGGTTTATGATTTTTCCCTTAAAATTATATATTTTTACCCTATGATGTGGATTTTAACAATTTTCATTCTAAACTATGTATTCTTTATGTCTCAAATCCTTTCCATTTTTAAAATTTTCTTAACAAAAAGTACCATATAAATTTTTATAGTTACATCCTATGATGAATCCATTATACAATAAAAGGTCATAAAGGACCACAATTTTTATATTTTTCTTTGGTAAAAAATTGAAAACAAGGACAAATAATAAAACGATTCATTTCACTATGATGGTGTCTTAAAAACTTTTATAGAAATCCCAAAAAATAACAGTAAATAATTTTCATGTTTGAAAAGAAAGAAAAAAATATAATTAATTCTAAGGTATAATCAATGTCCCCTTCATTACTTGTTGAATAGCCCATGAAACATTTTTATTAAAACTCATTCTAACATTCATGTGAAATAGATTCATATCCTTTTTAATATGAAAAGAGAATTTCTATACAACATAATTTTTAGTTTTGTTTTTGAGAAAGGATAATCTCTCAGTAAAATGAAATATTTTTCTTAGTGGTATGATTCTGTCACCCTCAATCAATGTACCCATATTTCAATTTTCTCCCCATTTATAGAACAAAATATCCCCTATATTAATGTGAAGTAAATTTAAATCAACATCATTCCCTATTAGAGTTTTACTCATTTTCTCCCCATTTGATAAAATAATTCTGAGAAATGTGGTGTTCTCTAAATGGTTCCCAATGGTGTGTGATGGTCTAAGTATTCATGTTCAACATTAATTTATTGAATATTTCTTTAGTTGTAACCTTTGTAAAAATGATATCCAATTGGTCTCATGTAGGAAAACCCACTGTATCATTAATGAAATGTAAATTGATATCAATATGATAAGAAATTTACAATTGATTATTATTTTGGAAAAGGTCAATAACAATTTTATTATTGTAATTATTTCTGATTGTTTTTTCAATTTGTACATTAAATTCATCTGGATGAACTTTCATTTACTTTATCTGAGTGAATAAGTACTAAAAATAAACTTGGGTTCTATAGTACTCAGTGTAAATGATTTTGTTTTCTAGAAAAATCAACTCATATATATGTCTCATTGGTGGTAAATTCAACTTAAATAAAAAATTCAATCATCATAGTCACCTAACTATTATGCATCTACCAATCCAAGATAATTAATGTTTTTACTCTCTTATGATGTATCCCAATAATTCATGTTCCTTTGATATATATAGGTTATCTTTGAGCATCTATAAAATAAAAATCCATTGGATCTATCAAATATCATTAAAAAATACTCAAAACATATAAAATATATATTCAGTAATATATGAGATAAATCCAACTTCCAATAAGTCCTCTAAATTCCATTCAATTTGAACTATCACCTTTAGCATCATTAGATAATTTTCTAAAAACATGAATGGGTGTAGTAACTATTATATTTTTTTACATGTTAATATTTTTAATCAATTATTTGACATAATAGTCTTGAAAATTGAATACAATGTTTTATTTCTATATGACTTGTAATCCCATGAAGTGTCTCATCTATCATAGTATTCACATCTCTAAGTGGTTCTTTATTTCATTTGAATATTCCTTACATGAAGATTCTTGATCCCTGCAAATTTAATTTTCATCAATAAAAAAATCCAATTAGTGTACATAATTTTTATTCTTGGATGTATATTCATATTCCTACATTCTATTCTGGGAACATCATGTCATTAAAATCACAATCCAACTTTGAATACCAGGACCATGAGGCATGTTTCATCCCATATAGAGAATTATGTAGTTTTTATTAATTAAAGAAACCATTTTCACAGGAAAACTCAATAATTATTATAATTATGCACATTTTATTCTATCCCTCCCTCATGGAAGGAATATTTTACCTACTTTTGGTAGATTTTATACTACCTGTAAGTTTCTATAATAAGGAACAACCCAAGGGTTCCAACGCTTTCAACTAGAGTAATGGTGTCATTAAAAGTGAATCCCTTATACATGAGAGTATCTCTTGAAAATAATAATATATTTTTCACGTGACATATAAATTATCATTAAATTAATTTTTGATTTCCCACTTAGTCCTAGCCACATATTTTTTATCATGTCCTAATAAAATTTATGAAGTTGAGTTCTTCTCTATATGAAACAACTCCTCTTTTATTTATTCAATATAAAAATGTTTCTTGGAATAATTATACCTCTATAGATTCTCAATCCATGAGATAAGTGAGGTTTTATTATCAAATATAAACATTCATCTAGTTTTATCTTCAATCGGATTATGATTTCATTTCTTCCTTTTTTTATAAATTAATTTTCTATGATTTCTGATTATATTTTCTACTGCTACATTCTTTATTGGCCTTTCAATTTTAAATATTTCATTTTTAAAGAATATTTCTCATTAATCGTCTAATTATTTTCTACTCCAATTGGTTGAGGTTCAATCTTATATTTTAAAACATAATTATATCTATAAATGTACATTATTTTTCAATAAAACATTCAAAATCTACTACATATAATTAATGATTTTGGGGTTCTTTTAATCGATTTTTAAAACATAAATATCTAAAAATTATTAATGTTTTTTATTAAAATTTATTTATCCTTTTATATTAGATATTTATCCATGAAATATACACACTTCATACTTCTAATAAAACATAACCAATATTATATTTTATATTATTATCAAGAAAGGACAACCCTAAACTATAATGTATTATACTATTAGATTCATTTTGTAGAACAAATCTTAGTAATTCATGTAATATTTCATCTGTATTATTGATTTATTATTAATATAAATATATATGAAAATATTTTCCCTATATTAAAATATTTAGAGAATATTTTTTGACAACATTTTCCTCCTCATGTCTACCAATATCTTATCCTTCCTATTAGCTATTCCATTTTTTGAAGTATATATGGAGTTCTACACTATTGTTTTTTAGCATTTCATTATAGAATGGTTCAAATTAACATCATATGAATCTTTTTCACTATCAGATCATAATTTCATGATGAATATCTATAGTACTTTCTTAACTGTTCTTCTAAATATTTTTAACAAACTCACAACGTCATAATTTTATTTTATAAATAAAAAATTTGAAATTATAGTTTAATTATCACAAAAAAATGATAACTATGATTGGAATTTGTTCTCAAGGGTACAAAAAAATGAGTGTATCATATCAAGAGTATTTGTGTTATAAATTAAAACTCATTTAAGCTATAATTGAGCAATTTCCACATTCTCACACCTATTCCCCCACTATTTTAATTTGAGGAATGTAAATTCCACAACTACATATCCCATATATTTTTTTCTTAAAATCATCTAATAGATATGAGACAACCTTATATACCATAATTTATTCTCATATTTCTAAAATATATACAATGATGTTTTGCATCTCTAATTTAGAATATAATTTTTTTATCCACTCACATGTGGTAAAAATATTTATGTCATTAATTATCTTAATAAGATAACCACTTATTATAAAAAAACCTTCATGTACATGACCAACCATATGAATCACATTTATAATATTATTATTTATAATATAAACCATCAAAAGGGTCTGATTTCAGATTTTGGGACTCTATTTTAGTTTTTTAAAATTTTCTCATCATATAGTTTTCATTATTAAAAATCACTACAGAAATATCACGTTATAATATGTTTTCATTTGTTTGGTAAGCCAAATCATGTGTAATGATAATAAAATACCAAGGATGCATGGCTTTCTCCACTAAAATTATTTGTGATCCATGAAAAAAATGTTTGACCTTTGAGTCTTGGTTTACTTTTGAGAATCCTTTTATTGTTTAATATATTTTTAATGTTGTGGAACCATGTTGACACACACCTATGTATTGTGACATTACTAGTCACAATATCCTTAAATCTATTAAATAACATGAAAATGGTATTAAAGAGGCACCAAAGATGATCCCCTTAAATTATGGAATTCTATTATTCTATGGGAGAAACATATTAAAATATTAAATATAGGAACTATGCAAATAATCACCCCAATAGTTACATTATCCCTTAAATTTGGTTTATAAATGAAATTTCTTACATTGTCACTAATTATTTACTTGTTTTAATGATAAAGCATCTGCCTTCTTCTATATTGGTTTATAAAAACAATTTTCCCACGATCATTATATATTTTCATATCTATAGTATTCATCTTATAAGGGTTTCAATCAACAGATGTTTTCCAATATTATCTTTTTGATCCTACACAAAAACTGAACACTATTTAAAATTTTCCAATAGAGTATATGCATATTTTACCTTAGTAGATGAACCCCTCAACACCCTATGATGTCTCATCTTTCACTTTAATATTTATTTTACAATTCACAATTCATATTTTCATGATTTGAATTGATATCTAGAAGACAATATTCAACATAATTAAGCATTTATTCTTGATCATTTAAATTCATCTCACTTTTTTGTTCTCTCATATTAATACACTTTTGGTAACAGAATATTGATAAATTCTCTGTAAATATTTACTATATTAAAAATAGAATATACAACATTATTCATCATTTTCATATACATATTATGATATTTTACTTCTTTTATTGTGTTTAGTATTTAATTGAAGATCAATGTTATCATTTGTTTTCTAAATGTTCACAAAAAAAGTATTATATCCTCATTCTTCTTCTTCACAACATATGTTGTATCCTTTTATATCCATTCAATCTATAGATTTTTTTGGACTAATGATTTGGTGGCATCATAACTCTTGTACTTTATGTTTTTATGATATTATATTCCGTTCATATGATACTAATTTTTTTTATAAAGGCGGTTATATTTATTTTTAACATTATTTTTGGTCATTTTTTGAAATATTCAATTTCTATATGTATAATGAAAATTTTACTAGTATAGAAAATCCAAAATGTGAGGTATTTGTCAACATAGGGAAATTAATTCATATAAAATACAATTATGTAAATTTCATACATGAAGGAAAAAATTACATAAAACTTCTACATCATGAAATCAAATTTGTCAAAATTACCTATGCTAAAAAATCAAATACATGAGCAATTAGAAACATAGATCAAATTGATATGGGATTTAGGTACATGGAGTAATCAACTACGTGATACTAATTAATATGGATATTTACAATGTAGCTCCAAATGGAAAATTAATGCTTTAAACCACATAAATATTGGCTATGTGAGCATGAAGTATATGTAAATTAAATAGACTATGTGAAGATTTCCTATATAATTTAGTTATGTAGAAAAATGTTACGTGGAGAATGGAAACATGGATAAATTCAGCCATGTGAATTGAAATAGATAAAATTTAATTTTTTGGTGACCTAAAATAGCCTACCTCATTATAAAACATTGTATGTATTACAATTTTTATCCTTTATATTATAATTAATTATTATCTCTATTCATTAAATTTATGATTACCTAGTTATGTGAAAATGAATATAAAAAAGTCTAAGTACTTAAAGAAAACAAGTACGGAGTTAAAATAATGGGCATAACTATTTATAATATATTAATATGAAATTGATAAGAATAATTTAATTCTAGCCTCAGATTTCTTTGATATATACCCATGTGATCAATAGAGAAGTTTTTAGTTTGTTTTACAATATATTTTTGGTGAAGAGTGTAACATAGTGAAAATGAGAATACAAATAAGAACATAAGTGCTTGTGCTATCAACTCTTGAAGATCATTACATGATACTATATTTTTAAGAAACAGTTAAGGGAACACATGAAAATACAACTAATATACCGTAATATTTTTTATTTTTTCATAAGGCTATTATTGATAATCAGTTTATTTTGATAAGCTATCCTATAGATTTCCTCTCTTATGTTTGTTGTATCTTACAACTATGAGACTCATCTGTACACTCTATTTTTAGTCTCCCTTTTACTAGAAATGTTCTTAGAAAATAAATCCTAAATGATAGTGCTTTTAATGAATTGGTAAATCAAATTTAAAATACCCTATTTTTAAACTAACTGTTTAACTATTTAATTCCATAATTTCCATCCCTATAAAATGAAATTGTTTTCCCCTATAAAAGGATTGGTTTAGTGAAATTAACCAAACTCATGGAGTATAATCCTAGTGGAGTGTTCATGGTAGTTTCTAATCACTGAACCACAATAATCTATATGGATGATATAAATTATTTGTGACTTTATTTTAAAAATATATCCATATTTTGAAATTATAAAAAGCTAATAATATCTTTATAGTGTGGGTTTCTAAGGTAAAAAGTTTCATGAACTCAATTAAACCCCTGTATAGTCTTTGTGTAGTTAATAAATAAAAAAATATATCTATTAATGGGAGTTAATTTGAATTTCTCTACTATCAAATGTTGAATTATATATATCATCTTCAAAATAAGTTTTATGAATTCCAATAGAGAACGTGTGTCAACGGTTGAAGATTCATACATCAATAGTGTGATGTATAGATGTAAAAAGAGAAATTTGGTAATTTATTTGATGAAGCATTGTCTAAAGTTTTATAATAAATCCATAAATCCTTACAAAATTACAATGAAAAAAAATATTATGTTACTAATAATTATTATTATGATTTAAAATAAAAAAATGAACTATATAATCTGTGTACATGGTCATAAAGAGTATAATAGTGTTTCATAATGTGAAACAACTCATAAAATGTAAAATAATATATCAATGGCTTATTAAGGAACACATAATTTGAGATATCATTGGTATAATACTGCTAATATTAGGTTTTATTCATTGAGAATGATATAAAGATAAATAATTACTTTTGTAAATGGTAAACTTACTATGATTATGAGTAATGTTTTTACTTTTAGAACACCCATTCTAGATGAAAATCATTATTTAGAAATTATAACAAATCTACCACTTATATTGAGTATTATATTTATTACTTATAAAAAATCCACAGATTTCAAAAAATGTGAAATAAAATATCAAAAAAGAACCTATCATGATGTATGAGACTGGGATGGATTATAAAGCTAGATAGAATACGGTGGTAGAGAATTAATATTATGCTATAAAATTTTTAACTGTAAAGGATGAAAGGAATTAAAATGAAATTCAAATTTTAGAGTAATACAATTAAGATGTTTCAAATATTTCTTCATTTGAAATTGAGATTTCTCAAATTTCTAGAATGATCAAAATATTCTATAAAAAAGGAATATGTTTCAAGAAAACCTTAAATAATTTTAGGAATCCATATGTTAATTGAAAATGACTAAGATTATATCAAGGAAAGTAGCTTGTAAAAAACCTATGACATTTTCCATATATGCAGAGAAACTAGAATTTAGAAAAAAAATTCTTTCAATAATGGTAGATATAAAAATAAATTCATGAAAGAAAAGAAATCCTAGAAAGCCATAGGGAGGTCATATAAAGATTATAGTGCTGATTCAACTTTATTTTGAGAAGCTAAAATTTCTATTCAAAAGGATATCATGTTCTTCATAGAACACACATATGAGGCAAATTATTTTCATTCTAGTAAGAATTAATATGATACTAATATTTGAGATTTACCTTAAGATGAATTTAATGAATAATTTTACATAATGGAAAAAATATAAATAATGAAAAATAAAAATTATGATTCTAAAAAGTCTTATGTTATTTTTATAATTTTAAAATATGACTTAAATTAAAAAATATCAGATTTCAAAATAAATTTGTAAAACTAGTTGTGTTATTTGTAGAAAATTATAATAACATTGAAGGTAAGAAAAAATGAGTATAATACATTAATGATGCTGCAAGTGTTTTCATAAATGTTTAAAATTAGTAGAATTAAATTAAAATAAATAATAACATTCAAAAAATGAATTTGGTATAGGAAGACAAGGGGGAAAACAAAATATTTATAAAAATAATTTTACTCCTAGTACTGTGAACAAAAACCACTCCAAAATTACAATTTTTAAATGGGTAATTAATGACCTATATTAATAATTTTAGTTTTAGATACACATACTTTTTGGGAGTAAAACATGTTTTTCATATAATATGTACTTCAATATGTACTGTTTGATTTTTACGACAGTATAAACATATTTTGGTTCCCCTATTTTCAGTTTCTAGCACTGCTGGACCCAAAAAAATATAAACACCAAAATAAATTTCATTTTTGATCTCTATTTAATGGAAAAGATTTGTTATAAAATTAATGAAATATCATTCATGAGAATATGATGATTAAGAAATATTAGAGTAGATTTATACAATTTTGAATGTTTATAAAAAATATATGAAGGTTGCGTAACATTTTCTACAATTAAAAATGAAACATTATAGTAGTTTTATTAGTTAGAATCCAAACTCAGACCCCATCGACAAAGTTCATTTTTTATAATTTTTAAATCACAATATTAAAATAATTTACCAATTTTTTTTACTAATTTTATTTTATTTATTTTTCAAATAATGCCTTTTTTTATTTTCAATAATAATATTCATAAATTTAAGACCCATTGAATAGATATTTTTAATACTGTACAGTATAATTATTTGATTAGAAAAAAATTGAACTATTTAATGATGAAACAACTAAATTTTGGTTTTGTAATAGAAGATTGTGACATTATAATGTCTATTCATTGATAAAATTTACTAATTTTTTTTATTAAACTCACCATAAATTGAACAAAAATAAACTATATTATTCAAAAAAATAGGAAACAAATAAGTTATATGTTAAACCAATTTAATAATCTTCCATTTTTATAACCATAGAAATTATTCTTATGGTTTGGTTTGGGAAATCTATAATTTCATTCCTAAGAAAAGAGTATTTTTAATTTATTTTTCGATGATTTTTTGTGATTTATATGGGTTTTTGAGTCTTAAGAGTGATTCCTATTATTTTTTTAAGTATTTGTAAATTGGTTCAAAAATTGAATCATAAAAAATATATTTCATTGATATGTGGAAATGGAGGATATTTTAGGAAACAAGAGATCAATAAAATTTTTTAAACATGATATCATGTAAACGTTTTCTTTCCCCATGACACATATATATATCTGTGTTGTTTTGTGGAGAAATGGGACTTTGTAAGAAATTCCATGAACCATGTTATGCGAATAAAACCTCAGAAATCATTTTTGTGTTTAGGCTTCAAAGACAATTTGTTTTGTCATAAATGGATTTCCAATTAGGAATATTTTTAAGAAAGCAACCTATAATCAATTGAATAATATAATACAAAACATTTTATATTTTATAGTTTTTTGGATTTTATTTTTATTTTCTAAACAATAAATAAAAACCTAGTAAATTTGATCAAAATTTTGATAAAGGACAAATTCTAGGGAATTATTATACTTCTAATGAAAATATATTTTTTAATAAAATGTTAGTGATTATTGTTGAATTATTAACATAGGATAAATTTGGTGGAATTGAACCTTTTGATCAATAATTTACTCATGTTTATGAGATAATATATTCCTTTCAAAACATTACACATGGATATATCATTGAAAAAAATTGTGATGATTTGGAATATTATTTTCCCAAACCCAATCATGAATGGATCGATATATGGGCACTAGACATTGTGATTTCTATACATCCTAGAATCCTTAATAACCATAATGTATAAAATTTTATAGGATGTTTACATAAATTTTTTAGGATTATAAGTAGTGAATAAAATATTGAATAGTTTTCTTTCATATTTATGACTAATGGATCAAATGTCTATAGCAGTGGACTTATTTTATTAGAGTTTGGTTTTAGTTAGGAATGATGATTTAAATTTGTTTCAGAGTAACACATTATAGTAATTATTTAATATAACCTATTAATATCTTATAATAAGAACAAAATGGGTTTCTATAGAAAAATATGATGATCATGTTTTGATCCCTAAGAATAAGGTTAGACTAGTAGCTAAATGAAATAAAAAAGCTAGTATACATTATAATGTGACATTTCACAAGTATCATGACAAGAATCCATTATGATTCATCAAGATATTTCACTATATTAGGATATAAAGTTATAAAATATGGATGAAATTTTTTTATTTTGAAATGGCTTTCTTGTGGAGAATTTTTTTAGGGAACAACCTCCTAGTTTTTAAAATAGTCTTATTCCACGTTTAGTTTTAAAACATGCCATATACCTTTATGACCATAAATAATAAACTAAATATTACTATTAATTATGAAGTTCATTTATTTTTTAAAATGGGTTTTAGTGGGAGTTGAATATCCTAATAATTTCAAGAAAACATAAGCTTTAGATATTATTTCCACACACACACACAGATATATATATATATATTATGATTTTGGATTCTAAAAAAAACTGATTGTGTAATAAATTTTAAAAATTCAATGAAAAATAATTTGAAATGAATATGATGGATGTGTAAAATTATTTTCTAGGTTTTTAGATATATCAATAAAACTTTTTGAATTTATTAAATCAATACAAATTAATACTAGATAAACATAAATCATATGGACAATAAAATGGAATGGTATATACAACTAACGTGATATCTAATGAAAATAATGAATTGGATAATACTGAAAAATATGTAGAAAACAATCTATAAAGTGGAATAATTGAGAGTCTTTTATATTTGAAATATGGCATGCCAAACATTATGTTCTTTGTATTTTTTTGTGCTATATTTCTATAAAATCGAAAAAAATCATACATTATAACTCCCAATAGAAATTTATTTTGTTAAAAAAAACCTTTTCACCATCAGTAAATTATATAAAATAGAACTATTTTTTTAAAATTCATATACTGATGATAAATTTGGGGGTTCTATACTAGTTTGGAAAATTACATTACAAACTATCCATTTTCTTATTAAATACTAGGTATCATTTCTTAGTAAGAGGAGGAAATTAGTTTCATTGTCTTATACTAAAGTTGACTATTTATCTTTAGGTATTTTTGTGAATATGTATTGTGGATGAAACACATCTTAATGAATTTTGGATTCAATTATAATTGATTTTCAGTCAATGTGATAAAACTTGTTAAATAATCATTGAAATTAATCAAAAAATTCATTCTAAAATGAACCATATATATTTGAGGTGTCATTTATTGAGAGAAAACACATTAAATGGATATCTTACACATTATTTTATCTCTACAAAAAATTAGTTACTAGATATTTTTAGTAAAACACATACATGTGATAGTTATTATTTTATTAAAATAGAATTTGGGTTATTTTAATTTAAATGATTATATTTTTTATTTTTATCAAAATATTAATTTTAGTACTATATTTTTAATGTTTAATTTTATTTAATTATGAAAATTATATACATTATTTTTTTTCATTATTTAATTTTTTTCTCTATAGTGAAAAAAATATTTAATTATTTTCTATATATTTTTTATTTTAGTCAGAATCATCCTACATTCCAAATCGAGTACATAATCCTTTTGAGAATCAGTTCCATGACCATTGTTCCGTTGATACCTCAATTGTTTTTTCCTTCTCCAAATTTCCTTCCTACAAAATCTAAACCATCACTCTTCACATCCTTATCATAAATTGACCAATAAATGAAATGTCTTCCATGTGAAATTATAATCATAGTGATGATGGAATATTAGGTTCTTCTGGGAATATAAAAGGAAGCGATGTGCCATGTAGGTTTATAAATAGAAAACCTTTTAGTATGAGTTGTATAAATTCTACCAAGATGCTGCAGAATAAGGCACATTGGTTTCATTGTAAAGAGTATTTATGATTAAATGAAATAAATTTTTATTTTTTAATAATAATTTTATGATTTTATGAAGAATTTTTTGTTTTATGTTAATCAAATTGATGATGTTATGTTTCCAAGTGTAAACTAAAAATATGTAATGATGGTGCATTCTCTTTTCTATATTATCTATATTTTAATAAAATCTAACAATTTTAGCCTAGTTTTTAGGGATTTTTAATTTATTACACCATTATACTTTGTTGAATTTTTTAGTTTTTTAATTTTTTTCAAAAGTGTTCTTGTAATAAAAAATATATTCTTGTAGTAAAAACACATTATGTATCAATAGTATTAATAATATAGTCATTGAAAAGTGATAAAATGACTATTATATATAAATATTCATAATTTAGTTCAACTTAAATAGACAAATGAATTGATGGAATCGACCAATATGATCATACACTATCATTCCCATTTATCGGAGATTTAGAATAATATAACATCGGGTGGATTTGACAGTTCCAGGTATTGTGGATTTACCTTGGGATGGTGTTAAATTAAAATTTAATTATTTTAGAGCTTCCCAAAACCTTAATAGAGGATCTTGCAGTGTAAATTTGTAATTAATTTATTTTTATTGAAAGAAATAGTTACCTCATCATTTTTAATTCTATTAAGATAATGTTTATTGTATATAAACCCTTCTAATGTTACATTTGTTGCATTATGATGATTAATGTGTAGAATCCCACTAGAATTGATTCAAACATTCCCATTGGATCTCACAATAATGCTAATTATTTTTCATATACCCACATTGAATATTAATAATCTTGAATTTTTAATCTCGATCGATCCAATATCCTACAAGATTGAAGGATTTATTCTAATTTTTGAGAGGAATATAGTGGATGTTTTAGAGAGTGAGAAATATGTTGTTCATAATAAATCTATATTATCAATTTAGATGAAACCTAAATAATACACATAATGAATTATGTATTTTTATAGGGTATATGTTTGAAAATTATTTAATTTTAAGACATCCCTTATGAAATGTAACTATATTTTTTAAACTCCAGGAAAGAATAAAAATATTACAATTATTTTATATCATACAAACTAAATTGTGAAATAAAAAAAATATTTATGTGGACTGAAAACTAATATTTGTTCCTGGATATGGTCTTGGTTTGTTTAAAATCCTAGGAATTTATTGAATAAGAAATAAACAAATTATTCATAAATAAATATTTTATTCAGAAGCCAATGAATGGATTTTTGTTAAATATTCCATAAAATAAATAAATAAATTTTATTAATAATCTGGTGAATAAATATTTATTTAATTTATGAAATCTATAAAACATGAATCCAAATATTCCATTATAATGATTTTAATATATAACCCATTAATTTTCTCAAATATAATTTAATTTATATCAAATAATCACTTTTTTATGACCCTCTATTATTATTTCTCATTGGAATTAGGTGGGACTACATAATTTACATGATTATGGTATTGAAATAGTCTATGTAATAAATAATAAAAAAGTGTTCCAAAGATTAAAAAGACATATTAATACATATTATGTTATACAATCCATTTTGTATCTTTATCTCATCATGTTGGTTTCACATCTATGTTATCAACCAATGCATTTTTTACATATTACATTAGCTATATGAAATAAACATTTCCTTACCCGATGTGCCTAAAACATAATCTGATTAATAATGCCAAATCAAAAGATTTAATCATCAGTTAATATTGATGGAAAAAATCCTTCCTCAACATATTCATTAATAACAAGTCATTGATGACACACACAATGTGTTTAACTTCTCTAGGAACTATCATCATCATGGTTTAAGAAATACATCTACGTGTGTGAGTCGTAACAAAAATTATTAATAATCATAATGACTAAGGACCAATATACACAATTGAATATAGTAATATCTGATAACACCAAAACATTCATAACTTATACTGGTGGTTTTATTATCATAACATCTCATCTTGGAGATTATGAAGTTTGAACATCAAGATAAGAACCCTCATCCACATGTGAGTACCTAAACCCAATTGTATACATAAATGTTTTTATATCATACTATACCTCCTAACCTTAAAACTCTATATAAGAATATCATCATGAAATTTCTAGGTTCTCGTCATAGAGTGGAACTACCACCACCTTATCAATTAGATAGATACACATAGACTTTATTACATTTATATGATGAAAAATATTTAACAACATGTAATATGTTGTGTTATTAATATTAATGTAATTGAATATTCATGTTATCAAAGTACAAACATGATGGTCCTAAAACACTAACTCTAAAAATGTTCAACTATAACCACAACCAATTACCTATGAATTTATTTTTTCTAGACCTTAATTAAAAATCATGTTTATACTGAGTCAAGGAAATAGTTCAGGGGTTATCCACGTTTTCTCCCACCTAAAAAAAATCACTATATCCTCACCACTCTATAAATAATTACTCAACATTTCATTCATCTAATGAATATAATTAATCAGCAGATACGATCTTGGATCCTTATAAAGGGCAATGTTGCAATTTTATAACAATAAATTGTAATAGTATTTTTTCATCTAGTTACCCCATAATGATCATAGATGATGTTTTATATCTATACCAACTCTTTAACTTCCAAATAAGCTTAAATATACTTATATTGTACTATGAAATATATAACAATATCTTACTTTGATCCCTTCTAGCTCACAATACCACCATTCAAAGTGAATATGTATCCCTTTTGTAATTTCACATCATCTTTAAATATTTTAAAACTAGTATCTATATGTCAAAGGATGACTAGTTCATCATATCCACTATAGATGAAAAATATATACCTATTATGATAAATGTATATATGTATAATCTTGACATCCATCCATTGGAATTTACCTAGGTTTTCACCGAATCCTCCTACAACACATAATCATCATGCCACATCTAGATTTTGAAATGAAATTAAATACATTACTGACTCAATGAATGATGCATATAGAATTAATTCTATTAGTTTTTTTAAATCATGTGTACGATGGCACATTTTCCTAAAAATTTTATTTCCATGTGACTCTCTAAATAGTCCTCTATTGGATTGTTAAATACCAAATTCCATCAGTTTCTTATCAATATACATATTTTAAATAAGGATGATCTACCACTTTGATCTAACACGAGGGATCTTGATCCCAATAATATATGATATATAACCTTTGTCTTTCTTATAGAACCATTTCTTCAACCAGGACTTACTAGAATTTATGACTGGTGTCTTGTTTTTAATAAGTAATACATTATCATCATATAATACTAATAAAATAATAACACTCCCATTAAACTACTTCTAGAAACATGTATCCCATTCATTCGTTTTAGAACCAAATTCCATTATGTATTTATAAAAATCATAAATGAACTAGATTGTTTATATTATTAATAAATTGAATTTTTCAATTTTAAAATAATTTTTTCATCTATTGGAGTCATAAAACCTTGGAGTTGTGTTATATAGATACCTTTCTGATTGTTCCCATCAAGTAAGGAAGATCTGATGTCTATTTTACAAATACCATAGTCATGTAATGTAGTAATGGAATGTAGAATTATAGTTTATTTCAACATTGAAACTGGTGAAAAGGTTTCATCATTATCAGTAGTTCAATGAAAATTAAACCCATTTTCTAAAAGATGTGTCTGATAGGTACTGACATTTCCTTCCATTTCCACTTTCTTCTTAAATATCCAAACAAATTAAATGATATTTACATCCACTTGAGGATATAAAAAATCCAAAGATAATTTTTGTAAATGGAATCTATTTAAAAATTCCTTATTTTTCTACTTTTCAATAACTTTTCTACTTAATTATTTACTGTAGTTTATTGGATGATTATTAACAACAAAAAATGAGCCACTATACTTTGTGACTAGGAAACCATACAATTCTGATTATCTAACATCCCTTATACTCCAATGTAGTATATTTTTCACATGAATATCATCTTCCATTTTTTTTGTTTTTTTTCATCTAAAAAATCTTGTGTATCATGAGCCTCCACTTCATCAAAGTCTATCTTATTCTCACAATCTCTTTTAGAGATGTGATAATTATCAAGGAATGTGTAATGTTTAGAAAGAAAAAAAATTATATGAAGGATCATATGTGTGATATCAATTTTCACCCATGCGATATAATATAAATACACACTTAGTCCGTAAGGGTGTATGTTTTTATCTAGAAATATCATTCATAAATTCTTCACTTCTCCATACTCATGTATCTGACACCATGGGATTATTTCATTTACAATGTTCATATGGGACAATATTTTCATCTTTACATGGATCTAAATTTTGAATTTGTGTCTGTGATGGTAACATGATTCCCCCAAAGGATTATGAAAGACTCAAATGACTAATCCTTTATCTTAACATGTTCAACATGCTGTGTTTCCACCTTTTACATTAATTAATACAATGTGGTGTAAAAAGAGAAGTGTGTTTTGATAGATTCTAAAACTCTTGCAATTTTTCAATGATATATTGATTAATATATTTTTCACCATTATTTGTGTATTGTTCTGTAATCAATCGACTGATATAGTTCTTATATTCATTCATTTATTTCCGGAATTTATCATTGGAATCAAACTTATACGTTATCAAGTTGACTTATAAAAATCTACTAAAATCATAAATATTATTTATGAAGTATGATTATCAGACTCTTACATCAGTATAATATGGTCCATACACATCGGTATGAACTAATCCAAGATGTTCATTAGCCCTTTAAATTGTTCCACTAAATGGGGATTTTTTTCATACTTATTTGTAAACATGAATAATATATAAAGAGTTTTTTAGTCCAAAATAATATAAATATATACATTTTTTGTAATATAGTTAGTATTCATTAATTTACATTATATATGTTGTGATTCTATAGTTTATAGTGTTATTAGTCATGTGATATAGTTTCAATATTGATTTTCATTACATGCTTCATATAATCAAACAAGAAATATTCATTAGTTAAATTTTATTTACCATAAAATTGATATCCTAATAAAAAAGGAAAATATATTTCATAAATCAATTATAGGTCCACATTATTCATGTTCATATGTCAAAATAATTTCTTTGGAATAGGATGGTACATAATAAAATACATTTAAAACCAAAATCATTATAGTTTGCAATGTGAGATGGTATTAATAGATAGGTAAAATATAAATGATATATATTTTTTTTTCCAACGGATCTACCTACCATTGGTGAATATTTTTGAATATAAATTCTTCCCATTTTTGAATACATATTTTAGAACCATATATTGTATTTACTACCTAGTTAGTTTTAATAGAAAAACCTAACTTGATAAACGATGAACCTAATGATTCCCATTTCATCCAAGGATATGTCCATTTTTTTCTTCTTATGTCCCTTCATTCTTTATGTGAAATAGAAAACATCATTCTCCCATTCTTTTCCATTTATTTATCTATTCAATAATGTGCATTAAGTGTATTTTTTATTAATTCCATTTTATTTCCCATTACATTTTTTCACCATATAGACCAAAGTATTTTCATTTATTGTCTCTATATCTATGGGTAAAGGAAGATTTTCAGGTTTGGAAGAGACTTCCCAATGTTGCTCATATTTAAATTAATAAAAAACTAGAAGAGATACGAGGGTGTGATGCATGAATGGGATCATGGTTTTGTTTTTTAGGGATTTTAAACTCTAGAACATCTATGAAATAAAAGTAATCAATTATCTGGACAATGTGAGGTCCAACTACCGCATCACCAATAATATTTCCATTAATTAGTTTTTTAGAAAAATAAAACATTTAATATGATTATATCCCCTAATATTAACCATGGATATATAGAAGAATTATATAATAATTATATTTTTTTATACATCATGAGTTAACATTACATAGATGACAAAGACATACATTGAACATTGATCCCTTCATTTACATATTTTTAATATAGAAGGAACTCTTCATCACTTACCTCTATTGAGGGAGGATTATTCATTATGGATTTTGGAACGTATGATTTCCAATAATGGAGTAACACAACCCAAATGCAAATTAACAACTCTGAGAAGGTACATCTAATGATGATTTTATAAGGATATGGTCTTAAACATTACATAACATTGTAATTTTATTTAGATTTAACCGTTTAAAATCCAATAAATCATTTTATTTTTGAGTTTTAGAATGTTAGGACATAATAAATACATATCAACCCAGATGAATTAAAAATGGGTACAACAAAAACTATATGAATTTTATCATTATAAAAATGTTTTTTTATAAAAACATGAAATATTTTCATAGAAAGCCTTCAAAATATTAATCTTGGATTATAATTTTCCCTTAATCATCATTAAACCTTTGGAAAACATTTTCAAACCTAGGATCAACACAAAAAACTCAAGAATGTATATAAAATGAATGAGAGAAACAACTAGTAAATGAATACTTATAAACATATGAAATTATTTTAACAAAGATAAATTTCTCACCTATAAAATATCACATACTTACTTTGTGAAACATGATATTTCCATAAATCATAGTAAATATAAATAAAAAATAAGGTTATTTTGGGTAATTACTTACTTAATATTGAAACCCCCACAACTAACTTATGATTTTTTACCCTCTTGACTACCTTACAATGTAACCCTCATAGTTACCTTAGGGTATAACCATCAATGTTACACTTGATGTAACTACACAACTAAACTCCTACATACACACACCCAATGCATTGGAGAGAGAAATAGGTCCAAACCCTAATCATAAAAAATTTACAAGAACAAGAAAATAGTCTTAGAAAGAATAAAAATATCATATAAATCATTTCCTTTTAAAAAAATAAAATAAATTAAAAGATGATTTTTAAAGGAAGGTCCCTTACCAATATAATTTATTTGAAGTGAGAATTTTTAAAATTAATAGAACATGTGTATAAAATATAAATATAAATAATAAAACATAATAAAAAAATTTCATTTCATAAATAATATCAATACCACATAATCAATAATTTATAAGGTTAACCCAATGAATACAAATTGGGTTAGGAATTCACTTACCTCAGGTTCATCTTACATAAAATGTGTTTAAAACCACATTAAAAATGTTAAAAGAGTGTAATTAATATTTTACTTAAACATAAGAATGTTTATAATACCATATATAATCATTTTATAACATCATTACATCAATTTATTAATAAAATATTTTTAATTCTGTTGTTTTGGGTGCATGCTTTACGAGGTTTCCATGGATGGTTTATAATGGATTTTCTTTTCAAATGGAAGATAAACTCAAGAATGGGAATGAAATAGTACTAATATGATTCATGGATATGAAATTATGCCATAAAATATATTTTTTTAGATATAATGATGAATTATTGAATAAAACATTAATGATATCTGTTTAGATCATTTTAGTGGATCTTCAACAATCATAAACTAGTTCTGCTATATAATTTAGCATTAGGTATATATGACAAATAAAAAACATATAAGATGTTATTTTATAGAGTATAAAATATGTTTCATCAATTTAAATGGTTTTATTACCTTCCATGAAGGTGGTAATGGATATTGAAAAAACATCACCCATGATGTTGGTAAATAAACACATCATAGATATTGTTTTTTTATTTTTAGAATAATTTGGGAGGGGAAAAGAATTATATTAAAAAAATTTTACATAAAGATGATAAAATTTAATTATTTATAAGATAATTTTTATTTTATGCCTCTTGGATAAGGGGAGTTTAAGAGAGTATAAGAAAATAAAAATAATTATAATGTAAATAAAAGAAAATGAAAGAGGATTTTTATCTCTTGAATTATCCTCCTTGAGAACCTTTGTATAGCCTTTAGTTTTTTTCTTTTTGGTGACACCCAAAGGTCTTGAATGTAGGAAGAAGCTTGGGAAGATTATTGTGTATAATTTTTATAATTATCATTTTTTGATAGTTTTGATAAGAAGATTGGGTGAGGGATGGTATTTATAGTGGAGGAGATGGGGGTTCCATTATTTTAATCATTATTTTTTTATTTTTTCTCAAGACACGAAATAGTGTTTGTTTTTGTAAATAAATAAGTTAATTAGTGTATATTAGTTTGAACCAATGGTGATTACCATAGTAGAACTCCATAAATTACTCAACAATTCATATATTTAGCTTATTTTGAAAATTATCATATTTCACTATTCACAAAAATTCATGTATTTTAGAAAAATTCCAAAAATTCACCCTACCAATTTTTCAATGAGTAGAATTAAGAAAAAAACTCAATTTTATCAATATAATTATCTAAATATAAGGAAATTATTTTTTTAAAATAATATACTAATTTATTTAGAAACAAAGAATTTTTAAACTAGATGGAATTTATAACTAATTGAAAAATTAATCAATGCATCATAAAATTATCTTGTAAACATAAGATAAAAAAATAATTTATGATTACATTTTATTATAATAAATTTTCATTTAAATTATTATATTATGGATATAATTGTAATTAAAATTTATGAATCACAAAAATACAAACATTTAATTTATAATTTTTAAAAAATTACTTTCTTGTTCAATGATATAAATATATCCTATTCTCACTTATAAGATGGATAAATTTTATTTATAATTTATTAGGTGTGGTTAATAATATATTTAATAGATTATTATTTTTATGTTTGAGTTAAAATTTTATCTGTATAAATTCATTAATATCTTCAAATATCAATTATTTAATTATAAATTTATAGTGAATTTAAATATTTAATTCCAGAATGAAAAAAATTATTTTATATGTGCCTTGGTTGTTACATTATTTACACTTTTTGGAAATTGAGTCATCACAATTTTTATTTATATATTAAATATTTGAGGGTACCTTTCCTTCATAACATTTTAAGATTCCCATGTTTCTTCTTTAACTATGTGATTTATCCACAAAACCTTAAACTAGTATATCATCTTATTCTGAAATACTTTCTCTCTACGGTTAAGAATGTAAATAGGTTTCTCTACATAAGAAATTTAATCTCCCAAATAAACTACATTTTCAATCAAAACATGAGATTAATCTAGCACATACATTATCAACCTCGAAACATGAAATAAATTGTGTACCTGAGTGAAACTGTGATGAAATATAGTCTATAGAGGATTGATCCAACTTTATATAGTATTTAATAAGGTCTAATAAATCATTTACATGAAATTCATTTCTTACCATAATGAAAAAGAGTTTTCCATGGTTATATTATAATAAATAAATGACAACATACCTCGAAACAAATTTTGTTCCTCTTATTATCTACATAGATCTCTTTGCCTCTATGAGATTCCCTCAAGTATTGCTAGACCATCTTAACTTTTTAGCTACTTCCTCTACTAATTCTTATCTAATTAACTTTCATTCCACAAATCCATCCCAAAATGATAGAGTTCAACATTATTACCATATAATGCGTCAAATGGTTCTATCTATATACTAGAATGAAAATTGTTATTATATAAAAACTAAACTAATAAAAGATGAGGATACCGACTTCCTTGGTAATCCATTGATCATGCTCGATGAATATATTCCAATGTATGAATTTTTCACTTTTAATATCTATTATAATGTGGGTGAAAGGGTATTTATAAATTTAATTCTATTCCCAATGACTTCTAAAGGCCATTCAAAAAGTTTAAAGTGAACATGGAATCACGGTCTGATACAATAAAAATAGGAACTCTTTATAACATGAAAATATCTTTGAGGTACAGTCGAGAAAGATGATTCAATAAAATCATGAATAGAATGTAAATGTTAAGTCTTATTTATCTAATAAAAAATAACCTAAATCTAATAATTACCATGAAAAGTATTTGGTATTCCCATGATAAATTTCATGGATATATTTTCCCATTTCCACTCTAGCATTAGAAAAGGATGAATAATCCCCTATGGTAATTATCACTGTACTTTAACCTACTGACAAGTTGAAAATTTATTATTATAATCTGAAATATCTTTTTTCATTCCATCCCACCATAAATAACCCCAAATGTCATTGTACTTATATGTACATCAATGATAAACTGAAAACTGAGAACTATGAGCTTAACATAATGACTCGTTCTACAACTCTGAAACACAGTTCTCCCATAATCTCTCCCAAAATCCTAAAACACAATCTTTATTAATGATTTTTTTTGGAAACATACCTTTTAATGAAATTATTAGTTTTTCTACATCTCATGGTATTCCTTATTTGATATCTTAATTATGTATGATAGATACAAGTGCACTGAAACCTAAAACAATATAGTGTAATTTCTTACACCAACAACTTCGTAGCCAATTTTCATCAAATTATTAATCAAGAGGGAATGTTAAATATATGACATGGTTAATGTATCATGATTTTTTCTAATCATAGAATCCATAGTATTTTTTAGTTTTCCAAGATGGTAATTGATTGTGAAATCACAGTCCTTTATCAGTTAAAATTCATCTTCAATACCTCAGGTCTAATTACTTCCGAATGAATATTTAGTTCATAATTTTATAGCCAGTATATATTTCACATTTGGATCTATATAAATTATTCAACATAATTATTAAATAAAAAAATCCACAAATGCTAATTTAATATCATGTGTGTGATAGTTTAACTCATGGGGTTTTAGCTATCTCGAAGAATAAGTAATTACATGATCATTCTATATTAGAACATGACCATGTCCCTTCAATAAAGCATAATTGTTGATGAAAAAGGCACCATTTTTAAAATTAATGGAGAAAACTGGAGCATTCATCAATCTCTTCGTTAATTTATGAAAAAATAAAATTATTATATGAAAATAAATTTACCGCCATTTCATTTTACCATGATTATAAGGCTAGTTTATAGTCAAAAGTTCTTAAAAATCAATTAGTAATAACCTACTAATCCCAAAAAACAATGAATCATTGTAACAGTTTTATGTCTTTTATATTCACCAACCAATTTTATTTTAGCAAGATCAAGTATAATTACATCCTTATATACAAGGGTCTAAGAAAAATAAATATTTTTACTCAAAAATTACATTTGTAAATTTCTCGTATGATATATTTTCTTTGATAGTTTTGAAGAATATCCTCAAAAAAATTTGATGATCCCCATAACTTTTTGGAAAGACTAAAATATCATTAATAAAAAAACAAAATTATCCAAATATTCTAAGAATACTCTATTCATGAAATCCATGAATATAGTAGGGTAATTTTTTAAACAAATAGGAATAATGAAAAAATCATAATGTCCATATCTAATTTGAAAGGATATTATCTCAATGTCATCCTACTTCACCTTCTGCTGAATGTACTTTGATCTCAAGTCAATCATGGAAAAATACTTAGCTCCCTGGAGCTGATATGAAAATTAATTATTATTAGGAATTTGATACTTAGTTATAATAGGTATTTTAATAAAATATATATAATCAATGAAAAGTTTCAATGAAGAATCATTATTTTTAACGAACAAAATAGGGGCACCCTATGGTGAAGTTCTAGGATGAATGTAGCCTTTATCAAGAAACTCATGCAAATAATTTTCCAATTATAGAAGTTCTACATGACCCACTCCCTAAGGTGGTTTTAAAATTTTCTTATCCTCATAGACCATGTCAATAGTATAATCAACTTTCCGATCAGGAACATTAGTGGGGAAGTTATCATGAAAAACAACAAAGTATTTATTTATCACTAACACATCAGTAATATAAAAATTTCCCTTTTTTCAAAAATATGAGCAAGATAAATTTAATTTTCGTGTTCTAACAGTTTTTAAAATTCTTGATATGTTATCAATGGTATGGGTTCATTCATGTAAAAAACTAAAAATCTTTTTAAAAAATAACTTATTTAGTTCTACAATCAATTGTAGCAAGTTAAACATAAATCTAATCTATTCCTAGAATAACATCAACCTATACTAAGAAAAAAAGTGTTTAAAGTTAATGAAATTTTATAGACAAAAATAGAATTATTATAATAATTCATTCCTTTTTTATTATTTTTTCAAGGTGATGAAGTTTCAATCTCATTTCATGATGTGAAATTTCCAATTTAGCTAATAAGTTCATAGAAATAAATGATTGTGTAGACACCGTATCAGACATGACATTTGGAAAATCGGAGTATAAATAAAATAATTACCTTATACGACTTTATTGGATGTCCCAAAATCTAATTACATAGTATAAAAGGATATCACTACACATTTCTTCTTAAAATTTGTCTTCATTCCATCATTCATATATTTCTTTGGAAGGAATTTTCATAATGAACTATCTCACAACATTTGATACACTTTATAGTTTTCTTATTAATAATAATCTTATGATCTTTTTAATTATATTTTGGGGCCATATTCATAAATTTAGCACAACAAAAAAAACCCATGATCAATTAGCACATTCGCTATAGTACTTATTTTGACACATCCCTCAAACAGAAAAAATATAATTTCTTACTAAAAGATTTTTTTAATTATTACCCATTTACTACAATATAGTCATTTTATTATATTTATTTTCAAAGTCACATGATCATTATAAAATTCTATTTCTACCCTCTTAGCACATTAGATGACTTTATCATAACTTTTGACTTCCTGGTAATCCAATTCCATTCAATATCATGTCTTCAATCCTGACTAAAAATGGTTGATATTTCTATCATGACCCCGTATAAGATTTGGACGATACATTGCCACTCAGGTGAAATTTTCTTCCTAAACATCTTCTGAATAATCATCATTTTGATTAAATTCAATTAATTTAATTTCCATCTATAGTCAAAGAACCATATGAAAATATTTTTAAATGAAAAGGTTCTTATATTAACCTCAATTATAGGCATCGATCTCATTATTGTCCAAGTACTCTTAACCATTAACCACCACTCGTTAGATTAACCTTCAAAATAGTAACATGAAATACTATTCTTTAGATTATCTAAACACCCCATGAAATTTAATATCATTTCAATGGCTTTAATACACCATTCAGGCACCATTGGGTCAGAAGATCCACTGCAAAGAGGAGGGTGTTTCCTTATACAATATTCAGCTATCATCATGTTACTTTCTGGTAGTTGTAGTTTTTGTCATTCATATATGAAAGTTCTATTTATTTCCTATTTAAAATGATCCATTATTTTTTAAAAATTATTAGTTTCAATCACTACCCTTCCAGGTTGCATATTCAAAAAGATATCAGCCTCTCAATTTCTTCTAACATCATATTCCATATTTATTCTACAGAAAAACATTTTAAAACAATATCTTAGTTGAGGAAACATAGTAATATTCAAATTAGATGTCATTTCACAAAACCCTGTGTTAAAAATATTGTATGGTATTCTATTAGCATCATATTAATAACTAATGTTATTTAAACTATGCTTTGATAACAACTATAATAACCCAACCTTATATATCACATAATCTAGGATTTTTTTTTTAAATTCACATCTTATATTCCCAAAGAACAATTTAGTATAGATTTTTCAAAATTTAGGAAACAATTCATACATATCAACCAGACTCATACAAAGTGTGTAAAACTAAAACAATATCAATTTTTTATAATACATAATATTTTATTGAAAAATTGAAATCATTTCTTAAAAATTCTTCACATCATTGAACTTGGTTTCTCTTTTTCTCTTACCCATACGTAAAATATTTTAAAAAAATTGAATCCTTGGTATCAACATAAAAAACTCAGTAAGAGACATAAAAAAAGGAGAGAAACTATTACTATATGAATACTTATAAACATATCAAATAATTTTCACAAAGAAATACTTCTCAACCATTAATAATCATATAATTACATTGTCAAACATGAGATTTCCATAAATCATAGAAACCATAAAAAACCATAAGTGTATTTTGGGACATTACTTATTATATTTTATCCCTCATGACTACCTTATAATTTTTAACCCTCAACTCTAGTTTATAATGAAACTCTCACAGTTTCATTATGGTGTAACCATCAGAGTTACATTTGGAGTAACCATATGACCGACCTTCTACATACACATACCCAATGAATTTTATTGAGATATCATTCGACCCCTTCATCATAAAAATTCTCATGAACCATATCAAAATCATAAAACAATAAAACTTACATCATATAAATCATTCCATTTAATAAAACAATAGAAATGAAATGATAATTTTTAATGGAATGCCCCTTACAAATATCATACATTTGAATTAAGAATTAATAAAATAAATGGAATATGTGTATATAATATAAAACCACATAATTGAACATAATAAAATAAAAATTATATTTCACTAAAAATATTAGTACCACATAATCAATAAGTTGAAGCTTAACACATACAAGGGAAACAGGGTTAAGAATACTCATACCTCAGGTTTGTCTTACATAAAATCTATTTAAACATGTTTTATTATTGTTAAAAGAGTGTTAATAATATTTTATAGAAACATAATCATGTTTATAAAACCTTATATGATCATTTTATAACATCATTACACCCATATATTAATAATATTTTGTTATTTCTATTGTTTCAGGTGTGTATTTTACATGGTCTCTATGGTTGGTTCATAATTGATTTTCTTGTCGAATGGATTTGAAACACCATAACTATAATGAAATGGTATTATTATGCTTCTAGAATATTGAATTATTCCATAAATAATTTTTTTGATATATAATAATGAATCCTTAGATAAAACATAAATGAAATTCATTTTGATCATTTGGGAGATTCTTCGACATTTATGAACAATATTTGTTATATAATTTAATATTGTATATATATATATATGTTAATAAAAAAATAAAAGAGGTTATATAATAAAAATTAAAATTAGTTTCAAACATTAAATTTTTTTTATTACCATCCATGATGGCGGTAATGGAAAATGAAATCACATCATCCATGATGTTGGTAAATTGACACGTCATAGACGATATTTTTTTTGAGAATATGTGGGAGATAAGAAGAAGAATGATGATGAATTTTCGAATAAACATGATAAAATTTAAGTATATATAAGACACTAGAGTTTTCATGCCTCATGTATAATGTTTGGTGAAGAGTGTATAATAAAATAAATACAATTGAAAAGGATATAAAAGAATATGAAAGAGGATTCTTGCCTCTTGAAATAGCATCCTTGAGAACCTCCTTAAGGACATTGGTTTTGGAATTTTATTGAGAAAATTATGTATTGGATGTCGAAATGAGTCTTGGAATGTGTATTGGAAAAAAATTATACAATTCACAATGATTAAGAGTTGTGACGAGAATAGGGGTGAGGTGTTGTATTTATAATGGAGGAGTGGGGGGGGGGGGGGTTCCTTATTTAATCATTATTTTATAATTTTTCTCAAGAAAAGTGGCAGTGTTGGTTCATATTACTAAATATAGTAATTATTTAACATTATTTAAATCAAAGGGATACATCCTCACAATAAAATCATCCATGACTCAATAATTAATGTATTAAACTTATTTTATAAATTATCGAATTTCACTATTCACAAAAAATTCAAGGTTTTTAGAAAAATAAAAAAAATTCACCCAATCCATTTTTCAATGTATTGAATTCAAAATTGAACTCTATTTTATCAAAATTATTTTATTAATATGATAAATTTAATTTTTGAATAAAATCAAAATTTATTCGAAAAATAACAATTTTAAAACTATCACTGATTTTGTAACACCTTGAAAATTTAATCAAGGTCTCATACAATTATGTTATAAAAAGATGTCAACAAAATAATAATTTATGGTTACATTTTATTAAAATATATTTTTCATTTAAATTATTAAATTATTCATAAAATTGTAAATAAATATTTATAACTCACAAAAATACAAACACAAAATTTATAATTTTTAACAAAATTATTTTTTTTATTCAATGATATAAATATATAAAATTTTCACATATAAGGTAGCTTAATTATATTTATAAATTATTAGTTGAGGTTAATATTCTATTAGAAATATAATTATTCCTAATCTCGTGTTACAGTTCCATCAGTATAAATTCCATAATTTCGATAAATATCCACTATTTCATTATAACAATATAATGAATTTAAGTATTTAATTACAAAATTAAAACTAATTGTTTTATAAGTACCTAGGTTCTTATAGATATAGTATATCACCAATATTTATCAATATGATAATGTAAACGACTAGGATTAATTTTTTTTTCAATAATTTAAAAGAATGGATTATTATTACAATTCACGATTATAATTAATATGAAAATCAATTATATATTTTTTATCATTATTATAATTCTCACTATTTTATCAGGTCACATTTTACCTCACTATTTAACTTTTAATTTCTAGATAATTTGAAATTATAGTGTCTTGGATCTATATTTACGTTCATTTTATCTATATAGTGTCTATGAAAATTATTAGATATTACTTATGTAAACATTATTACAAACTATAGGATTTCAGCTCCTTGATCTATTTAGTGGAATCCGCAATCTAGAAACCCTAAAAAATAGTACTCTGGAACATGCACCCAAATTTTTATTGGATATATGGATTCCATTGAACTTAATCTTGATTCGGTTAAGTTGACCAACTATCTATGTTACAATTTTATGATAACTAAAATTTCCCCCATTAGAGGATGAAATGAGACATAAACTATAGGTTCATCTTAAATATGATATTTTAAGGCATAATGGCATAATATTATGTCGATAGATTTATGTTTTTTATTTACATATTTTTTCTTTTTTATCCATTGCATTTTTAGTAAATATTAATTTTATTTTAATTTTTTAATTAACCACGCTAGATAATACTTTAATGCCTATTCCATTTATTTATATTCGATCATGTACATTAATTAATTTATTTATGTGATGGTGGTATTTTATCTAGACACTAAATAAAACATAAAACCAAAAAATGACATAATAATGAGAATATCTAATGGATTATTTATTTGTTAGATAATAAACCAACCTTTGACATTGGGTAAATAACTAATTGGGTCAATCTTGGAAAGAGTTTCAGTATTCCACATGTCCAAATGCGTGTCAACCATCTTGGTAATGTATTTGTTCATTCTTGAACCACATACATGGGAATTGGGTACTCCACTAATTAAAAATATCTATAAATCCCACACGGGTAAGGGAAACCAAAGCACAGGTTAAAGGTTAATGACATAAAAACATTGACAAACAGTTTCTATATAAAAATTTATGGTCTTATGATTGGCACCAACATTTTTAATTTAATATTTTAATTAGATAAAACATGAAATAATTTAAATTAAATAATACCGACTCATACGCTGGTCTTGATCAAACTCATGATTAGTCATAAATAAGAAATGATTATTTATTTAAAATAATTATATTTCATTCATTTTAATTCATTTATTAATAAGATAAATAATCAAATAAATGATATTATTAATTTAATTATAAATCAATTAAATAATTTTATCTTAATTCACTAAATTATAAATATTATTCCCATATTCTATTATTTTTAATAAAATAAATAACATTATTTTATTTATAAATGAATAATATATTACAAATGTTTTTACATGGAAGAAACCCAATGATAACATATCTGAACTACATTTAACAGTTAAATTGTAAATAATTCAATAATATAACATATTTTGTATGTGAAGTGTGTCGTAATTTCACAGAGAGTACTATCAACTTGATGACACAGAAAACACATGAAAATTATATATCATTTATAATTTAAATTTTTGAGACTATAATATAAAATAAAAATACATGAATCATAGTCTCAAAAATTATTCAGAGTTAATTTGAAAATAAATATAATATATATCCTAATGACTGGAGGTTATTGTCAGTATAATAACCCAAAACACCCGAGTCTATAATTTTTAATGAGTAATTCATTAATTTTAAAACCTTCACTTAATCGGTAATGAATATAAAATATACAAGACAACAACACAAAATGTTCTTATCTTCCTTAAATATCCACAATACATTCCTTGTGACTCTGCATTTATGTATCATGAATATTTATGAATAAGGAGGCACATATAGGGGACACATGGCCTTTATTTAAAGTTACATGGGTTTTAGTCTATACACATCAAGTATTTAATACATGCAATGTATAAATTACATTACATGGTTTCAAATTGTGTTTTCTATCTTTAGAAACCCTATAATACATGTAATATAGTCAAACTATAATGTGTGTACTCTGAAAAAGTTGTGTGTCACTCTGGTTGGTCAAAAAATAGTGTATTCAATGCACACATAATGAAATTATTTATCAATGATCCAGAATCAACATGGTTGTTCATGTGAAATGAATAAGGGTATATGGCCTGTAACAAAGTATTATAGGCCAGGTATTCATGTTTTATCCTATAATGATCTGTAGCACTTTTAGATTAGATATTCATATGTAAACCTCTTTAATAATTCATTGATATTGGTAATAGTTTGGATAAATGATGATTTGAAAGAATATATTTTTAGGATACATAATGAATGAATTAAAACTAAATATGAATATTAACTAAACATGGACAATAAATAATCAAATAAAAACAATATTAATATAGACACTATGATATAAATTATTGGTTTTTGGATTAGGTGAAATGCCATTGGTGGGTGCAAAATTAAAAATTATTTTAATTTAGAGTTTTGTATATCTACAATAAGGGATTATTCTTGTAAAATTCATAATTAATTTTTTTATATCAAATGAATAAATCCCCATGTATTATATGAATTTTTATTGATGATATTGATCATACGTGAAGCCTTCTAGGATTAACTTATTAGTGTTATGAGGAATATAGTTTTGATTCCCTATAGTGGAAATCCACACATCCTGATTTAGTATCTAAGAAATGTTGAATGATTTCTAACTGCTAGCATGATGAATAAATATTCATGAGTTCTATATCTTGATCTCTCAAATATACCTCATGGATAATGGCTTTCTTCACATTATTGAGAGGTAGAGGGGAGAAGTTATTGATAGTGGGATAGAATTTTTTCCTTAAATGATTCTCTATTAACAATTTTCCACCAACCAAACAAAATAGACCTAACCTTATACTTATAACACAAATTTCAGGTGAAAATATTATCTAATTTAATGTAATCCATTAAATAATATAGTAATATTTTTAAATTCAATTAAAAATAGTATTATTATTATTATTATTATTATTTTATGGTGCATGAACAAACTTGTGTAATAGTAAATATTATTTAACTAGATTGTAAATTAATATTTGTCAGTGGTCATTCTCTTGGTCCATTTGAACTCTTTAACATTTGTTGAATATGAAAATAAACACATTATTCATAGAGAAATCATTTATCCTCTAACTAGTAAATAATATTTATTAAATCTCAATTAAAATAAAAAAATATGTTATATTCCAAATCTCATGAATAAATATTTATTTCTGTTAATAGATTAATAAATCCTAGATAAAATTATTCCATCTCCTTGAGAACAATATTTATAACATTAATTAATTTCAAACTGAATTCAATAGAGATTTGAATAAAGGTAGAGTGTGTGACCCCTATGATTATTTCTTATTAGAGTTTGGTGGTATCACCTAAAATCCAAGATTAATTGACAACAACGAGTTAAGGAACCCAATAGAAAGATCATAATGTCACAATCATGAAAACTACATATGAATGCTCACTATGTACTATAATCCCTTTGTCTCGATATCTCATCAAGATGGTTGCACATCAATTCAATCAATCCATGATTTTGATATGTATTTCTCTTAATATCTAAATCAAACACATCATTACACCATGTAAATTCAATTTAATGTGATTATTTTATTCTAATCAAAGGGGTGAGAAATATAATTTCATAAATATGGAAGTTAAATATGTTGACTCATCTTATTCATTAATAAAATATTACTAATGATTCACCTAATGTAACAAAATTTTCCATGAACTTTCAGGGTTGTGGTCCATAAAATACATCTAACTGAAAATGTTGTATCTCACATTAATAATAACTCTAAAGTCTAAATCCCATTATTAATATTAAAATATAGGAATATCTAATGACACAAAAACTTGTGTAATTTATACTAGTGGATCTATTCTCATAATCATCTGTCTTGGAGATTACCAATAGAGAACATCATTAGAGAAACAATTATATAATTGCGATTACTCACACCTGGTGGTCTATATACTATATTCCCTATCCTGGTATGTTATAAAATTATATAACTATATTGAAGAATATTATAATGGGATTTCAAGTTTCTCATCATAATGGGAAACTGTTATGACCTTATCAATGAGACATTTAATGGGGGAAATTTTGACATTAATGTTATTCATAATAATAAAAATATGTTGTAAGATATTTTTGTAACATTCAAGTCATAAATATTTAGGTAATCAAGTACAAAAAATTGGTCTCTGGAAACAAACTCTAACAATAATTATCCTTGACCATTCCAATACTAGATTCAATAAAAAAATCACGAAGAAATCCATTTTTCAAACAATTTCAAGCACATCAAGATTCCAACCAATTTTTTTTAGCTGAACCACCCTAATATTCTCTCACCATCACACACCTTACCCTTAGGATGATATATTTTTTGAAAATTGATTTTTTATTTTTCAAAAAGAATGAAATATCTTTTCCATGAAGATAAGAGATAAAAGAAGTCTAATGTGATGAATCCATAGGGAATTTGGTTAGACAAAAACATTATATTCGTGATATAATGACCCCGTGTTGGATAAAACCATCAAGGTTTGCTCAGGAATAATCCCCTGAGAAAGGGCATCCACAAATGTTTTTTCCTCTCTTAGAATATGATGGATATAACATCCATTATAAATTTCCAAGTAGAAACTTCAGACAAGGTAGGTCAAATGCCTAGGTGGATCAACTTTCCCGTGTGTGGACCAAATCAACACCAGTGAGTCATATTTCACTTCTAAAAGTACAAATGAAAACCTTTTCCAAAGCATGACACCAGTGTGTAATTCTCTTAATTCTGAGCTCTCTAGTGTAATAAATATCTATGTATATTAACAATAATAGTATTAATATGAAAATATTATTTAAAACAAAAAATAATTATTTTTATACCTATATATTATTACATTTTTAAATGGTTAAATAATGAGTTTGATAAATAATTAGGTTCTCATATTACAAAATAGAAATTCTAATTTGGAGATATATATATATAGATTAAATCAAGAACCTTTTTTATAACACAAATATTTTTTGAGATAAATGATATTTAAATAAAATATTATATTTATGTAATGTTAATTATATATAAATGATGACATATTTTTATGAAGTAAAATGAATTTTTATATGGGTCATAAAACAATTATTTTAAAAAGAACACTTATTAATAATTGAATGGGTATTTTTGATTTAAAATCGAACATTATCATATTGAGATAATTATTTTGATAAAATAAATATTATCTTTCAAATAATCACATCAAAATTATCTAATGGATATTTTTTCATAATTTCTTAATAGAGTAAAAATTTCTAGGAATAATTAAATATAATGTAATTATACTGTATTTTTATGATATACCAATTATCCAAAAGAGGTCAAATATTTTCCATAAAATATATCCCAAAACAAATATATATTTTCCCATTAAATTAATTTATTTTTAAAATTATTTTAATAAAATTATAATATTGTAATTAATCCTCCAAATCATATATTATATTTTAATGTTTTTAAATGATTTATTTGTAAATATGAATCACTTTAACATCACCAAAGTGTATTTTTTGATGATATTGGTTATTAAAAATGTAAAATAATTAATACCTCTTTAATTTGGTAAAAAATGGTAACAATTCATGTAATGTTTTGTGAATTTTATCATATTATCATATAGATTCCAAAAACTATATTTAGAAGTTAATAAATAATTTTCCTCTCTTTTGATATATAAATCCACAAAAATTTTATATGAAGTGAAGAAAAACATTGGATAAAAAAATTACAATATCCTTACTTCTATAGAGTCTTCTCTTTGTTCCCCAAAGATCATAATCATATTCCACCAAGTTTCTAGAAGTTCTCTCTCAGGGAAATGAATCCTCTCATAATTAACATTGATCATTATCCATATTGTTATTATTACATTTATTTTTTCATTTCACATCTTCATTTATGTTAGTACCTACCACTCTTATTATCCTTATTATTTCAATGTTTTGAGATACCCCATAAACTCTCATTAATCCCTTCAATTAATCATAATTTACTACTGATATGTGGACGATGTTATTCAGTGATATTTCATGCCAAACTACTATGTAGTGAATACTGGTCCATATTTATAGTAAATGGAACAAAATTATATGTAGTATCACTTCATTTAATGGTTAATTAAATTTATATATATCAAAATTATTAATAATGTCATTAATGGTGATTAAATATATCCTTATGTTTCATGAACTATGTGTATAACTTATGCATTTACATGACATCAATGTGATATGTGAGATTGAAATTATATAGACCTAAAATTCCTTGCTATTTTTGAATAATTACATATTATAAAGAGAATAATAATGTAATTTTCAGTAATTTAATTATATTAATATTGCAATATTTAATTCAAGGTTCATATTTTCCAAATAAATATAGGATTTATAGTCTTTGATTATTTTTTATTACCCTTTTATAATAAATCCTGAAATATATTTAATTAAATATATGGGTAATTTTTAAATATTTTTTAGTCTATACATTGGAGTTGGTTAATAACATTCATTATTCATGTGATGTAGAGTTTAAAATTAGTATCCAGTTATTGGTATAAGATCCTTTCGAAATACTATGATCTATATGTTCTTGTTCGTATCCTAACATTTTTAAAATAAGATAGTAAATGATTTAGGTCCCTAATAAAAAATTTATGTGTATGTTCATTCAGTTTAGGATTACCCATAGAGCATACAGAATGGAAATTTTTTTATTAATGATATTTATATCTTATGTATTTTGATCAACTATTTGAATCTTAATATTATATTTTATATACTAATTTTATACAACACTACTTCAACTGAAAAGGTAAATGTATTTATTATTTTTATTAAAGGATTATCTCCCTAGTTTTGAAGAATATAAAAATTTATATAAATGAGGGAGAGGTTATTAAATTCCATATTATTTATACCCTTCCATATTTTATTTTAAATATTCATTAAAAATATTATTAAATCAATTCTAATTAATTGAATCATGTTGGGTAGGTGGTTCTGTCTTAGTGGGGGCCATCACAAACATCACTCCTTAGAAATAAAGCACATATTGAGATGGTGTCTACAAGGGTGGTGTAAGAGAAATTAATTTCCTAATTTGAAACATAGTCTCCAGAAGCTAGTACTGATGTGAATTATTCTATTCAGAGAAATGTGGTTGAGATAGTTGTTGGGAAAATTGGTATAGTTTTTAAGGATGACCTAGTTAAATCTATTTCCACTCTGTCTAATGATGATAGGAATGATGGTGATGAAATAGAGAATAATATGTTTGATCCAAATATTCTTAGGTCATGTGATTGTAAATATATAGTGGGTTATGTGGTTGTAGATACTACTGGTCACACTCAACATCCAAAATATCTATTACCTTCTCTGATTCTGTATGAGGATATACCTTTGGTCAATAATAACTCTAATATATATTAAATTAAAACCATTTTTTATGTAATGACTAGTGTTGATAAAATTATAGGATATTAGTATTATATGAATATGGATATGATATAATATGATGATGATATAAGAAAAATCATAGTTCTTTGTTTTTATAGATGAATTTCAAAAAACCATAAAAGGTGGAAACACAAACTAGTTTTCAAAAAAAAAAACAAAAATAGTCCCTCTAGTGAAATTGTATTTATCTGATTTAAAATATTATGGTTTTGAATAACTAAAATAATGAATTAATATAACTAGATATATTTATTAAGAAATTATAAATTTTAACGAACTTGGTGTTCTAGTTACATCTTAAAGGGAGATGATTCAAAATCATCATGTAATTCAATCTGATTTTTTTCCAGATGTAGTGGAAGAGATAAAGTGTTTTTGGTATGAGAATATTTAATAATTAATAAAATTAAAAAATTTAGTGAAAATCTAGTATTAATTTATCCTGATATTTCATCCCTATAATATAATTACTGTAATACACTTAGTGGATGTAGTTTTTTATAATTGGGTTGATCAGATGCTCTCTGAGTTGAAATCTGTATCTTCTCATATTCAATGTTTTAAGTTTAGCTTTCTCAAAACACTTCATTTAAGTAAGTTTAAATGATATCATTTAGATATGTTATAAGATAACATATAATATACTAGTAATATTGGTTTTGTAACAAACATGTGTTAAATGAAATGGTATGATATGTAAATGAATATGATAGAATGTTTAAGAAATCCTAGTTGTTTCCAAAATTCTATAAACCTTATTTTCTAGGTTAATTCTTCATATAATTAGAAATAATCAAAGATTTTTATATCTACTAGTAATGGTTATATACTATAAATATGATTCATTATCCTCAATTTATATGTGAACTTTAATAGTTCCAATTTTAATGTTAGGGAAATTATTTTTACCCACAAGCCTCTAACGATTATTCATTATATGTAACATGTTTTTATAAATTCTCATGCCATATGTATTACATTTACACTTATTTTATATATAATACTATTAGTTTTCTTGAATCCCAACCCTTGACTAGTTCTATTTATGATTTAGTTATATCAGTAGTGGATTATACAACCATTCCAGAAAAGAAAGTGAAATATATTAACCAAATATTGATTAGTGTGGAAGGTTTTATTGATCATGTTATAAAGAAGATATAATTACACCTTCCAATTTATATATTTATACATAATATTGGTCCATTACTAAGTTCTACTAATAGGTTATGTACTAGACAGTATGAATCACTAAAATAAATTATGAAAAATTCCTTAGAAACAGTTATACAAATGAATATATAGGAATCCAAAGGTATCATATGTTCTGCATGTTAGATATCATGAATGTGATTGAACTATTTGAAGATAACCAATTTTATCTCAAAGAAAGAATATCTGTAATCCCATCTCCTTTAGTTACCTTTTAGGGTACCAGGTAATCGGTATATTTCACTATTGTGGAATTAAGGATCTATTAGAAAGTGAAATTGATTGTTGATGTGGCTTTTACTACTTAGTGGGCATGTTAAAGTGAAACCTATTGTAAACCACCAAAAAAGATGTATTTGGAATGTGATGTTTTATTTTATTTCATTTTATTACTATTAAATCTTCAGTTAATCTTGAACTACCCTTCCTAGAATAAAATATAAAAATAATCAGTTAGATCTGAAACTCATGTTTCTACAGGGATTATGAATTAAGTTTTGTGTAATGTATAGAACCTAACCCATCTCTTGATCACCTCTATCATTACAGATACCTCCAATAAAAAATCCCCTTAGATTAAATATATCCATATGTCACATTATTTTATTGGTATTATATATATATATATTCATTTTTTTATATTTTTAGTGGATTTATTTTTGTAAAATTATTTACACTCAATAAATTTTTTTTATCCATTTATTATGTGTTTCCTATAGAATTTTTTCTGTTAATGTTTTTATGTTCATGTATTGATTTATTAATTTCATTCATTCCGTAATCCATAATTTAGTTTTAAGAATATTCTTAATCTGTTTATCATAATTAGTTCTAAAATAGATTCATTTTTCATCAATATTTTATATGTTTTATTGATTCAAAAATTGGGTTATGTTTCCTAAATAATAATAAAAAGTATTCAAATAATCCCAAAGAAGGAGAAGTTTCTCATTAAGGGGGATGAAAAGAGGTTAAAGTGAACATTTTAAATAGCGATATATATATATATATATATATATATATTACATAGTGTTTTAAAACCTCATATACTAAAATTTGTAAGACTTTTTTAAATATTTTATGGGTTTTTTATCAAAACAAATTCATAGATTTTTGAACTAATAATGTTATTCCAACACATCCCATTTAAATTATTATTTGATGATCACCAATACCCATCATATGGTAATAATGTTTTTATTAATTAGTGTGTCCTTTTACGTGATATTATTATGTTTATTTATTTTTTACAATTAATAATATTTTGATGTATTTTGAAAAATTTATAATGTATATAAATTTGGATACTTTCAGAAGTAGTTAAACATATAAATTATCTATGAGAATAATATGTCTATGTGAAGAAATGTATATATTGATAAATTATCTATGGGAATCAACTATATGAAGGAAAAATCCCACATGAAATTATATGTCATGAAATAAACTATATGGAAATCACCAATGATGATTAATCACCAATGCAAGCATTCAACTACACATATCAAATGGATATTTTTTTAAATGGTTGGGACGGAAGCCACATTTTATTATTAAAGAAAATAAAAGACCTCTTTTAACTAGGTAGAGGGAGACCAATTACATAGCCCAAAGGCCCAATGGGCATGTATCCCATTAAAAAGCCCATAGGCCCAAATTTTTTGCATAAGCCCCATTTTGTGAATAGTAACCTAGCTGCTACAGTACCATCCACTGCTTCAGTATACTACTACCACTACAGTACCACCGTTGCTACAGTATCACTATAGTACTACTACAGTACCTACGCCCCATGGGTTTTGAACCCCCATTTTTCATATAGGATTACGGGGTGCTTACCAATATGCCAAACCCCAACTACACATATCAAATCGATATGTTAATTAGTTACATGATTAGAATACATGGTAAAGTGGGTAAAATTATTCCAAATGGATAAAAATTCATTTTTCTAAATCTAAAATTAATATTCGATAAATAATCCTATGGAAAAAATATGCCAAAGTGAATAAGGCCTATTTAAATTCTGAAATTTGAATATCAACTACATAATGAATGTCTATATCGATAAATTTAGCTACATGAACTCAGATAGGTGAAATTCAGTTACATACTGATCCCGAATCATTTATGTCATCACAAAATCTTGTATTCATTACCAATGGTATACATTTAGTGGGATGTAATTATTTTATACATTCATTAAATGTTACATTACCTAATTGTGGTAAAATTAATATAAAATGTTACAAGTAACAATAATGGAAACAAATACATGGATAATTTAATGGTTTGCAATATTTCCATAGTATTCCCAAGAGAATGGCATGTGAAATTTAATTACAACCCTAGATTTCATGGATATAAAACTAAGATAATAATATATAAGTATCACATGATTTTTTCATCATAATTTCAATGTTAATAATCTTCCCTTATAAGGGAATTTTATTCCTATATTCTTTATGAAATATTTTGTCTCTTTTTTTAGTTGTATCATAAAATATTTTACCACATTTTTTTAAATTTTTTTATCTAATTTAATATGATGGATATTGGAAAATTGAACATGAAGGATGGTGCTTGTAAAAACATACTAGATCCCAATTCTATTTGTTTTATTATACCATATTTTTCTACATTATCTTAGTAATTATAGTCCCTAGAAAATGGAATGTTAGTCACTAAAAATGGATTGGTCTTATGAAAATATGAATACCCATGGAGTAGAGTGCTAGTGGAGTGGACTTGTGTATTTCTATTCCATACATGACTATAAATATATGTGACTGATCTTCTTTATTTATGATTATAAACTATTTTATTCTATTAAAAATGATCATAAGATAGTCATATCTTCAAATTGGGTGGTTTTATATGTGATGAAACTATCCAGAACTCAACTCACCCCATATAGAGTTTTTTCTATCAGTATATGAACAAAAATGAAAATCCCTTCCATCCTAATCATTTTTAGAATAAATTTTTGATAATATAAATTATCCTCATAGTCAATCAACATGCCTCTATTCATTCTTTTCTGAACCATTTATCTTAAAATTAATTTCATTATTTTATTATAATATTTCACTATTGACATATTTGTAGTCATATATTTAACCTCTTGTTCATTAGACCCCATACTCTTATTTCATTTTGAATCATCTACTAAACATTTCCTATGCCCATACTATATTCTTGAACCCATTTTCCTACTTAATTTCTTACTTCAATTTTCAAATTAATTCAAAATATTTAAAACATCATTTTATAGAATTTAAAATTTGAGAGGGTATCCATCTAAATCTCATTTAAATTATAGGAAATACTTTTTAAATACACGGGAATATTTAGAATTTTGATTCTATATGATTAAATATTTATCATGTCCTACGGTTTCCCCCAAAAAACAATTTATAAACATTGGACTATATAGAGGTAACTCAATCCGTAGGGAAAAGTTCATTCACATTTCAAAAATATCTCCATCTAATTATATATACTTTTCAATTATTATCATTATTTTAAATTAATTATGTATCTATTTCTCCCTAATTTGTTTTTAGGAATGATTTAAATTAAATAAATTTTCAAATTATATATACTGGAATCTCAAAACATTCAAAACACATGAAAGTCATATGATGTCTATTTCATGAAATAATGAATTCATGTGTGTAGAAAAGTCGTATGCTCATTCCATGAAATATTTTAGCTATAATAAAGTCATACCAACAATTTTAAGTCATGGGAATGATTTTATTATCCTAAAAAATGATGATCATAAGAAATATAGTATCATATACAATAACCTTCCAACTTAGTTACTCTATTTTTAGGGTTGAAAAAACTCACATATTATTGTTGGAGTTCAATAGAATACTATGCTGACTATTCCCTATGAAGCCAAATAAACCCTATGATGCTTTGTTTAGAATTTTAATTGGTTTCACACTATATACCATAAAATTATATTATGTGTCTTACTATTATTTCATGTTACCATAAAATATTCGTTGGGTTATTAAATTTATCATTTTCCACTTTCATAGTAACATCATGTGACATATGATTTCTTAGAGTCACACCCTATGATGATTTAATTGTACCCTATGATGGGTTTTGGGTATAATAATTTTATGTTTCATACTTATGATAAATAATTTTTACTTCTTACAAAATATCAACACCTTTTCATTTTCATTTTGTTATATATTAAAAACCCAAAAATAATTCCTTAATAACTCATGATGAAACAACCTATCGGATCAAAACAAAGAAAAATTCCTCAAAAATTATGAAGGCACTTGAAATAAATATTGGTAATTAATTAGTGATATTATTTAAAAATACATTCATGAATATATTTATCTTATTTAATTATTATTATTTAATGTTAATTTGTTTTGACTGACCATGAGTTGATACATACCAATCTACAGTTGGGTGTTTATTAATTTAATTTATTAAATTAATTTATGTTTTAAATGAAATATGAATCTAGTTAAATTTATAAATTAATGTTATATGAAAATTAACTCAATTTTTAATTATATTAGGAACTTGGTGTCCAAATTCCGATGAAAAAATAAAATTCATTAGTCCTTGTTTCTCTCATATATTTCTGAATTTACAATCCAAATAATAGTGAAGTTGATAACTACATGTATTTCTATAAAACACCACTAATTTACAATATATTTTTTCTATAATGAATTCAATTTCATTGATCACTTGTGATGACAACAACACTCAGTTTAAACAAAATTCGATAATCTATTGGAATGTTATTTAAAAATGTCTATTTTACCCCATACATTAGACTAGTAAATATGATTTGATATGAATTTAATATTAAAAATATGTATTTCAAAAAAATTAATTTTTTTAACTATTGATTATAAATTAAAAAATGAATCATTTAAAAAACATATATATTTTTTTTATAAAAAATGTTTTTTCATAAAAGATGGTATACTCACGATTTGGGTACAAAATTTAAAATTTATTTTTTAACAATTTTATACATTTTGACTAAAAAAAAATTTTAAATAATCTTCTCAAAATTATCATAGGGTGAATTTTTGGGTTTTGATGAACTGATTCATTATTCAATTAATTTTAACAAATATTGTATTCTAATTGAAAATAACATTTTTATTAAAATATTAATAAATATTAATTATAAATTAAATATGGATTAACGTGAAATTATTTAAACTTTATATTATGTAATCAAATTTAGGTAATAAAAATCAATATCATTTTTTTACTTTTGATATAAAGACATTGATATTTTGAACATTTTTTTAAAAACCCATTTTCTCTTTGTATATATGGGACTGATTTTAAATTAAAATATCTCACTCATGTAAATAGAATTTGATAAAATAAATTCCATATTATCAATCATTATAATTTATATTTTATATTAATTTTATATTAATTTTTGACCAAAATGAGTAGTGAAAATCACAGAATTATTTACTGTGGTTAAGGTAAAAATAGATTTATGAGAGGGATAAACTAAAAATATAAGGCTTACAATTACATAAAAACATCTATAAATTTTTTTCGGAATATTTAGACTCTATAATATATTAGACAATATAATATTAAATTTTGGACCATTTTGGGATATGAAAAAAATATGTAAACCTTTTTATTTTCAGAGATCACATGTGTTCCTCTCACCTAATTTATAAAAGGAATCCCCCACTCATTTACTCTTCACACATTAAAATAATTTTGGTTTATCAATAAGGTACGCAAATAAATTCCTAAATACCATAAACACATCTCAAAATCAATAATGTTGGCCTAAATCCATCTTATAAATGATTTTGTTGCAAACATGAGAAGGTTACCCGAAGAAGAGGTAATGTTCTTCAATAAGCATTTTTTTTTATTTCTTCATCCACATCATTTAATAATTTTTAAACCATGATGAAATAAAAAAATCAATATCTTTCATATACATAGATTTATTCATGTTATGGTAATTACCAACAACTATGCACATTCCATCAAATGGGTTACAACATCATCATTTGTGTATATAGAGGATTACCAACTCCCAAACTAATATCATTTATCTATCCATTGTTACATCTCATGGTTGGGTATGATGATAGATTTTAATTATATATATTAAATATATAGGATAATTATATATATTTATTCATTTTATCATATATACTATTTTTAATTTTGGTTTCATAGGATATACGATAATGTCACCCAAAAGAATGAAAGACCAATGCTTCATTAATCGATGTTATTTGACTTTCAATAATGCTTATAATAGAATGTGATAATGATAAATTTAATTATTATATTTCATATGCATGAAATAATAATTAGATTCATGAAATATTTTTCTTTTTAAAAACACAATTGATATTATTTTCTTTAATAACTTTTCACTCTATGAATGAGGATAACGTCATTCATTTACATGTGGACTATCGCTATCACAAAACGATGTGACTCTATTTTAATTCCTACACGGAATAGACGTTATATAAAAGTATATATAAAGAAATAATATTTTAGTTATGATGTTAGCATAGTTTTGTAAGGATATAATATAACTTTCCTATTTTATATAATGACTATCGAGAAATGAAATCATTACTCATGTGTACGTACGACCTAACATTTCTATGATCATAATATACTTCACTTCTCAAAACCATATTTTAGGATTTGACATAAAAGTATAATTTAAGTGTAATTATGATAATTTATTCTGGATTATTATTTTGGAGATGAATAAAATACATAAGATATTCATGAACCAGTACATTCCTGACAAAAAATTACTGAGAAAATTTGTAAATTAACACACGAAAAAATAAATATAATGAATTTTAAGAACCCAATTATTCATTTTAGGTCCAGATCTTATCTTTTTGGTTGGGTTTATGTATGTGGAGGAAGAATCAAGTTACATTCCAGGTATTTTCATGTACATGCTGTGGAATATGGGTACACACCATGTACTTCCTAGTACACACCATGTGATGGTCTGGCCAGGACCTGTACAGAAAAAGGCACTACAAAGGGTGTTGTTTTATATACATACTGTGTAATTTTTTTCGGCTAAAATGGGAATTATACTTGTGTTTCATTAGATGGATAGATCCCTCGTCTGAGTTTACTGACAGCATCCCTGAGGGCCATTTTTCTGCCCAATTTTTCGTTCGAACTCTGTTTCAATCGCCATCGGATACATTGGTACCCAATTGGTAAGATCATGATTCCTCTTGAGAAACTCTTTGTGATTTAATATATCGATTGATTTATCAAAGGTTTAGTATCCTATCTCTTTTTTTAGAACTACTTTATTCTAGGTCAAATCAAAGCCTCATGCTGGACTAAAAGAGTTGTATGAGTACGAGGTAGGTGGTCTTGTGCCCCTCATTATTTTTTTGATGAATATATGTGCCAAAGTGTCGTGCACCCATTTTTGTGTGTCACTTTGATTTAGTTTTGAACTATGTTGTTTCCTAATGATGGTTAGGTAATTGAATATGTGTTATTATTCATATGTAATATTTATTTCCTTGAACTAGGGACACCCCATGGGTGTGTTTCCTTCGAATTGTCTTTTATGGCCATTTAGCCAAGTTTTCCTATGAGGAAAGGCTGGTTTATCCCTATGTGGGTTGTTAAAAATGAATTGAATTATAATTCTATTTCAATTGGGTTATAGAGAAATTGGATAGATTAAGGGCTTATGATTAGTGTTTTCCCCTCTACCCCATTTTATGCCTATTATTATTTAAACATTGTAATTGTTAAATTACATGATAGGATTGTGATATGAGTTTCCCATGTGAGTATTATTGTTTAAGCCTTTTAATTGTTAGATTTCATATTAGTCTTATGATATGAATTGACCATGTAATTATAATTTTATAAACATTTTGATCATTAAATTCCCTTATTTATTTTTATATATGATTCCCACATGAGTTACTATGGGAACCATATAATAGTGTAAATAACATCTGTTGTTTATTATGATGAAATGAATATACATTTGGATTATCTTTGAAATATGATGAAGTTATTATACACTAGTCTTTCCCTTGGAATAAGATGAAATTCTTATACATTGTGCTTGGCCCTAAAACAAGCTTAAAATATTCTATACTGGGTTTTACCCTGAAGCATGCTGATGTAATTATATTTCAGGCATGATCCTCTTTGACTGTTATGCCTATGGGAAGGGTTTTTCATTCCTATGGGTGAGGTTTTTTTATGCCTTCAGGTGATGATTTTTTATGCCTTTGAGCGGGTTTTTTATATGCCTGTGGGAGAAGTGTGGAATTTAATATTGAAATGGAATGACTCATGCTCTGTCTACCACCACAAAGCAGAAGCTTGGATTTGGTCTTAACTTTATTTGTCTAGATAGCCTTCTGTGGTATCTACTATTCATAATTTCTATAAGGGATTAATAGTCATAGGCCTGATTTCAAGACTTCTATAATTCTATGTAATTGAATTGTTGAACTATATATATTGAATGAAAATTAAAAACATGACTTATAGGATTTTTTACTTTTGAATACTTCATAGTTTACTGCTTTCACTATAGTAAACAAATTTTTTATAATCTCACTGATAGACAACAATAGATCATGGGTGGTTTCCTACATGGAATTATTTCTCCCACCCTATCTGGTCATGCTTTTGGGCCCAAACAGATTATATTATTGAAGGTGTTGTTATGGGAAATTTTCCTTATAAAGGTACTTGATTTCTATTAGGAGCAGAAGAACATGGGACCAAGATGAGGATTATGATGATTCTGAGTTTTCTGTTGTATTTATATACCTTGGTATTGTATCTTGAATATTATTGTACTGTATCTGGTTTGGATTCTTTCATTGAACATGTGACATGCTACATCTTCTTTTGTATTGAATTATGCTTGGTTATTTATTTTATCAATATTGCATTATTTATTTTAGTTGTATGTTGTTCAATATTTTAACTATTGTATAATTGTTGATTCTTATGCTTTAAAATCTTATAATGAGGGAATTTTTCCCCACAATCACACCCTAGGCCCTCACTACTAGTTGATAGCCTCTTGCATTTGGGGAAATGCGCTTGAGTCCATGTGGCCAACTAGGTATGGGACACCAGTTGAGTGGTATCTAGATCCAGGATGTTATAATGTGGTAATAGATATTTTTATGTCATACTTTTCCTTAATTTTTGTGACATTATATTGTTATAGTAAGTAAATTGAGTTTGGTAATAAACTATGCCCATGAGTAGCTACCCCACGTGCAGGGAAAATCTAAATTGCCCCTAATTGACTTGTGATTTTTGAATTTTTTGTTGTTATAGTTGATTCGATTTCACCATTGTGTGACGTATTTGTTTTTTGATTTTCTTATTGAAAATATAACGGTCCTATTTTTTTTGCAACCCTATGATTGGACGATATTCCATCACAATCATGATATAGGAACCTGTTAAAAATCACATTCTTTTCATTATTTCCTTTCCATTTAGAGAGAATTACTAATTGTATGCTATTATGATAGATTTCATGCTAGATATTCATGATGTTGTGATAAGTATCATGATAGATATGTATAATATTTTGATAGGTGTATTGGTATGTGTTATGCATGAATTGTATAGATTCCAAACTTCAGTCTCAGAGGAGTATGGGACCTATTGGATTCAAATTTGGTGGATCAAGTTTTATAAATGGGTTAAATTTTGGGTTGTGATGTGCTATATGTATATTAAAATCATTTATTAGTGGGGAGTATAGGACACAAATTATTATAATTTGGGACACAATTGCTTTACATTTCAGAAACATGGGTTTCGGGGATGTTTATGAGGCTTACTATTCAGAAACCCAGACAACATGGCGTGTGATTCTATGAACACATGCCATGTGTAGTTCTTTTCAGGATGAGGAAACTTTTCTTAAGTACACACTATTTACTTAGAGTACACACTATGTGGTAATTGACTATGTGTATGGCGGTATGAGAGAGAACACTGGTTGTTGGTTTTTGGTTAGTTCACATTGTGTACGGTAGATACACATGTTGTAGTTTTACTTAGGCAGACCCCGTGTGACTCTGGCCATGTGAAAGTACATGTCCAAGAGTGAGAACATGATTACATGCAGTGTGTCAGCATGATACACACTATACATGGGATTTTTACATGCTAAGGAAGGCGGGGGTATATTCCCATGTGAGAGTTTAAAGGGACACACCGTGTGTGGTTTCTACACTTCGTGTACTAAACATTAGTAAACCATTGGGGGGTTTTTACTCCTATTTTATATCCCTTTGTCAGTTTTGGATAGGTGATTAGTCCTTTATTAGTAGTTTTTTACATAGAATGTGATGGTGAACCCCTTGGAGTGTCCTGAGGACTACTAATGGGTGTTTGGGGGATTCTATTTTAATAGAGAGGTTATTCCTATAGAATCGTTTCTATTTTTCACCTAAAAATGAAAAATTGTGTAAATGATCAATTAGACATTAGGAAAAACCTAGTTGAGACATATAATATGAGATGATATATGATCTATCTCATATGAACTATGTTTTTATGATGTCTCCATTGAAATACATTTCCTTCAAGCTTATGAGGCCATGAGACTTGATGTTATCGAGGATTCCCTGTATAATTACTCTACTTATGTTTCGATCAATAGGATCCATGAGGTAGGATGCCTCTGTTTATTATCGTTCAAGCATCCTATACAATATTCCTTCTCATTTTTATCCATGGATCCCAAGTATTATATGCCTTCACTCGTGTGTACTTAAAGGACCCCATGTAGAATTCCTCTTAGGGTTTGACTTGACTAGACCTGACTTTAGTAGTGGGTTTTAGTAGTATCTCTCATTATTTAACACCTATAAATGACCCATGGGGTAGGAATATGGGTGAGGGAATAGGGGAAGGTGATAACCTTCTTTGTTTGTTATCTACACTTTAGACCTGTGAGCTTTTCTTCTATCAGGAGACCCGCTTAGGTTTCCATGCTTGTTAAAAAGGATATTACATATTATTTTGTTGTTGTCCCTAGTAGGATGTTTTGTTTTTAGGGAGTACACCCTTGTGCGAATGGGTTATTATTTTATCTCGACACTTGATATAAGAATGATCTTTGATAAATTCTTGGTATAACATAGTATACATGCCTCAAGCATGGTCAACTTATTAGGAGATCATGTGAACCTCTCTTTCCCTATGTGATGGGAAACTTGGAACGTCTTTATCTATGTAAATGGTTGTGTTGATGATGTTTTTTGGAGCCAATTCCTGTGTGATACATCTGGTACTAAGATGTTTGGGGTGGAAAACTTGTGAATATTATCCAGAATGTGTTGTTTTCTCATGTAAAATTGGTGTAGAATATGTTGACATATGTGGTACCCATCGAGTGATAAATGTTAAAAAAGCTTCATTGAGTTCGGTGAAATTATTGATCTTTGAGACGGTGTGTATTTTATTATTAAACTATACATTAGAGTAACATGAATGTTTTGAAACAAGTTCCTCCCTATGCTTGGGATGACTTTTTGGGACACAGGTATTTTGACACGCCGATATGTTTGATTTTGACTTTCAGGCCAAGTGATTTTCCACAGTGATCGTGTTTCATGGAATGAAACTTATGTGTTTAAGTTGATTCTAAAGTCATGTGTTTGTGAGAGGTTATTTCTTCTTCTTCCTGTCTAGTACAATCCTAGGCGGGGATCATCATGTCAGTTGTATTTAAATTTTTTCTTCAAATGTTGAAGAATTACAATCACGGACCATTGAGAGATGGTTGTTTGTACATGAATGCCTTTAGTTGTGTGAGTATTATTTCATGTAGATTATTTCCTAACAGAATGATAGTTGTTGTGGATGACTATGTGTGAAACCCTTATAATAATATATGGTCATGGATAGACTATGTGGTTAAGAGTAAGACATCACAGAAATTCATTCAGATAAAGGCAGTGTGGTCAGTTTAATGGCAATTCATCAACAAGAGAAGTTGAGTTTCTTTCTGGAGGTCAGACCGTAGTGGTTCTACTATCCTTTTTATTCTTAGCCCTGAAATAAACATTTTGTTCTATTCATCAATATATAATCATTTCCCCTACCATGATGTCATAATGGATGCAGAAAGAGGACATTAGTGATGTGCCACACTACAGTCGAGATCCATTTCGATAGTTCATGATCTTTTATATGTTTTTCACTAATGCATTGTTTCAAATGAGGTTTTTTCAATACTGAGTGATTCTTGGGTTTCTATTCAGTAATTCCTTATATGGACTCTAGATTCTTACTGATTTATTTGACATGACTGCCAGGCAGATGCTTCTCTTGGTTTATTAAGTGTTTTTATGTGGAATTTTGGCCTAGTACTATTGTCTCACTTCTAACGGAAAGTATAGAAAACCTTGGTGATTTCATTAGAATCATGGTTAGTGAATTTGTGTTTATCTGGAACATATTATTGGGTTCTGATGTGATTCTTAAGAAGTTTTAATGATCCCAATGGGGTAGATCAAAATTACGCTTTTTCTCATTATGGGTGTGTGGCGCCTTGGGGGTAGGCATTTTGTTCTGTTGCAATATGTTTTCCTTCTAAGTTGATCATTCTGGGAAAAGTTTTCTAGATATGGTTTGACATGTTACCTATATTGTTCTTGGTGTTTGGTTTTAGTGGACCAGTTTAAACACTCCTCCAGTTTCAGGTGGGTTTGTAGTAAAAGTCTGCAATGTCTTTTGGGGAAATATTGTGTGACCACTTTTGATGAGGTCGAGTAGGGATCGACTGCTATTTTTTATGATGCCACATTAATAATACCAGTTATGTTTGGATTTTCCTAGTTAAATGAAAATAATGCTAGAAGTGTCTCTAGAATGCTCATGTGTGTGCTTGGTGGAGTTTTCCAATGGTGTAGGTTTTGTGGTAATGATTTAATTTGCATTGTTCTTAACAGACTCAGTAAGGTTTCACTATTCCTACCAATCAATATAATCCTTCAGTGGTGATGATATTGAGAGGTTGTACATCCATGAGATTGTACAACTACATGGGGTTCCTCATTCTAGAATTTTAGATAAGGATTCTCATTTTATTTCTCATTTCTAGAAAGGGAGTTGGGTACACAGGTGTTTTTGAGGACATCTTACCACCGCCAGATGGATAACCGGTCCTAGTGCGTCATTCAGGTGTTGGAGGAAATGATATGGGAATGCAACCTGAATTTCAAGGGTTATTGGGAGAGACACATATCCTTGGGTGAGTTATCCCCTAATGATATCTTTTAGGATAATTTTCAGATGGATATATATTAGGATTTGTACTATAGTCCATGCTGATCACCTCTATGTTGGCTGGAGCTAGGAGAGGAAGCTATGTCAGGACCTTGTCTTGTCCAGGAAACCACTGAGTAGGTTTAGTTGTTTCATAATGGGATGAATTCTATGTAGTCTTGTCAGAAATATATTTTTGATTTCTAAATATGACCTCCATAGTTTGAGGTTAGGTATCGGGTTTTCCTACGTATTTCATGAGTATGGGAACTGGGGGATCAAGAGATGTGTTAATCTTTCACCAAGATATGTCGGTCCCTTTTAGATTCTGGAAATGGTCAGGCCAGTTTCATATCAGTTGTAGTTACCCCAAATGTTATGGGATATGCCGGAAAAGTACATATTTCTCAATTGTAGCATTAATTTTCAGACTTGTCTCATACCTTTAAACCCTATGAGGTTGAGTTCCTAGTAGATGTGTCCTTTGAAGAGAATCCTATCATATTGTGGATCGTAGCATGAACATTCTTTGTGACCAGTCTATTCCTCTATTATGGGTGTTGTGGCAACATGGTCATGTATGGGGCGAGACCTGGGAGATGAAGACTGATGTATGATCATAGTGGCCAGTGTTATTCTCTATTTTTTCTTTAACCACCCTTGGTAGGGAATTTCAGGGATGAATTTATTTATGGGGGTAATATTATAAGAACCTAGATTGTCATTTATGGCCCGGATCATGTATTTTAGTTTGGGTTTACATATGTGGAAGAAAAATAGTGTTACACACAGTGTAATTTCAAGTACAAACCATGTAAGATGGGTACACGACATTTACTTCCTAGTACATGCCATGTAATGAAAAGGAAAGGAGCTATGTGAAGAAGGCACTAAATTGCATGTTGTTTTATGTACAAGCCATGAATTTTTTTTCTAAATGGGAAGAATCCTTGTGTTTCTCAATAAAGACATAATCCCTGTCCGATTTCACAAACAGCAACACCAAGGGCCGTTTTCCCTCCAGATTGTCCGTACAAACTTTATTTTGATCACCATCAGATGGGTTGTAACCCAATAGGTATGCTCTCAATGCCACCTGATATGTTTTTCGTGATTTCATATCTCATTTGAGTTATCAAAGGATGGATGTTTTTTATGTTTTATAGATCAACTGAGTTCTTGGTCGAATCAAAGGTTGGAGCTGGATGAGGAGAGTCTTAAGACTACGAGGTAGGTGGTCTTGTGACTCTCATTAATTATCATGATGAATATATGTGCCGAAGTATCGTACAACCATTTTGGGGTTTCACTTTGATTTATTTTCATCTCTTGTTATTTAATAATGATGTTTATGTAATTGAATATTTGTTTTATTCATGAGTAATGTTGATTTCCTTGAATTAAGTCCACCACATGGGTATATTTCCCTCGAATTGAAATTTATGGAAGTTTGGCCTAGGTTTCTTATGGGCTATGCCTTGTTTTTCCCTATTTGGGTTGTTAAAAATAAATTTAATTATTATGGGATTTCAATCGGGTTACATTTTAATTGTAGGGATTAAGGTCATGGGATTGGTGTTTTTCCATTTTTTCACCATGTTATGCCTATAATTTTTTATGCCTTGTAATTGATAGATTTGATGTTAGACATGTGATATGAATTTTCCATGTGAGTATAGTTGAACAATCCATGTAATCGTTAGATTAAATATTATCCATGTGATATTAATTTCCCATTTGAGTATAATTGTTTAAGTCTTGTGATAGTTTAATTCACTTGTTTTTTGTTATGTATGATGCCCACATGAGTTACTAAGTTAACCATGTAGTAGTGTAAATTAATTTTTTTGTTTATTATGATAAAATGATTATACACTGGGATTTGACTAGAAACATGCTGAAATGCTTATATACTGGGTTTTACCTTGAAACATGCTGAAATGATAAAATACCGGGCTCGACCCGAATAGACTACTATACATATGGGCCAAGTTGTGTTATGCCTATGGGTGAGGTTTTGGTATGTCTTTGAGTGAGATTTGGTTATGCCTATAGGTGGGATTGTTTCTATGCCTATGGATGGTTTGTTGATTTTAATATTGAAATGGAATGAATTATGATGCGTCTATCAAGACAAAGACCAATCTTAATTCAGTATTCACTTTAAATATTTATATTGACTTATGAGGTATCTATTTTGCATCCTTTATATGGGGGATTAAGGAGCTTAGGTAAGATCTCGATACATATATAATTATATTAAATTGAATGGTTAAACTGAACATAGGGAATAAAAATGTAAAACCTGATGTGTATGATTGTTTACTTTGGGTACTTCCCAGTTTAATGCTTTTACTATTGTACTCTACTATTGTATATTCTCACTGACACATAGGAAAAGATATTGGGTGGTTTCTTCTGGGGATTTATTTCTCATAACATATTTTGGTCATTATTTTGGTCCCAAAGAAATTAAATTGTATCAGGTGTCAATAAGGGGAAGTTCCATTCTATATTTTCTCGATTAAATTAAGGATCAAGAGATCATGGGACCGAGATGAGGCTTATGATGCTTCTGATTTTTCTTTTGTATTCTGGTACCTTGGTATTGTATCTTTTATTTGACTACAGTGTATAATGTTTGGATACTTTCCTAGAACATGTGACATGATGCATCATCTTTTGTATTTAATGATTCATGGTTATTTATCATATCAACCTTCCACCGTTTATTTCAATTGTATGGTGTTTACTATTTACACTATTGTATCTTTATTGATTCCATTGTGTTACAATATACCAATGAGGGAATACTTTCCCCACTATACCTTCCTATGCCCTCAATTCTAGTCAGTAGCCTCTAGAAATTGGCGAAATGCACTTGAGGCCCTATGACCAACCAGGTATGGGGCACTAGTTGAGTGGCATCCCGATCCAGGATGTGACATGAGAAATTATTAATGAACGGTTTATAAAATGTTATAAAAGGATGATGTATGATATTATAAATGTTAATATTTTTTTCTAAATGGAAAAAACATGTTTAATAAAACTACGTATGGGTTTAAATATTTTTCAATTAGAAATAAGTTTAAGGTAATGGAATTCATGTCAACTTCCTATCATTGATCCATAATACAATGTTATGCACTAAATTTCATTTTTATGATTTATATACATAAACATTTATATTTAATTTAATTATTCATAAATAATTCATAAAATTTCATGTTTCAATTTTAATTATTTCCTACAAGTTAATTTTACTTGAAAATTAAAAAATTATAAATGTTATTGTACAATATAATTTTATTTTTCATTGTTATATTTACCTATATAAAATATCTTTAATATCGTCAGTTTTTATTTAAAAATATTTTTTTTGTTAAATATATATATTCTTGTATGATGGATATTATTATTACATAAACCATATATTTTTTTTACATATGATCTATACATTAAAAGGGATTCTATTAACTAAAAAATATTGATATATCTGTAACCTTTACTAAATAGAGATATTTATTAATAAAGAATATTAATTCATGAATTATATCTTTTATCCAATCTAAGATTAATTATTTGGACATGAAGATATTTTATGGCTTGATTATATATTACCCCTCGATGTATCAACAGGTATCATGATACAAACTAATCATCCCAATCAAATATGTTTGTACCAATTTGTTTTAAAATGTATTGACGATTGATCTAGAAGTAGAGTTATCATTTGATTGATACATGATGAATAATAATTAAGAATATACTTCATTGAATATTCATTTATTATTATTATACATCTTATTATTTCAATGATATTATACATAGATTCATTTCATTCTCAGTTATTGAAAAATGGCAGTGTTTTTAGTTATTTACATTGCCATGTTCATAATGCCTTATCTTATCATCATACTTTAGTCATTTAAATTTCATATTTTTTAGTTATTTACAATACCTTGTTGAATATGGTTATTGATTCATCATGCCTTTAGATTTATGTAACCCTTACTTATTATTTGATATCGACATTGTTTTGTTTCTTTTCTCTATGATTTGAAGAATAATTCTTTAAGATATTTTTCAAGGATATTGTTCCTTTTATTTTTTCTTGTGTTATGTTATAAGTTCTCTTAATGATTTATATGGGTTTAAGTTATGTATTTTCTATCTAATACTACATAACTAGTTAGTTCTTTGTGATTTGACCTATTGTATTTCTTACAATGTAATAATTATGGCCTTGGCTCTAGGATACAGGGTTCTGGGTCATTACATATATTATTAGAGTATTTATATTATTAAAAATATGATATATATTTAAAAACATAGATTATGGAATATAACCCTATGATATAATTTGAGGATATTAATAGAATAAAAACATAAAGTTTTGGTAAGGAAGAGATTTTTCATTTTTTGAAAGAAATACATTCCCCCTATTGATACAATATGTAACACCCCAAGCCTCTACGGTATGCTTCTCTTCGAATAATGTGATAGCGTGTGTTGTACGCAACACCGAATTCTAACACACCATAACCAATCAAACTAGCCGTTATGAATAGTAATACCTACTTTTTGAAATTATATATATTTTATATTTCAAAATGGAATTCATTTTTGGATTTGGAATATCTAATTTATCCTAAGGTGAAATTTTGGTACTTTTCGGATAACTTTAATATTTTGATGAATAGTGAAAATTACTAAATTTTAATTAAAAACAACTTTTTAATCAAAATAATTAATAGTGATAAATTATGAATTTGAGTGGTTTTAAAGTATATTTAGAATATATTTTTACCATTTAATAAAATATTGGTCATTGGACATAATTTTACAATTAAACCGAACATAAACAAGTGTCAATCTTTTGATAGTTATTATCTCTTAAAAACACGCTTTTTGTTTTGACAGTGGGAATTAATTTTAAATTAATTTCTGCCAATTCTGTGTTTTGAATTTAGAAAAATGGATTCCATATTTGGAATCAATATGTTCAAATTGTGTAAATAGGTAACTTTTATTTTTAGACATTTTGAATAATTACTGCGGTAAATATTTTATTTACCATGGTTAAGGGTAAATCCGGTAAAGAAGGATTAAAAAATAATATTATAATAATACTAAATTACCCTAAAACGTGTCCTAGCCTTATTGGTTGATAACCTTTCGATCATATTCATCTTTGGGAAGATTTTGGGACCCCATGGTGCCACTTGTAGGTGATAGGGACATTTTATTTTAATTAAGTTAAAATTAATAAAAAAATGACACAAGCATATATCTTTTAGCAAAAAATTTTTTACATAGGGTTATATATGTTGGATTTTAGATTATAAATATTTATTAGAAAAACAAAAAGATTTCCTACATAATGATAGTTTATTTAAAATTTTTAGACATTAAATAATTTAATTTATTTATGACACAATGATGATGAATTAATTACTATAATAGTGAAAAATTAAATTAATTGATATTATAAATACCCAAATAAATATAATATGAAACTTTTAATGAATTAAAATAATTTTATAGGATAATATGATATATTTGGATTTATTTAATTGACTTTTTTCTAAGTAATCAATCTTTTATGAGTTTCACAAAAATCAACTATTGAATAGTTTCAAAATTGACATAAAAGAGTTCTTAAAACAAATATTATATTATTAATTGATATTAAATTCCTAAAAATCTAAGGATCGGCCAAGAGACTTATATCATGATAGATGCATCATTAATGGACCACTTAGGGGTTTCTTGGATGTATATAGTATGTTTATTAACCATATTATATAAAAATACAAAGAGACATTGTAAAAGTGAAACTAATTAACTTAGAGTTAATACTTAAAGATAAGGTTAATATAAGTACCCAAACCTGTCTAAATTCTATTGGCTGAGTTGTTTTCGACCCATCCCCACCTTAAAATTTAAATAATCAACTTTGAAGCCTTTATAAACCGAATATGAATTTATTATAAATTAATATTTCTAGCTCTTCCTAAGGTGCCCCTCACCCCTCTTATAAAAGGGCACTCCTCCTTCCCATTTCTTCACACCATCAAAGCCTTTTGGTTCGGCCAAACTCTGCCCAAATACTCTCCCAACTTCCCTCACTACAACCTAGAGGCCTTATTTTGATCAGAAATCCAACCTAAGGAGCTTTTTTGATCAAATCAAAAGGAAGAAACCGAAGAAGAGGTAATGATTTCAACACCCTTTTCCAAGTTCCTTTCTTCTTCCACTTCTTCTTCCTTTATTGTTACCATTCTAAAATAATAACTCCAGTATCATATATATACTATGATGTTATTATAAATATGGTACAACCATATTCAGTATTCTATCCAACCTTTGAATAACATGTCACCATACGTGCGTACGTACGGCTTACCGTCTCCACGTCGTGGTGTAATTGTTATTCAATATATTATTATTTGGATGGGTATAATAATGATGTGTAACTCATGTAAATAATAAATATAACATGTTAATGATTCTGTATATATGATATACCATCCATTTATATATTATTTTAATATCGAAAGAATGATATTGTCGCTCGTACGTACGTACGGACTATCGTCGCCACGAACGCGATGAGATTCATTCACCATCGTATCCATTCAAGTATAATTATCATTTGATGATTTAAAAATGATTTTTAAGGACTTGATTTCATTCTGGATATGAATAATATACAACCTATTCATTACAAATCTGTCTTACGTAACAAAACATATAAAAGAAAACAAGTAAGTTAACACCCAAAACAACGATAATACTAAGATATCATTATCAAATCAATATTAAAAGATCATATATGATATCATATTAATTTATATGATTCTTGTATAATTTAATAACAATTATTTCACCATTATACAGGATGTTAACCAACCCCAACCAAGGAAAAGTACAATGTAAGGGTTATTTCACAATCTCTTCATTATCCGAGGTTGTTTATAAGTAATAATCTACTGGGATCTCTTTATCATCCACATCCATGTTTCATAAAAATGTATTTCAAATTTTTTTTACTATTTTCAAGAATATGGGTTAAAATCATTTATACCCTTGTTTGACTTTTTATAAGAGGTTTATGAAGGAATCCTTCCGTCGTTTTCCAAACAAGGTGCTTTTTAGCCTTTTCAACAAAATTAAGGTAAGAATGTTTTTTTAACTTATACGGCGGGTGCGGCTATTTTCCACCGTTATAAAATCGTCGACGCTTCCCTTACAACCTTATAGGAATATTTTCAAAGAAAATGTTTTATTTTATATGGCTCTTAAATTATTTCAAAATAAAAAGAGATATTTCTCTAAAAATAGTTTTGATTTCATCTATGTCAACATCCTTTGTTGGATTTTACGCTTATGTGAAGTTGATTTATTATGATACAAACTTCTATGTTGTATTGAAGGTTTTGTGATATGTTTGACTGTAGATGTGCTATTTTTATACCATTCACGGTTTATGGTGAAAGTATTGAGATTTTGTATGCTAGTTTTAATATGAATGTTTATGTTTTGTTTAAAACTTTTCATATGGGAATGCATTGGACTTAATATGTGACGGGTGGAGCCCGCTATAACTCCTCGATGCATCGGTAGGTCTCATGAGACAAACTAGTGTCTTAGCACAAGGCCTTGACAAAATCTTATTTGTAGTCTTGGCACGAGGCCTTGGATATGTGGTTATGATAGTCTGACATTATGCATTCCATCATTATGAAAGTGGTTATTGATTTTGCATGTGATTATTCGATTAGTAGAATATCTATGTGAAAAAGTAAATGGCATTATTTCATTTTATTTAGGCCATACTATGTAGAAAGTTCAAGTTTGAAAGGCTTTTGTTTTAGTTATACATTGCCTTAAATGTTTATTCTTATTTATGAAAGTTTCCGCTATATTGTTATCCTTACGGGGCATTTCAGATCACCCCTTTTCTATGTTTTATTTTTCCCAGGAAGTGAAGACGTAAATTATGAATGACCTGCAGGGATATTATGTGGGGATATGAGTGTGGATTATGGAGAAAATATGTTGTTGTATTAGTTTTCATTTTATGATGTAATGTAAGACTTATGAATATATCTAGTGTTTCCAAGGCTACTAAACCAATCGGTCTTTCGATATTTGATCTTTCTTGTGATCATGCCAATGTTATGTAATAATGCACCAACTCTGGGTAACTAGGGTTGGGGCGTTACAGTTGGTATCAGAGGAAGTTTAGTACAAACCTTGGAAGCTAGATTTAGATAAACTCTGATTAGATCACGTAGACCTAAGATGAACTTTGAGGACTAGTATAGAAGAATTTCCTAGAATTTTGGTATTGTAGAGATTTTGTGAGTTTTCTGAGCAATACATCCCTGTCTGGATACGAGCAGGTAGAGGCGGCTCTGGCACAGATGTACCTAGGGGTAAAACCCGAAAACATCGCTTTGAGCTAGACTCGAACGGGAACTGGTGCACGACAACGGGCCTTGCTGCACTCTTGGTTACGACACTCCCAGGGGATATGCTTAGGATAACTCTCATTTTCTTTACAAATCATTATGAAGGGTTTATGAGTATATACTTCCTCAAAAAAAAAACATTTTTATGAATATGGATTATATCCATAAATAGTTCAATTTATGTTAAGTGTTTTATAAGTATGGGATTATGTATTTTGATTTATAAACTGATCTAGTTTATGCCATTGTTTAGAAATGGCGCCTAGTGGAAGAAATGGAAACCGTATCAATGCATGCAATCCATGTAGGGATTTCCCTCCTTCTCAAGATAATTATAGTGGAGCTGGTGATGCAACTGGTGCCGATCAGCTAATCACCATACTGGGACAACTCACTCAGGTTATGAATAATAACCTTACTCGTATGGAGCATCCTGATCCACAGCGTGGAGGATCAATGTTAGATCGATTCATGAGGCAACAACCAACAATGTTCAATGGGAGTAAAAATCCCTTAGCAGCTGAGCATTGGATAAATTCCCTAGAGAAAATATTTTAGGCTTTGGGGAGCAGTGAAAGGGAAAAAGTTATCATGGCAGTTTACCGCCTCACTGGAGATGCTGATCAATGGTGGTCATTGATTCAAAACATGAAGGAAGATGATGAAGTATCAAATATGGAATGGAGTGAGTTCAAAGATCTGGTTTTAGAAAAATACTTTCCTCGCGACCATCGAGTAGATATGGAAAGGCAATTTCTGAGTTTGAGACAGAAGGACGATGAGAATGTCACAAAGTATGAGGCTAACTTTACAAGGTTAGCAAGGTATGCTGGAGATTATATACGTAACCCAAGAAGTAATATTGATCGTTTCTTTGATGGGTTAAAACTATTTTTCCGTTGAGAATTAGTCTCACAATCCTTTACATCGTATGAAGACATTGTCTCATGTGCTATCAAGACCGAAAAGGAATTCTCTAAGTCTTATGACTTTAAAGCAAAGCAAGAGAAGAAGAGACCTACTGATCAATCTGGTAATGGAACGAAGGGGAAGAAGGGAAAGGTTGAATATCCATCCTGTGGTAAATGCGGGAAGAAACATCCTGGTACTTGCTTGAAGGGAATGGGAGTCTGTTACAAGTGTGGTGAAAAAGGCCACCAAGCTCGTTATTGTAAGGGGAAGAAGGAGGCTACCAATGTTTAGTGCTACAATTCTAGGTAGATGGGGCATTATGAAAATGAATGTCCTAAGCATTAGGAGAACTTACCTCAGAAAAGGCCAAGGGATCAAGGCCAGGCTTATGCTATCACTACTGTTGAGGTAGAAGCTCCGAAAGACATGGTGGCAGGTAATTTAATGGTTTCCTCAAGTTTAGCAAATGCATTATTTTATTCTGGATCATCGCATTGTTTCATATCTTCCCAGTTTGCTAAGAAAATTAGATATTTCCAATTTTATTTAACAAGGGAGTTGTTAGTTAAAACTCCTAAGGTAAGTATCATTGCAACAAAGTTTTGTGAATCAGTCCCCATTAGAGCACATAAATGTTGATTATCTGCTGATCTTATCGTCATACCTATGATTGAGTTTGACATAATCCTCGGTATGGACTAGCTTTCGAACTATGATGCGAAGATTTATTGTAAGAAGAAAGAGGTTACGATTCTTGATGATAATGATAAGGAACACCTTATCTTTAGAGCAGAATCGTCACCACCTAATTCTTATTTAGATCCACCCCCAGTAGCTCAACTTAATTCAATTATTGGGGAGGAAGAGAATGAAATGACTGTGGGTGAGGAAAGGAATGTTCAAATAGAGGATGTACCTGTTGTGAAAGAATTTTTAGATGTATTTCCGGAAGATTTACCTGGACATCCTCCAGAACGAGAAGTTGATTTTTCCATTGATTTAATTCCTGGATCAAGGCCTATATCGAAGACCCCATATAGAATGGCCACTATAGAGTTAGTCGAACTAAAGAAACAACTAGAGGAGTTGAGTAATAAGGGATTTATTCTCCCTAGTGTTTATCCACGGGGAGCCCCTGTTCTTTTTGTTAAAAAGAAAGATGGATCTATGGGGTTATGTATCGACTACAGGGAGATCAATGCTATAACGATAAAGAACAAGTATCCCCTACCTTGTATTGATGATTTATTTGACCAACTACATGGAGCTCAATACTTTTCAAAGATTGACCTTCGATCTGGATACCATCAGTTGTGTGTAAAGAATGAATACATTCCGAAGACAGCATTTCGAACCAGGTACGGGAATTACGAGTTTACTATAATGCCTTTTGGATTGACTAATGCACCCTCTGTATTGATGGATCTGATGAATAGAGTTTTCAAGGAGTATCTCGATGAATTTTTGGTGGTATTTATTGATGATATCTTAGTATACTCTAAAAGATACAAAGATCATGAAAATCAATTGTGCATTATCTTGAAGACTCTGAGGAGGCATGAATTATATATAAAGTTTAGCAAGTGTGAATTCTGGCTTCAAGAGATTTCTTTTTTTGGCCATATTGTCTCTAAAGATGGAAGCTCTGTTGATCCTTCTAAGACCAAGGCAATCCAAGAATGGCCATCACCTATGAGTATAACTGAGGTATGCAGTTTTATTGGTTTGGCAGGTTATTATCGACGATTCTTCCAGAATTTTTCCCGATTGGCTAACCCATTAACGAAGCTCACACGTGAAGGGGTTAAATTTGTTTGGACAAAAGAGTGTGAAGAATGTTTCGAAGAACTGATGAGAAGATTAGTCAATGCTCCTATATTGACTCTACCATCGGGGAATGATGGGTTCGTTATTTATAGTGATGCATCAAAGAAAGGACTTGGTTGTGTCCTTATGAAGAATGATAGAGTTATTGCCTATGCATCACGACAGTTGAAAATTCATGAACAAAACTATCCTACTCATGATCTAGAGTTAGAAACTGTGATCTTTGCTTTGAAGATATGGAGGCACTACCTCTATGGTGAAAAATGTGAGATTTATACTGATCACAAGTGTTTGAAGTATATTTTCTCACAAAAAGAACTCAACATGAGGCAAAGGAGATGGCTTGAATTACTCAAGGATTATGATTGTACGCTACAATAACACCCGGGGAAAGAAAACAAGGTGGTAGATGCTTTGAGCAGAAAAGACCATGGATTTTTGAACATGATGAGAATTGAAAGGGATCCAATTTTTATGGATCTAGTAAAGATGGACATGGGTATAACCAGGGAAGGTGAAAAATCAATGCTTTTTCAAATGGTTGCCAAACCATCTTTACTAGAAAGGATTAAGAGTTCTCAGACCGATGATGAAGAATTCCAAAATAAGATTAAAGCTGTGAATGATGGGAGATTGAGAGACTTTGTGTATGAAGAAGGAATTTTGAAATTCGGGAAGTGACTTTGTGTTCCCGATATACCTGATCTAAAAAGGGAATTACTGGATGATGCTCATAGTTCCAATTTCTCAATACACCCTGGGAGCACCAAAATGTATAGAGATTTGAAGGAAAATTTTTGGTGGGACAACATGAAGAGGGAGATTGCTGATTTTGTATCATGATGTATTTTTTGTCAACAAGTGAAAGCTGGAAGGCAACAGCCTGGAGGAGTCATGAAACCTCTTCCCATACTGGAGTGGAAATGGGACAATATTACGATGGACTTTGTCATGGGGCTACCAAAGACTCCTAGAAGGAACGATGCAATATGGCTTATTATTGATCGTCTTACCAAGTCAGCACATTTTCTTGCTATAAGAGAAGATCTACCCCTGGAACGTCTAGCAAGACTATATATTAATGAAGTTGTGATACTTCATGGAGTACCCCTATCGATTGTTTCTGATCATGATCCCCGTTTTACTTCAAGATTCTGGAAACGTCTTCAGAAATACCTGGATACTGAACTTCATTTGAGCACTGCTTACCATCCTCAGACAGAAGGACAATCAGAACGGACTATTCAAACCTTAGAAGACATGTTGAGATCTTTCTCACTTGACTTTCAGGGTATGTGGGATCAATATTTACCTCTGGTAGAATTTTCCTATAACAATAGTTTCCATTCGAGTATTCAGATGGCACCATATGAGGCGTTATTAGGAAAGAGATGTCGTACACCAACCTGTTGGGATGACGTCGGTGAAAGAAAACTTGTAGGTCCAGAACTGGTGGAGGAAACGATGGAAAAGGTGAAGGTAATCCAAAATCACATCGAAGCATCTCAAAGTAGGCAGAAGAGCTATACCAATAATCAAAGGAAGGATTTGGAATTTCAAGTCAGTGATCATGTTTTCTTGAAGGTATCTCCATGGAAGGGAGTCATACGTTTTGGTAAGAAAGGTAAATTCATCGGACCTTTCGAAATTCTAGAATGAATTGGGGTTGTAGCTTACCGATTGGCAATGCCGCCAAGTCTCTCTAAAGTTCACGAGGTGTTCCACGTATCTCTGTTGAGGAAATACATGCCTGACCCAATGCATGTACTCACCTATAAAGAATTAGAACTGGAACCAGATATTTCTTATTGGGAAGTGCCCGTCAGGATTCTTGATACGAGAGAACAAGTACTGAGAAACCGGACGACGTGTCTGGTAAAAGTTTTGTGGAGAAACCAAGATGGAAGAGGCAACGTGGGAACCCGAGGAACATAGGATGAAGAACCACCCGAGTCTTTTCATGTGATAAGTATTCTAGAAATTTTGAGGACGAAATTATTTAAAGGAGGGGAGAATGTAACACCCCAAGCTTCTACGGTACGCTTCTCTTTGAATAATGTGATTGCGTGTGTTGTACGCAACACCGAGTTCTAACACACCATAACCAATCAAACTAGCAGTTATGAATATTAATACCTAATTTTTGAAATTATATATATTTTATATCTCAAAATGGACTTCATTTTTGGATTCGGAATATCGAATTTAGCCTAAGGTGAAATTTTGGCACTTTTCGGATAACTTTAATATTTTGATGAATAGTGAAAATTACTAAATTTTAATTAAAACAACTTTTTTAATCAAAATAATTAATAGTGATAAATTATTAATTTTAGTGGTTTTAAAGTATATTTAGAATAAATTTTTACCATTTAATATAATTTTGGTCATTGGACATAATTTTGCAATTAAACCGAACATAAACAAGTGTCAATCTTTTGATAGTTATTATCTCTTAAAAACACGTTTTTTGTTTTGATAGCGGGAATTAATTTTAAATTTATTTCTGCCACTTCTCTGTTTTGAATTTAGAAAAATGGATTCCATATTTGGAATCAATATGTTCAAATTGTGTAAATAGTTAACTTTTATTTTTAGACATTTTGAATAATTACTGCGGTAAATATTTTATTTACCATGGTTAAGGGTAAATCCGGTAAATAAGGGTTAAAAAATAATATTATAATAATACTAAATTACCCTAAAACTTGTCCTAGCCTTATTGGTTGATATATTTTCGACCATAGGCATCTTTGGGTCGATTTTGGGACCCCATGGTGCCACTTGTAGGTGATAGGGACATTTTATTTTAATTAAGTTAAAATGAACACAAAAATGACACAAGCATATATCTTTTAGAAAAACAATTTTAATATAGGGTTATATATGTTTGATTTTAGATTATAAATATTAATTAGAAAGATAAAACTATTTCCTACATAATGATATTTTATTTATAATTTTTAGACATTATATAATTTAATTTATTTATGACACAATGATGATAAATTAATTACTATAATAGTGAAAAATTAAAATAATTGATATTATAAATACCCAAATAAATATAATATGAAACATTTAATGAATTAAACTAATTTTATAGGATAATATGATATATTAGGATTGATTTATTTGACTTTTTTCGAAGTAATCAATCTGTTATGAGTTTCAAAAAAATCAACTGTTGAATAGTGTCAAAATTGACATAAAAGAGTTCTTAAAACAAATATTATATTATTTATTGATATTAAATTCCTAAAAATCTAAGGCTCGTCCAAGAGACTTATATCATGATAGGTTCATCATTAATGTACCACTTAGGGGTCTCTTGGATGTATATAGTAGGTTTATTAACCATATTATATAAAAATACAAAGAGACATTGTAAAAGTGAAACTAATTAACTTAGAGTTAATACTTAAAGATAAGGTTAATATAAGTATCCAAACCTGTCTAAATTCTATTGGTTGAGTTGATTTAGACCCATACCCACCTTAAAATTTAAATAATAAACTTTGGAGCCTTTATAAACCGAATATGAATTTATTATAAATTAATATTTCTAGCTTTTCCAAAGGTGCCCCTCACCCTCTTATAAAAGGGCACTCCTCCTTCTCATTTATTCATACCTTAAAAGCCTTTTGGTTCGGCCAAACTCTGCCCAAATACTCTCCCAACTTCCCTCACTACAACATAGATGCCTTATTTGGATCAGAAAGCCAACCTATGGATCCCTTTTGATCAAATCAAAAGGAAGCAACTGAAGAAGAGGTAATGATTTCACCACCCTTTTCCAAGTTCCTTTCTTCTTCCACTTCTTCTTCCTTTGTTGTTACCATTCTAAAATAATAACTCCAGTATAATATATATACTGTGATTTTATTATAAATATGGTACAACCATATTCAGTATTCTATCCACCCTTTGAATAACATGTCACCATACGTGCGTACGTACGACTTACCGTCTCCACGTCGTGGTGTAATTGTTATTCAATATATTATTATTTGGATGGGTATAATAATGATTTGTAACACATGTAAATAATAAATATAACATGTTAATGATTCTGAATATATGATATACCATCCATTTATATATTATTTTAATATCAAAAGAATGATATTGTCGCTTGTGTGTACGTACGGACTACCGTCTCCACAAACGTGATGAGATTCATTCTCCATCGTATCCATTAAAGTATAATTATCATTTAATGATTTAAAAATTATTTTTAAGGACTTGATATCATTCTGGATATGAATAATATACAACCTATCCATTACAAATTTGTCTTATGTAACAAAACATATAAAAGAAAACAAGTAAGTTAACACCCGAAACAACGATAATACTAAGATATTATTAACAAATCAATATTAAAAGATCATATATGATATCATATTAATGTATATGATTCTTGTATAATTTAATAAAAATTATTTCACCATTATACAGGTGGTTAATCTACCCCAACCAAGGAAAAATACAAGGTAAGGGTTATTTCACAATATCTTCATTATAGGAGGTTGTTTATACGTAATAATCTACTGGGATCTCTTTATCATCCACATCCATGTTTCTTAAAAATTTATTTCAATTTTTTTTTGATATTTACAAGAATATGGGTTAAAATAATTTATACCCTTTTTTGACTTTTTATAAGAGGTTTATAAAGGAATCTTTCCGTCGTTTTCCAAACAAGGTGCTTTTTAACCTTTTTGACAAAATTATGGTAAGAATGTTTTTTTAACTTATACGGCGGGTGCAGATATTTTCCACCGTTATAAAATCGTCGAAGCTTCCCTTATAGGCTTATAAGAATATTTTCAAAGAAAATGTTTTATTTTATATGGCTCTTAAATGATTTCAAAATAAAAAGAGATATTTCTATAAAAAGAGTTTTGATTTCATCTATGTCAACATCCTGTGTTGGATTTTACACTTATGTGAAGTTGATTTATTATGATACAAACTTCTATGTTGTATTGAAGGTTTTGTGATATGTTTGACTGTTGATGTGCTATTTTTATACCATTCATGGTTTATGGTGAAAGTATTGACATTTTGTATGCTAGTTTTAATACGAATGTTTATGTTCTGTTTAAACCTTTTCATATGGGAATGCATTGGACTTAATATGTGACGAGTGGAGCCCGCTATAGCTCCTCGATGCATCGGTAGGTCTCAGGAGACAAACTAGTGTCTTGGCATAAGTCCTTGAGAAAATATTATTTGTAGTCTTGGAACGAGGCCTTGGCTATGTGGTTATGATAGTCTGGCATTATGCATTCCATCATTATGAAAGTGGTTATTGATTTTTCATGTGATTATTCGATTAGTAGAATATCCATGTGAATAAGTAAATGGCATTATTTCATTTTATTTATGCCATACTATGTTGAAAGTTCAAGTTTGAAAGGCTTTTGTTTTAGCTATACATTGCCTTAAATGTTTATTCTTATTTATGAAAGTTTCCGTTATATTGTTATCCTTACGGGGCATTTGAGCTCACCCCTTTTCTATGTTTTATTTTTCCTAGGAAGTGAAGAAGTAAATTATGAATGACCTGTAGGGATATTATGTGGGGATATGAGTGTGGATTATGGAGAAAATATGTTGTTGTAGTAGTTTTTCATTTTATGATGTAATGTAAGACTTATAAATATATATAGTGTTTCTAAGGCTACTAAACCAATCAGTCTTTCGAGATTTGATCTTTCTTGTGATCATGCCAATGTTATGTAATAATGCACCGACTCTGGGTAACTAGGGTCGGGGCGTTACATAATATGTGGATGTGGTTCTAACACATATGTACCTATGGGTAACAAATCAAAAGATAGAACCTTGGGATTGGACAAAATTTCACCTAATGAATTAAAATGGGACTTATTGAACACTTTTTTGGATAGTCTAAGGATATATATATAAGATAATTTATATTTTTTTCAAACCATTACAAAGGATTTGAAATTGAAGACAACCGCATAGAGACAAATGTTATTGATTCTAAGAATGAAACTGTATATATATTTTTTAATTTATGATATGTGTTACACTATATTTATAAATATATAGTATCATATAAAATTATAAATTTTTTGTTCTTTTCCAGTATATCTCATTGTTTTAAAAGGGAAAATGGATGGTATATGGGTATTAATACTCTTTTTAAATGTATAAATATCCATACTCATGAAGATAATATAGTTTTTTACTTAAACTAATAAAATTATGAATGTATTTGGTAATCTTATATAGGTTTTAAAAAATAATATTTCACATATGGAACAAACTATTCCATAGTTAATTTATCTTATTTTTTATCAATTTATTAGACAGATGCCACCATTTTTTTGTGGGACTACTAGTCCAGTGTTATCCAAGGAATGTATTAATTATCTATAGAGGATATTTCTAGAGTTAGGAATGATTTTTTATGACAATGGTACACTTTATATGTATTGTATCAAAAAATATTTAGACCAATGGTGGTTGTTGATCTAGAATACTATAGGGGAATAGGAAATAGAACTCATTGAATGGAAATTTTTTATATATACATTCCCTAACAAAAATTTCCCTCATAAATAATAAAATTAAATGAAGTAAATGTTTCTTATATTAATAAAAATATATTAATAAAGTGTTACCTATTATGATTCTACCTTTCCAAGGTTATCTACATGTACTATATATTGCATACATGACAGAGTGTTCAAAATTTACCTTTCCATTGAAGGGATTTTTCCAGGAATTTGAAGAGTAATAGTCTCTCATATGATTTATTAATATGATGAAATTGTTTAATATTCCATAAAAATTGAAGGAATTGTTTATATCACACATATTAATGGTATTTCTAGATAAGAAGAGGACATTAAAATAGGATGAAAAATGGAACGAGTTAGAGAATCAGGAGAGAACATAGTGATTTCAATATTTTGAAAAATGTCAAAAAAATCACACAATCAAATGAATTATGGGATTTAGAGTTTATTATAAGTGTGGGTATATGGGTGACCATTCAAAATATTTCAAATATAATATATAACAAACATAAACACAAATTTTCAACTATATGTAGATTGGTGACTATGAAAATGATTTCCCCAAGAGTCAATGGAATCCAACATAGATGTTTCTAATGGGAGAAGGCCAAATGTCCCTAATTGAAACATATGTGTGACTTGGATTGGAAAATTCCCTCTCTACCTTAGATCTGGGGTTTTTATTGACCCCATATTGCCATCCCTCTATAGGTTAGGATGGGCTCGTGACGACCTTAGGTTCATCTGGGCATTGGTGTTTTCACCTTAGGGATGTTCGACATCATGCTTCTCAGTGGAGGAGTGATATTCTACTCAGCACAGCTTTCATTATTACATCATTGTTGAGGATCGATGCTGACTCCTCCAGCTTTGTACTCAGTGTTTTTGCTTCTTAACAGAGCATCAGCGATTTTCCCAATGTGATTTTCTTCCATCCGTCGGTGATGAATGTTGGTGCGGACCAAATCTATCAGTTTGAATTTCTCGGAAGGTCAGGTGCATCTAGGTGTTGTCAATGTTAGATACACAGTGCTCCGGAGGGGGGGGGGGTTCTCGTTTTCTGCTTGTATGAGTTTTTTTGGGCATTTATATTGTGGTTGTTTTGAATTTGTTATATTAGTTGGATATGATTTGAATTTTTTTTGGTCCATCACCGTTGGTCCTTCTCTACGTTCTTGTCATAGTGTGGCTTGTTCTAGAACATAGTGAGGTTGTATCCGCGATTGCAATCATAGTAGATCCATGCCTACAGTGGTGTTTCTAGTTCAGGATGACCTAGATTCCCTCATCTGTGGTGTTCCATCTGTGCTGGGTTTGGCCATCCAGTCCTAGGTGATGATGCATTCAACTCATGTTCCTTGGATTGTCTTCTAGGATTTTGCAGCTATATTGGTGGGGGAGTCCTTAAGAGGATGGCTGGGGTGGCCCATGATTGTCATTTTTGGATAATTTTTGTTCACAAAAAGGTGTAAGGGTTTCTTGTGTGAGGTCAGTTGGTTTAGTGGTGCACTCAGACTTTACTATGTGGATTAGGCCCCAGAAGAGGTTCTAGAGCTAGGAGTTTATCATTGCAGTTATTTTTGGATTTGGATGTTGAGAGGGTATGGCGTCAGCCATCAGAACAGGCATGTGCTTTGACACATGACACTTTCTTGTCTTTCAGTATTGAACCCGTGGAGAGATTTATCATAATATAATGATGGAGTGGGGTAGCTCCAAGTTTTCAGTTTCATTTTTCTCACTTGACTATTGGGTTGTGATTTTTTTTATGTTTATGATGTATGTCAGGGTTCCCCCTTCTTCCTTTAAAAGGGGGTTTTCGTTAAATCAAACAATTGAAGGCATTCGGGCCGTTGGATGGAGAAGCACAAGATTATGAATGAATGTAGGTGATATGGAGGCATGAAATGAAGTGGTTGTATGTACATAACAACTATCATTAAATCATAGAAATTCTATATTTGAATAATGATTCTCACATTCCTTTATATCTTCAAATTTTTTTAAAAAAAAATTCACATTTCAATTTAATTAAAGAATGGATTTGTTAGTCAAAACTCCAAGGGGATGTCACACAGAAAAAATGATTTTCTAGGAAGTATCTGTTATGACACATAAACACTCTTTTTTGTTTACATTCATATAATATGGTTGACTTCAAAATAAAACTTTTTATAATATATATTTAAAATAATATGAAAAAAAGTTACATGAAGAAGGAAATTTTTCTTTGTGATGAAGATGAATAATTCCATAGATTTAAAGAAGAAACTTCATTATTTGATTCATATCAAGATCTTCCCCCATTATATTTATTGAGTTTCATTAAAAAAAATTATATATAAAAACTTGGGATAGAGATTATAATCATAACATTCAATATATATTTTAATGGAATACATCTAAGTATTTCCTAAGGATTTACTTTAACATCCCTTAGGGCGTAAAATGAGTTTTTCACTGGTCTAACCTATGATTCAAGACCAATATCAAATAATCCTATGGAATGTCCACTATCAAACTATTTTAGTCGAATATATACATATCTGATTAGGGTCATAAGTGATTTACTCACCCTATTTTTTTGTTGGGGATCCCCTATTCACCTTGTTAAGACATAATATGGTTCCAAGAAGTTGTAAGTTGATTATAGGGAAATCAATTCAATTTGTTAAAATAAATTTTATAATCAACCATGCATTGAATATTTATTTGATCAATTTCATGGAGACAATTATTTTTTAACGATTGATCTTTTCTCTGGTTATAATCAATTTTGAGTAATCAATGAATACATTCTACTAACATATTTTTGAATGTGGTATGTATAATACATTTTTACATTAATTATATATATATTGACTAATTATAACTCCATTTTTATGTATCTAATGAATAGTGTATTCAAAGAATATATTTTTGGTTTTTTGTGGAATTAATTTATGATAGTTTGGAGTATTTTAAAAGAAATGATAAACACTATAATCACTTTATGATCATTATTGAGACTCCCAGAAGGAATACTTTATATGGGAAATTTAGTAAGTGTGATTTTTTGCAAAAAAATGATACTATTCATGTCCCTATTATCTCAATATATGAAATCTTAGTTGATCTGGAAATAATTAAGGTAGTTGGATAACGGCCTACATGGACAAAAATGAAATAGGTACATAGATTCATTAGTTTAGAAGGATACCATTGGAAGATAATTCATAATGTTTCCTTATTGACTAACAATTTATCAAAAGACACATGTAAAGGGTTATATTTTTTAAACAATGTAATGTGAAGACTATTCTCACGAACTAATGAGAATATTAATCAATTCCCGGATTTTGAATCTATATACTCAAAGTGATGGATTTATAAAATATAGTGACGTATTAATGGAGGGAGTTGATCATGTCCTAATGAAAACTTATAAATTAATTTAATATGAATCAAGGTAATTAAATAAACACCAGAAAAATTATCCAACCCATGATGTTCAGTAGAAATGAATATTATTTTCATTTCAGATAGGCATAAATTATCTCTATGGTCAAATATGTGAGATGTACAAGGATCAAAAAATCCTCAAAAACCTTTTTTCACATTAAGAGATCAATACGAGTCAATGGGGATGTATTATGTTACTATAGGGCTAATATTTATCAATACACAGCTATCATGGGAAATTAAGTAATGTATAATGTTCATCGAGTTGGAATGATCATAGAATTATGACTGAAATGAGGACTGAGAGTGATCCTATATTCATGGATCGAGTAAATAATGATAATGAAAGTATTAAGGAAGGGTATACATTATAATTTTACAAAATATTGTGAAATAATCTTCATTATAAATGATTATGTGTTCATAATATTATGATGATAATGGCCAAAAGAAAATTTACATTGTGAATGATAGGAATGTAGAAATTTTCATTTCTGAAGTTTCTCTTTAGAAATTTGGAATGATATTATGTGTTCAATCTATAGATGAGTTAAAAAAGTAGTTATGGGATGATAATAAAAATTAAAATTTTCTTATATAACATTCTAGCATGATTATATATATGGATATGTGGGAGCATTTTTAGTAGGATAACATGAATATGGAAATTAATGACAATATGTCTAATTTTTTGGGTTCTCATCAATAAAATGATTTAAAATAGTGTCATATAGGAGTCGTGAAACAAATTCTAATTCATATGTGGAAATGGTACAAAATTAAAATTGTCCTTTTTATTCGACTAACAATGAATAATTGTAACAATGATGGAGTATGGGCTATTGTCACAAACCAGCCCAGGTTGACCCCAAACCAGGCACCCAAACCGAACTTTGGAATGGCATGAAGGTCATTCCAATTCCCCAGAGGATGGAAACTACTGTCAGGAATAATTATAGTAGACAAGGGAACTATTTATCCAATATATAAACATTAAAACAAACAGAAGAAAGAAATGGATATAACAATAAACATTTTTAAAAATTGAACTGATCATCATGAATACAACAAATATTAGAGTACAATTGAAAAATACAACTAAACTCACCAGAACTGATGAGAAAATAACTCCATGTGACCCCACTGGTCACTCTCCGACAACATTATCACATGTCACTCTAGGTGATAAAACTCAAGATGAAACCTTCACAAGGTCTAAAAATATAAAATAACTATAGGCGTGAGTATTAAAACTTAGTTGGTTAACCCAATATTATATTTCCAATAAAAATTATGTAAAATTAAAGAAAAATCATTTTCAAGTTTGAACTACAAAATATAAGAGTAATGTTTCTACATTTTTACTCAAAAAAAGTGCAACCCATTTCCCTTATTCATTTTCTAAACTAGATTCGTTCAACAAGTGTTTCAATAGCATTTTCAAGGGTAAAGTGACGTTTACATTTCCAAAATAGTACAAGAGGATAAAAAATTCATTTGAAAATCATTTTAAAACTTATTATCAAAACAATCCCACAGAGTTTCATGAAAAAGTAATACACAAGAAAGAATAATAGTAATCATACAATAAGGTCAATGTAAATGTATATACAAGCATCATATTCATCACTACAAGAAACTGAAATCCAAATAAACATGGGTGAACCTAGGAGATCATGAATAATCCATAATAAACCAATACATGAGTCATAAACCCCATTTTCATGTAACACATGATGGAATCCAAATACTCAATACTCTTGGTCATCCTTTCTTGGGAAGGCCAAGGCAAAATCTCATAGCAATAAACCCAATATATCCACCTACTATGGGCCACTGGTATGTACCAAAACATACCAGCGTAGTAATCATTATTAGAATTTTCTATCAATATTACAGGTTCCTATGTCTCAATAATATAATGGGGGTGATCCAACCAATTTCAGGGAAGCATAAAATCACAACATATATATAATAATAACTCAGAATAGTCATCACCCTGAGTCGCACTAAGGACCGATCTCATGGAATTAATAAAAAAAGAACACAAAGAGTCAAACCTAGGGAACTCTAATAATGGATTACAAGGATTACTTATTAATGAAATCACATCCATTATATACATACAATCATGTCATGAAAAACATCTACCAGAGGTTTTCAAAATAAACAATTTCACCATTTTTTGCAATGTTTCCAAACATGTCTTTAAGCGTTTCTCAAAACAAACATATTCCAAATGTAAAAATTTCACATTTAATAAATAGGATTATACAAGCCATTTATAGAAGAAAAAAAATTTCATAAATATCTCAAAACATTCAGTTTACACATCCAAAGCCCAACCACTTTTATAATGATTCCAAACATGCCATTTTCTGACAACTCAAACCAAAACATGTTTTAAACCAAAAACAAATTTTTTGTACCAAAAAAACCACATAGTTCAGACATATAATTACAAAAAATTATACCTTTTTCATTCTTCCCATTATTTTATAAATCAAAAAAATCATTTTAATTCTCATTTAACACATAAAACCCAACCGAGCAATTTACGAAACACCTGGCATGCACTATGTGACAACATAATTCATTTTAATTACTTGAAAAAGAATAAAAATTAGAATTGAATTCCATTAATTTATTCAATCAACTGAACCATGTTTAAAATACCATAAACATGTTTATAAACATCACAAACTAGGTGTGAAATATATTATGACATTTAATCAGACACTTGGTGTGAACTTTTATAACAAAACAACTCCGCATTTCACAAAACCAGGAATTCAAACCACATAGAACAACAAATAAAGTTAATGAAGGCTTAAAAAATATAATCAAAATAAGTATGTTGTTAAAATTCCTTGAAAAATATTAATCTTAAATAAAAAGGATATGTGTTTTGGGAAACCTACCTAAAATCCTTGCCGGAATGGAAACGCCCACCCGATATCACAATCCCCAGGTTTATAAAACCTAAAACTATGAAGAATATCCCCAACAGAAAAAAACACCATAAAAGTCACGGGATAATAGAACCCTAGTTCGAGCATGACCAGGATAGAAGAGACAACCCAGAAATAATGGAAGGAAGAGGAAGAGGGTGGAGAAAGGAGAATAAATCTCACCTTGGAAAATAGAAAATTCGTTGTATTCCCTTAAATATACACCATTAGATGAATAATAATGGATTGAAACATCATATAGAGTCTAAAATTCTCTAGAAGAACCAAGTAACAAAGTTTTTTGGAAAATGTGTATGAATTGAATGATTTATGAATGGGACAAATTAGCTTTGTAAAATCAGAACGATTTGAGAAACGTTGAGAATTTTGGCTCTAATATGTGAAAAATATAAGATCCAAATAGAGAAAATGAAACATGGGGATGCTCCTAGGTTTCTTGGGATCTAGTGGGAGGTGGGAGCACAAAATATTATTAAAAATATAATATTATATAAAATAATTAAATTATTTTTTTTAAAAAATTTGAAATGGTCCCACTGGATGGCCTAGTACCTGAATCAATAAACCAACATGACCATGATTATGAATTCCTAAGGATTTCAAAAAGATATGGTTGCTTGAATAAATCAAGGCTGGTGATGTGGGTTTTTTAAGGAGAAAAATGTTGAAAAAATAAGTTATAAAATAACTATCATATGTTTTTAAATCTGGAAATGGACTCACGGTTTGGCCCAAATCATGAAGTAACCACCCTTTCTCCAGAAACTCTCAAATACAAAATGGGGCACAAAAAGTAGGATGATTATACATATATTGAACATAAATAATCAACATTCATCTCACCCAAAACCCATGAAATGGATTGGTATTTCTAACGATTTAGATCAGAAAAATGATATGAAAAACCGAGTGTGAAAATTCTACCTGCCATTAAAGATTTTCGCCCCCGGAAATCCATAGCACATTCCATCCAAAATATCAACACCAAAGGATTAATTATCAACATAGTCCAGCCTTTGAAGCCAAGGAAATATCATACACCATAAATAAAACATAATCTTATAGGTCAAAGAAATAACTAACTCCCGACGACTTCCAGAGAATCAATGGAAAGATCAAGCCGCCACTTCCACAACCAAGCCAAGAACCCGATTGTTGGGCCTTCTCCCAATGAACCCAAAAATACCCAAACCAAATATGAGTCATGAAAAACAAAGATTCCAGGGGATTACGGAATAGACTAACCACTATTATGAAACAACTAGCACTAGACATGTTCTTAGGAGGAAAAATCAACAGGAACCGTGGTGGGTCTCCCTACCCTTATAACCCAACTAGTAATGAACATACAAGAATTATACATTAACTAGAATTGGGCCTCACTTTCAGAAGTCACCAAAAAATCTACCAAAATAACCTACCAACCTAGGTTAAGAGGGTTATAACATGATAACTTAAACCACCCACTCCCTAACGGAGAGTATACGAACTGGTCCAACACATTCGACAATGATTAAAACCCCCACAACTCGAGGCAAGGAGGGAAGGGGAACCAATCATTGGGCCATTGAAACCACAAAAGAAATAGAGGAACCACCCAAAACCCTCCACCTATTAATAGGTTGTACCATTTCATAACATGATTCAAATTGTTAGACCATATAGGGACATTGATCTAAAACTTGTATCTGAGAAGGCATAACCATAGACACTACATGGGGGTTAATTTAACCACTCTCCTTGCGAAGAAATAAAAAAAACATTACAGTGATGAGAAACCAAAATAAAAACATAGAAACTTCCATACCACAATTGTGATGGAAAGAGCTTAGTGAAGCTATCCTCACCACTGGAGATTTATTAACTATGTGAAAAGCATCACTCAGAGGCATATAGCTAGGCCATGTTTTTTGAAGCATCTACCACATCACAGCCGGGAGCTAAAGATCACCACACCCCACGAAACTCACTTTCTCAACAACACACCTTCATATAAATAAGAACTTAAAGGTACATAGCAACATTCTCTATCACTATGACCAAGGAGCAGAATGGATGAGGAATACGGCGAAACACATCAACATCACTAAACACATCTCTATATCTAAAATAATTATCACAAAGGAAAACACATTAATTCCAGACCAAAAAGATCTCTATTTCAGAAAATGTGTTGAGGTATCATCTAAATAGGTTGATTTAATGTTTTAAATGAATCCTTTGGATAATCAGATGAATGTATTTCCAATAGAGAACCATCAGTGGCCACATCAAACCATATAAAATATCCTTATAAACCCATTGAAAATCACTCCAAACCTGATCCACCAAAAAGATCACATATCAAAACGCAGAAAGAGTATCACTTCTAGATCATGAGGAAGCATACTAGAGAAACCACACTTCTAAAACATGAAAAAGAAACCAAAATAAACATCTGGTAACAAAAAAAATTATCTTAAAACACTTTTTTAAAACAAACTAGCTTGTTGGATTTTCATACTCACTAATGGTGTTTCATAATGTATCACTCACATGCACATTTTCGTGCCACCCTGGGAACTTTACCACTAAGACATAGCATGAATACACCAACATATATATATATATATAACCATTCATTTGAGTTCCCATGAAGATGCCAATGGTTAAAACAAACATATTCATTTTACAATCCAATAAAATTCATCCTATTTCAGAAATCACATACATTCCATAGGCACACTAACCACCAAGTCAAAAACCATTTTCCTATTTCCACACAACAAACCATTTTACCAATTTTGAAAAATAAACCTCATAGGTCTACCTCAAAATCCTCTCCATTTATTCAAAAAAAAAATTCAAAATCTCAACAAACCATATTTTTCCAAGAACCATTTGTTTTATAACCCATTTAATTTTTTAAAAAACATCTTCCAAAATAATAATTCCATACAAAAATTCATTTCCCATCTTAAAATTTTCAGCAAGGTTCCTTTTCATAATCAGATAGCCACAAAAGACCAAACCCTTTTTAGGAAAACAACAACTACTAAAAACAATTCCCAAAACCAATTCATCATATTCAAATACTCTTCAACAGACCAAAACATCTTATTTTAAACAATTTTTCAGAAACATCTTAAAATAATTAATTCATTCAAACCATTTTATTTTCTTAAACCATGGGTTTATATTAACAAAATTTGACCTCAATAAATCATTCCACTTTCTCCTTTAAAATATGTTTAAAAAACCCCAACATGAAAAAATATTATTATTAAATTAATAATTGAAACCAAGCATCCGAAATTCTCACAAAAGGATTCTTAAAACATAATTTTGAATTAAAAAAAGTCCAAGAGACCAAAAAATGGGAACTGGTGTTGCTAGGTGAAATGAATATATGGTTGTTAGCCATATGTCAAACACACCACATACACATAGAGCCTTATTAGGACCATAACCAAGATTCACATGGATTTTTAGGCCCTGGGAGCTCAAGGATACCATTAATCAAACTCCCCTTATCGTATATTGATATAAAAAAATGAATAATAACGAAAGACTTTAACAAAAACAGATTTCCTATAGGCACCCAAGGGTCAGAACGAGCAAGAGTTTGCAATGATATTCCCAAACCTACCCCTAAAGTACTGAAAATAATACTCCATCTACATTTATATCCCCAAATAAAAAAGGGCTCTCTAAAAATAAAGGTCTTCTAGGAAGCAACCACTTTTGATATAATTTTGTCATGAAGCAGCCCATGTCGACCTCGAACCTGGTACCTAAACAGGGCATCCAAACTGATTTTTTGATTGGCCCAAAGGGAGTTCCCCATCCCTAAGTGATATAAAATAGTGTAAGGTAACATTAGAGTAGAGAAGGGATCAATTTATCCAAAATATATACAATAAAAAAAATAGCAGAATGAAATAGACAACCTAATAATTTTTTTTAAAATCTAAACTGGTCATCATGAATAAAAAAATCATAGAGTACAAAAGAATGATACAACTAAATTGACTAGACTGGATGACCAAAAAAGTCCATGTGACCCTACGGGTAACTCTCCAAAAAATGATCACATGTCGCTCAAGGAAATAAAACTCAAGATGAAACCTTCACAAGGGCTAAAAATAGAAAATAAATATAGGAATGAGTACTAAAACTCAGTAGGCTAGCCTGAAAATTTATTTCTAATATACATTAGTTAATATAAAAGAAACATAACTTTCATGTTTTAACTACAATATATAAAAGTAATTTTATCTACCTGATTACTCAAAACAATGTACAACCCATTTCCCTTATTCATTTCCAAAACTAGATTCGTTCAACTATTGTGGCAATTGAATTTTCAAGGGTAAAGTGAAGTTTACATTTTTATATTTTCACAAGAGGATAAAGAACATTAATTTGAAAACCAATTTCAACATCCTTATAAAAACTATCCCACCAATTTACAATAAATATAATACACAATAAGGGACAATAGTAATCACACAATAAGTGAAATGTAAATTTATATACAAGCATCATATTCATCACAACAAGAATCTAAAATCCAAATAGACATCGGTGAACCTAGGAGATCAATAATAATTTAGAAGACACCAATACATGAGACCTCATCCCAGTTGAAATGTCACACATGATGAAATCAAAACACTCAATATTCTCAGCCATCCTTTATTAGGGAGGCCAAAGTAAAATCCTATAGTAATAAACCCAATATATCCACCTACTATGGGCCACTGGTCAGTACCATAACCTACCGATGCGACAATTATTATTAGAATATTATATCAATTTTCAATGTTCCCATGTCTCTATTATCTAATGGGGTGATCAAACCGATTCCATCTAAGAATTCAATCACAATATATATATATATATATATATGTATATATATAATAAATCACAATAGACATCACCTAGAGTCACACCAAGGACCTATCTCATCCCATTAATAAAAAAGAACATAATGATTCCAACCCAAGGAACTCTAATAATGGATCACAATTATTCATCAGTAAGGATATCACATCCATTATATACATACAAGAATATAATGAGAAACATCCATAGGAGGTTTCATAATAAATAATTCCACCATTTTTCACTAAGTTTCCAAACGGGCCTTTAAGAGTTTCCCAAAACTAACATTTTCCAAAGGTACAAATTTCAATTTTATTAAAGAGGTGTATACACACCAATTACAAAAAAAAACTTTCATAAATCCCTTAAAACATTCAGGTTACACATTCAATTCAGAAACATATTTATAAGGATGCCATACAGGCCATTATTCGACAACTCGGGCCAAAACATGTTATAAACGAAAAAACCATTTGTTTGTACAACCAAAGACACATTGGAAATCCATAAAATGAAAAAAAACAATTTTACATGCTTACCATGCATTTATAAATCCCAAAAAATATTTTTCAATCACACTTAACACATAGAAGCCAACCATACAATTTACAGAACACATGGCATGCACTCTGTGACAACAAAATTCATTTTAAGCACATGAAATGGAATAAAAAGACCAATTGAATGACCTAAATTTATTTGAGATATCAAACCATGTTTAAAATATCCTAAAACAAGAACTAAAAATCACAAAATAGGTGCAAAATATAATTGGACATTTAATCAAACACTTAGAGTGCACTTTTCTAACAAAACAACACTACTTTTCACAAAACAAGGCACAAACACCACTTTTAACACCAAAAAAAGTTATTTATGGTTTTAAAAACAATAATAAGAATATTTAGAGGGTTAAAATACCATGCAAATTATGAATCTAAAATAAAATGTATATGTTCAATGGGAAACCTACCTCAAAACATTGGCAGAATGGAAACGAATACCCGATATCACCATATGAGGGTTTATAAACCCTAAACCTATGACGATGATACCCAAAAGAACTAAACCCCCATTAAAATCATGGTATAATATAACCATAGTTCTAACATGACTATGGGAGAAGAGAAAACAAATAAATAATTAAAGTATGAGGAAGAGGTAGGAGAAAGAAGAACAAATCTCATAGTGGAAACTAGAAAACTCTTTGTATTCCCCTAGATCTACACCATTATAGGCATGTGAATGGATTTAAACTTCTTGGAGGGACAGAAATCGTCTGGGTGAACTAGAGATATATATGTTTTTGAAACAATAGTAAGAATTGTTGGATTTATGAATTAGACAAATTACCTTTGACGAGTCTGGATGATTTTAGAAATATTGAGCATTTTTTCCCTACTCCATGAGTAATATGAGTTCCAAAAAGGGAAATGGAACATGGGGGGTGAACCTAGGTATATTGTGCTCTATTGGGAGGTATAATCAAGGAATATTATTAAAAAATGAATAATATTTAAATGAAATAAATTATTTTTTTTAAAAACTGAAAATGGGCCCACGGGAAGGCCCAATACATGAATCAAAAACCCAACATCACTATACTTATAAGTACATAAGGGGTATAAAAGGATATCATGGATTGAATATGTCAGGGGAGGACAATTGGGATGTTTAATGGGTGAAATTTTTTGAAAACAATGAATTTATAAATGAAACAAAATTTGTTTTTAAATCTAGAAATGAGCTCATGGTTTGGCCATAATCATCAAGTAACACCCTTTCTCCAAAAACTCTATAAAAGTAGCAGGGAACCAAAAGTAGGATGATTAGAAATATATGGAACATCAAAACTCAAATTTAATCTCTCAAAAAACCCATGAATATGATTGGGATTTCCAAAAAATCAGATCAAAATAATGATAAGAAAAACCGAGTGTGACAATTATCATTGATTACATAACCAAATATGCATATTTTCTCTCTAGAAGTTAATATTTTCCTCTTGAGTGGTTCAAAATGATATAAATAAATGATTTTTAAGACATTATGAATTAACTATTTCAATTATGTTAGATCATGATCCTATTTTATATCAAAATTATGGATGTTTCTTTAGAAATCTATAGATAGTGAGTCTCAATTGAGAAAAAACCTTGCCATCCCCGAACTGATGTAATGTCATGATGGATGATTCAAACAATGCAATGCTTGATTAGTTTGTGTCTCAATGTCTTCAATGGAATTTATGGTTTTTATTTACCCTTGGTTGACATTTCCAATAACTATAGTTTTCACTCAATTATTCAAATACTTCCATATGAATCATTAATTGGAAAGAGGTGTCGTACTCAAACGTATTGGAACGAAGTTCAGAAAATGAATATTTTAGGGATATAAAATTTTAAAAATATTACATGAAAGGTAAATTCTATTTGGAATCAAATTAATGCATTTCAAAATACGTATAAGAGTTATGATGATAATCAGATGAAATATTTGGAATTCCATGTGGGGGATCATGTTTTCATGAATGTATCTTCATAGAAGGGTGTTATAAGTTTCATTAATAAAGGTAAACTAAGAAAAAAGTATATCATACCATTTTAAATCCTTTAATTAATTCTTTTTTTCTCTTATATTTTGTAAATTATACAAAATCTTTCAAAAGTACATGATGTGTTCCATATATTATTGTTAATGAAGTACATGTTTGGCTAAATGCATGTTCTCACGTATGAGTAAATGGTGTTGTGACATAATATATATTAATATGAATAACTCATACATATTTTTTGATATTACAGAGCTGCTATTGAAGAATTAAATGACTCAACTAATAACGGCCCTTTGGAGAAATGACAATATAGAGGACACGACATGAGAAAGAGAGGAAGTTATGAAGAAGAACTAACCTCATTTATTTAGATTGAAATACCCATTAATTTTTTATGAATATATATTTGTAGTATGGGATAATGTAAATCACCAAGAATATATACTATACTACATTTAGAATAAATATTATTTCATCAATAATGTGTAACACATGCAACAATATGTTTAAGTAAAATGAAATAATCATTTAAAATATTAATTATAAATTACCATTTCAAACTATCCCTTAAATTAGTATATTTGAATATAACTAAATATATTATGAAAGATATAATTTATAAAAATTCATTTCTTATCTATTGAATATAAATAAAAATTATAATTTATAAGACCAATAATTTTTTTGATTATCCTTTATATGATGTTTTATCAAGAACCCTCAAAAGGAGGCTATTAGATGGGTAACCACACTATATAGAATCATATATTTGGTATTCAATCAGAACCTCTTATAGTAAAATCATGAATAATACAAAGTGACAATTCAATAGGAAGTATAATATCAATATATCACACTTTATGGTTGTATAACGGCTTTAATGACACCATAAATGATCACCCAGACAAGCTACAAATACCTATTATTGATCTACTTAAAAAATTAGTATGAATGATGATTTTTAACACTACAATATAGAATATAAATTCATAATTATGCCTTTATGAAAATAGATACCTTGATATGGAGGCCCGGTAGAAATGTATAGTTTATTACTAAATATCACTACATTCAAAGATGTGATTGAACTACTATGTCACTATTTTTGTTTTTGAAATTCATGGTACACATCATAAAACCATTTGGATTTATATTAATTTGAAGGATCTAGAAAAAATAATTACCCAAGGATGGTCAACTAAAGAGGTTTGGTGATCATTTCATATCATATTTTCATTTTTTATTGAGGGATGAATAGAATATGCAACACCTCTTCATTGGTTATGGATTTATCTGGGCACTCTGAAGATATGAAGGAACTCTACATGAAATTAATATATTAACAAAATGGAAGATGGATAATTTTTTTGTTTTTATCAATAAAAACTAGGTGGAGTGGAAAAGTTGAAAATATATACCATTTAGTAATGATATAATTCATCTCCTCTATTTGGAATACATAAAATGCCAGGATGTCTAATAATGATCCACACTCCAAACATGTGGGTCTAATTTCTCTATACAAGTCTAATCATGATTCATTAAAGGTTAAAATGGGTTCCATGGATAAAATATTCAATGACTTGAATATTTTAAGAATTTTGGGTGTTTCAGGTATTCCATGAAAGCCTATAGTTCTTAAATCCATCCATTCTATTCCTCTTACCATCCTGTAAATGTTGTTCAATGTTTTTGGTGCATCCCCCAGCATGCAAGGATACTTCGGTTGTGGAGGTGGCATACCCACCCACCGTGCATTATTCAAATGTCGATTTAATAACTATATTTAAATTTTTATTCCTATGAATTTGAGTTATGTTCTATGATATATTCCCTCGGTCATGTATTTTGATAGAATTTCAATTCCTTATGGATTAAATTTGGCATGAAATTTTTGTTAAGTAACTAAAATATGGATCACATGATGTTCCTTGGAAACTCATACCTCATTGGATATTCTTTCATAACTATGAAAATGATATAATTTTTTATTTGACGTACCAATAAATATTCCAAAAAAGTGGATGATTTCATGTTAAAGAGGGAGATCCAAAAAATGAGTATGATGTGGTCATTCAATTATTCATAATATAATTCTCCAATTATTGATGAAGACGTGTAGGTATTGATACAATAAAATATTTTTGAAACATATTCTATCACTTTTTTCTTTCGTGTCTATTTTTTAATAATTTTTTCCATGAATTCTCTTAAATCCTCTTTCTTCTATAGAAAATGTAATGTTTTTCTAAAAATAGGTACTTTTTCTAAAACATTTTTATATCACGCTTTGAGAAAATAATTCAAAATTATTTTTCATACAATTTTAGAAACATTATTTTACAAAATAAACAAAATTATTTAATTATTCATATATAAATTTTCTTATGTTTAATTTTGGGGAGTTTTCCAAAATGATTCATTTTTTATTAAAAGTGGGAAATACAAAATAATTATTGAAAAATAATTTTTGATTAAATTATTTCTGAAGATAAAATATATTTTTTATTTGTTTGAAAGTAAAATTAGATTAATTATATATCAATTAACCCAAATTAGTTCTTTTAAATATATTTTATTTTGAAATTTGATATAAAATCCTTGTAAACTTTAAACCTTTCCCCTAAAAATGGGTATTCTGGTCACATATATTTGATGAATATTAAATCATAATATCCCAACTACATGAATGGAATATGGAAACATATGTTCCATATTTTAAGTTATTATTATTTATATTATATAATATGTTTAACATAATTTTTTTACCAAAATTAATATTGAAAAATTAGAAATAATTTCCCTTGGTTAATGTAAAAATTTATTTACCAAGAGGTGAAACTAAAAATAAATGGGTTAAATGACCTAGAAAGTGGTGTAAAATATATTTTCATTAAACATATTTACCTTATAATTTATACTTCTCTATAATACACAATTTTTCCACTTTTTAATGTTATTAATTTGGTTACACATTTTCATTTTCAAAAATTACCAGTGTATCGTTCACCTCTCTTAAAAAATGTCTCCCAAATCCTCTCTTATTTAGAACTTCAATCACATTAGGTTCAAAAATTACTCCCATAAATGAAATCTAAAAATTAATTCTATTAACCTAGATTCCTTTTTTATAAACCCATTACAAAATGGATTTTAGTGCAATCAAAAGAGGTTACCCAATGAATAGGAAATATTCTCCAATGAGTGTTTTTATTTTATTTGTTCCTCCACCTCTATAGAATATTTTTGAAAAAAATATTTTTAGAAATGGTAAATTAATCATACTAATATGTTTTATGTTAATTTAATTACATATAACCACACCCACTTCCATTAAACTGGTTAAGGAATCATCATTTGTGTGGATGACTGAATATCGTCCTGAAAACTGATGTCATTCATTTTTGTATCACCACCTATCATGGAAGGGTTTGATTAAGGATTTAATTAATATATAGATATATATATATTATTTATAATATAATTATACTTATGGATTAATAATATGATATATACCTATTTATATTCCATTTTATAAGAGATACCATTACATCACTCAGGTGTATGACGAACTACCACATCACATGGTTATATGATTCATCTATCAGCAACTCAGTTCATGTAAAGTGATAGGGAAACGTTAATGATTATATGTGATAAATAATAAATAAATATTATATAAATGATATATGTTAAATTCTTATGTTATAATATATGTCATTTTATTTAATATATTTTTACTAAAAGAAATATGATAACGTTGTTCGTGTACGTGTAGACAAAAGCTTTTATAAATCAATGTGACTACCATTTCATAACCATTATAAATATATTATATATATATATAAGTATATTAAAAAAATAATATTTTATTATATATTATTATAATTATTTAAATATAAATTATTATTGACTGCCTTTCGATAATGATAGTTTGAAAATAAAAACATTACTCAAGCGTATCTGTGGCCTACAGTCTCCATGATCATAAAGTAATCAATTAATCAAAACCATATTTAATGATTTTTATTAGTAATATAATCTATTTTTAAATATTATAATTATATCATGATTATTGTTATGGATATGATGAAACTATATAATATGTGCAAGAAGAGGATCATTCGTGACAAAACTCGCATGATAAAGTAGTGAACTAAAATCCTGATACTACAAAAATTATGAATTATTATATAAAAATTGTTGATAGGATGTTATAAAAGGATAATATATGACATTATAAATATTTATATGGTTCTGGTGTAAGATAAAAATTCATTTAAAACCACTATTAAATAGTTCAAATCATTTTCAATCAAAACAAAGCATGTTGTAAGGGACTTCATCATAATTTCCATTCATTGAGCCATATTATAATGTTATACTCCTAATTTTTTTATATGGTGTTTAAAATACAAATTTAAAAATAAATATCCTGATTAATTCATAATTAATGGTAATTTACACTTAAATTTGAATAATTTCATCCATGTGGATTTTACAGGAAAATAAACACGTGGTAAAAGTTATTTTATAATATATCTTTCTTTTGTGATGTTTAATTTTCATTGAAAATAGTCACTTTCTCATGATAATTTTTCATCGTAAAATAAATTTCTCTTAAATATTAATATTAATTTTTGATTTATTTTATTATTTCAGAAAAAGTATACCAATGATACATAGGTTATATGATTTGAATTTTATTTTATTAACAAGGAAAATATTGATAAATATGAATCCTTTAATAAATATGAATATGTTTTGAAATGGAATAATGATTTAAGAATTAAACAGAATTTTTGATAAATGAGTAAATATTTGGAAAAAAATACATTTGTGGGGAAATGATATATATATACCCTCAATGCATCGATTTTTATCTTGAAGAAAACTAGTTTTCAAAATTAGAAATGGGTTTTCACATTATTTCTAAACTATCTTGAAGATGGATCTTAATGGTATATGTATCATTTCTCTAAGACATGATGTCCAAAAATTAAGAATTTAAATTATTGATAATTCATTTACTATTATTTTTTTACAACCTATTTTCACAATAATATTATCAATGGATTTGTGTCATTCCTAGTTATTAATTAAATATCATGTGTTTTTAGAAATTTACCATTCCATATTGATTACTTTTTATCATATCATGAATTTAAAGATATATAAAGGGAATTTATATTTATTTATTTATGTTTACATTTTTATTTTGAGTATTGATTCAATATCTAATTCACTTTACATGACCCTTACCGAGAATTTGTGCTTACCCTTATTTTGTTTCATTTCCCTAGTATATGAAGAAAATTTCACAAAATGAGTTTACAAGGATGCATTTATATATTATGTTTTATGTTTCATTATAAATATAAAATGGGGATCATGTATGAATAAATGCCTCCAAAACTGGTAAACTGATTGGTCATTTTAGAATTGAACCTCTGTATCTATGATAATGTAATAAATTAGACACCAACTCCGGGCTATTGGGGTTCAGGTCATTACAGTCGATATAAGAAAAAGCGTGAACCCAAATAATAAGAAATACATTATAAATGACAAGATCTATTATTTTTTAATTACAAGACTCAAGGAATTCTATTAGGGTGTTAGTTGATATATCATCTACTCAATGAATAAAATAATTAGTACATAATTCATGATCATCTTTTTAATAATTATTTTGTCAGACATGGTTAATAATTTTGTGAAGTTTTTATGATACATGATCATAATGAAAACTTATTAAGCATGCATAGATAATATGAATGCAATATAGATGAATTATTTATATTTATTCAAGGTTATTACTGTGAAATTTTATAAATATAAACAATAATGTTAAATATAATTTAATTTCATTTAGAGAGAAAACAAAAAATATATATACCATTAAAATAAAAAGTAACATCCTATGATTTTATAAAGTATCTATTTAAAAATTAATTTAAATTATATATTAGTTTTTTTGAATGAAATAAATTGTTTTTCTTTTTTTCACAAAACACAATATTTATAATTTGTTGTATGCAACATTGAATTTCTTCGATATCTTGTGTTACCTGAAATATCATGTTTTACCTGACAATGATATGATATTTATACTATTATTTAACAAGAAATTTATCACCTAACATTTGGAAGGGTGATAATGAACAATATTTACAAAAATTATGAATATATTGTTAACGTATGTTTATATAATGAATTCTTGGGTGACCAATCAATTTTAATTAACATATTTGTTTTAAAAAACAATTTATGCGCAAAAAAAACATAAGAATTTTTTTATAAAAATTATTGAAAGATATTATTTAAATTTATATATTATATATTTAATATAATATTTTTATATTCATTAAATAAATTTTATAAGAACAGAATGACAACTACAAAATTTAATAATAAAAACATGTATTTTAACTAAAAGAAAGTTTTACCACCTTTTAAGGGAAGCATTGTTTTTTAAACAATTCTTGAAAAATTATTATATTTAATATATAAAAAAATTTATTGTTGGAATAAATATATAAAAAATTACATTGGGTGATTTTTTTCTAAGAAGATTCAATTTTTATGAATATTGAATAATATAAAAGTTTTAATGGAAAACTAACATCTGTACTAAATAATATATAATTATTAATGATATTTTAAATTGTTTTTAAAGTATATTTAGATATATTTTAAATCTATTAATCCAATTTAGTTTATTTTAATAAAATTTTCATTTAAATTGGATATAAAAACATTTCAATCTTCTGTTTGTTCCTCCATAAAAACATTATTTCTCATCCCATCAACATGATAAATTGTAAATTAAATTATACCCATTAGGTGAAAAGAATTTAGAAAATTAGACTCTGTATTTTTAATAATTCCATTTTATAATTTGTATTAAGGCCAAAATAATTCTTTACAATATAAATTAGTGAATGAAGTTAAAATTAACTACAACAATTAAGGTAAAAATGTGTTTACAAAGTGTTTAAACATTAATATTAAGGTTCTAAATGAACTAGATACTTTCCAAAAAAACCATTGGATGAACATATTTTTTCCATATAGCATATTATATCTAATTGGGTTCATTATAAACCAAATATTATGTAATATAGAGCTCCCAATGGTTTTTAAATTTTTGTATTAACAAGAATGACACTGGACTTCTACTATAAAAGTTCCCTCACCCCCTCAATTCATCACACCTCCCAAGCATTTGGCTTCTTATAATCCCCAAAAGACAAAAATACCAAAATACTTACTATCATACTATAATCCTTAGCTTAGTTATAATTCAATCTATGTAAGTCATTTATTTTAAACTAGAATAAGATTCCCAAAGAAGAGGAAACATCCATCGACAATAACCATTATTTTTTTTCATTATCCACCCTATAAATTATTTTTCTATAATTATTTAAAAAACATAATTCTGTTAAATATAGTATTTTTTTTTTATTTTAACCTTATTTTCTAAAAGTTCACCATATTCCATCAAATGTGATATGCAATCAACATTTATTTTTATGTTATACTACCTCCTCACTTACCGATGTTGAATGTTCTTCCATGACCACCTCTCAAGGATCGAAATATTGATGGGAATATGATTTTTACGGTATATATGTTTTTTATGAATTAATTATACTTATTTAATAATTATATAATAAATACCTTCAAGCATTACATTTTTTGGTAATATGATAAAATTTTTTGTGGATGTGTGGACAACCGCCTCCTCAAATAAATTTGATTTGTTCGTAATATTCATGGAATCTATTAAGGATGGGATTTACAAATGAATTTTATATAAATGAAATATATATTATATTAAGGAAATATTTTTCTTTATTAATACATTATATATCACTTTTTTTATACCAATTCACACATTGAAAAAGTTATAATAGTATTTGTGAATGTGTGGACTACCTCCTCCTCAAAGTGATTTGATTCTTCTTTTTACCCCACCAGATAAAAAGAAAGATATATATAAGTGTGTTTAATTCTATAACATGGTATTTATTATATATTTTCCCTTATAGAGAGATAAAGTTTACTTACCTTATTTCCATAATGATAATTGAAAAATTGAAATGTTACGCATGTCCACATACGACCTACTATCTCCAAGATTTTAATGTTGGTTTATTTTTCAATACCATATCAAATGACTAGTTTTAATATAAAACTTTATTAATAAAAATAATTATTATATTATTATTATTATTATTATTTAGTTGTCTAAATAATTATCTCATTGACCTTAGTCAGCATAACAATGATATTTTTGACTCCTGAGCCTAATATGGTCAATACATCCAAATTAAATGGAATAGAATAAGTAATTTTATATAAAATTATTATTAGTGAAATTGAATTAATACTATAATTTTTAAATGTTATAATTAAATTGAATTAATAATATAATATTATTATTCTAGAATATAAAGAACAAGTGGGACGAATCTGCCTCCAGATTAGGGGATTTATATTCTCACTTTTTAATGTGACCCTTAGGCCATATTCACCATTTTTATGTGTTATTTTTATAAATAAAAAAATTATATTAAATTATTCTTATACTTGAATTTATTAGTATATATATATCCATTTCATGATCTCTTTTTCATGGGGTTTATGGTTTCAATATTTCCAATTCAGTAATGGATTGTTTTCATAATCTTCTTTCTATGAGATGATTGTTATGTTTTAAACTAATCATATTTTATATGTTTTATATAATACCCATATAAAATGTTATATCATGAATAATCACATTTTTTAATATATTATAAATTTTATTAAACACTAATATTTCATGGGTGTTTTTATTCAAATGTTTCATGTTGGTAAGAGACACTTTAAATGATTAAAGATCATTCTATTCCAAAATGATTGTAATAATATTTTAAGGGAATTTCCATCAATAGAAGTAAAAAATTCTTGTTGTAACATATCTCCCTCTATTTATATTATTCATTTATACTATCCTCATTATGTATTAGGATGTAATATTAATGTTTTAGAGAGGATTTTTATAGAACCTATTTCCTTTCCATAGGTTAATCATGTTTTAAAGATATTATTAATGATGCCTTTTATTTTTTTAAAATATTTATCACATTAAATGAGATTTTTAGGGAACCCATTTCTATTCAATGGGTTAATAATTTTTCAAAGATATATTTGTTGAACCATTTTTTCATTGGTAAATTATGTTCGATGAGATTGTTATGGAACCCATTTCTTTTCCATGGGAAAATCATGCTCCAAAGATATTGTTATGTAACAGTTTTTCTATTGGTTAATCATGTTTCATTGATATTGCTATATAAACCATTTATTTTCCTTTGGTTAAGATATTTAAATGATATTATCATGGAACCCATTTATTTCACATGGGTTAAACATATTTCAAATAAATTATAATGGAACCCGTTTAATTTCAATGGGTTAATGATGTTTCAAATATATCGTTATAGGAACACAATCACTTTCATGGTTTAATGATGTTATGAAGGGGTTATTGTTTGTTTTGATGAGTTTATGATGAAATAAATTCTTTTATGATTAGTTTTTTATAACATTACCAGGATAATTGAGGGTTTGTTTCATTATAAATCAAGTATTGTTAGTTCAATGATAAGAAAATTATATGTGGTTACATGATTGACCAAGTATTGATTTGACCATGATAGAAATCAATTTCATTAGGTATAGAATTCAACCATATGGTTATTCTATTTGTAAGAGTAATTTTAAAATCGATTTTAATATCATGTCCCATGTATGTAAATGGTTTTGTAATGATTTATATGGCTCTATAATGAATCTATTAATTGAGATTAATATCACTTGAATAATGATAATTTATTATGATATCTCATTCCTTTTTAATGATTTCAAATTTTACTATCATGGTTTTAATTTGTGTGGGTTCTTCCATGATTTGCTTATGCATATTGATTTTGTTATCAAACACTTATTAACACTAATTCTCAATTATGGAATTCTGTTTTGCATTATACTTACTAAACATAGTTAGAATTTGATCTCACCCATATTCTGTTTACTTTTCCCAATGGATTAATGACTAATGTTGAACATGTTTTGTTTATATTGGATTTCATATGTATGATGATCATGTATTAATGTTAAAAACAAAATCTAGGTTAAGTGTGAGAAAGGTTCATTTAAATTCATGTAATTTAATTATCTACGAGTTTTTCCTCATTCTATAAACTCTATACCTAAAAGGTTATAAAAAATGTATGTGATCCACATTTTATTTTTTATGATGTATGGTTTAGATAAAAAAATTCGATCAAATATAACTACATCAAACCAAGGAATCAAATGTTATGGATTTCAGCGAAGGATACATGAGTGCAATATATAAGACGTTAAAGTTGGTATCAAGGGTTTCTTTATATATATTTGGTAATGATAAAGTTATCATATAAGGTTATATTATGAGTTATGGATAAAATCATAGTACTCTCTTGAGTTCAAATTCATATAATCCCCATTTTAGGGTTTTAAGTCGTTAAAATATTGAGGATATAAACGATGTATTTACAGATTTTTTTATGATGAGGTATTTGTAACCCCAATGATAATCATGAAGTGTTTAAATAGATTATTGATAACTGAAAAAATGGGAAGGCTTGTATGTTAGTAGATAACGCATCACATTCAGCAAGGTGGTGAGGCTTAAACCAGTGACTGACGAATTATAAGTGTTTCAAACACAACCACTATTCTCTATGATGTCCTGGAGAACATTAATTTTTTTTATAAGGATTATATTTATTAAAGAAATATATTTGAATTTATTTAAGGAATAATGGTTGATTTATTTTGGATAATTATATGATAAAATCCCTATAACCATTGTGTTTAGTACTTAGTCAAGAAATTCTTGATGAATTTTATTGATAGTAATCTATGTAATTATTTGGTTTGAACATTAATTATTACTTTTTAATTATGATTATTTTTCTATAAAAATAAGTGTTATTAATTTTGGAAATTATAATACTATGTGCAAATAATTTTCTCTCGGGTTAAATTTTTAATGATGAGAGAAATATATTTTTATCCCTATTATGGTTATGTGGTCCTTAAAATTTCATTTGTGTTCATCATGCATAAAAAAATCTTAAACACTAATTACATTGAAAAAAATATGATATATTGGTTGAAATTGAAAAAATTATGAAATTATACTCCTCGTGTAATTATATTTCCTTATTTCATTTATTGGTATAGATGGTTAGAGTATTATTTAACACTAGGGAAAGTATATTGAAACAAATGTATTATCTATGTACCTTAATTTCTAGTGAAACATTGATCTATTCCATCCCAATTGACTTACGTTTGTGAGAAAATTAATGTTCCACTGATCATTCAATTGTTTGTGATAAATCAACTTAATCACTCTCTATAGTTATTTATTAATATTATACATTCCAAACTAAGTTCTTCGTTGGTGGAATCCTAGTTATGCATATTTTCATTTAATCTTTATGCTTCCCACATTCTCATTTTATTGTATTTTTTCTTTATTAAATTCCAATAATGTGGTTTCCATTAAATGAATTATATAAATAGTAAACCCACTGATAACCAAGAATAATTTTTGGGGAGAAATTCATTTTAAAGTGTGTAGGATGTTACACCTTGAGATTTTATGTATACAATTTTTTAAATTAATTTAAATTCATTTATAACATTTGTTACATTCAATAGAAATTTTATCTAGTGTCACATGCAACATGAGGTTTATCTTTTATTATACACATAATTTAGATTATTTGATAACATGTGTTACACAAAAGAACTAGTTTTACTGGAAAAACATTATAAGGACCTAGACTTAAACATTACATAATAATGATTTTTGTAAAGAATTTTACATTCCCTTATGTTAATGATCTTTCCATGTTTAGTTTTAAAGAGAATTATGACATAAATCTAATATATAAAATAGTAAAATACAAAGTGTAAACTTCCAAACAGTATCCAATTTTCCCATAATATAAAAATTTTAAAATAAATCATGATCACTTTTGTGAAAACTCATGAACTCTTCCAATTCATTAAACATCCTTAGGTACTGTCAAAAATGATAAATTTTTTGACCCACATAAAAAGGTCAGTAAAATATATAAAAGGAAACTATTAGTACATTGATAAAAAATAAAACTCAAGAAGAAACCTTTCTTTTAAATAAGTCATTTTACTAAAAAGGTTAGTACCCTTACTAAGTAAATATATTTTATTTTACATTTCTAAATCAAATTATTTCCATTAATACTCATTATAAAACCAAGAATATTCATGTAGGGACCTTGGTACGTCATCACATTGATCACTTAAATGACCCTTAGATAACCCTTACATATTTTAATTACTAAATGAACAGACTTGAATATAATTTTTGAGATAATATAAACATTACTCAATGTATTGGAGGACTATGTGGGTTAAACCGTCATTTAAGTTATAATAGGATCACCATGTTCTATGTAGGCATACTCATCATTTATAATTTCCCACAACAAAAACTTGAAATAAAACGTTTCATAATCTAAAAAATTCTTTTAAAATGATATTAAAATAACTTTTGGGTATTAAAATACCAATTTCTTCAAAAACAAACATTTTTCGTTACAAAATACATATCTATTTTGAAAAAACATTCTCAATACAAAAATATCCAAAAAATGAAAGATATTTTTAAATTTAAGAAAACATGAAATCTATAAAAGGAATCTAGAAATAGAATAATGGCCATGATGGTTAAAAACTCATTATTGCTATGTATGATAAGAATATGCCATTAATCTTTTCATTTGTCTAAAAATTACTTATAAAACATTTAAAGATATTTCATTTTTAGAAAAATTAAAATAAAATAAAAATATACATAAAATTTCCTTTATAACACATTATATCCCTAAAAATAAATATGTACAATAATATCATGAATTTTGGCCTGGATAAGTGTTTCAAATAAAATATTTAAATATTCAAAGTATCTTATACCACATTAAAATTTTAAATCATAAGCACGTTGAAAGAATAACATTTAAAAAAAATCAAAATTACATTTTTATGGATATTATATGGATATATAATGTCATTCGGTATGTATATACAACATATAATAGAATAAAAAGTGAATTTCATAATGAAATTCTAAAATGAAAGGACCTTTAGGAAAAATACCGTACGTTGCACCTGATTTGTCAGATGTGTCTTTATCATAATGAATAATAAACTTATGTTAAATATTTACATTCTTGAAAAAAAAATTCAAGCTTATTATGACATTCAATTCAAATATAAAGTATTTTTATACAACTATGTAAAAAATTAAATTCATGTCATGTTTTTATGCAAATTGAGTTTATGTGTCAAAATGGACATTGGTAGGTCAAATATGGTCAATGTAGAAATTATATAAACCTATAAAAATTAATAATCATGAAATAATTATAATATATATTCACTAATAAAATTTTAAAAACCAATCGTGAAAGATAGTTATAGAAAATGAACTAACGTTACAATTATGGAGATGGTAGGTAGTACGTATGCTTGAGTAAAGATCAAATTTTTCAATGATCATTGTTAACAGAAGGAATGAAATATTTAAACATCCATAATGATAATTATATCACATATAATGTTTTATATAATCATATATACTTATATATATAATTATTGTGATGTAAAATTAATCACATCACATCGAGGAGGTCGCTTTCCGTATGTCCACGAATGGCCTTTTTACATGTTTAGTGTGTGAAAAGGTAATAATGAAAATGATATATTATATATCTAGAATTTTAATCATATCATTAATATATATATATATATTGTGTTATTTATGTCACATATTTTTAATTAAAAACATCCTTAACACATTCCATGTAATGTGTGAACGTAACACAACACTTTGAGGAGGGGATACTCCCCACGTCCACAAACAATGTTATCATATTTAAAAAAAAGAAATAATGAAGATATGTTTTCTATTTAAATTGAAGAAATATTAAGTGAAAATTAATATCATATATATAATCTCAAAAAATTTGGTCAATCATAACACCCAACCATTAAAGGCAATAAAGGGAAAATAAAAGACACTGTTTCACGAGGTGGTAGTTTTCCTTACACACGAGTGGTTATTTCATTAACAATTTGATAGATGTCAGTTTAGATGTCGTAGAACCATTAAAAAAACAACATATAATTATATTGAATATACTTTGATAATTATATAATCATGATATAATGTGAATTTAATGGAGTGGAGAAGGAACAAAAGTAGAAATGCATGTGTATGAAAGATACATCTTCTTGGGGGAACTACTATTGGTTTGCACCAAAGGATTTATTATATGGATTCCATTGAAAATTGGGTCATCTAGGGTGAGAAGAGGGATTCTAGGAAGATTTTTTTCGAATTTTTTGATGAAAATGTTCCTAAGGGTTTTGTAGAAGTGAGTGGGGGAGTGCCTTTTTATAGTGGAGGGGGAGTGGTTTTCTTATAAATATCAAACGATAATAACTATTCAGAGGACTCCAATAAACAATGTGACAAAAATAATGATCCAAATTCTATCTAAGAGGTGGAATAGTCATATAATTTCGATCCTAGGTGTCTTGGAAAATTTTCTTTGTCATTTGGTCCACTAATATTAATGATTAACCACTATGTAAACACAATTTTTTACAATAATTAATCTAAGTAAGTTTAAATTAAATTCCATAATATTTTTGGTCATAAACTACGTTTAAATTTTTAGAAGTTATATATTATAATGAATCTAAATAAAGAATTTATTTTTCCAAATACCAAATAGTAATGTGGTCTAAATTAATTTAAAATTATTTTTGTTGGAGGGATAACAAAGCAGGGTTATTTAAAGTGAATATGTCCAAAAGATTTCTCTATTTTTTATACAATTTCAATGTGAAATTGATTAAAATGACCTAAATTATATGAAATGATATGTAATTGATATAAATATCATTTAAACCTAGTTAACAACATTATTTATTTAAATTAATTAATTATATGAAAATTAAATTTTGAACTAACATTCTGTATTATTTTGTATTTATCAAAATATGAAGGTTATTAGAAAAATACCAACAATTAACCCAAAGATAAAATTTATATTTTTATTTCAAAAATAATGATTATTTTATTTTATTAAAATTAAAAAAATATGAAAAATTATATTTAATATAGTGCTTCCATTAAAAAGTGAAAAATTAGTTTTTTTAGAAACAAATAGTTTTTAAGCATAAAACATTATTTATTCTTATCTTATGACTATAAAATATATTGGATGAATGTAACAACATTTTAGAATCTTGTGTAAACAAAATATATTTATTCATATACATTCTCTTTGATACAACAACTTGGTTATTACTACCTTATTAAATATATTAATAATATATTATTGTTTGGTATAACTCAGTCTTCCGTGCAACATAATATTTTGAATAAAATCATTGTTACAGGTCATGTATGCTATTGTACATAGAATCAATTTTAAGGTATAATTAATATTTAATTAATAAATATTTATAGATATGAAAATATACTTATTATATAATTTCCCGGTGTGTTACAACATTCTTCCCTTTGGGAAATTACATCATGCAATTTTATTCACTTATCAAATATGTGGGAATATTTTTACCTTAAATTATTTTTAGATTCCTATATTTCCCCTTCCACTATATTGGTTTACCAATAAACCTTAACCTGATGAATCAACTTATTTCACAACAAATGATCATTATAGTCAAGACACTAAATAAGGTTTTACTCATTAGTAAGATTCTCTTCTAGTTGAACTACTTCAATGCTAATATTATGAGATGAATTTGTTACAAACTTACCTAACATTGAAATATGAAATACATTTTTTACCATAGATAAACTTATATTCAAGGACATATAGTCTTAAATTTATGCATCCTTATCTAGGATTACATATGGTTTAATTAATAGGGTCAGATTCCACTTCTTACCAAAACGTATCACGTTATACCATAGAGAAACCATTAAAAAGACATGATCACCTACATTGAAAGATAGATATTTTATCTAATGATCTTCATAAAATTTCTAACTACTTAGGGATTACCTCATGTTACACAGAATCACTAGAACATTATCGTATGTTTCCTCTTCTAACATTGGTCCCATCAAATTTATTTATCAAATATCCTCTCAAAATGATGGTGTCCAACATCACAATCTATATAACCCCTCAAATGGATCAGTCAATATACATGAATGAAAATTTTTATAACAAGAAAAAAAACCAATTAAATATGTTGATACCAACTTTTTAGGTAATCCATTGAGAATGAATGAATCATATCATCCAAGGTCTTAATAATTAACTCATATTGACTGTGAAATTGAGGATGAATAATTGTATAAAAATATTATTATTACCAAATGAAATATAATTTCCCTTACAAAAATTGGATGTGATCTTAGGATCAATGAATGAAATAATGGATAAAGTCATTCCATATAACTTAAAATTATATTTTAGATATAGTCTAGAAAGCTAATCAGGATACATTATATCTTGAATAGTAAGGAAACGTGCATATTTGGTTAATTGATCAATAATAACCAATATCATATCATAACCTTGAGATGTATTTTGAAATCCTACGTCAAAATCCATTGACATATTCAATCCACAAAATTATTACATTCACACCATTTTATTTTATATTTATTTACACATCCCACAATTTTTTTTACTCAAAAAATAGTATATTGAAAATATATTTACCCATATCCTAATCAATATCATGTATAAGGTAGACAAAAATTTAATTAAATATTTATAATTATATGATATTTAAAATAACTAACTGTGTAATCCCTGTGAAACAAATTTCTAACCCAGACTTTATAGAAAAAAGAATAAGCCTCTAATCTACATGGTAGTCCAACCCAAAGTATCTTTATCCAAATATAAATTACCTAAAAAAGAATTTGATTTATATTAACTACAAAACAGAATATTTATAAACAATATTTTCTTTTATTTATTGGAATGATGATTTCTAAAGAATTAGTTTAACTACATAAATTAAATCATTCTGATATTCAAAATTTAAAGATGTAGATGGAATTTAAATAAATAAAAACTTCCTAAATTTAATCATTAGATAATTATTTATCAATAATGAATAATAATAATAGCTAATTATAAATAGTTTATAATATTATCATCATTAATTATGTAAATTACATTTTTTTGAATATAAAAAATTTATAATATTTTCATCAAACTAAATATTTTTATATTATCTATTATATGGAATTTTACATCAAATATATGATATTTTATGAATTATAATCATGTTAGAATCGAATATTTATTACATAATATTTTTATATAATCTTAATATCATATAATAAATATTATTTAAACATATTATTATTCCCATCATCAAATACCTATTAATGGGTATTAAAATTTTCATTAAATAATGTTTTAATTTAAATGATTCAAATTAATTAATTTTTAAAAAATCATAAATTAAATAAAAACACCTCATATTAAGCGTTAATTTTTATTTTATAATTAATTTAAAAATTAACAATATTAATACTTAAATAACTTATTTAATTCATAATTATTGTCATTACATGTTTTAAATGTAATTAACTTTATATTCAAATATTAAAAAATATTAATAAATTTATTTTCATTGTTTAATTAATTAATATTAAACTCCTTGTAATTAATCAATAATAAACCCTATATAAATTATGAAATGCCATAAAAATAATTTTTTTCATTATTTATAAATATATATATATAATTAAATAAATCCAAAACTGAATACTGAGAAAAATAAAAGGAATTATGTCAAATCATTTTTTATGATTCAAATTTTGAAATAATATGATGCACACTACGTTATCTATTATATTTTATGACTGATATATAGTGGATATGATACACATTATTGATGGTTAGATGTCATTATAAAAATTACGAATCATATAATGGTAATTCTACGATGCAAAACTAGGTGTAGTGAAATCATAGGTCACGATATAAAGTGTTATATGCTTAGATCAGTTGAAATATACACGATTCAAATGCATCAAAGCACAATATTTTAATATTGTATGAAGTGATACAAAACCAAGAGGTCACATAAATAATAATATTTTAGAACTAAAATTAAATATATAACATCTTACTCCTAAAACATTTTATGGAGCTGATGAATAATGGATAATCAACAAACACCCCTCTTTATGATGTATCCTTGTGGTTCACTTGAATCAGTCATCGTTTGAGAAAGATACCCATTTAATATATAATGTTCATTCACCATATTTTGTTAAGAAGTATGAATAATTTTACTCTTGTTCTAGTGAGTCTTAACCATTAATATTTCACACACAAGGGGACATTATATTATAGTGGGTTCTTATATAATTCAAAAGTCTTCTTGTTCATTATCAATTCATTAACTCATGGATTATAATGCTTTATTTTATATATCATAAAAATCATTCATCAAATTGGTCAAATCAGATGCATTAAATCACAAGTAATGTTTCTTTTTAAATGATAAAATATTTATTAGTGTTCCAAACCATCAAAATAAGTAATATTAAATATTATATAATTCATTGTAACATGGAATTCAAAACCCTATAATGGTGTTGGATAAGCTTCATAAGAGTTTGGCCAATCATAGTCTATGATTTCATAGGTTTTTTAATGTCATGGAATAGACATTTTATATATACATTATAATTTCATTGTTATTATTTTATGAAATTTCCATAAATATCATTCATGGAATTAATAAATAGTTCATACAATTTTTCCCTTGTAATATATAACTCCACCATTTGTACAATATATAAAAATATTTATATAATATTTCTCATTCAATAAAACACACTTGAACACACCATATTAAGGGGATGAAATGGTGGATCTTGGGAGAGAATGGGTAGGGATATCCTCTTACCTTAAAGAGTCTAAAAAAATGAGGGCCTAAGGGTAGTTATCAAATTGATCTCAAAATACTTTCCAAACATCCACTATAAAATATTTAGAGTAAGAGGAATTTTGTGGCGTGACCTAGGTGGGACACAGTGTAATACCCTATTTTTGGGGACATGCCATGGCATGAATAAATGGTCACGGGTCAAACTCTATCCCCATGGAAGTACTAAAAAAACCAACATGTTGTTTCATGGTGAAACAAACATGGATTGTATCATAACCAAGAATTTATGGGGAAACCACTACCATTGAATTGAGATCCCACTCGAGACACCAAAATAATTTTTTACCCTTGTAAAAGGGATTTGAAATCTAACTACAAACTATTAAATGAGGGTAAAATAACTAAAAAAATGTTATTATATTGGAGGATCTTGGCACAATTCTTTTTATGGTAGAATGACTTTCCTCCGACATGAATAACCTTTAATACGATAAAATTTGACCAATCATGTTCCTATCCTTGTTCCTTATATCCAATTTAAAAAATTAAAATATAACCATCTAATAAATTGATAGAGGTCCAACCCATCTCCCACCTCACATCACCAAAATCCATGGTCCGTTATAAACATACCAAAAAATATTTCTCATCATATAGAAATCACAAAGATCATCTAATAATATATTTTCACATATGTGGACCATCATTTAAAAATATAACCAAAAGGACCAATTCTAAAACATTAATAACATGTCATATATATATAAAAATATAAATCACACAATTTATTTCAAAACTCATTATATGATCATAGATATATTCATTGATCAAATAATGATCACCATCATGTATTGGGAGTCATTCCACTCCTATAAACCAAAGAATATATCAATTTTCAGTCCAATCACCAGAGAATACTATCCATAACCACCACCAAAACACAAAAATAATAATAATTTTTAATGCAAATCCATCAATATCAAATGTAAAAAGCAATCAACTCTAAGATTATGGTTCACATAAAAATAATAATACATACAATGTTTGATATTGACTAGTGGTCCACCCCATAGTTGCAATCACTAACCATAAATGATTCCCAAAAAATTAAATCCAAAAACTTATCAATACGCACTCCAAGACTTTTTAGAGATAAACTAAATTACCAAGACAAAAATAATAAACTATATCTCAATGATCATAGAATAATACGAAAAAAATTACTCAGAACTCCTAGGTAACTGATGGAAGAGTGGTCCTAAAAAAGAATATAACATATGTAGGAGGTTTGAATCATTGAATTTCAATTTAAAAAATTCAAATCAGTTATGAATATTGTATATCTTTGGAGGAATTCGTTTCTATACCTCACTATCTCACATTAATGATTAAATTAATAAATTTAAAAAATATGAAATTGTTCAACTAATCATGGGTAATAAAAAGGGAATGAAATTTTCAGTGTATTGATACTTTTAAAAAACTAAGTGAACTCTATCAGAATTTATTACAAAATGAAATTGTTTTCGCCATCCAAAACATAAAATAATAACTCAGTGTACTTATTTCCAAAAAGGTTCTCATTTCCCTTTTTGGTGATATTCCATTACTCAGAATATAGAGGAAAATGTACAATATAATTTTTTAGATTATTTTTCTTCTTGTTGAAAAGATTATATAGAAGTGATGATATTATAATATACTTCTTTTTGCTATTCGACATTCTATTACATGAGTTGGGAATTGTATTCTTAATTACCAATAAGAAAATGAATTTAAAACATTTATCTTGTATTACAATTTATTAAATGTAATAAATCATATTCACTGCATCTGTGTATATCATTTTACATGTAATATCCTCCTTGTATAATATTTCATTATTTTATCTTTTCAAATAATTTGTTATATTTTATTTAATATAATATTTCTAATTTTTATTCACAAAAAATACTTGGTCAAAAGAAACATTTTCACTAAAATAAATTTCTAAAAACATATCTAAAAAATATTTTATATTATTAGGTCTAAAAGATCCATCTATATGATGTATTAAAAGATAACCCCACATCATAATGTTGCAACCTACACATCACCACCTTACTATTATAAGATATGGTGTTTGAGTTCGAATTTTGATCTAAAATATTTGACTCAATCATGGATTATAATGTTAAAAAAATCTATATTAATCTTCCCTAGAGACAAAGATTTATTTCACATAATATAATATGCATAACTTCAATAATAATATTTTATGATTAATGAAATGGACCCATAACATCTTCCATCCAAATGTCTTTGACAATTATAAAGGAATTGCCCTAAAGTAGATGCAAAATAACTCTTATGAAAACCCATATTTATGGGGTACTGGATTCATTCTAACCTAGATAAAATATATACATACACAATTCATTAATTATTACACAAAATAAAAAATGTTAATTATATAGATTAAATTATCTTAACTAAAATTGATATAATCATTATAGAAAGATGAAAATCCTACACAAATCAAAATGAATCTTACTTTGAGAAAAGTTATGCTAATGTAGAGAATTTATCCTTATAAAATCTAGATTCATTCTTCTGTAGATGTGATGATATTTATAAATCAATAATGATATTTATATAAAGCTAAAATATTTTTTAGACACACTTGGTACCCTCTATACTTTATTTGATTCACCTAATACATCATGAATGATCGTTGTATTAAATTTCTTAAAAAAATTATAAAATTATACGCAAAGAAAAATTTCCAAAAAAACATCCAAGAAACCCCATATCATTTTACATACATGAAATAATGTTATATACAAACATAGTTATACCATATTGAATATTATTTAAACATTATTTTTAACAAAAATAACCCAAAATACACAGCTAGGATAATTTTTCATGTAATCATACCCATTGTGTTTATTTATAATCTGAAACCATATTTTTCACTTTAATCTTTGAGATATTATATAAATTACCCAATAAAAAAATAAGCTTACCTAAAAAGAGTGTATTAGTGCTTCATATAACAATAATTTTAAGAGAAAGTGACTCATGATTACCGTGAGATACATGAGTTTAAAGAAAATATCCCTAGGAATTTTTTTTATTCATATTCATTCTCATTAACCTTTAAACTTCTCCAAAAAATGACCCCCTATTTAAGCAACGAATTACCCACCCCTCTTCATGTTATCATCATAATATTTTCTTACTTTTTTTAATAAGAGGAACAGTCCATAATTCTACAATCCACCTAAAATATTAACATATTGTCCCATATTCTTATGAAACCTAGTGGCTAATTCTTGGAAGGTTCATATAAGAGACATTGAAATTAAACAATTGAATTCATGAAAAGAAACATTTATTTTATTAAGGATAATTATCCCATAGTGGAGTGTGGGTCACTTAAATACTAATATAGATGGATAGAGTCATAAATAAATTTATATCTAGTTGATTGTTTTAAAAATATACCTTTGGTTGTGCCTTAGTCATAATATCATCAATATGATATTGAGTGGATGGATAATCCAAGTTCACAACTTATTCCTCAACCATAAAATTTATGAAATAATATTTAATCTAAATTTTCTATTTTCTTGATTAAATAATGCTATTTTACAAGGATATAAGGATTTTATGTTACCACATGTGATGTGAGTATATGATTCCACTTCAAATTCCAATTTTTCAACTATCATTTCATTCTTATCATCAGATTTCATTCATGAGTAGATGTCATATGTTTATAATCTACCATTACTAAATAGATACAATCATTTTTATATTTTTAAAAATTAAATAAGAATTTTCCTTATATATTCTACTTAATTATGTTAACATTTATTAATACAACAATCCTACCCAATCCACATCAATATGGAAACTAGTTTCAATTACATTGTCTTGTAATCAAATAGGATAAAATCAAAAAAATTAATATAATTGTGTATTCTTCTAAAATTTATCATTATACATTCTCATGGTTAGAATTTATGGGGAAGGAATTTACATGTTTAAAAAAATACATTCAATCATGTCTCTATCAAGTGCAATAAGCAACAAAAAACATTTCTATAATGTGAATCATCAACCTATTTTTAACTATTTTATTTTTATTATTTCATCTGACTAACCATAAAAGTTATCTGTGTATTTGAATCATCCATTTGAATAATTTTGAATAAAATTATTTTTTTATTTTGATTCAGAAATATGGGTACCATTATTTCTTTATATAACCTACATGATGAGAAAAATAGACAATTCACCAACCAAAATGTTTTTATTTCTCATCTCATGTGATATAATAACATATGGAATTGTGATAAATTTGAGAATATAAATATTATTTTATCCACCTAAATAGAAACCATTATATTCTTCTCTTTTTCATTATTGATTTATTGGATTTTATTGACCACTTATCATTGAAACCAGAGCCTCATTTTTATAGATCCAACCATTAGTATAAGGACCTTCGATATTATTTTAGTATATATTAATTTTTCATTAAATAAGAAAATTTATATTGATCTTTATAAATATTAATACCTCATAATTGTTAAATATATAAATCATCCTCTATAACTATAATGAAGAATCTGGATTTATAATCAATATGATATAATTTTATTCCCATTTTCCTTATAATAGAAAAAATAAATGTTAATGTTTTAAGATTTTCTATGGAGGGGTAAATATTCATTCAAATAAATTTGATTTATATGGTAATAACTATTCTATGATCTTCTTTCATTATTCGTAATCACATTCCTATATAAATTATGTTTTTTAAAACAATTTTAATATAATAATGTATTTGTTTTTTTCCTTGGAAAAAATATCCCATGTTTCTTTCCTCTCAATTTGATTAGCTTACTCAGTCATCACCATGACAAAATTATCACCATTAAAATCATCATCAAAGGTTTTAGGATCTTCTTATGGAGAAAATATGATAACTATTGATCCCACATCCTTTTATTTTTTACTCGAGTAGACCAGACACCAATAATATTATACACAGTTATTCCTTCTCTATTGGATTTCTAATTTATAGATTCCATATCTAATAAATTATTGTCATAATAAGATCATTAACAGGATATTTATTTATCCCCTTGATCTAAATTCAACATATAAACTTCATCATCACCTTATACTTCAAAAAAGGTAGTCATATTTGAAATTCATTGACTAAAATTTCAAATATGTGCATATGTTTTTAAAAAATCATCATTGATAAAACATTAGTATATCTATTACCTCAATTATTTTCCAAATAATTTTGTTATATAACCTATATAACATGATTTTGGATAAATATAAAAGTATACTTCATTCGGTTATGTGGGATTCAAATATGTAGGTTTTCTCCTTATTTAAAATAAAACAGGTGCTCTAAAACGCTCTAATGTATTTGGGGGTAAGATTCTTCTTATACCTGGTGTCATATAGGGGTTTGTCTTTATTTTCATATGAAAAAAATATCTATTAGAGGTAAAAATAATTATGATCACTACATATTTTAAATTTATCACTTTATGTTCTTTTCTATGAAGATATTCTGATCCATGTTTTTAATAATATGATTTCTCATTTTACAAAACCCCTTTTAGGGTTCCTCACTACTAAAAGTTGATGCTGGATCCCATATTTTATAGATATTCTTCCTCCTAATTGTTTTGTAATTTAGTGCCAATATACATGTGAAATTTGTGAATATTTTACCCTAACGCATTTCTTCTTTACTATGATATTATATGATTCATTCGAATACATTATATATGGGACGACTGACTATAAGTTTACCATCTTATTATAGAGATCAATAAAAAATATAAAGTACCTATTCCATTTATATCATTATTTTACCACATACTAAATAAGTATAGATGAATTCTCTTAGCCTACATTATTTACAATTATTGGGAATTTAATTTCCCCATATATTATTACCATTTTAAAATGAATCAAATATTTGGGTGTGATCACATTTGATGTTAGGAAATTCATGAGAACTGTCATTTCAAACCACATTATTCAGTGAATTTTGGCACAAATGGGAAATCTTGTTACACCATAACCAATTTTCATCTTTCTTGACAGTATAAATTCATATTCTTAAATAGTATGAGATTGATTCTAATTATTTTATCATACCATTTAACATAATAGATACATATCTATCATTGATAGAGGATGTCTTCTTGCACATATCTTATAAATTTCTGAAGAATCACAATTTGGTAGCACATAGAAAATTATTATTGATACCTTTACCCCAAAGAACATCCATTTACCTCATGTGTCTTCCACCAACACTATACTTCCCAATGAAATTATTCTCAACCCCTCAACATTTAAAATATAGAGCTATCCATCCATGGCATATTTTACTCACATGGTGATGTCTTTTTCCCTATGATAAATGAAATACATATGTACTCCTAAATCTATGTTTTAGATATTGTAATTACTTATAATAAAATTTATCCAATATTTAACATCTCAATTGTTATCTTATTTAATCACGAGTAATGGTCCTATTCATTTTATGATGAATGAATTTATAGATCCAAGAGTTTAATTTATTCCTCCTAATTTAGAAAAACTAGAAAAATCATGGATTTTATCTTGATTATAGATGGTTCTAGCAGATATATTCAACCTTTAGGGGTCTCCTTTGAAATATATCATTGAAATAGTTATGAAACCTTTTCACCTTGTGTTCTACAAGATTAGATGAATTTTTTTTATTAAAATAAAAAGAGATATAAGGAATACTAATTAAATTTTATGGTACATCATGATAAAAAAATATCCCATTTCAATTGATAATGCCCATTTGGTGTTTTGGAACTTCTCATTGTAATAACATATGATTTTGATGTTTTTTAGACATTACAAAATTAATAGTGGACCCTTCAGTGCTATATGAATCAATTTCTAATCGAGGAGGTGATTCCTAGGGTAAACCATTAACATTGATTACTCTTTTATTGTGATCTAGAATAAAATAGACAATCCTATATCCCTATATAGATTCACACATGAGGTATCCAAAATAATATTAATAAATTCCGTAGGATCTTCCTTAGTATCTTTAAAATATAAACTATTAGTAATCCTCTATGTTATTACTATAGTAAAGTTTTTTTTTCTATCACCAATTGTCCATTTACCCATCATGACATAACCATTTTCTCATTAAATTATTGTAACTCTACCTTTCCCATAAGCTATTTGGCCTTCCATAATCTTTAGTTTTTTAAATATTGGGCCTAATATCAATTTCCCTCTTCGGCCCACCATAATATTAAATTTGTTTTTTTCAATTTCTTCTCAAAATTGTGTCATTTACTCTTTATATAGTTTACATTCATCATGGTTGTATTCACAACTACATTTCCATTATTATATTTCCAATTCCATATGTGTATTATTCATTATCCAAATTAAATCCTACTTCAAGATCACATATTCCTTTGATTCTATATTCTTATCCATTGCATCTTTCATATTACTGCCTCTCTATAACCACCACCAATAATTCTTTAATGAGGACTCTATAATCATTGAACTAATATACATATATTTCCTCTAATAATTCATAATATTGATATCGTTAATTTTTTATCCTCAAAAATTTCATTTTTTACTATACATTCCACTCACAGTCATTAATTAATTCTTATTATGAGATTCATATTCATCATATCCTTGACACTTTATAAAAAAATTCATTAAAAGGGTTATAAATTTTCTACACCTATGGAACTAAAGATAAACTTTTCCTCTCACAATTTTACCCAAATTTTTAGATTTACAGGACACGTAAGGTATCACTTCATCAAATGTTTAATACTCTCATCATAATTTTAAAAATTTAAAAACATCAATGTTTTTGGACAACAATATTAATACATTCCACCTTTATGGTTAGTCGATCAAAAAATGAATCATCTTTTTCATTAGGGATCATTCACATGTATAAATATTTATCCTACTAAACAAATTTATTTTCTTATACATGTTTTGAATATATTTTATAAATATTAATAATCATTTAATACATTTCATTAAAAGTTTTACAATACACAATATATATGTGTAGTGGGTTTTCCAATTATCCATTAAATTCATTTATTAATCTATCATCTACATCCAATTATTTTTTTAGTTTCTCACAGAAGCCTCCACTCACCTTACATACAAATATACCTTGTACTTCTAAAATGTACAAATCTATTCAACATTTTTTAAAATAACTTTTAATTTAACTCATTTAATGTTTATCATATATTTTTTTAAAATATGTATACCCTTATTGTTGAAAAATATTTCAATGCTTCTATGGGATATAATAAATTAACTTAAAACCCTTTGTATGATATCACTTATTGGTTCCAAAAAAGGAATATTCTCTTTGAGTGGTGGGGGTGAATAAATGTATATCAATTGAAATCATTATCTTTGTATATAATATTAATCCATCTTTGGAGAAATAATTTTCTATCTATCAATATTAATCTTGTGAAATTAAGGTAGTAATGTGGAAATGTTTATTTTACATAGTTTACATAAACTGGGATAATACAAGGATTACATAACGGGAAGTGTTTATAGGAACAAAAAACACTAAGGTCCCTTATTTATATATGAATACAAAAATATATTGGTCACAATAAACATTAAAACTCACTATCAACTACAAATTTGTTGAAATTATATATTTTTATATATATAATTTATCACTAATCCTATTTTTTATGATATTATTTTCAACAAAATATATATTATAAATATTAATATAATAAGATAAAACATTCAATTTATGATGAAGGGATTATATATAGTTATAGATCCAGAAATATCCATCTTTTCCTACTTCAGATCCCCTTTTTAAGAATATGAAATTTTCTTCTTTGAGTAATAGGAAGAAATAACACTATTTCTTATCTCTTCACACCATTTTCTCTTAAACATAATGAAATATTAATCACTATATTCATGTGTTCTTGGGTACACATAACATCTTTATTTTATATTACATTATTATAACAACTTAATATATTAATAGAGGAACATAATGTTCAATAACATATATGCTATAAAACAAAAAAACATAAGAGAATGTAATGGCACATGTTGTGACATATTTATTTATAAATAAATTTAATCTAATAGATATCATTTAATTAATATAATACTTGTTTTTAATGAAAAATGAAACTCTATTATAATATTATTATTTTTATATGACCATTATTACCTAACCTTTAAATTTGTGGATTTGAACAGTAATAATTTAATAATTAAAATTATATTGTTTAATTTTTTTTTAAATATACTAATTGTAGCCCTATTTATTATAAATAAATAATAATCAGTTGAAATTAAATGATACGTTTTCTAAAAAACTATATTTTTTCAAGTAAAATGGTTTCGTCACATCATATGTGATTATGATAAAAATAATTTTCTACATATTTATAATATTTATTTGATAAAATTAAATTCAATTTGAACGTAATCATATAAAATTTATCTTATGATTATTTTTTGTTATTTTCTTGAAATCTTTCATTTTTTGATGAATAGTGCAAAATACTAATTTTTACAGAAAACCATAATTTTATAAAAAGTAACAAAAAAGGTAAATTATATTCTAAAATATTTTTAAAGTAACATTATTTAAATTATATAACTATTTATTTAATTTATTTCAATATTACATTGAATTTTTATATAAAATCATTTTTTTAAATTCTATCTTTGAAAACCAGATTTCTCACTATGTCTCTAGGATAAATATTTAATTAAATTTTCCACTTATCTGACTAAAATATTTAAAAATGAATTTAATATTTTAAATATCCGTAATTTTTAATATCAAATTTGATCAAGAAGTTTTATTACCATAATTAATATTATGAATAAGAATAGTTATTTATCATGATTATGGTAAAAAGGAGCTTATATAGTGGTTAAATAAGAAACATTAGGATTAGAAATAAACCATAACTAACCCAAATAATTTTTTTGACTATATTGTGATTGCATAATTTCAATTTATTGAGTATATTAAATTTTTTAAAATTGAGGAATTATAATAATATGGGTACACATTTATCTATTCATAAAATATAACTCGTCCACCCACTTTACAATAAAAAGGCCACCCCTCTCCTATCATCTTTAAAAGTTAATAATTTTTAAGAAAATACTTTAAAAATTCACATTAAAAATTATATCCCATCACCCTAGAATACAATTTTTGATCATAAATCATTTCTAAGAAGGGTTTTTTTAATTGTTAAAAAGGTTGTTTGAAAAATGGAAAAATTCCTAAATATGTGTTTATATTTTTTCTTCTTCCACATCCATCAGATATTATAAATTTATGGTTAAAAAATATTACAATTATATCCCATATACTTATTTTTTATGAATTTAAAATAATGACATATACCCATATCCACTACCCTCAAAATGGGAAATGAAAACATTTCTTCAGTGTTTGGAGGACTACCGCCTCATAAACCAATGTGACATGTTTTCCATAAACACCTCTTAGGTTTTGTGAATAATGATTGATATAAATTATATGTACAAAATTTATAACATAATTATATATCTAGATTCATTATATCATATATATGAATTTTTAAATTTTAATTCCTTTGGGGATGTGATGTTGTTTCTCGTGAGTGTGGAGTACTTCTGGATTTCGAAGCAATTTGATTTGTTTTTCACTAAAAATTTACTTAGAAGGTAATGAGAAAAAATATAATGAAAATATGTGATACAAATTACATAAATTGATATTAATTAAATATTTATAATTTTTAAAATATAATATATCATTTTATTTCATACCATTTCACTCACTGAATTTGGATGATGTTATTTATGAACATGTGGACAAACTCCTTTATGTAGCGATGTGACTCTTTTTTCATAAAAACATCATATATATGACATATATAAGTATATTTAATGAAATAATATTTTATTTATGATATTATTAACTTTATAGAAATATAAATTATTACTATCTATATTTTCAACATGATCATTGAAAAATGGAAAGGTTACTCACACATTATTACGACCTACCATCTCAATGATCATAATGTACATCATTTCTCAAAACCATCATTTATGATTATTCATAAAATTATTATTCATGTATAAATATGATAATTATTCCATTATTATCATAATATAGATAATTTATTTATAACATCTGTATAAGAACCAAAACTATCACGGAAAAAGATGCACTAAATAACAAGGTAATTAACACAAAAAAACAATGAAAATAATGAAATATTATTAACAAAAGGGCGGTAAAATGTTATAAGATGAATATATATTTTATTATTATTTTTTATTATTGTTCTATATTATATTTAAAATAAAATTATTTTTATTATACTAGAGGTTGATACATATACAACTAAAGTTGAACATTAGAATGAGTTTATCATATAACTTTTACATCCATGAGACATATACGATATTCATAACTTATTTCCTTTTTTTTGTGAATTTAATATTAGTTTTAAATATTATAACATGAGTATCTTTATCTTAATTCTATTTACAATTTTTTTGGATTTTATTTCTTTAACGGGGAATATGATTTAAAATTTACAAAAGTAGTAGGGGATTATTTAAAAATATTATCATTATTCTGGTTTAATTTTCATTAAGTTAGACATGGAGTAAAAATTTATTATTTACATATTAAAATATATACATTTTATTCTCCAATATTTATTAATGTTATTTATACCGATATTAAACTTTTTTCTAGTGTTTTACTTTCAAATATTGAAAATAAATTTATAAGAAAAGATGAATTTATTTTTCTCTTTGGTCAGAAATAATTTTTCATCAAGACACCTATAGAAAAAAATGTAGTAAGAAGTTTTAGAACATTCTAATGTTATTTTAAAAGAATTTTTTTTACCGATATTTACATTTAATGATATATTTTAGCATAAATATTCATGTGATTTTTAAAATATGATCACATGGATTTTAAAGAAAATGTGAAAGGAATCATTAGTTTTACATGAATGATAATAAAATAATATACCACCATCATGAACACTAAATGTTTTAATTATTATAATTTTATAATATTTAAAAATATATTTTCAAATAAAAAAATTTTAAAAAAATTTTGTGAACTTTTTTTATAAATGGTAATTTTCAGTGTGAAAAGGTTATTTTCATAAAAAATGTTTTAATAAAATGTTTATGTTTTTTATAGTCATTAATGAAATAAAAAATTTAATTTTAAAAATTATCGGCTGATAATATATTTTATTTAATTCATCCTTATTATTTCAATGTAATGTTCATGGTTGGTTTTATGCAGAATTTTCAATTTCATTAGCATCCCCCATATTAAAATTAATTCTTTATTACTGTATTTATTTGACTGGGGTGTGTATTTAACAACTCACACGTTAGGTTTTAATAATAATTTTTATATTTATTATGTATATCCTCTTTCATATGTGGAATATAGAGGACTTATTATGTGAATAATGGGGCCCAAAATTATATGTCCCCTTAATTAAATAGTTGGTATCTGGAGATAAATTAGCTTAGATACATTTCATGGCCCTTAACCATTTATGTATTATGTCTCAAAATGATTCCATTATAAAAAAAAGTCATAGAATGGGGCCTTAAAGGTATGTTTGATATGAAAATTATTTTGCATTAAATCATCAAGAATGAATTCATATAAATTCCATTATATTATACATTTAGTTAGAATATGAATGGTTAGATTAAATTCCCATTTAATTATTAATATGAAATTATTTGATAACCACTTGTTACTTCTATTTTATTCACTTGATATTGATAAAATGGAATGTGTTTAAATTAATTTCCAATCCATATTGAATGTACCTCATTTATTTATTTCTTTAGATGTACCCTTAACAATATTGGGAATTTTATATCACCCATTTTATATGTTTCATTTACCCAAGGATGTTAGGAAGTGTTTTTTTTATATTTAGGAATATGATCTAGGTAATAATAGTGTCAGAAATAAAATATAATGTCTATTATTTGTTTAAAATGTAATGTGAATTCCATGTTTGTATCTATTTAACCAATACTAATAATCAATTTGGTCCTTAGGGATATGATTCATTGTATTTAGTGAAATATAATAATGTAAACATCAACTCTAGGTTACAAGATTTGGCGTTTCTACAATTTGTATAAGGGGAAGTTTAGTAGAAACATTGGGAACTAGATTACGAAATACATTGGTTAGGTGACATAACCCAAAGATAGAAATGGAGGATAAGTATAGAATAACATTATAATGTATCATTAAAGAAGATATTATATGGTGTTTTCTGAGAAATTAATCCCTATAAAAATACTAAATGTGGATGTGGATATGGAATAGACGTACCTTGGGGTAGTACGTCTAAAAAAAGAACATTATTATTGAACCAATTATCACCTAGCATATGAAAACTGGACTTACTATGCACCTGATTTGACACTCTATGGGAATATACATAGGGAAATTCACATTTTCATTACCAATAGTTATTAAGGATTTAAAAATAATTATATTCCCAAATAAACCATGTTTATGATTATGGGATTAGCTATGCATAAATATTTAAACATATTTTATGTGTTTCTCTAGTTCTGGGATTATAAATTATGTTTCATAATTTTATGATCTAATATCATGAATGATATACTTTGGATATAATTTCTTGTAGAAGTAATGGAAAAAATATCAATTGAAATAATAAATATAGTAAGAATGATTGTTTCTCTGATTAGTATAATACAAAATTTTGAAGGAAATTAGTGTCCCAAACATTCCAATAAAACAATGATATAATATATTATACTATCAAGATATAGATATAATTATATATGTAGCATGGATTGAAATGTAATTTAAATAATAAGAGGATGTAAAAGACAAAAAAATATATGTGGAAGAAGGAAAGATGTGTTTTACCAAGTGTGATAATTTTTGAAAGAGACACCATGTATCATGCTTGAAGAGAATGTATGTTTTATACAAGTGTGGAGAGATTTTCTATAATTCTTAGGATTGTAAGGGAAATATTGAAACATACTATTTTAAACAATTAAAATATAAGGATACGAGGAACTATGAAAATGAATTCCCCAAGAATCAAGGAAATATATATATAAATAAGATAGGTGTTCATTTTCAAGAATATGTTATTACAATAGATGAACTAAAATTATTAATTTTCTTGTTTTTGGAAATGATAATTGTGTTATAAGATTATTTTATAAATTATATTCAATATACAAGAATAAGTAAATGTATAATTATTGTATTTTAGTCCAATTTCTTAAAGGATTTAAGAGAATATGTTGAATGGTTCTCATGAAAAATAAAAATGATTTGCTGATATTTTAATCCTCTTGTAAAAAACATTATTAATGGAGGTTAACCATTAATATTTTCATAAGGTTGAGATAATAATGATATGTTTATGAGACATTATTGGTGAACATAATATTGGTGAGAGGTTCAGTGGTTTATCTCATGTTTATTGGATTTTATTTTAAGGATTAATTTAAGGGATATATTTAAAAACCTAAGATTTACATTTCAGAAGAATAAAAGTTCTAATTAAGGGGTTTTAGTGATCATGGTATTCAAGTATTTGGAATCTGACATTGATATCCATTTTATATTTTCTAGGGTGTATAATGTTTATTTCGCGACCCTCTTTCTAAATTCGGTAATACATATTTTGGATGAACATTAGAGTAAACAGTTTATAAAATATGTTAAGATGAAGTATTTATGAAGTTGGATAATTTTTTAACCATTTTTTTGTATTAATTACTTGATTAATACATTTTTATGATTTTATATACTTTATGATCCCTTAAAATTTAGTTTTAGTGATTCATGCACAAAAAATTATTTTCCAATATTAATTTCATATGGTAAGAGACAATGTAGAAATTTAATAAAGAAAATCCAAATAAATAAAATTTGCATGTGAAGTAGATATATACAAGTAATTACATTTTCATATGTTATCAATCTTGATGGTATAATAATTCCTCAATTTGATGTAAATGATAGTGAAAAAAATGTTATCCGTGTTCCTTTCCTTGTAATGAATCCAATATCCCAAAAAAGTAATCACATATTTATGGATATTTGTTCATTAAACATATCTTCATAAAACACTTTCTTATGATTACTTATATTAAACAATATCTATAATTATATAATTTCTTCTCCAATACCTATATATTAACTTCCAATATCTATTATCCAAATTTGAATACATATTTTGTTATTATTTTAGATGAAATTTTTACGTCCCCTTATCTCCTATCAATATGAATTTATATTAACCCATTTTACATTGTGGGTTTCCAATAATGGTATTTTCAAATTTCAAACCCCTGATAAATTGGATCAATATTAAATTATGATGATACAATTTATTTAAGGGTAGTATAATGTAACACTATGATTTTAATAGGGAAACATAGTGTTCAATTTTATAAATGAATTACAATTCCAAAATATGTATGAAAAATTTACACCAAGAGACTTAATGATATATTTATTTTAAATAATTCCAATGCAACTGATATCTCTTTTGATGGAGAAAATAATGGGTCTAAATGATACATGATACTCTATAAAAAACAATTATATAAAGATGACCTTTATAATATCAGTTTTAAATAGGATGGTGTTATTATTAATCAACAAATTATGAAAATTATATTTTATATACAAGTATAAAATAATATAAATGTATATCATTTAATTTGAATAAAAATAATATTTATTTAAAAGTAAAAGATGGGTTTTTTGAAAACTGTATTTTTCAATGAAAGATATTTTAACACTTCTTGACCATATAAGATAAAAATAATTTATATGAAATACATAAAAATTATCTAATAAAATTAACTTCATTTTTAATATCATAATATCGAAATTATTATAGGCTGAATTTTTGTGATGTTTAATTTTTCGATGAATAATGAATAGTGTAATTTTTTAATAAAAAATGGCCTTCAATTTTAATTATTTATAATGATAAATTACATTTTAAATTTGTTTTAATGTAAAATTATGTCAATAATATATATATTAATCCAATTTTTGCCTTTGGGATAAATTTAATTTTGAATTATGATATAATAATTTAGAAAACATTTGAACATTTTCCCTTTAAAAACTATATTGATTATTGCATTTCAAGGATTAATTTTAAATTTAATTATTCCATTTCAATGAATGAAAATTTGAAAATTTTATTAAATATTTACAATAATAATAAATTTACTAAAAAACATGGTAAATTTAATTTTTTACCATAATTAATATAAAAATAAATAATATTTATCTTGTTTAAGGTAAAATGGGTTTACCTGGGGGTTAAACTAAATATATAAGGGTAAACAATTACCTAAATAATGTAAAACTCCATTGTATGGTCATATATTAATGATATAATTTATAATTATAGATAATAATATATTTATTCACCATTTTAGAATGTAGAAAACTTGGGTGCACCTTTTTCTTTTCAAAAATTACAAGTGTGACCCTCAACTCCCTTTTAAAAGGCAACACACTCTCCCCTCTTATTGACACCATAAAACCTTTTTCATTTAGTAAATAACTAAAAAAATAAATTCCCAAATTCTATATCTTTACCCAATAATAAATGGTTTGATAAAGAATCAATCGTAGTAAAAAATTAGGTATAATCCAAAATAAGTGGTCTAAAAAGAGGTAAAATTCCTAATTATACATTTTTTTATTTCTTCTCTCAATTCCTTATAATCTAATATATATATTATTATATAATAAAACCATGATCTCATATATAGTTATCTTCTCATAATTTAAAGGATCTAACTATACCTACATCCTCTTCCCTCAAATGGGAAATAATAAAATCCCTCTTGTGTACGGCAGTCTACCTCCTTACGAACAGGTATGACACAATTTCCATCAATACCTATCATGATAGTGTATTATGATGATGTATCTTAAGTGTATATATTTTAATGCCTCAACCCAATTTACCTAGAGTCAGTGCATTATTACATAACATTGGCATGATCACAAAAGATCAAGTCTCTAAAGACCGATTAGTTTAATATCCTTGGAAATACTAGATACATTCATAAGTTTTACATTACATTATAAAATGAAAAACTACATCAGCATAGTCTCCATAGGCCACACTCATATTCCATAGACTATCTATGCATGTCATTCATAATATACTTCTTCACTTCCATGGAAAAATAAAAAATAGAAAGGGGTGAGCTCAGATGCTCTGTAAGGATAACTATATACCTGAAACTTTTATAAATAAGAAAAACCATATAAGGAAATGTAAGACTAAAACAAAAGTCTTTTAATCTTTAACTTCAGCATAATATGGCAATAATAAAATTAGATAATTAAATTTTCTTATTAACATGGATATTCTACTAGTCTAATAATCACATGCGATATCAATAGCCACTTTCATAATGATAGAATGCATAATTCCAGACTTCATAACCACATAGTTAAGGCCTTGTGCCAATACAAAAAATAAGATTTTCCCAAGGCCTTATGCCAAGACAATAGTTTTTCTCATGAGACCTATAGATGCATCGAGGAGCTATGGAGGACTCCACTCATCACTTAATAAGCCCAATGCACTCATCATATGAAAAGGTTTAAACATTGCATAAAAATTTAAATTAAAACTAGCATAAGAAATGTAAAAACTTTATCCATAAACCAGGAATAGTGTAAAAATAACACATCCATAGTCAAACATATCAAAAAACATTCAACACAATATGGAAGTTTTTTATCATAACAAATCAACTTCAAATAACCTTAAAATCCAACAAAGGATATTGACCTAGATAAAATCCAAAAAAATTTAGAGAAATATATATTTCTATTTTGAAATCATTTAAAGTCATATAATTATAAAAAAAAAATTATTTTAAAAATATTCTTATAATCTTGTAAGTTAAGCTTCTATGATGTTATAAAGGCCGAAAATAGACACACCCGTCGTATAAGTTAAAAAAACGGTCTTACATTAATTTTGTTTAAAAGGTTATAAAGTACCTTGTTTGGAAAACGACGAAAAGGTTCCTTTCAAAAAATATAATGTCAAATAAGGGTGTAAATTACATTAACCCATTGTCTAGTAAATAGTAAAAATGTATTGAAATACATTTTTTATGAAAACACAGATGTGGATGATAAAGAGGCCTCAATAGATAATTACGCAAAAACAACCTCGGATAATAATGATAATGTGAAATTAACCCTTACCTTGTAATTTTCCTTATTTGAGGGTATGTTAACCTCTTGTATAATAGTTAAATCATTTTTATTAAATTATAAATAACTATATGCATAAATATGATATCATATATGATCTTTTAATGTTTTTTTGTTAATGATATTTCAGTAGTATCATCATTTCGAGGGTAAAGTGATTCATTTTCTTTTATATACTTTGTTACATATGTAATGTTTTTTAGGGATATGATGTATCTTATTAATATTAATAATGATATTAAGTAATTAAACATTATTTTTAACCATCAATTGAAAACTAGTCTTGAATGGATACGATGGGGAATTAATCTCATCGCGTTTGTGGAGACGGTAATCCGTACGTACGTAAGAGCGATAATATCCTTATTTTGATATTAAAATAATATATAATTGGATGTTATATCATATATAATGAATAATTATCATGTTATATTTATTATTTATATCATTTATATTCATTATTATACAATCCAAATGATGAAGTATTTGAATAAAAAACTACACCACGACGTGGAGACGGTAATCCATATGTATGCACGTATGGTGACTTTGTCATTTATAGGATAGATTGAATAATGAATATGGTTGTACCATTTTTCTAATAACATAACTGTATATATAAGATATTGGAGTTATTATTTAATAATGAAATCAATAAAGAAAGAGGAAGTGGAAGAATAAAAGATCTTGAAAGAGGTGATGAAATATTTACCTATATTTCGGGTTATCCCTTTTGATTTGATCAAAAGGGATCTTATTTTGGATTTATGACTAAATTAAGGCCTATAAGATGAAGGGAGGATAGTTAAGATAATATTTGGGAAGGGTTGTTTGAGCCAAATGACTTTGAAGGTGTGAATTTGAGAGAAGGGGAAGTGTCATTGTTTAAGTGGGGTGAGGGGCACCTTAAAAAAAGATTGAAATATTATTTTATAATAAAATCATTTTCGGTTTATAATGGATTAAAATTGATTTATTTCATGTTTAAGGTTGTGATGGGTCCAAAACCACTCAACCAATAGGTTTTATATAGGTTGGGTCACTATATTAACCTTATATTTCAGATTTAACTCTTAGTTAAATAGTTTGACATTTACCATGTCTCTTTGTATTTTTATATTATATGGTTAATACACATACTATAAAATTCCAAGAGAACCAAAAGTAGTTCATAAATGACATGTATAATATTTTTAAGCCCTTTGGCCAAAAATTATTCATTTAAGAATAGAATAAAAATTAATAATATATTATTTGTTTTAAAAACTCTTTTATGTCAATTTTGACACTATTTGGTATTTTATTTTTGATAAATTTATAACGACATTATTACTTAAAAAAATTCATTTAATCAACCCTAACATGTAATATTATCATATAAAATTAGTGGAATTCATTAAAAGTCGCAAATTAGATTTATTTGGATATTTATAATGTAAATTATTTAAATCTTTCATTTATAAGGTAATTACAACATCATAATTGTGTCCTAAACAAATTTAATTATTTAATATCTAAAAATTATAAATAAAAAACCATTATGTAGAATGTTTTTTATATTTCTTATGAATATTTATAGTCGAATTTATCTCATGTATAACCCTATATTAAAAATAGATTAGTTATTAGACTTTGATTTTACCTCTATTAACTATTCTTTAAATAAAATAATAATAAATATCCAAATCTAATCCAAGTGGACCTAAAGGATCATATTTTATTACTAGGGTTATTTTTTGTCGAATTACACTTATAAAATAGAATTAATACATGTTTTAGGGTAATAATAATATCATTTTCTCCCTTAATTACCCTATTTTCTTTTAACTATGGTAAATAATAGTAAAAAGTTACTATTCAAAAAAAATTATTTTAACCTTATTGAACCTCATTTTAATTACTGATATCAACCTTGTCTCTTGTAGTTTTGAAATTCAACACCCATAATCTGTAAAATTATGTTTTATACAAATTTTCAAATGCTCCAAAGAGGTGGGTAAAATACGGTAAAAAGTTCAATAAATTTTATATATATCTAAACTCATTATAAAATGACTCCAATGAATAACATTGAAATTATATAGGTATTTTGTATCTATTTTGACTTAAAATAAATTTAAATATAATAATTAAATATTTAATTAAAAAATCGGTTTTAAAAAATAACGCATTGTTTTTCACTATTCATCAAAAATTGAATGTTTTCAGAAAAATACCAAAAATTCACCCAAAGCTAAATTAAATATCCCAAATCCAAAAATGATGTAAATTTTGAAAGAGAAAATTAATAAAATTTCAAAAAATTGGGTATTACAATTTATAACGGCTAGTTTGATTTGTTGTGGTGTGTTTGAACTCGATGTTGCGTACAACAGATGCTATTGTATTATTCAAAGGGAAACATACAGTGGAATCTTGGGGTGTTACATATATTATATTAATAAAATAAATATAACTATAAATATATATTTATTATATCATGTATTAATTTTCAATTTCCATAAAATAGGGTATATGATAACATCACTCGTGTTTACAGAAGTGTATTGCCTCGTGAAGTGATATGATTTGTTATTCAATAAACCATTATATTTAAGGTAATAAGAATCATAATCACATTTAAATTTTATATAAATTACATAATTATTTTATTAATGAAATATTTATCACCATTAAAATATAATATACCATTATCATACTTACCATTTCCCTCATTGAATGATGATAACTTCGTTACTGTATATGTGTATTACCACCTTCATGGGGTGATGTGACTCTATTTTCATCACCACAAAAAATTTATTACATATATTAGTATTTATAAGGAAATTATATTTTATTATGATATTATTATCATTATGATGATATAAAATATTAAATACCTCTCTTAAAGAATGGTTTAAAAAAAATATAAATGTTACTCAATTGTACAAATGACATACCTTATACATCATCATAACATATAAGATGAATTAAAACAATCATTAATTATAGGTATAAAAAGTATAATTTATGGATAATTATGATAAATATATCGTAATTATCATTATTTAGATAATTTATTTATTTCCCTTTTTAAAATGGGAACATTCATAGAAAAACACTAACGAAAAACAAGGTAATTAACACTTAAAACAATTAAAATATTGAGTTATTATACACAAAATATGTTGTGAAATGTTAAAACGTGATTATTTATGGTTAAATTTAAATGATTATGGTTATTTAATATATTTATAATAAACCTATATTTATTATATATGAATTTTGGACACACAAAAATTAATTTGAACCTAATGTAAGGGGTTATCATCTCAATTTTACTGTCGTGATACATATGCCATATTCACCACTTATTACCATCATGATCTATATATAATTACACTACAATATGTTATATCACAAATAAGTTTATATTTAGGATATTCAATGTTTCTTATGATGTTACTTATTTCATGGGGCTTGTGATTTAAAAGTTGTCAAAGGGGTGATTGTTTATTTCACAATCTCATCGATATTAAGGACAATTTTGGTTTCTGTTTCACATAGGGTAATTATATATATAAATAATTTAAAATTAATATATTTTATTCTTTAATAGTTATTCAAGGATTTTTGTAGGTAATATAACCATTTTTATACTCTTTTTAACTTACAATAATTGAGTTTTTATATGAAAATCAGACTTTATTTCCCTCTTTAGTGAGGAAATCATTTTCTTCAAATCTGATATTTTATAATAAGGTATAAAAAAATGTTCTTAAACATTAAAAATTAATATATTAATGAAATATTTAACAGTTTTTTATTTTTAATAAATTTTTTGAAATAAAAATTCATCTTGTTTACAAAATAAGGCCAATTTGGATTTTATTAAAATTGTGAATTAATTTTTTGCTTTAACATGTACTAAATTAAGAAATTTTATATAGTTACCAACAATCAATATTTTAGATATTATTTTACATTTTTTAAAATTTCATCATAAATTAAATTTATTTTAAAAAAAATTGAACTATTTGTTTTAAATGTTTATTTTCAAACTGAAAAGTTTATTTCCCTCAAAAATTATTTTAATGAAAATATTACGGTATTTCAATTCATTAATGACAACAATAAATTATTTTAAATATGATATAATAGGGGTATTTTGTATAGAAATGTTACATATACATTATTTTGATAGTTAATGATCAGTTTGACTGAGGTTATACAATTTTATTACCATTCCCATTATTATTCTAGATGGTTTATGATTATGAATTTTTAATTTTGGTATGTATTTATCATTTCACATGTTCATTTTTAATACGAATGTTTATGTTGATTATTTTTTACCCAATTAAATGTGATAATTCATTTAAAATAATAAGTGAATATTCAAGTGAGGAATTAAATAGTCCCTTAATTCATCAATAAGTCTCCTGAGACAAATTATATTGTATATTTAGCTTAGGAATACCCATTTAGGTAAAATTTCATCTAGTTTATCCTTAACAATGTGAAGTATTAGGTTGAGGCGTTGATTATATTTTTAATACATACATCATTATGCATTACATCATTATGAATCCAGTAATTGATATTCCATGTGATTATTCAATTTGTTATAATATACATGGATAAGTTTCAAGCTCATGTGATTGTTTATATGAAAATATTTTATCATTATTTATTTATTCCAAATCATTCTAAGGATATTGATTAAATATAATGTGGTTGATTTATTTTCCATCCCATATGGATTATAATTTATTTATTCATAGATTTCATTTTACCCTTTCTCTTACTAATCATGTGTTCTCATGACATTAGTATAATTTATTTTGACAAAGATACGACGAAATGTTTTTTGGTTGATATAAATGGATACTTTAATGATAATAATGGCCTTCACAAGGAATAAACATTGTGTATATCATTTTTACAATATAATTTTAATTTCTTGTATGTATCTATTTTAACAAGACTAATCAACTATTTTATCATTGTGTATGAGATTCCTTATATATAGTTACAATGTAAAAAAGTATAAACTAGCTCCAGGTTATAGGATTCATAGTCACTGTAGTTAGTATCAGAGGGATTTTTTTAGAAACATATGTTAGGGAACTTTATTCAATAAAACAGAGGTTAAGGAACATGACCCTCTGATATAATATGAGAATAAGTATAAAATAATATCATAAATAATATATAAATAAGATATTATATGGTATTTTAAAGTAATACATCCCTTTAAAGATACTAAAAATTTATTACATTTGAGCGTAGAGGTACCAAGAGGTTATAACTACAAAAATTATGAATTTGGAGTAAGAGAATCATCACCTGGTCCATTAAAATGGTGCATACTACACACTTATTTTAACAGTACTATGGGATATTCTTAGGAGGATTCACAATTAATTTAAAAAAATTTATGAAGTGTTTAAAAATTAAGATATATGCAAAGAAACAATGCTTTTTTTTTAATGAGTTTATCCTATCAAAAATTTATCAATTTATGTTATGTTTTTCACTAGTTTTGGTGTTATACATTACATTTCATAATGTCATGATATAATTTTCTGTATTTAATAATATTAAAATGGAGGATAGTATAATTAATGGGAATCATATCAATGAATATAATCCAATGATTAAGAATGTTCATTCCTTAGATTAATAAAATCCATTCATTCAAAGGAATCTAGTATCCCAAACATTATCATCCTATAAGGACATAATATCATGTGATATAAAGATATAGAAATAATTAGATATGAATTATGAATTCGAATAGAAGCTAGTTGTAAAGATGAAGGTAAAGAAAAAATGGACAAGGGGAAGAAGGAAATGTTGTGTTTTTTCATATATAATAATTCTGGAGAGAAAAACCATGGTACTTGATTGATGGGAATAATAATTTGATACAAGTGTAGAGATAAAGGCCTCCATTTTCATTATTTTAAGGGAAAGAAACAAATTTTTAATTTTCAAAGAATAAAATATAAGGATATGAGGAACTACAAAAATAAACACCCATATTATCTAGGGAATATACCTCAAATGAAGATAATGTTTGATGATCAAGTATATATTATCACTACAGAAGGAGTTGATTGATTAATGTTATTGAGTTTTAATTCAAGAATTATGTTATTATATTACATTATAAATGTTATTATGGTTATAATAATCATTAAATTTATAAGTTTTGTTTTGAATTACTATTTTTGTAAGGATTAGAGTGAATATGTTAATTGGTATAAATGGCCAAAATGATTAATTTAGTGAAAAGTTGAACAACATATGAAACACATGATTAAGGAAGGATATCCCTTAATATGATCTAGATTTGTAGATAATAATGAGTTGTTTTTGGGATAGTGTTGGTGACCCTAAAATTGGTCATAGGTATTATGTTTTATGTTATATTTTGTAGATTTTACAAAAAGTATTTATTTTTGTAATATATTCGACAACACAAGACATGATTTTTGTAAAAATTAATGTTTTAATTAAAGGAGTGCATTAAGGTCAAATAATAATGGAATCTGTTATATTGAACTTTGGGTGTTATTCGACAAATTTAACTAATCATTTTGATTTTAGTGAAGATGTGATGAATATTGTGTCACATATTTATGGGTCTTTGGTTGTTTTGAAAATATATTTTAGTGAATTATGGATAAAATGTTTCTTTTTATGATATTATTTTCTTGGAGTAAATGATTTGGTTGATATTGGTAGAATAAAAACCAAATGATTAAGTTTTCATTATGAAATAAAAATATATCAAGTTATTAAATTTTCATCAGTTCTCATTCAAGATGGTATATTGATTCATAAAAATATGGAAGAGGATATTGAAATAAAAAATTTGTCATAATAAATTCTTCTATTATTAAAAAATCATCCCTTATCTCATCGTAGATTTATAGTTTTGTGCACGTTAACCATCACAACATCACCCAAATTCTCTTTATCAATTGTCTCAAACAAAGTATATATTATTTATTCCTTTCTTATATTTACATATCTTTACATCTCATCTATTTTCTATAACTAAGAATAATGTTTATTTCATTAGTCAAGATATCCTTAATACATACATTTCTATCTTATGAAGAGGATGTATTATTAAACTTGTTTACAGAGTAGGTTTCAAACAATGGTGTTTTAAAATTTCTAACCATTTATTACCATGATCAATATTAAATTGTGAGGATGAAATTTATTTAATTAGGTATAAGGAAACACGTAAATATTTTATAAGAGGAACATAATGTTCAATAGTGTATATGCAACACAACAATTTTTTTAATATAATGTAACACCAATATTTTTCAATATATCTCTTTTTAAATAAATTCAATCTCTTTTATAGCTTATGTTGTGTGGAACACTATGATTAATTGAAACATGATACACTATTAAATTATTACTATTTAAAGATAAACACTATAAAATTTCCTTCAAATTTTAGATTAAGAATAGTTAATAACAAATTATTAAAAAATATATATTTTTAGCATTTATAAAACAAATAAAATATATATTTATTATAAATTAAATTATATTCATTTTAATGTAAAAAAATATTTTCTGGGTAACTTTATTTTTTAAGAAAATGATTTCATCACTTCTCCTTAACTTATAATAAAATTATTTTTTATCAATTTTAGAAAATTTAATGTAAATAATTAACGTAATTTTGAAAATTCTAATATAAAAAATATATTATAATGAATTCATGGTATTTTTCTATGATGATTCTTTTTTTATTAATAACGAAATATACATTGTTTTACTTAAAACTACTATTTCATTAAAATTATTTATAACGATAACTTATATTTTAAATTTTTAATGTAAAATAAGTAATATATATATACATAAATATAATTTATGTCATTTTAATCAATTTAATTTTTATTTTTTTAAAACATTTAAATCTATATATCATTTTCCATTTAAAATTTGGCATTCTCATTGTGTCTAAATGATTAATTTTAAATTAAAATATTCCAATTATGGGAATGGAATTGTAAAAAATAAATCCAATATTAATAATAATAAATATTTATATTATCTAATAATGTCAACTTAATTTTTTCTATAATTAATAGTAAAAACGATTAATATTATTGACCGTAGTTAAGGTTAAAATTGGTTTACCTATGGGTTAAACTAAAACTATAAGGTTTTAAATAAACCCATAACATGTACAAAACAAAATGTATGTCCATATTAAGACCCTATAATGTATAATTATTGTGAATACTACATTTTAACCTTTTGATGATAATAAAATTGATATACATTTTTCTTTTGATAAATAAGTGTGGCACTAACCTCACTTATAAAACGGAACCCCCGTCCCCTCATCTTCATTCCTTAAAAACCCATTTTTGATCTAAAAATACTTACTAAAATATTCATGTACTCTATACCCTTATCCTAGAATCCTTGTTTTTTCCATTAATAAAATCTAGGAATATATTAGGTATAATCCTAAATATGTGGTCTGAGAAGAGCTAAAATTCCAAACTATTCTTCTTTTTTTATTTCTTCTTACACATACTTCAAATTAAATACATTAATTCATATTGAATAATACTATTACATAAAATATATTATAATTTTATTATGTTATGTTCATAAACAATACCAATCTAATATTTCCTCAAATGGAAAATGATAACATCACACGTGTGTATGACGTACTACCACGTCACGAACCGATGCGACACATTTTCTATCAAAAGATCCCATTGTTATCTATAATGATGTATATGGAGTATATATATATATATATATGATATTAATGATATATTTATTCCAATAGAGTAAATATATTATAAATTCATTTTTAAGTTTCCATTTCATTGGGGATATTATTGAGTCACCTCTGTGTACAACAAACTACCACCTTGTAAAGCAATGTGATTATTTTTTCACTAATACATTATATTTAATGTAAAAATAGAAACATATGATGAATATATGTTATATAAATGGAAAAATATGATATTTTTGACATATATATTATTATGAAAATAAAATATATCATTTTTACTACATTTTCAATCACTGAATATTGAAAATGTCATTCGTTTATGGGTGGAATACCGCCTTCACAATCTGTTGGGACTCTCTTTTCAGCACCGCACCATATTAATGATATATAAATAAGTATAATTTGGGAATTAATATGTTAATTATGATATTATTAAAATTATTTTATGATAAAATATTAATTTTATCCTTTATATAAGAATCGTTAAAAATTATAATTTTTACTCATGTGTACCTACGACCTACCATCTACTTGATCAGGACATACTTCATTTCTACAAACCATATTTCATGACTATAATTAAAAATATAATTTATATATAAATATTATTATGGTTTTATTATTATAATTATATATATGATGGAATTATATCTTATATAAATGAACCATATCTTTTATTTAAAAACAGGAATGGGAAATCAAGTCAATTAACACTGTAAACAATGAAAATAATGAAATATTATCAGCAAATGTGTGATAAAATATTATAAATAGATTAAATATGGAATTATTTTTCATATTATAATTCTTAAAAATATTTATAAAAAATATATATTCATTATAAAGGATTTTTGAACACATAAAAAGGATGTCAAACCTAAGGTAAGGGTTTCTCGACTAACTTTTACATCTGTGAGACATATTACTTATTCACAACTTATTTAGAGGGTGTGGTGTATATGAATACACATTTATATTTTATTTAATGAATATATTTATATTTATGTTATTTAATGTATCATAAGATTATATTTCTTTAATGGGAAATATTATTTCCAATATCCAAATTTAGTAAGAGTTTATTTTACAATCTTATCAATATTTGGGATTTTTTTTGTTTAACATATCCTTGGGGGAATAACATGATATCTCTATCTTAGAATAAATTTATATTATTCTACACCAATTATTCATGATCCTATGAAAGTAATAGTACCATTATGCCTCTATTTGGGACCAAAAATAATTGTGAAAATGTTTTTAAGAAATTCCTACTTTATTTCTATCTTCGGTTAGAAATCATTTCTCATCAAAACACATGTTTTCCAAAATTTTATTCAAAAGTGTTTTTAAAATTTCAAAAAGGTTCGTTAAATCAATTTTACTAATTTTTAAAATCTAAAAAATGGTTTTAAATTAATCTCTTATCATTTTTAAAACAAGGCCAATTTGATTTTAAAAAAATTGTAAAAGGAATCTTAATTTTAATGTATAAAACATGAACATAAGTTTCTACCTTATTGACCACTAAATGATTTAATAATTATTTATAGTTCTTATTATATTATTTTGAACTAATTTTTTCTAAATGTTTTGTGATTTTTTTTTATTAAATGTGATTTTCATATTGAACTGTTTATTTTCCTTGAAAATATTTTTAATTAATTTTTTATGGTACTTACATTCGTTAATAACACAACCCATTTCTTGTATATTTTATCAAATATGGTTAAGTTTTATTGAAATTTTACTTGTTATTTTTTTGAATGGTTTACGATTAGTTTGACTGAGGATGTATAATTTTATTACCATTCACCATATTATACTAGATATTTTATGATTATGTTTATTTGATTGGGGTATGTATTTATCATTTCATATGTTTGTTTTTTAAAATAAAATTAATGTTAATTATGATTCACCCATTACATATGATAAATAAATTGTAATTATAATGTGTATAGCGGGGTCCATAATTTTTAAACCCCTCGATGAATCAGTAGGTCTCTTGTAACAAATTATCTTGGATATTAAAAATCGTTTATACCCATTTATGTGTGATTTATTGGATTGAAGCATGGAAATTAAGAATTATTTAAATGTGGTTTTGACTGTATTTTTATCAGTTCAGGAATTATGAATTCCATCATTATGAATTCTGTCAATGAAATTCCAAATTAGAATTCTTTTAGTTAAAATATTCATTATTATTTTTAAATGACATGTGACTATTTATGTGTAATTATTTGATCCTAATTTATTATTAACATTATCCTTTCAATATATTGGTCAAATAGAATATGGTTTAGGTATTTACCATTCCATATTGATTATGATTAATTTATTCATATATTTAGATGTAATGTAACCCTTGATAAGAATCTGATAACACCACCTTCTTATGTTCTATTTCACAGAGTATACAAGGTAGTATTTTATGATTGATGTATATGGAAATTATAAGGTCAATAATGGAGTTCACAAAGAAAAATAATTGTATATGTTATGGTTAGGCTTTTATGTTATTTTCATGTATGTATCTAGTTTGCAAAGGCAACTAAACTACAATGTCCTTAATGATGTGATTAACTATATCTAATGTCATTATAAAAATGAACACACAATATTCAGGTTATTATGGTTTGGGGGTACATTTAATTTATATTTTTTAATATTTTTTTGTTTTTTTGTGTAATAAAATATTTTCATTTACAAAACATAAATCATTTTCAGACAAATTTTTTTTATCTAATATAAAATAGAAAAATAGTTCCTAAAATATTGTTTGTGATTGGATATATGATCATCGTATCAATTTGAAAATAAATTCCACACCCACAACTACATCCTCCAAATCTCCACCTTCCCTTTCCAAGATATGGTGCTTGTAGAAAAATTCACATTCATAAAATAATTCATAATCATGTCATAAAATATCAAAACACTGTATATCAATAGTCAATTAAAAAATGGTTTCATATCTTAATCTCATTTTTCAAAAATTCATTAATCATATTTCATTATTAATAAGTGTAAATTTAATTACTCCTAGATAATTATCCTTTAATATAAAAAATGATCCTCATGTAGAACTAAAATGTCAGTTATCAAAAATCATATTTACAAAAATCCATTCCATTCTTATGATCAACACATTTAAATTAAGAAATATTCTTTGAGCTTATGATGATCTCTATTTATGTTTAGACATAATAAACGATCTTTATATAACTCAATTTGATCCACCAAGAGCCTTGTAATCAATATCAAACCAAAAATGATGTTTGTAAGGAGAAAAATTATACTTATATAGATCCTTCATCCTCAAAAAATCATAAATTAATTATAATGTGGACATGTGGATGATTAATAAATATATAAGGATCTTACACATATCTAGAACAATTTTTACACACCTAGTGTTGCCTCCATGCCTTTTAATTACTTTCTTTCTCCCTTAGAAATGACCCTTATACAAAATGGATTAGCCAAAATCTCAAATGATCCAAACTAAATCATAGAAAACATAAATAAAACCCCAAATATTTTTTCCAAATTAAATAAATTATTATCATGTTATATTCTTGGATACATTAATTATTGTTTCCACTTTTCCTTCAACAAACACAACACAAATGCAACACTAAATGAATTTTTTCAATACATTCATACCACTAAAAACAAAAAAAATAAATTTACAGATGTTTTCAATTCTTATTTGAAAACATTATAAATCACTTTAGAAACACCAAATATGAAAACACAAATTAAAATAACCCACTAAAATTCAAGGGTTTTCACTAAAAACGCAAATCTTAACATCAATGGCCACACCATTCTTATATTGTCCAATAAATATCCCCAAAATTTAGAATAAAATTTTAAATACCACATCAAAAACCATTATTATTATGATTAATAAACACCTTAATATTCTATTCTATTTTACACAATATTAATTCCACCAAATGAGTTTTATTTCAAACCACTATTTTCTCTCAAAATTCCAAAACCTATGAACCAAATACATATAGCTACTAAAAAAACATACTCAATAATCAATAAAAAATTCCATATAATCTCTATCAAAAGGATCAACCTGTATAATGTATTTTAGAAATAATTGATGATATTATTTGATTCATAAATTTTTAGTGGATCCTTATGGTAAAATATATTCAAAAATAACAAATAGCATCATGTTTCAAATCCTCTAATTGATTAATTGGTGATTTATTAACAACTCATTAGATATCAAATCGACACCATGACACATCTCTTGTCTTATCCATCCCACACTAGGGTTAATAATTTTAAACCACACTCATACATATAGTTATTATTGTAAAAAAATGAACTTAATTTTGTGAATGAACTTTTCAGTCATACTAGTGCTTACTAGGACACATGTAACCTACCTTCCAAGTCATGAAAACCAATATTTCCCTATAAATTACATTTTTTTATCCCAAAAAACATTGATACCACTAGGGAATGATGAAAATTTGATAACTAGAATCACACCTATGTAAGTGTTATTGTACGACCATAGTAATATCTCCCTACATTTTAGATGATTTAGACTAGTATCAATGGTTTAAAAAGATATGTGTTTACAATGACATGAATATTAACTCCCTAGGATCATGCCCAATTATACTGAAAATATATTTTATCATATTTAAACTGTAAAAAAACAAATATAAAAATGATACCAGCTACCAAAAATAGATCATTAGATATATAATTGAAATATTATGACATTAAAATAAATTAAAAATAAAATAATAAATTATAAATTATTTTGATGAAATTGTAGTTTTTAATTAAAATCCATTATTTTAACTGTTAATCAAAAAATGAACCATTCGAAAAAAAATCAAGAAAAAAAATCATAAGATATTTTTGATATTATGTTTTCAAAATTTTAATTTTTTTTCTTATATAAATTGCATAATGTGGTTAAAATTAAATTTAAATTAATTTTCATTAAAATGATTAAATAGTCTTTTAGAAAAATAGTGTATCATGAAAAAAATTTATTTTTTTCATTAATTGTTATGATTATTAATTATAATCAATATAAAATGAATAAATTTTGGTAAGATATATATTTTATTATGTTAATTAATCCTATTTATAACCATGAATCTAATAGCAAGGTAATAAAAATTAAAATAATATTATTAGTATGATTTTTTTCAGTAAAAAAGTTTGTTCTGGTAATGGATGATTCATATAAAACACATTATTACGTCTGATGCAATCTAAATCATCATTTCCTATAAAAAACACCATACAATAAAATTTTATTATTTCAGGATTTTTTGGGTCTTACAATATGCAAGTTGATTGTATGGTTATTCAATATGTAAGAGTGATTGTAAAATTTATATGGAAATAATGTTCCAACATGCATACAAGTTTTATTTACTCTTTTTAGAGGTTTTTATCGGAATCATGTTATTTTTATGGATTTGAAAATTCTCTTATATTTTGGTTAATGAAAATTATTATTCTAAAGGGTAAAAAGTATAAATTATTGAATCAGTTGTTTTTGTTTTAAAATAAACCATTACGAGTTATATATTTCAATTATTTTATATTATTAAATGATTTATAAAAATATTTGGATAGAGATGGTGATCAAATGGGTTTTAAATTTTTTATTTTGAGAAAAAGTTTATTTTGAAAAAGGTTAATTTTTCTATGTATTCATGAAAACAAATTAATTCTTTCTTTTTAATTCCATTGATGATAATTTTGATCTCATACCATATTTTAAAAATATCTTTCATAGGGTTTAAGGATGACTATGGATAAGTATAATTCCATGATATTTTGTTTTTACGATTTTTTCATGAAAATAAATCATATTATATGTTAAATATTTTTATTTGAGAGAAAATGGATAATAAATAGATGTTTATATTTTTTAATAATTTGTATTATTATGTAAAATTTAAAACATAACTCTCTAAAATGAAAAACCTAAAATATATTTGGGGATATAGGAATGTTAATTATAGTTTAGTGCCACTAGAATGTGAAATGTTTAATGATGGTTCCTTACACTAGTGTCCAAAACACCATTTACCAAAATTACAAATTAAGTTTCCCAAAATAAAAATTGATTAATTTTCTCATAAGTCTCTGGAAAATCCTTAGTCATAATCTCTAATTAAAAAACTACAAACTACTATGAAACAAAAAAACTATATTTATAGATCAAAATCAGACCACCACATTGATCTATAACTGATTACCCACACTTCATAAATACTTATAAAGAAAAAACACAATCCACATATAGTGGAACTAAAAAGAATTTTCATCAACCAATCTTACCAGTTAAAATCTCCATAAACCATAATCAACTATGTACCCAAATCCATATTAACACATTCTTTCATTTTACAAACATCTCCCTTATTAATGTTCTTCTATGAAGTCAAACCACTCGACTAAGGGTTTATAAAAATTCATATCATTATTACATTTCATCAAGAACATGAACCATTTATAATGGAAACCTTATACGTGGTCCCATGCCCATTTAAAATCAAAAAATAATGGTATCACATCCTAGGACATGTACTATTTTTCACCTAGAATCCCGATGACAGTTTGTTTTCTGATCATGTAAAGGAGAACAAATACCTTTCACACCCTTCACATTCTGAAAAGCTAGATCTTTTATGTAACCATTTTAGTACAAATTGTGTCAAAGAAAAATGATATTCCTTGAGCCACTACTTGTCTTTCTCCCATGGATATAGACTCATCTCAATATACTATGGTCATCTCACATTGACCAATTTGAATGATGGGTCATTACATAAATAAACACCACTAACTTAAACACTGATGGAGGTTATATCAAAAAATATATTAACATAGGCACCCAAATTACATAAACCCACTATACTAAACATAGATAGAGTTAGTCATTAATTATATAGAAACATAAAGAAATTTAAGAACTCAGACCATCGTTTCAGGTACGTTTTTATATTTTCTGGTGTTTTTAAGAAAAGGGGAGTTTCTAGGAATTTTGGAAGTACACACCGTGTAATTTATAAGTACATGTCATGTACTTCGATGCTGTATGAGGCCGTGTGCTGGCCGTGTTTGGGCCACACACACGGTGATGTTGGGTGATGTGGAGGCCGCTTAAAGCGGAGTACGGAAAAGCCTAGTAAACAATGTGTACTCCAAAAGTACACACCATGTACTTTCATTTTTTTCATTAAAAGGATCGGGGTCACGTCTAATTACCAGAACACGCTTCTTCTCCAGCTTCTTCGAACGAGGGTGTCCCAAACGGCCGTGAATCTCCTCTAAGCCCCCAGGCCTCCATTCGTTCTCCGAATCGACCACCGTCAATTGCGTTGGAATCACATCAGTATGCTATTCGTTATTCTAGTGCGTCATTTTCCAATTCCTCTTCTTTTACATGTTATCATGGGTTTAATGTTTTTTGCATTTTTAAAGATATATGATGTTCTAATGAAATTCTTGCATCGTGGTTCAAGTTTATTGATCTCCTAGCATCAAGGTAGGCGGTTTGTGCCTTTCCGTTTGAGGTCTTTGAGTTTATGTGGAATTTTCACCAATACCCTTGAATGGGGTATTGCGTGTTTACTATTTTGTCCATGTTGTTTTTCCTGGATTTCTTGTATTCTTGTGTGGAGATAATTTGGCTATGTATAAGTATAATTTTTACGATTGGATGTTTTTCCCATGCCTTGTTCTGTTTATCACCTTTTGGTCTTGTTATGCCTTTGGTCGTTATACCTGTTTTCCATGCCTTGTGACCGTAGGATGTAGTATTGTTCCCTGAAATACTTGATATTCTATAGACTGGTTATCCAAGTAGCTATTTAGGTTTACTTTGGCCATATAAAATTATTATGCACTAAATTTAATGGGGCCATGAGATCCTGGTGTTATAGACTATAAGGGGATAGATCGAGTTAACTTCCTTAGAGAGTCTTGGACATTGTATACTATAGTGGATAGACTGAGTGCGCTTCCCAGAGAGTCTTCGATATTATAAACCACAGAAGGATAGACCAAGTGAGCTTTCTCAAAGAGTCTTGAGTCTTATAGACTACACGAGGGTAGACCGAGTGAGCTTCCTCAAAGAGTCATTTTTTTGTTTGAATTTCCATAAACCATTCCAGGATATAAGAGGAATTGACTGAGTGAGCTTCCTCAGAGAGTCTATGATCGACCTAAGGATATAAGGGGAATTGACCGAGTGAGCTTCCTCAGAGATCTCTAGACCTTGGGGCTATAAAGGGACTTGACCGTGTGATCTTCCCCAGAGAGTCCCAGTGTACCTTAGACTATAAGGGGAATTGACTAAGTGTGCTTCCTCAGAGAGTCTTATAATTTTATTATGACCAAACAAGAGGGTATAGGCTAAGTTTACTCCCCAGAGGGTTGTTGGTACTTCTTGGATAAGAACAGAGGGGTTGGCTGTGAGTACTTCCTAGAGGGATTCCGATTTGTGGTTAGATGTTTCCTTCACTATTGCTTATTTGATCTACAGTTTGTTTACTTCTGTGTATCATCCGGTTTACTATTTACTATTTGCTGTTTACTATACTATTACCTGCCATATAATCACTGATTGTTAGGCACAAATCTTCAGGTGGTTTCCTATTGGGATTTAGTCTCACACCCAGTTTGGGTCATGCTTTTGGGCCTAAACAGATTATATTTATGCAGGTATAGACAAGGGAAAGTTCCCTTCAACTTCAGGTACTTGATTAAATTAGAGTAAGAGAGAATGGGACCAAGACAAGGCTTGCGATACTGAGGAGTTTCTTATCTGTTTCTACTTTGCACATTGGTTTAGTATTCTATTCCACATTGTGACTTGTTTGGCTACTTTCCTAGATATATGTATCATGCATCATTTCATATATATATATATATATATATATATATATATGTGTGCACTAGTTTTTTATTGATTTATCCTTCCGCTGTATACTGTTGTTGGATGTTTATTGCTTCTTCTATTGTATGTGTTGTTTACTTCCACTGTGTACTCTGCCAATGAGGGCATAGTTTCCCCACTAATACACCCAAGGCCCTCATTGTTAGTCGACAGCCTCTGGAATTCGGGGAAATGTGTTTGAGGCCATGTGACCAACTGGGTACGGGGTGCCTCTGGGCGACTTCCAAAACTGAGATGTTACAAAGTGGCATCAGAGGAATTCTTTTCTCTTGACTTACTGTTTGGAGCCTATAGCCAGGGATAAGACATAATAGATACTTAGTAATAAGCTATTCCTCGGAGTAGCTAACCCGTATACAGGGAAAATCCAATCTACCTCATTTATTGTAATTTCATTAGGTTTTTCAATTTTTATAGTTGATATAATTTCATTGTTGGGTGATTCACAAGATTTGTGCGGTTACCACTGTTGTTATTGTGGTTATATTTCTATTGCAACCCGATGAGATGAGGGTATCCCATCGCATGCATCATATAGGAATTTCTTAGAAATCACATGCCATTCATTCTGGCCATGTTATCTAGGATGCATTATCCATTGCATGTTGTTGTGATAGATGTTGTGTAGATTATGCATGCTGTTGTGATAGAATCATTGATAGAATCTCTTCTATTTGATAGAGAATTTTTTTTGTATAGTAATTTTCTTAAATGTATGCCAAACTTTGGTTTTTGATGTGTTATGGGCCCTCATGGACGGGAATTTGGTGGATCATTGCCTCGTTTCCTTGTGATAACATATATAAGATTTCAAGATATGATTCGTGAGGAATATGGGCCCTCAAAGATCTGAATTTGGCACCTTAAATCCAGCTTTCTGTGTTTTCTGGGCTTCAGATCAGTTTCTGAGATACTGCTTAGAAAAACCCAGAATACACAGCACATACTTTATTAATACACGTCCAGTAGTTTTTAAATTGTGTCACTGACTATGTGGGAAGAAACATGGGGTTGTGAAAAATCATCAGGAACATGCCTTGTACGGTGACTACACGGTGTTTTGTAGTGACCGTGTGTCTACCCGTGTGACTAGCGACATGGATCGATGAAACATTAACTTTACACGTCATGTGTCACGAACTAGGCCGGGTCTCCATCCGACCCAACACCCGACCCGGTCCGTAACACGGCCAGAAGGGCATTCCAGATCCCCACGGGCTGGCACAAGTGCCCCAGTAACACAAATAAAATTTGGGAATGATTTACCCAAATAAATAAATATAAAACAAACTACTAGCTGAATAAATTGAAACTAAAGTAAGAAAACCAAACAAACCATTATACCGAGTTCGGATTTAATGTTTACAACATGGACTAAAAACCCAAGAGGAACTGCAATAAAGGAAAAAAACAAAAAACACCAACTCAAACCTCCAAGCACTATGAGGTGCAACAACCTCAAGCTACATTCACCAAACCAACATAAGGACACTGCTGACAACACGAACCACCAACATTGTGCACTATTCCTCAACCTGGAAAGCAGAAGAAAGAGAATCTACATACACCCAAGGGTATATGTAGGGTGTGAGCTAATAGTCCAGAAGGATGCCACCGAGAAAAGGTTCCATGCATAATTATTAAATGACAAATACATATGCAGTTTAATGGAATAAAAATAAAGAAGTTCTTAAAGAATTTTAATGAAAAACTTTTTTAAGGGAAAACTACTCTAAATGGAAAACAACTTAAATTAACACACACACACACACACACACACATTCTTGGTAACCCCAATGTCACACCCTGTACCGACGGTGAGCGCAGAGCAAAATAGGAGGACAATACATGGGAGAGGCCCTAAAGATACAAGAGGGAAGTGGGACCCTATAACATCATGTCTCAGTGAACAATGTTACAGGAACACAACAATATATGTTCTCGTGCACGAGACACTAGTAGGGAAACACATCCATAACCTAGTGGTCTCCAAACATCATCCAAAAGTTTAGTTAGTGTTGTAGTCGTCAATCCAGATATGTGAAACCGGGCTGATGCCACTTCCGTATCACTAGCGCAATAGTCCTAGTCCACCCTCCTAGTACCCAGGCTTCCCATTTGTGCTCAAGTAGTTTAGAGTTCACGTCATATTCCAAACATAAACCAGAAAAATGAAATGAAGTGTTATTTATACCCAACATTACACTCGCACACACAAAAACCATTTAAAAAAATAATAAAAATATGCATGCCAAAAATATCTCAAAACTAAATATGCATCACTTACACAACCAATTAAAATGACTGCATAGTCAAATAATCCACTTTCAGAATCAAAGACACCATTAAAATAATTTATTAAACAATTTCCACACACGTCGGATGACTTTACGCACAAAACAAATTCCTATGAGTTAATCAATACAATTTTTCACCCTTAATAATTATTTAATAAATCAATTCAAATTTTCATAAATAACTTTTAAAGAGAAAAACATAGCTTTACATACTAGACCGACCTAAACCCCCTTACATGACCACACACACACAATGCCACCTCAGAAACACAATCTCCATCACACATAAAATTTAAGAAACCACCCGCACAGTTAAAAATACAATTACTATAATTAATTGAACGTCCAGAAAAATTTTCCATGCAATTTCAAAATATGCCAGATGACTTTAAACACCAAAGACTCATTAAAAAGTCCATTTTTGACTAATCACAACCAGACGCAACCTGAAAACACCAATTTCAGCCTTTTTTCACATCCTAACAAATTAACTACCCAATAAAGAAAAACTAATCAATTGTGTAACATGAGTTCTCACAACATCAACATACTTATATCATGAGGCACCCTACTTAACACATCAAAGCAAACGAAACCTCAAGTAAAATTGAACTCACACCAAAATAACAAACTAGTAAGCCAACCACACAACTAAAAAAATCACTAACAATTAACTAGAAATAATACTTCAACATATAGTGCCCACATAGTATAAACATTCTACTAAACAATTTAACTGAAAATTAAACCTAAGAGAAGACCAATTTCGCACAATAAAAATTAATTAAATTAAAGTCTAAATTAATTAAAATTGCAAATTAATTAATCAAATAAAAATTAAACATGGAACCACCTACCTCGAAATGTAGGAAACCTCACGATCTTGGCACGAAACTCATACCGCACGCCAAAAACAGCATAAACATCACAATTAATCCCTAAAAACAAGAAATCAGAGCAATTACACCATAATCAGACCAAACATGATTCGAAAACCTAAATTACAACTCAATAAAATTAAAATAACTATCAACCAAGGTATAACACACTTACAGCAAGGGGTCTGAGAAGTTGTACGAGCAAGAGGTAGGGTGTCGGAAGGAGTCGCGTCGGCTGGACTCGTCGGAATAAAAAGGGGGGGGGGTGCGACCAAGGTTGTCCAGCAAGGAGGAGGGTAGTTCGATGGAGAGGGAGAGGTGGTTCATGGCTCAAAGATTCAAAGTAGGGGGGGTTGCGTGATGGCGGTGCACCAATGGAGTTCATCGGGGTAGAGACACGGACCAGGTGGCTGGTCCGGTTTGGAGAAGGGGCGAAGGGCGTGTGGACGGTGGCAGATGGCATGGTGGAAGGGAGAAGAGGTCCGCACATGAGGTGTTCTACACCAGTGGGGGTCACGTGAAGGGGAGGGCATGCGGCGCACAGTGCGCCAAAGGAGTCTGGCTAGATGGTGAAGAGGCTCGGGTAGTCGGTCCGACTGGAAGAGAGGGTCCGTGCTGGGAGAGAGATGGGGTGCGCACACAGAGGGAGAATGAGGGTGATGGTGTCGCACTGCCATGGAGAAGAAGGAACTTGGTTCGCCAGAGAGGATGGAGGGCAGCCGGCCGGAAGGAGTAAGAGGAAGGGGGGGATAGGGTTTGGAGGAGATGGCTGCTGTGCATGAAACCAGGGGGAAGGGAATCCGTGCGGGGAGAGGGGAGTGTAAGGGAGGGAGGTAAAAAAAGAGAAAAAGAAATGGGGAATAATAAAAAATAAAATAAAATTAAAAAAACACTTACACTAACATACTCATAATCACAAAAATAACTGTAATTTAAATAGAAAGGTAATTATTTTATAATTGTAACATTAATTTAATATCAACAACCAAATAAAAGCATTAACAAAAAATAATAATAATAGTAATAATAATAATTATATCGTAATTAAAATATTAACTTAAATACTAATAATACTAAAAGTAAAACTAAAATAATAAAACCTATCAGGAAAAAAATGCATTAATTATTGAATATGGACCCCGTGTACAGCCGCGTGCATAGCTGCGAGCATAGTTGTGCACCCATGTAATAATTAATTCAATAATTAAAAGGTTATGTTATTTAATTTGGACATTGCGCACGGTCACACATATGGTCGCGCACTGTATTTGAACTCAAATCACTAAAAAACCCGATTAAACATGCAGCTAAAAAATGAGATCCAAAATAATTAAATTAAAACTAAGCATCGGTCGGGGTGTGAAAATTCCCCCCACCATGACACTTTCTACCCCCAGAAAGTCCCAAAAAACTTGACCAACCCAAAGATTCCAAGAAATACCGTGTAGATACGCAAAATAAAAACTCACTCACTCGAGGACCGATAATTCAAAACACCATGACCTGAAACTTCAAAAATCTCCAAACCATAATCACCAAGCAGAAAATCCAACAACAAGTAATTCAGCTTCAAACACAACTACAACAGATAACACCCTGAAACCCAACTTCGGGATCACCGGGGCTGCTCAAGATCTCCCAAAACACTCGCCCAACGACCCACTATCTCAGCTAACCAATTATCATGGTCGAGGTTGGGCGGAGCAAAAGCAAGGGGTTTCCCCACCAAGTGCACTTTCAAAGAAGATCTTCCCCCATGTTCATCTTATGCTGGTCTCCCCACCATATTAGGATTCTTGTAAAACACTATTTCTCCAAACCAAGACGACTCACAAACCCATACAAACCTTTGACACTGGTTTGACCATCCAAGATCCCTATGTTTATCCAACCAACACAAGAGGGGATGTCAGCGAGACCCAAGGGAGGTCTCCCCACCATTTTAAATATTTCTAACACCACAGAACCCGCGTGGGAATCCAAATTTTACTTTGATAAATACAAACTGAACCCTTAATCATAAACTCACCAACACAGGTCGGCCTACACGGAAGATTCCTACACTTGACAAAACGTTTCCCCATGAGAAGGATTTGATAGTAAAAACCCTTAACCAGGAGACGAACCAGACAGGTTCACATCAATTCCACAAGATATGAGCATCTTTGAAATGAGTAGGATTTCAAACCATAACAGACCACAAGAAGGTTCACGGGGCATGCCTGCCAGCTCTACAAGAATATAGGGTTTCCAAAACTCTTTAGGGCCCAATAGGAACCCCCATAAAATAAGACCATGATAAGTTGAAAAGGGATCTATTCCCCTCACAAGAAGAGTGACGCCTTCAGAGAGGGTGCCACAATAAAGAAATTTAATCTTTCCCCATCCTGTCATTGTGAACTTTTGTCAGATCACGTCCATCCCAAGTCTGATGAGTTTTGACTGCACGCAAGCTTCACCCTGAGACCTATTGTTGGGGACCTGATGTCTAAAGCATCTACTGCATCGCATTCACAAGCTGAAAACCTCTATCTTGAACTTCTTTCATTGAAAAATCAACCTGCATACTTCTCCTCGTGTCCTGAGCGGACACTCCATCAATATACCAACTAAGAATTTTAGCAAACAACTTAAGAGTGTCTGACTGACCACACTAAAGATAGAAGATTGAGTTGTATATCAAACACGTGGCATAAACTGACAGAAGGAGCACACTAAGAACAAGCCCCTTTTGTTTTCACCCCTCATCGGATGATGGACCTACACTTACCACAATATGGACGAGCCCAACAACTATTACGAGCTTTAAGTTGATTGTTCCACACAACCTCTAGAGAACATGAAACCAGCTCATCAGAAAGGTTAACACACCTCAATCTCTACCTTTTGATTGGTCTATTACCTATGAGATCCACTAATTTCCCTTGCCTTCACTTCCTTAGGTACAACTGTGGAATGTGGTTCGTCTTGAGGATCGCTCACAACATTCCCATTTGAAACGAGAACTGAACGATTACCATTTGATGGTGTAGTCTCACTCCTCCAGACACACTCAAGACAACTTACACCCACCTAACTTTTGGAGTTCTTTGAAAACTGGAGACACTTACAACTTCCCCAAAGCATTCAATGATATCAAACTGACCTTGACGTCTACGAACAATCGACACCACCTAGAAGAACTCAACTTCGCCACTCCACTGGGAGTCTGGGCTAAGCCAAGAACTGAGAGACTTGATGGAAACCCATGGGACATTTCTAGGGGGAATATCCCAAACAAGAAACATGAAACAACCTTCCATAAGTCCAAACACATCACAAATAAAACATCAATATATTGTACACAAATCAAACAATTTCAATTTAAAACATCAATGCAACCTTAAATAATAACACCCGCTTGAAAAACCAAGCACAATACAATAAAACCCAACACTCTTTTGAACTCATCGCTTTCACTCCGGACTGAAAACCATTTTCCAATTCCAAAACCATTTAAGCACAAAAACCCCTTTAAGAAAAAATCCCACTTTCTAGGAAACAAGAAGCATCCTTAGAAATCAATCAATCACCACTAATATTCCCTGGTGCCTTGCAAGTATGCATTTTCGTTCCACTCAGGCACCCGTCCACACGATCCCCCAACTATCCATTAATCATGTCCACATGAACATGCGAGCACCCATATGAATATAACTGGAAAGAAACAAGGCTCCTCCTCTTTCAAAAAAAACATTCTCAGTATCCGAAAATACACTTTTTTCCAAAACTATTTCAAAAACTCAAGACAAATTTTCAAGATGATTTCCATTTATAAAACAACCCAATTCAATTTCAGATAAGAAAAGATGCTATTTTAGCAATTCAATTTTTAACAAATAAAATTACAAATTTCAAAAAACAAGGTCCAAGAGAAATTCACCACAAATATCATGCCAACCGCACACCCAAAATAAAATAAGAGCTAAACCAAAGTCCACTTCCCTTTTTAAAGGAAAACGATTTCTTGCCAATCCCAAAACTGAAGCAAGAGATCACAAACATTAAAGCACCTAGGAGGAGGACTAGTGGTCTTGTCTAACCTAGCTACGTGGTTTAGCAGACTGTGCCCTAGGAAAGAACCAACCACTAGGATTTTTGAAATGTACTCTCAGGGATCACATGTGTCGCTACTCCATGTGAGACCGTGCTCAGTACCGGTTTAATCCTACTGTCATCCCCCATCCACATAGAGCAAAGCCAAAAACATAAATCCTGGAGTACCCCAGGTTACTCGAGGATTGAAACGGGTAAGATTTCGCGACGCTCTTCTCGCACATCTCCCATGAGTACCGACAATCCTATCTCCAATCTACCTAACATCTCCAATGACAACAACAAAAACCTCCTTTGATACCATTTTGTCATGAACATGGTTGGGTTGCTATCCAACCCGGTGCCTGACCCGGTCCGCGACATGGCTCGAAGGGCATTCCCGATCCCCATGGGCTGGCACAAGTTCCCGGGTATCAAACTTGGGAATGATTTACCCGAATAAATAAATATAAAAAAACAACAAGATGAATAAATTGAAACTAAAGTCAGACAACCAAACAGAACCTTATACCAAGTTTAGATTTAAATTTTACAACTTGGAAAAAAACCCAAGAGGAACGAAAATAAAGGAAAAAAACCGAAAACACTAAATCAAACCTCCAAGCACCATGAGGTGAAAAAACCTCATGCTGCATTCACCAAACCAACACGATGACACTACTAAAAACGCAAACCACCAACACTGTGCAAGATGCCTCAACCTGTAAAGCAGAAGAAAGCGAATCTACAAACACCCAAGGGTATATGTAGGGTGTGAGCTAAAATCCTAGTAACATGCCACCGAGAAAAGGTTCCACACATAATTATTAAATGAAAAATATATATGATGTTTAATAGAATAAAAATAAATAAGTGCTTAAAGAATTTTAATGAAAGTAGTTTTTAAGGGAAAAATACTCTAAATGGAAAACAACTTAAATTAACACACACACACACACACACTTTCTTGGAAACCCCAACATCACACCATGTGCTGAAGGTGAGCACAAAGCAAAATAGGAGCACAATACATTGGAGAGGTCCTAAAGATACTAGCGAGAAGTGGGACCCTAGAACATCGCCTCTTGGGGAAAAATGGTACAGGAACACAACAATATATGTTCTCCTGCACGATCCACTAGTATGAAAACACATCCATAACATAATGGTCTCCAAACATCATACAAAAATTTATTTAGTGTTGTAGTTGTCAATCCAGCTAAGTGAAACCGAGACGATGCCACTTCTGTATCACTAGCGCACTAGTCCAAGTCTGCCCACCTAGTGCCCGTGCTTCCCATTTGTGCTAAAGTAGTTTATAGTTCACGTCATATGCCAAACATAAACAAAAAAACAAATGAGGTGTTATCTATAACCAACACTACAATCACACACACAAAAACCATTTAAAATAATAATAATAAAATGTAAGCAAAAAATATCTCAAAACTGAATCTTCATCACTTAGACAACCAATTAAAATGACTGCATAGTCAAAGAAACCACTTTCAGAATCAAACACTCCATTAAAATAATTTATTAAACAATTTCCACACATGTCACATGACTTTACGCACAAAAAACATTCAAACGATTTAATCAAGACAAATTTTCACCCTTAATAATTATTTAATAAAACAATTCAAATTTTCATAAATAAATTTTAAAGAGAAAAACATTGCTTTACATAATAGACTAACCTAAACTTCCTTACATGACCACACACACACAATGCCACCTACGAAACATAATCTGCATCATGTATGCAATTTAAGAAACCACCCGAATAGTTAAAAATACCATTACTATAATTAATAGAACTACCAAAAAAAATTTCCATGAAATTTCAAAATATTCCGCACGACTTTAAATGCAAAAGACTCATTAAAAAGTTCATTTTTGACTAAACACAACCAGATACAACATCAAAAAACCAATTTCACCCTTTTTGCACATCCTAACAAATTAACAACCCAATAAAGAAAAACGAATCAGCAGTTCAACATGAGTTCTCACAACATCAACATACTAATATCATGAGGCATCCTATTTTACACATCAAAGAACATTAAACCTCAAGTAAAATCAAACTCACACCAAAATTATGAATTAATAATCTAACCGCACAACTAAAAAAATCACTAACAATTAACTAGAAATAAGACATTAGTAGATAGCACACACATAGTATAAATAGTCTACTAAACAATTCAACTGCAAATCAAACCTCAGAGAAAACAAATTTTTCACTACAAAAATTAATTAAATAAAATGATAAATTAATTAAACATTCAAATTAATTAATCAAATAATAATTAAACATAGAACCACCTACCTCGGAATGTAGGAAACCTTGTGATCTTGGCTCGGAACTCCCGCTACATGCCAAACACACTATAAAAACCCAATTAAGCCCTAAAACAAGTGATAAGAGAAATTACACCATAATTGGACCAAACACGAATCCAAAAATCAAATTTTAACTCAATAAAATTAAAATAACTATCAACTGAGGTATAGTGCACTTATGACAAGGGGTCCGCGAAGTTGTCCGAGCAAGAGGTCGGGTACCGGAATGCGTCGCTCCAGCTGGACTTGTCGGAATCAGAAGGGGGGGGGGGGTGCGACCAAGGTTGTCCAGCAAGGATGAGGGTAGTTCTCTGGAGAGGGATAGGTGGGTCACAACTCAAAGATTCAAGGGGGGGGGGGGGTTCTACGTGACGACAGTGCACTGATGGAGTCCATCGGGGTAGCGACGTGGCATGGGTGGCCTGTCCGGTGAGGAGAATGGGCGAAGGGTTTATGGACGGTGGCTGATGGCGCAGAGGAAGGGAGAAGAGGTCCGCGCTGGAGGTGTTGTGCACCGGTGGGTGTCGCACGAAGGGGAGGGTGTGCGGCGTGCGGTGTGGAAAAGGAGTCCCTCCATATGGTGAAGATGCTCGGGTAGTTGGTCCGGAAGGAAGAGAGGCGCCACGATGGGGGAGAGATGGGGCGTGCGCACGGAGGGAGCACATGGTAGAGGGCGTCGCACCGCCATGGAGAAGAAGGAACCTGGTTCGCTGGAGAGCATGGAGGGTGGCCTATTGAAAGGAGTAAGAGGAAGGGGGTGGCTAGGGTTCAGATGAGGTGGCTGCTACGCAAGAAACCAGGGGGGAAGGGAATCCGCATGGGAAGAGGGTAGTGTAAGGGAGGGTGGAAAAAAAGAGAGATAAAAAAAGAGAGAAAAATAAATGGGGAATAAAAAATTTGAAACTAAAATAAAAAACATAAACTAACCTATACATAATCACACAAATAATGGTAATTTAAATAGAAAGGTAATTATTTTATCATTGTAAAATTAATTTAATATCAAAGACCAAATAAAAGAATTAGAAAATAATAATAATAATAGTAATAATAATAATTATAACCTAATTAAAATATTAACTTAAATACTAATAATAAAAAAAAACTAAAGTAATAAAACCAGTCGGGAAAATAAATGCATTAATTATTGAATATGGACCCCGGGTATAGCCGCATGCAAAGCTGCGACCATAGTTGTGTGCCCGTGTAATAATTAATTTAATAACTAATCCATTTTGTTATTTAATTTGGGCATTATGCATGGTCACACATATGGTCTCACACCCTATATGAACCCAAATCACTAAAAAAACCTAGCTAAACATGCAGCTCAAAAATGAGATCCAAAATAATAAAATTAAAACTAAGCATCGATTGGGGTGTGACACCGTGTCCTTTTATCACACACCGTGCCATGTAACCTAAGTACCCAGTTGTGTCATGAACAACACGGGTCAGAGAAAACCTTCAAGTACACGCTATGTTCTCAGAGATCATTCCATGTAAGAGTAAACCATATAGTCTAGGATTAAGAGGACCGTGTGGGTTAGCCATGTAAAAAGACTCGGGCAGGGGAATAGAGTTCAAGTACACACCTTGTGTGGCGACAACACACCGTCTAGTTAGGGCGTTACATGACCAGTTGTGGTAGATGTACACGCCCATGTGATTGGCTTAAAAGAACACACCCTGTAGTTTTTATAAACACCGTGTAGTCTTCAACTTTTTTGTCATAACTTCTCACCTACAGCTGGTGGTAGGGGTTATTCTATGACCCTGCGTTCATGAGATGCATTTCTAGTTTCTCACTAGTCTGGGAACTGGAGTTCTTCCGGTCGTGCAGGCTGAGGTGGAGGTCGCGGTCATGGTGGTCAGTCACTATGTTACCAGCGACAGCAGAGTAGATCAGCTCAGAGTGGATAGCCAGGGTCGCAGAGCCGCGATATAGGCCAAACATTCATTATAGAGCAGACCCATCAGAAGTAGGATCCCATACCTTCAATAGTTCGAGGTACAATCTTAGTAGCCTTAGTTTTATCTTATCCTATTTTCGATACTAGTGTCACACATAGCTTTATCTCTGTTGTTGTGGTGGAGAGCCTTGGGCTCTACATCTTCTCCTCTACCAATACTTTGACTCTAGACAAACCGTTGGGGACTATAGAGGTTAGCGTACATTAGTAAAGAGAGTACCCTCTTAAGGTTGTAGGGTGTCATTTCTTATGGGAATCTATGTCCTAGAGATGATGAGTTATGATGTCATTCTTGGAATGGACTGGTTAGTTTCCTTTCAGGTATTATTCGACTGTTATTGCTATAGGGTGAGTTTCATATCACCACAGGGGGAATATTATCTTCATAGAGTTGAGTGGGATGTCTAGGCAAGTTGATCAGGAACCGAGCATCATGGGCTAGGGGAGTTACAACCCAGATCGCTAGTATTTATCTAGATGAGCAGGGGACTTCAAAGTTAGACTTTCCTCTAGTGGTGTATCATTTCAGGTATGTCTTTTCAGAGGAATTTTTAGGTTTTCCTTCGAAGCGAGAGGTAGACTTTTGGATTGAGCTTTTTCCAAGAGCGGAACCAGTTTCCACTCCTCCTCATAGGATGGGTAAACCTGAGTTGTAGGAGCTCAAGAAGCATTTGGAGGAGTTATAGGCAAAGGGTTTCATCTAACCCAGTACTTCTCCTTGTGGTTCGCCTATCTTGTTTGCGAAGAAGGATGATGGTAACCTCAGGCTCTGTGTGGATTACCGGAAGCTAAACCATTTGATGGTCCAGAACCGATATCCCTTGCCGAGGATCGACGATATCTTTGATCAACTTCGAGGAGCCCGAGTGTTCTCGACTGTTGAGGCCACATGAGAGGAACTACACGATTCATGACCTAGAGTTGGCAGTCGTTGTTTATGCCATATGTTTTTGGAGACATTATCTTCTGGGAGATAACTTTGTGGTGTTTACCAACCACAAAAGTATGAAGTACATCTTCACTCAGCGTGATCTGAATTGGAGATAGCGCATGTGGGTTGAGTATCTTCAGTCCTTCGACATTGAGATTGACTATATGCCAGGAAAGGGAAACGTAGTGGCTAATGCCTTGAGTGGGAGAACTCAGATACATGCAATTCTTGAGGACAACAGTGAGTGACATCTTATGGCTCTGTTCAATGAGATGCATTTGGAGGTGCATGACAGACATGGGCGTACTTTTCTATCTTATGTAGCTGTTACCTCCAAACTTCTTGATCAGGAACGGATGAGGCAACTATCAGACTCAGAAGGCCTAGTAATGTGGGCGAGTGTGTCAGGAGAGGATTCTATTCCTGTATGTAAAGTGGGTGTGGATGATATCTTGACTTTCCAGGTATGTGTATGGGTTCCAGAAGACATACGCGAAGATCTGATGTGAAACTTTCATTCCTCAGTTTGGGCAGTTCATCCTGGCATCACCAAGATGTATTGTGATCTACACCGCCAGTATTGGTTGCCGGTTATGAAGAGAGATGTTTCTAGTTTTGTCCTGAGGTGTTCCACTTGTCAGTAGGTGAAAGCAGAGTATCAGCGACCAGCAGGTCTTTTGCAGCAGTTACCCATTCCGGTGTGGAAGTGGGACGATGTCGTGATGCACTTCATGACCGGTTTGCTGAGGTCACCTTGAGGGAATGATGTTTTTTGGGTTGTCATAGACATGCTTAAAAAGGTTTCTCACTTCTTACTGATCAAGGAGACCTTCAGTGTTGATGAGATGTGACAGTTGTACATCTGAGATATTGTACATCTACATGGAGTTACACACTCCATTGTTTCAGACAGGGATGTGCATTTTACTTCTCGATTCTGGCAGGGGATTCAGAAGGCTTGGGGTACACATGTACTTTTGAGTACAGCATACCATCCCCAGATAGATGGCCAGTCCGAGCGCACGATCCAGGTTCTTGAGGATATGCTCTAAGCTTGTATTCTAGAATTTGGAGGTTCATGGGAGAAGCATATAACTCTTGTAGAATTCTCCAAAAACTACAGTTTTCATGTGAATATTCAGATGGTACCTTATGAGGCTTTGTATGGTAGGCTATGCCGATCTCCCGTGTGTTGGATGGAGGTAGGAGAGGCGGCTATGTTGGGACCTTGTCTTATTCCAGAGACCTCAGAGCAGATAGAGTTGATTTAGAAGAGGATGGCTACGACATAATCTCGATAGAAGTCTTATACTGATCTGCAAAGATGACCTCTAGAGTTCAAGGTTGTGGATCAGGTTTTCCTACGTATTGCACTAAGGTTGGGACACAAGAGGATTCAGAGATAGGGTAAGCTTTCACCTGGGTACGTCGGGCCGTTTGAGGTGTTGGAGAGAGTTGTGTCGTTTGCCTATCAGTTTCAGTTACCTCAGAGGTACCGAGATATGAACGACTTCTTCGACGTTTCTCAGCTTCGACATTACTTTTCAGACCCGTCTCATGTCTTTCATCCTGAGGAGGTTGAGCTTGAAGCAGATGCATCATTTGAGGAGCATCCTATCGAGATTTTCGATCATAGTACGAAGGTTTTCTGTGGCCGATTTTTCCCTCGGCTATGGGTGCTATGGCAGCATGAGAGAGTACAAGATGAGACTTGGGAGATGGAGGCTGATGTACAATCGTAGTGGCCATAGATATTCGGGGTTTCTTCTTCCAGGCCTTGCTAGGAAAATTCAGGGATGAATTTATTTAAGTGGGGAAGTTTGTAAGAACCTGGACCTTCGTTTTAGGTCTGTTTTTCCTTTTTGTGGAGTTTTCATGAAAATAGGTGTATCTGTATATTTTTTAAGTACACACCGTGTAATTGATATGTACACGCCATGTACCTCAATGATGCGGGAGGCCGTGTGCTGGCAGTGTTCGGGCCATACACATGGTCATGTGGGATGATGTGGAGTCCGCTTAAAGCGGAGTATGGAAAAGCCTAGTATACGCCGTGTACTCCAAAAGTACACGCCACGTGCCTTTTTTTCATTAAACGGATCGGGGTCGTGTCTAATCGCCAGAACACGCTTCTTCTCAAGCTTCCTCGGCCGAGGGAATCCCGTATGGCGGAGACGCTCCTCCGAGCCCCCAATCCTCTGTCCGTTCTCCAAATTGACCACCGTCGATTGCGTTGGAACCGCAATGGTAAGCTCGTCCTTCTTCTAGTGAATCATTTTCTAATTCCTCCTCTTTTGAAAGTTATCATGTATTGAAATTTTTGTGCATTTTCTTAGATCTATGACATTCTAAGGAGATTCAAGCCTCGTGGTTCAAGTATATAAATATCTTAGCATCATGGTAGGTGGTCTGTGCCTTTCCATTCGAATTCTTTTAGTTTATGTGCAATTTCCCCCAATACCCTTGAATAGGGTATTGCATGTTAACTATTTTGTCCCTATTGTTTTTTCTACCTTGATTCTATGATTGGGTAGATTCAATTTGGCTATTTATAAGGATAATTGTTATGGTTGGATGTTTTGACCATGCCTCGTGCTGTTTTTGACTTTTTAGTCTTGTTCTGCCTTTGGCCGTTATACCTGTTTTCCATGCCTTGTGACCGTAGAATGGAGTACTGTTCCCTGACATGCTTGTTATGCTATAGAATGGTTAGCCAAGTAGCTCTGTAGGTTTAATTTGGCCATATAGCATTATTATGCATTTAATTGCATGGGGCTGTGATAACCTGATGCTATAGACTATAAGGGGATAGACCGAGTGTGATTCCTCAGAGAGTCTTGGACATTATAGACTATAGGGGATAGACCGAGTGAGCTTCCCAGAGGGTCGTGGATATTATAGACCACGGTAGGATAGACCGAGTGAGCTTCCTCAGAGAGCCTTCACCCTTATAGACTACACGGGGGTGGACTGAGTGACCTTCCTTGGAAAGTCTTTGTTTTGTTTGAATTTCCTTAAACCATTCCAGGATATAGGAGGAATTGACTAAGTGAGCTTCCTCGGAGAGTCTATGATCAACCTGAGGCTATCAGATATATTGACCGAGTGAGCTTCCTCAGAGAGTCTCTAGACCTTGGGTCTATAAAAGGAATTGACCACGTAATCTTCCCCAGAGAGTCCTTGACTACCTTAGTCTATAAGGGGAATTGATAGAGTGTGCTTCCTCAGAGAGTATTATAATTTTAGTAAGACCATTCTAGAGGGGTTAGGCTGAGTGTACTTCCCAGAGGGTTGTCGGTACTTCTTGGATAGGACCAGAGGGGTAGGATGTGAGTACTTTCCTGAGAGATTTCTGTTTGTGGTTAGCTGTTGGCTTTACTGTTGCTTGTTTGATCTATGGGTTGTTTACTGTTGTGTATCATCCTATTTACTGCTTACTGTTTACCGTTTACTGTACTATTACCTTCCATATACTCACTAACTATTCGGAAAAGATCTTCGGGTGGTTTCCTATAGGGATTTAGTCTCACACCCTATTTGGGTTCTTCTTTTGGACCCAAACAGATTATATTGTAGCAGGTATGGACAAGTTCAAGTGCCCTTCAACTTCAAGTACCTGATTGCATTGGAGTTGGAGAGCTTGGGACGAAGCCGAGTCTTACGATGCTGAGGTGTTTCTTATCTATTTTTCTTTTGTTCTTTGGTTTAGTATTGTATTCAACATTGTGACTTGTTTGCCATCTTTCCTAGACATATGTATCATGCATCATTTCATATATATATGTGTGTGTGTGTGTGTTCTCAAGTTTTTTATTGTTTTAGCCTTCTGTTGTTTACTGTTGTCGGATGTTTACTGTTTCCTCTATTTTATGTGTTGTTTACTTCCACTGTGTTCTCTGCCAATGAGGGCACATTTTCCCCACTAACACACCCAAGGCCCTCACTACAAATCAGCAGCCTCTGGCGTTCTGGGAAATGCGCTTGAGGCCTTGTGACCAACTGGGTATGGGGCGCCTCTGGGTGGCTTCCGGAACTGAGACATTACAGAAAACAAATCTATCCTTTTGAGGGATCATTACTGGTGACGGATCCATGACAAACCGTTCAACCATATAGAATCCCAACTCTTAAAATTTGATATCAAACAACCCACATATTCTATAAAACCTCTAATAAAGCCTTTAAAAATAATATTTTTATTTACCTTCAATAATAATTAACATCAATCCCAGGCTACTAGTAATAATTTAATGGGATTCAGATTAATATCATAAAACTCCAATTTCAAAGTTCCCAAATAGCCTATAAAATTTATTTCTGATTAATTTTAACAGTATAGGCCTTATAAAAATTATATTTTAATCCAACTATTAAATCAATTCATATATATCCCACATTTAAATTGTTTAAATATATAAACCACTATTTTAAAATTATTATAACATGAAAAATAAAATTTTACTTATAAAAAATCATTGAGCAAAAACAAGAATAAATACCCATTTAAAATTTAAATTCATATCTAATCCAAAATCATTGAGCTAAAAAATTATTTTTTCATGTGTGACTCAATTACATGAATATTTGGGAAGTTACTAAGTCTATGGATAAAGAAGGGACATATAAATTTTATTATATAAAATTATATTTTAAATTGAACTATTTAAAAACATTCCCATCACTGAACATTTCAAAAACATCCCTCTTGAAACCAAAATCCATTGACTACCATTTGAAATGATTTTATTGGACGATATATTTTTCCTTTGAAATTTCTAAAAAGCCTCAAATTGACTGATTGAAAGTTAATTTTTTTTATTCAAGGTGGGTAGCAAGACCCAAAACAATAAATTCCCCTCTAGGTAGTCGGAAATGATAGAGTCCCAGGGAATCTATTACCAAAATGTTATTATATTCCAATGGAAGAGACCCCAAACTATCACAGATGATAAGGGTTACGTTAGAATCCCCCACATGAGAAAGAGCGTCAGCAGATAAGGTATCTTCTCTCCAAATATGCTTCACAAGATATCCCCCATTAGTGGCCACATAGAAACTTCATTGTAGATAAGAAAACTACAAAGGGATGCCTCCTCTCTCATGAAGCATTCTAATAATTATTTATGAGTCTAAATAAATTTCTAACACCTAAATTTCAATCCTATAACATACCTTAATACCGTAATGAATATCCCTCATTACCGCACCGAAAGAATCACGTTAACCATAGAAGGCACTAAAACCACACCAAACGAATCATCATAAATCTATGATAATCCCCCACATCTCATCTGACCATTGAAGAAAGACCTGTCAACATTATGCTTTTGGCCTATCCAATATGGCTCCCACTCAATCCATCACCTGTGAGAGGAGTCCACAAGGCCAGACCTAGTCTCTTCACTACCCCATTTCATCATAGAACCCAATTGTGATAGCATCAATATCATCATTAAATGTATCCAAGACATAGCACAAATTATGGCCCAATCTAACCTTGTTATGGGCTTCCAAAATTATCAAACATATAATAGTAAAAATAGATTTGTGCCTCTTGAACTCTATGTCACTCAGATCCGCACCCTGCAACCATGATGGAACGAACAAGTACATATCAAACTTCCCCTCACCAACAATGATCAGATGATCAAATGAGGAACAAAGAGACACCATCCAATCTCCGATAAAGAACAAGTGCTCTGTGGTTTCATAATTAAAAACCTTACAATAGAATCTTTGAGAACACAAATTGATTCCCCTCCTTTAGACATTCTCTTCAGAAGGCAACACAAAGTTCCTTTAGCACCAAACATGAAAATTCAATTTTTTGGGAAATAATTGCACCAAATCCCACCCAACCACGCCTCATGCTCCACTCCTGGTCGATGGTATTTCCGATAATCCCGAGATGAGAAGGCTCCCAAGCTGGTTCTAGTAAAGCAACATATATCCGCCTCCTCATTGGTCGAAATATTATCAATGAACTCCTATTTATCTTGGGATAAAAGATAACTAACATGATCAGTGTATGCGCTTTCCTCCCTAAAGGATATTTTGGGATCCATACAACTAGGGAAAACAAACCTCTCCCCCACCCAGTTTGTAGACCAGAAGATGATTCAACTCTACCCACCACCCACCTTGAGGCACTCTTAAGCTCCACAAGAAGGGGAAGTAATAACCTCCCCAAATGAGAGGTGTGACCTTGAAGAGACCCAATTATCTCCCACAGATCACAATATCTGCCTCTAAAAAATATTCCCACACCAATTCTTCTATGATAATATCCCATGAAATATGGGATTTCATGTCTTGCATAGTTTCAACGATGTCCTGCAACCCTACTCCACCTTCACAAATTAGGAGGATGATGTGTTTCTCGGAGGCCCAATAGTATCACGAAGTCTAATTTGCATCCCGCAGGAAGGCCTAAATCACCTTCTCCATCCTATCCATCGTACCATGGGGGGACCATGGTTGCAAGAATATGCATAAGGATAAAAGATAAAACGCTCTTAATCCAAATCGTGTGACCTCCAAAAGACCAAATTTCTATTCTAGTTAAGCAATCTACTCGACAATCTATTTATGAAATCTCCAAACAACCACTTTTTTGATATATCCATATGAAATCGGTGTTCCCAGATAAGTCAATGGGAGGCACACCTATTTCATTCCTATTTGGGTCTAGATATCCATACAGCACTAGCCATGAAACTTCTTTGAAATGAAAAAAGAAATCTTATTTACATTATTGAGTTGTCCACTCAACTTCCCATAAGCAGACCTCACCTCAAGAACACAACATAGTGATTTCCTCCTACCTTTAGAAAAGATAAATATGTAGTCGGCAAACATATGGTTAGAGATGATAACATTTCCCCTGTGATTATGGTAAGGCAGCATTCTACCATCTTGTATGGTGCTCAAAAGATTTCTAGACAGGGCCTCCAGAGAGAAAATAAATATGGAAGTAGATAGGGGATCACCTTGACAGACTCCACATATGCTTTTGAAGATCCCAAAACTTTTCCCAATATAGGACACCATGATCTAGGGGGATGAGAAACACCTGAATCATATGTCACATAACCATTCATGAAAACCAATCCTCCTAAACACCCGAATGATGAAACTCCACTAAATTTTGTCATATGATTTTTACATGTCCACTGAAATGATCACATTATATCCTCTTTCACCCTTGTTAATATCTTATGCCATCTCTTCAGCAATTGAATTTTACCCTTTAATGTTTCCACCTTTAACAAAACATTTTTTTTTCTTTCGACACCCACTTTGGGAAAAGACTGTTTAGCCTTCTTGCAAAAACATTTATTAAGATATCTTGAAATTATTTAACATAATTAATGAAATTCCACAAGGGTTGTATTTGGTGAAAAAGTATAATTTTTTATTGACATTTAAATTAATAAAAGCAATATATATACTAGAAAACAAGAGCACCATATGTGAACCTATGTTTCTATATAGGTTTCATTAACCACTCACTCATTCTAATTGGTAAAAGAGAAAATGTTGTTAATTGTATACACTAAAATATTTTCATCACAAGAGATGAAAGTAATGAATAGTGTAAATGAAAACTAAAATATCCATCTCATTCATGGAAACATGGAACTTCCTCAAACATGGGTTATCTACTTATATGCCTGAGTTTTATAAGAAATCTTGATAACACCCCATCTCTTATCTTCATTATCTATATAGTTAGTCAAATGAAAAATAACATCTAATTCCATTTTTTAACACCCTAACCTAAATCATTAGGTTTGGGATAGAACTACACATGACATCTTTTGCGACACCCTAGAAACAAAGGCTATCAAATAGCTGTGAGGGCTTAAACAAATTATGGGGGACTATGCCCTCAATAAATGGTAACAAATCAGGTACAAAGTAGTGAAAAAAATAACTTTTTTTACAATGTAATATTGATATCGAAAAATTACAATAGTATCATGACATTATATAAAATATGTAATTCAATTACCCTTAAAAAGTCAAGGTAATTTACACATGGAAAAGATCTACATATAAATGAAATTATGTGAAACTGATTAATATATTCATTTCTAAAATATCCTTGAGACTATCTCAACATCACCATGTCCAACATGATCATCATTTACAACTTCCATATGCATGGACCATGCCCTCATCTAATATCTAGGTCAAAAGAGTTTTCAAAAGCATTGGGATGACCATGTTGGTTGTGAGTATAAAAAATATTTGGACCACAACAATAGGTCCTTGGCATAAGTGGAATAATATATAATAGTTAATTCCATGTAAATAACTATATTTAAAAATATCAATAACCATATATTGGTTTATCATGTACTAAATAATCTTCTAGGACCCCGACTCTAGTTTTAACACCTCCATGCAATAAATAAAATCATAAGTAGTTATTTGATGACATAAATAATTACTTATGATCCACATGTAATCTTAAAGTATTCAACCAACTATATTATTTCACGTTTCTCCTCTAGAAAGAAATTCACCAACACCTTTAAGGTTAAGTCATGATGTCCACATGTTGACCCAATTCATGGATCCTAGGAAAGATACACTACCACTTGTTAACCCAATATCAAAAATTGTGGAAATATTTATTCATAGAAATTGAACAAATATAAATATATTGGGTAATAAAATAAATAAAATAAATTCCCATGTAGTGAAATCACATCCTTACAATGAAAAAGTATGTAGTACCCTATTGTGGGCCAACTAGTCAATAAATGACAACTGGATACCTTAAAACTAACCACAAAGAATCTATACATGAATTCATATTCGATACACAATATAGTAATAAATAATAATTTAATATAAAGAAAGGCCTAATAGGATACCCACGCATACACAAAATCATATTTCTATAATGAACCATGGAACACACACACCCACATGTGAATCATATCAAGAATGGGCCTCACAGGACACACAACCACACACATGAAATCAATGTATATAAATTTATGTTGATAGAATCAAATGGTATGGAATTTATACCTAAATAGTATTTATTGCTAAATCCATGAATCCAACCTTGATAAAATAGATGAACTAAGGATATACAATATAATTACCAATCTATTATCCTTTAGTGATATTATAATTCTCTATTAGATCCAATATTAATACATATATTTTGATATATATTACCATATCTATGATTTATTCTAATATAAAGAAGTGTTATAATATATAATATCATATATATACCTTATTGAAGGCACCAAATCGAACAAATATTCAAATGGGGATGTGATAATGAGAAAGGGCCCAAATTCACCTTAGAGAAGACACCATATTCATTCTGGATGGATGAGGGACAACCCAATAAAAAGAGACAAAATATAGGTTTTGTATTAAAAATATGGGTTCACCCCTCTTGAAATAATGAATGGGATCAAAAAGTAGGCTAGTAGGACCTGATAGAACAATGGGACACCTCCTATATTAACTGTGTGATGGTGGCCACACACCAACTAGCTGGGGATACTCATTTAGTTCTTGGGTTTTTAGAATCTCCACTAACTTGTCGATGGAGCTCAACTAGTTTGTCGGTATCACCCTAAAAACTGAAACATCTTGGGTTGGTTTCAACATCTCCTTAATATTATGACCCATAATCACTGAACACCAGTAACATGTCTCAAAATCTCAACGAAGGCAACAAAGATATATAAAAACAAAACATATTAAAACATTAAATTTTGAGGATGTTATATATATATTGAATATATATTTTTTAAAATTATTTATTTTAGTTCTTAAATATTTATTTAGAATATAAAAATTGTTCCAAAATCATTTAATTCATTATTATACCATTATTAATTCATAAAGATTAGCGTATTTTTAAAATCATTATTTGTTACATTCACCTATAAATTAGTGATTTCATAAAAATCATAAATATTCCTCCAAAGATATTTCTGAAATGCTGAATTAAAAAATGACGTTATTTTTAAAATATTCATATTATAATTTTATACATTTAATTTTTACATGAATATAAAAGAATATAAAGGAATTGATTTTATAGAAAAAGTACTTGTTTATACATAATGATTTCTTAATCTTATTTCATATCATTTTCTAATATGAGGGTTAATATATTATATCATACATTGGAAAAATATAAATGTGTTAAATTTAATAAAATACACAACCATTGAATAATATTTCTTTATAACATACCCATTCCAAAAATTACGTGATTTGAATCATATCAGATTACTTATTACAAATATTATTTAAATGATAATATTTATGTGTTATGTTTTACTCCTCCCTAAATATATATTTTCCTCGAATTTAAATTTATTATTCAAAAAATTAGAGTAAATTTAAATAGTAATAAAATCCCATGTTTAATTTATCATGTTTATTAAATTCTAGATTAGTACTGAAAAAATATTATTTCTTAAATAAATATTTCTAAAAACATATAAGTATAATAAAATGAATTATTAATCTGAATGAGTTTTCCTAATGTAAACCTTTAGAGATAAACATTGTTTCCTATAAAAAACAAAATAAATTTAATATTTTTTTATGTTGAGAAATTATATTATCAAAAAAATAGAGAGTATAAAAATAAAGTCACCTAATTTCTTTCGATTTTATAAGAACAATGTCATCATTTAGTTGTATTTTGAGTAGTTTTCCACATATAGTTCTCAACTTATTCTATATGATAAACAAACATAGCTAATATTTCATTCTTAAAGCACTAAATTTTTCATTAAATGGATTATAATATCCACAAAAGGGACAAAAAATTATTTTTCCAACATTTATTCATTTACTAAAACAATAATTGGTAATCACAAGTTATGGTAATATAAAAATGAAAATTTAATATTGATCCATTTTAAGACATAATAAATTATTCATTGAAGTATCAACAATAACAACAAAATTTAAACATAATTCATTACATAAACATCTAACGTGAAAATTATTAAAAACATGTTTGAGAAAATTTAAAACCCAAAAATAAAAACTATTTAACCATTATTTTTTCTAAATCATATTAATTTTATCTCATAAATTATAAAACATAAACAGTAATTCAAAAATATATCATAATATATTAAATATATAAAAAATATAAATGTATAATCTTATAAATATGCTAATCAATAATAAATAATCTATACCACTCTTACATAAAATTACTCAGTAGTCCTCAATGTTATCCATATTGCATACCATGTATTACCAACATCAATTAAACCATTTTTCCTCTTAAACATTACTTACACATCGAAACGATAACAACATATTAAAATCTATTTTTATTTTTCCTAGAGTGTATGGAATTTTACCAAATACTATCACTGAGGAATGAAAATAGTCTTTGAGGTTTGACCCAATTATTATACACCAAGTGTGATTAAGTTAATATAAACATAAATTTTAATTTTTCACTAATTAGTGTTACATCTCTTCTAAATTTTATATGAACTTTTTGTATACATATAATTAATTTTTTTTAAACAGAATTGTTAGTTTACAAAATGTTTAGTTGGATTTCCATTAAATATCATGATACCTAGGGTTTTAACTAATCATTACTCATCATAATCCAGAAAATAAAAAATGATTAAATAATGTACCAAATTAAAGGATTATCTATAATTACATAAATCCTTATAATCTCATTTATCATCTTAAAAAAATTAATTTAAGATCTCAAAATGATTTCTATACCTGTGAAATTATGATAAAAAATATCATTATTTACTAGTGATGGACTCCAAAACATTGAAACTATCCATATATGATCACATCCTAACAACTAATGTCATTGAAATCATGATATTATACCCAATTTTATAGACCATAACTAGAAAAACCATATTTAGTAATTTAATAATACATGTTTCCAACTATTTGTATACCAACTGATGATACATAATTTTAACCATCCATATAACAAACATGCACTTTATTACACACATAAACATAATTTATGACATAAAAATGAACTTAAGACAACTATGTTGATTTACTGGTCCAGTTTATTGGGAAATTAGTAACATTTCATAATAACATAGAATATATAACACAACATCTTTATTGAGAACTTCATTTACATGACAACATTCATTCATACTTATCATTGAATGGGATAACCTGAGGACATTCATAAGAAAAGTGTAAGATATAAAGACCAGTAAGGGAGTAAAAAATGCATAACATTATTAATATATTACATTTTAGGAAATAGGCATATCAAGGGAGTATAAGATAAATAGGAACATAAAGGCAAGATATAGCATGATTATCATAACATGGAAATGTGGCAACAACATTTATCATGATATTAGCATGATCCATGGCTCATTGCACATGGATAATGAGTAAAACCCCATTTCAAATGAATTATAATGATTAAACCATCATTGCACATGACTTATCATGATACTAATCTTTGTCCAATTCATTTATGTGCTATCACGACACACCCTTCTTAATTATTTCATTTCATGCCTAAGTGTGCCACATGGATCATATAACATGGATTTATTAAACATCATAATTTATTACATGATAAAATAATGTGGAATTAGCACATGAAAATATATAATAAATAATAAAATTTGCAAAAATTTAAATACCATTGATAATGAAATTATCATGGTATTCAATACACAATGACTTTGGCGGGGAAAATCGCTATGCAATTTCGGTAGCATAACGATGTGACATAAGAATTCATAAAAATGTTTGATGATATAGGAATGGATATATTATCATATTTACATAAAATAGAAATTAAGGGTTTCATATATATACATTTCCCAACATATTTAAAGGAATTTAGATGCATAATATCAAATAATTTCTTGAATATAAATAAGAAGAGAGAAATTTCACCGAGAATTTTTACATGGTAACGAGTGTGTTTGGGAGGAATTTATGAGAGATAAATAGGTATCTAATCATTAAAAAATAATGAGATATGTATGGGGGAGGTGATAAAAATACCCCAACAATTTTAATTGAAAACAAAAGTGTATAACAATATAAAGAAATTTGGAAAAAATGATGAAAGAAGAAATCCCTTACAGAAATTCAGCATGGTAATAGGTTTAAAAGGGAGGGATTAATGAGAGATAAATGAGTCTCTCATCATTAGAAAACTAGAAGGGAAATACATGGAAGGTGATAAATCATACCCCATTATTTATAATTAAAAATACAAGGGTATAGTAACCTAAAACATTTAGACCAAAATGAGAAAGGAAAAAATCCATTAATTAGAAGTCTGATCCCAGAGGATTGGGAGAGGCATGGGAGAGGCTTAATGGGAGGTTGGGGAGCCTTGGGAGGATACTAAAGAGTTTAGGGTAGAGTAAGAATGTGATTCAAGGTTTTTGAGTGAAGATAAGTGTGATTTTGGGTGGGTTTATATAGGAAAAGAGAGGGAATTTGTTATTTTTTAGGTTTTGGATACAACACATTATACTAATAAAATAAAAAAACTAAATCGTGATCTTACCCATGGTTTGTTCCAAATTGGGGTGAAATAAATTATTTTGTATGTCCAAATGCCTAATTTCTTAAAATATTAGGCTTGCTTATGTAGTGGTGAGTCACACTCTCAAGAAAATCATTTTAAATGTTAAAATGTTTTATACATCTTGGAGTGTACACAAAGGAACCATAAAATAAATAAAAAACACTAAAATCACATTATTTTAATGGTAAAACATATATTTTATGAAAATTAATTTTATAGTATTTTATTATATCACTATTGGGTCATTATGATGTCTTAAAATAAATTATAAATCTAAATGGTATTTAATTTTAATCCAAAATATTGGCTATCCTAGAAAATTATGAAAAATTCACTATTGGATAATTGAAATATCCTCACTCCAAAAATAATATTCATTTTATCTATTTTTTTTAAATATGTTCATTTTCACTCTTAAAATAAAAACTTAAATTTATTAAAAATTCATGGGTTTTGACAAAAATAGTTTTCAAACCGTAATAAAAACTACAATTGTATTCATAAAAATTATACAACCATTTATACTTAATAAATTCTAATTTAGTAATAATAATATTTTCCTAAAATATTATTTAATTCCAAAAATACATTAATTCATAAAAATAGATTTTTTAATTCAATATTAACTAAAAATTCTATTCTTGATTCGAAAACCATTTACAAGGTAACAATAGTGAAATGACTATGCATTCTTTATACCAAAAATAAAGCACATAATCATAGTGCAAGGGTCTTGTAATATAACCCATTAAAACACGCACATAAGACCTAATGGTAAGGTTTGCAATGGTGATATACTCTTTGGGTGGAAAGGATAACATTTCTCGGGTGGTAATATCTATTAACTTCCACTTCTCCCACAAGCAGTTCCATTCAGGATTATCATTTTGAAGCTAGTCATGGGCTTGTTCAAGAGAAAATCCTAGTGATGCTACATCTTTTCTGAGCTTTGAAAAATGGGCTTCGTATGGAGCAATTATACTGGATGGTGTCATCGCTTCATTTTTCCGAGTAAATTGGATTTATTAAAGCCCTATATTTATAATAATTCTGTGGTCACTTTTAAATGGCTATATTAGCAGCGGTAACAATTCTTAATGGTATTTTGAAATCCAAAAACATACAAACAAGGAAGTTAATTAGTTATATAACCATTTTACATAATAATATATATAATTATATCAAGATTAATTTTCATTAATAAACGTTTATATTGTTACAATCTTCCCCCCTTAAGCAATTTCTCCCTTGAAATTTCCTTTTCCCACCCTAAAAATATATGGGTAACTATAATTCATTACTTCCTCCTATTCCCACATTACTTCTTTGAAATTGTGGTTGTTCCACAACATGTTAACGAGGGTTATTGTCTTATTTTTTAGAACTTTTTACCTACGATCTATGATATTAACTAGTTTCTATTCATAAGAGTAGTCATTATCCAATGGTATTACCTCTAGATTGAGTACAAACTATGGGTCAGGTATGTACTTCATTAATAGTGATACAAGGAATACATCATGTACCTAAGATAGGTTCAGCGGGAGTGCTAGTCAATAGGCCAAAACTCAAATGTAATCAACGATCTCAAAAGGGATGATGTGCCATGAAATAAGATTTCCCTTCTTTCAAAACCACATAACTCTTTTTTCACAGTGATATTCAGAGGAATACCATGTATCCGACATCAAAATCTAGTTCTCATTGCATATTATTAGCATATCTTTTTTTTGACTCCAAGCATATTTAATGTGCTTCTAGATAGTCTTTACCTTCTCCTCCATTTCTTCAACTATTTCTAGACCTAAGTGTTTTTTCTCCCCAATTTATACCAACATGTTGGTGTTCTGCACCTCTTCCCATAATGGGCTTCATAATGGACCATTTTGATGCTTGAGTGAAAAATATTATTTTAAGAGATCTAAATTAGAGTAATATGATGAAACTCTCCTCCTTTGAAGTCCATTGAGAATTCTCTCAACACATACTCAAGTGATTGGATAGTCTGCTCAGATTGGCCATCAGTTTGAAGATGATAAACTATATTGAAGTTCAGCTCAGTATTTAGAGCATGTTGAAGACTCTTCTAGAACATAGAGGCGAATCTTGGATCTTGATTAGATATAATAGATATTGGTTCTCCATTTATCCTTATCACTTATATAATATATATTTGTGCCAGTTTATCTAATGTGAAATCCTCTTGAATTGCAATGAAGTGTGAAATATTTGTAAGATGAGCCAGAACAACCCATATAACATTTTTTACACTAGATATATTCATAAGTATGGTGACAAAGTCAATGGTGATGTTCTCACATTTTCATGGTGGTATGGGTAATGGTTACATCATCCCGTTTGACTTCTTCCTCTCAACCGTAACTTGCTAAAATACCATGAACATTGATGTATACTTAGTGATCTCCTTATTCATGTTATCCAACTAATAATTATATTAGATATATTGATACATCTTTGTGTTTCCTGGGCGACTAGTGAAATTCAAACTGTGTACATCATCCGAAAGTTCATTTTATAACTCCATATTTTATAGAACACATATTCTTGTCCCAAATCAGACCACTCCTTATTAATTAACATTAAACTCGATGATCTCCATTATTTAAATGTTTCCACTTTATTATGAATTAACACATCATCATTTTGAGAATCCATTAACCTTTACAAAAGATATGTTTGAGAAATCATTTGTGAAAGGATTGATGCTGTTCCTTCCTTTATGATTCCCATGTCCATCTTCATCAAATCTAAGAATATTGGATCATTTTAAATTCTCATTAATGATAGAATTACTGGTCCCTTTCTACATAGTGAATCTTCTATATTGTTAGCTTTCCCATGGTGGTAATCAATTGAGAAGTCATTTTATATGATAATCTCTAACCATATTCATTGGTGCATGTTCAACTATTTCTATGTGAATATATAGTTGAGGATTTTGGGATCTGTATATATTTTACACTTCTCCCCAAAAAGAAAATGTCGAAAAAAATTTAAAGAAATTATTATTGTATCCAACTCCAGATCTTGTGTTGGATTTTTTTTCTCATGAAGATTCAATTTCCTTGAATCACAGGAAATGAATTTGTCAATTTACATCAACACACACACCAAGCCCTTCTTTGAAGCATCACTAAATACCACAAAAAGTTCACCACTTGTGGGTAGTGTCAGAACAAATGCAGTGATAAGCCTCTCTTTCAAATCCTTGAAGCTATCTTCGCATTCATCACTCCAATTAAACATTACTCCCTTTTGAGTTATCTTGATAGCAGCGTTGGAGAACCATGGGAAATTTCTTACTAATCAATGGTAATATCTAGATAACCCCAGGAAGCTACGAATTTCCATTACCAATGATGGCCTTGGATATCCCTAAATTGAATATATCTTGGAGGGATCCACAGATATCCCATTTCGTGTGATGATATGACCCATGAATGGGACTTCCTTCAACCAGAACACACACTTGTTGTACACTACAGAGAGATTATCCTTTTGCAAGGTCTCTAGTACAATTATTTGATTCTCCTAATGATCCTCCTTGATTTTAGAGTATATTATAATATTATCTATAAAGACTACCAAAAAATTTTCAAGGTAATATCTAAAGACCATATTCATCAATTCCATAGAGATTTTTGGATTATTAGTGAGTCTTAAAGGAATTTCAATGAATTCATAGTGCATTTACCTTGTATGGAAAGCTGTATTGTGAATATCCTTCTTCTTCACCCATAATTTGTAGTATCCCGAATGGAAATACACCATGGACAAGTATTTTGATCCATTTAGTTGATCAAAAAAACCATCAATTCGATGTAGATGGTACTAGTTATTTATCATGATTTTTTTGAGCTCATGATAATCAATGCAAAGGCGCATTGAACCATCCTTATTCTTGAATAAAAGGATCGGTGCACCCCATGGTGAAGCACTTGGGCGTATAAACACTTTATCCTGATTATCATGTAGTTGTTTATTCAGCTCCTTGCTCCACAAAACAAAATTCTATACAGAGTATAGAATACTGGGAATGCCCCAAGTATAAGATAAAATGAGAATTTGACATCTCTTCTAGGAGGAATACCATGGAATTCCTCATGAAACACTTCACCAAATTTCATCATAATAGGCATGTCTTGAAGGATGGTTTCATCCTTAGACTCAATCATTTTTGAAATATATGCATGTTCATAGAGTAGTAATATCAATCCTTGAGATGATTATTCTAAAGACGATTCATCTCCCTACTAACACTTGTACGAAATTGGGGGTCTATTCTCCATATTGAAGATCAAACCAGAAATTTTGACAAAGGAGTAGTTATATTCAGGGGTTGCAATGATTTCCCAATTTTTCGTTCTCACCTACATATTTACTTCCATGATTTGTAGTGATTTTGGGTTTTTTCTAATAAACTATTGGGATATAATATAATTCGTAGAACCATAATCAAAAAGTAAATATAATATTATTTAATGAATAACTATCGTACCTATCACCACTTCATTGACGGGATTCGCTTCTATGGCATTGAGGGCGAAAGCTCTCCCTTGCTGCCCTAGAGGCATTTGGTTGCCTCGAAAAACCCTTGGATTAAGGCACTGGTTTGCAAATTCTCTGGGTTCTTTTCAGTTGAAGTAATGAACAATGTGTTGAGGGTTGAATGGAGAGGTCCTATCCTCTAGCACATCTGTTTGATTTTATTATCATCAGTTATTGGTCAGGTTCCCTTCTCTTCCACACCTAAAGCATTTTCTCATCCCCTTCATCCAATTTCTGGGGTGCTTGTTTCTGTACCTTTGGAAATTGGGGTGATGGAATTTCATAGAACCATTGTATTTATCCCTACGACCTACAAAATTAGATTTTACCTTATTCATATTATCTACATGATACCCATGAGATTCTCTGATCACTATTTTAACCTTGAGGGAATATCTGATAATTTTCTCATAGCTCTTGAAGTCACAGATCGCTAGGGATTTCTGTAGGCTAGGTTTTATCCCACCAAAAAATATTTCAACCTTTCATTCGAGGTTAATGACTAATATGGATTCATATCGTGCAAGCCTTGTGAATTTTGCCTCATATTCTTGGAAGGATTCGTCGTCTTTTTTCTTGAAGGAAAGGAAGTCCCTTTCCATCATAAGTCGGAGGGTGTGTGGAATATATTTATTAAAAAACATTTTTTGGGAATAATTCCATTAAAATTCCTCAATATCCTCCCTAGGAATCATATTTTTGATCAATGTATACCATTTATATTATTCACCCTTTATACGATAAGAAGCAAGAAGAACCATCTCTTGTTTGTAACATTGTCGGAAGGAGAAGATATTTTCAATGGAGTTGATACATTGTTTGGAAATTCAGGGATCAGATGATCCATTAAATGTAGGTTGTATTTGTATCATGAAGCTTCCAATTATGACCTGTTCATTCCTGGGGGGGGGGCATTCCTCTTGACTTATGTTTCTATTCAAAAAATGAGTTAACAGAGAGTGTATCATGAAAGAGTTTTCAATTCCCGCTCCTATTGTATTGGGAATCTCATTGGAATAGTTGTCACATTTATCTTTTCATAATTTGTTAGACCGAGTCCTCATATTACTAGGAATCTTATGAAATTAAAGAAAACTTAGGGGTAACACATAATGTAAAATTCATAGAAAAAAATGGATGAACTATAAATTACTTTTATTTCCATAACTTATATATTTATAGGGTTCAATCTATATTATCCCGGATCTACATCCCATCATATATTCTTAGGTGAATTTTGTGTTATTCCTTTAATTATGGATTGTACTAAGCTAATGAATTAAACAAAGCATATCCCCATGGGGGTGTCATAACCAAGAGTGTAGAAAGGCCCATTGTTATGCACCGATTCCAATTCAAGCCTAGCTCAAAGTGGTGTTTTTGGGTTTTAACCATAGATACATTTGTTCCAGAGATTCCTTTACATGATTGTGTCTAGATAAGGATGTATTTTATTGATAAAACACTTACTCAATACGTAAAAAAATATAATAATGCTTTTATTATACTTAGTCTTATCCGTAAGGCCTTTACTAGGGGTTTCTAATACTAATCCCCCAAAAAAACCTATCCTATGATACCAACTATAACAACCCTGCTCTTTATTACATGATCAAACATGATTAATTTCACAAACATGCACTTAGGAAATCTCCCACGATTGAGGGGTCTAGTGTCTTGGGAAATTTGGAACATTATATAATAACTTGGAACATAAAAAAACATCTTTATTGAAATAATCTTTTACATGATAGAATTTCTTTGTACAAATAATTACATGGGATAACCTGAAGACATGGATAAGAATAGGGTGAGATGTAAAACGAAATAAGGGAGTAAACACGACATAACATAAAGAATATATTACATGTTCAGAAATAGTCATATCAATAGAGAATAAGTGAAAAATGAACATATAGGCATGATAATGCATGATTACCATAACATGAGAATGTGGTAATAAAATTTAACATGATATTAGAATAAGCCAAGGATCATTGCACATGGAGCATGAGTAAGACCTCATTACACTAGAATTATCATGAGTAAACCCTCATTTCACTTGGAGTGCTACCAGGGTGCACCCTTCTTAATGATTTCATTCCAGTCATAAGTGTACCACATATATAATATAACATAGATTCATTAAAAATCATAATTTATTCCATGATAAAATAATGTGGAATTAATACATGAAACTATATAATCAATAATTAAATATGCATAAATTCTAATACCCTTGATAGGGAAATGATAATGATATTCAATACACAATAACTTTTGTTGGGAAAATTATGGGGAAATTTCGGTAGCATAACGGCGTGACATAAAAATTCATAAAAAAGGTTGATGAGAGAGAAAGTGGCATCTCATAATATAGTCATGAAATTCATAGTAAGGGGGTCATATTGATACATGACCCAACATATGTAATGGAATTTATATACATAATATAAAATAATTTCTTGAATGTAAATAAGAAGAGATAAATTCTTTACGAAATATTGGTATGGTAACATGTGAGCATGTGAGATATTAATGAAAGAGAAAGTGGTATATCATCATTAAAACATACTTAGGGTAGTGTGGGAGTGGTGATAAATCATACCCCAACATTTTCAATTGAAATCAAAAGGGTATACTAATATAATGAGATTTGGACAAAATGAGAAAGGGTGAAATCCCTTTTGAAATTTCTGCATGGTAATGGGTTTACATGGGAAGAATTAATTATAGGGAAAAGGATACATCATCATTAAAACATATGGAGTGAAATATAGTGGTGGGGAAAAATCATTCCCCAATATTTGTAATATAAATGACTAGGGTATTGAAATATAATGAAATTTGGACAAAAATGACAAAGGATTAAATCCATTACTTGGAAGTGTGATCCCAATGGCTTTGTTGAGGATTGAGAGAGGATTATTGAGATATTGGGGGAATATTTGGAGGATATTAGAGATAAGAGGTAATATTAGGGATGTTATACAAGGGTTTTGAGTGAAGATAAGTGGGAGCTTGGGTGAGATTATATAAGAAAATAGAGGGAATTCTTTATTCTTTATTTTTTGGACCCCACACATTAAACTAATGAATACCAAAAACCAAACCATGGGAATTACCCATGGTTTTTTCCAAAGGGTAGTGTATAACATTATTTTATAGGGAAAACGGCCGAAATTATTAAATTATTAGGATTTTTTAAGTGGAGTTGAGTCACGCTCTCAAGGAAATTTGTTTAAAAGTTAAAACGTTTTATTAGTCATGGAGGGTCCACTAAGGCACTATAAAATTAATAAAACAAATATAAAATCACATTATTTAAAAGTTAGAACATATATTGGCCGAACAACCATTTTATAGCATTTTATTACATCACTTTTGGGTCTTTATGATGTCATAAAACACATTATATATTTAAATGGTATTTAATTTTAACCAAAAATCTCGACTATCTCGGAAAATTAGGAAAAAATCGCCATTGGATAATTTCAACATCCTTATTCCAAAAATAATATTTATTTTATCTAAATAATTTTCTAAATATTTTCATTTCCACTTTTAAAATAAAAACCTATATTAAATGAAAATTAATGGGTTTTGAGAAAAAATATTTATCAAACCCTAATAAAAATTACAATAGTATTCATAAAAATTATACGAACATTTATATTCAGTAAAAAATAATATAGTGATAAAAATATTTTATTAAAATATTATATAATTACAAAAATTCATTAATTCATCAAAATATATTTCATAATATAATATTAAATAAAAATTCTATTTGTTCTTTAAAACCCCTTTACAAAGTAAAAATAATGAAATGAATGTATATTCTTTATACAAAAAAACACATAATCATAGTGCTTGGGCCTTATTACATAACCCTTATAACAACCATATATGACCTATGGGTAAGGTGTGTGATGGTATTAGACTCTTGGGGTGGATCGGTTAACATCACCAAGGTGGTAATCTCTCTTAACTTCTACTTCTCTTGTAGGTGGTTCCGTTCATGATTTATGTGTTGATTATCATCTTTGGCTCTGTGAAGAGTGATGCCCCAAGAAACTACCTCATTTTCGATCTCTGAAAAATAGGCTTTGTATAGATAAATTCTACTAGATAAGTCCATCACTTCCTTTGAGGAAATTAGATTTGTTAAAGCCCTATATTTATACTAATCATGTGGTCATTGTTCAATGGCTATATTAGAAATGGTAACAATTATTAATGGTATTTTAAAATCCAAAAATATAAAACCAAGGAATTTAATATTTTATAAAACCATTTTACATAATATGATATTTAATTAGATTAAGAAGAATTTTAATTAATTAAAGTTTGGGTCATTTCAATCCATAATTGAAAGGTCAATAAAAAAATGTTTTGATTTTATATATACGACCTATTTAGGTGAAGAGCATAAAATAATTTAGAAAACCATTACATAATAAAACCAATATTTTTATAACCCAATGGATAATTTAACTAGTATACACATATTTTCTCATTCCATAACAAGTATTCAAGAAATTCTAAAAAATTATCCACACAAAATTCTATTCATGATATATCATTTGTATTTATTTTCTTCATAACTTGTGAAAATATAATCATAATAAGGGTGAGATAAAAAAATAACAAGGGTATCATAGAATTGAAAATTTCATAGGGAAAAAATCTTGAGTATTATTAAAATATAAAAATTCAATAAATGTGTCATATAATTAATAAAATGAACCTGAAATGTTTTCTTGGATACAATAAAAAATTTACTAACCATTTCATCATCAATATATTGCTTTATTACATAGAAATGAATAATTATAGTCATGTAAATCTTACATCAACTAAGATATCTTCTTACATACTAACAAATAATCTCAACCAATACATATTTCATACCATTAAGGACTCTCAAAAATGACTTTTTTATACAATCAAAGCCTCTCAACCTAGACACCAAATGTACCATTGAGGCCTTAATACCATGAAATATTTTATACTTTTAAAGAATATTTACCCAAATATCTTATAAACCATCATTTATTCTCAACTTATACATCATATATACTTCCATGACCTATCTTTGAAAGAATAATATATTTTATGGAAGGTAATACACTATGTGATCACAATTCTAATTTTACTAATGAGACTTATCAATGAATCGTGTGGATATATAATTTATGGCTATTCCAATTACATAATAATAAACTAATAATTCCTCATTCAATAAATTAATAATAAAATTAATCATAAATATTTCCCAACAATCATTAAATATCTATATTGAATAATATAAAACAAAATTTAAATATTTCCACAAAATATAATAAAATTTTCTTATCATTCGATAATCTGATATATATATCTAAAAAGCATACATATTCTCATTATTTTTCTCATTAAATAAATGATATATCAGTCTTGGTAACCACACTAAATAATAGTTTTTCAAAAATAATGTTTTTACACCATATAGATTAACGGTATACAGTAAATTCAAAGCTCAAATTATGTGCATTTCATACATGATATTATCATACATGTAAGTATTAGTGACCATCATTTCATAATGAAAAAATGTGTTTTATTAAAGATAATTCCATTGTAAAATATATCTGAAATAGATATTATGATTTAATAAAGAGTTTTCTATTAAAGATTTTGCAAATTTGATGTAATAATAAATATATAAGACACTTTAAAAATAGTTGTTTTTAAATTTAATAAATATATATAAATAAATAGTTTTAAAATTAAAATTTAGAAATTGAATTTTTAATATAAACTATTGCTATTAAATATGGAATGATGGGTTATAGTATAAATTTTTGGAACTAAATCCCTTTTCAATATATTTAAGAAAACAATACAATTTTTATTTGAAAATATTATAAAATATTTAATAGATATTAATGTATGAAAACAAAAAAAATATTAATGGTGATAAATAAACAATAATATCCATGATTATATAAATTTTACTTCATGTAAGAAAATGATAAAAACTGATTTATTAGATTCACTTGTAAAGAATTTCAAAAATGTCTATCTTGGATTAAATTTTACAAATTAAATTTAAAATTTGAATAAATATTAATAGTTAATATAAATTTAAATTGGGAAATAATTTATGTATTGAAAAGTAATTTCTTTAATAAAAATAACATTTATAGAGAAGATAAATTTACCAAACCAAAGTGGGGAAATATGTTTGGATTTTCTTATAAACGTTATCTAAGTGGCTTTGAGTACCAAAGATAGGGAATTAGAAAGCATAATTTTATACCCAATAGATAATTATAGGTGAGTAGAATATATGTTATTTAATATATTGATTATATATAATTCAGAAAATTAGAATTTATATATAAATAATCATACTTAAAAATTGGTTTATAAAACAAACCCAAATAACTATGATAACTTTTGAATAAAACTGATTTGAAAGATAAAAAATGGAATGGAATATTAAATCTAATGAAAATATATAATCAAAAAAATATATTCCTAATATATACCACATAAAAATTAAAAAAAATGGTGCATAATATTAGACATGTCTAAAAAATGAAATTTGAGATTATAGACCCTTACCATAGCTCTCAGCTTTAATAAAACTTACATAAACTAATTAATGATCAACATAATTTAAATAATAAATTTTTATGATACATATACATACTAATTATCCATAATATTATTTAACTATAGTTATTTACTATACATGTATTAGTTTTTTAATGAATATTTTTATCAACAAATTTTATTAATTTCGACATTTTTGAAGTTGTTTTATAATTGGGATTTTAGGAAGAATTATATAATGAAAAGCATATCATTAAAATATTAGGGAATGTAATGAAATATATGTATCAATAATATTGGAAAAATTATAATTTAATTACCTTAAAGTTATAGTCATTATTATTAGTGATGAAATCAATGATGATCTTGTTTTAAGTTAACATGCCAATATCAATGGGTTACATTATCATGATAGTTAATTCATATTTCTTCCTTACAGATTAATATTATTGAAATATTTTAGTTACTAATATCTTATATATTATTATAATAAATTTTTTCTTCTATACATATAAGTAGTTAAAAAAATTAAATACATTACTTCATGGAGGCGATAGTCCATAGGTACACACAATTGATGGCACTATTTTTCAATTGATGGAAAAAATGAAGGTAAATAATTATTTATCATTATAAAGTAATAACTTTTTATAAATATCATATATATTAATTAAATAAACCTATATAATTATTCATGATATGACTTATTGAAAAATTATATTTATCACTTTGTGGAGTCGGTAGTTTGTATGTACTCATGAGCCTAGAATTTAACTTCCATTGGATAATATATATATATATATATAAGGGATATACCATTAATGTAACACCATTTATTTATGTTTAATAAATTAATTTTATAATCTATTTGTGTTTATATAAAATTATGTGATGGATTATCAGGAATAAAACTTGAAAGCAATTGGATAGAAAATATCCATCTTTCATGGATAATCTCCTTTGAAAAACACATGAAAGAATTTTTTATAGTTCATATGGGAATATCAGAACCTATCAGTCATATAAATTGGTTTTAAAAAAGTATTTATGAATATAATTTTTCATATAAGGTGATCAAGTAGTTTGGATACTTGAAAATAATGGGTTACCTTTTATAAATATGGGAAGTTTAACCCTTATAAATACCCTTATGTTGTAAAAATGTATAAATTCTTTTCCATTATCATATTGAATGAAATGGAAAAATGTACAAATATTAGGTAATAAAAGGAACAATTTCACTCAAAATATTTTATTTATAGAAATTTTAATGATATTTTAATCATTATATCTTAGTCTAACACCCCCTCTCGCCTATGTTAACCCCTTTCTCATGCACTGTAGTAAACAATTGATTAACAGGGTAATCATTATCTCTAAATAAAAATTAAATCTAAATTATTCAATTATTTCAAACATAGTATTTAACATATTTCACTAATTTTAAAATATTAAATACTTAGTGTTGGTGAAAATTATACTTAATTTAGGTATGTAAAACATAAAGAACCCTAATTTTTTGAAATATTAATTTTAAATCCTGAAATTTATTTCTCAAATAATAAAATATAAAATTAATTATAATTAATACTATTGATTTATGAATAAATAAATTAATTTAAAGTGACATTAAAACCAATATATACCATAAGGTAACTTTGTAATTACCAAATTAAAGAAAAGGATAAAAATAGTTCTTTGTTAGAATAACATGTTATTTATGTTTAAAAATTGTAGTCATTAGTTGATAATACAAAAAAAATATTTTCATATGATTTTAATTAATTATTAAATATATATTTTTTCTATAAAGAGTTTATAAATAATATTTTTATTTATTCTTATTAAATAATGATTTCATAAAAGTTACTATATCTGTAAAATCAGAAATTTTGAGTATTTATCTAAGAATACAAATTTTCAAAAATATATAATAAAATAACCGTAATATAATTATGAAATAATGAATTTAAAAATAAATCCCATGTCATAAAATTAAAATTATCAAATTTTAAAAATAATTCTTGTTTACAAAAAATAAAATATATAATGAAAAATAATTTTTTTTAGAAAATGACCCTTTAGAAAATCATGTTTTTAAAATGATAATTCCTTTAGATTTATAATTGTATTGTTAAAATCTTATTTCATATATTTAATACTTTTAAAAGTGATATATTTATATAAATATTCAATAAACATTAAAAAAATTGTTTTAAAAATACCCGTTTTAAAAATTAAAGATTTTAATCGTATAATGTTAGTTATTTATTTTCAAATCATTAAATATCATTCATAAAAAATAATAAAATTTATGTATCAAAATTTCATACTCTATTTCTAGTTAATAAAGTATTATTTTAATATTTCATGAGTCATTTTAACATTGTGTTGCATGAAATGTAGTCCGTCAAACATTTTATTACCAAATAGATAATTTCAAATTAAAATATTGGGGTGTTATAATTTCTAGAGAAAATTCCACCTTTAGCCTTTTCCTTAATTTTGATATCTGTCATAAAATTATTATTGATCTATGAAGACATCAAAAACTATAAATTATTTTAGATATAATTTATTATTGAATCACATTTCATGTGGGGTTATATTTGAATTTTGTCTAAAAGCTACAATATTGTATAATTCTTGCTATAATAATAACATTCAGCCAAATGTGTCTGTAGGTGTCAAGCTCTAAGAGAATTTTTATAGCCATAAAATAAATGATATTATTGTTCCTCCTATTCACTCAATTTCAATAGTGAGTTTGGGGCTCATATAACTCATATATTATTCAAGGTTTAAAATGTTATTTCAAAAAATTCATATCTTTATACACAAAAATGTTGTTTAATCTCAATATTTTAAAATATGAACCTTTTTTATATGGCCTTATAAAATAGTTAAAACTACCTAATTCTAGATATTTATGTTACATATAAGTCATGATACACATTCTAGTGAATTCAACTATGAATGTGAAAAAATATCTATCTATACTTGTTTACATCATGACATAGGTCTATAATATTTAGAGTGAACTAACTCTAATGGTACTTGAGTTTGGATGTCCACAACCTTATGGTTTTATAACAATTTCTTTTGATTTTGATAAGTTTTAAATATAGTAATTTTATTCTCATATAGTATGATGGCTTGATGGTCTAAATTAGGGTGATTATACAAAATAAAAATTTAATTGAATATAGATATGGGATAGTAAAAATAAAACTAACAATAAAACATGTAACTGGTTTGTTTTATAATAGTTTGGTTAAAAAATAATACCATTTATATTATTAACAATCATCTCCACCTTGATCGGTAGCATGTCAACTAAAATACATGAATTTTGACAATGTGAAATCCCTTCCACAAACTGAATTTTAAAAGGATACACAACCATAAGACAACCTACATTTTATAGGGGGTCAAAATAAAAATAAAAAACATACCTTTTGTTAAGGTATAAATAAACAATGAAACATAAATTTTGAGGTAAAATAATAAAGAATTACATAGTTAAATCACAATAGAATATATAGAAGTAACTCATCCCAAAAAATAGAAGCCTATAAAAGTGGAATAAATGTAGAACAATGTATTGATTCTCAGCCAATTTTTTGAAATCATTTACTGATTACAAAAAATAGAAAATAATAATTGTAATATATTATGTGTTTTTCCATATGGTTGAATAAAAATTATTCTTGTTCTAATTTTAATATCACATAGTTTTACCATGTATGTTAGTAGTATGAATATCAATATATATACATATATATATATATATATCTTTTTCAATGATAACTTTATCTTACATTAAACAAGATACTTCACAAACTACACCCATTCAATAATTTTTAAAATAATTCAATTTTAAAAATAAAATTTTTACCTATAATCTCAAAGTATATATATTAATGATAATAAACCATGAATACCCATTCAAACATTCAAAAATATCAGTCATTAAATTACGTACTAACTCAATGTTATTCAATTCATTTAAATAAACATTATACTAATAATGTCTCAAGTAAAAATTCAAACTAATTTAAATAGTATCATAAATCTTTTTATTTTGTTTCATTTTAGAAAATATTGAAATTGGAATATCAAAACATGCCAAAAATCATTGATAGTATAACAATAAATCTAATATAAATAGTTAACAAATTATAAAAAACATTCAAAAACCATTGGAGTAATGTTTTTATTAGTAATGTTATTTATAATTCATTCCTTCCAATATGTGAGAGATTTTTCTATTGGTGTCATGATATGAGTCAATATAGTAATTTATTATTTATTCATCTTAGCATATGAGTCAATCTGATTACATATGAGTCATTTCTTTTTTTCTGTATGATTCATCTCCACCTATCTATATGTATGTAATATGATATTTTCATTATTCATTTACCTTAGTGTGTGTAACAATTTCTAAATTAGAAAAAATATTGAAAACTAAAAACATAAAATTTTTATTATTGAATTGATATAAATTTTTAATAAATAATTCTATATCATTCTTTTAATCCAATGGTATTGAATGATTCAATAAAATAAATTATTATTTTTAAAACTCTAGTTACATGGGACAACGTTATACAAATATAGTAATTATTAAAAAACAACTAAAGTATTAATATGTAAGTTAAACAAGATCCCCTTTTTATATTTACATATCCAACATAACAAAGATAACTATCCCTAAATTTTTTATTTTGTAAAAATGATCAAAATAACATTTTATAAAAAAGTACTCTATCTTTTTAAAAAGTTAATCCAAAAAAGTCAATATTTTATATAAAATAGTTCAAACTGTTGAAAATACTCCCTATTTTTATCTTTAAACAAAAACAATATCTTAAAAGATTTTGTTAAAAATAGATCATTAAAAAATTCTCCATTTTAGGATATCTCTCATAAGGCATGGTCATAACAATATGAAAGAAATGAAAATCCTCATATGTTGAAAAATGGTAAACCTATAGAAAACATATTATGCTCCATGATATTAAAAAATATTTCTCAAATATTTAAAAATTATTTAAATAAAAACATATTTAAATAACATACCCCTGCCCCAAAATTTAGTAATTCTTATAATAGATAATGCCTTAAATAAAAATAAAAAATAAACATTTTATATCTCATAAATTTCTACATCAAAATAACAAAACTAGTGTGTCTTGATTTTAAATTGTATGTTTATAATATATATATATATATATGTATATATATAAATTCTTTGGTATATTACTTTAAAAGATACATGGATCTATTATAATAGTTTATGATATTCAATAAATTATAAGGGAATATATAATGAATTGAAAAGTATTCAGTTTTCAAAGAATATGACCATAATCTATGTGAGATTTTAAATTATTCATTCTCAGTGTCATGTAAAAATTGAAAATAAATTCCACTCAAACATCAATAATACCATGTAAAAACATGATATTCTAAAAAATAACTAAATATTAGGGTATATATAAAATAAATTCAAATTTTATATCATTATAATGATTTTCAAAACAAATTTATCCTTTCTAATTTTATTCCCATAGAACAATATATCACTTCAATATTCATAAGACTATATTATTGTATGATGTTTTTAGAAATAAATATATGATATGAATTGTCCCACCTAAAGGTCATATTTTCAAAAAACAGCAAAATTAGACAATGATTATTTAATCCGTCAAAATTGTAAAAGATAACTACCACCAAAAATGTATTCTACATGATAAATAACAGAAAAATATATTATTGCTCTATTATATTTACTAATATAATAATTTATAAAGAAAATTAAACTTCACACTGATACTTATTTGATAAATTACATCCATTAAAATTAGATTTAGAATAAATTTTATACTAAAAATAAGTCCTTACAGAATAAAATGAATCATTAATCATCTAAATTATAAAATATTTGAATATTATTTATTAATATTCATTTAACTTTATTTAGGGTCTTCTTTAAATATATACAATATTCATAAAAAACATTAAATCTAATAAAAAATTACCTAAATAAATAAAACAATCAATCATTCCTATAAACACATTAATATAAATGTATTTCATATTAAAACACAAATCTTATTTACATGAATTACTGTTTTGGGTAAGAATAATTTTAATGTAATCTAGTGAAAATATTTTTACTAATTCCATATAATATTTTGATTGAAAAAGAAAAGATTTATCTTTTATCTGAAAAAAATCCTAGAAGGAATTCCAACTAAAAAAATTTTAATATCTAATTTAGACTTCATCCAAATTGGAAATTAATTTCTAATTATTTCACTATAGAAAAAAAAACAATATCATTAACATAAATATTCATAATCCAAATAACTTGAAAATATTTTTTAATGAAACAATGCGGGCCAAATATTCCTTTAATAAAATATTTTTTTCAAAATCTGAATTAATAATAATTCATAATAATCTTGAGGTTATTTTTTATGTCCAAACAATAAATTTGGATATATTACAATGTGATAAAAAATAGTATTATTCTTCAAAACATAGTTTTCCTTTAACATAACCATCATTAGAAATTAAACCGTTATGAAAATGATCTTTTTTAGTTCACATTGAAAAATATTAAATCTATGATGAGAAACATAAGATAATAAAATTAAAATATATTTGTAATGCCATGAACCTAGTTACCGAGAGTTGGTGCATTACTACATTACATTGGCAAGATCACAAAAGATCAAGTCTCAAAATACCGATTAGTTTAGTAGCCTTGGAAATACTAGATACATTAATAAATTTTACATTACATTATAAAATTAAAAACTACAACAACCTAGTCTCCAAAGGCCACACATATATCCCATAGACTATCCCTACAGGTAAGTAATAATATTCTTCTTCGCATCCTAGGAAAATAAAACAGATAAAGGGGTGAGCTCAGATTCTCATTAAAGATAACAATATATCAGAAACATTCATAAATAAGTATAATCATTTAAGGTAATGTAAGACTAGAAAAAATTCTTTTTAAACATAAACGTCAGAATAATATGTCAAAGATTAAATTAAATAATTCCATTTACTTGTTCACATGGATATGCTACTAGTCCAATAATCACATGAAATTTCAATATCCACTTTCCTAATGATGGATTGCATAATGCCAAACTTCATAACCACATAGTCAAGGCCTTATGCCAAGATTGCATATAAGATTTTTTCAAGGCCTTGTGCAAAGAAACTAGTTTGTCTCATGAGACCTATCAATGCATCAAGGAGATATAGTGGGATCCACCCTTCACTTACTAAGTACAATTCATTCCTTAAATGAAAAGTTTTATACATAACATAGATATTCGTATTAAAACAAGGATAAAAAATGTCAATACTTTCTCTATAAACCATGAATGGTGCGAAAATAACACATCCAAAGTCAAACATATCAAAAAACCATCAATACAATATTGATGTTCTGTATCATAATAACTCAACTTCAATTAAGCTTTAAATCCATCAAAGGATGTTGACATTGATGAAATCAAAACATTTTTTAGAGAAATATATCATTCTATTTTGAAATCACATTAAAAGTCAAATAATTATAAAAGAAAACATTTATTCTGAAAATATTCTTTTAAACTTTCAAGTGAATCTTCGACAATGTTATAATGAAAACAAATAGCAACACCCACCGTATAAGTTAAAAAACCATTATTACCTTAATATTGTCGAAAAGGTCATAAGATACCATGTTTGGAAAATGAAGGAAAGATTACTTTCAAACCATTTTATAAAAAGTAAAACACTGGTATAAATTAATTTAATCTATAATAGAGTAAATAGTAAAAATGTTTTGGAATACATTTTTATGAAACATGGATGTGGATGATAAAGAGGTCCCAGTAGATACTTACATAAAAACAACCTCGGATAATAAAGATATTGTGAAATTAACCATTACCATGTACTTTTCCTTGATCGACGGTACATTAACCTCTATATAATAGTTCAATAATTGTTATTAAATTATATAATAACTATATACATAAAGATTATTTCATATATGGTCTTCTAATATTTCTTTGTTAATGATATTTCAGTAGTATCATCATTTTAGGTGTTAACTGATTCGTTTTATTTTATATGAATTTTTATGTAAGTAATGTTTGTTTTGGATAGGATGTATCTTATTCATATTCATAATTATATTGAGTCTTTAAACATTATTTTTAATCATAAAATGAAAATTGGTCTTGAATGGATACGATGGGGGAATGAATTTCATCCTGTTTGTGGAGACGACAATCCTTACGTACGCACGAGCGACTATATAATTATTTTGATATTAAAATCATATATAATTGGATGATATATCATATATACAGAATCATTATCCTATTATTTTTATTATTTATATCATTTATACTCATTATTATACCCATCCAAATGATGAAGTGTTTGAATAACAAACTACACCATGATGTGGATACGGTAATTAGTACGTACGCATGAATGGTGACTTTGTCATTTATAGGATGGATAGAATAACGTTTATGGTTGTACCATTTTTATAATAACATCACACTATATATAAGATGCTTGGGTTATTATTTTAGAATGGAAACAACAAAGAAAGAGGAAGTGGAAGAAGAAAAGAACTTGAAAGATGTGATAAAATATTTACCTCTTCTTCAGGTTCTTCCTTTTGATTTGATCAAAATGGCTCCATAGGTTGGCCTTCTGACTGAAGGAAGGCCTATATGATTAAGGGAGGACAGTTGGGAGGATATTTTGTCAGGTTTTGTCCGAGCCCAATGGCTATGAAGGTGTGAATTGGAGAGAAGGGGAGGTGCCCTTTTATAAAAGGGGTGAAGGGCACCTTAGGAAAAGATTGAAATATTATTTTATAATAAAATCATTTTCAGATTCTAATGGCTTAAAAATGAATTATTTAAATTCTAAGTTATTTATGGGACTAAAAACTCTCAAAAAATAGGTTTTATATAGGTTTTGGTCACTATATTGACCTTATCTTTTAGACTTAACTCTTAGTTAAACAGATTGACATTTACGATATCTCTTTGTATTTTTATATTTTATGATTAATAAAAATACTATAAACATCCAAGAAAACCCCAAGTTGTTAATTAATGATACAAATAGAATTATATATGTATTTTTTCCTATACTTATATATTTAGGATTATTATATCAACCAATAACATTGTATTTTAAACAAATGAATTTATGTCAATTTTGACATTATTTAATAATTGATTTTTGTTAAAGTCTTAACAACTCTATTAATTCGAAATAAATACATTTAATCAACCCTAAAATGTAATATTAACATATAAAATTAGTGGAGTTCAAAAAAAGTCCAAAATTATATTTTTTTGGATATTTATAATATCAATTAACTCAATCTTTCCTTAATATGCCAATTACTACATCATCATTGTGTCATAAATAAATTTAATTATTTAATGTCTAAAAATTATAAAAAAATACCATTATGTAGGAAATATTTTTAGATTTTAATAAATATTTATATTATTATTTATCTTTTGTATAAACCTATATTAAAAATTGTTTAGTTATTAAACTTCGATTTTAACACTTTTACTACTACAAACCATTTTTTTCATTTTTAAATAGCCGGTTTTTGGGTGTCCAGTTCCAATAAGATCCGAAGTTTAAATTCAAAATACATATCCAAAAATCAATTCCCAACATCATCAAACCAAATCTCTGACAGACGCTACATGTTGTATGCCACATGCCTCAGACGTACCGCCACCTCGATCCTTGTAACCCACCGGGACAGATCACCGGAGAAGCACTACCGGGGAGCCCTACCCTCGAGTCTCTTGAACCCTACATCGACCCCATAAAGCCTTTGACAATCATCGATGGTGATAAACCATCTACTAGGACACTAGAAAAACACATCCGTGATCGTCATCAAAGCCCAGGCGACAACCACCATCATCACGTTCACAAGAGAAACATTCATAGCATGCCTTGAGACCACATGAAAACCGCATCAACCGGAACGTGAATGAGAATCACCAACGCCCGTAGTCGCCACCACTAACGGTTCATAACCATAACAAACACCCCTCCATGGCCAAGAACAACCAGGCCGAAGATAAAAACATAGAAACCACCACCATACCAAATAAAACATTAAAACAACATTCCCCAAACCAAATAAATCAACTCAAAATTTAAACCACAGCTCTGAAAATCAAAAGAAACCCTACTCAAAACAAAAAAGTGAAAAGAAAGAAGATGAAAACACCCATTTCCACCATATGTAAATCCTACAGAGAATATGCTCAACCCCCTATAGCACGCATCCACTAACCAACGACTCCCTCAACCAAAAGAAATTGGGACTCATCCTCTGGACAACAACGCCGCTGTAAACCCTATCCAGATGGAGGAATCAGGCAAATGACTGGCAGAATCAAGCATACCGCTGAAGGGACGAGCTGAGGAGGAAACCTTCATATTTATTTCCTAATGTTGTTTTTGGTCGAATTATATTTATACAATAGAATTAGGACATGTGTTAGGGTAATAATAATATAATTATTACCCTTAATTACCCCATTTACTTTTAACTGTGGTAAATAAAAGTAAAAAGTTACTATTCAAAAAAAATTATTTTCATCTTATTGAACAAAATTTTGATTACTGATATCAACCGTGTCTCTTAGATTTTTGAAATTCAACTCATAAAAGTGGTAAAATTATGTTTTATACAAATTTGGAAATTCTCCTAGGAGGTAGGTAAAATACGGTAAAAGGTTTGATAAAATTTTATACATCTATACTCATTATAAAATGACTCCAATAAATTAAATTAAAATTATATTGGTATTATATATCTATTTTGACCTAAAATAAATTTAAATAAAATAAATAATTATTTATATAAAAAGTTTGTTTTAAAAAATAACTCAGTGTTTTTCACTATTCATCAAAAATTGAATGTCTTAAAAAAATACCAAAACAGTACCCTAATCTAATTTAGATATTTTTAATCCAAAAATGAAGTCCATTTTCAAAGATAAAATTTATTAAATTTCAAAAGGTGGGTATTATAATTCATAACGGCTAGTTTGATTGGTCACGTTGTGCTAGAATCTCGAAGTTGTGTACATTGCAAGCTATTGGATTATTGATAGGGAAACATACTGTGAAAGCTTGTTGTGTTACATTCTTCCATCCTTGAAATAATTTCTTCCCCAAAATTTCTAGAATATTACTACCTAAAAAGAATCAGGTGGTTCTTCATCATAAGTTCCTTGGGTTCCCACATGGACACTTCCATCATATGGTTACTCCATAGAACTTTTACCAGACGAGTCATCCGGTTTCTCAGCACTTTTTCTATGGTATTAAGAATTTTGATAGGCTCTTAAAAATAAGACAGATCAGGTTCCAGTTCAATTTCCTCATAGTTGAGTACCTATGTTGGGTCAGGTATGTATTTTCTAAACAGTGATACGTGGAACACATCGTGAACTTTGGAGTGACTTGGTTGCATTTCCAACCAGTATGCTACAACCCCAATTCATTCAAGAATTTTGAAAGGTCTGATTTACCTAGGACTTAGATTACCCTTCTTACAGAATTGTATAACTCCCTTCCCTAGAGATACCTTCAAGAAAACTTGATCTCCTACCTGAAATTCCAAATCCTTCTTTCAGTTATTAGCATAGATCTTATACCTATTTTGTGATATTTTGATGTGGGATTCAATAACATTCACCTTTTATATCATTTCCTCAACAATTTCCGGGCCTATGAGTTTTCATTCACCAAAATCAATCCAAAAAGATAGTGTGAGACATCTCTTGAAATATAACGCTTCATGTGGTGCCATCTGAATACTTGAATGAAAGCTATTGTTATAGGAAAATTCGACCATATGTAAATATTGATCCCACATTCCTTGAAAGCCAAGTGATCAGGATCTCAACATGTCTTCTAAGGTTTGAATAGTATGTTTTTATTTTCCATCAGTTTGATGGTGGTAGGCAATGCTCAAACGATGTTTAGTATCCAGGAATTTCTGAATACTTTTCTAGAATCTTGATGTAAAATGAGGATCACAATTAGAAATAATCGATAGGGGTACACCATTGAATCTTAAAACTTCATTAATATATAGTCTTGATAAATGTTCATGTGGTAAATTTTATCTTATAACAGGAAAACATGTTGACTTGTTAAGATGGTCTATAATGAACCATATTTCATCATTCCTTCTAGTTGTCTTTGGTAGCCCCATGACAAAGTCCATCGTAATATTATCATATTTCCTCTCAGTTATGGGAAGAGATTGCATGACTCATTTAGTCTATTGCCTTCCAACATTCACTTATTGACAAACCATACATCCTGACACAAAATCAATAATCTCCCTCATCATGTTGTCCCACCAAAAATGTTCTTTCAAATCTCTATACATCTTAGTGCTACCAGGGTGTATAGAGAAATTTGAGCTTTGAGTATCATCTAATCATTCCCTTTTTTGATTAGGTAAGTTAGGAACAAAAATTCTCTTCCAAAATTTCAAAATTCCATCTTCATATATGAAGTCACTCAATCTCTAATTGTTCACAGCATTAATTTCCTTTTGAATCTCCTCATCATCAACCTGAGAACATTTTATCCATTCTAGTAAACATATTTTAGCAACCAGTTGAATAATTATTGATGTTTCACCTTCTATGATTATTCCCGTATCCATTTTCACTGGATCCATTAAAATAGACTCCCTTTCAACTCTCATATTGTTCAAAACTCCATGATCCTTTGTACTCAAAGCATCTTCCACCTTATTTTCCTTCCTCGGGTGGTAGTGTATTGTGAAATCATAATACTTGAGTAGTTCAAGCCATCTATTTTGCATCATATTGAGTTCTTCCTATGAGAAAATATACATCAAACACTTGTGATCAGTATATATCTCACATTTTTCACCATATAGATAATGCCTCCATATCTTCAAAGAAAAGTTACAACTGGTAACTCAAGATCATGAGTAGTATAGCCTTGGTCATGAATTTTTAGCTGCCAAGATTCATAGGCAATAACTCTATCATTCTGTATAATGACACAAAAAAGTACTTTCTTTGAAGAATCACTATAAATAACAAACACTTCATTCCCTGATGGTAGAGTGAAGATAAGAGCATTTACTAATCTTCTATTCAGTTCTTCAAAACATTTTCATATTCTTTTGTCCAAACAAATTTAACCCCTTTATGCGTGACCTTTTCTAGTGGGTTAGCCAACAAGGAAAAATTATTGATGAAAGGTAGATAATAACCCTCTAAACTAATTAAACATCATACCTCAGTTATAATCATTCGTGCTATCCATTTTTGGATTTCCTTAGTCTTTGAAGGATCAACAGAGATTCCATCCTTAGAGACAGTATGGGAAAAGAAATAAATATCATGAAGACATAATTCACTCATGCTAAATTTCATATATAATTCATTTATTCTAAGAGTATTCAGAATAATGCACAAGTGATTATCCTGATATTTATAGATTTTGGAGTATACCAAGATATCATCAATAAACACCACTAAACATTCATCAGGATATTACTTGAAAACTCTATTAATTAGATCCATGATGATAGAGGGTGAATTAGTCAATCCAAAAGGCATTACTGTAAACTCGTAATGCTTATACCTGGTTCAAAATATTGTTTTTGGAATTTATTCTTTTTTCACACAAAACTGATTTTGTCCATATCAAAGTTCAATCTTTAAAAAATATCGAGCTCTATGAAGTTGGTCGAATAAATCATCAATGGGGGGTAGGGGATACTTGTTCTTTATTTTTATAGCATTGATCTCCCTATAGTCAATGCACAACCTCATAGATCCATCTTTCTTCTTATAAAAAAGAACAGGGGATCCCCATGTAGAAACACTAGGGAAAATAAATCCATTATTACTCAATTACTCTAGTTTTTTATTTATTTCCACTAAATCCACAGGGGCCATTCTATAAGGGGTCTTAGATATGGGTCTTGAACCAGGAATTAAATCAATGGAAAAAACAATTTCTCATTTTGGAGGTTGTCCAGGTAAATATCCTAGAAACACATCAACATATTCTTGTACAATAGGTACGTCATCTATTTCAACATTTCCATCCTCACCCACAATTAATTTATTCCCTTCCTCTACAATAATTGAATTTAGTTGATCTACTGGCGGTGGATCTAGATAAGAATAAGGGGTGGAAATTTCTGCTCTAAAGATAAGGTACTCCTTATCATCCTCGAGATTTGTAACCTCCTTCTTCATACAATAAATATTTACATCATGGTCTGAATGCCAATCCATACCGAGGATTATATCAAATTCAATCATGGGTATGATGATGAGATCAGCAGATAAAGAACATTTATATACCCTAATGGGAACTGATTCATAAAACATTTTTGCAATGATACTTCCATTAGGTGTTTTAACTAACAACTCATTTTTTATGTCAAATTTAAAATATCTAATTTTCTTAGCAAAACGGGAAGATATGGAATAATGCGATGATCCAGAATCAAATAAAGCATTTTCTAAACTTGAAGAAACCATTAAATTACCTACCACCACGTCTTCCAGAGCATGAAACTCAACAGTAGTGATAGAATAAGCTTGGAGTTGACCCCCTAGCCTTTTTAAGGTAATTTTCCTTGGCGCATAGGACATTCATTTTCATAATTCCCCCTTTCTATACAACTGTATCATTAAACATTAATAGCCTTTTTCTTCCCCTTTCAATTAAGAGCTTGGTGGCCTTTATACCACACTTGTAACAGACTCTCATTCCCTTAAAGCAAGTACCGGGGTGATTCTTCTCCACATTTACTACAGGATGGATATTCAACTTTTCCTTTCTTCCCCTTATTTCCATTTCCAGAGTGTTTGGTAGATCTCTTCTTCTCCTGCTTTGATTTAATGTTGTAAGACGTAGAGAATTATTTTCTATCTTGATAGCACATGAGAGCGTATCTTCATATGACAAGAATGATTGTGAGACTAATGCTCGATGGAGAAATGGTTTCATCCCATCAAATAATTGATCAATCTTACTCCTTGGGTTACGTATATAATCTACTGCATGTCTTGCTAAGCTTGTAAAGTTAGCCACATAATCTATGACATTCTCATCCTCCTTTTTCCTCAAAGTCAAAAATTTCATTTCCATATCTTCTTGATGGTCATGAAGAAAGTATTTTTATATGAGAAACTCATTAAAAACCCTCCATTACATATTTTACATTTCATCATCTTTCGTTGTGTTTCTAATCGATATCCACACTACCACAAAACTGGGCAAGGCATGCGCCTGCCTTTATCAGCGCTAACGAAAAAGCGCTGATAAAGGGCCGGACCTTTATCAGCGCTTTTGTTAGCGCTGATAAAGGTTGTATTTATCAGCGCTTTTCATTTTAGCGCTGATAAATACACCCTTTATCAGCGCTTTTTACTAGTGCTGATAAAGGGTCCCTCGAATTTGTTAAAAACCCGCGGGTCCTCTTCCTCCTCCCCACACACAATCAAGATCTCGCGGAAGCCCTCGTCTGCGCCGATGCCTCCGCCTGCTCCTCCTCCGCCGCGGCCACCGCCTCCTCCTCTGCTTCTGCTCCTCCTCCTCCTCCTCTGGTGCCTCCGCCGCCTCCGCCCTGCCTTAGCCCTGCCTCTGCGCCGCTGCCGCTGGTGCCTCCTCCTCCCCCGCGGCCTCCTCCTCCGCCGCCGGTGCCTCCTCCTCCTCCGCTGGTGCCTCCTCCTCCACTGCGGCCTCCTCCTCCACCGTGGCCTCCTCCTCCACCGTGGCCTCCTTCTCCTCCGCCGGTGCCTCCACGGCCTCCTCCTCCTCCGCGGCCTCCTCCTCCTCCATTGTGCGGTATGCTATGACCAATAATTGTAATTTGCTTTGTTTTTTGTTTTTGTTCTATATTTACACTATCATGATTTGTGTGAATCAATTTTATTTGAAGTGGGGGGGGGGTGCAGGTGCTGCGGGGGTGTAGTGGGTGGGGGGGTGTGTAGGTGGGGGTGTTTAGGTGGGGGAGATGTGCAGTGGGTGAACATGTGTAGGTGGGGCGTATAATGGGGGGTCTATTGGGTGTGAGGTTGGGGGGGTACAGGTTGCGGGTGGGGGGGGGGTGTAATCCACAATAGCCCGCTAATTGCAGATACTCAACTTCCGGTTTTCGATGAACAATGTTGTTGTTTGAAAAACTCATACATTGTCATCATTTTTTTTAAATTATGTCATAAATCTATATATTGACTCAATACTAAAAAACATACAATATAACTATTTTGGCTTTAAATCATTTTAAAATCCAATGTGGACTCACAAAAATAGATTTGATATTTTATAAAACAAAACTAAATTTAAAAGTAATTACACATTAAAAAATATAATTTATGAGAAATTCAAATTTTCCTTGGATAATTGGATAATTTTTTTAAAAAAAATATGTATAGAATTTAAAACATCTTTAAATATGAAATTTCATGACAATTAATTTTTTTTTACCAATTTCCAATCTGTCATGGCTGACCACTCTCCCCACGTACTCCCTTCCAACCCTAGCATCTCCCTCATTCTGACCACTTCGATCCACTTCGATCCACTTCGATCCACTTCGATACTCTTTGATTGTCGCCACCATGATCTCCATTTCATCGCCGCCACCATCCAACGCACCATTTCATTGTACCGGCATCCCCCCTCCCTGTTCTACATCCAAACCCTAGCCTCTTCCTTCAGCACGGTTCCAATTTCTTTGATCAACGCCTCTTTCCTCCGCTCAATTTCACCACTCCCAGCTTCATCTCGACAAGTGATTCATCCTATCAAGGTCAACTTTTTGTTGTTGAAATACGTGAATCATCAGTTGACCCCTCTCCAAATACCATATCTTCCTCATCATAAAAGGTGAGATCTTTTTAAATACCATTTTATTTCACTGTCCATAAAACATAGCATTCGCCCGTTTTCTCTTTTCCCATCCAACACTACCATATCCAGTACCATTACCTATAAAATGACACATTATGCATGCGTTCTTAAAAATATAATAAGCGAGTAGTAAAACTCTGCCGCCTCCTCCTCTGCTCCTGCCCCTCCTCCTCCTCCTCCGCTGCCTCCGCTGATGCCTCCTCCTCCTCCGCCGGTGCCGCCGGTGCCTCCACGGCCTCCTCATCCTCCGCCGGTGCCTCCGCGGCCTCCTCCTCCTCCGCCGTCCTGCCGCGGTCAAGCCGCGGTCACACCGCGGTCACACCGCGGTCATGCCCCGGTCACGCCGCGGTCACGCCGCGGTCATGCCGGTGCCTCCGCGGCCTCCTCCTCCTCTTCCGGTGCCTCCGCGGCCTCCTCCTCCTCCGCCATCATGCCGCGGTCACGCCGTGGTCATGCTGCGGTCACGCCGCTGTCACGCCGCGGTCACGACGTGGTCACGCCGCGGTCACGCCGCGGTCACGCCGCGGTCACGCCGCGGTCACGCCGCGGTCACGCCGCAGTCACGCCGGTGCCTCCACGGCCGCCTCCTCCTCCTCCTCCTCCTCCACTGGCTCCGCTGCCTTCACTGCCTCCGCCCTGCCTCTGCGCTGGGGCCGGTGCCTCCTCCTCCACCGCGGCCTCCTCCTCCTCCTCCGCTGCCTCCGCTGCCTCCTCCTCCTCCGCCGCGGCCACCGCCTCCTCCTCTGCTCCTGCTCCTCCTCCCCTCCATCGCCTCATCATCCTCCTCCTCCGCTGCCTTCGCTGCCTCCGCCCTGCCTCCGCCCTGCCACCGCGCTGCCGCCGGTGCCTCCGGTGCCTCCTCCTCCACCGCGGACTCCTCCTCCTCCGCCGATGTATCCTCCTCCTCCGCCGGTGCCTCCAATGCCTCCACGTCTCCTCCTCCTCCACGGTCACGCTGCGGTCACACCACGGTCATGCCGTGGTCACGCCGCGGTCACGCCGCGGTCACGCCGCGGTCACGCCGGTGCCTCCGCGGCCGCTGCCTCCTCCTACTCCGCCGCGGCCACCACCTCCTCCTCTACTCCTGCTCCTCCTGCTCCTCCACCGGCCTCATTCTCCTCCTCCTCTGCTGCCTCCGCTGCCTCCGCTGCCTCCGCTGCCTCCGCCCTGCCTCAGCCCTGCCTCTGCGCTGCCGTCGGTGCCTCCTCCTCCACCGCGGCCTCCTCCTCCTCTGCCGATGCCTCCTCCTCCTCCACCGGTGCCGCCGGTGCCTCCACAGCTGCCTCCTCCTCTGCAGTCAAGCTGCGGTCACACTACGGTCATGCCGCTGTCACATCGCGGTCATGCCGTAGTCACGCCGCGGTCATGCCGGTGCCTCTGTGGCCGCCGCCTCCTCCTCCTCTGTCGCGGCCGCTGCCTCCTCCTCTGCTCCTGCTCCTGCTCCTCCTCCTCCACCGGCCTCATCCTCCTCCTCCTCCGCTGCCTCCGCTGCCTCCGCCCTGCCTTCGCCCTGCCTCTCTGCTGCCGCTAGTGCCTCCTCCTCCACCAGCCTCATCCTCCTCCTCCTCCGTTGCCTTTGCTACCTCCGCCCTACCTCCGCCCTGCCTCCGCGCTGCCGTCGATGCCTCCTCCTCCACTGCGGCCTCCTCCTCCTCTGCCGATGCATCCCCCTCCTCCGCCGGTGCTCCCAGTGCCTCCACGTCTCCTCCTCCTCCGTGGTCACGATGCGGTCACGCCGCGTTCACGCCGCGGTCACGCCGCAGTCACGCCGCGGTCACGCCGCGGTCACGCCGCGGTCACGCCGCGGTCACGCCGCGGTCACGCCGCGGTCACGCCGCGGTCACGCCGCGGTCACGCCGCGGTCACGCCGCGGTCACACCGTGGTCACGCCAGTGCCTCCTCGGTCGCCGCCTCCTCCTACTCTGCTGCGGCCACCTCCTCCTCCACTGCTCCTGCTCCTCCTCCTCCACCGGCCTCATCCTCCTCCTCATCTGCTACCTCCGCTGCCTCCGCCCTGCCTCCACCCTGCCTCTACGCTGCCGCCGGTGCCTCCTCCTCCACCGCAACCTCCTCCCCCTCCTCCGCTGCCTCCGCTGCCTCCTCCTCCTCCGCCATGGCCGCTGCCTCCTCCTCTGCTCCTGCTCCTCCTCCCCTCCACCGGCCTCATCCTCCTCCTCCTCCGCTGCCTTCGCTGCCTCCTCCTCCTCCTCCTCCTCCTCTGATCCTCCTCCTCCTCCTCTTTCTCCTCCACCGCAGCCTCGTCCTACTCCTCCTCCACCAGCGCTTCCTCCCCCTCCTCATAGTCCACTGCCTCATCCTCCTCCTCCACCGGCGCCTCCTCCTCCTCCTCCTCTACCTAATCTGCTACCTCCTCCTCCACCGTGGTTTGAGAGGTGCCTCAAGTGAGTTCACCATCTTCCTTACCATTTTATTCTTTATATTTAGTTTCTATTGATTTTTGATTTATCTAGATTAGGTTTTATGGGTGATTCACCTGGCGTACGGTGGTATCATATTGATGTGGGGCTTGGGGATTATAGTGGTTCCCAATATATTTTTTATTTTGGTATTTATTTATTCCTTTATTTCCTTGAAGTATCTTGTTTTTTATCTAAATTATACTCATATTCCTTCTCCTTTAACCTATATACTTATCCTATGGATTTTAAATAGGATGAATATAAATAAAGAATGGATGAATGCCAATCGGTTGACAAAAGAGTATGAATAAGGCGTGAAAGAATTTATCAAGCTTGCAATAGATCATGCATGTGACTCTTCTCAAATCCTTTTTCTGTGTTTACACTGTTGTTATTCAAAACAAATAAGTCCAGATGAGTTGGAAGAACACTTGATCTGTCACGGAATAGATCAATGTTATACATGTTGGAATAAACACAGGGAAACAACGAATGTAGGTAGTGAATGGGGTGACACTGCATTTTATGGATCATTTGATATGATTACAAACATGAACAATGAAGATGTCCGTATGGAGGATGTGATTACAGATGTGAATGATGATGAAGATCGTATTGAGAAAATGACAAGGACCTTCTAAGATGAACTTCGTGATTGCCCAAAATTGTTTGAGAAAGTTAAAAAGTTGTGCAAAGACGCCATTATATACTGGTTGCACTAAATATACAACATTTTCAGCCGTACTGAAGATGTATAATTTGAAAGCAGATAACGGGTGGAGTGATGAAAGTTTTACGAAACTACCTGCCCTCTTGAATGACATGCTCCCAGAAGACAATGAGCTCCCGAGCCGAACATACGATGCCAAACGAATGCTACGCTCTATGGGTATGATCTCTGAAAGAATACACGCCTGCCCGAATGACTGTATACTGTTTCGCAAGGACCACAAATCACTTAAAGAATGCCCAAAGTGTGGTGATTTTCGATACAAGAAAGATGAATCCAGTCCTACTAAAGTTGTATGGTACTTTCCAATCATTCCAAGGTTTAGATGCCTATATGGAAGTGAGGAGACTGTAAAACAATTAACATGGCATGCAGATACAAGAATTAAATATGGGATACTACATCACCCGGCAGACTCTCCTCAGTGGAAGAGAATCGATCATGAGTATCCTGAATTTGGAAATTAGTCGAGAAACCTTCGTCTTGCGTTATCTATAGATGGAGTGAATCCTTTTGGTTTTCAAAGCAGCAGTCACATTACATGGCCGGTTATGTTGATAAATTATAACATACCACCATGGTTATGCATTAAACGAAAATACATCATGTTATCTATGCTTATATCAGGACCAAAACAACCGGGTAATGATATTGATGTTTATTTAGCTCCATTGATCAATGATTTGAAATTATTGTGGGATTCAGGTGTTACATTGTATGATGCTTACAGAAAGGAAGATTTCACTTTGAGAGTCATGTTGTATGGGACGATAAATGACTTCCCCGCTTATGGAAATTTGTCAGGATATAGCATTAAAGGAACTCAAGGCTGTCCCGTTTGCGAAGAAGGTACATAATCAATTAGGTTGAAACATTCATCGAAAACCGTGTTTCTAGGACATCGAAGATTTCTACCACGACGACATAAGTACCGTTCTTGGAAGACATCATTCAATGGAAGTTCAGAAGAACATACAAAACCGTCTCCACTAACAGGCGATCAATTGTTTGAGAAAGTTAAAAATTTGGACACTACTTTTGGTAAACCGGATTCGAGAAACCTTATGAAAATCGGTTGGAAAAAGAGATCATTTTTTTTGAATTACAATACTGGAATTGTCTGTATGTAAGACATTTTATTGATGTTATGCATGTATAAAAAATGTATTTGACAGTGTTATCGACACATTGCTAAATACATATGGAAAAACAAAATATGGAATTAAGGCTAGGTTGGACATGGTTGAGATGGGAATACGAGAAGAGTTGGCACCAGTAAAGGGTGAAAAACGAACATTTATTCCTCCTGCTACTTACACTCTTTCCAGGCAGGAGAGATATCAGTTTTGCAACTTCTTGAATGACGTAAAGGTTCCAGAGGGGTATTTGTCAAATATCAGAAACCTTGTGTCAATGAGCGACTTGAAGTTAAAAGGTCTAAAATCACATGACTGTCATGTTTTGATGCAAAATCTCATTCCAATTGCTTTACGTTGCATTTTTCACAAGAATGTCTGCCATACATTAACGAAACTGTGTTTATTCTTCAAAGCTATATGCAGCAAAGTTATAGACCCGGCGAAATTCCCAGCTATGGAAAAATAAATTGCCATCATATTATGTGAATTAGAAATGTTCTTCCTGCCTTCATTTTATGATATGATGGTTCATTTGATGGTCCACTTGGTGAGAGAGATTCGACTATGTGGTCCTGTACATTACAGATGGATGTACCCCATTGAACGGTATATGAAGATTTTGAAAGGGTATGTCAAAAATTAAAGTCGGCCAGAGGGTTATATTGCAGAGCGATATATTGTTGTGGAAGCTGTTGAATTCTGTAACGAATACTTGTCTGGTGTGGAAAGCATTGGCTTACCAAAATCTCGTCACACTGGGTAGTTAGAGGGTGACGGAATTTTTGGAAGAAAGGTTGTCACAATCAATATTACAGATCGGGAGCAGGCCCACCTTTATGTTTTTCATAACAGTTTGGACGTTGACCCATATGTTGAAATCCAAAAGTAAATTCTTAGGCAATTGAATCCATCAAGGGTTGAAAAATGGATATCAAATACACATAATCGACAGTTTATAGGATGGTTTTGAGATCATATTTTTAAGAAGTCAGATGAAAATCCAAAGTCTATTTCGGAACGACTTCGATGGCTAGCCGGAGGACCAAGTGTGTATGCATTATCTTACAATTCTTATGTAGTTAATGGTTATACATTTTATACTAATGAACATGATGAAGACAGTACCATGCAGAATAGTGGGGTTACAGTTGTGGCTGAAGCGATGTATGTTTCCAGTGATAAGGACAGAAATCCAATTTATGCGAATATGTCATACTTTGGCATTATCAAACAAATATGGGAGTTGGATTATACGGAATTTCAAGTTCCGATATTTCAATACAAGTGGGTTGATAACAGGAGTGATGTTAAAATAGATGATTTGGGATTTGTGAAAGTTTATTTCAGTAAGGAAAGGGAGAAAGAAGATCCATTTATAATGGCATCATAGGCAGTGCAAGTATTTTATGTTCCCGATCCTGCAAACTGAAACTGGTCAATTGTTCTGTTATCGACCAAAACAGCTGAAGGGTCAGATGAAAATTCAACAGAAGATGATCCTTTCATTGGGATTTCGCAATCATTTCGCAGTGGTCCCAATGTATACGACGTTTTTTATGTCAGAGGAGACCACAATGAAGGGATATGGATAGTTGATAGAGGGGTCAAATCCCTTCAGCCTTTAAAAAAAAGGGAGTTCAATAATCAGGTTATTGATTTTTATTATAATATAGATTGTGTTACATTATGTTTTTATCTGTTCACTGCTGCTTTTATGTGATCTAACTTAAATTTTAAACCAGTTCTGCAGATAATGACTTCTTCACCTACTGATTCACCCAATCCCGAGACACAACACGTCTCTCAACCTGTTGCAACTGGTCCCATTGCTGAGAGACAACAGGTCTCTCAACCTGTTGCAGCTGGCCCCACTACTGACGTACAACAGGTCTCTCAACCTGTTGCAGCTGGTCCCACTGCTGAGAGACAACAGGTCTCTCAACCTGTTGTAGCTGGTCCCACTGCTGACATACAATTGGTCTCTCAACCTGTTGCAGCTGGTGTCAGTTCTGAAGCTAGTGCTTCAGAGAAACATAATGATGATGCAGAAACTGAGGAAATGGTAGGCGATGAAACCCCAGCGACAAAAAAAAAATAGGTGCGCCATATTTTGACAATTTTAGCAAAAATCCTTAAGTAAAAAGAAAAAGGCATCAAATATGAGGTGGGATGGAATAAGCTAGGCCAGCATGTAAACCCCAACAAAGCCATGTTTAGTAGCTACATTGGAATCGTCACTCGACAACACGTGTCGATTGACGTAGAGTCATGGCACCATGTTGTCAGTGGGTTGAAAACATTAATGTGGGAAGAGATTACAGTAACATTACGATATCATCTATTTAATTTATTAAAATAAAATAAAATATTGAAATATTGACTAACCCTTCATCAGCTCTTGCAGAGTGCATTTATAGTAGATGTCTCGCACAAAGAATATATTTTCAGAGTGGTAGGAAGGATTCATAGAGGCTTTCGCACCATTTGAACGAAAAATAATCTGAAAGATGCTGAAGGGAAAATCAAGCCGCACCCGCCTCCTCTTTATGCACACTTGATATCCCAAGGAACGTGGGATGCGTTTTGCAACCGTCGTGCGGAAAAGAATTTTCAGGTGCATTGTGTTTGGTTACACGTTGTGTAATGTTTCTTATATTCAACACATTGATTGATAGGTTTTTATTTATGAAACAACAACTGAGTGTTGAAAATAAAGAACGGGTAGCAAAACCAGCGTACCCCTACCGTAAAGCAAGGTTGGGGTACGCTTCAATTGAAAAACAATTGGTATGTATTTTAAAAGTACTATAATAATTTTATGTGACATAAAACAAAACTGTAACCATGTTTCTCTATTTATAAGCAGATTGATGAAGCAAAATCTCAAGTCACTTCCATTCCACGCCATGTGCTATGGAAGGAGGCTCGTGTTAATAAAGAGGGGAAACTGATAGATGAAAACACAAAAAAAGTGTGGGAAACATGTATAAGTATGACATAATATAAACTTTTTTTGCTTTAAATCACTATTACATAACGATGCTTACTTATTTTTTCATATTTTCTATTTGACATAGTCACAGGAAACATCAACACCCGCACCGGATGCAGACATACTTTCAACGGCCTTGAAACAGCCAGAACAGTATGACCGCGTCAGAGGTGTGGGTTTTGGGGTGTCACCCAAGACATATTTTAAGAAAAAAAACAAGAGGATGAACAAACTAAAGAATTGCATGTAATGAGAGATAGAGTAGATACCCTGGAAGAACTAATCCAAACTTAGGGAGAGATGCTAAAGAGTTTGACGGAGGATAGGCGAAGAGAACAAACAACTCAAGAACAACCCCCGTGAGAAGATCCACCCCTCACCAGCTTTGAGGCGAGCCATTCCCCTCAAAGACCTGACTTATCCGAGTTAATAAATGTTATAATATTCGTTTTTGTGAGATGTGAATCACATAGACACTAATACCTTTCATTTAATGATATTCTACAGGGTGAAAATGAATGTGATTTATATCTGTCCACTCCCACCCATCGCCTTGTAGCGAGGGCTATGGTGTTCAATATGCAGAATGACACGCAACACTCCAGACCACTTCCAACTGGTCATGTCAAAGTTTCGATTAACGTATCTCATGAGCCGAGCGCCGAGATACCCGTGCCAAATGACGATGAAGACATTCATATGGTGGAAAAAGCTATTGGAACATTCGTTGCATGACCGTCGAATCTTGTAAAAAAACACGTCGAGCAGGAGGTATTCATTTCCAGTTCATTTTTCAAGCAGAACCTTTAACATTAAATTAGAAAATGGCGGAACTGATGAATGTTATTACAGAAGGATAAAATGGAGAAGCTAAAACTAAAGAGCGGCTCTAAGATTGGATCAACCAACCGATCAAAACGATCTACTGAGAGCACGTTCACCCCACCCGTTCTATATCCACATTTAATATCATTGCAAGATCATGTGGATACAAAAATGAAAGACAGAAAGAATCATACAACTGTTTGTGAAAAAGATATGTATGGAGAGGAAACAATGGATTTTGTTAGTGTAGACGCTGTTTCTGAGATCATCACATACGACTGGCTAGGTGCCTCAGTTATAAATGTATACATGAGGTATGTTTTCATGATTTGATTTTACAGAAGCAGATATAATTTGATAATTATGGATAAATACATCTCATATTTTTCACAGTCATATATATGAAAAACAGTTGAAGGGATTTTTCCATGAATACAAATTTTGACTCGTTAGTCCTCACACCATTTCTACACAACGAACAGAAATAGATTCTAATTTTCAGGATGAATTGATGTCAAATCTTCTTAGAACGTTTCAAAGAAGAATTACGACTGAAAGGCTCTTTTTAATACCAACAATTCAAGGGTAAAACTCTACATTTTAATCATATCAATTATATTTTCATTTCTATCAGTACTTATTTCTTTTTGTGTTTTTAGGGAACATTGGATTCTCATTGCAGTCAATTTGGAAACTCCAAATATTTATTTTCTGGATTCACTGCATGGATATCCAACTAACCGACCACAGATGATGGCGATTGCCAATTTGTAATACACTAGATCCAACATTTTAGAACTAAATATCTAGTTATATAATTTATATTATCTTTTAATGAGGATTTTGTTATGATAGGGCGGTGTATGAATATCGTCTAAAGGCTGGAATTAATCCAGGGCGTAAGGACGATAATGCCCACAAGATCTACAAATGGAGAAGTATCTGGGTATATATAATTATATTTCACTATCCAAATACATATCAAAACAAATTAATTATTTTTCTTGATGTTTCTGCAGTGTCCAAAACAACCAAATGACAAGGACTGCGGTTATTATGTTTGTAAATTTATGAAAGAGATCGTATTTCATGGACAAACTAGCATCCCTGAAGATGTATTTTTGAAAATAATTACTCCTTAATTTAAAATAATTATTAATCCTTTGTGTATTTATATTTTTTCAGTACTAATATGACTATCGCAAAAACTCCTATTCAGAAGATGATATAAATGTCTTTAGAAACGAATGGGCAGCGTACCTGATCGAAGAATGTAAACAAATAGGACAATGAATGTGAATTCCTAATACTTATGTTATCTTTATATGGTCATTGATATCTCCATTTACACTTATTGAGCATCTATGATCTCCCTTTCTTATGTTTCATATCCTAACCTACTGCTTAGTTTGAAAAAGACATAAAATTTCGAAAACAACACCAATGACATACGCCAAACCGAGCAAACGCCTTCAGATTGTTTTGATACTTTTGGAAAATAATCCACGAGTCATTTGTGACATGTAAGAATCCACCGCACCTCAATCCGACGAATGGTGTGACCGGTATGGCTAAAAGTGTCTGATATCAGTTTTAAATTGAGATTAAATTTGGAAAACAACACCAATGACATATGCCAAACCAAGAAAACGCCTTCGTATTGTTTTGAAACTTTAGGACAACGATCCACGAGTCATTTGTGACGTGTACGAATCAACCGCACCTCAATCTGACGCACGGTGCGAAAGGTATGGCTAAAAGTGTCTGATATCAGTTTCAAATTGAGATAAACTTTGGAAAACAACACCAATGACATACGCCAAACTGAGAAAATTCATTCAGATTGTTTTGATACTTTAGGACAATAATCCACGAGTCATTTGTGACGTCTACTAATTGACCGCAACTCAATCTGACGCACGGTGTGACCAGTATGGCTAAAAGTGTCTGATATGAGTTTCAAATTGAGATAAAATTTGGAAAACAACACCAATGACATACGCCAAACTGAGAAAATGCCTTCGGATTGTTTTTATACTTTAGGAAAATGATCCACGAGTCATTTGTGACGTGTACAAATTGACGGAACCACAATCCGATGCACGATGTGACCGGTATGGCTAAAAGTGTCTGATATCAGTTTCAAATTGAGATAAAATTTGGAAAACAACACCAATGACATACGCCAAACTGAACAAACGCCTTCGGATTGTTTTGATACATTAGGAAAACGATCCACGAGTCATTTTAGACGTGTAAAAATCAACCGCCCCTCAATCCGATGCACGGTGTGACCGGTATGGCTAAAAGTGTCTGATATCTGTTTCAAATTGAGATAAACTTTCGAAAACAACACCAATGACATACGCCAAACCGAGCAAACACATTCGGATTGTTTTTATACTTTAGGACAATGATCTATGAGTCATTTGTGACGTGTAAAATTCGACTGCACCTCAATCTGACGCACGGTGTGACTGGTATGGCTAAAAGTCTCTGATATCAGTTTCAAATTGAGATAAAATTTGGAAAACAACACCAATGACATCCTCCAAACAGAGAAAATGCATTTGTATTGTTTTGATACATTAGGACAATGATCCACGAGTCATTTGTGACATGTACGAATTGACCGCACCTCAATCCGACGCACGGTGTGACCGGTATGGATAAAAGTGTCTGATATCAGTTTCAAATTGAGATAGAATTTAGAAAACAACACCAATGTTATACTCCAAACTGAGCAAACACCTTCGGATTGTTTTGATACTTTAGGAAAATGATCCACGAGTCATTTGTGACGTGTACGAATCGACCACACCTCAATCCGACGCACGGTGTGACCGGTATGGCTAAATTTTTTTGATATTAGTTTGAAAATGACATAAACTTTGGAAAACAACACCAATGACATACGCCAAACTGAGAAAACACCTTTGGATTGTTTTGATACTTTAGGAAAACGATCCACGAGTCATTTGTGACTTGTAAAAATTGACCGCACCTCAATCCGACGCACGGTGTGACCGGTATGGATAAAATTGTCTGATATCAGTTTGAAAATGACATAAACTTTGGAAAAGAACACCAATGACATACGGAAAACTGAGAAAATTCCTTCAGATTGTTTTGATACTTTAGGACAACGATCCAAGAGTCATTTTTGAAGCGTACGAATTGACCACACCTCAATCCGACGCACGGTGTGACCGGTATGGCTAAAATTGTCTGATATCAGTTTAAAAATGAAATAAACTTTGGAAAACAACAACAATGACATATGCCAAACCGAGAAAAAGCGTTTGGATTGTTTTGATACTTTAGGAAAACGATCCACGAGTCATTTTTGATGTGTACGAATCGACCACACCTCAATCCGATGCACGGTGTGACCGGCATGGCTAAAAGTGTCTGATATCAGTTTCAAATTGAGATAAAATTTGGAAAACAACACCAATGACATACGCCAAACCGAGAAAACACCTTCGGATTGTTTCGATACTTTAGGAAAACGATCCAAGAGTCATTTGTGACATGTACTAATCGACCGCACCTCAATATGACGCACGGTGTGACCGGTATGGCAAAAATTGTCTGATATCAGTTTGAAAATGACATAAACTTTGGAAAACAACATCAATGACATACGCCAAACTGAGCAAATGCCTTCGGGTTGGTTTGATACTTTAGGACAACGATCCATGTGTCATTTGTGACGTGTACGAATTGACCGCACCTCAATTCGATGCACGGTGTCACCGATATGGCTAAAATTGTCTGATATCAGTTTGAAAATGACATAAACTTTGGAAAACAACACCAATGACATACGCCAAACCGAGAAAACGCCTTCGGATTGTTTTGATACTTTAGGAGAATGATCCACGAGTCAATTTTGACGTTTACGAATCGACCACACCTCAATCTGACGCACGGTGTGACCGGTATGGCTAAAAGTGTCTGATATTAGTTTCAAATTGAGATAAACTTTGGAAAACAACACTAATGACATAATCCAATCCTACAAATGCCTTCGGATTGTGTTGATACTTTAGGAAAACAATACATGAGTCATTTATGACGCGTACGAATCGACCGCACCTCAATCTGATGCACGGTGTGACCGGTATGGCTAAAATTGTCTGATATCAGTTTGAAAATAACATGAACTTTGGAAAACAACACCAATGACATACTCCAAACCAATAAAACACATTCGGATTGTTTTGATACTTTAGGAAAACGATCCACGAGTCATTTGTGACGCGTACGAATTGACTGCGCCTCAATCCGACGCATGGTGTGACCGGTATGGCTAAAATTGTCTGATATCAGTTTGAAAATGACATAAACTTTGGAAAACAACACCAATGACATACGCCAAACTGAGCAAACATCTTAGGATTGTTTTGATACTTTAGGAAAACGATCCATGAGTCATTTGTGACGTGTATGAATCGACCGCACCTCAATCTGATGCACAGTGTGACCGGTATGGCTAAAATTGTCTGATATCAGTTTGAAAATGACATAAACATTGGAAAACAACACCAATGACATACGCCAAACTGAGAAAATGCCTTCGGATTGTTTTGATACTTTAGGACAACGATCCATGAGCCATTTGTGACGTGTATGAATTGACCACACCTCAATATGATGCACGGTGTGACTGGTAACGCTTTTCATTAGATAAAGAATCAGTATTTATTAAATGAGATAAATAAATAAAAAACATATTGATTTTACATTATTCCCTTTCATTGTTATGAAAATGAAAACTTTTGAGTTTAAAATTTAATATTTTAGTTTCACATTTTCATATTATTGTATTCTTTCATATTACTGTTTTCATTTCTTTCATTATTGCATTACTAACATAATATTTGTTTTCTTATATAGGTGAATTTTTTTCCTTGAGTTCGGATGCTTTGTTCGACAACAAATACCATCGAGAGAGGATCACAGATATCAAAGGATGAAACATGAATGTTTATAAATGTTGTTGAATATTTGTAAATGTAACCATGTAAAACAATGTTTTAAATGTATATAACAATGCGTTTTTTTTGTATTCATGATGTTAAGTAAATGTATATACCGTTGTCAGTCAAAATATTTGGTGCAGGTGCTATGGTGTGCAGGTGTGCATGTGCTACTTTGTGCAGGTATTCTGGTGTGCAGGTGTGCAGGTACTGTTTTTTAGGTGCAGGCGCTGGGGCCTTTATCAGCGCTTTTTTAGCGCTGATAATGGACACCTTTAACATCTCTAGAGGAGCGCTGATAAAGGGACCCTGTATCAGCGCTCCGAGAAGCGCTGATATAGTTGACCTTTATGAGCGCTCCACCACGCGCTGATAAAGGACCCCTTTATCAGCGCTCCGAGAAGTGCTGATATAGAGGACCCCCCTTTATCTACGCTGGAATTAATAGCACTTTTCTAGCGCTGTTAATGCTGGTTTTTAGCGCTGATAAAGGCGCAGGGTGTGGTAGTGCCACCATTGATCTGCATCTCCTATTAGGTGATAAACTGCAATGACAACTTTTTTCCATTTGATACTCCCCAAAGCTTGAAATATTTTCTCTAAGGAATTTATCCATTACTCTGATACTAATAGATTTTTAATCCCATTTAATTTTGGTGTTTGTTTCCTCAGGAAGCGGTCTAACATTGATCCTCCACGTTGTGGATCAGGGTGCTGCATACATGTAAGGTTATTATTCATAATCTGAGTGAGTTGTCCCAGTTTGGTGATATGCTGATTAGCACCAGTTGCTTCTCCTGATCCACTATAATTATCTTGAGTAGGAGTGAAATCCCTACATTGATAATGTGCATTGATACGGTTTCCATTCCTTCCACTAGGAGCCATTTCTAAACAATGGCATACACTAGATTAGTTTATGAATCACAATACATAATTCCAAACATGTAATAAAGTTAACATAAATTGAACAGTTTATGGAGATAATCCATAATCATACTATTGTTTTCTTTGAGGATGTATATACTCATAAACCCTTCATAATGGTTTGTAATGAAATGAGAATTATCTTAAGCATATCCCCCAGAAGTGTCGTAACCAAGAGTGAAGCAAGGCACGTTGTCGTGCATGAGTTTACATTCCAGTCTAGGTCAAAGCGGTGTTTTTGGGTTTTACCCTATGCCAGAGCCATCTCTACCTTCTCATATGCAGACATGGATGTATTTCTTGTAAAACTCACAAAATCTCTACTTTACCAAAATTCTAGGAAGTTCTTCTATACTAATACTCAAAGTCTATCTTAAGATAATGTGCTCTAATCAAGGTTTATCTAAATCTAGTTTTCAAGGATTATACTAAACGTCCGTTGATACCAACTATAATGCCCTGACCCTAGTTACACAAAGTCGGTGCATCATTACATAACATTGGCATGATCACAAAAGATCAAATCTCGAAAGGCCGAATAGTTTAGTAGCCTTGGAAATACTAGATACGTTCACATGTTTTAAATTACATTATAAGATGAAAAACTACAACAACATAGTCTCCATGTTCCAAACTCATATCCCATAGCCTATCCCTACAGGTTAGTAATAATATACTTCTTCTCATCCTGGTAAAAATAAAACATAGAATGGGGTGAGCTTAGATGCTTAGAAAGTATAACAATATAGAGGAAACTATCATAAATAAGCATTAACATTTAAGGCAATGTAAGATTAGAACAAAATCCTTTTAAACATAAACTTCAGTATGATATAGAAAAGATAAAATCAAATAATTCCATTTACATATTCAAATGGATATTCTACTAGTCGAATAATCACAAGCAATATCAATAGCGACTTCCATAATGATGGGATGTATATGTTACACCCCGATATTTTATGAGAAATATTATTTTTAATTTATTTGATGTATTTTGTTTTACACTACACCAAGATCATTTGTCTCTATACGCAACACCATATTAGCTTGTAGTAAAGTCAAATACTATTCTTGGCTTGCGTTGCATGCAAGAGCAACCTTCCTCGATAGCATGTGTTGTACGCAATACAGAGTTTCAGTAAACAATGAAATATTGTTATGAACTAGACATTATGAATAGTATTAGCTAAATTATTAATTTTATTACATAATAATTCATCTTACACATATTCTAGAACATGGTATAAGAACAAAATATTTTTTTTCGGTAAAATAGGTATTTTAAAAAAAAATGCAGTTTTGCCGTCTTTTGATGGTGCACCCACATTAAATTTAGTTTTTGACATATTTATATGATAAATTAGACAAAATAAACTTATGAATTTCAATATGTATATAAAAATTTACTTTGGATAGTTTTTTAAAATTTTTCTGTTAACTTTAATGTTTTGATGAATAGTAAATATATGCTAAAATTTAATTAAAAAACTTTTTTATCAAGATAATTTATATGATTAAATTATAATATTGAATGGTTTTAAAGAATAAATATTATATATTTTTACCATTTAATATAATTTATATAATTATCATTAATTTTACATTGAATTCATTGGTAAAAATATTTCAATCTTTTGCACTGTTTTAACTTTTAAAATCCATTTTCTCAACAGTGGGATTAATTTTAAATTTAATACTACAAACTCTGTGTTTTTAATTTGTAGAAATGGATTCCATATTTGGAATCAATAAGAAAAAATTATGTTAATATGATAATTTTATTTTTAGACATTATGAATAGTAACTATAACAAATTTTATTTACTACAATTAAAGGTAAATCGGGTAATTAAGGGTAAATATAAGATTATAAAATTATCCTAACCCATGCCAAAATTCTATTAGATGAATAAATGTCGACCCATATCACCTAAGGGTCGAAATAGATTTATTTCATAGACTTTTAACCATGAAAATGATGTAATTATTATTAAAACCAAAGAAGGTGACAACATGACATTCTCTTATATCTTATAAGTGTAATAATTTTTATTTAGTGATAAACATCATAAAACTTTAAAAAAAATAGTCACCAGAAAGCTAATAAAATTATCTATATCATTTGAATTTATTTATAATTTTTATTGATTAAATAATTTTAATTAATGGTGACACAATAATGATGTAGAAATTATTTTATTGATTGAAATATCAAATAAATGGTTTTAAAAATATTAAAATAAATATTATATGAACTATTTAATGTGATCCACGAATTTTCTAGATAAATATGACATGTTATGAATCTATTAAATATTTTGGTTTGAATATATCCCCTGTGTGGATTTTATTTAAATTAAAATAAATGAATACTGATTAAATTGACAGTATAGTTATTTTATAAAAATGACATATTATTAAATTTTTTAAAAATAAAAAATTTATTTAAAAATTATAAATTAATTTTTTAGAGGTTTCCAAAAGTTCCCTTCCGCTCTCTTATAAATGGGCACCTCCTCCCTCTCCTCTTCACAACATTTCGAGCCTTCAATATTGGCCAAACCCTGTATATTTCTCTCCTCCACTTCCCTATCAACATACTAGAGGTCCTCGGCTTCTTCAAACACCAACTATAGTGCCCTAAGAAGAGGTTTAGAAGAGGAGCGTCGAAGAAGTGGTAACATCCTTTACCGATTCTTTCAAATTTATTTCTTCTTATACTTCCACTTATTTAGATGTTTCATTATAAAGTAATAACATAAGTATAACTAATATACTGATATGTTATTACAAATATGAAACAACCCTATTTCACTTTCTATCCGTCCTACGAAAAATGAAATCATCGCGCGTGTGTACGTACGACTTACCGTGTCCACTTTGTGATGTAATCTGTTTTTCCACCACCACCTTACATGGATGGGTAAAATTGTGGAAATAATAACTACATATGAATATTATAACATAATACTGATTTTGAGATATCATATCATAGACTCCAATTCCATTCAATAACTATGGGAACGATAATCGCTCGTGCGTACATACGGATTACCATCTCCACGATGCGATGAGATTCATTCTCTATGTTAACCATTAAAGAATGATTATAAAGTATATATAATAAGTAATCATGAAATATATGACATAATAATTCTACTAGATTTATGTATATATATATGTCATTTAATTCCATTAAATTTAATAAGGAAACAAAAACAACGTTCATGGATACGTAAGGTCTACCGTCTCCATGAACGGTGTATTTCATTACATTTATCTATCTAATATATATATATACTGAATATATATGATATATAAATCATTTTTTACATTCTGGAAGTATGTAAATCATGATATAAGTAATAATAATATCAAGAACAAAAAGTCCAAACACATATGATAAATGAAACAATTTTACCCCAAACACTACTTTAACATGGAATTGTCAAATGAATGGGTAATATAAAGTCATAAGTGAATCATATATGATATAATAATTAATATTATGGTTCTTTTAAAAGTTAGTAATATGTTTAAAACCACTATACAAGAGTCTCAGACACATATGGAAGAAATTGGACATAAGGTAAGGGTAATTATTCCAATATAAATTTTATCTAGGATTGTTTATTCGTAAGTATTTAATGGGGTTATATTTATAATCCAAGTATATGTTTTCTCAAAAAAAATTCATAAAATGTTTACTATTATTCATTTTAGGTTTAATTTCATTTTTAACCCTTTTGACTTTTAGCACATGGTATGGAAGGAATATTGTTTTACTATGCGAGGTACTTTTTTACTTTTCGGACAAAAGTATTAGAAGAATGTTTTTTTAAACTTATAAGACGTGAATAGATTTTTACTGTTTCATAATATATTATTTCCATGAGGATTATTTGAGTTTTTGTTTTGATTATTTTCAACAAAATTATTTTATTTTAAAATTGCACAGAATTTGAGGGAAAGAAAATGATTTTGAAGAAGAAAGGATATTTTCTTCAAGAATTCATTTCAAGTGTTTATTCAAAACTATTATGGTTATTTTTCTAGTATAATGTTCCTATTTTTTACATGGTTTTATTTTTTTTATGATGAAATGATATCCATTGTTTTATATGGATTATGTTATAATGGGATGATGTTCATAAAACCCATTTTTATTCATTGGGTTATGATGATGATTTATCTTAATTTTGTGCCAAACATAAGAATGATTTCATTATGAGATTGATGGGACCTATATATCCATCCAATGAATTGGGTAATGATTTAGATCTCATGTGATAGACATGGATGGAATGACAAGTAAATCTGGTTCAGTAATATAGGGCTGGAATGACAATTAAACTCCGTTCAGTAATGGAATTTGACCACTATGATGGTCTTAGAAGCAATGCCTTGGCTACTATGGATATCATATCACATGATTAATGGTTTTCCATAATTACATGTTTTATTCCCATGATATTTTATCATGATTGATCCTCCTTTATGATCTATGCCTTAAGTACTTCCAAGATTTATTTCACAACTCAAGATTTTGATTTTTAAGCATTATGTTCATGTTTTTTAAGTTCAAATGTATATGGTTTGTTTTATTATTTCCATGATTACCCTTATTGATCATTTGATCTTACCCTTTAAATTTTTTCTTTTCCCCATGATATAAATAATGGTTTTAGGTACGAAAAAAAGGGGAAGAACATTATGGGAGATGTTGAAGATCTTTCACCATGATTAGAAGATTTTGTTCTGAGTTTCCAAAGACACTAAACTATTATGGTCCTTCAATGTCTGTTTTTGTTATGTATTATGTATTCTTCAAAAGTAATTTAATGTCCATGTATGTCAAGCTTTGGGTCTCTACAGATGGTATCAGAGGAATGGTTTAGTTAACCCTTGGAAACTAGGATGCGAAGTCTCTATTGAGATCCCTAGAGATATTTATAAGGTATGTCTAGGGATATCCCTAATGTTAAGTATAAGTATAGGTTACAGTCCTAGAGTTATGATAATGATCATGAATATCCTTGGATTTAACCTAAGATGTTAGAGATTTAATGTACTCCTCCTTTATTATGAGGTTTTCCTAGTATGATTTTTTCCTCTCACACAATTCTTTTTGGGTTTTTGAAAATGGCTAGAAATAGGATGATTCATGATAATGGATGATATAATGGACAATGGAATGATATTCATCGTGAGAAACCAAATGAAATGGGATTTGGAAGTCTAAACATTGTTGTTATGCCTAATCAGCAATCTCATAATATGATCAATAATCTCAACTTTGGTAAGTTTCATGTCTGAGCTAATAAGAGAAAGATGGAGTTTCATGATGATCATAGAGGAAAGAAAGTTCAATTTCTATCATGTAAATGTTGTGGTAAGAGGCATGAGTAATAATTTTTCAAAGTAACTAGACGATTCTTTGGGTGTGTGAAAGAACACAAAGCCAATAATTGCGAAGGAAAAGGTCCAATTAACACCATGGAAAAGGATAATGGTATTGCTTAGATATCAACAATGATTAATTGTTTTAAATTTGGAATGTATGGGCATTATGCAAACCAATTCCCTAAGGGAAAATCTCATGAAGAGAATCAGCATGGTCGTATAGGTAGTATTTATGTTGATGATGATGAAAAGACTACAAATGATATATGAGATGAAAGAAGTGTTGTGGAATAAAATAATGAAGCTCGATCAATGGTTTAAGAATGTAGTGGAATGATTGTATTTTTTTATCAAGAGTAATGTTGTATAGGTAATTTAATTTTACTATGGAATAAAGAAACGTCTAAGGATTGTTAAACTATTGTTTTTCCTAAATTATTTGAAATTATATGTTAAATATTACCAGTAACCATGAAAGGTTATTCAGATATTTTTGGAAAGTAGATGATATGATCACAATGATGGGATAAATAATGAGTTTTTTGGTAGTATTAATGAGCTCATGACTTGTATAAGTACAGAGTGATATCAAGGTTTGAGTATTTTTTTTTGGATTTTGGTATTTGTAAAGAGTTAACTTTCGACAGCATTCATGTTTTCACTATCGTTCTATGTTAACTCGTGTTTCAATAAAATACATTATTAAGGTATTCACACGTTTGTAATGTGACCAACAAGATATATCTTATGATATATGGGGATAAATGATGGTATTCACATGCTCGGTAGATGACTTTTTTAGTAATCGTTTTCTTTATACTATGAGATTGGGAAGAAGTATTTTAGATAAGCCTAAAAATTGGAATGGATTAATGTGAAAAACAGATAGTATTGTTTAAGGATATAACCTTTTGATATTATGATAGTATAGTTTTAGAAAAAAGACAACACGTAGGATGGGCGGCAACCCGTCGTGTCAGACAAGGATGTGGGAATCGAACCCACAACTGAATTGCGATAGGCCTTTATCGCCTACCAACGAGCTACAGTATGTCCCTGGTTATTAGAAATTAGTTTTATTTTATTAATAGGTATGATAGTTGAAGTATACACTAGTGCAGAAAACGTTTTTTACGTCGGTTATTTTTAATTTTTTACGTCGGTTTCTAGCCGACGTTAATACGTGCGACGTTATAAATAAGGTTTTTGACGTCGGTTATTTAAAAACCGACGTCAAAAAGCATAAAATCGCGATGTTTATCACATCGGTTATTTTATAACCGATGTGATAAAACGGGGTGAGGGTGGTTTATCACATCCGTTTTATAAGAACTGACGCGATAAACCGGGCTGAGCGTGGTTTATCACGTCGGTTCATATAAAACCGACGTGAAAAACCGGGGGTGGGGGGTTTATCATGTTGGTTATTCTATAACCGACGTGAGAAACCGGTGGGAGGGGGTTTATCACATCGGTTAGTCAATAACCGACGTGATAAACCCTTGTCCAGGCCGTTTAGCATGTCCGTTATTCAATAACCGACGTGCTAAACCATTCTCCAGGCCCTTTATCACGTCGGTTATTTAATAACCGATGTGATAAACCTTTCTCCAGGCCTTTTATCACGTCGGTTATTAAATAACCGACGTGATAAACCATTTTCTAGGCCTTTTATCATGTCGTTTATTAAATAACCGATGTGATAAACTATTTTCCAGGCCTTTTATCACGTCGGTTATTTAATAACCGACGTGATAAACTATTTTCCAGGCATTTTATCACGTCGGTTATTAAATAACCGACGTGATAAACTATTTTCTAGGCTTTTTATAATGTCAGTTATTAAATAACCGACGTGATAAACCCAATTTTTTTTAAACAGAATGCAGTGATCTTCTCTCCACTAGAATCAACCAGAAAATAAATCAAGAAATCATACCACAAAAACAGAAGTACATCAAAAATAACCATGTAAATAGATAACATATAAAACTTACCCACTAGACAGCATCCACCCTCATTTATAACCCATGGAAATCCCTCCCCCACCCCGTTGGAGCCTTCACCCTCATGTATACCCCCGGGACAGCCCTCCCCCACCCCGTTGGAGCCCTCACCCTCATGTATACCCCCTGGACAGCCCTCCCCCACCCCATTGGAGCTCCCACCCTCATGTATACCCCTTGGACAACCCTCCCCCACCCCATTGGAGCCCCCACCACACTCCTAGACTGCCCGCCGACCCCCGGACACCCCCAAACACCCCTCGACAACCCCCCACCCGTCTGAACAGCACCTTCTCACCCCCTCACCCCACTTGACAGCCCCCACCACACCCCTGGACAACCCCCCCCCCCCACCCCTGGACAGCACTCCCACACCCCTGGACCGGTTTCCCACACCCCTAGACATCCCTGCCACCCCCCAAGACTATCCCCCACCCCACCAGACAGCCCTCCTAGACCGCTAGACACCCCCAACCCCACTGAACACACCCCCACACCCTGGGAACCCCTCCCCCACAGACCCAAATCCATACCAGAAGAACCATCAAAAGTAGACCAAAACAAGAAGTAGAGCAAAATTAAACATTCACTTATATAACATTCAAAACTTACACTGTCAACTTCAAAAAAAAACTAAATCAAACCTAAACAACTACCAAATAGACAATTAAAATGAAAATATTCAAAATTACATTTTACGTTACAAACAACTAAAATTCAATCAAACCTGTAAAATAATTTGACCACTCCACTTATACGCATTTGATGTCTTCAGCAGTATAGGGTTGAGGGTCATCAAATAGCTACAAATGAAAAAGAAGATAGTTAACGTGTATAATGAATAAATCAAATTGAAATATGATGGCAAAGTTTAAGAGGAAATCGTACCAGGTCAAAATTCACAACTGTCCCGGTTGTTATTATTTCATACATAAATCTTAAAATATAATATCCGCATTCGATGAGGCCTTGTTGTTCATGACAATTCTGTTTTGAATGAGTGTAAATTCAATATATTATTTTTATGTAATAAATCAAAAAGTACAAATTATAAATGGAAATTTACCTTCGCCTTTACATATTTGATCTTTGAATTTCTTTTCTTTGTGTTTTTTCGAATGTAGGCCCATGCATTGTTAGAAAATAATACGAATGGGGTAAATTTAAAATTTATTATAATATATAAAACTATTGATAAATTGAAACATACTTTTCCAATATATTCTTAAAACTTACCCGCACATCACCATGAACAGAGTATATCCAATAAAGAGCTTTCTCCCTTGGGCAAAAAATCCCTAACATCCAATGATTACTGATAAAAGGAAATTTAATGTTAGTGGTTTTTTATGTTAAAAGATAATTAACTATTTGAGAGAAATGTGTTTCATACCTCTCACAAAAAGGCATCATCCAACATTGTTGGATTATATTCTTTTCAAATCTTTCAGCAATATAAACCATTATTTGTTCCTCAGTCAATGCACATGCTTCAGGGGAAATCAATTGCGGGTCCATGAATCCATATACTTCTATCAGTTCATTCCTCTCAAAAATTTTATAAAGATACCTAATACAAAACATATATAAGTATAAATTTTTAATAAATATAACGCAGGGAAAATGTGTTAAGACTTACATGGAAAAACTTTTCACCACGTTGATGCCCAACTTATCTCCAGTAACAAGCTCCATGATATCAGATTTTGTAATCCCCGCACTTATTTCACATCCACAAATATGAGATTCCATTGGAAACTCATAAAAACCCAACAAAAAATGTGAATATCTTGACAATCTGTCAAGACCACTGGAATCTGTATCTGATGTCATAGCCTGTTGTCTTTGTTGTTTTCTATACAGTATTTCTTTACCTTTGAAGTATTCCTGTGAAAACAAATTGAGAATTATAGTAGTTTTCAAATGATAAAACAACTTTAATAAAAAAATAAAATAAAAGATATAACATTCATACCTTTATGGTAATGAGTCGAAGAAGTCTGGATGGCCAAACTAAAAAATGGCTGATACTCTATCCAACTGTCGCCACCTCATCTGTAGGTATTGGTAACCTAGCTGATCTATCTATAATATCCTGTACAGTGACCCTCTGATTCTCTACCTCTAATTGTTGATGATGAATTGTATCTCCTATACAATATACCAACCCATATGCTACTATATGATGTTGAGAATCATCAACATACAACTCGCAATATGTAGGAAGCTGCGGCGGAGGCGTAGGATAAAAAATGGGCTCCGCAGGCTGAGGTGGGGGAGTGGGAGCTACTGGCGGAGGTGGACGATAAATAATTGGGTCTGCAGGGGGAGGTGGAGGAGTGGGAGCTGCAGTCTGAAATTGTCTTTGCATTTCTGCAAACATAGACTGCACCGAATCTCTAATCTTGTCTTCCATCGTCGCATTAATATTTTGAACTTCAGCCTCCAAGTATTCTATTTTTTTTATAAACCCCCTCAATGTTAGAAGTTGAAGAACGTGGAAACACTTTTCTTACCGATACACCTGTCGGATATCCTCTTACACGACCAGGATGTTCGGACCTTCCCAATGCTTCAAATAAAATATCTTCCCTCCCAGTAGCTGTAAATGTCCCCTCTGAACTTTTCTCCTCAAGAGAGTCCTGTATTAATTAATTGAACATTTCTGTAATGATTGAAAATTATATGAAGAAAAAAGTTAACTTAAATAAATTAAATAGATATCTTACAATCCTCTCAGCTACGATTCTCGATTCTTCCGAAAGATATTGCCCTTTTTTTCCCTTCCGAGATCTCTTCCATTTTTCATGTCTAGTTGGAGGGGATGGAGGGGCCACCTCTCCATAACTTGAAGGCTCAGCTCTTAGTTGTTGAAATTTTTCCGCTATTATTTTTTCTTCCAATAATGTATACCCTCCCTGAGATAAACTATGAGGGTATACATTTTTAGATTGGATCTCCTGATAAGCTTTCCTTATTTGCTGTAATTTAAGAATAAGAAATCATTAACAAAACATTAATAAAATAATTTATATAAGAAAGTATATAAAAGTTTACATTGCCCTTACCAGAAATGACTCTTTTTTTCTACTTTCAAAAAACTTTCTCCATGTGTCTTCATCTATAAAAGGATATATACGACATGGATTGTCATGACTCCTATGACCATAAATGAAATAAGATGTGAGGGTTGATTTTAAATCCCTCCATCTCCTGGCAGCCAACGATAAGCATTTCTTCCTGACTCCTCCAGTGTCAGGAATATCAAATGTCATCTGATAAAGAAGAGGTTAAACATATTATATATACCAGAAACATTAAAAGAATGGTCAAAAAATGACAAAAGATCTTACCAAAATCGTCTCCCACAACTGAGAGATAATCGCTTTATCCACACCTCTCCAATCATCATACAGAATTCTTACTTTGGTCTTAGCCTGAGTTGCAACAAAACTCTTAAAATATTTGGCATTCGGACCTCTAGGAATATCATCATCATCAAAATCAACTACTATCCTCTGATCCTGCATACGGGAAAGTGATAATTTTGGTAAATGTGTGCAGCCACGTTTACTAACCTTTGAACTCTTTGTCGTAATAGGAGCATGTGAATGTTTATCCCCAGAGGTATGACCAGCAATATGATCCTCCCCAGAATCATGTGGTTGATCATCTGAATGATCTGTCATATCCTTCAAATCAAAAAAACAAACATCAGTTCACAAATATACAAATTCAAATATTTTAATACTACTGTAATCCGAAAATAGAAAAGTGTACTAGGTTACATAATAGTAAACATTGCTAATATGGTAAGAATGTTAAACAATGGTAAAGATGGAAAAGATGGTCAAGATGGTCAAGATGGTCAAGATGGTAAAAAATGGAAAAAATGGTAAACCTGGTAAACATTGTAAACATGGTAAAGTAATTGTCAGTGAACATATATACAAATTCAAATATTTTAATACTACTGTAATCAGAAAATAGAAATGTGTACTAAGTTACATAATAGTAAACATTGGTAATATGGTAAGCATGTTAAACAATGGTAAAGATGTCAAAGATGGTCAAGATGGTCAAGATGATAAAAATGGTAAAAATGGTAAACCTGGTAAACATTGTAAACAAGGTAAAGTAATTGTCAGTGAACAAAAATAATCATTTTAAAATTCATGTAATGGTTATAAACTGTTGGGTTGTAGAGGATGGCAAGAGGGGAGGTGAATTGCCTTTTAAAAAAATAATTAACAATTTAAAACAATTATCAAAGCCCAACGGCTAGTTTGACTAGGCACACCGGCGGGCCGGTGGTGTCTCACCAGCTGGCTGGTGGTCCACCGGCTGGCCGGTGGTCATCCACCGGTTGGCCGGTGTCACCAGGCAGTGGGCAAGCCTACTGCCTGGGTCCTCCAGCTGGCCGGTGGGCAAGAACTGGTTGGCCGGTGCCCATACCGGCTGGCCGGTGCGCTAACATCGGCTGACTAGTGGCTCTGGCAGAAATCAATGCTTCTGCCAGAGACCACCGGCTGGCCGGTGGGAATCCACCGGTTGGACGGTGGACTCAGAGAGTCCACTATCAGCCTTCTTGGGCCAACTCCTGGGCAACCTTTTTCCTAGCATCAAAACACTTGATAACAAGTTAGAACACGATGAGAGTGATTATGATCATTAAAATCCAAGAGAGAGGGGTACAATAATAAACATGATAAAGTAAACTAAACAAACTTAAAACAAACAATAACATATACTTATTTTATTTTAAAACATGTTTTAATAAATAAAAAACATACAATATCTAACATTTATGGAAAAAATAAATGTAAACAAGAAATAAACATATGTTACATGTAATTTTAGGAATGTACAAATGGATTGTTTTCCCAAATTCCTTCGTCGTGATCGTTCCTTATGGCACAAACTATGTCTTCAACATGATCGTCATTATGTTCTGTTAATATTTCTATTGAAGTAGGGATCTCACATAAATCAGAATATTCATCAAGTTCATCCTCACCAACATATTGTTTTTTCCCTTGTAAAACAACAGCCCACTGCATATCTGATTGATCTACTACATAAAATATTTGTTTTCCATGTGTTGCCATTATAAAAGAATCAGCGGTGTCTTCCAATCTATTCATATTAACAAGTGTCATTCCAAATTCATCGTGTCTGACACTGCTGTTATCGTTAAACCATTTACAGTTAAAAACGGGAACTTTAATTTTAAAGTAATCAACCTACCATATGTCTTCAATCACTCCATAGTATGCATTTGATGAAGAAATTGGGTTTTTGTCCTTAGCACTCGAAAAATTCATTGCTTCTGCAAACACCAATACACCACTATTCTGAACTTCACTTCTGTTGTCCTGAGCTTTTGTATGAAATGTATAACCATTAATGTCATAACCAGACCATGTTATCACATTTAAACATGGACCACCCACTATCCATTTTAATGTCTCTGATACATCTGATCTACCAAGAAAAGTCTTTTTAATCCATGACAAAAAAGTTTTGTTGTGCTCATTCAAAATCCACATTTCTTTCTTCTATGGATGACATTGTTTCAACTCATTAATATGCAATGTGATATATGGTTGAGCATCAGCTATGTTCTTCAAGATGTATGATTCTAACTTCTTCATATGTTCAGCTGACAATGATTTGACTTTCAAGCCACGAATCCCCTTTCCCTCATTATTAACTCGTTCATGGCGAGATGGAGGCAAACCTATGTGTTGCGCCGCAGCCAAGTAGCTCATACAAAACTCTGCTACCTCCTCAGAAATATACTTTTCAATAATGGAGGCTTCAGGTCGATATAGATTTTTAATATACCCCTTTAATATTTTCATATACCATTCAAAAGGATACATCCAACGAAGATATACAGGTCCACAAAGCTTTATTTCTCAAACCAGATGAATCATTAAATGCACCATTATATCAAAAAAAGTAGGAGGAAAATACATTTCCAATTGACAAAGTATTAAAATTGCATCCTTTTCCAAAATGTTCAAATCATTCACATCAATCTCCTTGTTACAAATTGAATTGAAAAAATAACACAACTTCATTATAGTCTTTCTGACACGAATGGGAAATATTCCACGCAATGCAACTGGTAGAATTTGTTGCATCATAACGTGAAAATCATGTGATTTCATACCTATCAACTTCAAGTCCTTCAATGAGACAAAATTTTTTACATTAGAAGAATAACCTTGAGGCACTTTGGTATCATGAAGACACTGACAGAAGCTAATTTTTTCCCTCTTCGATAATGTATGACAAGCTGGGGGAAGAAATGTTCGTCTTCCTTTAGGAGTGGGAGCTAACTCCAAACGTATTCCCATTGATAGTAAGTCTAATCTTGCATTCAACCCATCTTTAGTCTTTCCTTTAATATCTAACAATGTTCCAATCAAATAATCACAGATATTCTTCTCCACGTGCATGACATCAATATTATGTTTAACTTCATGATACCTCCAATATGGTAGCTCAAAAAATTTTGACCTTTTCTTCAAAATAAGTCTATCATTACCAGATTTATGTGTCTTTCCCAATGTCACGTCAAGGTTTTTCACCCTCTCAAAATACAGATCATGGGATAATGGTTTTGGAGCAGTATCAAATTCTTGTGAGCCATTAAATGCCTTTTTTAGTCTTCTATAAGGGTGTTCCATAGGCAAAAACTTTCGATGACCCATGTACACTGTTTTCCTCCCATGATGCAATTGACAATAGAACGTCTGTTGTTCGCAAATTGGACATGCTTTATGCCCTTTAACACTGTATCCAGACAAATTTCCATATACTGGGAAGTCATTTATAGTGAACAGAAGCACTACATGCAGTTGAAAATATTCCATTTTATAAGAATCATACACCCTAATACCATCAGCCCATAACAGTTTCAAATCATCAATCAACGGTGACAAGTAAACATCAATATCATTACCGGGTTGCTTTGGACCAGAGATCATTGTACTCAACATGACATATTTGTGCTTCATACAAACTTCAGGAGAGAGGTTGTAAATTACCAATAAAATAGGCCATGAACTATGTGTGCTACTGAGTGTTCGGTATGGATTCATTCCATCTGTGCACAACCCTAGTATGATATTTCTTATTTCATTTCCAAATATAGAATACTGCACATCAATTTTCTTCCATTGTGGACAATCATCTTGATGACGTATTTTTCCATCACATACCCACTCTTCAGCATGCCATCTTAACCTTTTTGTATCATGTGAATTAGCAAATAAACGTTTGAAATGATTAATTATAGGAAGATACCAAAATACCTTTGAAGGGAGATTTGTAATCTCTACATCACCCTGTGATTTTTCTTTCACCTTATACCGTGATGTCCCACATTTTGGACACTCTGACAGAAATTCATATTCCTTCCTATATATAATGCAGTCATTCAGACATGCATGTATTTTCTTGTATCCCAATCCCATCGGGCATAATATTTTCTTGGCTTTGTAATGTGAATCTGGAAGATCGTTATCTTATGGAAGAATGTCTTTCATCAATTGTAGCAGCTCTGTAAAACTTCTGTCACTCCATCCATGCTTCGCTTTTAGGTTAATCAATCTTAACACCGCCGACAGAACCGTAAAATCTGTACAACCGGGATATAATGGTTTTTCAGCATCACCATATAGACGTGCAACTGTCGGTTCTATCTCAATTTTTTCTGCTACAATATCGCGAATCATTTCTTCAATTCCATCGGATTTAACATCTTGTGAATCATCATCATCAGTGACATTCCATCCAGTTTCACCATGCCAAATCCAAGGGCTGTAACTCGGATTAAAACCATGAAATATCAGATGATCTTTTATCTCTCCACTTTTCAACTTCTTCATATTCAAACATTTCAGGCATGGACAGAAAAAAATGTCACTACTTTGAATATTTCGTTTTGTAAATTCCAAAAAGGCATCAACACCTTCCTCAAATTCATTTCTCATTCGATGTGACGTAATCCAACATCGACTCATTATTACCTATAACAAATATCAACAAAAAATATATATTTTTAAGATAAGAAAAAACATGTTTATATGAAAAAAATCCTAATTTGAATGTAAAAAAATTTAAAATATAAAACAAATCTTGAAAGTAGTAGTAGTTTTCATAAGTACCCAACACCAAATAGCTATACATCGTAAGTGTCATGTTAAAAATATGAATATAGACCATTTGTTTTATGTTTAATAATATTGTCATATTATCTGATCATTATGATTATATATTAAAATTACTATATCCTTTTGATCTGATATATAATCTAAGGACATTAATATTTCTTTAGAAAAAGTAATGTTAATATCATGGTACTGTAAAACAAAGTATATGTCGAACTATATATATGTAATACCAATAAAAAAATACATATGTGTTTGGCCTGGGTTTCACACATAAAACAACTCATCTCACAGATTAAATTTTTGAATCATCCTACATAATACTTTTTTTTATAACTTAGGGAATGAAAATAATAAAAGTTTTGATTTATGATACTCATTATGGGTAAACATGATATATATAAATATAATATCTAATCTCATAAAAATATATCCATGGGGGTATAAGAGCATACACAAAGCACATGATCAAAAAGATAAGTGAAACAGTTCTATATAATCATAGATCATAAAACCTGAGTCCAAGTATAACAATTTTAGCATAACATAAGACATGATTTATATGATAGTGGGAACATGATTTAAAAAACCTTATTCACAAGATCACAACATTTGTATATGGAATAACATAAGAGTGTGGCACAAACATAATCATATAAGTCATAACATATGTCAAGGGAAAACATAGTTTCATTCACCTCATATTGGGATTGTTAATCAGCTTTCCTATAATTTATTATAATATTTCTTACCAGGCACATCACATAACACATTGGACATGGTATAACCATCTGTATCCCATATTGATCTATGATATATAATGCATTGTCGAATGCATTAGATGGATATTATGGACCCAAATGTCACATAATGACTAACCATATATATGGGTGAATCGTGATCATCAAATCATTTATAACACTTTCGTAGATCAATTAACTAACAAAAATGAAATGGGGGTCATAATTGTTTTTACAAAACATAATAATTATTAATACATAAAAATGTGTTTGGATGGTAAGATAAGATAATATACCTAATTCAATCTAATTATCATTAAATTATTTCTACCTAGATAGAAAAGACCATTATAAAAAATATAATTTAACTTGAGAATGAAAAGAACGTACCCTTTACCTTTTTTATAATGAAAAATCTGAAAACGATGATAATAATATTTAGGTATTATAATTTTTTTATGAATTATTAATAATAAAAGAAATCACCTCACTTGGTTTTGTTGAAAATCGGACATACCATCGTATTCAAGAAATCAGATACACTTTGCATGAAAAGGTCCATCATTTTTAGGAGATGACTGAAAGAAGAAATGTATTATCAGACTCACCATGAGTCCAGATTGAAATATTTTATTGTAATAGGTATGAATTGATATTTTTATGAATGCAGATGAAAAATGATGATGGTTTTCTGATCTAGGAGTTCTAAAAATCATAATTTTTTGAAAAATTATTATGATGTAAGAATGTTGAATGAAAATTTAAGGATAGGTATTACCGATTGTTCCTGGTCCAATTTCTTTCATGAAAATAATTTTCTGGACAATCATATTGAAAATATGATTTTAAGAAAATAAGTACTACCAATCTTCATCCAGAAAGACACATTCCAGCTATGTAGGAAATCATAATGTTGCTGGAAGAATGGAACGTTACAGTACCACCCATTATTTTTTAGATTTTGCTGAAGCTAATCCACAATGTTTTAATAACCATTTGCGAGTTGAATTTTGTGAGTTGAATGAACATAATAACCATTTTCAATAAAAAAAATTCCACGAGATTCAAAAACGAACGAAAAGCACATCAAGAATCGAAACAAAAACGAACGAAATAAATTCGTGGAAGGCTTAATTGAATGTCGCGAGTTGAGATGATAGATCCGAGAGCAGTGAAGAAGATAAACAATGAAGCCAAAATGAGTGTAATGCGGGCGATCGACGAGCCGATTAGGGTTTACCGCGCGAGAGAGAGACGAGCCGGCGACTGTAAATCGAAAAAATCGTAAATGACAGAACACGGGATTTAATTTTTTTAAATGCTTTATAACATCGGTTATTATATAACCGACGTTATAAACTATTTTTTAGCTTTTTTACGTCGGTTATCTTAAAACCGACGTAAAAAGGCTCCCGCACTTTGGTTTTTTACGTCGGTTATCAAATAACCGTCGTAAAAAACCAAAGCCCCCGGGGGTTTTTTACGTCGGTTATAAAATAACTGAGGTAAAACACACCACGCTTTGGTTTTTTACGTCGGTTATTTGATAACCGACGTAAAAAACGCGTCGATATCGGGTTTTTTACGTCGGTTACAAAATAACCGACGTAAAAAACCCCCCGCGCATTGGTTTTTTACGTCGGTTATTTGATAACCGACGTAAAAACCCAACAGGCACGATTTGTAACGTCGGTTATTAAAATAACCGACGTGAAAAATCTACTCTCTGCATTGTTACATCGGTTATATATAACCGACGTAAAAAATGGTGACGTAAAAAACGATTTCTCCACTACTGATAATTCCATTTTTGGAATCCTAAATGGTTAATCTCACTATAGATGGACTTATGTATATTTAATAAATTTTGATAACCTTTTGTTTGAAATAGATGGAATATCCTATCATTCTATTGAATGATTTGATAACATTTCAAGAAGGAAAAATTCAACTTCATTTCATTAAATAAGAGATGAAGTAGAAATTCTTCATGGAATGACTAACGATGATATTACACTGAAATAAGGTAAGTATTTATCCTTATGAAAAAAATCATCAACTTTAGGGAAATGAACTTGAAAACCAAAAACGATGTCCTAGTACCCTCATATCTTATGAATCATATTGTATCTTAGATCACCACAAATTTATGGCTTTGAGATTTTTTTCTTTTTCATAGCCATGTTCTCTAGCACTCTCCATCAGAACTTGATGGTTAGATTTCACTTCTATATCTATATTTTCACCTATGTTCTTCTATGTGGAAACCCAGTGATGAGTTAATTTGGGTAACCGTTATGTTTCATAAATTAGTTTTTAAAATTATGTTTTAGTATTCCTTTTTATGATATGGGTTTCTATGAATGAAACATTCAAGTAGTAAACCATTTACAACCCTGAAGAATTTTGAGGGAGAAATTCATATTAAGGGGGTAGAATGTAACACCCCGATATTTTCTGAGAAATATTATTTTTAATTTATTTGATGTCTTGTGTTGTATGATACACCAAGACTAGCTTGAGATATACAAAATACCTTATTAGCTTATCATTTATGCAAATACTATTCTTGGATTGTGTTACACGCAAGAGCGACCTTCCTCGATAGCATGTGTTGTGCGCAATACCGAGTTTCACTAAACAATGATATATTGTTATAAACTAGATGTTATGAATAGTATTAACTAAATTTTGAATTTTAATACATAATAATTCATTTTAAACATATTCTATAACATGGTATGAGAACAAAATAAATTTTTCGGGGAAAATAAGAATTTTTAAAAAAATGCAGTTTTGCCGTCTTTTGATGGCACAACCACGTTAAATCTAGTTTTTGACATGTTTATAAGTTAATTTAGATAAAATAAACTTATTAATTGAAATAAGTATATACAAATTAATGTTGGATAATTTTTTAATATTTTTATGTTAACTTTCCTATTTGGATGAATAATAAAAATACTCTAAATTTTAATTAAAAACAACTTCTTTCATCAAGATAATTTATATGGTTAAATTATAACATTTAATGGTTTTAAAGTATAAATAGGATATATATTTTAACATTTAATATAATTTATGTCATTATCATTAATTTTACATTTAATTCATAGGTAAGAACATTTCAATATTTTGCAATGTTTTAACTTGTAAAACTCATTTTCCTCAACAGCGGGATTAATTTTAAATTAAATACTGCAAATTCTATATTTTTTATTTGAAAAAATGGATTCCATATTTGGAATCAGTAAGTCCAAATTATGTGAATAGGATAATTTTATTTTTAGACATTATGAATAATAACTACGGTAATTTTTTTACTACAGCTAAAGGTAAATCGGGTAATTAAGGGTAAAAATTAGATTATAAGATTACCCTAACACCTGCCAAATTACTATTGGATGAATTAAAGTCAACCCATATCACCTAAGTGTCGGAATAGATTCATTTCTTGGACTTTTGACCTTGAAAATGTGTAATTATTATTAAAACAAAAGAAAGTGACAACATGTCACTCTCTTATATATTATAAGAAGAATAATATTAATTTAGTGATAAAATTCATACAACTTCAAACATAAATATTCAACATAAAGCTAAAAAAATTATCTACATAATGTGAATTTATTTTGAATTTTTTGTGATTGAATAATTATCATTAATGGAGACACAACAGTGATGTATAAATTATTTTATTGATTGAAATATCAAATAAATGGTTTTAAAAATATTTAAATAAATATTATATGAACTATTTAATATTCTCCAAAAATTTTATAGATAATTATAACATGTTATAAATCTATTAAATATTTTGGTTTGAATATATCCTCTGTGTGGATTTTATTTAAATTCCAATAAATGAATAGTGAAAAAATTGACCCTATTGTTGTTTTATAAAAATGACATATTATTAAATTGTTTAAAAATCAAAAAATTATTTAAAAAATATAAATTAATATTTTTGAGGTTTCCAAATGTGCCCCTATCCTCTCTCATAAAAGAGAACCTCCTCCCTCTCCCCTTCACAACATTTTGAGCTTTCAAGCTAGGCCAAACACTGCCCATTTCTCTTCTCCACTTTCCTATCAACATACTAGAGGTCCTGGTCTTCTTCAAAGACCAAATTTAGTGCCTTAAGAGGAGGTTTATAAGAGGCACATCAAAGATAAGGTAATACCCTTTACAGATTCTGTCAAATTTATTTCTTCTTCAACTTCCTCTTCTTAAGATGTTTCATTATAAAATAATAACATCAGTATAAATTATATACTGATATGTTATTATAAATATGAACCAACCCTATTTTACACTCTATCCATCCAACAAAAAATGAAATCACCGCCCGTGTGTACGTACAGCTTACTGTCTCTACGCCATGGTGTTATCTGTTTTTCCACCACCACCTTACTTGGAGGGGTATAATGGTGGAAATAAAAATTATATATGATTATTATAACATAATAATAATTCTAAGATATTATATCTTACACTCCAATTCCATTTAATAATTATGGGAACAATATCATCGCTCATGCGTACGTATGGATTATTGTCTCCATGATACGATGAGATTTATTTTCCATGTTAACCATTAAAAAATGATTATAAAGTATATATAATAAGTAATCATGAAATGTATGACATAATAATTCTACTAGATTTATGTATATATATATATATATCATTTACATCCATTCAATTTAATAATGAAACAAAAAAAAGCATTCAAGCATACGTACAGACTACTGTTTCCATGAACAGTGAATTTCATTTCATTTATCTATCTATTATATATATATAGAATAAATATATATGATATATAAATCATTTTTTAAATTTTTGAAGTATATAAATCATGATATAAGTACTAATAATATCAAGAACAATAAATCCAAACACGTATGATAAATGAAACAATTTTACACAAAATGCTACTTTAACATGGAATTGACAAATGAACGGTTAATATAAAGTTGTAAGTGAATCATATATGATATCATAAATATTATTATGGTTCTTTTAAAAGTTAATAATTTGTTTAAACCCACTATATAGGATTCTATAACACATATAAAAGAAATTGGACCTAAGGAAAGGGATAATTATTTCAATCTCGTTTTTATCAGGGATTGTTTATTCGTAAGTATTTACTGAGATTATATTTATCATCCATGTATATATTTTCTTAAAATGTTTTCATCAAATATTTTCTATTCTTTGATGTATGTTTAATGTCATTTATAAGCATTTTTTACTTTTACCACATGATATGGAAGGAATCTTTGTTTACCATACAATGTACTTGTTGACTTTTCCGACAAAAGTATGAGAATAATTTTTTTTAAACTTATATGGCGTGAACGAATTTTTACGGTTTCATAACTCATTATTTACATTAAAAATGATTTCGTGAATATTTTCAACAAAATTCATTTATTTTAAAATTGCACGGCATTTGGGGAAAAGAAAATGATTTTGAAGAAGAAAATATATTTTCATCAAGAATTCATTTCAATTGTTTATTCAAAACTATTATGGTTATGTTTCAAGTATAAAGTTCCAATTATTTACATGGTGTGATCTTGTTTATGATGAAATTATATCCATTGTTTTATATGGATTATGATATAGTGGGATTATGTTTATGAAACACATTTTTATTCATTGGGTTGTGATGAGTGATTTATGTTTATTTTGTGGCACACTTAAGAATAATTTCATTATGAGATGAGTGAGACCTATATCTCCCTCCAATGAATTGGTTAGAGATTTATATCTCATGAGATAGACATGGATCAAATGGAAAGTAAATCTGGTTCAGTAATACATGGCTAGAACGACAATTAAACCCACTTCAGTAATGGACTTTGTCCACTATGATGGTCTTAGAAGCAACGCCTTGGATACTATGGAAATCATATCACGCGCTTAATAGTTTTCCATAATTACATGTTTTATTCCCATGCTATTTTATCATGAATGATGTTACTTTATGATCTATGCCTTACATACTACCAAGATTTATTTCACAACTCAAGATTTTGATGTTTATACATTATGTTCATGTTTTTTTAAGTTCAAATGTATATGGTTTGTTATATTTTCTCCATTCTTACCCATATTGAGAATTTGAGATCAACCTTTATATGTTTTCATTTCCACATTATATAAATAAAGGTTTTAAGTAAGAAAAAAAAGGGAAGAACATTATGGGAGATTTTGAAGATCCTTCACCATGATTAGAAGATTTTGTTCTGAGTTTCCAAAGACACTAAACTATTACAATCATTGGGTTTCTATTTTTGTTATGTATTAATTATTCTGCAAATGTAATGTAATGTCCATGTATGTCATGATTCGGTTCTTTATAGTTGGTATCAGAGTAAAGGTTTAGTTAACCTTTGGAAACTATGATATGAAATCTTTAGTGAGATCCCTAGAGATATTTCAAAGGTATGTCAAGGGATGCCCCTAAGGTTAAGTATAAGTATAGGTTACAGTCCTAGAATTATGATAACAATCATTAATAACCAAAGATTAAACCTAAGATGTTCGAGATTGAACATAATACCACTTGATTATGTTGTTTTCCTAGTATGATTTTTCCTCTCACACTATTCTTTTTGGGTTTTAGAAAATGGCTGGAAATAGAAAGATTCATGATAATGGATGATATGATGGACAATGGAATATATTCTTCATGAGAAACCAAATGAAACGGGATTTGGAAGTCTAAACATAATTATTATGCCTAATCAGTAATCTCAAAATATGATCAATAATCTCAACTTTGGTTATTTTCCTGTCTCAGTTAATAAGAGGAAGATGGTGTTTGATGATGATCAAATATGAAATAATGTTTAATTTTCATTAGGTAAATCATGTGGTAAGAGGCGTCAGGGAGAATGACTCAAAGGAACTAGAAGATGCTTTGGGTTTGGAAAAGAAGGACACAAATCCAGTAATTGTAAATGAAAAGGTTCAGTTAACACCATGCACAAGGATAATGGTTTTTCTAAGACATCTACAACGATAAAATGTTTTAAATGAGGATTATAAGAGCAATATACAAACAAATTCTCTATAGGAAAATCTTATGAAGATAATTTTTGTGGTCATATAGGTAGTATTTATGTTGATGATGATGAAGAGACTACAAATGTTATCTGAGATGATATAAGTGTTATTGAATAAAATGATAATGCCCGTTCAATGGTTTAAGAAGGTAGTGGAATGATTGTATGATTATCAAGAGTAATGTTGTATTGGTAATTTAATGGTACTATGGAATAAAGAAACATCTATGGATTGTTACACTATTGATTTTCCTAAAGTATTTGATAGTATATGTTGAATGGTACCAGTAAACATGAATGTTTATTTAGGTATTTTTGGAAAGTAAATGATATGCGCATAATGAAGGGATAATGACATAATTAGACGTTTGATAGTATTAATGAGCTCATGACTGGTATAAGCACAATGTGATATCATGGTTTGATAATATAGATTTTTTTTTTCTGATTTTGGTATGTGGAAAGAGTTAAATTTTGACAACATTCATGTTTTCACTAAGGTTCTATGGTAACTCGTGTTTCAAGAAAATACATGATTAAGGTATTCACATGTTTGGAATGTTACCAAGAAGATATATCTTATGATATACAGGGATAAATTATAGTATTCACATGATCTATAGATGAACTTTCCGGTAATCATTTTTTTTATACTATGATATTGGACAAAAGTATTTTGGATAAGCCTAATGATTGGAATGGATTAAGGTGGACATATGATAGTATTGTTTAAGGCTATAACTTTTTCATATTATGATAGTATATTTTTTGAAAAAGGACAACCCATAGGACGAGCGACAACCCATCGTGTCAGACAAGGATGCGAGAATTGAACCCTCAACCGAAGTGTGATAGGCCTTTATCACCTACCACTAAACTAGAGAAAGTCCCTTGTTATTATAAATTAGTTTTATTTTATTAAGAGGTATGATAGTTGAAGTATAAGTCCATTTTTGGAATCATATACGGTTAATCTCACCATAAATTGACTTATGTATATTTATTAACTTTTTCTAACCTTTTGTTTAAGATAGATAGAATAACCTATCATTCTATCACATGATCTTATATAATTTAAAGAAGAAAAAATTCAATCTCATTTACATAAATAAGAGATTATGTGGAAATTTTTCATGGAATGACTAACGATGATATTACACTGAAATCAAGTAAGTATTTATCCTTATGCAGAATTTCATCAACTTTTGGGAAATGATCTTGAAAACCAAAAACATTATCCTAGTACCCTAATATCCAATGAATTAGATGGTACCTTAGATCATTGCAAGTTTATGGCTTTGTTATTGTTGTATTTTTTATAGCCATTATCTCTACCACTCTTCATCAGAACTTGATGGTTAGATTTCTCTTCCATATCCATATTTTCACCTATGTTATTCTATGTGGAAACCTAGTGATGAGTTAATTTGGGTAGTCATTGTGTTTCATAATTTTTTTTTAAATTTATGTTTTAGTATTCCTTTTTATGATGTGGGAATCTGTGAAATAAACTTTCATGTAGCAAACAATTTATAACCCCGACGAATTTCGAGGGAGAAATTCATTTAAAGGGGGTAGAATGTAACACCCAATGATTTTATAATAAATATTATTTTTAATTTCTTTGATGTCTTGTGTTGTACGCTACACCAAGATTAGCTTGCGATATATGCAACACCATATTAGATTTTAGTATATTTAAATACTATTCTTGGCTTGTGTTGCACGCTAGGGCGACCTTCCTCGATAGCATGTGATGTAAGAAATACCGAGTTTCACTAAACAACGATATATTGTTATGAACTAGAAATTATGAATACTATTAACTAAATTTTTAATATTATTGCATAATAATTCATCATACACATATTCTAGAACATGGTATGAGAAAAAAATAAATTTTTTCGGGTAAAATAAGTATTTTTAAAAAAAATGCAGTTCTGCCGCCTTATGATGGCACACCCAATTTAAATATAGTTTTGACACATTTATAAGTTCAATTTGAAAAAATAAACTTATTCATTTCAATATTTATATAAAAATGTACTTTGGATAATTTTTTAATATTTTTCTCTTAACTTTAATATTTTGATGAATAGTAAAAATATGCTAAATTTTAATTAAAAACTACTTTTTTCATCAAGATAATTTATATGGTTAAATTATATTATTTAATGGTTTTAAAGTATAAATAGAATATATTTTTACCATTTAATATAATTTATATCATTATCATTAATTTTACATTGAATTCATAGGTAAAAACATTACAATATTTTGCAATGTTTTTACTTTTAAAACACGTTTTCTCAACAGTAGGATTAATTTTAAATTAAATACTGCAACTTTTGTGATTTGAATTTTGAAAAATGGATTACATATTTGGAATCAGTATGTCCAAAATTATGTTAAAAGGATATTTTTTATTGTTAGGCATTATGAATAGTAACCACAGTAAATTTTATTTACAACAACTAAAGATAAATCGGGCAATTAAGGGTAAAAATGAGATTATAAAATTACCCTAAAACCTGCTAAAATTCTATTGTATGAATAAAAGTAGACCCATATCACCTATGGGTAGAAGTAGATTTATTTCTTGGACTTTTGACCATGAAAATTATGTAATTATTATTAAAACCAAAGAAGGCGACAACATGTCACTCTATTATATCTTACAAGTGTAATAATTTTAATTTAGTGATAAACTTCATAAAACATTGAACATAAATAATCACTGGAAATATAATAAATTTATCTACATCATGTAAATTTATTTAGAATTTTTAGGGATTAAATAATTATCATAATGGTGACACAATAGTGATGTAGACATTATTTAATTGATTGAAATATCAAATAAATGGTTTTAAAAATATTAAAATAAATATTATATGTACTATTTAATGTGCCCCATGAATTTTCTAGATAAATATGACATGTTATGAATCTATTAAATATTTTGGTTCGAATATATCCTTTGTGTGGATTTTATTCAAATTCAAATAAATGAATAGTGATAAAATTTACTCTTGTTATTTTATAAAAATGACATATTATGAAATTGTTTAAAAATCAAAAAATTGTTTAAAAATTATAAATTAATATTTTAGAGGTTTCCAAAAGTGCCCCTCTACTCTTTTATTAAAGGGAACCTCCTCCCTCTACTCTTCACAACATTTTGAGCCTTCATGCTTAGACAAAACCTGTCCAGTTCTGTTCTCCACTTACCTATAAACATACTAGATGTACTGGTCTTCCTCAAAGACATACTTTAGTTCCATAAGAGGAGGTTTAGAATAGGCACGTTGAAGAAGAGTTAATATCCATTACCGATTCTTTAAAATTTATTTCTTCTTCTACTTCCTATTCTTTAGTGGTTTCATTATAAATTAATAAAATCAGTATAAATAATATAATGATATGTTATTATAAATATGAAACAACCCTATTTCACCTTCTATCAATCCTACTAAAAATGAAATCACCGTGTGTGCGTATGTACGACTTACCGTATCCACACCATGGTGTAATATTTTTTTTCCACCACCAACTTACATGGATGTGTATAATGGTGGAAATAATAACTATATATGATTATTATAACATAATACTTATTCTGATATATTATATCATCCAATCCAATTCCATTCAATAACTATGGGAACGATATCATCGCTCATGCGTACGTACGGATTACCGTGTCCATGATGTTATGAGATTCATTCTCCGTGGTAACCATTCAAAAATGATTATAAAGTATATATAATAAGTAATGATGAAATATATGTCATAATAATGCTACTGAATTTGTTTATATATATATTTCATTTACTTCCATTCAATTTAATAAGGAAATGAAAACAACGTTCATGCGTACGTATGGTCTACCGTCTCCATGAACGGTGTATTTCATTTCATTTATCTATCTATTATATATATATATATAATGAATATATATGATATATAAATCATGTTTGACATTATGGAAGTATGTAAATCATGATATAAGTAATAATAATATCAATAACATCAATTCCAACCACGTTCGATAAATGAAATGATTTTACCCAAAACGTTGCTTTAACATGGAATTGACAAATGAACAGGTAATATAAAGTCATAAGTGAATCATATATGATATCATAAATATTATTATGCTTCTTTTACAAGTTAATAATATGTTTAAACCCACTATACAGGAGTCTCAGACACATACCGAAGAAATTGAACACAAGGTAAGGGATTATTATTCCAATCTCATTTTTTATCTGGGATTGTTTATTCGTAAGTATTTACTAGAGTTATGTTTATCATCCATATCTATGTTTTCTAAAAATGTTTTCATAAAATTTTTACTATTATTACATGTATTTTTAATGTCATTTTTACCCCTTTTTGAATTTTACCATATGGTATGGATGGAATCTTTTGTTTACCATACGAGGTACTTTTTGACTTTTTCGAAAAAAGTATGGGAAGAATGTTTTTTTAACTTATATGAAGTGACCATATTTTTATCATTTCATAACAACTTATTAACATGAAACATATTCTAAAATATTCAAAAAAATTATTTTATTTTAAAATTGCACAGAATTTGGGGAAAAGAAAATGATTTTGAAGTAGAAATGATATTTTCCTCAAGAATTCATTTCAAGTGTTTATTGAAAACTATTATGGTTATGTTTAAAGTAGAGTGTTTATATTATTTACATGGTTTGATTTTGATTATGATGAAATGATATCCATTGTTTTATATGGATTATGTTACAATGGGATGATGTTTATGAAACCCATTTTTATTCATTGGATTATGATGAATGATTTATGTTTATTTTGTGGTACACTTATGAATGATTCATTATGAGATGTGTGGGACCTATATCTCCCTAAAATGCATTGGGTAACTATTTATATCTCAGGATATAGACATGGATGGAATGACAAGTGAATCTAGTTCAATAAAAAAGGGCTGGAATGAAAATTAAACCCAGTTCAGTAATGGACTTTTTCCACTATGATGGTCTTGGCAGCAATATCTTCGATACTAATGAAATAATATCTTGTGCTTATTGGTTTTCCACAATTACATGTTTTAGTCCAATGCTATTTTATCATGATTGATGTTCCTTTATGATCTATCCCTTACGTACTACCATGATTTATTTCACAACTCAATATTTTGATATTAAAACATTATGATCATGTTTTTTAAGTTCAAATGTATATGGTTTGTTTTCTTTTCTACATGCTTACCCTTATTAAGAATTTGAGATCCCCCTTTATATGTTTTATTTTCCCCTGGATATAAATAAAGGGTTTGGGTAAAAAATGGGGAAGAAGTTTATGGGAGATGTTGAAGATCTTTCACTATGATTAGATGATTTTGTTCTGAGTTTCCAAAGACAATAAACTATTATAGTCCATGGGTATCTGTTTTTGTTATATATTAATCATTCCACAAAAGTAATTTATTGTTCATTTATGTCAAGCTTTGGGTCTCTACAACATAATGCCAGACTTTCTAACCACATAGTCAAGGCGTTGTGCCAACACTACAAATAATATTTTGTCAAGGCCTTGTGCCAAGACACTAGTTTGTCTCATGAGACCTACCGATGCATCAAGGAGTTATAAATAACTCCACCCATCACTTACTAAGTCCAATGCATTCCTCGTATGAAATGTTTTAAACATAACATAAACATTCATATTAAAAATAGAATAGAAAATGTCAATACGTTCTCCATAAACCATTAATGGTGTGAAATTAACACATCCATAGTAAAATATATCACAAAACCTTCAATACGATATGTAAGTTTTTTATCATAATAAATAAACTTCAATTAAGCTTTAAATCTCTCCAAGGATGTTCACATAGATGAAATCAAAACATTTTTTGGAGAGATATCTCCTTCTATTTTGAAATCATTTTAAAAGTCTTATAATTATAAAAGAATAAATTCATTTTGAAAATATTCTTATAATATTGTAAGGGAATCTTCAACGATGTTATAATGGAAGAAAATAGTTGCACCCACTGTATATATTAAAAAACATTCTTACCTTAATTTTGTCGAAAAGGTCATAAGGTTCCTTGTTTAGAAAATGAAAAAAATATTCCTTTCAAACCATTTTATAAAAAGTCAAAAAAGGGTATAAATGAATTTAACCAATAGTCTAGTAAATAGTACAAAAAAATTGTAATACATTTTTAAGAACATGGATGTGGATGATAAAGAGGTCCCAGTAGATACTTACGTAAAAACAACCTCGGATAATAGAGAGATTGTGAAATTTAGCCTGAACATGTAGTTTTCCTTAGTCGAGGGTATGTAAAAATATTTTATAATAGTTAAACCATTGTTATTAAATTATACAAGAACTATATACATAAATATAAAATCATATATGATCTTCTAATATTTCTTTGTTAATGATATTTTCATAGTATCATCATTTTAGGTGTTAACTGATTTGTTTTCCTTTATATGATTCGTTACGTAAGTAATGTTTGTTATGCATAGGATGTATCTTATTCATATTAATAATTATATTAAGTTTTTAAACATTATTTTTAATCATCTAATAAAAATTAGACTTGAATGGAAACGATGGGGAGTGAATCTCATCGCGTTCATGGAGAGGGTAATCCGTATGTACGCATAAGCGACAATATCATTCTATTGATATTAAAATCATATATAACTAGATGGTATATCATGTATAAATAATCATTATCATATTATGTTTATTATTTGCATCATTTATACTCACTATTATACCCATCCAAATGATGAAGTGTTTGAATAACAAACTACACCACGACATGGAGACAATAATCTGTACGTACGCACATTTGGTGACTTTGTCATATATTGGATGGATATAATAATGAATATGGTTGTACCATTTTTATAATAAAATCACATTATACAGAATATACTGGAGTTATTATTTTATAATGTAAACAACAATGAAGGAGGAAGTGTAAGAAAAGAGAACCTGAAAGAGGTGATGAAATATTTACCTCTTCTTCAGGTTATTCCTTTTGATTTGATCAAAAGGGCTCTCTGGTTGGTGTTATGACTAAATTAAGGCATCTAGGATGAAAAGAGGACAATTGGAAGGATATTGGGGCGGGTTTTGGCTGAGCCAAATGGATTTTAAGGTGTGAATTTGAGAGAAGGGGAAGCGCCCTTTTGTAAGAGGGGTGAGGAGAACCTTAAGAAAAGATTGAAATATTATTTTATAATAAAATCATTTTCAGTTTCTAATGGATCCAAAATGAATTATTTAAAGGATAATGTGGGATGGATCAAAAAACCTTCAACCAATAGGTTTTATATAGGTTTGGGACACTATATTAACCATATCTTTTATATTTAACTCCTAGTTAAATAGATTTACATTTACTATGTATCATTTTATTTTTTTATTATATGATTAATAAACTGACTATAAACTTCCAAGAGAACACAAATAATTTTACTAATGATACAACTATCATTATATAATTATTTTGGCTGAACCATAGATTTTTAGGTTCATTATATCAACCAATAATATTGTATTTTTTTAAAAACACATTTTTGTCAATTTTGAAATTATTTAATAATATTATTTTTAAAGTCCAAACAACTTTATTAATTCGAAATAAATACATTTAATCAACCCTAACATGTAATATTAACCTATATAATTAGTGTAATTCTTTAAAAGTCTAAAATTAGATTTATTTGGATATTTATGATATCAATTATTTTAATCTTTCATTAATATGGAAATTACTGCAGCATCATTGTTTCATAAATAAATTTAATTATTTAATGTCTAAAAGTTATAAATAAAATACAATTATTTAGGAAATATTTTTAGCTTTCTAATTAATATTTATAGTCGAATTTATTTTATGTATAACCCTATGTTTAAAATGGTTTAGTTATTAAACTTTGATTTTAACACTTTTAACTCTTCTTTGAATTAAATAATAATAAACGTCCTTATCTAATACAATTGGACCAAAGAGGTTCATATTTTATTCCTAGGGTTTTTTGGCCGAATTATACTTATCCAATAGAATTAGGACATGTGTTGGGTAATAATAATATTATGTTTACGTTTAATTACCCTATTTACTTTTAACTATGGTAAGTAAAAGTAAAATGTTACTATTTAGAAAAAATTATTTTCATCTTATTGAACCAAATTTTATTTACTGATATCAAACATTTGTCTCAAATTTTTAAAACACAACTCACAGAAGTGGTAATATTATATTTTATTGAAAATTGGAAATGATCCTAGGAGGTGGTAAAAGACGGTAAAAAGTTCGATAAACTTTTATATATCTAAACTCACTATAAAATGACTACAATGAAATAGATTGAACTTATATAGGTGTTATGTATCTATTTTTACCTAAAATAAATTTAAAGGAAATAAATAGTTATTTAAATAAAAAGTCGGTTTTATACAATAACTAATTATTTTTCACTATTCACCAAAAATTGAATGTTTTTAGAAAAAGACCAAAAATTCACCCTAAGATAATTTATCTATTCCAAATTCAAAAATGAGTCCATTTTGAATGATAAAATTTATAAATTTAAAAAGTGGATACTACTATTCATAATAGCTAGTTTTACTGGTAGAGGTGTTAAAATCTTGAAGTTGCGTACAATGCAATCTATTGCATTATTCAAAGGGAAACGTACCATAGAATCTTGGGGTGTTACAAAATTTTTAGACATAAATTTGTACAAAATATTCATCATAGTCAGTACCTTATTATTGGTAATAACCTTTTGCAATTTAACTAGTTTTATTTATAAAAATATGTAAAATTTCATAATATTTTTTTCAAAATATGAATTTCGTAACAATAGTATATTAATAATTAATTTGAATAAATAATTCTTAAAAATCATATATGTTAAATTTATTATGTTAATTTTTCATACATATAATATATTTAGGATTATTAAATTCACCTAAAAAATAATTTACAGAAATTTTACAAATAAAATTAGGAGTAACAAAAAATTTCATTGATAAAATTTAGTCTGAAATATTGAGTCGACGTCTAAAATAAACTCAAAAATTCTGTGAAGATAAATATTATTAAACATAATTTAACAAGTTTTTCCCTCCACCTATACTCGTACATTATTTATAGAATTTTATTCTTCACCAAACTACAAAATAAAATCCCACCTTTAATATGTGTAACATTAAATGACTTATCATTTAAATGATTTTCATCAATCTCAAAAAGAATAAATTCATTGAAAATCATAATAATTTTATTCCAAATTCTATGATACTAATTATCATTATAATATCCAAAAAATATTCCACATCATATTTGGTATAATATTATTCTAGATAATAACTAGTAATAAGGGAAAATACAGTATAATTGAAAAATCTGAAATTTTAAGCAATGGGATTATCATAATACATTATTTATAAGGGTCTTTTAAATGTTTCATCAAATAAATAAATTATAGATATAATAATAAATATTTTTAGATACCCCTAAAAAATATATTTAAGATATTCTCATTTTACATAGTTTCATCTATTTTGTAGAAATAATGATTATTTCTATTCTACAAATAAAATTTCTAAATGAATTCTAGGGATATATGTGTTATAAGAATAACCAATTTGGTCAAAAAAATCTATGTGTTTACTTTAATCTCCTCTATCAGTTACATTATATAAAATTGAATATCATCATTAGTTTTGAAATAAATTAAATTAATTTGAATTTTTTTAAAATGTCTAACATTTATGTGAAATAAAAAAATCCATGTATATCAACTATAATCGTATATAATAAAAAATATTTCATACCACCAGTAACTTTATTTCTAATTTGGCCAAAAATATCTTCGTGATCTAATATTCGAGGGTTTTCAGTGTACATTTTCTTGATAATTATAAATATATCCTTGTAAAGATTCATTTTCTTGATATCTTCACAAACAAGAATAATTTATATATATACAACCAATTGTGGTAGTATTATTTCATCATTAAAAATGTTATACAACAACCTAAAATAAACATTACTTATCCATGTATTCCAAATTATAATATCCTTCTCTAAAAATTTTAAATAAAATTCATTTTGAACTATTAATTCCCCAAGGGTTATAAAATAAATAGTTTTTCTTGAAGTTAGTATAAAATTAAATAAAATTATCTTTTAAAATAAGAAAAATTCAATTTATGATAAAAGATTCACGAATTTATCAGATAATTGGTAAGTAATAATCAATTTTTACTATACACTATTCATTATATATAACTTTTTTAATAATGAAAAAGTTAGATAAACCAACTTTAACAGGTACATTTTACTTTCCTTTAAAATTGAGTAAAAATATAATCATGCCACTATCAAATATATGAAAATAATTAATTTTAGAAGGTAATCTAGTCATATTCCTAGATAATAAACTATTTATATACCGTGGATCATTATTTAGACTATCAATGAATTTTTTCATAAAAAGGATAATAAATATGTTATTTTTGTCCCGAATACTCCTCAGATCCAATAGAGTTGGGAGCATAATTTTTTTATACACATGCATATTTTAAATAATAATTTTTATTAATTTTGTAAGATAAAGATATAAAAATTAAATATTTATATTTCACTAAAAATTTGGGAAATAAATGTGAGCATTCACTATCATAGTGATAACTTATTAAATATATAAACCCAATAGTTGAAGATATTATACCTATTAATGTTTTTATAAAAAATTAAATACATATATAAGGTAATTTCTTAACATGGTTGACTCTATATTTATATACATTTGTACTATTTAAAGACATAATGTAATTAAAAATACTTATTCCCCAAAAAAATTTAGAAAATTTTCTTTTTATTTTTAATTTTATTCTTCAGTTTGTGAATAATATGTTGTTAAGAATTATACCATAATAACAATTATCACTTAATGTTGGAATAATATTTTTAATCATATTATTTTCTTGAAAAATTTCATTTCCTTCTAAATGAAAATTCCTTATTATATCATTTCATTATATTATGTAGTGAAATAATAATAAAAGATATAATTTCATAGGCATTTAATTCATAAAAAAAAGTTTTTAAAATAGATTTTGATACATAATCTACATATTAAATACAATAATCACTAGATTCTTTCATAGATTCTATGACGCATAAGTTAACCTATTATTTTTCATTTACATATTTTTTAATAGGATTATGTTATTTATTATAACTCTATCTTTAATTTAAATAAATTTCCACATTATTTTAATTTTTTTTTCAAATTCGTTATTCATAAAACATGGATAATGTGGTTTTATATTTACAATCTTTATTCACTTAAATATATTTACAAATGATGTGTTATAATTATAATTAGTATTACTCTAAATATATTATTTTATATTATATCATCTAGAGTCATCTAAAATAGTTTCTAAAACCTTTTTTACATTTTTATTCTTTTATATACACTAGTAACAAGTTAAAATAATTATTCTCTTTGACATAACTTTAACTCAAAATGAGAAGATTAAGGTGGAACAACATTAATGAATGTGAAAACTCTCGATTTATTCTTTTATATATCTTATTCATTAATGAATTTAAACTTTAATTCATATTATATAAAGAATCCAATGAGTTAATCGTGACTATATTCCATGATATGATTTATTTAAATAATTTAAACATTTTTGGTATGCCACATATTGTGTGAATATTTTAAAACACTTTCCATTAAAGCTAATTTTACTATTATTCTATAAGAACATTCCTCCCATTCACATTACTGGTGAATCTATTGAACATTTCACTGATTGTTTAGTTTTGACCCATTATTACATATTGGTTGTAATTACAAAATATAAATAGCTTAGTTTATTCTAGTTTATCTGTTAAATTTTTAGTAATATTATAAATTAACAAATTATTATGACATGTTTAACAAAAATATATAATTATTGAAAAATTATAATTATAATAAATAAGGAATATTAATGATTTTATAATTTAGAACATACATATAATTATCCTTATATAAGTGCACCTCCTGATGATTGAATATATATTCTATTTTTCCTTCTAAACTCAAAAACAATATTAATGAAATTCTTGTATATAAATTTCTTAGATTCTTAGGTGGATCACCACAATAGAGTGTTAGGTTATCTATTTTATTTCCCCAATGACAACATTTTATTCTCACCATTTTTATATTTAGAATCAAGTTATTTTGTTTTCTATAATTGGAATATAGAAAAAACATAAATCTTGAGAGTGACATCATACAATTTTTTAACTAGTCATTAATATCCCCTAAAATTAAATCTTAATAAAACCTATTAATATTTTTTAAAAAAGTATCCTAATTATTTTTAATCAAAGAATCCATAAAATGCATATAGTTATTTGTATATATAAATTTTAAGATGTTGTAAAATATTTTATATTTTTCAATGAATTAATTATGATGTTGAATTATATATATATATATCGCTTCATTGTAATCTCTCATTTCATGAATTAAGTATCTCTATTAGTATTAATCATGTAAAATTAAATAAGGAGTGGTTAATCTAGAAAATATAGATAATTAATTTTCCATGATCATGAATTTTTTTTCAATTCAAGGAACACTTCATTCCCTTATTTACATGTCAATATATAGTAAATAATGAAGAAATTAATAAAAAAAATTCTTAATTGGTCAAACCAAATTCATCTAATCATTTAAGAATTTTATTTTTAGGGTATTGATGAACTTAAAACAGTATCCATGTTAATTTATAAATTCATAAAAAAAATGAATCAGTTGTATAGACCCTCCGTATTTACTATCAACAAAACATTCAAAGAACTCATTGATTTTATTCAATGATAGGTTCTCACTACTCCTTTCACAATGAAATTATTCATTTATTAATAATTACTAATAATATACACCTGAAATGGTGTTTAAAATTTTGTATATCCTGGTAACGTTTTAGAGAGAATGAATTACAGAAATCCATCTACTTCCCCTTCAGTTTTTAACAGCATAATTGGAATTATTTCTATCCAATAAAAACTTGGAAACTACCCCTTCTAAAACATCTTTTAATTTTTTTTATTACGTTATTAATTAAGTCCCTAAATGTTTCTATTTTTTAGATCTATTTTAAGTCCCTTAAACCCAATATTTTGAATCTAATGGTTTTCATAAATTCTCTTTCATTAGTGAAGTTCTGGTTAATCAGGGTTTCCCAAGATGTTCTAGAAATTCCATTATATTCCTTTTTTCTATAAAATAACATAGTATATTGTGTGATAAATCCATCATTTTTATTCCAATTACATTTTTTTGAAAAAAAGGACAGATAAAATTAATGGAGAAGATCAGTCGACGTAAAAGTGCAAAGCCAAGAAGGGAAATTGTCCAGCCAGAGCTGGTTGACATCGAAGGGGACTGAGGCTTCCAGCTGATGGGCTGAATTGTTTCCTTCCCTTTTGGTAAAGGAGAAGGTGCAGTGAGAGAAGCCTTGGTGAAGTGATCTTATTCTCTTGATGATGAAGCCAAATGACTGGAGTCCTTTGTCATTGTGGTTAATAGCATTGATAATGGTTAGGCTGTAAGACTCAATGATGATGTCAACCCATCCACGTTCCATAGTGAGCATCAAATATTCCTAGATGGCGGAGGCCTCATCAAATATTTTTTTACCATTTAATACTCCTTAGGTATCCTTGATCACATGTAAATATTTTTTTTAAAAATATTTAAAATATATATATCAATGTAAAACATCCAAATAATCATCAATATTTAATTTTGACAACAATATCCACATTTGGGTTGGTTGAAAAGTCAAAAAAACGTAATTATAAATTTATAGTAATGTTTCATGACATAGAGGACCAATAATATAGCACTATCATAAAAAAAATCCATCATAAACAATATGCATGAGCTACTAATAACAAAATCTATATGAAAATAAACTAATCTATCAATGATAAAAAAAATTATGAGAATATACTAATAAAAACACATAATTGAACTTATTTCACATAAACTATCATATCCAAATATAATCCCCATACTTATGTATTGAAACCCAACCCCTTGAAACCCCAAGGTTAACAACCTTTTATATTATGAAATAACATTCCTAAAAAATCATATTCTCTCATTTAAACATGATCACCTCCCCCACCCTAATTTTTGACAAACCCAAAGTGAACATCCTCAAATGCTTTAAAAATATTGTAATTCAAGAATTGAATCAGAAAAGAGAAAACTAATTTAATTTAACTTGAAATTATCATGGTGGAGTGTGGGTTCATTATCTTACTCATCTACTTGGATGGATTCAGTTTTTCATGAGCCCATCCGACCAAATATGTTGCAAATAATAGAGAGAGACTATGGCACCAAGTCCCACCACCAGTAGGCCTCAGGTTTGTGACTAGCACTGAGTGTAGAATAATATTACATTATGTGAGGTAGTTCCATATATAATGGGAATATCATTGTGATATAGTCTAGATAATAACAAAAAACACTATAATATAACACAATGTTAAAATATAAATCATCAATAAATATATGAATAATATAATACTGATATATAGAGAATTCTCTAACATTAATTCCAAAAAATTAAATTCTTCAACAAAAAATCAAAAGTCACTCAATTCCAACTAGTAATGTCTATATCCATCACCAAAGACCCCCTAAAAACATAAAAATATATTATATATGTATGGTGAGAAAAAAACATTTACCCATTATGAACATAACCAAGGCCTCATGTACACATGTGAAAAGTGGATGCCAATGCGCCATTGAGAAAATAGATGAAGAAAAAAGAACCTATACAAATTACCTAACAAAACCTAACCTCACCATGGCTCTCTAAAAAAATCACACATAAAATATATTACCATAGAATCATTGTAATTACAAAGTATGGAACCCTAATTTATCTTCCTCAAAAATTTCTAACTCCTACTCCCCAACATTAAATGTCTTATTCCCCTATACATTCAAAAAAAATCAGATCAAATATCATCCAGCACATAGACACGTTTTCGACACATAACATCACATCCCATCACACATTTAGACACCTATGAAACACAACAAATCATATCACATCCCAATCAAAGGAACCTGGTGTAACATCCCATGATTTTTAAAGGAATCACTATGTTTGATAGTGTAAATTATACATCAAATTGAGATTAAATAAAAAACTATGTTTTTGTTTAAATGTTAAAATTATATCCCAGACATTAGAATAACAAGAATAGATGATATTAAATTAATTATAAATATATGATCTATAAATGTGTATATAATTAATTCTTTTGTCACTAGTTATTTAAAAATTATAATAAACCCTTTAAAAAATAAAATAAAATGTTTTTCTGAACAACTATTTAAATGTGAAAAAGTATATTTTATAAAAATAAATAAATAAAACACACTTATTATATGGTATTAATTTTGTTTATATAAATATAATATATTAAATATAATGCCCAAAATTCTCTTTTAGTTCTATTTATAAATGATTTAGAAACAAATTTAATTTTATTTTTAAAAGAATAATTTTTCTAAGAAGTCTGTTTTACCACCTTTTACAAGCATATTTTTTTAAATATAATTTTTTTTCACATATATAAATTATGTTTTAAAAAATAATCTTCTTATTTATAATTGTAATATGAAAATTTAATTTTGTATAAATTATGGTATTTTTCTGAGAAGATTCATGTTTTGATGAATAATGAGAAATACTTAATTTTAATTAAAATTTTTTTATAAATAATTTATAGTGTTAAAATATATTTTTATTAATTTTTTATAAAGTATAATTAGATTTAAATTATATCATTTAATAAAATTTAGTTTATTGGTATCAATTTAATAGTGTATTTGGATATAGAATTCATTCATTCTTTTTATTTCTTTTTCATTAAGAACAGGTTTTCTCGTTCCTTTAATTGCATTAATTTTAAATTAATTTTAGAGAATTTTTTTTTAAATTTTTTTGAAATAGATTAAATATTATTAATCATGTGTTTAAAATTTATTTATAAGGTTATTTTAATTTTTGGGTAAAATATGAATAATATATTAGAAATATTTATTACAGTGGTTAAGGGAAAATCCAGGAATTATGGTTATAAATAATATTATAAATATTTAGAAATTACACTAAAACATATCCTAATTTGATAATATTAGTTATTATTAACTAAAATCCTAATTGGGATTATTTGGTTTTGCACATGGAGTCACTTGGATGAATTTAATCAATTTATTGTATGTTATTGAAGAAAAATTAGTTTTGTAATACTTGAGTTCTTTAAAAGTGGAATATTTTTAAAATGGGTAAATATAGAGGATTATTATGACTATAAATATCATTTTTCATTCCAATATGTGTATCTTCATCATGGTAAATTATTTTTAATTTTTATGGGATAAATAATAACCTTAAAAGCTTACAAAGTGATGATGTAGTAATTATTTAATTAAAGGAAACATCAAATAAATGATATTAAAAAGATTAATATAGGTATAATTTTATATAATTAATATCATCTAATTATTATATAGATTAATAGGGAATGTTGTTTGTTTTTAATGGGGTTTTTTGATTATTTCAGGTTGTTATGATATTTTGGAAAAGTCAAGTAATGAATAGTTTAAAAATTTACATGAACGATATTTTAAAATATAAAATATTTTATTAAATGATATAAACTTTTTTTAAAAAATATTTTTCCAAATGATTGGGATAAGGATAAAAAATTAATCAATGAATCATTTATGGGCCTTTTGATATTTTATTGTAGTTATATTAACCCTAAATGGGTAAATTTCAGGATATGACGGTAAGGGTTAAAAGTGTTTAATTTGTGTTAAAACCAAAACATAAGGATTAAATAATATTCCAAACATGTATAATTCAAAACTATTGAATTAATTTGGAACCATACACTTCATTTATTCTATATAAATCTCTTTTGATACATTTGGAAGAGGTAACTAATTTATGTTAGATCAATATTTTGAAGAATTTCATTAGGGGCCCTCCATTATCATATATGAGGGAACTTATTACTCTCTTTCTCTCGCACAAAAAAACTATTTTTTTCATCTAATATCTTCCAAAATATCTTTCTATATTACATAATCACATTATATAGATCTAATTTTAGGCCTAACACTAACTATCGAAGTGTCCAGGTGTTAATCTAAGGATATTGTCCACCGAAAAAAGTATCATTTTTAATTAGGTGTTTTTATTTTATTTCTTCTAACATTTACATCAAATATTATTCAAACACGATGAAATAATAAATCCTATATCCTGAAAATAATTATATTTCATTATGTAAATATCATCAACAAACCCCATATCAACTTCTAACAAATTGGAAAAGATGTAATCGTTTGTGCCTTCAACGGGATTACACATCACAAACTAATAAAACTTTCTTTCTGTAAAAATATCTCAAGACTAGTATTAATGATTGGATTCATTTTTATACATCATATTCATGAAATATTTATCATTATTAAAGAATAATATATCATTTAAATTCGTATCTTTCCATCCACATAAATATGATAATTTTGTTTGTGTGTACATGTGAACTGTCACCTCTACGAAGTGATGAGATTCATTTTAATCAACATATCACAAGGATGATATATATAAGTATATATTAATTATTAATTTCACATAGTTATCATTATATAAAGTAAAAAAACACTTACCTTCATTCTATAATGTTAATTGAAAAATGCAAACGTTATTATTCTATACTTACGGATTACCAACTTTTTGATTGCAACATAGTACATTTTTAAAGTCCATATTTAATATATGGTTTTAAAATTAATATATAGGTATAAAGTGATTATTATTTCATTAATTTTTTTTATATTATTAAATATTTTACACTTTTTATATTGACATAAAACCAAGTTTATTTTGGAGTAAAGTACAGAAAATAAAAAAAAACGTCTCACATTATCTTAAATAATTAAGTAATTGATATAATATGATTAGAAGTTATTTAAAAGGAATAATAAAAAATAAAATTTTATAAATAATATGACTAATTATAAACTTTTATTATTTAGGAATATAACTACTGTATATGACACTTCAGATATGGGGTAAGGGGATTTATTTTAAAAACCCAATTTAATAATTCTTTTTTAAATATTTTCACAAAATTAAAAAGGAATATTTTTTATACCAATAAAGTGGGGGAGCTAGAGAATGAAGGATCAATAAAAATATATAAGAGATAAATAAAGAGAAAAGAAAATTCAGAGTTACAAGGGGTTATTACATATCCAAGAGTGAATTACTCCACACATATCAGCATTTACCATTTCTTCACAACAAATAGATGTTGTAAAAAACTAAAATATACTCATATCACTAACAACCTTCTTGGCAGCACAACCCCCACTTTATTTGATTTTTTATAGGTGTGGGAGACTTCCAAATTTAGGTGAGCTCTCTTGTTGAGACACTCAACCCAAAGAGGTAGAATTCTCTACAGTACATCATGTGTCCTCACGTTCAAATCTTTGACAGCAAATTTAGAGTTAGATTCATGCCACAATGGTCTCCAGTAGTATTGAACAACATAACAAAGTCCATGTATCATAGCCAACAACTCAACCTCATATGTTATTTTAATTCTAGTGGAGTGATGAAAATACCCCTTGATGAATCCACAATGAGTATAAAATACAAGTCCACATCCCGAGGGGTCGTGCATTACTATCACAGCTCCATCAACATTAAAATGTATCAATGACACAGTTAGAGAAATCCATTGAATGTATTTAACCATTTTGGGTTTCCTTGGTCGACAAGAAACACCCAACAATAAATGAATGCTCAACTCTCGAATCATGTTAAACATATCTCCAGGTTGCACAACTAATGCGGCATAGACCTCCTTGTGTAGCACCATCATCCATGCATGTATAGAAGGCTTTATTACATTGAACAATAGTTGATTTCGGGCATTACATATTTGATATACCACCGCCACAGCTGCTGTAAGTAGTAGGTGAAAATCCTGCTCACTATAATTGGCAAAACCAAGTGCCTTCATACAATTTTCAAATTAACTATTCCTATAAAATTATATATCAAATAGAATTCCAATATATTTTTAATTTATATGAGACAAGTCACATGCAATGAAAAAATGATTTATACTATCTTCATCATGCTGGCAGAGACTGTAAATGGATTCCATATGCAACCTAGCCTTCTTAATTCATTCCTGAGTGGGAAACCTTATTTTCCAGATCTTCCAAAGAAACAAAAAACATTAGGACTGAATGAAATATTTATTAAACCACATTTGACACACTGGTGGTTGATCCAATTATATATCATGATATGATGTTTTTAACTCCATTATAGTTCAATATATGATGGTTTGAACCCCATTATAGTTAAATATGTGATAGGAGTCCCTTTAATAGATCTCAAAATCATTGGGTACTAAAAAGATGGAATTATTCTATATGGTTAATCTATTCTTATGGTGGAATGTAATAGTTATATGCTAATTATGATCCATGGAACATGCAAGATTTTTCTATACAAGCAAGTGAGTATTTATTAAAATGAGTTTTATGGGTGTTTATGTTTTCATTGTACTAATAATTTTCATTCTTTATATCTTTTCCTGATGAATTTTTTCTCATCATAAGTTTTAAGAAAAAAATTCCATAAAAATATGTATATGTTAGAGAAAAAAGGAAGACATTTTATAAAATTTTGATTATTTTTCAATGGAAGATAATCCTTGTTTTACTTTAAAAACTATTATTTCGGAAAAAATGGAAATTGATTAGAAGTGCCTATATTGTAATGTTTTTAGTACATATGTATGAGTTATGGACTGATTATCTAAAACTATAAAGTGAAAGGATCCTAGAAATTTTATGAATCTGAATTCTAGTTTTAAATTGCTTGAATATGTAATTTTTAAGGATGTTTCCATACTAGTGGTATCAAATTATTAATTAGATACCTTTTGAGGTTAATATGTTACTTAATCATAAGTTAAAAGATGAATGCAACCACAATGGTTATCATGGTAGTACAATTCATTGTAATTTCATATAAATTGAATGAATTTAATAAAATATTAATAAGAATATTTTAGATAATATCATCCTATTATGATGGTATATTATGATTTTATATCTCACACTAACCATTATGGTTTTAGTAACTGGATGGATCCTATAGGCAACAATGTAATTATGGATGTGGAGGAAAATATGATGGTTATCTGAATAAGAAATTGATAGAAATGGGAGTTGTAAATAGAACTCTAGTGGTTATTGTTAACCAAATACTAGGATTATTGATTAACTACATGAACCTTTGTGATTTATATAATGTATCATATATGAGAGGAATTGATCCTTATAGGTGTTTGGGTAATAATGATCCAAAAGGTAAACATAATAACGATATATGTTTCAAGTATATCAAAATTAGACCAATGTAAAATGTATTAATAGGATAGGAATATTTTTTAAATCTCATCAATGTGGTCCTTAAATAATAATCATACTGGGTAAAATGAAGTCGTTATTTGAATCCATGAATGTGAAAAAAGTTCATTGTGATTCAAAAGATGAATTATTTAAATTTGGAGATTATGGTCATTATGAAAATATATGTCTTAAGAAAAGACTGATTTGTGGGATTAGTAGGAATACCTAATTCTATTATAATTGAAGATGAGGAAACTAAAAATGAAATGTGGATGATATGCATTACTTATTAGTTCATGTTTTAACATTATAAAAATTATAACATGATTAATGTTTTTTAAGAATGAATTAATAAGGAATAAGGTGTAGAAGCATGGTTAATGGATTATAAAGAAATATTAATATTTAAGATATCTACATTAAATGCATTCTGGCGTTATATTATATCTATAGATGTTCAAATGTTTAAAATTGTTAATAATTTTTTGATGTGGCAGTACTTTGTAAGTATTTTTTTTATTTTTTATATGTATCCTTTATTTTTTTATGTGAAAATATTTTCTTAGGTAAACTTATATTATATTTTTTGGAAAATATAATAAAGGTTTTTTATAACCTTTAGAAATATTTTCATCTTTTGATTTATGGTAATTACTAGTTATTATATTTTGGTATTGTAAATGAATATAATGAGATAAATATTGATGTTAAATAAATTAAATTTATGTTTTATAATGTTTCTGAAATATTTAGATTTTAAAATGGGTTATACTAATTTAATTTTATAAAAATGATGACACGCAGGATGAATGGAAACCTGTCACATCTGGTAGGGTTGGGGGAATCGAACCCACAACTAAAGATCCACAAGGTTTAGTTAACCACCTCTATCCAACATGATGTATTTATTAGTATGATATTTTTTTATTATTTAATCAATTTTATGGGTTTGGAATATATTTATTTTGGGGATAAATATTTTATGGAATTTTAAACCCTGGGATTGGAAAATGATATAGTGATTAAGTGATTAATGTTATTTAGGAAGACAATTTCTATTTATGGAAATTTATAATATTTTATTAAATATAATATTATGTTATTTGATTAGAGTAAAAAGTTGGAATTATATTTTAGAGGAAAATATATTTTATGGATATTTATCTTATTATGGAAACGAATAGAAAAATTATATATTACATGATTCAAAAAACAACATTTGTGGTATGATATATTAAAGGTTATTAATATTATTTAGTGGTAAATATTAATACTATCTTGGAAGTATTTGTGATCAAATAATGTTTTGTTTCAATATTAAAAAATATTAACTTAAGATTTTAAGGATAGTAATTTGGGGAATGTTCTATATTGAACTTTGGGAAATACTATTTAATTCATGATATCAAATGTAGTTTTTAATCATACAGTGGTTTATTTTTTTTAGAGAGTAGTTTCATCTTATACAACTAATTTTTTGTTTTAGTAAGTTTATTAATATTGAAGAAATAAAATGTTAATATTTTGTGTATTAAGTGATTATTTAGATATTTATTCTAGTGTTTCAGGTGTGAAAAATTTATCTTGAATTCTCATCATTTGGATAAAAAGGAGTGTTTGTGGTGGAAATCAATTAAATGATGAAACTATACATGTCAAGTAAGTATATTTTCACATGTTCTTATTCCATGTTGTAATAGTATTCCTTAACTCTATGAAATGTATCATAATCCACAGATGTTATCAATTTACTTTTCTTAATAATAAATCAATAACCAATTTCCCCATCATTAATTTATAATTTTGTGACTATTATCATTATAAATACCATGTTTTCTATCACTCACCATCAAAACATTATTGTTAGTTTTATTTTCTGTTTCCATGTGTTCTTATATGTAACCCTATTATGTGTTATTTCATGTATCCTTTGTACTTATATTTCTATATTTTAATGTGGAGCTATCATCTATCTTTTTTCATATGTGGGATTTCTAAAAAGGTATTTTGAAAAGTCAAACCCCTAGTTTTTTATCCTCATATCAATTTATAGGTTTGAAATTTTTTAAAGGTGGGGATAATTTAACAACTCATGTTTTAAAAAGGATACACCATGTTATATAGTGTACATGATATGCCACATCAAGCTAAAATAAAAACCTAAGTTTTTTTATTTAAATGTTACCATTATAACCTATTTCTTGGAATAGTGGGAATAAATATTTTTTACTAAATTACAAAAATATTGTTTAAAGATGTGTATATAATTAATTATTTGGTTACCAATAAAATTTAAATTAAAATAAAAACCACTCTAAAATAAAGAGAAATGTTTTTATGTAATACTATTTAAATCTTCATAATTGTGATATAAAAAATTAAACCAGTCATGTAGTTCATATTAATGATGTATATATATAATATATAATATTATGTTCTAAATTCCTCTTATTTAATTTCTATACATGATATAATAAGAAATACAATTTTACGCATGAAGGAATTTTTTTCTAAAATTTCCACTTTACTGCATTTTGATGGAATAGTTCTTATAATAATAGATTTTTTAATTTTATAAATTATACATGAAAAAAGATTCTTAATTTATGTCTGAATAACTAATATTATTTTTTTTTGTGTTTTCCTGAGAGGTTTTATGTTTGGAAGAATTGTAAAAATTAGTGAATTTTAATTAAAAAATATTTTTCATATAAATAATTTACTATAAAAAAGTTTATTATTATTGGGTTTTAAGTATAATTAGATAAATTTTATATACTGTAATCCAATTTAGTTCATTGGACTCAATTTCACATTGGTTTTGGTCATAAAAACATTTAAATACTTTAAACATTTTTACATTAAAACCTTGCTTTTTCTTTTTGTCAATTGGAATAATTTAAAATTAATTTTTCCCATAAATTAGTTTCGAATTTTTAAAAATGGTTTCAATACTTATAATTATAATATAAAATTTTATTAAATAGTTCACTTTTATTTTTGGGATAAATATGAAGAGTAACATTCAATTTTTTATAAACATGATTAAGGGTAAATCAGGTAATTAATAGTGAAAGTAAAATTACTAATTTTATTAAATTACACAAAAACGTGTCATAATTTTATTTTATATGTTATTTTTTACCATAATCATTCTTGGAACATTTTTTGGGAGCTCTTGGATCCACCCGAACGAATTTAAACCATTTATAGTATTTTATTGTATGAAAAGTCATTGTGGTCAAACTTTTGTTTTTAACAAGATAAATATTTTTAATATGTGGTTATATAGATGATATATGATAATATATATATTATTTGTTAATATAAAATGTTTACCATCATAATGGAAATTTATTTCTAATTTTTAGGAGAGAATGAATTACCTTAAATGTTTACACAAGGAATACACAATCATTTTATAATTAAAGGAAATACCAAATAAATGGAATTAAAAATATTTACATGAATTTATTATGGTATAATTAATGTTATAAAATAATTTTATATACTTTATTTACATATTATTGATGTTTTATTGTAATTTTTTCATGTATATCATGTTTGAATGATATTATTAAAATTCTATTTAATTAATAATGGCAAACATGACATTAATGATATTTTAAAATTTAAAATATTTTTTTAAATGATAAAAAATTATTACAAACATAATATTTTTCAAAATTATATTTTTAAGGCATAAAATGTTATAAATGGATCTTTTATATGTATTTTTAAATTATATGGTAATTATATTAACCCTTAAAGGGTAAATTATATGATATCATGGTAAGAGTTAAAAGGGTAAAATAATGTCTTAAACAAAAATATATGGATTAAAAAGTAATAAAAATGTATAATTTTCCTTTAATGAATTTATTTTTTACCATATTCATATTATCATCTAAAGAAATCACTTTTGATACATTTTAAAATAAAAAATAATTTATGTTAATTTAATACTTTGATGCATTTCAGTATTGTCCTTCCCTTCTCTAATAAAAGGGAAACTTTTATTATCTTCTCATAAAATATAAAAAACTATATGGATCATAAAACATCCTACCAAATCCCTTCAAAAAATTATTTCCACATTATAAATCATATATTTTATGTATAAATATCATATTTTAGGTGTTAAAGAGTCAATTAAAGAAGATTATCCGAAGAAGAAGGCATTGTTCTTAATAAATTTTTTCATATTTTATTTCATTTTTCAAATCCTTAAAATAATTTTAAATCTTGATGAAATAATAACACTCGTAAAAAAAATATACTAAGATGTTATTATGTTTATATCATCCCAAAAATCCATATCCATATTCATAAAATGGGAATATAATTAATAGGTAGTGAATAAAACAGACTGTCACTATGTGGACCGATGTAATTCCTTTTCCATCATCATATCTCAAAACATGTTATAATTATGCAGTTAATGTTTTTATATTTAATATAATTTAATTTTTATCCTTATTAATTAACAATATATCATTTATGTTCTTACCAATCCATGAACATAAAAATGATAACATCATTTGTGCGTTTGTGCGAACTATCACCTCCCCAAAGTGATGTGATCCATTTCTATCACCATATAACATATATGATACATATAAGTATATTAAAATGGTTAATTTAATATTTTTATAATTCTGGAAAGATAAAATTAAACCTATCATATTTCTATGATGATTATTAAAAAATAGAAGTGTTACTCACGTGTACGTACGACTTATCATATCCGTGATTGTAATGTTGTTCATTTTTAATATCCCTATATAATTGATGAATGTAGAAAAATATTTGATGTATAAAATAGATTATTATTTTATTAATATTACTCTAGGGATTATTTACTAATTACTACTTTTACTATTGACATCATACCAAAGTCATTTTATCATTAAGTACTGAATACCGACATCTTGTCCAACATTAACATAAATAATTTAGTAATTTTATATTATATTATAATAAGTGATATAAATGGAATAACAAACATAAAAATTTTAACATGAAATTAAATAATTAAACTAATTTTATTATTCATAAATAAAATTATTTTATGTGATTCATCAAATGTAGGGTTAGGGATTTTCTTTAAAAAATCCTCTTTTAAAGTTTCTTTTTCAATTCATTTTACATAATGTTAAAGGATATTTTTGAGTTGTTTGACATGATAGGTTTCTTCTTATTTCAAGGATATTTATTAATTTATTATGTTAGTTAAAATATTTCATAGTTCGTTATGAAAAAAAAATTTCATTATTATGTGTATGTTTTTTATATTTTAAAATTAATTTTTTATAAGAAAATGTATGTTGATATCTGAAATTTTTTCTCATGGGTCAAAAATAATTTTTGAGGGTTACATTAATGATATGTTCCATGGAAATTTTCTAATATGGATTTATCCAATTATGCCTCAGGGTATGAAGGGATTATCCTTATTTTAGCTCAAGAAATGATGGGTTGAGCCTCATTATAGCCCATGATATGATGGGTGAGACCCATTATAACTCTCCAATTAATTGAGTACTCCCGAGATGTTATTCATCCATATCGTTAGTCCATTTGTAAGGGTGAGTCTCATAGGTATATGATAATTATTTCATAAGTAACCATAATGTTTTTTATATTCATGCAAATGAGTTTTTAGGAAAAGGGGTTTTAATGGGTGTTCATGTTTTAATTGGAAAAAAATTTATATCTTTATGTTCCACATTGAGCTCTTTGTGGTAATCCCAAGTTATAAATTTTTTAAAATGGTATAAGTATGGGTAAAATAAATAATGATTTAATATTAAAATGTATAAATATTTTATCATTATTTTGAATCTATGTTTTACTTTTAAAAGTATTATTTTGTGAAAAAAAATTAATATTGATTTGATATTTCCACATTGAAATATACAAGTTGTTATGTATGATTTCTGGGATAATTGACTAAAAATCTAAACCTATATTATCCTCTAAATTTTAAGAATCTTAAATCATGTTCAAATGAAATAAAATATGTAATGTTTATGGTTATTCCCTTACACATGGGCCAACACCTCATAACAAATATTGAAAAATTTGGGTATGGTGTACGTGAATATCAAAAAACCCATTTCCCTCCTAAAAGTATGACCCACACCATATATAACATCACATAATACCACATCAACTATCACCCCTATAAACCTATCCCACACATAAAATATCGCCTAAAAAACATTGGAAGATACATCACTACTAAAGGAAGAGCATGGAGAGGGGGTATCAATCCATATATATCACTAATATCCTTCATATTAGTGAAAACAACCATAACTCAACACATCTCAGTTTTGGTAAGATTATCTAACTTGGTAAGAAACATAAAATATATAATGTAGATATATAATATATTAAAATCATAAGGGTTCATATCAAAAAACCTTGGGAACCCCATATCACCCTCAGATACAAAAAATAATTCATCTCAGCCACTACCATCATTATATGAAACACCATGTGAACAACACACAAGCCACAAAAAATTTCCCACTTTCAGCTTAAAATATCACCCATTTTTATACATTAATCTATTTACAAAACATAAAATTCCACCCTATTACATTAAATTTAAAACCAAATCCTAAATTCATTTTTTACATCATTTTTATTAGTTAAACTACTACCCAATAAACCATTACAACCACTCTACAAAACCACAAGAAGAAAAATCAACTACCACAGTACTACTTATTCTCTTCCTTCTTCATGCCACATCACCTATTACATCTCATAAAAAACAACCATACAACACATCCATCATAGAACCAAGACCACCATTTACCAGAAGCATTACGCCATAACAATAACACCAAGACCGCTATGGCAAAACCATTGTACCACAACCACTAGGGCAGAACATATGTGTGGAAACTAGTACACCATAACCATTGCGCCATAACCACAATTCCCTAACCACTATTCTAAACCCACTATGACATAAACAATTCCACACAACCTGTATGTCACTGTAATTCCTCCACAACCACTGCTCCACAACCTCTACACCCGAACCACTACGCCACAACTGTATCCATGCCAACCAACCATTACATCACTTCCCTAAATACTACACAACCCATAAGTTCCCTAACATCACTACACAACAATCATAATCGACACAAAGCTTTAATATAATCACAGATACAGACAACACCACACATCATGTCTTCATATTTATTTAGATGATATATCATATTACTTGTTTCTGTGAACATTGGTATTATGAAACAAAAAATATGTCCAGGGGAAATTTTTTTTAACTTAGTATATTTTTAATAACCTTTTATTGATTTGTGATTACAATAAAATAAATTAATTTCATATAAGTATAAAAACTACATTATAAAAAAGGATCCCAATAACCATTATTTTTTAAATTGTAAACATGAATGTATAATCACATCAATGAAAAATATAAATGCATTAATGAATGAGATAACTAATATAATAACCCATAATTTACATATAAATATTACATAAAAATTGAAGAAAATTATTTATATAACATAACCAAACCACACCAGGACCGTATAGGTTTAGTGTCTTTAGAGACTCGGAAACGTAAACAACTGGTTCATAAAACACTCAAATTGTCTCTCGCTTATTTTTTAATAACTACACTATCTTTTGAAATATATTACATGATATCCTTCTTTATGACCGGGGGAAAATAAACATATAAAATGGTGAACTCTAATTATCAGTAAGGGTAAACAAATAAAATATCAATCATAAATATAACATATTAGTATCTCATCATGCATATAAATGATCATAACATCATGTCATTAGATAAATCATAAAAGTGAAATTTAATCCCAATAGTCATAAAATAAGACATTAAATTTTGTGTAATATACATGGAATCATAGAAAATAATTTCATATTAATCAGGGATTATTTCCGAGGTGTTATAGTGGACAAAGTCTATTATTGAACCGAGTTCACTCATCATTCCATCCCTATATTACTAAAACAGATTTACTTTCCATTCCATTCATGTATATCTCATGTTATATAAATATTTACCAAATGTATTGGAATTATATATAGGTCCCACCCATCTCATAATTAAACAATTCTTACGCGTTCTACAAAAACATAAAAACATTCACTATAGCATAACCCCTGAAATAAATTGGGTTTCAAAAAAATCATTCTATAAAAATTGATATAAAACAAATAGATTTCTTGAATTATATTTCATAATAAATAAAATAAAATCATAGAAATAATAGGGATAAAAATATAACCCTAATAAATTAGCATCATTTTATATAGAATTTTTTTTGACAAAACACTAGAAATTAATTCCCTAGGAAAATATCCATTCTTCTTCCAAAAAGTTTTCCTACAACAAAATGCCACAAAATTTCAGAAGAAATAATTTTATTATAAAATAAATATTTAATTTTATAGGGGAATATTTAATGAAATAATGTTTTATGAAAGCGTAAAAATCTATTCATGCCGTATAAGTTAAAAAAACTTTCTTCTCATACGTTCGTGGGAACAGTCTAAAAGTACCTCACACAGAAAACTAAAAAATATTCCATTCATACAATTTAGTAAAAATTTAACAATGGGTAAAATGGACATTCAAAAGTTATAGAATTATATAAATAATATATTAAAATACGTATTTAGAAAAAATCGATGTGGATGATAATTATACCATAATAAATACTAATGAATAAACAATCTCATATAAAAATGAGATTTACGAAGTTATCCATTACCATAGGTATAATATGTGCCGTATGTATTATATAACCATGTATAATTATGTAAATAATGTTATTTATTTGTTATTAAATCCTAATAATTTTTATTATAACATTCATGATCATATTCTCATCTGTTTCTTACTAACATTTAATTGTTACTCATTATTCTGGTATTAACTACTTTATGTTCCTATGCATGTTTTGTTAGATATGATCTTATTGAGATTTTTGGGTTATAGTTATATCATTTATAGAATTTTATTAGTGGAATATATAAAAAATTTAATCATTCAATTCATTTATATAATCACTATTTAATTAATATTATGTAGAATGAATCACATATCACCGTGGAGATGGTATCCCAAATATACGCTTGGGTGACAATATTTTTTCTATAATTGTTGAATAGTATTAAAGTGTATGATGAATAGTATGATAGAATAAAAATAATTTTATATAAAAAATGCATATATTTATTAATTTAATCATTATACGCATTCATTTAAGGTCGTGGTGAAAATAGTTTACACCACGGCGTGGAGATGGTAAGCTGTATATACGCATGCACGGTGATTTCATTTTTCACATGATGTGTACAAGGTGGACTATGGTTTTTTCATGTTTTTAATAAAACATAATTATAAGGTTGATTTTAATGTTATTACTCTATTTTGAAACAACTAATGAAGAGTATGTAGAAGAAGAAAGAATTTTTAATGAATCGGTAAATGATATTACCTCTTCTTCAATGTCCCTCCTCTAAATCTCTTCTTAGAGCACTTCAGGTTAGTCTTTAAAGTTGAAAAGAACATGTAGAAATAAAATAATGAAGTTCATAAGGAAAAAGGTAAGGGTATGACTGAACATGAAGGATCAAAATTAAGTTAAGAGGTGAGGGAAAAGGTGTCGTTTTATAATTGAGGTGAGGGTCACTTTTGGAAACTCCATAAATAATAATTTATAATAAACTAAAACCATACAAAAAACCTCAAAAATGTCTAAACATAAAATATATTATGATATAGGGTTGTAATCGCATCAACCAATTAATTTTTCACATGTTATTTTTTCAATTTAAACCACATCATTTTAATTGACACTTAGTTATTAAATTAAATTTTAATCGTGGTAACAAAATTCTAAATATTTAATGGTTATAAAAATTTACATTTATGGTGTTAATAAAAAATAAATGGATATTTTCAGAAATTTAGATATTATAATTATCAAATTGTAATTTTTAAATATTTTTATTATTTTTAAAAAACTTAATAAAATGTTATTTTCATAAAATATCAAGAGTTTCAATTTTGACAGAATTCATTTATTTGACATTTCAAAAATTCCCCATGTGAGATAAATTCAAAAAAAATTAATACAATCCTAAAAACACGTTGTCACCAATAAAATTCATGTATAACATTAATTAGTTCATATAATATTTATTTTAACATTTCAAAAACCATTTATTTGATATTTATATTAATAAAATAATTCTTACATCACTATTGTGTCATCGTTAATGGTAATTATTTAATATCAAATTTTTTTATTAATTTCCTATGATGTGGGTAATTATTTTATATTTATAGAGACTATATTTAGTAGATATTATCTCCTAGTAATCTATATATTAAAATTAGTATATTATATAAAATGAGATTGTGGAATTTTGTCACATTCATTTGTTTTAATTGCATTTATGTCATATTTATAGGTATGTGGCCATTAATGATTATATTTAGAACAATATATGATAAGGGTATGATTTAGACATTCAATCAGTTTTTTACAAGTGAAATGTTAATTTTATAATTTTATTTTTACCATTAATTACATGATTTACCTTCAATCATGGCAATTAAAATAATCACCCCTGTTACTATTCATAATAACAAAAAATAAATTTAGCCTATTAAAATAATTTAGACATAATTATTTCAAATATGAATAAATTTTTCAATATTAAACACACAGAAGATAGATTAATTAATTTAAAGTTATTCTCATTGTTGAAATGATAAAATTTGTTTTAAAAGATAAAACATTGCAAAAGATTGAAATGTTTTTAGTTATGAATTCAGTGTAAAATTTATGATAATGACATAAATTATATTTAATGATAAAAGTATATTTTTTTTATAATTTAAACTCATTAAATATTATAAATTAACCATATAAATTATCGAGAAGGAAAATGTTTTTTTAATTAAAATTTTGCATATTTTTACTATTCAGCAAAACATGAATGTTATTAGAAATGAATCATAAATTTATCCAAATTAAATTATTATATCACAATTAAATATAACATATTTATGTTTTTCTATGTAAATTATTAATGTGTAAAAATATAAATTAAAAATGGGTTCTACATTCAAAGGTGTAAAATTATCCATTTAAAAAATAGGTTTTTATAAATCAAATAGGGTTTTATTCATACCCAATTTATAAAATATCCATTTGATGAAAAAATATTTTATTAAGTATATAACACATATATATCTCATTAATTTTATTACCAAAAGTAATTCACTAAAAAATAAAATTATCTAATTGTTCTATATTTTTCATAAATAATTGATAGCCAATGAATTCATAATGAATTTTTATAATTAGTTATAATTATTTCTGTTAACCTATCGACTAGGCTATAATGGTAATTTCATAAAAGGGTATCTCATAGTTCTTTTAATCTCACAATTGCGTGCAAAGAATTATAATAAATAAAAAATATTTTATAAAAAAATATTTCATAAAAACATCCTGATGTTATATTCTACCGCCCTTAAACTGAATTTTTCCCTCAAAATTATTCAGAAGGAAGCAAACAAAAGAGGATACCTCCCCCTCACCATATCCTCAATTTCCCATGTAGCTGCTTCAAATTGTTTGTTCCTCCATAAATCTTTTACCAATCAAGTTTTCTTATTTCATCGAGCTTTTTCACTATGATCTAGAATCTCTAGTGGTTGTTCTTCATAAGGAATATCTTGATCTAGCGGTAAGAATTCTGAGAGTAGTACATGTGAAGGATCAAGTATGTACTTTCTCAGGAGAGATACATGGAATATATCATGAACTTGAGAGATATTTTGTGGAAGTTCCAATCGGTAAGATACCTTCCCAACACGATCCATGATTTCAAAAGGATCAAATTACTTAGGGAACATCTTGCCATTTTTTGAAAATCTCAGTACTCTCATCCATGGAGATATTCGTAAGAACACCATATCACCCACATCAAACTCTATATATTTTCTTTGGTTTTCATCATAACTTTTTTGTAAACTCTGATATGCTCTTATATATTTTTTAATATATCTGACATGTTTTTCCATTTCATCAACAAGATCAGATTCTAAATGATTTCATTTCCTAACTATATCAATGAAAGATGGAGTTCTACACTTCTTCTCATAGAGGGCTTCATAATGATCCATCTGAGTACTAGAGTGAATGCTATTATTGTAAAAAAATTCTAACAATGGTAAGTGTTGATCTTGAACACCTTTTAAATCCGTAGATAAAGCTCTCAACATGTCCTTAAGAGTTTGAATTTTCCTGTCAAATTGACCCTCTTTCTAAGGATGATAAGAAGTGATGAAAATCAACTTTGTATCCAGAGCATGCTGAAGAAGTCATCAGAACTTCTCTGTAAAACATAGATCCTGATCAAATATAATGAAAAGTGTTAATCCATTCAATCTTATAAATTCCTTGACATATATACAGGAAAACTAATCAAGAGAGAAATCCTTCTTAACATCAATGAAGTGTGTCGGCTTCATTTGGTGATCAACTATAACCCAAACAACTTTATTTCCTTTCGATGTTTTGGGAAGTCCTGCGACAAAGTCCATGGTTATGTTTTTCTATTTCCATTCTGGTATGAGTAATGAATTTAAAATCCTGTTAGACTTATGTCTCTCATCCTTATCTTGATGAAAAACCAAGAATTGAGAGGAATATTCAGGGACATCAATTTTCATGACATCCCACGAGTAGTGCTCTTTCAGGTTCCTTTACATCATTGTACTTCCAGTGTGAATAGAGAATGAAGAACTATAATCCTCATACAATAAATCCTTCTTTAATTTTAGTGTGGTATAAATTCAAACTTGTTTTTTTGAACCTTATTATTTCTTCACAATATAGGTTGAATTCAGGAACATTTTTCATCTTCTTTTGAAACTCTATATCTTCCTACTATGCCAATTTAATCTATATTTTTATATGTGGTTGAACATTCATTTGAGAAAGATAATATTTCTCCCCTTCCATTAAAAATTCACGATCTATCCTTAGAAAATCCATAAATATATGATCTTTTATGATCCTCATCATAGATAAGCTGGCATAGTCCTTTCGACTCAAAGCATCTGCAACCTTTTCACTTTACCAGGGTTGTAATGTATTGAGTAGTTGTAATATTTAATCAACTCGCACCATATTCTTTGGTGCGTATTCATCAATTTTTTACTGAAAATATACATTAAACATTTATGATTAGTATAAATATCACACCCTTCACAAAAAATATAATGCCTCCATATCTTTAAAGTGAAGATTAGCGCATCTAAATTCTAATCATGAGTTGGGTAATTTTGCTCAAAAATTTTCGACTACCGTGAGACATAAGCTATCACCACACCATTTGGCATGAGAACACATCCTCTCCCCTTCTTGGATACATCATTGTAGATCACAATCCTTTATCCACTACAGGTCAGTGTGAGCACATGTGCACTAGTTTACCTTCTTTTAAAATCATTAAATTTTCTTAACATTCCTCCATCCAAAAGAACTTAATACCATTCCGAGTAAACTTTTTGGGCGTATTATATAGTCATGAAAAAACATTCACAAAACTTCAATAATATCCATCCAAGCCAATAAAACATTGATTCCCAATTAAAATTGTTGGTCTCGATAATCTTTCAATAACTGATATTGTTGTTGGATCCACAGATTTCCCATCTCTTGAGATTATGTGACCCAAAAATGATACATTATAAAGCCCAAACTCACACATGGTAAATTTTTCATAAAGATTATCCTTTCTTAGGGTATTCAGTTCAATTATCTTGTGATCTTAATTTTATTCCTTGATCTTTGAATAGACATGAATATTTTATATAAATTTTACCAAAAACTAATCTAGATTGTTTCTAAAGACTCTATTCATTAGATCCATGAAGATAGTGGGGGAACTAGTAAGACCAAAAGTAATCACTATAAATTCATAGTGTGCATACCTCGTACAAAATTTAATCATTGTTATATCCTGCCATTTTACAGTTACTTGATGATATCATGAATGCAGATCGATCTTAGAAAAGTATGTACATATTCATATTTGTTCAAATACTTCACCTATGTGGGGAAGAGGATATTTTTTCTTTATAATTATATTGTTCAGTTCTCTATAATTAATGTAGAGTACCATTAATCCAACTTTCTTCTTAACTAATAGAACTAGTTCTCCCCAAGGTTACACACTAGGGCGTATGGATCCCTTATCAAGATTCTCTTGGAGATGCTTCTTAAATTCCAGTAACTCAATTGGGGACATTCTATATGGTGTCTTTGAAATAGGAATAACACCCTATATGATATCAACTAAAAACTCAACTTCACGATTTCGTGGAATATATGGAAATTCCTCTAGAAAGACATCATCAAAACCCCATAAATTGGTAATATTCTTAATTGTGAATTTTCCATAACCATTTTAGATATGTAAAATTCATTTACTGGAATCAAGACCCCTAAGATGGTATAAATTTATACTAGAAAGTTATATTCATCCTTGCATATATAGATGATCATATATTGATTTTTAATATGAAATGTCACTTCCCTTCCTTTCTAATTTACTTGAGATCCATATAGATAATCCCAATCCAGGCCAATAATAACATTAAATTACTCTATAGGAAGGATAACAAGATTTATTGGAATCAATTTTCCAGAAACATCAATCGGAGAAGAATTATAAACTTTTTATGTGATTGTTTTTCCATTAGAAGTTGTCATGGATAACTCTACATGTAATTATTGAGGTAATATGACAATACCCCTAGAAAATATTTCAAAAATAAAAGAGTGGGTGGATGTAGAATTAAATAAAATATTTTCTAATTTAGAGTGGATGTTAATTGTACCATTCACCACTTCATTAACATACTCCACGTCGCTGATAGTGATTTCATCTGACTTTCCTCTTTCTTTGGACATAAGATATTTTTTGTCTTGGATCATCATCTATAACCCTTTTATTAGGGCATTGATTATCATAATTCTCCATTTCCTTTCACTCCTAACATTAATGTGTAAGAGTTTTATTCTGTATATCATTTTTTGTTTGTATAATTAGACATCTTTTTCCCAGTACTTCATCATTCAACTACCCGATCACCATTTTTACACATTTAAAACATTTACTAGTCCCTTTAATACAATTCCATCAATTTTTCTTTCTATTCATTGATCATAAGGTAAAATCATCTTCTTTTATATTTGATCATTGTATTTTCCATTAAATTACATTTCCGTATTCTAATCAAACCCATACAAATTATGGGTTACTCCAGTCTCTATGGAAACATTGAGATCACAAAAAAATTCCAAATAGCTACTGAATTACCTTATATCTAATTCCCTTCAGAGACTTGGTTTTATGCCACTAATAAATTGATCAATTTTACTCTCAGGTTGAATGATAATTCTAGATGCTTACTTTGAAAGTATTGTAAAATTTTCTTCATAGTTACCAATAGATTCATCATACTCTTTCATTAGTTAAAGTAACACCTTCTCCATATTTGTTCAAAGAATACTTGGAAAGTACTTATTAATAAATAAATTCTTGGACTCATCCCATTCTATGGAGTCAATTTCATCTCATCGCCTCATATTCCTGATAAAATTCCACCATTGATCATCTTATCCTTAATAATGATAGAATTATAAGATGATTTTAACATTTTCAGAACATTTTAGAACTGAAAATATCTTTTCTGGGGTATTGATCTATTGTTCATCCACTAATGAATCAGAAGACCCATTGAATTAAGGTGGAAACTATTTCATGATGGACTCAAAAGAATGTTGATCCCTCATTCGCTTGTTTGGGAGTCATGTATCATAAAAATATTTAGAATGTTTTATGAGAATGTTTAAAAGATTTTTCATTCTATCTCCCAGAACACTTGGTTCATTAGGGGTTAATGATTGCATTTCCCATCGCATCTTGCATTTGCGTGGTTCCTTCAGTGTCCAGCCATCAACTAAAAACTTGAAGCATTGTTTGAGAAACACTAATAATAATAGTAAAACCACATAATCAAGGATAAAATTTAAATTTATGACACCTTAGTTTTTATCATAGGTTATTCATGAATATCTATAAAATTGTAGGATAGAATTGTAACCTAAACATAGACAAATCCTTAGGGTTCTTACTAAGGTTCTCACATCCTAGTTTTTGTAGGTTAACTATACCTTTAATTTGATACCAACTATAATGTTCCATAATATATATATATATATTAAACATTGAAGAATTTTTGTTATATAACATAATAATACCACGCCAAGACCGTATAAGTTTAGTGTCTTTAGAAACTAGGAAACAAAACCCTCTAGTTCGTAAAACATCCACATTATCTCCAACTTATTTCTTCACAAATAGACTCTCTTATAACCTATCTTACCAAATAACCTTCTTCACAACCTATGGAAAAGAAAAATATGGAAGGGTAAGATCAATCTCTTAGTAAGGGTAAAAAATGGAAATATCAATCATAAGTACATCATTTTAAAATTAATATCTTGCACATAAAAGATCATAATATCTTGTCATGGGTTAAATAATAAAAGTTAAACGTAATTTCCATAGTCATAACATAATACATTATATTTTGTGTAATAAACAAATAATTATATAAAATCATTTCATATTAGTAAATTCATATTGTCGAGACCATCATAGCGGACATAGTCCACAACTGAACCGAGTTCACTCCTCATTATAGCCCGGTATTACTGAACCATATTTACATGTCCTTACATTCATGTCTATATCATGAGATATAAATCTTTACCCAATTAATTAGAGGGATATATAGGTCCCATAAATCTCATAATGAAACCATTATTAAGTGTGCTGTAAAAACATAAAAACATTCTCCATAGCATAACCCAAGAAATAAAATGGGATTCTTAAACATCATTTCATCAAAATTGATATAAGACAAATGGATTTATTGAATAAAATTACCTCATAAATTAAATAAAATCATTATAATAATATTGATAGAAATATAACCCTATTTAAAGAGTGTTATCTTATATGGAAAATAACATTGTGAAAACATAGGAAATTATTTCTTGAGGAAAATATCCTTTCTTCTTCAAAAATATTTTCCGTCCTAAAAATGAAGAAAATATTTTTTAAGAAATCATTTTATTTGAAAATTAAAATTGATGAATTTAGTGGAAATTTCATGAAAATAAATTATTATGAATCTCTAAAAATGCATTCATGCCGAATAAGTTGAATAATTCTTCTCGAACTTTTGCGGGAAATGTCAAAAAGTGTCTCCTACTGAAAACCCCAATTGATTCCATTCATACTATTTAGTAAAAATTTACAAATTGGTAATATTGAATTTTAAAAATTATAGAAATATATAAATAATATTTTGAAATATATATTTTGGAATCATGGATGTGGATGATAAGTACAACCTAGTAAATACTTACTAATAAACAATCTCAAATAAAAAAAAGATTTGAAAATTTATCCCTTAACTTAGGATTGAAATGCTATGTATGTATCATATCCTACGTTATAATAATTTAAATAATGTTACCGGTTAATTCTAGAGTCATGAAATTTTCTTAAAAGATTTATGTTCATATTTTCAGCCGTTTTCTAGTAACATTTCATTGTTACTCATTATTTGGGTGTTGAAAACTTTATGTTCTTATGAATTTTCTGTCAGATATGTTATTATTACTCTATTTAATTTATAGTAATATCATTTACATAATGTTATTAGTATAATATATATCATATTTATTCATTCAATTCATTTATATAATCATTATTTAATGATGATTTTGTATAATTAATCCCATCACACCGTGGGGATGGTAAGTCGTACGTACGTATGAACGATGATATCGTTACAATAATTGATGATTGGTAATGAAGTGGGTGGTTTATAGTATCTCAAAATAAAAATAATTTTATATCAATCATATATATATATTTATTAATTCTATAAGTATACTCATCCATGCAAGGTGGTAGTGAAAAATAGATTACACCATGACATGGAGACAATAAGTCATACATACAAACGTGTAGTGATTTAATTTTTCAAAGGATGAGTTAAAGGTGGGATATGGTGGTTTCATGTTTAAAATAACATATAATTTTATTAGTTATACTGATTTTATTACTTTATAATGAAACTACTAATGAATATGATTTAGAATAAGAAATATGTTTGAAAGAATCGCTAAACGATATTAACTCTTCTTCAATATTCCTCCTCTAAATCTCCTCTCAGGGCACTTAGAGATAGTTTTTAAAGATGAACAGAACCTTTAAAACGAAAATATGGATGTTTTGAAGGAAAAAAGTGAGTTTATGGAAAAAAAGAAGGCACAATATGAAGTGAAGAGGTGAGGTAGGAGGTTCCCTTTTATAATTGAGGTGAGGGGCATTTTTAGAAACTCCATAAATAATATTTTATAATAAAATAAAAACCTACCCAAAACCTCAAAAATGAACCAAAATATATAATGAGATGAGATATGGGCTATAATATCATCAAACAATAAATTTTGGAGATGTTATTTTTCCTATTTTAAACCATATCATTTTAAATTAACACTTAGTTATTCTATTTAATTTTAATTTTGGTAAAAACATTCTAAATATTAAATGGTTATAAATATTTACTTATAAGGTGTTCAGTGATGATAAATAGATAATAAATGACATTTTAGATATTTTAATTATATTTTTTTATTATTTAATTTTTTTATGATTTTTGAATAATTTAATAAAATATTTTTTCATAAAATATCAATAGTGTCAATTTTGACACCATTCATTTATTTGAATTTAAAAAATTCCACACAGAAGTTAAATTAGAAAAAAATATAAAATACACTCCTAACACGTCATAGTCACCTATAAAATTTGGGTAGAACATTAATTATTTCATATGATATTTATATTAATATTTTTAAAACTACTTATTTCATATTTCTATTAATTTTATCATTTTTACATCACAATTTTGTCATCATTAATGGTAATTATTTATTATCTAAAAATAATAAATTAAATTATATAATGTAGGTAAATATTTTATATTTTTAGATACAATATATATTTAATATTATCTCTAGGTTATCCATATATAAAAATTAATACACTTATATTATATGATATTTTCACATTTTGTCACATTCATTAGATTCTATTACATTCATGTCATATTCTTTGGTAAGTTACCAAAAAGTTATTTACTTTCCAAACATAGATGGTAAGAGTCGAATGTAGTCATCTCATAGGATTTTTATAGGTGTTAATGTAATTTTATTATATTATCTTTTCCATTAATTACATTATTTAACTTTAACCATGGTAATAAAATTAATTACCAAAGTTACTATTCATAATGCCCAAAAAATAAGAGTAGACTATTAACAAAATTTGGACCTACTAATTCCCAATATGAAATATGTATTTGAAAATCCAAAATACAGAATTTTCATTAATAAACATAAAATTAATACCATTGATGAAATGTGAAAATGAGTTTTAAAAGTAAAAACATTGCAAAAGATTGAAATGTTTTTACATATGAATTCAATATAAAATTAATGATAATGAGATAAATTATATTGAATGATGAAAATATATTTTATATATTATTCAAAACCATTAAAAATTATAATTTAAGAATATAAATTACCTCGATTAAAAAAGATGTTTTTAATTAAAATTTAGCGTATTTTTACTATTGATCAAAATATGAAAGTTATCATAAAAATATAAAAAATTTATTCAAATTATATTTTTATTTCCTAATTAAAAATAAAATGTTTATTTTGTCATATAAAATTTATTAATGTATCAAAATATTAATTAAAAATTGGTTCTATATTCAATGTTGTAAAATTAAGCTTTAAGAAATAGGATCTTATACATCAAATAGGGTTTTATTCAAACCCTATAACTAAAATATCCATTATGTGAAAAAAAATATTTTATTATATATATAACAAAAATATATCTCATTAAATTCATTACCTAATGTAATTTACTAAAAAGCATTAAAATCTAATTATTTTGTATTTTTTAAAAATAATTTTGAGCCAATGAATTCATAATGAATTTATATATATTAGTTATAGTTATTCATTCTAGCCTAATGGCTAGGATATAACGATAATTTTATAATAAGGGAATCTTGTGGTTTTTTTGAACTCATGATTGTGTGTAAATAAAGCTACTGAGGAACAAAAATTATTTAAAGAAAATATTTCATTAAAACATCAGGGTGTTACAACTCCATACACTAATTAATTTAAGACATTCCAATTAATAATATGATTATTTCATCCAATAATAGCCACCAAATAGTAATAAAATGCATGGATATCTCATACATAGAACATAAACATGTGATAATGATGATCATCTACCAAAAAGTAACTTTTCAAACTCACTTTGTACCATAGAGAGAAGAAGAAACTGCCTAAAAACCGCAACTGTATATTTGAAATAGTGGATCAACCTACACCACAGTAAATGGTTATTAAAAATACTACATAAAATTACCCAAAACTAAATAAATACCGCTGCATCAAAACTATAATGGAAAATAGAATAAAATCCATTAGAAAGAGAGGAAAACTAATAACAGATCAAAGATGAATAATCCAAGGATAGATCCATGAAAAAGTAATACCACAATTTTTATTGGGAGATCCACTGGGTCTAATATAAATGAGAGGGATATAGGGTTTAAAGGGAAAGCCTTGATTTTGAAGGATTTATAGTCACTCCACATAGGGGATTTACATAGAATATACCTTTTACATGTCATGCTAATTTTCGGTTCAAGCCTCACAAAAAATGCATCACCTCCAATGATTTAACACTTGACTTTATTACACATCATGAACCAGTCTCACACAATCCATAAAAAAACATTTTATATAATTTAAAATTCAAATATCATGCATTCATCCTCCCTTCACCCCTTTAAATCCAATACTAATAATATCTCTCTAGTCCTCATCTAAGCACCCCAATACCTCTTCAATCCTCCTCTAAAGAACCCCAAACACCAAAAAATGGAAAAGTAATGAACTATGAGGTCATGGAAGTTTATATTTTATACCTCTTAAAATATTATTTCTCTTATAAATCAAAATACATTATAAATAATGGATTCCAAACAACAACCCAGCAATATACCTCTCAATGATCTATTCACACCTCAAATAATTCAACAAAAAAACATGCCAAAAAAGTCCCCAAAACATATCACATAACCTCATCACTACACAACCATAGATCCACCAAAACAACCATCCATCCTCTAAGAAAAACCCAAAAAAAATTGAATCCAAAAAATCCCACTTCCCTAAATATGTTAATTAAGAGATTTCATCATGCATATCAATACACTATATGATCTATATAGAATTAAATAACCCACACATGATTAATAAAATAATAGCTAATGTTTCCCTATTAAGAATCAGTTCCTCCCCATTCAAAATGACATAGATTTAGTTACCCATAATTCATTATGGTAAATATCACAAATCATAACAGAACAAGGTTTCAAACATCACATCATCCATGAAAAAAAGAACAAAGTAAAACTCAAAATATCTTTGGGTACGGGACACGCATATGCATTTTTCATTTCAATTCACTCTCCTCTAGACCACCATGCCTCTATAACATGTGATCCAAGGGAATGGTCAACCCACACAACACTATATCTAGATGATACTGTATATCTACTCTCCTTCCAACAATTGTCACGTCATCCTTGATATCAAAGTCTTCCTAGTAAATAAAATGGGAGTCATTGTGATGATATCAATTAACATGAGACATATTTAAGAGTTATTCGATACTCTATATATATAAATTCTAACTAATTCCCCCAACCCCACTAATGTGACCCAACACCTCAAAGATCCCAACAAGACTGGGGGAAGATTACTCTCCCTTAAAAACCTATTATACCCATGCTGAGGGGAGATTATCAAAAATGATTTATGTCCAAACTCTTATTCCAAGGCACCCACTAATGATTAGGACAGTGCTTCTCATGGTCCTTCATGGACCTCATCTATTCACAAACCAACTAGATATTCTTAGTCATGCTCTGCATCAAATGGGTACCAAGAAATTATAACTCTCCATCCTCCATCCAACATAATGGTGAATGATAAGACCACCTGTACAATACCCCAGAATATCCATACAAAATGGAAGAGTAAAAAAAATTATTGAAAAATCGAACAAATTCTGGTTTTTTTCCCATGATCCACCAAAGCCCAATATGAATTAATGCAACAAATCATCTATTTTCCTGATAGTCTTCTCTATCTTCTCATCTATATGAGGTTGGGGAATAGTGATTTGATTCAAATAGGATGTGAAAATACTACTAAAAACCCTCTAAACTCATATGAAAAAAGAGGATCTTGGTCATATATGATGTCTTTAATACCTTTTGAATCCTAAATACATCATCCATGTATCGCCTCACTAAAAAATTCATTGTACATGACACATGGATCCCTAAAAAGTGATCTGATTTCATTAATCAATCTAATATCAGGAAAAAATGCATGAAAGATTCCCCAATATCATTGTAAACCTATGTACAAATCCATTGATATGTACTCCCACTTACACTTGATATCATCAAAGTGTTTCAAAAAACATTTGAGAACACGGTTTTCCAGTTTCACCTGCTGAAATAATAGTCATTTCACCACAGACTCCACTACTAACCATTTCATCCTTGGCCACAAAAGTGTATCCTCAGGCCAGAATACATCATTATCACACAATTATATACCAAAAAATGTGATATATAAAACACATGGAGAACTCCCTCATGCATATCTTGAGGGAATAACATCCTCTCCAAGTGAAACAAACAGTTTTGTCCATCCACTGACCATCATGATGTAACGTCACCATAGAAAAACGTTACCACATCACCCATGCCTATAAGACTCTTTATTGAGATTTCTCCACCTGCTATATCAAAGATGAACATAATGTAATATAAAATAGTAAAACTTAGCCACTGATCCTTCCAACATCAAGATGCATCACTTCAATCTCATTCATTCTTTCTCAAAAATCCAAAGACTACCGAGCCAAATCATCTCAGCACATATGACTCGACAATTTAAAAACAAATTACCATTACCTAGGTGTAATAGATCTCAAAATCATAATCTTAAAGAAACTACATGCATATAATCTAGCTTATATACATATCACATTGATAGAGAGAATAACTTGTGCTTCTGTGGCCTTATTAAACAACAAAACTCTTTGTGATGATAATATGTTTCCACAACATTAGCATTAACACTACCATCTCCAACTATATATCATGGGGTAGATATATTTTATCATTGTATTATCACTACCATTTGGCATAAATGATCACCACCATTTGTTTCATTAATATATATCAAAAACCTTGATGGAGCGCTTAATAATAAAATCTTTAAACAACACACCCTCCTTGTAAAACTGAAGCACTGGAGTTCTAATCAACTTATCATTTTGGTAATCAAACCGTCTATGGAGCTCATCTATCCACACAAAGGCCTGATACATCTTGCTCAAAACCATTAATGGGGAAAAAATCAATAAAATTTTGTTAAAAATGAAATAATATCATGTGATACTATGAAAAAAATGTAGATTTAAAAAATTCTATGGTTATTACTCAGAAACAACTTCCTCAAACATTGATTGGTCTACAATCACTCATTACTGAGAAAACACATGTCCATGGAATCACATCTCTCATATCCAGAACTAACACCTGCAAAAAATAAAATATATATAGTGGCATCGAAGGAACTATTGGACAACATTGATATCCTCTGCATGCTTGTCATTTTACATTGAGTAGAACAAGATATCATTAGTGAATACCGTGATAAACGTGTTAAGGAACTCGTGAAAAATAGAGTTCATAATCCATAAGAACACAACTATTACATTCATAAAACAAAACGACGTGATTAAAAATTAAAAGGGATTTTACCTACGTATATAGGATGTTTTCTAAATATCCTTATCTTTCACCAAAACCAGTCATATCTATAACACAGATCAATCACATAAATCCAACTCACCACTCTCATATGGTTCAAAATAACATATATAATCAAAATATGTTATCAATTCTTAATAGTTACATGATTTATCCTATGGTAGTCAGTATAAAACATCAAACTACCATATTCCTTCATTTATATAATCACTATATAACCTCGTAGAAACACAACAGTTCTTATGAAACCCCTACACATTAGATCATCAACTTTTAGGCACAAATCATGCAACTCGGTGTGCACCATCTTCTGGGGAGACATTGAAATCAGAGACACACCAAACTGTAATTATATCTCTAAATTGACATCATAGAGAGGATGTAGTGTCCTAAACTCTTTTTTTTAAAACATTCTAGAGATCCCTCACAACCCTCAGGATTCCCCCAAACTATGTTTATATTAATAACTTCTCTAATTGTGACAAAATACTCTTTACTTTCCTACAACCCAATTGTTGATGTCACTCGCCAACAAACAAAACTCATCGACTCTCCACATAAAGAAATTCATTCTATTATCTAAAATAATTTGATGACCAGATTCATATGATAAATGAAATACATATTTAGGAGAGTGTATAATGGATATATTTGAAACATGAAGATGTACTCAAATAACTGGGGTTTCCACATTGATAGTCTATATTTCGGGTACACATCAAACAAGGAATCCCAAACTCTAGTAGATATAGAAAACACTAGGGGAACTGAAAACCTCACTTTGTCCAGTCCAAAATCACAATTGAAAGTAGTAAAAAATAGAGTTTGAATATCCTTAATCAAATAATAACACTTTTAGTATATTAATAAAAAATCATACCTCGGATAACTCCCAGATTTGTAGGATATCTTCCTCTAAAGAGTGAATCTAACAATCCCCAACTCCCCTAACTCTTTGTTTTAATCCTCCATGTTCCCACACAATATTGGGTCTCTGTAGGTGGGGAATACCTTGAGGATTCTTTATACCATCTCATCTTACTCTCAGCTACTAACAAATTACTTGTTTTCCCATCCATTAAAGCTATATTAGAGGAAAATATTTCTACATAAAAGGGGATTGATCACCCATCCAAAAATGGAATCCTTGAGAAATTACACACTAAGCCCAGTGTTCCCCGTAACAACAAAAAATATGGAATTAAAATTTAATCCTTCTAAATGGACATTATAAACCAATTAACAATGATTTTTGGGAAAGAAACTACTGAATCTAGTTCCCCATGCAATATATACATAATAACTTGGACATTGGCATCCCATTGCCTAAATATCTTCTCCTAGAAACACCCTAATAACAACCCTTATGAGGATCACATACCAATTAAATCATAAAATCAATATCATTAAACATTTTATAACCTATAGATCATCAATAGTGTAAATAGATTGATTTCATACCAGATGACTAGATGTAAATCCTTCTTTAAACACTATGATTTGGACTCCTCACCTATAAAAACATCAAGAGAAATGTTTTAGAGGTCCTTAAACAATATTATATGCTCCAAAATTCTCATACTCCCAATCTAAATTTAGTGTACCTACTACCTCCTTCTTTCCCTCATCAATGATGATAGAATGTTTTTCCAAAATCTCCCTCGGACAGTGAGGACACAACACTTCTACCTCCTTGCAGTCACACTGAAACTGGATCCACCACTAATGTGATGCTCCATGAATCTGTCTAACTAAAAATGGAACACAAAACTCATATCATTATAAAAAATGAATGTGATCGTGATATCCTCAACCTATTTCTTTGCCTCTAGATTTGAGACACTCCCCTCGTATATACCCAAACTATTCTATTGAGAGACACGCAAAGCCTGTTGTGATGACTCATCCTCCTCTTTCGGTCCAACCCTCCAGTGATAAAAATAACCAAACTACAAAACCTCAACTACCTCTCTATATATGTGATAATTGATAGGATCCAATCATTATGTTTTTTTTATATGACAATACTTGTAGTAAGGTATTTTTTGAGATTCAATTTAATTAACATTATTAATTTTGATCATCTAAAAAACCCCAATTAAAACTATAACCAAAGTCATCATGATGTGTGTACCTCTCTAATGTATCAACCATAAAAACATGTCCCTCTCAATTGGTGGTCCAATAAGATTAATGTCCATGAACTGGATCATGGGGGTGGGCATAAAATAATGGGTCATAGTCAGTATCCAAGGACTATGTCTTGAACTAAGGTCAATTATCATTGATTCTATACCAAACCATGAAATCCTCAATGTTACTAACTAAGAATATTCATCCTATCCCTCAAACATACCTTAAATACAACACTTTAATGACCTCCTACCACTAAAATGCTATAGTGAAGGGAGATATATGAAGCCCCCTAATTCCCACCTCTACTAGGCCCCGAGTTGGCGATGTTCATCGAGGGTATAAAAATCTCATAGTATTGAAGGCGTTACCTATTATTAAAGAAAAAATATTATGAGATTAGATAAGGAAATGAAAAATAAATCCAATTGAAAAAACAAATGAAACCCAAAAACCACCCCAAATGCTTGAATATTTTAATACTGTTATATATAAGAGTATAAAAAGTATATACCAAAAATTAAATTCTATGGAATCAACTTCGAAAAAATTTCAAATCAACTAGTAATTTCCATATCGATTCCCAAAGTCATCATGAGAACCTAAAAATATTTTTATACATAGGAGGATCATAAAATTTATACCTAGAAGGTACATAAGTAGGGACGGAAGTTCACATGTCAGATGGGTTTGCTAATTCACTCATGAAAAAATAGTGAAACTAATAAGAACATATACAGATCATCAAACCAAACCAATAAGCAACATGGATAACTCACCAAATCATCCCTCCAATATAATAATATAGCATTGAGACAACAAAAAATAGTTAGGTTCCTGATGCATCTTCCCCACTGATTGTCCCCCCTCACACAAAAAATCAATGGTACTATTATCCCATCCCATTCACACATATCACATTACACCATGTCCCACCCATAGACAAGTGGGTAATAACTCCCATCCTATTAAGAGACTCTAGGGACACAAATCAAATCACATCATATCCCCCTTATAGATGTGTAATCCAATGCATCACAACAAGTGCCATAGTTTTAGGGTACCATGAATGTTAATGACATTAACCTTGTTACCTCCTCCTACCGTTAATAACACCAAAAATTTTCATACCAAAATGTGTCACATCTCTCCTATATCCACCAATACCAAACATCACATTCCTCAAAAAACAATTCACCCAACACATCACAACTCCAGGAAGTGAGGGGGAGAGGGTAGCCATCCCTTTATATCACTACCATTAAATATGTTTGAAAAAAAACCCAGAAAATAAACACCTATGAGAACTGGTATGGTTATCCATAATGGGTGGGGTGTAAATAAAATATCATAAACATACATGATATAGAGATATCCCACAATACCCAAAAATTGGGTTCAAATAAAAAACACCATAATACACCACAACACCACCATATACAACAAATCAACCATCAAAACTTCGGCCACCATAATATGCGACACCATACAACCACCACATAAGACATATAACATTGTCCACTCTCCTCTTACATGTTCCTCTAGTTTTATTCAATAATCCATTTACCACACATCATCTCCCATAACATTATATTAAATTAACAACCCATTAATTAATTTATTTAAATAATCGTTGTAATTTATTCATGTAATAGATGGGATAGTAAAAAAGTAAACACACAGTGGCCAAAACACATCTTAACTATCACAAAACCACATAGCCACTATTCTCATCACGTCAGACCACAAAATCCATCTCAAAATTCAATAACAAAATATTGCATCCATCACAGAAATACATCGTCCACATTCCACAACCACTACACCACACCAACTACACCACAACCATTATTCCACAACCATTGGTCCATACCCAATTTTCTATAACCTCCACACGAAAACCACTCTTCTGGAACCCCTAATCTACAATTATCATTCAAAAAAACATAAGGACACCAACAATTCCACACAAAATCTTCACCAAAACACAATACCACAACCACTAAACCACAACCTCTATTCTACAACAACTACACTAAAAACTATATAACACAACCTCTTCACCACAACCACTGTTCCATAACATCATCCATGCCAAAAAACCATCATTTCACTGCCATGAGTACTACACAAACCATACAGTCATTGAATTCACCTAAAAAACCATAGTCCACTCAATGAAAAACAATAAGCACATCCAAACACAATAGTAACACATCCCGTTTTCACATTTATTCAAGGGATTTATTACATTACTTCTATTTATAATCATGGGTATTATAAAAAAACCGAGAATTCCAAGGAAAACAAATTATTTTCCAAATATACATTCTTTAACCTTTCATTCAGGTGCGATAAAACTACACAATATCAAGTTTCATCAATGAATAACAACAAAAACACAAAAAAAGCTCCCAATTGCTGTTATTTTTAGAATTTGAAACATAAATTCATAATAACATCATAAAAAATGTCAAAGAATTAATGCATTTAATAACTCCCTATTCCCATCAATCATAGGCATGGTAATAAATTTGTTGAATATGTTGAACCTTAATACCCACAAAATGGAAAGTAAAGGCCATTAGATCCCTCACATATCCCGTAAATAAGTTATATTGAGAATACCAACCACAATGTATCTTTTAAAACTCATTTCCCACCTTAGGGAGAAGAATAAAATTCCAACAAGCCATGCTAGACATGTGAAACCAATTATCTACCAACACCATAGAAAATTGTAGAAAAATACACAACCCAAACACACCCCAAACTAATAAAACACCATAATAGTGAAATTTCAAAGAAAAACATAAATAAAACCTCTAGAAATATAGGATAAATCACCAAATATTTAAGATGGGAATCCAAGTATTGATCCCTAATGAAGTAATCCCAAGATAGGTGGAGGTGGAGCCACTCGGTAACCTGGAAATGAGATACCCATAGGGTTTCAGTAAAACAATTGAATTGTTATAGTTTTTATAAACACACTTAACAAGGAAATAAAATAGTGAATACCATTTACAAAACAAGTAAATATAGGTTTTTATGTCTGTCCAAAAAAATGTCACCTCTAAGGATTTTACATCGAAATTTATTACATTTCATAAATTGGAATCACATATATCTTTGATCCTTAATTTCACATTTTGTAAAATTTTCACCTCATGTATTCCACTTCCTCTACCATTTTAATAGACAACACCTCTTATCTCAATGTATTCCTCCTCTAAGAACAACTAATCCTCATCATGAATCCCTTAAAAGACCCAAAATACCAAAAACTAGTAATGTATTTGGAAAATCTAACACGAACTTTTACAAAAAAGGCCTATAAGAGAAAACTACTTTCATTAAAAAAAATTTGTGGGAAGTGATTTAGTCGTGAAATCAACTAATTGATCTTTAGTGGAGAAATATTATAGTCTCATTACTATTTTCCCACCCATATACATTTCAAGGTGACATTTAATTTCAATTTTAATAAATATTTAATGATGAATAATTTTTTTAATGATATTTATTGAACTAGAGTTTTCTCACATGATCAGAATTAGAGATTAAAATTCAAACATTATATATTAAAATATTTTTTGAACCATATTAACTAATTACAAGCTTCAATGGATGAAATATATTAATCCTCAATATTTTTAAAGAAATGAAAATATTATTCTTTATTAAAAAAGAAACTCATGAGTGTCCATGATATAAAACACTACGTAACATTGACCTTTGGTCATCAACTAAACCTATCCAGTCTATATCCTTAGTGAAAATTAACTCTCGTACAATTTTGTAGTAATAATAGAAACCAAAGTCCATTGTATGGTAATTTTATCAAATAATCGATCTCAGATTTTTAATTTTAATTTCCTAAGAAAACATTAATAATAAAAAAAATTTACAAGTGAAAAATATGATGTTATATCAAGAAACTATCATGTAAACAACTCCCAATAATGTTTATATAAATATTCATGTGACCCCAATTTCCATCACCATCGTTAAACAACATAATTCATTTATCATCCAGTTTTTTCCTTCTCTTAAAGTCATCCATTTGGAATATTTTAATCACCATCTTGGAATAATTGTTTTAGGAATAGAATGTATCATTATTTCATTTAAGAAAATATAATCCACAAAAAAAGTAAATCTCACTAATTTGGGTGATTTAAAATTCAATCCAACACATTTTGAAAACTATTCTCATTCTATTTCAGTGTTTCAATTATTTATTCTTTCATACACATTAAAAAGAATTTGAATTTATTTTATTTTCCTCTTCTTGATGTGGTGTTTGTATTCGACAGTATAAAGAACATCTCATTTTATACATTAATATTCCATATATTTTTTTGAATCACATAAAACATTACAAAAATATATGCCCAAATATAATATAATCTAGTTCTTTTTAAAAAATTAAACATAAAAAGGTACCAAAATGATCTACATCATCTCCCACAGTGATCTTCTTGACTAGAACACTTCCTAGACACATCAGACATAATATATATCCTCATTACCTTTTGGAAGGAAATAATAATAAATTAGTGACATAAGATTCTCACTATAGGAAAATAAGGTAGATATCTAATCATAATCAATAGCATAAAGTTATGAGAACAAGAGAATGAAAATAGAATATCATACCCTTATTTTAAAAAATTATAAATAAGAATCATGGTATAAATAATTGAATTTAGTAAGACATAAATCATAAATAAATAAATAAAATAAGCCATAAAATCATAACATAGGAATAAAACATGGAATTATGGAAGACACATACACATATATAGTGATTTCCATAGTAGTCAATGAATTTATGTAGCTTCCATCTTAATGGACAATGTCCTTTAATGAAATAGGTGAACAGCTCGCTCCTGCCCTATATTACTAAAACATGTTAACTTCCCATTCCAACCCTATTATACTGAACTAATTTCACTACTCATTCTATCCATGTCTGTCTCCTAAGATAAAATATTTACCCAATGCATTGAACATAGATATTGTTCCCAACCATCTCATAAAAAATCATAAATACATGTTCCATAAAATCATAAATAATCATATCATAACCCATGAATCAAAATGGGTATTATAAATATCTAATCATTTCCATACATGTAAATAATGGTAGGTTTCATAATCATTTTTTAATAAACATAACCCGTGAAAAAAAGTACGTTTCAAAACCATATAACCCATGAAAGATAAACGGGTTTCATAAAAATCACTACATCAAAACATAACCCATTCAGAAAAATAATATGAATGGAAACATTAAATGATTTCCCTACAAATTCATGAGTAACACCAACAGATTTTATCTTAGATGGAAAACATTTTGAATGATCTTTTAAAAGCATTTCATTATAAAAATATCTTTATTCATTGGAAATTTATTTCTAAAACATAAAACCTTTTGAAAACTATTTTATATGAAAAAAATAGGAAATTTTATAATTTAATCTTTCAAACATTTTGAAAACCATTTCCCTTGAATCTTATAATTAAACTAGAAAACTCTCTCAAAACTGTTTTCCCTGAGAACATATTAATGACTCTTTGAATCCATTTGAATCAAACAACATATTAATGAATGTCATATATGGTATATGTAAGTACCCATAAATTTAATAATTATATTCATATAATACATTCATGTTTATTATATAAATGACACAAAACAAAAGATTTGTAAACATGGCATGTATCTCAAGGATATAAAAAGTGAGATGAAATTACCATTCCATGTGTCCTGAATCTATTCATACTCATAAAATATTCCTATAAATTAAATGTAATTTAATTTGACATACTTTTCATAAGAATATTATTATATCTAATAGAATATATGGTTTTATTATGGTGTTAAATTACCTACTTCTTAATAATTTCATGTCAAGGTTACACTTCTGGTAATACACTCTTTCTTTTTCTCTTGTATCTTAATATGATATATCATCGGTCCTTATAATTATATAATGATTTAAATAATGTAAATAATATATAAATATAATTTAAATTTAGTGTATGTGTATTATAATAATATATAGAATATATAAGAATGAAATTAAATACACCATTCATGCACATGTTAGGTTGTACATACACATGAACACTATTTCCGTTTTATAAAAGTTTTGGGAGAAAGAGAGTTAATTATATATAAGTATATATGTATATATATAATTATTCATTTATAATTATTATATCATATATATCATATAATATCACTATTCACATACATTCCATATATTGTGTGAATGAATCACATCACATAGAGGGGGCAGTAGTTGACACTTCCTCAAATGAAATTTTCATATATACACATGATTGGAATTATAAAGATATGGGTTGTAAAATAAATAAATAATATTAAAGACATTATAAATATCATAATAATTATATAAAATTATATTGTCCAACATAATGTCCACAATGATCAACAGTAAAGGAATAATGAATAAAAATCATTTTGTGAGGTGGTAGTTCGTTGTAGAGATAAACAATATGTTCGTTACCCATTATATAGATGAGTGTGTTTTTATAGGTAAATATATTAGCATAAAATATTATTATACTACAGATATTAGTGTTTTTTTATAATAATTTAACAAAAATAGTCGAGGGGATGATGACTGAAAATTAGTTAAAGGAGTTTGGGGTATGATGTTACATCTTTTTTGGGTAACTGTGACGACCCGTCCTCGGGGCCTGTGTCGTGACTACCCCAAGCCCACCTTCCATAGGCCAGGGGCTGGCGACTAGCTCCAAGGCGTAAATCCCGGTAAAAAGGGAAGGTATTGCCTTGTAAAGTAAACAAACACCACAGAGCAAGCAAGCAGTAGAAGTAAACACTAAGTAAAAACTGAGTACAACAGTAAGTGCGGAAAAGTAAGTGGGCCAGAATACAAACCCAAAAGGAAAGTAAAGTACAACTGGAAGGGAAAATAGCTACTAAAAAGTAAAGCCTCAATGTCAAGTCATCCACTGGAAGTCCCACCTGAAGGGTGAGTACGGATAGCGTCCACAGCTCCTCGGGTCCAGCCGTCCGCTCCGAGTACATCTCACCCAGTGGTCCACCTCCAGGTACCGTCCTGCTCCGTAAGCCTCCACCACGATCATCATTGTTCGTCGTCTGCAACCAACACAACGTAGTGCGGGCATAGCCCGTGCAGGGGTGAGTATAAGCTACTCAGTAGGGACCCTGAGACCCCCGAAGGTCTCCCAGAATCCAAAAAGGATAATCCACAAAGGAAAGATACAATCACGAAGTAACATCCGATGCTTCTTAGGTATATGCCCATACATATACCTAAGTCATCAAATCCAGTTCGGCTCCAACACCCGAGCTCAAGTACAACCCATTCCACATAGGAAAGGAAAATGTAAATCCGCATAGGATAGCTCAACACAATCCACAAAGGAATGAAAAATAGGATTCAGCACACACAGGTATACTTCTTCGTATGACGATAGAGATGATCAGATATACCACTGATTCATCTAAGCCATCAGACCCATAAAGGATCGATAGGTACTAACCACCGCAATGACCCACAAAGGATCTGACCCACAAATGATCGATAGGTAACTAACCCCCGCATTGACCCACAAAGGATCTGACCCACATAGGATCGATAGGTAACTAACGCCCGCAATGACCCACAAAGGATCTGACCCACAATGGATTGATAGGTAACTAACCCCCGTAATGACCCACAAAGGATCTGACCCACACAGGATCGATAGGTAACTAACCCCCGCAAAGACCCAAATAGGATCGGACCCACACAGGATCAGTATGCACTGGACCACACAAGACCACCGAGGGCTGACCCACACAGGATCGAACCCACAAAGGATGTGTATCACTGACCCACGTAGGATCACTGAGTGCTGACGTCGTCGCCGTCGAATCCACTGAGGATCTCTGCACAGTCGTCGTCGTCACAGTCACAGCCAGCTCTAGGGTTTCCGCACACAACAATCTCATTCGGGAGGGTCCGCTCCACGAGCCGTGAGGCTGATACATCACCTGACACATAGTCCAGAGTTGATGTATCCAAAAGTTCTGTATCGTCAACAAGAACTCAACGTCCCAGAGGGCGCGTTAATCGAACGCCCGGTCTGGGAGTTATTGGCTTTTTCGTCCTAAGGGCCCGGTTGGTTTTTAAGGAAAAACCAATTCGACCGTACTCCACCTGCGTCCAAACCTCAGGGGGAGTAATCCAAAGGTCCGTCTCACTTAGAGGAATCCATCAAGGTCGACGGTATATCAATCAGACGTCCGTAGCTCAAGATATTACCGTTTCCGCTCCTAGGGCCCTGTTGGTTTCGTGTACAAACCAACCTGGCCAAACACAAGGTACTTAGAAACCTCGAGTGCAATATACCAAAATAACCGTCTCGATCCAATGATCACATCTCCACTGACAGTGCGTTGATCAGAGGCCCGCAGATCAAGTTATGAGAAAAAGACTGAAAAGGTATGAAAACGGGGGGTCTGGGCACGGACCGACCCGGCCCAACCCCCCTGGGTCTGCCCGAACCGAATCGAACCAACCCAGGTCCGGGTCCGACCCGACCGATGCGGCCCGGCCTGGGCACGACCCGGCCCGAACCGGCGGGTCGGCTCTACTGGTTACGGCCGAGCGGAGCGGGGGGCGTGCTGCCCCCGCGTGAGAGAACTGCAGCCCCGTGTGGGGCCACCCTTTCCAGTGGACGTGGCCGGGCTACCGCGTCCTGTGCTACTGCGGTCCTGCGCGGTCGCGGGACCGCGCTGCTATCTCCGCTGCTTCAGTCACGGTGGTTCTCCACGGCGGCGCACCGGCCGCCGCCGCCTTCAGCCGCCGGCGCTGCCGTGCTGGCGTGACACTCCGGAAGGTCACTCCGAGGACCACCAGACGAGTTTCGGTGGTCGGAATTCCTTACCATCTTCGCCAAAATCCCTCTTGGGGTCCATCCTTGACTTCGAGGACCCTACATCGTCCGTGCGGTTGATTTTGTCGACGTCCTCCATTTCGCACACCGAGAACGAAAGGGGCGGTGGGTTCGGACTTGTTCATTAGTCCACACCCACCACGTTAGCAGTTTTAGAAGTCTCCCAACAATTTTTAATAATCAAACTCCACGGGTATAAATCACAATGATTTAAAAGAATCAACCCCTAACTCATCATTGTTTTCGGACGTGAGTTCTTCACGGGATTGACTGCCGAGGAAGAAGAGGATCGTCGCGTAACGGAAGGGGGCGGCGCGTCTTCGTAGTACACGGCATCGCGTCGGCGATCTCTGAGGGTTTAAAGAAAACACACAGATTTAATTGCACGTTTAAACCCATGTTGGGGATAAATTCCACAATGAAATAGAGAATCGTAATCTCCTACCTCAAGCAGTTAATGATCGGAGATTGTTGCGGGCAAGAAACGTCACGGAAGAAGCGTTGTGGAAGGAGAATCGTCGGCATCGTGGAACAAAGTGTCGCGTCGTCGATCTCTGAGGGTTTGGCGATCTTCGCATTCTTCGCGTTCTTCATGTTCTTCGCGAAGGAGGATGAAGATCTCAAGCCTTAGAGTCTTCTTCAAATCCTCTCAATTAGCAATCCTCAAGAAAGACATGCGTTGGTCTTATTTTATTCCATGCCAAAAATTTGAAAAAAACAAGTTAAGAATCGAACCATTAATTCGGTGAATTAATGGTAACGTCTTAATTGTGCAATTAATAGGAGCATTAAGATTTTAGAAAACGCACCAGTTGACTTTCATTAAAGAGGAGTTTTCGTGGGTGCGTTACTTAGGGGGAAAGAAACGGTGGGGCTCATGCGGGCCCCACCTCACAAATATCCTACCAAGAGGGTAGGATATTTTGGGTTCCACCCTATCCTCTACAACTTAGCTTAAGTTGCTTTTAAGTGGCTTTAAGTGAAATAAAATAAAGTTGTCGCATCACTTTATTTTATTTTCTTAACTTAACCCCAAAAATTAAAAACCACACCCGAGAAAACACAACTCCGGAAAAGGTGTTTCTAAACAAATACTAGCGCTGCGGTACCACCGGTGCCCTCAGAATTCGATTCCGGGCACCGGTTCAAAAGTTAGAAAAACCCGCTCGTTCATTCACTGAACATACCCGAGCCAATCTTCGGAAAATGATTCTCGGCACACCGGGCCTCAGAATCAGGTGCCGTCAGAAACTGTGTTCTTGTAAAATTCCAAAGAAAATTAAGATAAATATTTCCCTGAATTTTACAGGTGTTTATATCACTCCCACCTCAGGTCTTTACATCCCCATAAAGATACATCATAAACTAGGGAAACAACTGTGGGTACTGAGCACCCATCTGAGCCTCCCACTCACAAGTGATCTCATGGAGGTTCCCATGCTGCCATCTGATGCGCACTGGAGGAATCGACCATCCACGTAGGATCTGCTTCTGTCGATCCTCTATCTCGACCGGGACCTCCACAAAAGTCACCCCATCATCAACGTCTAGCTCCCCATGGTCAATGATATGTGTCGGGTTGTGCACGTATCTCCTCAGCTGTGATACGTGGAAGACGTCGTGTACCCGGTGCAACTGAGGTGGTAGAGACAGGCAATAAGCCACCTCTCCAACCCTGCTGAGGACCTGGAATGGTCCGATGAAGCGTCGAGACAACTTTACGCCTCATCCAAATCTCCTTAATCCATGTCTAAGTGAGACACACAAGAAGATGTGGTCGCCATCCTCAAAATCTAGTGGCCTCCGCCTCCTGTCAGCATAAGACTTCTGCCGGCTCTGAGCTGTCCTCATCGGCTACTGGATGACTTGGACCTTCTCTGTCGTGGCCTGGACCATCTCTGGTCCCACAAGTGCTATCTCCCTAGGGTCTGTCCAGTACAAAGGAGATCTGCAAGGTCGGCCGTACAATGCCTCGTATGGTGCCATCCCAATGGTGGAGTGGTAGTTGTTGTTGTACCCAAACTCCACCAAGGGTAGGTGGTCCTCCCATATGTGACCAAAGTCATGGAGACATGCACGGAGCATGTCCTTGAGAGTTTGAATGGTCCTCTCCATCTGGACATCCCTCTGAGGGTGAAAGGCGGTGCTCAGATGTAGCTGCGTCCCGAACGCCTCCTGCAACCCCTTCCAAAGCCGGGAAGTAAAGCGAGCATATCGATCGGAGATGATAGATGATGGTACACCATGAAGCCATACAATCTCCTGGACGTAGAGACGTCCCAATATCTCCACTGAGCCCTGCTCTCTGATGGGTAAGAAGTGAGTCGACTTGGTGAGTCGGTCGACAATCACCCAAATGGAGTCGTGACCTCTGGAAGTGCGTGGAAGTCCTTTCATGAAGTCCATAGATATCCCGTCCCAATTCCACTCCGGGACCTCCAAGGGATGTACCAAGCCTGCTGGTACTTGATGCTCTGCCTTCACTTGCTGGCAGGTGAGGCATCGAGAAACGAACTCTGCCACAACCTTATTCATGCCCGGCCACCAGTGCTATCGTCTGAGGTCCTGGTACATCTTCACCACTCTAGGATGTACCGCCAAGGGAGAAGTGTGAAACTCTCTCAGCACCTCCTCCCATAATGCAACTGGTACCAAGGTACATCCTCTGAAAAGGACGTCGTGCTCTGCTCCAAAGGAGAAACCATCAGGTTCCTGACCTGAGGATATCTGTGCACGCCGCGTCTCATAGTCAGCGTCCCCACGCTGTGCCTCTTTGACCCACTACAGTAGTGGAGGGGTGACTGTGAGAGACTGAAGGAAGGTTGCTCCATCCCTATCCACGAAGGATATCTGCAAGGCAGCTAGATGCTCTATCGCCTCCTCAAGTAGCTGAATACCCGTCCTCCTGCTGAGAGCATCGACTACCACGTTCCCCTTCCCAGGAGTATAGACTATCTAAAAGTCATAGTCCTGGAGGAACTCGAGCCATCACCGCTGTCTCAGGTTTAGGTCCTTCTAAGAGAAGATGTACCTGAGACTTTGATGGCCAGAAAAGACTATAAAGTGATCACCCATCAGATAGTGTCGCCATGTCTTTAGAGCTAAGACAACTGCTACTAACTCCAGGTCATGGGTAGCGTAGTTCTTCTCCTGAGACCTCAACTGACATGATCCATAGGCGATCAATTCCCGCTCCTACATCAGGACACATCCGATTCCGGTCCTTGATGCATCGCAGTAGACTACTTACCCTACTCCCTCCTCAGGAAACCTCAAGATAGGTGCGCTGGTCAATCTCTGTCTCAGCTCATGGAAGCTCTGCTGACATCTGTCTGATCACACAAAGGGTTTCCCCTTCTTTGTAAGAGCTGAGAGTGGTTCTGAAACTCTGGAGAAGTCCAGCACAAATCTTCGACAGTATCCAGCTTGTCCCAAGAAACTCCGCACCTCTGTCACGCTCTTGGGTGACTCCCATGCTGGCACTGCCTCGATCTTCGCATGATCCACTGCAACTCCCGACTTAGAGATGACTTGTCCCAATAGGTGGACCTCACATATCCAGAACTGACACTTCGAGAGCTTTCCATAAAGCTGGTGCTCTCGGAGTGTGACCAGTACAACTCGGAAGTGGTAGGCGTGCTCCTCCTCAGTCGTCGAGTATATCAAAATGTCGTCGATTAAAACCACGACAAATCGATCGAGGTATGGCTAAAAGATCTTGTTCATGAGGCCCATGAACACTGTTGAAGCATTGGTTACGCCGAACGGCATAACCAAGAACTCATAGTGGCCATACTGACATCTGAAGGCCGTCTTCTGCACGTCCTTGTCTCGAACTCTGAGCTGATGATAGCCTGACCTGAGATCTATCTTCGAGAACCACCGTGCTCCTTTGAGCTGATCGAAGTGGTCATCAATCCTCGGTAGCGGATACTTGTTCCTCAACGTCACCTAGTTCAGGTGACGATAGTCGACACAAAGTCTCAAGCTCCCGTCCGCCTTCTTGGTGAACAAAATCGGGGAAGCCCAGGGTGAAACACTGGGTTAGATGAATCCCTTGCCCTGCAAGCCCTCCAACTGTACCCATAACTCTCGAAGCTCAGCGGGGGCCATCCAATATGCTGGAGTGGATATAGGGGTTGTCCGAGGGTACAGATAAATATAAAAGTCTACCTATCTGTGAGGAGGTAGCCCTGGGACGTCGTCGGTGAAGATGTTCGCATACTGATCCACCACTACAGGAAAACTAGGACTCTGCACAACAACTGCTCCTAGGATGATGCTATCCAACTGATGAGTGATGGGTTGTCCTCTCCTCTGCGAGAGTCCATCCTGTTCTGTGAAGTATCCCTTCTCTCTGGTGAAGGTGACCCTGCTCCGGTCGGTGCGTACACATCGTACCTTGCGCCTAATACAATCAATCTATGCATGGACTATAGATAACAAATCTATGCCGAAGATGACGTCGTAAGTCCTCGACGCCGCTACAAGAAGATCCTAGCCGAAGCTCTCGCCTCCTAGAGTAATCTCACACTGCCGGAACCAGTGCGTAATCATCGAGTCTACTCCCTTAGGAGTCTCTAGCCGTAAGGATCGAGCCAACAGCTCTGTCGGAATCTCCGAGCTCTGAACAAGGGCATCAGTTATGAAAGAGTGACTCGCTCCTGTGTCTATAATAACTGCAGCAAGGGTGGAATAGACATAGATAGTACCTCGAATCATCTCGAGTGCGACATGGTCGTAGGCCTCCGCTGCCTAGAGCTGTGCCTATCTCTTCCCGCCAGCTCCCTGTGGCCGGGGTGGACCTCTTGGTGGTGGTGGTGGTAGAGCCTCAAAGTGTCGCCCACCACCTGCTGCTCGGCCAGCTCCTCTTCCTCGTCCACCTGCTCCCTACGGACTGCCACGCTCGACCCTCTGCCTGTGCCTGGGTGGCCCCTCTACCGTCTACTGCTCCTCATCACGGTGGGTCGAGCAGTCACGAGCCATGTGTCCCTGTCTGCCGCATGTGTAGCACTGCCTGCCTCTCGAAAGACTGGCTCCGCACTGTGTGCCCCACACTACTGAGCCAGTGTCCTGAGGTCGTCTGTGTGAGGGTCTGGTCTACGTAGACCCATGAGTCATCTGTCGACTGCCTGCTGCAGAAGACTCTGCTATGTGTCGTCCCACACTAGGTCTCGCTGCTGAAGAAGGCTCAGCAAGAAAGCTCTCGATCAAAAGGGATTTCTCCAGTACTCCTGCTTGAGTCGGAATTTTGAGGGAGATCAGAGATGCCCTAATCTCATGCCTCAATCCCTTCTCAAAGGTCCGGGCCCGAAAGAATGGGTCCCCTACCATGTCTGTCATGTAGCGCGAGAGATCGGTAAATATCGCCGAGTACTGGGCGATTGTCAAGCTGCCCTGCCGCACCTGAAGAAGCTCCTGGATGCGCACCGCACGGAGGGTGGCTGGGACGAACTACGAACGGAAGAGGATCTCAAAGTCTGTCCAGAGAAGAGATGCCTCATCGTGCACCTGGAGCATCAAGCTCCACCATCGGCCCGCTGCCGCATGCAGTAGGATCGCTGCGAGGATCACCATGAGGTCTTCTGGTGTCCTCACTAATCGGAAAACTCATATCACTGCCTCCAGCCAGTCCTCAGCTACCTGGGGGACCGTCTCCCCACAGAACCTGGGTGGTCGCTGGCGCTATAACTCATGCAGTGCACTAAGGTGACGTGCATCATCAGCGGCTGGGGCTGGAAGCATCTGTGGCTCATCGAGTAGAGGTACTTCCGGTGCCTCACCTGTCAAAGGGCCATGTACCGAGGCCTCGTCGCTCGGCGGGCTGTCATCACGCTCAACTCTCGGAACCCTAGCTGGCTCCCGTCGTGGGGCCATCCTGAAAAGAAACAGGTGCACCACGGTCAGAACAGTATACCTGGTGAGCTGACACAAAGTAATCACAACGAAAACTTGAAACACACATGCAAATAATGTTTTCGTGCATTAAGTCAGAAATCAGAAGTCAGGGTCCTGGTGTACGGATACGTCGGCCGCCACACCAACACTGGACTCCCTGGACTGATAACCACACCCAATACGCTTAACACTATTGCTTCATATAGAAAAAGATCATAGTCCCAAGTTCTACGGTAGAACCGAACTCCTCTGATACCAATTTGTCATGACCCGTCCTCAGGGCCCGTGCCGTGACTACCCCAAGCCCTCCTTCCATAGGACAGGGGCTAGCGACTAGCACCAAAGAGTAAATCCCGGTAAAAAGGGAAGGCATTGACTTGTAAAGTAAACCAACACCATAGAGAAAGAAAGCAGTAGAAGTAAACACTAAGTAAAAACTGAGTACAATATTAAGTGCGGAAAAGTAGGTGGGCCAGAATACAAACCCAAACTGAAAGTAAAGTACAAACTGGAGGGAAATCAGATACTGAAAAGTAAAGTTGCAACGTCGAGTCGTCCACTGGAAGTCCCACATAAAGGGTGGGTACGGATAGCCTCCACAACTCCTCGGGTCCAGCTTTCCTCTCCGAGTACATCTCGCCCAGTGGTCCACCTCCAGGTACCATCCTGCTCCGCAAGCCTCCACCACGATCAGTGTTGTCTGTTGTCTGCAACCAACACAACGTAGTGTGGGCATAGCCCATGCAGGGGTGAGTATAAGCTACTCAGTAGGGACCCCGAGACCCCTGAAGTTCTCCCATAATCCACAAAGGATAATCCACAAAGGAAAGATACAATCACAAAGTAACATCCAACACTGCTTAGGTATATGCCCATACATATACCTAAGTCATCAATTACAGTTTGGCTCCAACACCCGCGCTCAAGTACAACCCAGTCCACAAAGGAAAGCAAAACGTAAATCCACATAGGATAGATCAACACAATCCACGAAGGAAAGAAAAACAGGAATCAGCTCACACAGGTATACTTCTTCATATGACTATAGAGATGATCAAATATACCACTGATTCATCTAAGCCGTTGGACCCACAAAGGATCGATAGGTACTAACACCCTCAATGACCCACAAAGGATCTGACCCATAAAGGATCGACAGCTAACTAACCCCCGCAATGACCCACAAAGGATCTGACTAACATAGGATCGATAGGTAACTAACCCCCGCAATGACCCACAAAGGATCTGACCCACAAAGGATTGATAGGTAACTAACCCCTGCAATGACCCACAAAGGATATGACCCACACAGGATCGATAGGTAACTAACCCCCGCAAAGACCCACACAGGATCAGACCCACACAGGATCTGTAGGCGCTGGCCCACACAGGACCGCTGAGCGCTGACCCACACAGGATCAAACCCACAAAGGATCTGTAGCACTGACCCACGTAGGATCGGTGAGTGCTGAAGTCGTCGTCGTCGAATCCACTGAGGATATCTGCACAGTCGTCGTCGTCGTCACAGTTGTAGCCAGCTCTAGGGTTCTCGCACACAAGAAGCTCATTCGGGAGGGTCCGCTCCACGAGCCGAGAGGCTGATACATCAACTGACACATAGTCCAGAGTTGATGTATCCAAAAGTTCTATATCGTCTACAGGAACTCAACGTCGCAGACGATGCGTCAATCGGACGCCCGGTCTGGGAGTTATTGGCTTTTTCTTCCTAGAGGCCCGGTTGGTTTTTAAGGAAAAACCAATCCGACCGTACTCCACCTGCATCCAAACCTCGGGCGGAGTAAGCCAAAAGATCCGTCTCACTTAGAGGAATCCATCAAGGTCAATGGTACGTCAATCGGACATGCGTAGATCAAGATATGAGCGTTTCCGCTCCGAGGGCCCGGTTGGTTTTGTGTACGAACCAACCCGGCCAAATGCAAGGTACTCCGAAACCGTGAGTGCGATATACTGAAACGATCGTCCTGATCCAAGGATCGCATCACCGCTGAAGGTGCATCGATCGGATGCCCGCAGCTCAAGTTATGAGCAAAAGACCAAAAAGGTCCGAAACGGGGGGTCTCGGCCCGAACCAAACCAGCCCAACCCCCCTCGGTCGGCCCGAATCGGGTCGACCCGACCCAGGTCCAGGTCTGACCCGGACGGCATGTCCCGGCCCGGCCTGGGCGCGACTCGGCCCGGCCTAGCCTGGGTGGCCCGGCCCAGCCTGGGCGCGACTCGGCCCTGCCTGGGCGCGACCCGGCCTGAACCGGTGGGTCGGCTCGGCCGGTTACGGCCGAGCGGAGCGGGGGGCGTGATGCCCTCACGTGAGACAACCGCGACCCCGCGTGGGGCCGCCCTTGCCAGGAGACGCGGCCGGACTGCTGTGTCCCGTGCTCCTCCAGTCCCGCGCAGTCGGGGGACTGCTCTGCTGCCGCCGCGGCTAAAGCCGCGGGCGTTCTCCACGGCAGCGCGCTGGGCGCCACCGCCTTCCGCAGCCGGCACCGCCGTGCCGGTGGGGCGCGCCGGCAGGTCGCTCTGCGGACCACCGGACGAGTTCCGGTGGTTGGAATTCCTTGCCGTCTTCGCCAAAATCCCTCTCGGGGTCCGTCCTTCACTGCAAGGACCTTACATCGCTCATGCGGTTGATTTTGTCGACGTCCGCCATTTCGCACACCAAGAACAAAAGGGGTGGTGGGTTCAGACTTTTTCTTCAGTCCTCACCCACCACGTTAGCGGTTTCAAAAGTCTCCCAACAATATTTAATAATCAAACGCCCCAGGTATAAATCACAAAGATTTAAAACAATCAACCCCTACCTTGTCGTTGTTGTCGGACATGAGTTCTTTGCGGGATTGACGACCGCGGAAGAAGAGGATATTCACATTGTGGAAGGGGGCATCACATCGTTGTGGTACAGGGTGTCGCGTCGGCGATCTCCGAGGGTTTAAAGAAAACACACATATTTAATATGAACGTTTAAACCCATGTTGAGGATAAAATCCACAATGAATTAGAGAATCATAATCTACTACCTCAAGCAGTTGATGATCAGAGATTGTTGCGGGGCAGAAACGTTGTGGAAGGAGAATCGTCAGCGTCGCGGAACCCGGCGTCGCGTTGTCGATCTCCGAGGGTTTGGCGTTCTTCACGTTCTTCGCGTTCTTCACATTCTTCACGAAGGAGGATGAAGATCTCAAGCCTTAGAGTCTTCTCCAAATCCTCTCAAAGAGCAATCCTCCAGAAAGACATGCATTGGTCTTATTTCATTCCATGCCAACAATTTGAAAAAGACAAGTTATGAAACGAACCATTAATTCAGTGAATTAATGGAAACGTCTTAACTGTCCAATTAATAGGAGCGTTAAGAGTTTAGAAAACGCACCAGTTGACTTTCATCAAAGAGGAGTTTTCGCAGGTGTGTTACTTAGGGGGAAGGAAATGGTGGGGCTCGTGCAGGCCCCCCCTCACAAATATCCTACCAAGAGGGTAGGATATTTTGGGTTCTACTATATCTGCTTCAACTTAGCTTAAGTGGATTTTAAGTGGCTTTAAGAAAAATAAAATAAAGTTGTCGCATCACTTTATTTTATTTTCTTAACTTAACCCCAAAAATTAAAAACCACACTCGAGTAAACGAAACTCCGAAAAAGGCGTTTGTAAGCAAATACCGGCATTGTGGTTCCACCGGTGCCCTCGGAATTCGATTCTGGGCACCGGTTCAAAAGTTAGAAAAACCCGCTCGTTCGTTCACGGAACGTACCTGATCCAAACTTCGAAAAATGATTTCGGGCACACCGGGCCTCAGAATCAGGTGCCGTTAGAAACTGCATTCTTGTAAAATTCCAAAGAAAATTAAGAAAAAAGTTTCCTTGAATTTTACGGGTCTTAACAGTAAATTATTTTGGTTTTCATAAAATGATATCCATGGATTTCATTCCTCCCAATGGGAGGATTAAAGGGTGATTATAAGTATTTTGGGGATCTATTTTGGATAATATTTATCAACATTAAGTGGCTCGGGGTGTGTTTCGATATGGGAGGATAGAAGGCCTTTTATAGTGGAGGAAGAGTGACACTATTGTAATATTTGGTAAAAGGGAAACCCTTCCCAAGTTTTTTTGTTGAATATTTATCCAATAGTTGTATTATGTAAACAAAATGAAATATAGGGTCTAAATATGTCCATCATGTAGATTTTAGAGATTTTAAGAGGTCATTTTCCTCTTTAAGGTTATGGTTTAGTCCCATATTAAGCTTAATTTAACCTTAATTATTGTAATTCATTTAAATTTGCTTCCCTAATTTTTTTTCAAAACCTTTATTGGCCTTATTATAAATTATAAAATATTATGATTCCAAATATATAATCAATTCATCCAAATTCCAAACACATAAGTGGAAGAAATTATCTTAAATATAATCATATAGACGAGATGATAATGTGGGTTTTTAGCGTAAAAACATTCAAACATTTGTTATTTTCTATAGTCAATTTCATTGTGAAATTGATCCCAATGACAAAAATTGAATTTATTGGTAACAATTTAACATAATAAAACATTAAAACCAATATAAAAATAATTCATCTATACAAATATATTAGATGAAATGTAGTTTTGATTTAAATTTTTGTGTTTTCACTATTCATTAAAAAATGAAACTTCAAAGAAAAATTCCAAAAAATCACCTTAAACTAATTTTTATGCTTCTATATAATTATTGATGTTTATTTTGACAAATAAATTTAATAAAAATATGAAAATTTAGATTTAAAATTTGATTTCCCTTCGAAGGTTTTAAATGTACCTTAATGAAAATATAGTTTTCTATGTGTAAAATTAGATTTGTTCTTATCATTAGCCTATAGAATCTATTGGACGAATATAAAAAATATTTGATTTAAGATATAATATATATTTAATTAATAAAACTCACAAGTGTAATTAATTTAATTTTTAAGTATAAAATATAATTTTGGGAAAAAAATTTATTTTCTAAAAAAATATTCCCCTTAAATTAAATAATTTTATATTATTACAAACCGTATGTTATCACAAGTTACTTTGTACTATTAAAAACGACAAAAATAATTAATAGGTTATGTCTAAATATGTACTATTTTAATAATATGCTTATTTTATTAAACATTGTGTTTCATGTAATCTACCCCAAGTCAGTGAAATGTGAAAGGAATGTTTGGCTTAGTGCATTGCAAACAAAAATTAAAAATAATTCATCAAAAAAAGACCATAGAAACTCAGGATGTTAAAGACACCAACAATTATAATTCTATCCCCCATTACGTACTGATATTCCCACATGTAATAATTCCTTCATTATTCCTTTATCACATTCACCAATTTCTTCAACTTAAAAGCCTTTGTTTATCATTATAAAAAATAAAACTATATATCAGTTCAATGTAAACCATATCCTAAATATCACCATTGAGTAATTCCAATTCAACAAATATCTTGTGTTTTTTCAATTCCTGTTTCAAAAACATAGCTACAAATAAAACAATTCATGTTAGACAATGAGAGAAAATGATCATCTATTCAAATTTAATTAATTTGAGAATAGTCATTTCACATGAAATGTTCCATGTTCCATGTCACATTTTTATCTACATTACATTTTTATTAGAAAACCCTTTTACTTTCTATAAAATTATGATTTTTTTCATGATAAAACTTAACATGTTTTATTTCCTTCAATTTGGTAATGTTTTCCATTCATTTCTTTTCTCCCACTATATACCATGTTATACTCTTTGATGAATTTAGGCTCTAACGAAGATAGAAAATAAGATTTATATGTAAAATGCATCTTTCTTTTTTAACCATGGTAGTATAACCACCAAAAAAATATTCTATGTGATTACTACCATGTTATTTTATATACTTATAGCTAAAATTATTACATAATTGTCTTCATTATTAGACATTTCATCTTTGTCTTTGATATCCCATGGATCTCTAACTGATCCACACACTTCCTTATCACTTTATTATATATAAAAAATGTTAATTTAGGTGAAATATTCTATTTTCTTCAATAAAAACTAATTTTACAAAACTATTTCATTGTGGATTGAACTATTTTACTCACTCATGTATTATATAACATATATATATATAACTGATTAATTAATATCCAAGTAAAATTACTTCATTACCAAAATCATTAAATTTTATATTTTTATTTATTTTTTCATAATTAGAAACTTAATTATAAACACTTCAATGTATTTTACCATCAACATCATACAATTACATATTTCATAGGGGATATTATCCTCATTAAGATATAGAAAACACATATTAGAGATATACAATGAGGTGAGTAATGTGTCCTTCTAATATGTATCTGATAGATTCCTATAACGTCCCTTACTCTATAAAAATGGAGTTCATGATTTGTTTCATACACTAGAATAAACAAAAATGATTTCACCATGAAGTACTAATTAGTTATGTAGTATTGGTTGTGCAGATATATACATGACTTCTGTATAACATTACAAGTTAAAAACATGTGATATAAAACATTTATGAATTCTTGAAAATCATCCACATATTCCACTATTATATCCTACGTAAAGGAAAAAAATAATGTCTTAGATAATACGATCGGTATGTAAAACATTGAATTGAATCAGTAATGAGTAAATATAACAAAATCAACATAATAGAGTAGATAATAAAAACACCTGCCATTTCATAAAAAACATTAGATCAATGAATATCAATGGATAATATAAAAATATATATCATAAGTTCATTGGAAACTATATTCTAAATATATGAGATTCATAAATCCAAGAATTCATGATCGCTTTATCAGGTCATCATCCTAGTTATCATGAATCATACCATTAAGGAATATTTCGAAAAATCATTATTAGTAAATGGGTAGGGAAACCAAAATACCAATATAATATAGAAAGACTATTTTTCCCTCATGAGAGTCATCAATGAAATGGGCAGATATATTTTTCTGTACCCCACTCATTACTTTCATATACAGTGAACTCCTTATATATTTAAGGAAAAAAAATTCAATTTCATCAATACATCATATATCAATATTTATCTATATTAATTCATTAATAAAAAACATTTCCAAATAAATCTAATTACATTCCGAATATATTTCCTTCAAATCATACATTGTATAGAATTTATTAATGTTTATATAACAATAATGTGGAGGAAATAATGCCTTATATAAATCAATGAAACTTAAAATATGGACATGGAGAAGAAAATATTGTGCTATGAAATAATGTATATTGATATAAAATGATATAATTAGATTATTAATGACAAAAAAATCCAAAATATTTAATGCAATATGGAATACCATACATTCATCCTAAATAATGGTTTTTTGTTAAAACCAAGGCATTTGGAAATTGAATAAAATATAATTTTAATTTTAATATTTATTAATTTCATCTTTGGGTAAAAATGATAATATTATTAACATTAAAAATCATTTTCATTTTTTTCTGAAAACAGTATCATTTTCTGTTGATATCTTTTAAAAATTAAATAATTAGAAAATATTGAAAAAAAAGTTTTTTCAAAATTATCTGTGGAAATCTATAATTTTACCTTCTAATAAAATAAAAGTAATTATGGATGTAAATATTTTTTTTTGAAATAAATATTGAAACAAGTATTCCTAACATATTTTGGGAAAAAATCTAAAAATAACTCATTTGTAAAATGAAAAAAATATTCATTTTAAAAAATTCTAATGAAATTAAAATATGGTTGAAAATTACATTCAATAATATTTCTGTTTTAAAGAATAATATTCTTGAAAACATTTAATGAAACCTTGATATGGAAAAAAGAATTTGGTAAGAAATTTTAACACACACACACACACATATATATTAAATACCCTTACATGTAACTATCTTATGTATTAATATTTTAAAAAATGAATACATAGTAAATAGATATGAATAGCCAATATATAGATAAAGGATATGAAAATTTACATTTTTTATGATTATGGTATTAAATAATTTTTTAGCCGTAATCTAAACACCTATAGTTCCTAATTAAAATGATATTGTAACAAAAAAACCTTACCTCAACTCCAACATTCTTTATATTCATCCTTACCCTTATATATAAAAAATCATAGTTATTATGAATTTATTATAGAACCATATTTAGGTTGATCATACTGTATATGATAACATCTTATCACTCATTAATTAATAATTCATAATTAAAATTATTTTTCAATTGAAAGCTGGAATGTATCCCATTAATGTTTCAGTTTGAATATTCCAATACCTTTTTTAGTGATCATATATTCATTAACTCAAGAATCATAATCATTTTCTAATTACCATATATAATCATTATATAATTTTTTTAAACTTTTTACCAATGGATCATGAAATCACATTGGGAGGGAAGATGAATATGTTATTCCCTATCTTACTGAATTCTTTTCACCACATTTAGCCACACTAAATTAAATTTTCTATTATATGCTTGGATGTGTGGATACATTAAGTTTACATTAAAATTCACACATCATTCATTGAATAAATTAATTGAACACCAATACCCAATAATTTTACATGTATTTGTAAAATTACCACTTCTTATTTGAACTGGTTATTCTTCTTGTTAGATATTATTCACTATATAAAAGTCATTAAATCTTAGGAAAATATCATTCCCAAACAAACTGATTTAAATTGTGTTACCACTAAAGATCCCCATAAGAGATAAAAGGTTATAACTATATAAGGGATCGATATAGTTCCCCATTATGTCTTGACAAACTCTATAATCCAATTAGACTATTTTTCTCCCTTGAAATATGATCAACGATTATAAATGATATTTATCATATTATAATAATTTTTTCTCTAGCTTTAGATAACATTTTCCTATGAGAACAAATTGTGTCCCCAAATCATCTTGTATAATACTCTATGAAAATTCAAAACATACATTCAACATAAATATCTTGAAAAATGTCCACTATGAATCGAATAATATATAATATCTAAATTTATTGAATACTCTGTTATTAAAGATCTTTTTTGAGTCAAACATTTACCTGGATGTTGTCTCCGAAATAAAAAATGTTTTGTATAAAACAATTTCTCCGAACAATGTATTATCCAATTCTCTATCATTATCTAATTTAAATAATAAAACAAATCTCATTATTATTCGTTATGAATGCATATTAAAGGAAACATTAATATAATTTATTTTTTATTTTCAATATACTTCCTTACTATATAGTATATCACATAGTTTTATTCATTAGAGTACAAGAATGTGTGTTCACTTTTATTATGAATACTCTTATAAAAAAACATTAAAAAATATTATTTTATATATTTTCATCATAAATACATGTATCATTTTATGTTCCTCTTATATCATATTTTCATCATCCTTCACAAATTTAATCACTCAATGCTTCTGCTTCGTTGGGTTACTAACTCAACTATATTCATTAATTTTATTTCAAATTTATTATATAAAACATATTCATAATGTTATGTACTAATTAATATAAAACATTATCTTCCAGTAAATTTTTCATGACTTTACTTTACATTCATGAAATACAAAGTACACAACCTTTGTTCTTTACAAGGCTCTATAGTTTTCTAGACAAGGCCTCTATGATTTATTATGTTCCTATTTTTCATCATGCTTACATCAAGAATCATAGAGTATTTTTTTATAAATATGTGAAATTGGTATATCAAATAAATCAACATGGGTACTCAATAGCAAACCCTCTTCATATAAATGCAAGAAATACTCATATGAATATAGAGAATTTTCATTTCCATGTTTCTATCTTATCAAAGATATGTTTTTTATATAGTTAAATAACCTAAAAGTGAACACATCAAATTATTTTATATATTATGTGCGCTTACTTATCTTAACTTAAGTTTCAATGATCTGTTTGATCCACCACCTCAATTCGTTTTAACATATAGTTTCACGATCATCCTGACTCGCCACTAACGTACATTGTGATCTATTTAATGTAAACTCATGGACATATATCTGAATAATTAAATCAAGTAAAATGTAAATTCACTATCATTAATTAAAAAATGTATCTCACTTTAGTTAAAAATTAAATGATCAATACCATGTGACTATTTCATACCGTCTAACATAAAAAACTAGCATTGTCACTATGATATTTCATATTGAAGAAACTTTAGATATATTTTCCTATAATTTCAGTCTATATAATATTTAATGTGATCATTATCAAGTTGATCATAAATATTTATTACTATATATATATATTTTTCCATGAATAACCTAATGAAAACGAATAGTAAACATATATAATAGATTGAAGATGACGTTTATCTAAAATGGATAACTAGGATAAAATTAATCTGAAAAAAAGTAGTAACCATAACTCATTAAAAAAATTAATAGTAATTTGATTCACATATAACACATTTTTTTCAATCATCTCTAACTTATTAAAAAGTAGAAATCAATTATTTAACCCCAAAATGTGTTTTCCAAGGTGTGTTGTTGATTCCCTTAACTACTTTCACTATTAAACCACATGACATGCATCAAAGTTTACAAAAAATTATTTCCAATGAAAGAACCTACCATACCCATGATCAATATCCATGAGACCTATTTGAATTTTATCCCTTGTGTGGTTTTGGTCTCCTACCATACATGTGGGATTGAGATAAATCCTTATCGTGAGTAGTTTCATATTTTTTATAACACAAAAAAATCATGAAGTGAAATATTTCATATGATAATTCACAATATAAATTCCAATTAATAATGTAAAATTAATCTAATTTTTTTCTATGTAATTCATAATTGAAAATATACACCTTAATTATTCATGGAATTTAATAACTCATATTCCATGGAAAATAATCTTCACTTTTTATATTTCCTAAATTGTAATGATGATTGAGAAAAATAATCCTAAAGACCATCATCAAGTATTATAAAAACTCGGAATTATTACAATAAAATTTGAATAAGTAATTTGTATTAATAATAGAAATAAATTCATAATAACTATAATAATTTTCCAATTTTTCATCAAACCTTATTAAAATAAAATTAAGCATCATGAATTCACATATAGTTGGGTTTTTATGTTTTCCCATTTTAATTATTAATTATAATAATTTTATTTCTAAAGTAAATATTATATTAAATATTTTTTATTATAATGGGTGAAATGATATAATTATGGGAAGGAATTATCCTTTATATCATTATACTTTTAAGGAAAAATTATTTATTCCAGATCATGAGGACATTAGTTAAACCTCAATAATGTGATCACATGTACAAAATTTATGTCTTTGAGATAGATGATTAGTTTTGGAAACCATAGTGATCAATTATAACATCAACATTGTTGATAATTTTGGCACTCATAAACATTAATACAGGTATTGTTTATGAAACTTTCTACTAATCTCCAATATTTATTTAAAAAAACATTCAACTACAAGAATGAATTCACCATTCCCTACTATCTTTTCTATTTTTCCATCATGTAATATGTGTCTACAATTCATATTTGATCATTTAGAATGAAAATAAGTGAATATAATCAACATACCTCAATGTTGATAAAAATTATTGTCCATAAATTTTATCTTTATAATTATCATATATCTCACCTCTATTATAACTGATATTTATGAAGCATCATCTAAACAATAGATATATACTAATTTTTCTTCTTTATTCCCCTTGATATATGCATTCTATTCATATTAATAATGGTTTGATTTCTTCAAGAATAAACTCAAAGAATATTTATATATATATTTTAATGTTTCAGATGCAACATAACACCAATAATACTATATAATGTACAACCTTCTTACATTGAGATGTTCACATATTTTAATCAAATTTAGGTTTCCCTATGAATAATATCTTTACCTTCATTTCTTTATATATAAAAATATAATACATACCTGGGAATGAGGTGGTTTATATACTTCTAGTTAGAGCAATAGGGTGTGGCGTTGCTTCTCATCCTATTAATCTTAATTGATGAAATATTACTCTTCACAATTTATTGCAATGAGAATTCTATTTTCTATTCATGTTCAATATTATTATATTCTACTAGTTTTTAAATAACTATAATTGTGACTTGTTTTGAAAAATGATCCTTATTCATTTTTTATAGACATATTTTCCAATAGAATATTTTTAGTATAAGAGGTTACATTTGATTTCACATTATTCTTATAGAATTATTCTTATATTGATACCCATGTCAATCAATTTTTTAATTACATGGAATATAAAAACATCCACGCAGATCATTAGAACTCATCAAGTTATCATTTTTATAAAAAAGTTCTCATTCTTCCACATAGATCACTTTCTTTAAACCAAACATATTGTTTATATTATGGATTGTTTATTTATTTGATTCTAATATTATTTATTTAGTTACGATGTTTAAGGTCAACATGAAATGGTCTATGGTGTTTAAATTTCTAAAATAATATTTCACCACTATATTTTTATGATACTCTTTACATCATGCTATACTAACTTCATGAGGTTCTTTATCATACATTTTTCATCTATTATTAAGATCATATGGTTGAGTTATCATATTTCATCTTTCCTACTTTTCATTTCAATGTAGTATTCTCGAAAAATACAACTATTAATTTGTTAATGATTGTTAAATACTATTACTGACCATTATAATGACCAATTCTATTTAAATACTCATTGATATATTCCTAGTATTCAAATATATTCTTTAAAGAAAGATTTATTTTTTTGTGAATTTTTATTCTCTACCAGAAACATTATTTTTTATTAATGTTTTATCCCCCTAAATAATGGTTATCTAGAATTATTACACAATGGAAAGTTATACAAAAAATATATTTCATGATTCCTAAACATCAAACAACTCAAAAACAGGTTGATAATTTTTTATTTCTTCTTCTATAAATGTGTTACCCTAGAACTCACACAGAGGGGAGTGATGGATTAGGCAATCAAATTTTTATTAAAATGTTATGGATCTTGTCCTCACATTGGTAGGAACGTATTTATCTTTCTGATGGAATCATGCAATTAACAAAAAAATAGATTAATAATTAAAAAAACGATATATCTATTTTACAAGGTTTACCGCCATGAGATATTCCAAGGAGCATACACTGAAAGTGTGCGATTTATTCCAAAAATTCACATAGGATCAATAAATTTTGTGGATTACCATTTTAAATACATGGTATCTTAATGATAGGATCACAACCTTTACTACAATTATTAGGTTACCCCACTACCTCCCTCAGATTAATTATAATGACTCCCCTTACTAAATTACTTGGGTAAACTCTTGCTTAGTTTATTAACACAAAGGTCACATAAATATGTTGGGAATTTAATTAATTTACCTGATTAGAATAGTACTAATCTTGCACTATTTTCTATAACTAATAAACATTATTGTATATTTCACTCAAAATAGTTGTCCAAAAATACTATTTATGAAACTCACAAACTTCATTAAACCATATTTTTTCAATTGTTTTTCCACTTTCATGAACCAAAAAACCTTTTTGATTATACCACCCTTTAAAAAACTAAGATCCTTTGTGAACTCTATATCTTTTTGAAGATCTAATCCATTAATGATCACCAAAACTCCAAAAAAACATATTCTTCACAAAACAACCTTTTAGGAAATGAAAATGTTTCAATTATTTCCCATACATTAATTATCAATGCTTCTACTCATGATAATTACTTGATTCATAAATAATTATAGCTTTTTAAAATAATAGTGATTATACATTTACTTAAAATCTCACAATGCCATGAATGATGTGTGGATGCCCATTAATATAAATTTATTCTTCACAATGATTTCAATCAAATCATTTCTATTTGTTGAACATTTTTATTCATGTTAATGAATCCCTTTTTTGTCACAAAATTCTAGTGGAATTATTCATTCGTCAAATCTTCTCATAGTCATATTGATTTCTATATTTCCATTTCCCATCATCCATTTGTTTAGAACCTCTTTCACGAACCTTCACAATCTAGTGGCACTAGATTCCCTCAAAGATTTCCATATCCTCATAAAAAATCAATAATTCCAAAATACATGACTTTACAATTGTGACATCCCATCTGAGGTTCCACAAAAAAGTTCCCCAAACCCATTTTTCCACATAGATTCAAGTGGACCTCTCTTTACTGTAGAGGCTAAGGACTAGTAGTTAGGGCCTTGTGTGTGTCTGTGGGGTGACTATGCCCTCATGGTAGGGTAGATCATAGCAGATATATATTGTTAACATAAACAATAATATAAGAATCAATTATATGGAAAACAGATATAAGGATAAACATCAAGTGAATAAAAAAGAAACTTAGATTCTATAAACTATATCATATACAAAAGATGTGGGAATATCTCTATTAAATGGAAAATCATGAGTATATATAAGCAATCATGCAATATAGTACATTCCATGAAATTGAATCAAAAAGATAAAAACAATATGGGCTTCTCAATCATTGGCCTAGTCATCCAGTGACATGGTACAACCTAATTAAATGAAGTCAAGTATCCAATGTGGGACACGTTAAATTTTATAATACTACAATAATATTATATTCATGTTTACCAATGGAGGCCTGAATAGGTGTTGAGAAAAATATTAGTAGATCTCAATGAAAAAATTCTATACAAATCTAGTCTATGAATATATATTGAACAGTTTTCATTTATATGTATGAATGTAGAGTAGTGTTGAAATAAACAGCTCAAGCGTGCTTCAACCATAGATGCGCGTCTCTATAAACATGTAACCATTAATTAAAGGTGATTCAGTTTACATAGAAAAATTATTATAAGGTTTCAATACTACCAATAAAGATCATAGTAATAATAATGGGGAATCCAATGTTAATCCATTAAATCTATGACCTTAGGGATTAGCTAACTCATTTTAGTAACTCATATATTCTGGAAATATGGGTTTTGAGTGTAATCAAATGGGAAACCATGGAATTCCATTGTAAATTATTTTAACTACATCCATAGATCTCATACATAGTAATCACATTCATAGATTGAATGGGCCTAATGGGGTGAGTTCCAGGTTTCATATTTTCAAATACATCAATATGAACCCTAGTAGTGTATCCATCAAATTATAATATATGGAGAAATAGTTAATGGATCCCATGACATCATGTCTAGATTTTTCTAATACAAAAGGACCATAATCCATGATGGTTATATCCTTCATAATCTAAATCTTTTAATTTAAAAGGGGACCTCTATGTGCTCAAGGAATTCCCCCAGGAATCCAATGATGGATCTTGTATAACCATTCCAATAATGAATAAATGGTCCATTTGAAACATGCACCTTATATATATATATATATATATATTTCATTTTTTCAATTCAGGCCTTGTAATACTCATCTAATTTTTAATTCATCAGGTTTATTCCATTAACATTTATCAACGTGACAAGGTCAATCAAGCACATGAAACCATTTATCATTTTAATTTATATACATTTAATGGGTTTATTCTATACCATTCATTAGACATGATAAGGGGTAATGGATATGAAACAAAAGGAAATTTTTTATAATTAACAAGGTCCAGTGATATCTATAAATATACTTATCATATATCTAATAAAAGGTTTATTAATTATATAAGAACACCCTCCATATCAATTCTCATTTCAAAATCTCCCAAACAGTGTTTAAGGTGAACCAAACATGCGTAACCAAGTTATAAATTAATAAGATACCAAAAAATAGTGGTCTATAATAAGTAATCAACTTGTAATGATATCAAGGGACATTTTTATGTCCATAGGATTTAATCGTTACTATGTAATTATGGGAATATGAGTTTTTGGATAAATTATTGATGAAACAAGAGGGTAAAAAATGAAACTATTTAAAGATTGAGATAAATTAAGGGATGACTCATAGACCACATATTATAATCTTGTAAGACTCTCCTCATCTAGTAATAGCTCTATAATTTGATTGTATGAGAAGAAAAATGAAGAACATGTCAACTACTTGAAGGAATGTCATATAATCCTGCATTAAACAAGCATAATTGAGAGTAAAAAATTATGAATAGGTCTTAATGACAATATCACATACTTGGAGGAACCCAATGAGATGATCAGATCTTGAATCTGAGTTTGGACGATGATGGAATTGATGAACCTAGCTTAGGATAGCCATAGAGCTTCCAATAGGAGAACAATAGAAACCCTATCCACTAGAATGATGAAAATAAATGTTAGGGGGAAATATTTCAATAATTTAATGGTGAAATGTTAATTTAAATTAGTATCTAGGGGTCTCTAGTTTGGCCACATGGTTGGCCAAATTGTGTTCCAACTGTTCAACAAGAAATGCCTTAAGATATGACCCACATGGTTCCTACACATAGATCAGTAAAGTTTTTGACCCATGATATATGGATATTATAAAAATTATATATTTTTTAATCTTTTCGGGGCATGAGTCTCACAATTACGAAAAAACATGCAACTAACTACTACAAACTAAAACATCCAACACTTTTTGGAGAAACAATATAGAATGGGTTGCATAGTTTCTACTAACCTTCCAACCTAGTGCTTTCTTTCACTGGATCATGTTCTAGGATTAAAATACTCAATAATCACCCACTTATCTATGATATCCTCACAATTAATCCATATTATATCAAAATAATAGTGTTAGAAAATAAATTAAAGGATCAATAACTATTAAGAACAAATGATTTCTTATATTCTTCCCCCATGAAGAACATTATCCTTTAGTTTCAATTCTAATTGTTATATAATGTTGTCTATGAACAATTTTGGCCCTACCAACATATTTTGGTCTCCCTATCCCATGCTTTATAATATACTCATCTTTTCTTCTACAAATACCATACTAAAAGGGCAGAGTGATGTCTTAGAGATTTTGTGATCTGATTAATGATTTGTATGTGATATGCGTCAACATAAGAATAAATATCTTTCTTAATATCCTATTGATCAAAATTGTGTGATTGGTCATAGTGATAATGGCGAAGTTGTGAAACATAGAAGATGTTGGATATAAGGGTACTTCTGAGGTAATAGAAACTGATAGACTTCCAGCTAGACTCTATCTAGGATCTCGTATAGTATTGAAAAATAGTCAACAACATACCTTGCCTCCATATTATTCTATGACCAAGCCTCTATGATATCAATATGAAATTATAATCCCGGGCCTCGAACACTAGATTTCATAGATGTTGATTGGCATATTATTAATATATAGACTGAGTAGTGAGAATATGATTTCTAATCAAATACACCTACTATGTTGTCACATTCACCAGATGAGGACCTAGTAGTGCTACCATGCCTTACATTATCTATAACAGGGGTGACTAGAATAGACTACCACACAAGTACTAATTTATATCCATCTAAATCATTACAACATATGTTTTATTAGAGAAAACCATGATTAGAGGAATTTTATTCTCTTAATAACTTCCAAAATCATGGACGCATGCTCTGAGCATGTCCTTTAAAACCAATATAATTCATTCTAACTATCCGTCTGTATGAGGATGAATATCTATGCTCAGAATCACCTATGTTCCAAGAGCTCTCAGTAACCCCTACTAGAACATTAATTTCAATCTAGTGTCTCAATCTGAATTCATAGTATGAGTGACTTCGTGAATCCTTATGATATCACAAACGTATTTTCTTCCCAACTCCACAACTGATAATGTTTCCTAGATATATATTATGTGGGATACATTAATTAGTGAATCCATTAATACCCAAACCCTGTTTCTACCACAAGGTGATATCGGTAATGAAACCAAAAAATCAATTGGGATATCCCCCCATTTCCTTTCTAGGACTGAAAATAGCAATAACAAGCCATCAGGTCCCTAGTACTCTGGCCTCATCGAGTGATGAGTGGAACACATAGCGATAAAACACACTCTCTAAAGATTCATCCAATACCACTAATATAAGAAACACATTTAAAAATACATCTTTGTGGTGTCAGGATGAACTTCCCCCCTGAGAAGTGTTGTAATATTTCATCATATCATCTCTAAAGTCCATAGGAACAAAGACACATTCATTTATATAGAGTATGGATTCTCCATCAATTAAAAAATCTAGAGTTGGGTCCTCATAAGAAATACTCTCCCATAGGAACAAGTTATCCAGGTCAAATAACTATGTTCTCCTCACTATGTTGAGGAGTGAAGAGATTACCAATATTGATATAATAAATGACCAATCATGAATCTCAGGAAACTCTATATGTATCTCTAAAAAGAGGGACATCAATTTCCCTTCATCAATGGATTCTTGTATGGCATGGACCTTTGTTTTCTAGGTTAGTGCTATAATAGTTGTGTTGTTGTTTCAAGGGGTATAAAAAAGTGCAATGACAGTGTAAAAAAAGTTATTTGACACATCTTCACTATATGTGATTCAAATCATGATGTGTATATATATATTTTAGTCTCCCAATGTTAGTATATATAATATATTTCTCACCCATAATATATTGTCTCCATAATCATTAAGCATTGATGACCGAATATAGATCCAGGTCATGCATTGGGAAATTATGATCATGGGGTTTGCAAATGAAATACAAATGCACAACAACTCAATCCACCTATATCATTACAATAACAAGACATATTCTTAATGAATCATAGAACACCATAAAGAATTTTTTAGAAACTTTATGAATTATAATATTTTACATGGTAACCCTTCATTTTATCTCGTAAAAATACATCTCACATGCTTTAAACCACATGAAATTCACACCCTTCATCAACATACAATTAAGAGGTCCATCAAGGCTTGAGAAGTCATGTATGAATTGGTTGTGACATCCGAATATCTCAAAGATACTATATATGTAAAAAAATCATTGGATGTTTCTAGTAAACCATAGAGAAAACTTTCTTGTGGTCGATAGATACTTCTAATTATAAGATAATATGAACCCTCAAGTGAACAACGTCGATCAAGTTGTTAGCCTTAACACACATAGAATATATATTACTCCTCAACAGTGTATTCAAACTGATATCATGGTTTTTATCATGGTTTATCCATGTATAATAACACACCATGATGTCATCAATTTAAACAAAGACAAATGAATAAATATTAGAGTGTATACCCCTATCCATAATGTTGATTAAAAGAGTAGGAACATTCATATGACCGAATGGAAGAACCAGATACCCATATAAGACATTGTGAATTTAAAAATCAAAATATTGTATATCTAATGTTGAAACATGAAACTCATGATATCCTGGACAAGGGTTGATCTTAAAAAACACTGTAGCCCCTTGCAGCTGGTCAAAGTGATCACCTATTAGAGGAAGAAGATTCTAATTCTTAACTATAATATTGTCTAACCATGTGTAATTCAAGAAAATACTATTTGTCTCATCCACCTTATCACCCAAAATGCATGGGTGAACCCCATGATGATGTGTTGGGTCATATGAAACCCTTCAATTCTAAATCCTCTAACTATCAGTTGAGATTTATGAGCTCATAATGTGTCATCATATAAGGAGGAATAAATTATGGAGCTTATCCGAGAATGAGCTCAATAGTAAACTCTACATCTCTCTATGTTGCTAATAAAAAAACATCATCAGGGAAAACATCTCTAAAAAAATATAATAGCATAGGAAAATCAGTTAGCTGCATTCCCTACACCACCATTTAATGTCTACAAATTTGTGTGGACATTCACCTATACTATAATTCTCATATTTATCTCTAATTAACATGAAATTCCACCAACCCTTATTAAGATAACTATCTCCCTCTGGTGATATAAATGATACCCTATGGAGATACTAGTACACATTGGCCTGAAAAGGGAATAACTAGTCTATCCTATAAAAAACATTGAAGCTATTTATATTGAGTATGAATAGGTTCCATGAGAAATGATAATTCCCACACTTATGGGGACGTTATATTCATTGGTGTGGGTCCTTTTAATGTACACCCAATACTGTTTCTAGTGACATAACTAAAAAATTATAACCTTTACATCCTTGGAAATTCTGTGGTCAATAAATAGATAAATGAGTGAGAAGAACCTATATCTAATATTGAAGATATGAGAGTAAAGGCAACTAGAATAGTACCTCATATAGTAGATGCTCATGCACTCTAATCCTTGGGTATCAAATTTAAATCACGAAACTTCTCTGATCCATATCCCTGGCATAAAGAAATACTAACTTGAGCATGTCCTTTCTATTGTAACTAATAATTGAAAGCCTGGATACCATGTAAATAACCACCTACTTCATAGGTTTGGTCACATCTACTCAAACTAATTGTCAAACTCAACATAATACTTCCTACACCTAAAGGTGGATCTAACATGGAATGACTTCCACTAGAATAAAGTGGAAATATTTTTTTGAATTAGCAAGGATGACACATATGGCTGCAATAATTTTACCATAGCAGGTCTTTATCAAATTAAGGATTTATATTCCCCTATTTTATAAATTGATGGCATATAATGGAGCTGTCAGTGTAGATACTCTAACCACCACTAGTGGGATAAGAAACCACTACATTATGAATCCTTATACTGGAAAAACAACTTCTCTATCCTAGTAATGAATTCCTATTATCAATAACATTAGTCCCCCGTATATTTTGTTCATTTATGAGATCATGATTTATGATCAAATAAAATGTAGATTAGTGAATGACATTTACCTACATGAAGATGGAATATCTAATCCCATCCTCAAAAATATTGCTCTTGAGAAATCATCATCCTCCATTGGAAATGAAAATTATTTTTACTCAAAAAAACATGTTGAATAGTCTACGAAATACATATAAAACATGTCAAGGGGCATGATATCTCTTGATAATTAATCTCTCATTGTATGATGAAAAAGTATTTGAAGAAGGTAGTTAAGAAGTCAACCTAGATCATACCATGTTGAAAACCATCCTGAGTAATCACATCTCACAAGAACATGGATAGAAATACGTAGATTGTAGGTGGGAATGTTGACCCGCATTTGGGGAGGAATCTCCAGAAGAAAAAAATATATAAATGGAATTTTTCCACTTCTTAGTAGCCTAAGGATTACATTTAATGAGAATATGGGAGGATGTTACAACAAAAATTCATGAGTCATACCATACATTGTAGGTGAAGGTTGTGGAGTTCCCTTCATAGAATGAATCAGACACAAGAAACTCTCCAAATAATGAGTGTTAGTTTCCTAATTGGGTATAGAATGTCTTGCCTGAAGTGGAACTCTTAGATGTAAGACTAGGGGATTACGTACCCCCATATCTGGATAATAGATTTTAGCACCATCCTAGAACATGACTTGAGGATGTAGAAGGGAAATAGATATAAAAATTACAAGCACACATCTTATAATAAAATTTGATTTATATTGAATCAATAGAGGAAACAGATTATTAGAATAATGGTCCTATACCCATGGTATAATACACCTAACTACCCGATTATATTGTTAGGGTATTGGTATGTCTTAAAGTTTAATATATGGGTTCTATAATATGGAATTATTAATTAAAGTACAAGGTGGAAAAAACTATTTAAATTATAGTTTTCCACACCATTTACTGAAACCATTACATTTATAAATCATAATATACAATTTATATTTTTATGTTCTTATATAAATGAGACCATGTTTGTTAAAATGGATCATCATTACCTATTAATATATACCCATACATATTATTACTAAAATTAACTCCGATTAAGTTACAATCAACTACCATAAAATAAGTCTCAACATGTAATAGGTATCATATGATGTAATAACTTGGTTAATTACTAATTAAAATTTATAAGGAACAATACACCTTATAAAATATAACTGATAGTCATGTAATCACTGCCAATGTCTAGAACAAGTAACTAAAGTTACCCACATTATAAAGATTGAAATTGACTATTTAATATTTCATCATCAATCTATATAAGGAAAAAATATTTTTTATAATGAAATTTTAAATTACCATTTTCCTTCCCCTATAAAAGATGTTACTGGTATGAGAATAAATCACAACTGAGGATCACACAATAATCAAAGGCAAACACAGGAAAAGAAAGTTGAATTATTCACTAAAATGGTAAGGCATGTGCATGGTTTGTGAATCCTAGGTTCGTATTATGAGACATGTAACAATGATCCTTAACATATTATGTGAATTAGAAATTAAATAAAATATTAAAATACCACAATTCATCTGCATCACCCAAAGGTGGAATACAATCAACTGTAATAAGGAGAATACATAATAATATTTTCTCATTCTCGGTAAACTTGGTATTTACTCTGAATATGGATTAGCTACACATGACATAGATTATTACCATGGTATAATTTTCTCATATTATACTATCTAAATTTCCCAATCACTAATAAAATTTAACAGAAAAACGATTTGATAACACTTTGTGATGTCCCAACCTATGACCTACTCAATGGGTCCCTGAACATAATTGGGCACATAGAAACAAGAACAACTCCCGATATGCTAGTGGTTACTGACTAGAATTGAGTGACTATGGTGTGTCTTTGGGGAGATTATTCCATCATGGTAGAGTGTATGACATCACATATATAACACACACATAAGGAATAGTATAAGTTGTATAGGAATCAATAAGATTAGGAATGGAAATAGGAATAAGAATTCAGGTAATAAATTACCAAATAATAAGCTGCAACTTACATAATATTAAAAATGATGATGGAATGTATAGAAAAAATGTGAAAACCTGGATTTATTGATTTCGATAGATAGTATAGTATATCCTATAAAAATAATCCAAAATAAAAGAACAATACAAGAATCTCAAGCACTAGCCTAGTCATTTGTTACCATTATCCTTTGTAAAGAAAGCATGTAATGTTTCCATATTAGGAAACTTTACCTTTTCAACACTTGAAATCATATAATATTCATTGTTAGAAATAAATTATTAGATAAGGTTTCAGATAAATCTCAGCAGGTCACCACCAATGGCATCTATAAAAATAATATCTTTAAAAATATACAGAGCAGTAACTAAGTATATATTTGAAAGTGAAGTAGTTCTTAAATAAACAACTCATACATGATTTAGGATCAACTAGAACTGTCTCTAAACATGTAACCTTTTAAATTATTAAGAATAATATTATATTGACAGATCATCTATTGTTTCCAAAAGTACATAGATAGATCATAATAATAACAAAGGAGGATCCATGGTGAAACTATTGAATCTATGACCTTTGGTGTTATCCAACTCAAAGTAGTAACTGATGACATCTAGAAATAAGGGGTTTGAATTTAATCCATTGGTCGCTCCTAATTAATTCCACTATAAATAATTATAATAATTTCTAGGGATATCATCCTTGATAATTATGGGCTAAGCTTGACTAGGGACAATAGTGTGAATCCATGATGCTATGTGTTTGAAGACATCAATCTAAATCAAAAGAGTGCATCCAGGGAATGCTAATACCCATAAAAATAACAATTGGATCATATGTAATCATGTAGAGAATCATCTATTAGGTAAAAACAATGTTCCAATGTGGGTATCTCTCAGAGAAACTTACTCCCTAACGGAATGGTGTCCTCTAAATGTTGATGGAACTCCCTCAGGAATCCATGGATATCTCATGTATGAAGATTATTATAAAGATAAAAATTTACATATGAAATAGTAACCTTATTTATATATTATTATTATTTTATTTTGTCTATTTGATACTCATACCTATTAATAATTCATTAGTTTCATTTCATTAACATTCATCAATCTAACTCGTTTAATCTTGGAAATGAAACCATTTATAATTTTAATTTATAATCATTTAAGAGGTTCATAACATAACTTTTATTAAGGATAATAAGAAAGAACATCCAAACAAATTCAATTCATTTATAGTTAACTAGGACAAGTGATGTATATATATATATACTTTCCATATATCAATTAAAGAATACATTAATTATAGAAGAACACTAACCTTATCAAAGGACATTCCAGAAGCACCCAAATAGTGCCACAGATGAACCCAACATGGGTTAAGAAGTTATAATGTAAAACATACCCAAAAAACGGTAGACCATATTGAGATATCATCCTAAAATGGAATCATCTGAAATTATTATGTTTATATAATGTAATTAATAAAATTTAATTCGATTCAAATGAATCGAAGGAGAACCCCCTGGTGAAACTTGGGAACATACAACTAAAACAATTTATATATGGAGAAACATTAAGGGATGTGTATTAAATCAATTAGGGTAATCATTTATCACTCTACTCATCTAGAAATGTACCTTACTATAGATTATATTATAAGAAAAAATAATAATGGATCAACAGCCTAAAAATATGGCATGTGGGCCTGAATCAAAATAGCATTTTCAATAGAAAGCTAATGATGATCTGAGCCTATTAAATGAATCACATACTGAGAGGAACCCAAAAAAATGATTAGATATTTATTATCATTCCTAATGGCGATGAAACCAATGAACCTAGTTTATGATGGTAATTTAATTGTTAGTAGAAGAAAAAGTGATTACTTGTCAGCCGGAGTGAATAAAATAAGATGGAGGGGTATAATTATAATAATTTAAGGGTTAAATGGAAATTTCACCTAAAATACATGGGGTTCATGATTTGGATTCACGGTTGGCCTAACTGTGTGCTAGTCCTACTCCATGTGCTATCTCAAAAGAGGACCCACACAGTTTTTGTGCATATTTTACTAAATTGTACAAAACAATGTTATATGGATCTATCAAAAAGAATCATTCTTTTTAAATGTAATTTTGCCTAGGTCTCATGATAAGGTTAAACTGTGCATCCCACTGTATCCCACTAAAATTCACTGCATTGTATGGAAAAAAATTTCATACTAGGTTTTATGATTTCTACTAAACATATGGCCCAATGATTTCTTCCACTAGTTGGGGTTTTGGCCTCCTAACATGCCTTAGACAACGATGTGTCCACTATAGCCTCATTATAAATCCGTATTATGTATAAACTAATGTGCTAAACCAAAATTTAATGGGTCTATATCCCATAAGAAAAACATTAACTCAGAACTATATTTGTTAAGGGTAAGTCATGGAAATCTATCTTTCATGAAGCTTACTCATTCCCCCAAATATTGCGGTGTGGAAATTTGGAACCATTGGGAAATGATTCCGTATTCAATATAGTAACAATTTGAGACATTAGTTTAATTAAATTTCACACACCAAAATAAAACCAATGTTGATTAACAAAAAAAAATCTACTTCCAACTACAAAAAATGGTGGTTCAATAATCTTCACCTTTTTATTTGTAGGAAATCTATAGAAAATTCAATAAATCACCATATTTGACCAAAACCATGATATGTATGAAATAACTCATCCATCACTCTATTTATATGTGATCATAACATACATTAGATAACAAGAGATGAAAAATAAATTTTGATGCCTCAAGAGACCCCTAACCATTCCAAATATCCTATAAACCTCCTGAAACCACTTACCAATTCACTTACCCAATAAACTCTTTAATAACTATTCCACATATCATAAAAAACTTGTACAACCACTAACCACTCCACATATCCTGAAATCCACCTATAAACCTACCATTAAATGAATTAAATTATATCCATTTTGAAATAACCTAAAACACCTATATTAGGATCATAGTATGAAAAGAACATCCCCTAGATCATACCACACCAATATACCGACATCCAATCAACAAATTTATTAAAAGAGTTATCAGAAAGAGGGTGAGTGGAAATCCAAGAACTCTTCATGCACTAGGAGGTGACTAAGAATTATGGTTCCAATGATGTTTCACAAACATTAGTGCTTCAAAATAATTTATTAGTCTATCATTAACTTGAACATTAGTTCCAAAAAGATAAATTTTAGTCCAAACTTTTTCAAATTATCATATAATGAAGTGATATCTGATCTAATTATTTTTGAAAGGAGAGTGTTTAAAATTATTTTTTGTCTGATTGATCACTCACTTTTTTATAAAAGTAAACCACCATATACTATTTTAAATCATAACCAATATCAATAAATTTGTGCTTCATCCACAATATATAAGTGAATTCATTTTTCAATATGTTATACTATGCTTCACTCATACTAAGAGAAGTTATTTCTTATTTATTACTCAACCAGACCACACATTGTTTCCTTCGATGAATTCACCCCAACTTATGGATATTGGATCGCTGAAATCTTTATCCACATTATAATTAGAAAATTTTGATACTTCATATTCTCTTTCCACTATATAGAATAATCCAAAGTTGAGAGCACCTTCAATATATACCATTATTATTTTAAAAACATAAAAATGGCCCACCTTTATATTAATTTTGATGTGATCCACTAAAAAATCTTCAAAGATGATATTCATCCATTATTCAATAATTTATGATAAGCTACCAATGATGATCTTATAAAAGTTGGGATCTACATATTTATCATCATCATGATTTACAATTTTTATCCCAAGCACAATCATAGTGGAAACATGTTTGGATTCGTCTAAGTTGAGTTTCGTAAAAATATATTTTTCATTATTTAGCTATGAAATGAAGGTGTAGCCCTTATATTGAATAACCTGTATCTCAAAAATGAAGATGATTTTACTAATCAAAGTCATTTCAAAATATTATTTCATGTGATTATAAAATTCATCCACTGATTCATTCCTTCTTCTTCTAAATATAACATCATCCACAAACACAAGAAGAATTAATTAATCTCCTTGATAATTTTCTACAAATATATTTGATTGACACATACTCTTTAAAATTTTCAATTCTATAAATAAGAATCTAGTTGATAATACGATAGTCATAGTTTCTGATTCAAACAATGATTACACCGCATTAATATACATACTTTTACTTTATTTTTTCCAATTATAAATCACATTGGTTGTTTAATTTTGGATTATTCTTCATGAAAACCATTTAGGAATACTTTTTTTAATATCCATATGTTATACATTTTACCCTATTTGTATTTATAAGGATAAGAAGTGGAAAATCAAATATTGTTGAGGTAATGAAGAAAAAATTTATTCAATAACAATTACATTAATTTTTGTATATCTATTAAACAGTAATCATGACTTGTTTCTGATCACATATCCTAACTCACTGGATTTATTTTTTGAGGCATAATTTTTCCAAATCTTAATGTTGTTTTTTGTTCTATTGGCCAGATCCTGTGACTATTTATTGCTAATATAACCCAATTCGTTATTCATTTCCATAACTGATGATTCATCCTTCATTTCTCCCTCATACAAGGATTATTCCAAAATTTATAGGGGATAATAATTTTCTTTATTCCTTATTATCATTGCCTATATAGGTGCGTCCAATTGATAATGATGTTCTATGAATCAACTTGTGGATATCTATTTCTCATGTGGGGTTCCAATAGAGAATCTTTATCAATGGTTTCCTCTTCTAATTAAACATATGAATAATCATTATTTTGATATCATGGAATTTTGGTAAATCCTTCCACTATTTCTATATTTGAATCTATACCTCTTCCACTTTCATAATAATCATAAAAAAATCATCATATGAGCTTCTCATGTTATTCATATATTAATCCTCAATGATATTGAAATAATTTATTTCCTCATTCATTTTATGATATTTATTATATTATTTGTAGTATTTAATATTCATTGAGTATTCTAGGAATATTCACTCATTTGTAGTATCATCATACATTTATTTATTTCCTTCATTTTTCTGGATAATAAAGTTTCGTCCAAAACCATGAAAATAATTTTGTGGGGAATATATTTCATTTTATATCTCATATGTTGTTCTATCCTCTACAATAAGTAGTCCTATTCAATTTTTAGTGTACTCCTCAACCAGAATAGCCTCTTTTCACTTATGATGAGAAACAAAACTCTTAATCCACACAATTATAGCCATTTTATTCACCTATCCCTTAGATATTCAATAACCCCAATCTATTGAGGTGTTATCAAGGATGAAACCTAATTCTTAATACTACTTTGAGATATCTTCTAAATTCAATGGACATTAATTCTAATCCATTGTCCCATAATAATATTTTGATTGTGTTGTCGGTTTCATTCTAAACTCTTTAAACAATTTTTTAGGTACTGAATCACTATGTGTTGGAACTATATAATCATCACACATGTAATTATACAATATTCTTCACCAAAAAAATTAATTATATCTCTCCATATGTACTAACCACATTTTCTAGGAAACATCATCTATATGGACATAATCAATTAGATTTTATGACATTTTTTCCCACAGTCCATAATAACCCCTGACCATTTTCCTCACATGAATAGATCAAATATCTCTTCTTGATCACACTAATTGTTTTTGAATTTATATAGTTTCATTTAGTATATATAGGTTTTCCATGATCTTTTGATTAATTTGACATATCATCTAGTTCTATATGTTAGCCTTTTTTTTATTTTCTATGAAAAAAGTGTTTTGATTATAGTTATCCTTTTATAAATTAAAATTTTTTCTACAACATTTCTTGAGAGAGTTAAATGTATTCTAATTGATGGTGTATGCCATCAATTAAATTTCATTACTGGTCTTGAGTTATAGAGTTGTCTCATACTCAGGATAATATGATAACTTAATTCCATGTAGATAACTACTATCTTTAGTAGCTCGTCATATTATAATTCTATATTTCAACTATATTTGATCTATATGGAACCATCATTATTGAATATTATTATTACATCAACCCTTTTAAAAACACTTTTTAAAAAAATATTTATTTAATATCATATGGGATGATTATCCTCTATCATAAATCAAGGTGATACTATTCTCCAAAGCAAAGAAATTGATTTATTTCATGTTGGATTTAGCGGTCTTTTTTTCTTTCCATCAAAGAGATACATGATTGAGTGGTGGTAAATGATGTCCACTCTAATCTTATTTCATCATGAATGGTTGAATAATACTCATATTTCTCATTGATAGGATAATACCTATTTTCAAGTGTAATTATGTATGATTTAATGGTATTTTCTGGTCTCGGATTTCTGTAGTTATTGTTCCCACCATTCCTCATCCAGAAATGGATAGCCTTATGGTCAATGATAGAATAGTTAAAACAATATCCACATAAATTATTTTCCATGTATGGTGAAGGATAATTCTTAATTCAACTAGTATTTACTTCTATGTGATTTTTCATCAACATGAATCATTGACTCTTCATAATAATACATGGTATGGCCCAAAAATCCATATAATTTGCAATTCAAAAGAGGAAATATTGGTTCATTTTTATTCCTAAACATGTCTCCTTCTCTTGTATATGTATTTTACCTTCTATACTATCATGATAATTGATGATTATTTTCCTATCTCTTATCTATTTTGTTTGAAGAAAATTCTGTTAATACACTAAGAACCATTATGGTATTTCTAACTTTATTCATCCATTTTATTTATCTCATCCAGTTTCTAGTCATTTATATTTATTATATCAAACATAATTCCACTTTTTCTGAAAAACATATATCTTATATAATTCATGTATTTGTCTATCCTTTCAGAACCATGATTCACTTTTCCAAAATCTCTACATCTAAGAACATTAAAAACTATAATTTAATATTTGATTCCCTTGAATTTGATTCAGTTTTTAGTTTACATTTTAATGAAATGAATTCTTCTTCAAGGCCCTCAACAATCATATCATTTCCTTCAGGCTCGATGTAAGGCCATTGATGAATTTTTCCATATTTTAAAACTTGAGTTTAAAATACACAACCTCTTTTGAGAATTCATGATTTTTAAGAAGTTTTTCTATCACTCTATTAATTATACCAATATCTACATCAATCCAATCCACATAATCTGATTAATCATTCAAATAATATTCCATTTTTATGTCGTTCATTCATTAAATGTTTATATCATCAAAGCACCATCGTGTTTAATATTGATATCTAAAACACCATTTTATAGATTATATTCATCTTTTTTATTTAAAACCTCTTAATTTATAGCCATCATGGATTCCTCAATATCATATTTGAATAATGGCTCTACATCCACAAAAAAATCATTATTATATTTTTCCTCAATGAATATGAAGATATTTACCAATAATTCATATCCTTATTTGAAATATATCTTTTATAGGAACCTCCTATAAGGCGTATTGATGAATTCATCCTTACTTGGTACATAATTGAATATCCTTGAACTATGTGAGGAAATGTTCCCTAATTTACCGCACCGAAAGAAGCCAATAGAATATGACCTTCAAATATTCATTTTCTTCTATTATTGTTTTTGTAAAAAATGTATTGAATTTCTTTATCGACATCATACATCACCATTAACATTATAAATATCATGTTATTATGGGAATTTAATTACATTTACATTAATAATTGAACTATTGTATCATTTTATACTCTCATTTCATAAACCACAAGACTTCTTAGAAGATAATAAAGTCATATATTGGGCATATATCATTATTTAGGGGATAAAACTTTTGGATTATATATAGGTGGGATACTTATTAGGATGTTCATTACAATGTGTATATCAAAAAAAATTCTTGATTTGTTTGAATATCTCTAGTAAAATCCATAATATGATTTACAAACCTATTTTTATTATTGACTAAATTCATTTTCAGATCATCAAATGTTTTTTAAAAACATGATGTTTGGCCTCTTTCACTTTTTATTCACATTTGTATATATTTTCTATTTCCTTCAAAATGGACTTTGATATAGTGAAACTCATCACCTTTAAATATATTTTTTCAGATAGTACAATAAAAATAATATTTTCTACTTTTGAATCTTCATGAAAAAATTTCATATATGTTTTAGATAGAAAACGACATGTCATGTCACTAACATGAATACCTTGAGATGTGGCTCAGATAAATTCTATTCTAATATATCACAGATGAGATAACATTCCAATAAATGAAATCTGGATGTTACTACCATCAAAAGGGGATCTCCCCTAACATTCACCAAATTATCCATGAAGACAATAATATATGACAGATTTACCACCAGTGACTTATAATCAGTGGTACCACTTTTAATACCCTTGAAAACATGTTGTGGTTTGGGGTGCATCATGGAGTCAATATTTTCATCTAATTGGGTGGATATTTTCCTCAAATTTCATGGAACCTTTTCAATCTACCAAATGGAATTGGGAAATTGTTAAATGCCTAGATAAAGAAATAGAAACAAAACACCTTAGTTTTACATAGTTACTTATTAATATATAGTCCAAGGAGAGTTTTTCATTTATCTTTCAGTCATACCAGAATCCACTAATTCTCATTATATTTTATAGATTATAATGTTTAGACATAAACACTCCATTTTAGGTATAGTGAAATTATAATACATTTTTTTATATCACACTATCTCTATTGAATTTATTTTGGTTACCCCCCCTTGATCACTACATTGGAGGAAGTATCACATCATTTATCAATTTGATGGTTTCACCAAAATATTGGGCATTTAATTCATACTCCCAGATTAGCTTGAGTATCTTCATGAGCCATAGTTCTAAATTGATGAAATATAATGAACATTTCAATCATACGAAATATTAAAATCTATTCTTCTAGATTACCCTTACCTTAAAACCCCAATTTGGTTTCCATGATGTCTCATCTATCATGAACCAACAAATGATAATGAACCGCCCATCCTTCATGAAGCTACCAGTCTTCACGGAACTCAAATCCTTTGTAAATATCCCAGCCATAACGGAACTCCAATATATTATGAAGCTCTCATTAATAACAAAAATAAAATTTCTTAAATTATTGAGGGTAATTTTGATCTTATCCATTCTTTTCAGGATGCTTAAATTTGAAAAGAGTTCTTGATTTGTGAAGAATTGTAGCTTCATTAAATATACGTGATTAACCCTTTTCCAAATTCTATTTGTTTATAAACTAATATGCGTCCACCTATTTATAGATAACCCCTATTCTTGAATATTTTGTTTCCACTATGGAATTTTTAAAAACCACTTCATTCCTACTCATGAATATCATTTTCTTTAAAAAAATCTAGTGAAAGATTTTAATTTGTGATGATAATTCTGGTCATATCAACTATCATATTTCCATAATTCCTTGTCCATTTTTCATCAACATCATTCCAAAACCTTCAAACCATTTTGACACTATATTCCTTCATAAAGATCAATATATTCATGAAAATTATGTCTTCTTAAAAACCATTTCATTTCAAAATTTTTGTACATTCAGTCATAGAAACCATCATTCATGAAACGTACTCCTCCCATCAGGTCTTGATCTCAACAAATTTGGAAAATAGTGGGAAAATATAACACATTTAATATTTAATACACCATAAATGTAAGATATCTTAGAATAAATATTCCACGATCAACGCTTTTTGGATAAAAAAAATTGGTTTCAATGTATGAAAACACTATGTTCCAATAAAAACAAATGCTGGATTTAATTAAAACATTTATACTTTTCTAATACAAATTTCAATTTTTTTATTTGGGGAATAATACTTTTTTACACTTCATCACATCTATATTTGAAGATATAGTGGATCCCTTGGAATTATTCTTCATCCATTATTGTCATGATTTTTGTGTTGAATATCCACTATTTGCGTAAACAAGATTTGTATACTCATATTTATTTAGAAAAGGGTTGCCTTTTTGAATGAATGTATAGTATATTTATTCTTATATAATCTAAATAATTTAATGACACTAAGGTTGAGTCCTTTTAGGAACAGTACTCTTATCAAAAATATCATTAGAAAACCCTTTTTCTCATCATCCGGAGATTTATCATCCTATGTGCCATCAAAATTTCTCCATTTTATTTCATGTTTACGATATTTTATGTCGATATCAATATTATTATATTAAAATAATTTTATTATCTTTTCTACAAAATATTTATCTTCATAATCTTGACTTTATTCTAATGATTGGAATTTAGTAAAATATCACGATATTTGATTAATTGTTCTTGAAAATCAAGTTAAGGATAATTATAATTTATATATATATATTTTTTATTTTCTAGTACAAATATAAAATCCATAAAAAATATTTCTATAATTTATTTTTTACATGAAATTATTCCCAATTCATCTCATACAAATGATATTTTTCTTTTGAACAGTATGAAAGATTTTAATTTTGATTCTTCAACCATAGTGACTATTTATTTATATAACATTATAGTCTCCTCCTTAACACTATCTTTTTTACATGTTTTTTCCATTAATGAATATGATTCTAATTGTTTAACATTGACTTCCTCTTCAAGGGATGATTTTTAATCATGATGTTCAAGGAAAACCCTACATATATTTGTAACCACCTTATTTTTAAATCTAGTCAAATGATCTATGATTTCATAATTGAACACATCTTAATCCCATATTGAAGGCGATTCATCTATATTATTACATTCTATGTTCACTAAACAATTACCACACTATGATTCATTAGTAAATAGTTTATATAATTTTAAATATTAGCTCTTATTCATCTAATTTTAATATTTTATCATTATATATTAATTTTTTTTAATGAGACATTAATATTTTTTATATCAAGAATAAAAGTATGGTTTCAATATTAATTTATTCTAAATAGTCATTAAATTACAACATTATCTTCTATATTTCTGATATAACTATCCAATATAGTAAATTATATACCATTATGTGTGAAACCATTTATTTAATAACAATTGATGAATCCAATGGATTTTTAAGATATATTAAAAGATTGGGTGAATCTGCTGTCACATTGTTTTATTGAATTCTTTTTGTCAACATTTTCCCCATTTTATTTCTAACAACTATTACCAACTCAAATAACAATATTTTATAAGTTAATATTAAAACTAATTCAATAATAAATATTGTATTTAAATGAAACCAAACAAATGATAATTTTATAATGTTCTTTCAAAAGACATACTCCTTTATACATTAGGTTTCTTGATTGGTTATGGATTATTTACTATAAAAAGTTGGTTACATTCGATGAAATTCCAATCCTCTTTGAAACTGAGTCGCACTAACTTCCCACTATAGAGTAAGATTAAAAATAACAAATTCTTATCTACACAAGTGATCAAAACTGAGGCATGTTTTGTCTTATCTTTCCTTGGAATCCTGTTGAAGTCTTAAAACCCCTTCAAATATGATCCCCTAATATGAATGATCTCTTTTGTGTTCTTATAGCATAATAAACACCTCCAGATAACAACTTCCTCTATGAACATACTAAATCACATGATCTTCTCATGTAAAACATAAATAACTTCAAATACTTATTATAGAATTCATGATCCTAATCTCTATCCATTGATCAAAAAATTTATTGAAAATTGTAATTTATTAAATGCTCAGTTATGGATGTTATCTTCTGATTTAAAAACTATCTCAAAATTAGTGTTAGAATGAAAAATTAAAAACCATAAAAAAAATATTTTCTTCTGATAAATCCTAGACTCAATCGATATATCTATGATATAATATAAATTCACACATTATTACCATGTTTCCATTATAAATTCGCATTTAATTACTCATTCATTGAATAAACATTTTATGTTCAATATACTAACTTAGACTTTCCAGTCTCCTATGCCATACTTAATGCAACTGAATTAGTTTTTTTTCAATTATTCTAAATCATGTATAATTAATTCAATAATACCATAAAAATGAAAAATTAGTTATATATTTATTTTATGTGAGAATATAGCATTTCATAGGCCTGACACAAAAAGTTTATATCATTATTCATTGAAAAGTTTCATGTAATGCTTCTGTTTATTTTTATAACTCCTTCGAGAACTTATATTTTTATCATCACATGCATCATGAACAACTACTTCATGAATCCTAGGACTATTTTTGATACAAACCCTTCATCTAGTTTATTTCTACAGAATTCATATAACCTTCTAGTTATCAAGAGTATTCCACAACGATTCATCATGAAGCTATGAATATCACAGATCAATACCTCAAATGGTTCATAAAATCACATATATCATCATTTTTTCTTTACAAAACAAAGTGAAAAGGTATTTACACACTCGCAAGTCCACAGATCAGATCAATATACATGAGGTCACAATAGTTAAGATATAATATTCTAATATATGAAATCCTAATAAAAATTACAAAATTTTTATTACATTGTTTTAGTCCTCTCATAGATATCTATGATATTTTGAAAGACACAACATAGAATTATATTTATAGGGATTATATAGGATATTTTAATTTATATACATTTCTATGAAATGTAGTTATTTTTTTGGATCGACCACCTAAAATTAACTTCATAGATAGCCTCACATTGTTCTCGGCTCACCACCCACATGTATCATAGTCTATTTGAATTAGTCTCATTATCACACCAATAATTCCTTCATTGTTTTGATGAAAAACAAAACAATTATTCATTTAAAAATTAATTACACTTTGGTTTATCAACACATAAAAAAAGATTTTTGTATATTAGTCTTATCAAATCCATATAAATATCACATTCACTGTGATGTTTTTCATTGAATAAAACAAGAATCATATTTTTCTATAATTTTCGTGTTACTATCAATATCATGGGATCATTCTCATGTCGATCAAAGACTTTTATTTTTCACTAGATATTTGGTCATTTTGTTCTCGATGAATACGAACCCTCAACATATATGATGGGTATAAGATGATATTTTTATCGATCAGGCATTCCAGACATAATAAATTAGAGGACCATTATTTTAACCATAACATAATATGTAGAGGAATTCTAGCATTCTTAAAATATCCCATATAACTATTTCAATCCTTTTAAGACTTATTAATAATAAATATTTAACAAATTAGATGTATATTTCAGTACTTTGAACTTTGTAATTTTTTTACTTGCTTGTGTTGTAGACCCACGGTGAGGTCTCTACCTCCTCTATGCATGACTCTACGTGGAATCTAACTTTTCAATGTCGATAACAGCCATACCCTTTATCTTCTCCCATGTGAGCTGTATAAGATGGATCTACCATTTTTTAGGCGTATTCTTCCACAAAAGTAGGATTGATCTAGTTCCTCATTATGAATGGTTCACATAGTGTTAGAACTTGCTGATAAAATATATAAGTGAAATATTCCATGTGAAAATTACAAATATAAATTCCAAGTAATAATCTATAAATAAATAGTTATGTTATTATGGAATTAAATAATTCAAAAGAAATGAATTAATAAGTCTTGGAATTTCCAAAATTAAATTAAAAAATCATCATTGAATCATTTCAACTTCACACATTTACTCGATTCTAATGATGATTGATAAACAATATCATCAAAATATATTTCTCATATACATTTAGGACAGTGTATTATACTAGTAAAATTTATGCATATCATCTCAATTAATATTATCTCAAAAATTGTCTCAATCTCATTAAATGGAATTTTTATCTTCATAACTTATTGAAATCATAGAATAGCATACAATTGGGTTCTTAAAAAAAAATTTATATTTGGAAATGATGTAAAATGAATTACACCACTTTGTTTTTATCATATTCTGCAAACATGAATTCATGATATTTAACATCTTCATTTGATGGAATAAATATAGTAAATAATATATAGAGTATATAATATAATTATTATATCATATATATATATATATACACCATTCCTTAAATTTATCCTTATTACCATTCGTGAAAAGTGGAAATATAAAATGAATCACATCTCTTTGGGGAGGATGTAGTCCACATGTACCCCTGAGAAACATTATCATCTTCCAGTGACTGAGAGGGTATGTTGGTATATAATATATTTTATTTTCATAATAATAATTATATAATTAATATCATATATATTCATAAATCCTTAAAAACATTGAAACATGATGTGTGGAGATGAAAAAAAACACATCACTCCATGGAGGAAGCAGTCCACACATAATAAAAATATATTATTTCATTTCCCATATGAGATAAAATATGTTTGTAAAGGTTATCCCATAAACATAATAAAATTTCAATATATTTATGATATTGATTTTATTATATTATCAATTTCAGTATTGAAATAAAAGAGGTTAATGAATAAATAAAAGTAAAGTAATAAGTTAAGATATATACCTCTTCTTCAAAAACCCACCTTTGGGTGAAACCTTAATCATTCATAGTTTAGAATCAATGACATAAAATATGGTATATGATGTGTAGATAAAATATAGTATCCATTTATGGATAACCTTTATAAACTATATGGATCCAGAATTCTATGGAATATAAGATAGGTGGATCACTATGATTAATATAGTAAATAAGAATCTTGTAAATACACCAACTATTAATATGTAATATGATTCTAACTATTGAAAAATGGATCAAATTAACCATATATTAGAAGATAATTAAGATAATATTTAAATACTATAGTCCAAAAATATTTTTTAGAATTTTATGCATCGTTTTAAAAGATAAATTTTTGTTTCAACCCATCATTATCTATGTTTAACCTTAATTGTTGTAAATTTTTTTTTATTTATGTGTCACTGAAATAATATTAAAAATCAAAAGTAGACCAAAAATATACATTAATTACAATATATTGAACTTACAATCCACCTGTGTGATGAAATTGTTTTTAGTAATTTTATAATGATATAACAATAATAATTAATCATTAATTACAAATTAATTTCATTTGTTTGAATATTTAATTATAGTATCATTAAATGAATCATAATAATAATGGAATTAAAATATAAACAATTCCAAAATCAGTAATATATTAAATTAATAAATTGAATTCACAAAACAACATAATTCATACAAAAATATTATATTAATGTTATTAAAACTATATACTCTGATTGCTGACCTGCATTCACAAGTTCAACATCAATGATGAGTAAATATTTCAGGAAATTATACTATCTCTAATTTTTTTTTAAAAAAATAAATATTTATTAATAATTATCAAATTTACTTTATAAATTAATTCATATGAAATTTTTATATATATCCAGATTAGGCATTCATAATAAATAATCAAAATAATTTTTTTAAATTATCACTAACATAAAATAATATGAAGGTTGCAATCAATGTAATGTGGTACAAAAATCTCATAATTTCATATTTATGATGGTTATGATGTAGTTAAACTCATAAGACATTATAAAGAAATTTTTGTCTTAATTTTAGCCCTTATGAAATAGTTGTATCATTATATAACATGTCTTACTCATTACTATGGAGATTAAATGTAAGCATGGTTACTAAAAATTATGATTTAAAATGAAATTGAACTACATAAAAATTTAACAACTTAATATTAAAAATAATAAATGAATTTTTTAACATTTAATTCAAGCCTATTTAACAATTTTATTTTAATGTAACTATGAAAAACACATAGAGATAAATTCCAATACAAATGATTTTTTAAGAATAAAATAGAAAATATAATAATTTAAAATATAATTTTTATTTATATTTCATTAATTAAATTTTTTTTATAAACAAATATATTATGATATGTTAAAAAATTTAAAATCATTTTAAGAATTTAAGAGTCATGATTTAATAAAATGAAATAACAGCTTTATAATCATATGATTCTTTTAGTATTCCCTCAGAGCCGAATATTTTGTAAAATGAAAAAATAATCCATATAATATTATAACATTATGGTTAAAAATATATATCCATATTTTAAAATAAAAGTTTCAGAATTGGAATAAATTAATTATAACGTTTATTCAACATATTATTTAAAATACATTTTTGATGAAAATGTACTTTTGAAGTATAAAATGAATTTATTCTCATTACATTCCTAATTTACATAATTGGATATTTGTTATTTCATTAAATTGTATACATTATCTAATTATTTAATTATAATAATTTATCATTTTTAATTAAAATACATTCCATAAATAAAAATAGTTTTAGAAAAAAATATATCTTTTAAAAAAATATATTAAAAAAATACTATATATTTTATAAAATAGTTTAGGGAAACCAAGGTCTTTATTAGATGATAATTATTGACTTACTTTATATTGTCTCCATAAACCATCCTAGAAGATTAATAACTCAATTTTCTTTATGAATTATCTATATATAATTACATCTTGATCATGGGATATAAATATATATTACAGAAATTATACATAACATGCTTCTAAAGTTCGATATCCTTTAAAACATCATGGGATAACCTGGGGACATACATAAGGATATAGTTATCTAATAAGACTTGTAATGGAATTAAAAAGTAATAACATGATGAAAGTAATATATGTTAGAAAATATGTATATTAATGGGACATAAAAGTGGTGAGAATCATAAACATGAACAATGAGTCATGATATGGCATGATAAAAAAAAGAAACATAGAAATGGTTATATGACATTAAAAAATACACCATAAACATAGGTCAAGGATAAATGAAAACAAATCATTATGGATAAATTAATGTGATGGATTTGGTTCACTCTCAAATCCCTTGTATTATTTCTCACGAGATTAAAACATTACCCAATTCATTGGAGCGCAATATAATTCTGGGCGCACCCATCACTTTCATTTCATTCTTTTTCTTAAGTCCTCCACAAAGATTGTAAAAAATGTATTTTTTTCATTATATTTTCTAAAATGATAAAGGAGTGTTTAATAAATAATTATAATCCCCCAATATATACAAAATAAGTTTATAAAAGTGAACCCACTTTGTATGAAATAGATAGGGTATTCACAACCAAATTGTTTTGGAATGGAAAATCATTGTGACATTTCGACAACATAATAGGGGTGTATAAATGTTAATGGTAGTGATTAATGATATTTAAATGGATATAAAATCATTTAGGCAGAAAATATATAGTAAGGTATTATGGAATAACATATCCCATAATTAAAGTTTTGAGATAAAAGACATAAGATAATGAAGAAACATGGATAATGAGGAGAAAGAGAGGATCCCTTACATAGAGAGGGTGATTCCAAATACTTGGAAGGAGCCTCTTGAGATCATGGGGGAGCCTTCAAAAGACTATAAAATGGGGGAGAGTATGTATGTTCTCAATGTATTTTATTGAAAAAAATTCAGAGCTTGGCTGTTTATATTTGAAATAGGAGGGGAATTCAATATTATTTCTCAAACAAAGGCTTTTGACTCCATGTAATAAAATTACCAAAACCACAAACCTTACAATGGTTTTCTCCCATGGTTTCTACCAAAGAGGGGTGGGATTCATTCTTTTATTTTTCTAAGGGCTAAACATATTAAAATAATATTGTTATTGATGTAAATGTTAGTCATGTTTATAATGAATTTATTGAAAAACCATAAAATGTATTATATGTTTTGGAGGAATAAAAAAATATATATAAAATTAATAAAATCAAAATAATATTAAATTATTTCAAAGGGTAAAAAATATATGAAAATGTATGTAATTTATTGTATTTATTACATGTTTTTTAGGTCATTAGGATGTCATATTATACACCGTATATTTCATTTATATTTACTTTTTCCAAAAAATTCATGTGTCTAATAAAATTATGAAATAAAATTATTGGATAATTTTATCCTTATGATTCAAAAAAAATATTTTACCTAAATAATTTTTAAAATATTTTAATTTTCACTTTAACATAATAATGAACATTTTTTTTGAAAATTCTTACTTTTTTTAAGTCACACTTTTTAAACCCTTATAAAAATAACATTTAACATCATAAAAATTATATATTCGTTAATATTTAATATATTTTTTAATAAATAATTACATATTCTAAAAAATATTGATTCATATATAACATAATTAAATTTTAAAATTACCCAAAAATTTATTTTGTGTTTAATTGTATCATAATAAATAATAATTTATAAACTAACAATAATATAACGAAAATATATTCATTATTATATAAAATATACATATTTATATTATTCTGGTCTTAATACACATTGCTTTAACGCACAATAAAATTACATAAGGGTGGAATTCTTGATAGAGATATTTTCATGATATGGTTCAATGTACATGGTTTCGACCGTGATCTCATTGAGCTAGAACTTCTACTGTAAACATTTTTGGTCATGTTAAATATATTGGATATAATCTTGGGTTTAGTAATGGGTAAATCCTAAGGATGATATCCCCCATGAAAGATCTGATAGATGGACTTCATAGGGTAAGATCCTACTAGTTGAGTCAATCACATCCTTTTTTCTATGTCAAATGGATATATTAAAACCCTATATTTATACTATTCATTTGATTATGGTTCAATGAAAATATTATAAAATGTAATGATTTTTAATATTCATTAAAATATGATAAGATATAACAAATACAAATAGGTTAATGTGTTTTCTATATCCATAGCACATAATAAGATATTTAATTCAACCAAAAATTGAATTTCATTTATAACAGCTATGATCATTTCAATAATCCCTAATCCGAAATTTCAGCCAAGAAAATTCCATTTCAAACACTAAACTAGATTTTGGAAATTATATTTTATTACCTCATATTGTTCCTATAATGCTCAAACAAAATTGTGGTTTCTCCACAACACTTTAACCAGTTGAATTTTCTTATTATGTAGAGCTATGTATCTATGATATAAGATATCCACTGGTTACTCCTCATATAAGAGATCATTCTCCAATGGATACATCTTTGGATTTAGTACATGTGAGGGGTCTAGTATTTACATCCTCATGAGAGACTCATATAATACATCAAGAACATTAGATATGTTTGGTGGTATTAATAGTCGATATGTCACCACTATGATTCCATCATGGATGTCAAATAGATACATGTATCTTGGACTAATATTTAATTACTTCATCAATCTCATGAATTTAATTCATAGAGATATGCAGAGGAAAACAATGTCTCCAACCACAAAATCTAAGTCTAATCAATGATTTAGAACACAAAACTTCTATCGATTCTATAAATCCTTCATGTGCGGTTGAATGGGATTGATTTTTCCACCAATTCATTGACAATTTTAGGACCTAGCTGTTTTCTTTCCCCAAATTCATACCGGCATGAAAGTGTTCTACACCTCTTCCCAAAAATTACTTCACTATGATATATTTGGACGCATGAGTGGAAACTATTATTGCATGAGAAATAAATCATAAAAATATGTTGATCCCATCATCACTATAAGTCAATATAGAATTATATGAAAATTATCTTTGAGTATATGGATAGTCTTCTTTGAGTGGACATTAGTATGAGGGTGATAAGACATGATGGAGTTCAACATTTTTTTGGAACATATTAAAGACTCTTCCATAAGATAATGAAAAATCATGGATGTAAATTATATATAATGGTTAGTGGTGTTTTATAAAGCCTCGGCACTACTCTAATTTACATCCTTGTGAGTTTATCAAGTGATAATTCTACTCGAATTGCAATGAAGTGAGATGTATTTGTAGGAAGATCCACCACATTCCATATAGAATTATTTCTTCCTCATTTTTTTTAAAATACCAATAACAATTTCCAAGGTGATGTTTTCCAAAATCCATGTAGGTAGAGGTAATAGTAGTATAGTCCCCATGTAGTTTTTACTTTTTACATAACTTGTTGAAATACAAGGAACCATGATATATATTCCACGATATCATTATTCATATTGTCCTACCGATGGTGCTCTTAGATATTTTGTTACATCTTTAAGCTTCCTAGATGGATGGATAGGTTTCAGCAATGTGAATGATCCATATTCTCTTTCTTCAACTCATGATTATATGGTAAACATAGTCTTGACACAAATATAAAATTCCTACTTCATTAATATTGAACTCCACATATTTTATTTTTCTTATAACATCTACTGAATTCTAAATTCTAACACTCTCTCTCCGAGCATCCATTAACTTCTCCTGAAGGGATGGTAGAGCTATCATTTATGAAAGGGTTGATTATGTTCCATCAATTATGATTCCTATTTCTATCCTTTGTAGTTCTATAAAGAAAAATTCCTTCTCAATTATCATTAAGGATAATATTACTAGATCCTTTCCACATAGAGAATTGACCACACTAATTTTCCCCCAAGAATATAGTGTATTGACTATTTTTAGTTATTGACCATATCTAACCACATTCATGGGTGAATATTATTCTCTTACTATTTTAATATATAAAAGAGGATTTTGTGATCCATATATATTTTACAATTCCCCCAAAGAGATATTGCTTCCATATTTTCAACAAGAAGATCACTACAACCAACTATTGATCATGTGTTTCTTAGTTCTGTTCATGAAATTTCAAATTCCTTTGATTCATAAGCTATCACTTTTTCATTTTTATTTAACACACATAACAATAACTTTATTTAAGAAGCATTGAATAACATTAATATTTCTCCACATGTGGGAAGTGTATGTACATGTGAGTGGTAAGCCTCTTTTTATACCCATTAAATCTCTCATTACATTCATTATTATGAAAAAAACATTAATACGTTTTGAATTATCTTAGTTAGAGGGTTCTAAAATCATTATAAATTTCTCATAAATTAATGATACTAAACAGCTAAACTAATGAAACTATAGATATATATCACATATGTTGTCCTCAAACATAAGTATATTAATTTTATATTTGGAGGGTCCAATTATAGCCCATTACATTTTATAATATGTATGATTAATGAGACATCCTTAAACAAAAAACCAAATTTTATGTTCTTTGTATAAATATTCTCCTTGTGTAAGGACTTTAGCACAATGATCAAATTATTCCCTTGATACTATCCAATTTTGGAGTATATTAAAATATCATCTATAAAGAATACCAACTATTTTTCAATTTAATATCTAAAGGCTCTACTAATCTAGTCCATAATTCTTACTAGAGACTTATTGAGTCCGATTGGAATTAATATGAACAAACAGTTTCGGTAACTTATATGAACAATTTCATGGGGATATCATCCCTCTTCACCATAAAATGGTCATACCCTTCTATAGATCCAACTTGGAGTTGAATTATTCTCCACATAGCTAACAAAACAAGTCACCAATCATTTGGAGAGGATACGTTTTCTTTATCATGATCTTCTTTATCTCATGATAATAAATGAAAAAGTGATTAAACCAATATGTTTTCTTTTCAAATAGGATTGGTGAATCCAATAGGGATATACATGGGCATACAAACCCATTATCCATATTCCTCTATATTTCATTCCTCAATTAATCATGTTTCATGATTTAAAATCTTTATATATTCTTGGATATGTGAAATTCAATTGGGATATGATCGATTGGAAATTCAACGGCTCATCCAGGTGGAAGATCATGAGATTATTTTTTGACAAAATCTTGTATATTCACACATAATGGGTATGTATTCAAGGATTATAATTTACGTAGAACCAATAATTTGAGATATATATCCTTTCACATTAGGAAGAAATATTAATGTTTATAATTTTGGTTCTAATGATGATTAATCCATTCCTTAAACTTGTACCGAATCTGGGGACGATTATGATACGAAGATAGATTTTCTTCTCATGGAAATTAATGTTGTCTCTATGTAGGGAAATCTAATCCATATATATAAAATCCTCAAATTTCACTGAAGGTATTATCAAATGGTTCAATAGGACGTTAATCCCAGAAATATGGATTAGGGATTAGTTATACACATTGGCTTTAATAATTTCCTCATTTTCTGTTTAATGACATCTCTAATTATATACATTTTGCGGGCGTTTGAATATGTCTACAAAAATTTCAAGATATGAAAGAATTAATCGAACAAAAATAAAAAGTATGTTTTATATTATTGAATGAATAACTATAGTACCAATAAACACCTCATTTTAGGTATCCACTAAAGAGGTTTTGATAGAATAAGCTCTCTATTGGTGCCATGGAGCTTGTGGTTGTCCACAAAAACCGTTATCTTTATGGATTGGATTTAAACACACACAGGTTCCTTGTATTTTACTAAATAAAGAATTCATTGAGGTTTTATTTGGGAAAATAATTTCCTCCATCACATTATTGTGATCACCCCATCATAAATCATAAGAAATATATCCTTCCTAACTTTACCTAATACAGTTCAATATCCCATATATGGAATTTCTAAGTGACTCTTTCTATACTTTTGACAATGGGGATGTTGAAATTTAATATAACCGTTGGATTTATCCCAAATATTTCTAGAATAAAACACCATATTATAATACATATCCATGTGATACCCTTCAGATTCTATAAAATCCATATTCAATATTAGGGAACATCAAACAATTTCTTCATAGCTATTAATTTCTCAAATCGTCTAGGATTTTAAGAGTAATTTTTATTCCAAAAACGTTGTCAAAAAAATTTAATTCAAGTGTAATGACAATGTTTTTGGGGTATCATTCAAGTATTGAGATGTTTTATTCATACACTCTGATAGATTAAACATATTTTTTAATGAGGATAAAGAAATCCATTTACACTTTACCTTGGATTGTGTAAGGAAAATATTTGTTGAAAAATATTTTCTTTTTTTACTAATACCACATCATACAGATAACTTCCTTAGGCATAGTATTCATGATAAAGTTCCACAAATAATATGATTTACCTTTCATATTATAAAAACTAGTATAAATATCTATTTCTCAAGACATTGAAGGATGGTTAATATAATCTCAATATAGTTGTTCCACTATTCCACGATTAATGATTTGAATGTTTAATTAAAATTCAAGGGACATTGTTTAATAATGTCCTAACTGTAACTAGTTATTTTTTAGGGGGATTTTGGTGCTCTGCATAACATAGTATTCTATTCAGAACCCATATGAATGGAAAAATTTCCATCATATTGTTCACTATTTCTTCTCCCATCATGTCAGAAATCTTGTTTGGGAAGTCATGACATTTCACCTCACATTCTCTTTTTACCTGATTACAAATTTTTATGTTCATTGGAAAGAAAAAAGAAAAAATTATGAATGTTTATTTTTATACTATTAAACACATAAATATAAATCTAAAGTCTTTAAAGGGGTGATATATAAATGAAATTTATTTCAGAACATATCTATTTCTTGGATTAAATCATTGTTATCCATGAAAAATTTTATAAATTAGACTCTTTTGGGAATTATTGTTCCCTTAATAATGGTTAATAATGGTCTAGTAAATATATTAAAGCATATACCCTAGAAGTAAAAAAACAGTTCTGCCGCAAGGCCCCGTGTTGTTCACCATCTCCCATTTGAGTCTATATCAATTCAGTGTTTTCGGGTTTTACCCCTATGTACATCTGTTCCTAATCCATATCCAATTTTCGTATCTTTTGAGTAATGAATTTTATTAATAAACCACTTATTCTACACTTTACCCAAATCTAGATATTTTTTATATTTAGTTTTATTACAATTTCATTTAATAAATCTTTCTAATCCAAATACCAAAAATATATAAACATTTTATTTGATGTAACCTATGATAACACTACTCTTTATTCCAAATTAATTCATGATTTATTAAGTAAGGTATTAAAAAACAAAACCCAAAATATTGATAAACACAATGTATTTGGTAATTTGGTTCATAAAATAAGATCTTGAAAATGGGATAAGATAACATTATGGAAAACATACTTTACATGCTTCTAAAATTCCACCACTTTTAAAATTTCCTGGTACCTAGAGATATATTTAAAAAAGAGGTGATATATAAATCCAGATAAATAAATAAAAATGGAATAAAATGAAGAAATAAATACATGTTATAAAATATAAATTTCAATGGGTCATAAAATTTCTGGTAATCATAATCATCAATAATGAGGCATTATATAGCATGATAACATAAATGAAACATGGAAATTTGGAAACAGTTGAAAAAACTACATCATCAAAATATGTTAAGGATAAATTAAAATACATCACGATGGATAATTTTTTCTTCTATATTGCATGAAATCCATAATCCCATGTATAACTTCTCATGATTCTAATACATCACCCAATTCATTGGAGCAATATATAATATTGGGTTCACCTGTCACCTTTATTTCATTCACATGCTTAAGTGTTCAACATAGATCATATCATATGAAATCATTTATCACTAAATTTTATTCCATGATCACGGGGTGTAAAATAATTACACATATGTATCCATTAAAGTAATTATATATGTATAATGTTTAACACTCCCAATATGAAATGGGTAGGTTATTCAGTAAATAATTGTTTTGTCTTGGAAAATCACGGTGAAATTTCTGCAATTTAACTGTCATGTATAATTTTTCATGAAAGGGATTAATGGTAGTGAAATGGGTTTCAACAAAATGTGGTATTGTATTTACTTTATTAGGATAAGGGTCAAACAAACTAATATAATACCATTGCTGAAGTGGAAATGAGTCATGTCTTTAGAGAAATGATTTTAAAACCTTAAAATATATTATATGATTTGGATTCATCATGAAGGATTAATAAATGTAGTAAAATAATATAAATTGTAAACTATTTTAAAGGAAAATAGTATATTTTTAATGGATACAAGTTATATAAAATGTTACCTCATTTTGGGTAATCACGATGTCAAAATACACAATGTATATTTATTCTGCATTTAATATTTACCCAAAAATTTGACTATCTCAAAAAATTATTAATTATTAACTATTAGATAATTTCAATGTTATTATTAAAAAAATATTTTTTTATTCAAATAATTTTATAAATATGTGAATTTTCACATTTAAATAAAAATTTCCAATTGTTGTGAATGTTTGGTTTTTGAAATTAAAAGTTATCAGGGCATTAAAAATGAAATTTGACTTCATAAAAACCATATATATTTATAAACATAATTATATTATAATAAAACATTATCTATTTCACAATCCATTATTTAAAATATTATTTAATTTTATTTTAATATAACCCTAAAATATAATTTCTATTTTTTATATCAAAATCTAAAATCATTAATAAAGTATCAAAATTAAAATGAAAATATATTCATTATTATATTCAATATACATATTAATATTATTAAGGTATTTATATGTATCCCTCTAGAACATTGCAAAAAATTCTACGGTAAAAATTAGTGATAGTATTATTTTCATGGGGCGGTTCAATGTACATGATTTTAGTTATGATCTCGATGTGCTTGAAATTCTCCCCTAAATTGTTTTGATCATTTTTAAGTTGTTGCACTAAAAATATTATTACTCAAGGGAAAATCAAAATGATTCTATCTCTATTAGAAGATTCAATATATAGCATTCATAGAGTACAATCTTACTAGCTTAGTACATCTCATCCTTTGTCTGTGTAAAATTGTTTTATCAAAATTGTATATTTAAACAAGTCATTTGATAATTGTTCAATGGATATATTATTAATGGTAAAGATTCATCACAGCATTTTAAACCATGAATGATATAATAAAAATAATAATTTCATGTATTTTCTCTAACCGTAACACATAACCAAAAATATAATTCAACCACAAACGGAATGTTTTTTAAAAAGTTTGTGTTATTATATAGTTTTTCCCATTCATGCCATAAAAATTAATGTCTAGTTTATAATAATCATATTAAAATTATATTATTTCATTTTTCATTTAATATTGGTGGATTTTGGGATTCATACATTGAAATATAGTGTTATTTTAATATTAACTGAAATCATAGGGTATTATATAAAGACCTATTTATAGAAATTGTGCCCTCATAATTTTAAATATACTTTTCTAGAATAATAATATATATAATTACATTACCATTGTGATAATGAATTTTATAAAATTTATATAATTAAATTCACCATTTCAATAAAAAAAATTATTCATTGATGTGAATCATCATTATCATGATGAATTTTAAATTCTTGAAAAACTAAAATATTATTTTATGTGATTTTTATTTCCATTAAATGTTTGTTTTCTTTGTAATATGAAATATTTTTTAACAATATATTCCATCAGCAGCAGCCCAGACACCAGTAAGTAGATTCAATAATTAATATATTAAGTTATTAAAAATATAAGGGGTCACACCATTAAGGATACATAATATTAATAGTCATATGACACTAGATACACGTATTAATTCTATATTACACTAGATATATAAACCATCATCTATAATAAATTAATAAATCCCTGAAAATAATCAGAATATTACTTATTCATATCTCAGAGAATGGAAAAAATGTTTTAGATTCTCTATTCCATAAGGGTTATGTATAATATAATATATCATGATAAAATAATATATCATCAATATATTATAGTGTATAATCAATAGGAATTATATAAAATAAACATCATGAGTTCATTGTATATAATTCATTAAAATTATCTTTTGGGATAAGCCATGTCTATTTTCCTTGAACGTTTTGATTTGACCATTCTGGCCGATGTGTTATTATAATGGTTTCCTCATATCTAAAATCATATATATAGTTACCCACTCTTTTACGTTATAAAAATTAAATAACTTTTTTAGAATACTTAATCATTATGAAAATAGACACCCAATGACCATAATTTGGTCGAGTGTCTTAGAAACCTGAAAACATAAACATTGGTACATAATTGACCTACATAATCACCAACTAGGTTCTTACTAACTAGAAACATTCCTAGAAACCTAAAAAATAAGACATATCATCATATAATGGGGGAAATGAAACATATAAAGGGGTGAGATCAGATTCTAAATAATGGTAAACAAGGGAGACATGTAAGAAAAAACTTGAGAAAATGGTCATTGTATGTGATCATGAAAAAATAAGATCATACCCTAAATATAAAAGATCATAACAAGAATCATGGAATAAATATAAAAGGATCATAAAATGTGAATCATAATTAAATAAATATAATATGTCATGAAAAAATAACATAGGATTGAAACATGTAATTTTGGATGAAACATAAGCATAGAGTATGATTTCCAAACTAACCAAGGTATCACTGTTATGACCAAAATAATAGAATATGTTCTATCCCAATTCCATCATGTTAGTCATGGTTTAATCCCATATCCATATTAGTAGAATTATTTTACTCCTCATACCATCTTGGTAGTCAGGGATCACTCCCATATCCATCTTAGTAGTCAAGGGTCATTCCCAATACCATCTTAGTCTATCTCATGAGATATAAATCATTACCCAATTAATTGGAGAGTGATATAGGTCCTAACCATATCATTTTTAATCATTCATACATGTTCCACAAGACCCTAAATAGTCATATCATAATCCATTAAATGAAGTGGTTATTACAAGCATGTAATTATATCATAACCTATGGAAAAAGACAGGCTTCATAACAATTTCATCATAAAAATATACCATGTAAAGAAGCGGGATTCAAAATAATATAACCCATGAAAGAGAAATGGATTTTATAAAAACCATGACATCAAATAATAATCCATTCATATAAATAATATGAATATAAACATTGAATTATTTCCACATAAAAGCTTGAGTAACCCCAGTAGATGTTATCTTAGATAGAAAATAATTAGGAATGGTATTTTAAAGACATTTATTGAGTAAAATATCCTTTATTATTTGAAATAAAATATGATTTTTATAACATAAAACCTTTTTCATAAAAAATTATCTACAAATAACTTATAAAAACAATTTTGAAAAGATGGGTTTTTTTAATTTGAATTTTGATCGAAGAGAGAGAGATGATCATATTTTTCATAAAATCATTATCATAAGTACTGAAGATTGGAAAAAGTGGTAAAAACAAATGATGATAACTTTAATAAGAAATTTATAAGGAAACACATTAGTATTATTGAGAGAAAAATAAAAATATTTCATAAATGGAAGTATAAACATAAACATATTTCGAAAATCAATGAGATTGTCTCAATAAACTCTTATAACTTGGTATCATGGGATCATAATGTCCATGTAAGAAATATAAATTACATAAATATTAAAATATCATTAAAATGAAGATAATAATGATATAATATGTAAAACGGAAATGTATACACCTCGAAAAAGAGTATAGGTGCATAACAAAACATGAGTCCCAAAAAAGAAAAATTAAGATAGAGCATTTTTACTAATTCTGTAACTTTTGAAACATAAACCTGCAAATGAATGTTCCTAAAATTGATATGTTAATACACATAAATTAATGTATAAATACATATAATAAAATAATGGTAATTACATAAACCACACAAAAGGAAAGAGTGGAGAATATAAGAGTGGTGAACATAACATGTATCTCACGGGAATTAAAATTGAGACGAAATCCCCATACCTTGTGTCCTGAATCTATTTATACAAGTAAAATATTACTTTATCATCAATAAAGTATATAATAAATATTTTTTAAGAACCATATTTTTATACATAATACCATATATGGTTTGATAATGACCTATATTTTCCGCTTGTTAGCAATATTATGTAAAGGTTTCACTTTGGGTAATATTCACTTTGTTCTTCAAATGTTTCCAAATTTGTTATATCATTTTCCCTTATAATCCTATCATGATTCCAAAATGTATAACATGATATAAATATCATGAATATATATTATATTTATATTATAATAGTCTATTGAATAATGTATGAAATCGAATACATTGTTCACACTGACGGTAAGTCGTACGTACGCAAGAATGATGTGTCTGTTTTAATTATCTTATTGAATGAAAGGAATGAAAATCACGTAAAAGTTTATATGTATATAATACCATTAAAGTACCATTATAATGAAATATATATATCTTATAATTTCACAAAAACAATCATTGATACATTCCATGTAGTGTATGAACGAATACCATCACTTTGAAGGGGAGGTAGCCCACACTTCGTCAAATAAAATTACCATAATTAAACCAAATGGAAATTGAACAAAATTTCTGTTGTCAAATAAATTAAAAAGAATACATATATAATAAATATAATATATTATGTATATAAATATATTTTTCATCCTAATTTTGAAAATGATATGCGGTAAATAAGAATTGAATAATCCTCGTTTATTGAGGTAGTAGTTCGCCGTACACATAATCAACATGTTTGACATGTATTAGAAGGAGTTGTGTGTATGTTTAGGTCAAAAAATAGAGCAAAAAATACTTTCATATTGATGATACTTTTTCAATACAATAATGGAAGAAATATTGTGTAGGGGTGGATATTGAAAATAAATTAAAGGAGCTTGAGAGAAGACATTACCTCTTAATCGGTTAAATCATTTTGGTTTTTTCTAACAAAATTATTTGAGAATCCATATGCCCAAGGGAAGGATTAAAGATGGGAAAAAGATATTTCTTGATATTATTTTATTATATTTTTGGTAATACATGTCGATTTATTGGTGGGAGGAAATGGGTAGAGGTGGTGGAATTTAATAGGGAAGGGAAATGAAAAACTTGGCCTTTCTGAAAACAAGTTTGGTGTACAGACATTTTTACCTATGAAAAGTCATAAAACCCCAAAAAAATCAATAATTTAAGTTTAATTAAAAGAAATGGAAATAAATTTTATGTTTTAGATGAGTCTATGTCATTTTGGGTATTTTATTTAAGGGTTAATATTTTATTAACCTAATTTTCCTCTTAAGTGGTGTAATTATTTTTAATCACATTAACTAACTTTCTAAGTAAAAATTTTTTTGAATTTATTATATTTTAAAAAAAAATTGATTAAAATTATGGAAATAATTTTTGGAAATTATAATCATATAATTAGTTGAAATAATTTTTAAATTAATCATCCAGTTGGGTCGACGATGGAGGTTTTCAAAGTAAAAAGATCAAAAGTTTTATATGTTTTTATTTCAAATATCAATGTGAAATTAGTTCCAATGAATCTAATTGTATTTATTGAATAACATATTATGTAATTTAACATTGAATCCAATTTAAAATATACTTTATCCTTAAAAATAAAATAAATTTTAAAATTACTATTGAATTAAAATATGGTATATTTCACAATTCATCTAAAAACGATGTTTGTTAGAAAAATCCCGAAAATCCACCCCCATTAATTTGGACATTAAAAATTCAAAAAATAATTTTATTTTATAAAATAAAATTAAAATTTTTTCTAAAATTATTTTTATTACTTTTCATAGAAGGATGTTAAAAGTAGTTCTTTCAAAAAATGATATTTTTAAACTTATGAGGACTTTAACAAGAATCATATCTTTTATTATAAATATCATTTATTTATATAAAATATTTATAAAAAACTATTTTTATAGTTGTAATTTATATTCATAAAATTATTTTTAATGTATAGTTTATAGTTATCTTATGGAAATTATTATAAAAAAGTGATGTTTCATAGAAACTCAATATTGCATTTGTACACCAACACAGTGTTGTGTGTATCATATATGAATTTGATGGTGCCTGTAATGTATGAAAATATGGTTCTATGTTCAAGGATTGTTTTACTTAGTTCATTACAAGATACAAATAAGATTTTAATTTATTCTATGAAAACAGTCCTGGAAAACTTGGGGTGTTATATTCTACCCCCCTTAAAAATGAATGTATCCCTCAAAATTTTTCACTAATGTAAATAATTATGATATTTATTCTTTATTATATAATAAAGTTCACAAATTGGTTCATATAACTTGTGATTTATCTAAAAATCTTTTACTAGGTTAGTGGTATTGTTTTATAGAACTTTCTCTGATAATACCTGAATTTCAATAGGTTGTTCCTTGTAAGAGAGATCCAGATCCAGCAATATGACTTTGCATTTTATTTCATGTGAAGGGTAAGGCAAGTACATCCATTGGACAGATACATGGAACACATCATGGACATGAGATATATTTCACGTAAGATTCCACACAATAGATTACTATCTTGATACGATCAAGAATCTCAAAGGGACTGATATACCTTGGGATTAGTTTCCCTTTCTTCTCGAATCTCATAAAATTCTTCCATATATAGATTCATAGAAACATTATTTCACAAACATAAAATACCAGATCACAACAATGGTTATTATCATATCATTTCTTCAAAATTTTACCTACCTTGATATATGTGTGAATGGTTCTAACCTTCTTGACCATTTCTTCAATGATATCATATCCCAATAGCTTTTATTATTCAACATCTTCCCAATACATTGGGGATCTACATTTCCTTCAATAGAGGGATTTATACAGTTCTATCAAAATTTTTGAGATAAATATATTAGTGGAATAAAACTCAACTAGATGAATGTAATGATCCAAACCACCTTTTAAATCTAACGAACAAGGTATAAACAAATCCTCTTGTGGTGGACTTTTTATTTCATACTAACCATATATCTAAGGGTAATAAGTAGTGCTGAAAATCAATTCATCTTGAAGTGATTTCGGAATAATTTTTCTGAACATTGAGCTAAACTTTGGAAGAAGATATTATACAAATAAATGTGGTATTTCATGTATCCATACCACTTAATTAATGTATATCCCAAAAAATATAATCAAAAGATAAATCTTATCTTACAGAAATGATGTGTTTTTCCATAGTACGATGATCAACTAACACCCATATATCATTAAAATATTTTGAGATTTTTCATGGTCTAATGAGAAAATCCATAGGTATGTTCTCCCATTTCTATTCCAGTATGTGTAATGTATGTAACATTCCTTTAAATTTTTTTCTTTCAACCTTTACATGTTTTCATAACAAACAATATGATAAAAACAATGTGATATCTCCCTTTCATTCTATCCCACTATAAGTATTCGTTCAAGTCCCTATACATCTTCAAACATTCAGTATGAATATAGAATAAATAACCATGGGATTTCCCTAATACATGTTTCTTTAAATATAGTATGGAGGGAACACATACAAGGTTATTTAACCATACCAATCCATCCTTATCAATGCTAAACTCGAGAATATTTCTGAAATCTATCTACAACTCTCTATATTCCTTTTGGGCCTCCTTAATCTTTACATGAATATATGTATTAACACTCATTTTATAAAGATAATATCTTCCCCTTCCTGCAATATTTATAGATGCATTCATTGATAATATTTATTTATTTGATCTTCTGTGATCCTCATCATTGATAAGCTAGCATGATCCTTCCGACTCAATGCACAAACCACCTTGTTACTTTCCCAGAGTTGTAATGTATTGAGTAGTCATAGTCCTTTATCAACTCTAACCATATTCTCTAGTTCATGTTCAACTCCTTCTATGTGAATAAATATTTTATAATTTTATTATTAGTATATATATTACAACTATACCTATAATGATAATGCCTCTATATATTTATTCCAAACATTACCGATTCTCACTCCAAATCCTGGGTTGGGTAATTTCTTTCAATAATATTCAATTTTCAGGTGGAATATGTTATAACCATGTTATCCTGTATAATAACACATCCAAATCCCTTCTTGGATGAATCTAAAAATATTACAAAACCTTCTCTACTATATGGTAATGGAATCATAAGTTCACTGACCAATCTTCTCTTCAGTTTTGTGAAATTTTACTCACAATCATCTCTCCCGAGGAACTTGACACCCTTCAATGTTAAATTTGTCAATGGATTATATATTCATGAAAACATCTCTAAAATCCATCAATAATATCCAGTTAGACTATCAATACTTGAGATCCCAATAACGTTGGTTGGTATAATATAGTATTAAATAGCCTTTATCTTTGATGGATCTATTAATATACCATCTCTTGGGATTATGTGTCCCAAAAATGAAACCATTTTCAACCAAAAAATAACAATTAATTAATTATTCATATATATTACCCTTCCTTAGGATCCATAGTACCATTATCAACTAAATTTGTGAACTTCCATTTTATTTGAATAAATAAGACTATTATATATAAAGACAACTAAAACATATCAAGTTAGTCTATAAGGAATCGAGTAATTAAATATATAAAGGTAGAATGGGAATTAGTGTGACCAAAATGCATCACTATATATTCATAGTGTACAAAACTTGTACAGAATGTCATCTTGGGTATATCCTATTTCTTTTCCCTCAATAGATGATATTCAGAACGAAGGTCAATCTTGTAATTTTATTGATCTCTCGCATAGTTGATCAATCTAGAAATCAATATAGAGAAGATGGTACTTTTTTTTATTGTGGTCATGTTCAACTCTCAAAAATCAATGTAGATTTCAACGATCGTTTTTTATGTATCACAAAAGGAAATGGTGAACCGAAGCTTGACACACTTGGCTGAATGAATCCCTTATCATGGATTACATGGAGTTTCTTATACCATTCCAGCAACTCAATTGGGGATATTCTATAAGGAGTCATTAAAATTTTTCTGGAACCAGAATAAGTTGTATATGTACTCAACGTAGGGTTTTGGTGGAAAGATAAGAAACCATTCTGGAAATACATAAACAAAATCACAAACAATAAGCATATCATCTATGTTGATTATCTCCCAAACCATTTCAGATAAACAAACATTCTGAATGGGAATTAATACCAATACAATGGCTGTAATATCCACATTATGGTCATACTTATCATCACATTGATTGATGATAATAGGAGGGTTTAAAATAAAAAAATTAACTTCCCTTCCATGATAATTTGTGTGGTATTTATCCATAGAAATCCAATCCATGTATAATATAATATCAAATTTGAACAGAGTAAGAATGAAAATATTTGAAGGAAGAACATTCCAACAAACATCAAGTGGATTTATATCATAGAATTGAGATGTAATCATATTTTCCTTAGGGGTTTTAAATCTTAATTACCAATAAATTTTCTTTGGAGGAACATTATAACCCTAATAAAATTAATTAGATATGAAATAGTAAGTGAATCTAGAATCAAATATGATATTAGTAGTTCGAGAGTTGTTGTTAAGTGTACCATTCATCATATCGTCATTGCACTCCTAATCAGAAATAAAAATTGCCTATTATTTTCTCTTTTAACTCTACTTAATTGGATACAGATGTTGATCATGATCACCAGCAATTGGGTTTGAGAAGTGGTCAGTATGATGACCATTCTCCTTACACTTATAGCATTGAATTGTTGGAGGTGCATTTTGTGAAGAATTTTTTCCATTTACAATGTTAGCTAACTTCTCCCTACCACTTCAACAATAAAATTCTAATTGGATTCTATTCTACAATTAAAAAATTTAGTATAACCCTTATCTAAAATTAATCCATGCTTCTTCCCCTACCTAGTGCATAAATGAATGATCATCTTCTTTTCCTCATATTTTTTTTCTTTGAACATCATCATCCTCTTCTTATCAAAACCATTAGACTGAGATGTGACTCAAGTCTTCATTTCACCCTTGATTTTACAATGAAAAACATCTCCATAGATTATTATGTCTCATATGGAAAATTCCCTTATGATACTTGGATTTATCCACTGAAGAACTTAGGAACATTTATTTTATGTTGGATGATAATTCTGGTAGGTACCCAGCACGTCCTGTGAGAATATTCTCATATGTACCAAAAGATCCATCACCCCTTTTCTTAAAATCAAGGAACTATTTTTCCATATCATTATGAGTAATTTTAAGAGTGTATGTATTGAAAAATAAGTTCTATAACTCATCATAATCAATGGATTAATTCTCATCTTGGTGACTTCTATTATTGATTAGAGTCCACCACTGATCTTATTCACCTTCTAATCAATAAATAGCCATAGTGGTTTTCTCATTCTTCAAACACTTAATAACGGAGAATATATTTTTATAAGTAGTTATCCATTGTTATGAATCAAGTGGTTTATAATAACTTATGAGAGAAAGTGGAAGTTAACTCATGAATAACACAATAGAATGTTATTCCCTCCTTTTCTTAGTTAGAAGTTAACCATGATTTATAGCATGGGAAAGTTGTGTGAGTATATAAATAAGATTTTTCATTCAGTCACCCATAGAATTTAGTCACTTAAGAGGAAAATCGTTGCATTTTCTATCGAAATCACCATAAACAAGGTTACTTCAAGTTCTAGCCATTGACTAAAAGTAAAATCATAGAGTAAGAACTAGATATCACAATAAAGAACAAAATAATTATGAAAAATAACTTACTTTATATTTAACATATGAAACCTTCATTAATCTACGACACATTTTTTATAATATGTTATTAAAATACAACTTATATTTAAATTATTCATAATGGTTCATGAAGGGTTTGTGAATTTCCAAAGAATATCCCCTAGGAGTGTCAAACCTATTGTTACACAAGGCCTGTTGACATATACCAGAATACCCCAAGTCAGGTCCATAACATCTTGTATATGTACATACACCTAGGTGCATCTATGCTATAGCCACATACAATTCTAGTAATTAGACATGGATGTATTTATTGTAAACCACTCACTCTATCATTCTCCAATATTCTATGAAAATTTTCAATACATTCCCTAATCCTTATACTATTTCCTGGATATGTCCTTAGGGTTATCACTATGGTTTTATAATCATATAATCCATTTTTAAATAATACATTCTATTCAACACCAACTATAGAAATCATATTTCATTAAGCCTAAACATTACATAACATATTGGGAATATATAAACATTATAAAAATAGACGCCTAAAGACCATAATTAGTCTAGTGCCTTTGGTAACGTGGATACACAAAACACTTGTACATAAATTATCTACATCACATATCATATATTTATTATTGAAGAGAACCCTTCCTAGAATCCTAGAAAATAATACAAATCATCATAACCTTGGGTCATGGAAATATTACAAAGGGGTGAGCTCAAATGTATAGTAAGTGTAAATAAGAGATACATGTAAGCATAAATATGAGCACAATGTTATGAGAATGTGATAATTAAAATATAAGATCATACCCTGCATATCAAATGTACTAAAAGGAACAATGGAATGAAGATTTTATGTTCATAATATATGAATCAAAATGAAATAATGATCATATTCCATTTAATAAAAACATAAGAATAAAACGAGGAATTGTGGAAGACGCATAAGCATATAATATTATTTCCATAGTATCAAAGGCATTGATTCCGAGACCATCTTGGTAGTATAGGTTCACTCCCCAAACCATCTTGGAAGTCACGGTTCACTCCCATGTCAATATTGGTAGCATTATTTAAATCCTCACACAATATTCGTATTCACAGTTCACTCCCACTACCGTCTTAAAAGTCAAGGTTCATTACCAAGACCTTATCAGTATATACCATGAGAAATAAATCATTACCCAATATATTGGAGCTAGATATATTACTTAACCCTCTCATATTGAAACCATTATTACATGTTCCACAAGACCGTAAGTATTCATATCATAACCCATGAAATGAAATTAGTATTATAAATATGGAATCATATCATAACCTTTGTTAAGGGACATGTTTTATAATCATTTCATCATAATCACACCATGTGGAATGTTGTAGCTTTCAAAAAAAATTACCCACTAATGAGAAATTGTTTTCATATAAATAATTAAATAAAAACATAATCCATTCGTAGAAATAATATGAATGTAAACACAGAATAATTTCCCCATAATGTTATGAGTAACACCAATATTTGATATCTTATATAGGAATAAATTTTCCAAGGCCTTTCAAAAAATTTATTTACTTAAATATCCTTTATTATAAAAAAACATATTATAGCACACAACCAAATGAAAAAAAAAATAATTGATTTTCATATAACTATTGAAAACATTTTTGAAAACATGGTTTTTTTACAAAATAAAATTCCAACTAAAGAGAGAGAGATAGTAAAATTTTAATAAAAAATAATATCTTAAGAACCAAGGAGTAAACAATTTGTACTAACAGTTGAGGATATCATGGATAAATAGATAAATATGAATCTCATGAGTGTTCTTGAGATATGGATCATCAAATTTCATCAAAGGAATCATAAATGTAAACAATCTCAAAATGTAATGAGATTTTTTCAATAAACTCTTATAACATGGTAACATGGGATCATACTCTCCATGTAAGAAAATTTAATTAAATAAAGGATAATATATAATTAATGGAAGAATATTTATGATAAAAAATGTAAAATTTAAGTACATACACCTCAAAAAAAATATGTGTATAGAAAAACATGGGATTCAAAGAAGACAAATTGAGAATTTTTTTATCGATTTGTCACTTTTTGAAACATAAACCCATTAATTACATTTCATAAAAAGGATAATTTAATACCAATAAATTTTTGTATAATATACATATAATAAAATCATGTTCAGTACATATTCCACCCAATTGGAAAGAGCGGCGAACATATCATGTTTCTCAGATGGATAAACAATGAGATTAAATCCCCTTACCTTTTGTCTTGACTCACTTCATACTCATTCAAGTATATTTTATAATAAATATAAGATTATTATATATATTTTACAGAATCATATTATTATACATAATAACATATATGGTTTTATTATGAACTTATATTACTATCTTGTTAACAATCATATGTTAGGTTTCACTTTGGAAATTATTCACATTGTTCTCTGCATGTGTTTTAATTTGTTATATCCCTGATCCAAATACTTATATCAAGATTATAGAATGTAATTAACTATTTTAATATAATTAATATGACAACCCAACTATTTAATACACACTTAAACATGATTAATTAAATTTAATTTACTTGATACAACATAAAAGATCAAGTGGTCTAGTGTATTTGGGGATTAGGATCTTTACATAACATCTTTGAATATGAAACACAACATTGTTATTGAAAACATCAATTACACGACCACTACATTCCCTTGTACTTAGCATTGCATAGGATAAACTGAGAGAATGCATGAAAATGGGTGAGCTATAATATAAGGCCCCGGCCTTAAACCATACTTAATATTGAATTAAATGTATAATTCACATTGAGGATCTTTTCAGGTTTAGAGTTTTAGAGAATTAGAACATAACTATTACATCTAAAAAGATTAAAAAGTAGACACTTCTACTAAGTTTCCATAAAATAAAAACTCTTAAAAAGAAAAATGTCTAGTTCCATGTTTTAGATAGCATGACTTTCCCTTGATCCCATCCTTGACCCTATTCCGCATTAAGTCCTGTGAAAAACATTTCAAAACAAAACTTGGGGTGAGCATAAAAATCTCAGTAAAGGATACACAAAGAATGAAAAATGTTATTTTATCAAAAAAACAAGTAAACCATGTATACCTTATCAATGTAATACTTTTCACCTTTATTAAGTAGTAAAAAAACTCTTCATTGAATAAAAGTTCATTACTTAACCTTCTGTAACCAAAAGATTACCATAAAACCCATATAAAGATCACATAACATATAAAGGTAACTTGGAAAATAAGAATACTTAAGTGGAATAAACATAAGGTCCACTTCCACACATATCAATTAATGGAATAGCCATTTGGCCAACTTCCATACATACTTAATGGAATAGCCATACGACGGACTTCCATACCCAATGCATGGGAGGTTATAACGGAACCACCCGTCCTGGTATTCACGGCACCACCCGTCATATGGTTTATCACGTAACCACCCATAAAATGTCCAAGTACCATCATTACACATAAAATATTGAAAATATAATCATTTAAATAACAACATTTCATTTGCAATCACAATAAGTAATTCCCAGATATTGAATTGATCAATCCATTTTCAAAAACCATTTAAACGAGATTTTTGAATCAAAGTGTCCCATTCCACTTTGATGTTTTTAATGGAATTATAATTTTCAAAAATTAATGTCCATATAAATAAATACTGAAAACCATTTTTAAAACATGGACATTAAAGATAAATATTTATAATAATCAATCTTTAAAACATTTAAAACAATATTTTTGTTAAATAGTTTTTAACAAAATGAGAGACTCTTGAATACAAATAATAGAGGAATAACATTTAATACGAACATTATAATATCATGGGAATAAAATGATTCATGATATAATATGTCAAAGGACAGTATACACACCATATAAGAGTGAATTGGTGCATAACAACAACTAAGTCTCAAAATAAATGTAAAATGAGATGAAGTCCATTATAAAGAAGGTATCCTTAAATTAAGGATAAATCAATCTCATAATTATGTGTGAAAAATATAAATACACCAAATATATGTGGATATTAAGTGTAAAACAATAAAAGGTTATTCACACATATTGAAAGGATGACATATTCAATAACCACATGTTGAACCCAAAGAAATCGAAATTGGGTTAAGAAGTTCCCTTTGTAAAATTCGACAGCCTGACGGCGTCGCATAAAATTTTACAAAAAAGGTTGATGAGAGAGATAAATGGGGTCTCATCACTTGGAAATAAAATTTACATAAATAATGATATATAATAACACATACCAACATAATATTATGTGAATTCAAAGACATAACAAAAGAAGTCTTTTTAAAAAAAGGACGGTGAAAGGTCCCCTTACCGAGTTGGGTAACTTTCAAAACGTACACCCCATGGAATAAGGGTCATACAATGAGGATGTGAATACCCATAAATGAAATTATACTACACAAAGTGTATAATAATTGGCAGTACATACACCACTAAAAGGAAATTGTGGGAAATGTAGCATAAATCTCACAGGAATAAAAGTGAGATGAAAAATCGCTTACGAAAACTCTACAGCCTAACGACGCCACAAAAATTGATTGATGAGATCAAATAGGGTCTCTCATCATATTAACATAATTTTTACAGAAATAGGAATATAAAAGAACATCCCCCAACATAACGAATAGGAGATTAAAAGAAGTGACATAAATAAGAGTACTTAAAAAGAAAGATAGAGGTTAAATCTCTTACGAAAATTTGGCAGCCTAACGACGCCACTCAAAACATACAATATGGATTGATGATAGGGAATGGGGTCTCTCATCATATGAAGATAAAATTTATAGTAAGATTAATATAAAATAACATCCCAATCATAAGAAATATGAGCCTAAAAGGAATGACATAAAAAAGTGTACTTAAAAAGAAAGAGAGAAGTAGGATCCCTTATCTCGGGTCTGACTTGACTCGATCGTTATTTAATCTCCTGAATAATAAACATGAGTTAATTTATAATTCCTTAAGAACCTTTTTCAATTTCATTATTCCTTTTATATCACTTATTACCATGTCATAGGCATTATTTAATTTAATAATGTTTGTTTTGTCGATACTTGGTTCTTAAGTCGAAAGTGGACTTCTTACAATTACATGTTGTTCGTGTGGTCAAAGGTTCATTATATCCAGAATTGTATTCAGGATGTATATATCATATATATCATATATATCCAGAATATACATTTATTTATAATATTACATAATCATTTAGAGGTAAGAAATTAAATGCACCGTTCATGGAGACGGTAAGTCGTACGTATTCATGAACGCTACTTTCATTTCTTTGTCATATTAATGGAATTAAAACTAAATGAGAGGTATGTATATTTTAATTACAGAATTATATTCATCATTTATATGTAACATACATTATATATATCCATTATAAATATGTACTTATAATAGTACATTACATTTGGGGATAAGAAATGAAATGCACTGTTCATGGAGATGGTAAGTCGTACGTACACATGAACGCTACTTCCATTTCTATTTCATATTTAATGGAATTAAAACATAATGATACATAATAGTATTTTAATTCCAGTATGGTATCATATATAATATCATTAAATATATCCTTTATACGTACCACATATGGTATTAACGAATCAAATCACCTTGAGGGCGCGGTAGTCCTCACTTCCTTAAATGAAGATATCGCGTTTACCCATAATGGAAACCATAAAGGTATGACATAAATGAACAATACAGAAGCTTAAGTAAAACATAAACATATTATATATCATATATAAATATAGTTTCATATTAATGGCCACCTTTGAAGGTGTTAGAATAATGTTGAACAATCATCGTTTCGGGAGGCAGAAATTCGCCATCCACGGAAACAGTATGTTCTTTAACCATTAGATGTAGGTGTGTGTAAGTTTATCTTGAATAAATATTATAAAAACATACTAGTATATTGAAGATACTGTATTTGTTACAAAATAAATTAATAAAAAGAGTTTAGGGGGTTGGAGAAGCAAAATAAAACAAAAGGACTCAAGTGAAGACATTACCTTAAAATCGGGTAACTCCCTTTGATTTGAGCTCAAAGGCTTCCTTGGGAAGACTTATGCCCAAATTGAGGCTTCAAGGAGTAATAGAGGGAAGTGGAGAGACAAAATGGGCAGGGGTTGTCCGAGCCAATGGCTTTGGGAGTTTGGGTAAGGAGGTAGAGTTGGGGGCCTTTTATAAGAGGAGAGGAGGGACACTCTTGTAAAGTTAAAAAATGTTACTTTATTTTCAAAAGAGTTTCGGATTTTAAAGGTCCCACATTGATTTATTTCGAGGATAAGTTGATAAGGGTTCGAAATCCACTCTCCAATAGGTTTTGGACATGTGTAGGTCTTAGATATTACGTTATCTTTCCATTTTATTTAAATCGTTAATTAATGTGGCCATCTCTGCATCATCATGATGTCATAAATAATTTAATTTATGTAATGTCTAAAAATTATAAAACAAATACTATGATGTAGTAAATCTTTTTATCTTTCAAATTAATATTTATTGTCAATAATATGACTTGTATAACCCCATGTAAAAATTGTTTTAGTAAAACATTTCATGTTTGTGTCATTTTTACTATAACATTAAATAAAAAGATGTTTATGTAATTTTCCAACCAAAGTTGCTCCATGGGGTCCCCAAGTTGACACATGGATTTTCTTGGTCGGACATGACACATCCAATATGGGTTGGAATGTTTCTAGGTCATTTAAGTTATTTAAAACATTATTCTTACCTTAAACTACACTAATTACTTCTAATCGCGATTAAAAACTTAATAAGATACTATTCACCAAAAAATTATTTTAATCCCATTGAACCACATTTTACTTCTTAATTACAACCATGTATGTTGGATTTTTGAAATTAGAAACACAAATATGGAAAAATTTCATTTAAACAGAAAAATCAGTTTTTATAAGTACCACTTACTGGTTTCACTATTCATCAAAAATTGAAGTTTTTCAGAAAAATACCAAAACTTCACCCAAAGATATATTTGATATTCCAAATTAAAAAATGATGTCTATTTTACAAAATTAAAAACATATTAGTTTCATTAATTAAATTAATAATTAATTCCCGCTTTCAGAGCAAATAGCGTGTTTTTATGAAACAATAAGTATCAAAAGATTGACAGTAGTTTAAGTCCAATTTCAAAGTGAAATTAATTCCAACGACCAATATTGTATTAAATGGAAAAAATATATTCTAATTTTACTTTAAAACCAATTCAAAATATAATCTAATCATATAAATAAATTAGATTAAAAAGAGGTTTTGAATTAAAATACAACATTTTTCACTATTCATTAAAAATTGAACTTTTTTGGAAAAATATCAAAAATTTACACAAAGTAAATTTTGATGTCCTGATTATAAAGAAGAGTTTTATTTTGTCAAATATAACACATAATATTGTCAAAAAGTGGATTTAAAAGAGGTTCGCCATCAAAAGGCGTTTAATCGACCTTTTAATGAATATTAGAATGTTTACGCTTAAAATTGGATTCATTCACATTTTTAATTTTCTAACATTTATTATAAAAAGTAAAAATATTTGAAAACATATATAATAATTTTGTAGTAAGTTATATTCATTCTCTCCATTACAATGGCTAGGCGTTAACTACCATTAAAAATAATATTATTTTATTATTAGAGTGCAACGTAAGATTCCCAAGAAACTCGTTGTTGCGTATTGGGTACGCCATCGAGCATAGCATCCCCTTTAAAGTAATATTAATATTTTATTAAAAAATATGGATAAATATAAAGATGTCATATTATTTATTTACCTGGGGTGTTACATCCTTCCCCCCTTTTGGGAATTGCGTCCTCGCAATTTTAAAATTGGGCATAGAAACATCCTTGAAAGTCCCACATTGGAACAAGAGTCGGTAAAATAATCACCTTAAAATAAAGAAAGATAAGTACAAAGGTCACCCGAGTTAACCCATACGAGGATTCCAAGTATGAAAATATGGACATGGAGGAAAAAAACAAAGGGTCATGTTCTGATGGAGAGTGATAGAAAACATGTTTAAGAGAAAGTTAACCACAAGAAAATCACAAACATGTGATGGGTTAAACAGTATTAGATTCCCCAGTAGGAAAGGTTGATAGACAAAATTTTTGTTTTAAGTTACTTTTTATTGAGGAATTTATTCATAAGGAAACATAATCACTTATCATGTTGACTTTGAAAATTTATTAGATTCCTTACAAAAACTCATATTTTCTCCAAAATACGAGTATTTAAGAAGGCTTGTTCACATTAAGAGTACTATAATCAACTTCTAGAGAATCACCTAATCCACAAAAGAGAACTATATACTTCCCATGTCTTTAGACTTTAACCAAAACCAAAACCAAAAAGGTTAGTACAAGATCAGATAATCCAAAAAAGGATAACCCTTTATAAAAACAAAATCTATTATTAACCTCAAAAATTTGTCCAACAAAACCCAAAGTTCAACGAGGACCATTTGATAATCAATTTGACCATAAAATTCTTCAAAGTAAACCAAAATAAGATTGAAACCCAAATATTTGAAGGATTTAGTCACCTAGTCTTCCAAGTTAAATCATAACATTTATCTCCAAACAACATCAGTTTCTCTTAATGTCTCGTATTGAAAAGTAATTAACCTAATCTCATATCCTCCATGATAGGTTTATAAATTTCCATAGATAACCCAAAATCAACTTACAATTAATTCATAAAATCATCAAACTAAAAAGAATCAGTCAAACTAACCAGGGACTTCACGTAGTCCAGTGGTAGGTGATAAATACCAGTTGCACTTTGGTTGTGGGTTCGATTCCCGCAGCTTTGTCTGACACGACGGGTTATCACACGGTCTGTGTGTTTTCCTTTTTCCAAAAATATATAATTCTAAAATTATTCCCCAAAAAGAGATAAAATCATCAAAAATAACCATAACATAATTTAACCTCAATTTTATCTCAAGCCTTTCACTTCCATCATAACATATAGTAACCCATAATTACCGCAAAAGTAGGGATCATATAAACCCAAATGGTTCTTTATAACTTTGTCCACAAAAGAACAGATAACTATTCCCTGAATAAAATTTTCATATATTAAACATTAGGGTTACACATACTATAAAAAGTCTTCTAATGTAACCCCATCATCAAAAGAGACTTAATACTCTTAAGAATTTCACCATAACTCTTGAAGCCCTTATATGTTGACATCTTACTCATTCAACATTCTTCATCATCCATTAACCATTCCTTTCCAACTAATTCTGAAATAATTATTTCCTACAAACAAAATCATGAATCCTATCCTAAGATTCCATAATAGGAAAACAATAGTAATGAAATAATCCATACCTTTGATTGGTCATTTTCAGTTTCTTTATCCTCAATCGTAATGGCATTAGGTATTGGTAAACGAACATTTGTACGATCATGGTGATCCCATTCATGAAACTTCTTCCTAGGAAATGTGTTTGCATAATTACCATGCACACCATATTTAAAGTATTCAATTGATCCCTCAGAAATAACTTCTGTCCCTTTCCTCGAGTCAACTGGATGCTTCCTTTTTCCATGGAAGGTTCTTGCTTTATGACCTTAATTTCCACATCTATAGCATATTTCTGTCCCTTTGAAACATTTTCCTAGGTGTTTCTTTCAACGTCTATGACACATAGATTTTTTGAACACACATACCTTTATGATTATTACCTGTATTTCCGTAGGGATTTGTTTCTCGCATATATGATTCCTTATAGAAATCACCAAGGTTTAGGTGGTCAATCATGACTCCAGATAGTTGGTTGAGGATAAACACAAGAGTTCTCATTGCAGCTCCCAAATCATTCAGTTGCTCGCTCAGAAAACTGTCACGGTTTCCTTCACATCCACCCTTACCTTGGTGCCTGCTAGATCCATAAATTTAGTAAAACCAAAAAGGGCCAGTGTGAGTATAACAACAAAACCATCATGTACTAATGAGGAAGATATACTTACTCATTCACTTTATCTAAAAACTATGACTCTTTCTGAAATCCTAACCATTATGGTCATGTCACTTATGCTTAAAGCATAACCTAACCTCTAAATTTATCTAAACCGACCTCTGATACCAACTATAAGGCCCCGACCATAAACCTTACTTAATATTGAATTAAATGTATAATTCACATTGAGGATATTTTCAGGTTTAGAGTTTTAGAGAATTAGAACATAACTATTACATCTCAAAAGATTACAAAGTAGACACTTCTACTAAGTTTCCATAAAATAAAAACTCTTAAAAACAAACATGTCTAGTTCTATGTTTTAGATAACATGACTTTCCCTTGATCCCATCCTTGACCCTATTCCAAATTAAGTCCTGTGAAAAACATTTCAAAAAAAACATGGGGTGAGCATAAAAAGCTCAGTAAGGGATACACAAAGAATGAAAACTGTTAGTTTATAAAAACAACAAGTAAACCATGTATACTTTATCAAAGTAATACTTTTCACCTTGATGATGTATTAAAAAAAACTCTTCACTGAATAAAAGTTCATTACTTACCCTTCTGTAACCAAAAGATTATCATAAAACCCATATAAAGATCACATAACATATAAATGTAACATGGGACATAAACATACTTAAGTGGACTAAACATAAGATCGACTTCCACAAATATCACTTAATGGAATAGCCATTCGGCCAAATTCCATACATACTTAATGGAATAGCCATACGGCCGACTTCCATACCCAATGCATCGGAGGTTATAACATAACCACCCGTCCTGGTATTCATGGCACCACCCATCATATGGTTTATCACGTAACCACCCGTAAAATGTCCAAGTACCATCATTACACATGAAATATTGAAAATATAAACATTTCAATAACAACATTTCATTTTCAATCACAATAAGTAATTCCCAGATATTGAATTGATCAATCCATTTTCAAAAACCATTTAAAAGAGATTTTTGAATCAAAGTGTCCCATACCACTTTGAAGATTTTAATGGAATTATAATTTTAAAACATTAATGTCCATATAAATAAATACTGAAAATCATTTTGAAAACATGGAAATTAAAGATAAAAATTTAGAATAATAAATCATTAAAACATTTAAAACGATATTTTTGTTAAATAGTTTTTAACAAAATGAGAGACTCTTGAATACAAATAATAGCGGAATAACATTTAATACGAACATTATAATATAATGAGAATAAAAGGATTCATGATATAATATTTCAAAGGACAGTATACACACCATATAAGAGTGAATTGGTGCATAACAACAATGAAGTCTCAAAAGAAATGTAAAATGAGATGAAATCCATTATAAAGAAGGTATCCTTAAATTAAGGATAAATCAATATCATAATTATGTGTGAAAAATATAAATACACCCAATATAAGTGGATATTAATTGTAAAACAATCAATGGATATTCACACATATTCAAAGGATGACATATTCAATAACCACATGTTGAACCCAAAGAAATCGAAATTGGGTTAAGAAGTTCCCTTGGTAAGACTCGACAGCCTAACGACGTCACATAAAATTTTACAAAAAGGTTTGATGAGAGAGATAAAGGGGGTATCATCACTTGGACATTAAATTTACATAAATAAGGATATAGAATAACATATCCCAACATAATAGTATGTGAATTAAAAGACATAACAAAAGATGTCTTTTTAAAAAAAGGAGGGTGAAAGGACCCCATACCGAGTTGGGTAACTTTCGAAACGTACACCCCATGGAAGAAGGGTCATACAATGATGATGTGAATCCCCATAAATGAAATTATACTTCACAAAGTGTATAATAATGGGAAGTACATACACCACTCAAAGGAAATTGTGGCAAATGTAGCATAAATCTCACAGGAATAAAAGTGAGATGAAAAATCGCTTACGAAAACTCGGAAGCCTAACGACACCACAAAAAATGGATTGATGAGATCAAATAGGGTCTCTCATAATATTAAAATAATGTTTACAGAAAGATTAATATAAAAGAACAACCCCCAACATAACAAAGATGATCTTAAAATAATTGACATAAAGAAGAGGACTTAAAAAGAAAGAGAGAGGTTAAATCTCTTACGAAAATTCGGCAGCCTAACGGTGCCACTCAAAACATCCAAAATGGTTTGATGAGAGAGAATGGGGTCTTTCATCATATGAACATAAAAATTACAGTAAGAGTAATATAAAATAACATCCCAATCATAAGAAATATGATCTCAAAAGGAATGACATAAAAGAGTGTACTTAAAAAGAAAGAGAGGAGTAGGATCCCTTACCTCGGGTCCGACTTGACTAAATCGTTCTTTAATCTCCTGAATAATAAAATTGAGTTAATTTATAATTCCTTAAGAACATTTTTCAAGTTCATTATTCCTTTTATATCACTTATTACTCTGTCATAGACATTATTTAAGTTAATAATGTTTGTTTTGTCGATACTTGGTTCTTAAGTCGAAAGTGGACTTCTTACAATTACATGTTGTTCGTGTGGTCAAAGGTTCATTATATCCAGAATTGTATTCATGATGTATATATCATATATATCATATATATCCAGCATATACATGTATTTATAATATTACATAATCATTTAGAGGTAAGAAATGAAATGCACCGTTCATGGAGACGGTAAGCCGTACGTATGCATGAACGCTACTTTCATTTCTTTGTCATATTAATGGAATTAAAAATAAATGAGAGGTATTTATATTTTAAATCCAGAATTATATTCATCATTTATATGTAAAATTCAATATATATATCCATTATAAATATTTACTTATAATAGTACATTACATTTGGGGATAAGAAATGAAATGCACCGTTCATGGAGACGGTAAGCCGTAGGTATGAATGAACGCTACTTCCATTTCTATTTCATATTTAATGGAATTAAAAAATAATGATAAATAATAGTATTTTAATTATAGTATGGTATCATATATAATATCATTAAATATATCCTTTATACGTACCACATATGGTATTAACGAATCAAATCACTTTGAGGGGGCGGTAGTCCGCACTTCCTTAAATGAAGATATCGCATTTACCCATAATGGAAACCATAAAGGTATGACATAAATGAAAAATACAGAATCTTAAGGAAAAAATAAACATATTAGATATCATATATAAATATATTGTCATCTTAATGGCCACCTTTGAAGGTGTTAGAAGAATGTTGAATAATCCTCGGTTCGGGATGCAGAAATTCGCCATCCACAAAAACAGTGTGTTCTTTAACCATTATATGTAGGTGTGTGTAATTGTAGATCTAAAACTTCTTATAAAAACATCCTAGTATATTGAAGATACTGTATTTGTTACAAAATAAATTAATAAAAAGTTTTTAGGGGGTTGGAGATGCAAAATAAAACAAAAGGACTCAAGTGAAGACATTACCTTAAAATCGGGTAACTCCCTTTGGATTGATCTCAAAGGCTTCCTTGGGAAGACTTCTTCCCAATGGGAGGCTTCAAGGAGTATGAGAGGGAAGTGGAGAGACAAAATGGTCAGGGTTTGGACCAGCCAAAGGCTTTGGGTGTGTGGGTAAGGAGGTAGGGGTGGGGGCCTTTTATAAGAGGAGTGGAGGGGCACTCTTGTAAAGTTACAAAATGTTACTTTATTTTCAAAAGCGTTTCAGATTTTAAAGGTCCCACATTGATGTATTTTCAGGATAAGGTGATAAGGGTTAGAAATCCACTCTCCAATAGGTTCTGGAAATGTGTAGTGCTTAGATATTACATTATCTTTCCATTTTATTTAAATCGTTAAATAATGAGGTCATCACTGCATCATCATGATGTCATAAATAATTTAATTTATGTAATGTCTAAAAATTATAAAACAAATACTATGATGTAGTAAATCGTTTTATATTTCCATTGAATATTTATAGTCAATAATATGACTTGTATAACCCCATGTAAAAATTGTTTTAGTAAAACATCTCATGTTTGTGTCATTTTTACTATAAGATTAAATAAAAAGATATTTATGTCATTTTCCAACCAAAGTGGATCCATGGGGTCCCCAAGTTGACACATGGATTGTCTTTGTCGGCCATGACACATCCAATGAGGGTAGGACATGTTTATAGGTCATTTAAGTTTATTAAAACATTATTCTTACCTTAAACTACACTAATTACCTCTAATAGCGATTAAAAACTTAATAAGTTACTATTCACCAAAAAATTATTTTAATCCCATTGAACCACATTTTACTTCTTAATGACAACCATGTATGTTGGATTTTTGAAATTAAAAACACAAATATGGAAAAATTTCATTTAAACGGAAAAATCAGTTTTTATAAGTACCACTTAGTGGTTTCACTATTCATCAAAAATTGAAGTTTTTCAGAAAAATACCAAAACTTCACCCAAATATATATTTGATATTCCGAATTCAAAAATGATGTCTATTTTACAAAATTCAAAACATATTAGTTTCATTAATTAAATTAATAATTAATTCCCACTTTCATAGAAAATAGCGTGTTTTTATGAAACAATAAGTATCAAAAGATTGACAGTAGTTTAAGTCCAATTTCAAAGTGAAATTAATTCCAACGACCACTATTGTATTAAATGGAAAAAATATATTCTAATTTCACTTTAAAACCAATTCAAAAGATAATCTAATCATATAAATAAATTAGATTAAAAAGAGGTTTTGAATTAAAATACAACATTTTTTACTATTCATTAAAAATTGAACTTTTTTGGAAAAATATCAAAACTTTACACAAAGTAAATTTTGATTTCCCGATTCTAAAGAAGAGTTTTATTTTGTCAAATATAACACATAATATTGTCAAAAAGTGGAATTAAAAGAGGTTCGCCATCAAAAGGCGTTTAATCGGCCTTTTAATGAATATTAGAATGTTTACGCTTAAAATTGGATTCATTCGCATTTTTAATTCTCTAACATTTATTATAAAATGTCAAAATATTTGACAAACATATATAATCATTTTTTTGTTAGTTCTATTCATTCCCGCCATTACAACGGCTAGGCGTTAACTACCAATTAAAATAATATTATTTTATTATTAGAGTGCAACATAAGATTCCCAAGAAACTCGTTGTTGCGTTTTGGGTATGCCATCGAGCATAGCATCCCCTTTAATGTAATATTAATATTTTATTCACAAATATGGATAAATAAAAAGATGTCATATTATTTATTTACCTGGGGTGTTACATATAAAGCCCAGTAAGGTAAGAAACATGGAATAACATGAGGAATATAGTACATGTTAGACAATAGGCATATAAATGGATAACAAGAGAACATTAACTTAAAGTAATGATAAATCATGATAATCATAATATGGAAATGTGGAAAAAACATTTATCAAGATTTTTTCACGAGCCAAGTATCATTTCACATGGAGCATGAGTAAAGCATCATTGCACTTTAATTATTATGAGTAAACCCTCATTTCACTTGATGTATCATGATACTAATCCTTACCCAATTAATTGGAGTGCTATCAGGGCACACCCTTCTTAAACATTTCATTTCATGCATAAGTGTGACACATGGATCATATAACATGGAATCATTCAAAATCACAAGTTATTCCACAGTTAAGAAATGTGTAACACAAACATGAAATAACCATTCAATATATATATGTGAATAATGGTAAATACCCTTGATAGAGACATGGGTATGGTATTCACTACACAAATGATTTTGACTTGGGAAATCACGGTGCAATTTTGGCAGCAAAACAACATGACATAATTTTTTAAAAAAAGGGTTGATGAGAGAGAAAGGGATGCATCATCATATTTACATGAAAAGTAATGTAATTGGTTCATATAGAAACATGTCACAACATATGTAAAGGGATTTAATTCATAATACAAAGGAATTTATTGAATGTAAATGAAGAGACGGAAACTCCTTACGGAATTTCAGCATGGAAACAGGTGTACATGGGAGGCGTTAAATGAGATTGAAAGGGGTATTTAATAATTCAAACCTAAAGAGGTCAATAAGGGTTAGGTGGAGAATTATTACCCAACATTTATAGTTTAAGATAATAGGGCATAACAACATAATTAAATTGAGAAAAATAAGAGAAAATAGGAAATGTCTTACTTGGATGTGTGATTACAAAGGCTTGGGAGAGGCTTGAGAGAGGGTTATTGGGAGATTGGGGATTCTTGGGAGGATTATATAGGGAGGAGGGAAGAGTTTGGTCAAACTAAAAAGGCATTTAGTAAAGAGGAAGTGGGAGCATGGGTCGGTTTATATAGGAAAGGAGAGGGAATTATTTAATATTTAGGTTTCTGTTACCACATACTAAACTAATAAATACAACAAAATAGCCCATGGTTTTTTCCAAAGGGGAGTGGAATACAATATTTTATAATTCCAATGGCCTAACTTCTTAAAATATTGAGGGTGCTTTGGTGGAGGTGAGTCACACCCTCAAGGAAATTCATTTAAAAAGTGAAGATGTTTTATAACTCTTGGAGGGTCCACTAAAGTTTAGTAAAATAAATCAAAAGAAACCTAAAATCACATTATTTTGTTGATAAAACACATATTGGACGAAAATATCATTTATAGTATTTTATTACATCAGTATTGGGTCATTATGATGTCATAAAACACATTATATATTTAAACGGTATTTAATTTTTACCCAAAAATTCGACTGTCTCAGAAAATTATAAAAAATTAACCTTTGGATAATTTCAACACCATGATTCCAAAAATAATATTCATTTTATCTAAATAATTTTCTAAATATGTGACTTTTTACTTTTAAAATAGAAACCAACATTTATTGAAAAATCATGGGTTTTAATAAAAGTAACGTTGAAACCATAATAAATAAAACAATTGCATTCATAAAAGTATACGATCATTTATATTTAAAAAAACTAATTTTATAATAATAATATCATTTTATTAAAATATTATTTAATTCAAAAATCGATTAATTCATCAAAATAGATTTCTCAGTTGAATATTAACTAAAAAATTTATTTGTATATGAAAAACTATTTACGATGTAACAATAATAAAATGAATATATATTAATTATTATATAAAAAAATAAGGCACATATTAATAGTGTTAGGGTCTTGTTAAAAAACCCCTTATAACACCCGCATAAGACTGAAGGGTAAGGTGTGCGATGGTGACAGACTCTTGGGGTGGCTTAGATAGCATTGCTCGAGTGGTAATCTCAATCAACATCCACTTATCTTATAAGTGGTTCCACTCGAGCTTAACATATTCAAGATCAACGTTTGCTTGGTCAAGAGTGAATCCCAATTAGGCCACGTCCTTTCTGAGCTCCAAAAAAGGGGATTCATATGGGGAAAGTCTACTGGATGAGTCTATCGCTTCCTTTGTCTGAGTAAATTGGATTTTTTAAACCCCTATATTTATACTAATCATGTGATCACTGTTCAATGGTTATATTAGAAATGGTCACAATTAATAATGGTATTTTAAAATCCAAAAACATAAATCCAATGAAGTTCACATATTACAAAATGAGACATTTAATTAGATCAAAAGGAATTTCCATTAATGAATGTTTGGGTCGTTACAATCATCCACCCTTAAGAAATTTTTCCCTAGAAATTTCTTTTTACCACACTAAAACACAAGTGGGTATATCTACTTCATGACTTCCTCAAATTCCCACGTCACTTATTCAAACTTGTGTTTTCACCACAACACGTTATCTAGGGGAATTGTCTAATTTCACAGCACTTTTTCTTTAGGATCTAAGATCTTCACTGGTTTCTCCTCTAAAGAAAGACCATCCTCCAACTGTACCACCTCTGAAAAGAGTACATGTGAAGGGTCTGATATGTACTTACTTAAGAGAGATACATGAAAGAAATCTTATACATTGGCTATGGTATGTGGTAGTGCTAGTCGATAGGCAACAACCTTGAAACGATCAAGAATCTCAAAGGGGCCAATGTACCTAGGACTTAACTTCACTTTCTATCCAAACCTCGTGACTGTATTCCATGGAGACATGCTTAGAAATACCATATCTCCAACTTCAAACTCAAGTACTCATCGATGGTTCTCTACATAACTCTTCTGTAGACTCTGGACTGCCTTGATATGCTACTGAATAGTTTTCACCTTCTCCACCATCCCATTGACCATTTCTGGTCCTAGCAGCTTACGCTCACCAAATTCATCCCAACACACCGGTGTTCTGCAACTTTACCCAAAAAGGGCTTTATATGGTGCCATTCAGATGCTTGATTGGAAACTATTATTGTATGAGAATTCAACCAGAATAAGATGTTGGTCTCATACTCCTTTGAAGTCCATAGAACATGATTTTAGCATATCTTCCAGTTCATGAATAGTTGCTCAGATTGGCCATCAGTTTGAGGATGATATGCCGTATGGAAGTTTAGTTAAGTGCTTAGAGCATGCTAAAGGCTATTACATAATGTCAAGGTGAATCTCAGATCACGATCAGATAAAATAGATAGTGTTACTATATGCAGCCTTACCACTTCCCTGATATATATCTGTTCTAGTTGATCTAATGAGAAATCCTCCTGAATAGCAATAATGTGTGCAGACTTGGTAAGATGATCCTCAACAACCCAGATTTCATTGTTTCCTTTGGATGTCTATCGATGTCTGGTGAAAAAGTACATGGTGATGTTCTCCCATTTTCATGTAGGTATGGGTAATGGATGCAACATACCCTTAGACTTCTATCTCTCTTCCTACACTTACTGACACACCAGGCACATTGATGTAAATTTGGCGATCTCTTTCTTCATATTATACCACCAAAAGATCTCTCAGAGATCTCAATACATCTTTCTGCTCCCCAAGTGAATAGAGATGGTTGAGCTATATGAGTCATCCAAAATCTCCTAATTTATCTCTAGATCAGATGGTACACAAAATTTTGACCCAAATCTCACAATTCCATCCTTGGCAACCACAAACTGTGAGGATTTCCCATTTTTGATAACATCCACCATTTTTAGATTTTCCTTACCCTTTCATTGGGCATCCTTTATTTTCTCCAAAAGAGATGGTTGAGAAATAATTTGTGAATGGATTGATGATGTTCCCTTATTTATGATTCCCATGTCCATCATCATCAAATCTAAGATGATTAGATCCGTCTCAATTCTCATCAATGATATAATTTATGGGTACTTTCTACTTAGAACTTTTGTCACCTTGTTCTCTTTCCCAGGGTGGTAATGAATTGAGAAATAATAGTCATTAATAAACTCTAACCATCTTCATTGGAACATGTTCAACTCTTTCTTTGTGAATATAAACTTGAGGCTTTTCTAGTCTGTATATATTTCACACTTCTCCCTAAAGAGATAATACCATAAAATTTTTAAAGCGATGATCACTGCAACCAACTCCAAATCAAGTGTTGGATAATTATTCTCATGAACATTCCATTTCCTTGAAGCATAGGAAATGACTTTCTCATTTCTCATCAACAAACATCTCAGTCCCTTATTCACAACATCACTAAATACCAAAAAAAGTTCTCCACTTGTGGGTAAAGTGAGAACGAGTATAGTGATAAGTATCCATTTCAATTCTGTGAAGCTTTCATCACATTCATCACTCCAAGAAAACATTATTCCCTTATGATTAAGCTTGGTATGATGGTTGGATATTTGTGAGAAATTTCTCCAAAATCATAGATAATATCTAGGTAATCCCAAAAAGATACAGATATTTATTATCGATGTTAGCCTCAGCCGTCCCTCTATTTCAGCTTTCTTAGAGGGATCCACAGATATCCCATTAATTGTGATGATATGGCCTAATAATAAGACCTACTTCAACTAGAACTCAAACATGGTGTACTCTACATAGAGATTATCCTTTCGCCAGGTCTCTAGTGGAGTTCTTAGATGCAACTCATGATCATCCTTAGTTTTAGAGTATTTTAGATTATCATATATAAATACTACCAAAAAATTTTCAGGGTAATTTCTAAATACTCTATTCATCAAGTCCATGAATATTGCTGGAGCATTGGTGAGTCTGAAAGCCATTACTATGAATTCATAGTGCTCATATCTTGTACCAAAACCAGTTTTGGGGATATCTTTTTTCTTTACCCTTAATTGATAATATCTCAACTACAAATCCACCATGGAGAAGTATTGTGCTCCACTTAGTTGATTGAACAAGTCATCAATTTGTGGGAGGGGATACATGTTCTTTATTGTGATTTTGTTAATCTCATGATAATAGATTCAAATGATCATTGATCCATCATTCTTCTTGACTACAAAGACTGGTGCACCTCATGCCGAAGCACTTGGGTGTACAAACCCGTTATATAGATTCTCTTGTAGTTGTTTCTTTAGCTCATCAAGCTACAAAACATCGATTCTATACGGATTCTTGGATTTTGGAAACTCCCCATTAATAAAATCAATTGAGAATTAAAACTCTCTAATAGGAGGAAGACCAGGCAATTCCATGGGAAACACATCAGCGAATTCCCTCACAATAGGCATGTCTTCATGAATGGATTCTTCCATGGACTCAATCATCTGATCTAGATACGCATGCTTATAGAGCAGTAATATTCATGCATGAGATAACGGAGATAAATAAGATTCAGCTTCCTCCTTCACTGGTATAGAATCGGAGGTTGATTCTTCATATGGAGAGTGATTTACCTCTCACAGAAATGTATGTTGGATCTATAGAATGAAAGACAATAAATGCCAAGAATTGCATAAAATACCATAAGAGGGAGTATAACAAGGTTCTTAGGGAGGTTCAGTCCATAGATAATGATATGGGAGGATTTAGATTAATGGGATGCAATGATTTCCCCATTTTTCATACTCTCTGACATCTTTACTTCCATTATTTGTGGTGGTTCTGGGATTGTTATACTAAACATTTGGGATATAAAACAATGTGTAGAATTAGAATCAAAAATTACATTCTCTATTAATGAATTAATAACTAGCGTACCTATCACCACTTCGTTTTTGGGGTTCACTTCAGCGGTAGTTATTGTAATAGATCACCCTTGCTGCCTTGGAGTTTGTTAGTTGCCTGAGAAATAACTTGTCTTAGGGAACTAATTTGAAAAGTGCCATAGTTATTTGTAGTTGAAGTAATGACCAATGCAATGAGAGTAAAACGCAGTGTTCCTATCCTCTGTCAGAGCCGCATGTTTTTCTTACCGATAGTTAATAGCCTGGTGCCCTTCACTCCTGCACCTAAAGCATTTCCTTGTCCCTTTCATTCCATTTTCCGGGGTGTTTCTTTCCACACCATTGGAAAGTGGGGTGCTAGATCTTCTTAGCACCATTGGATTTATATATCAGACCACCTGCAATGAAATCCAACTTATGCTTCTTATTCCCATGATACACCTGAGATTATTCGATCTCAATTTCTAACTTGAGGAAAAATCAGACAATTTCCTCATAGTTGTCTAAGTCACAGATCACCAACGCTTTTCGTAGGCTAGGTTTCATCCCACCAAAGAAGTGGTCAACCTTGAATTTTGGGTTATTGACAAAGCTGGATGTGTATCATGCAATCCTTTTGAAGTTTTCCTCATACACTCTGATGGATTCATCATCTTTCTACTTGAGGGAAAGGAAGTCCATTTCTATCTTAAGTTAGAGGGTGCACGAAAAATATTTATCGAAAAACATCTTTCGGAAGTACTTCAATTAAATTTCCTCAATCTCCTCCTTAGGCTTAATATTTTTTATCAACGTCCACCATTGATTATCTTCACCCTCCATATGATAAGAATATAGGAGAAATATCTCTTTTTCAAAACAATGAAGGATGGATATATAATATCTTTTAAACAGATTTGATCAATTGTTTGGAGATTAAGGGATCAAATGATCCATTAAAAATAGGATCCCTTTGTCTCATGAAACTCTTGATAGTGACTTCTTTTTCATGGGGGGGGGGGGGGGTTGAACATTCCACTTCACCCTTGTTTCTATTCAAATCTTGAGTTAACTGATAGAGAAGCATGAAAAAGTTCTTGATTGCTACTTACATAGGATTGGGCATGTCATGAGAACAATCATCACATTGATCTTCACATCAGTTGTTAGCCCGAGTCCTCCTATTACCAGCCATTGGTGGGAATAAAAGGAAAGTTAGGGGTAACAAATAAATGGTAATCCAAAGACAAAATATATAACATATACATTACTTTTATTTCCTTAACTTATGAATCTATAGGCTTCAATCTATGTTATCCCTAATCTACAATCCAACATATATTTATAGGGTGATTTTTACCTCAATAATAGTTCATACCAATCTTATGAATTTACCAAAGAAAATCCCCTAGGAATGTCGTAAACTAGAGTGCAACAAGGCCTGTTTTCGTGCACCAGTTCCTATTCAAGTCTATCTCAAAGCGGTTTTTTCGATTTTTACCCCAAGGATGTGCTAGAGCTGCCTCTACCAGGTCGTATCCAAACAGGGTTGTATTTTCTAGATGAACCACTTACACAATACTCACCAATACATAGAGATGTTTTTATTATACTTATTCTTGTCTCTATGTCTTCACAAGGTTTTTCTAATCCTAATCCCAAAAATAACTAAACCTATCCTATGATACCAACTATGAAAACCATTCTCTTTATTACACACATAAACAAGATTTATTACATTAACTTTAGTAGATAAAAAATAGAAGATCAAGAGGCCTAGTGTATTTGTGGATTAGGATCTTTACATATCAACATAGAACATGAAATACAACATCTTTATTGAAAACTTCTATTACATGACCACTACATTCCCTCGTACTTAACATTACATAGGATAACATGAGGACATGAATGAAAAAAGGTTGAGCTATAAATCCCAGTAAGAGAATAAACATGGAATAACATGAGGAATATAGTACATGTTAGACAATAAGAATATCAATGGAGCATAATATAATCATTAACATAAAGTCATAATAAATCATGATAATCTTAATATAGAAATGTGGCAACAACATTAAACATGATTTTATCATGAGCCAAGGCTCATTGCACCTGGATCATGAGTAAACACTCATTTAACATAAATTATCATGAGTAAAACGTAATTGCACTGGACATATCTTGACACTAATCTTTACCAAATTCATTGGAGGGATATTTGGGCCCACCCTTCTTAAACATTTCATTTCATGCATAAGGGTTCCAAATGGATCATATAACATGTAATCATTCAACATTACAATTCATTACATGATAAAGAAATGTGAAATACACACATGAGAGAACCATTAAATATGTATATGTTCATAAAGGTGAATACCCTTGATAGAGACATGGGTATGGTATTCACTACAGAAATAAGTTTGGCATGGAAAATCATGGTGCAATTTCGGCAGCATAACGATGTGACGTAAAAATTAATAAAAAAATGGTTAATGAGCAAGAAAGGGGTGTATCATCATATTTACATGAAATGGATAGTAATTAATTCATGTAGAAACATTTCCCAACATTTTCAAAGGGATTTAGAATCATAATAAAAAGGAATTTCTTGAATGGAAATGAAGAGAGAGAAACTCCTTATGGAATTTTGGCTTGGTAACAGGTGTAAATGGGAGGCATTAAATGTGAGTGAAAGGGGTCTATCATAAATAAAAAAATAAAGAGGGAAGTATGTGGGAGGTTCAAAATCATACCCCAAAATTTATAATTGAAAACAAAAGTGCATAACAACATAATAAAATTGAGAAAACAAATGAGAAAAGTGGAAATCCATTACATGCAAGTGTAATCCCAAAGGCTTGGGAGAGGCATGAGATAGGATTTTTGGGAGATTGGGGCTCCTTGGGAGGATTATAGTGAGAGGAGGGTAGAGGTTGGTCGAAATCCAAAGGCTTTGAGTAAATAGGAAGTGGGAGATTGGAAGGGTTTATATAGGAAATGAGAGGGAATTCATTAATTTCTAGGTTTGGAAACCACATACTAAACTTTTCAATACCACAAACCAGCCCATGGTTTATTTATAAATGGGAGTGGGAAAAAATATTTTATAAGGAAAATGGCAGAAATTCTTAAAATATTGAGGGTGATTATGTGGAGGTGAGTCACACTCTCAAAGAAATTCGTTTAAAAAATTAAATTATTTTATAACTCTTGGAGGATCCACTAATGTTTTGTAAAATAAATCAAAAAAAACCTAAAATCACATTATTTTAATGATAAAAATATATTGGCCAAACTTATCATTTATATTATTTTATTACATCACTATTGGGTCATTATGATGTCATAAAACACATTATATATTTAACGGTATATAATTTTTACCCAAAAATTCCACTATCTCAAAAAACTATAAAAAATTCACTGTTAGATAATTTCAATGTCTTTATTCCAAAAAAAATATTAATTTTGTCTAAATAATTTTCTAAATATATGAATTTTTACTTTTAAAATAAAAACCGACTTTTATCGAAAAATCCTAGGTTTTGATAAAAATAGCTTTCAAACCGTAATAAAAATTATAATTGAATTATTAAAACTATACGATCATTTATATTTAATAAAAATATGGTTAATAATATTATTATTATTATAATAAAATGTTATATAATTAGAAAATCAATTAATTCATCAAAATAAATTTCTTGTTGAATATTAACTAAAAATACTATTTCAAAAAAAAATATATACAAAGTAACAATAACAAAATGAATCTATATTAATTATTTTATACAAAAATAATTCACATATTCATAGTGATAAGGTCTTGTTACATTCCCCTTATAACACCCTCATAAGACCGAAGGGTAAGGTGTGCGATGATGACAAACTCTTAGAGTGGCTCAGATAACATTGCTCGAGTGGTAATCTCTATCAACTCCTACATATCTCGTAGGCGATTCTACTCAAGCTTAACTTATTAAAGCTTAGCTTGGTCTTGGTTAAGAGCGAATCCCAATGAAGCCACCTCCTTTCCGAGCTCCGACAAATGGACTTCATATGGGGTAAGTCTACTGGATGAGACCATCACTTTTTTTCTGAGTAAATTGAATTTGTTAAAGTCCTATAATTATACTAATCATGTGATCAATATTAAATGACTATATTACCAATGGTAACAATTCATAATGGTATTTTAAAATCCAAAAACATAAAACCCATGAAGATTACATTTTACATAATGAGACTTTTAATTAGACCAAGAGGAATTTCCATTAAAGAATGTTTGGGTCGTTACAATTAATATCCTCTCTATTTATGTTACTATATTCTATATAATAAATAAGTAAGAAGTGGAGTATATAGTTCATGGAGATGATAGTCATACGTACGCATGAATATTATTTTCATTTTAAATATCATATTGAATGAAAGGAAAGAAAAGGACAAAAAGTGTATATTTTTATAATATAATTATTGTATCAATATAATTATATATATCATATAATTTAACTAAATACATCATTAATAAATTCCATGTTGTGTTTTAATAAATCATATTGCTTTGATGGGTGATAGTCCATAGTTCCTCAAAAGAAATTACTGTAATTAAAAAAATAAAAAATAAAAAAGATGTGTGTTGTAATAGGACTAAAGAAGAATAAATGTATAATAATTAAAAAATATGAAATATTTACATATATTTTATATAATAATGTTCATCATGAGTGGTGGTAAAGTGGAATTGAACAATCTTTGTTTAGTGAGGCGGTATTTCACAGTACAAATAAACAATATGTGTAATATCAATTAGAAGGGGGTGTGTGTGATTTTAGGTATAAATATTATCATAAAAACATCCTAATATATTTAGGACACAATTTTTGTCAAACATGAAAAAATTAAATGCATTTTATGGTTGTAGAAGAAAAATAAAGGAAAGGAGGTTGAGAGAATATGATACCTCTTAATCAGGCAACTCCTTTTGGTTTGTCCCTAAAGTATTCCTTGAGCTTTCTTATTCCCAAAAGAAGGATTATAGTAGTTAAGGGAGGTAATTTGGAAGAATATTTGAACTAATTATGGGTGAGAAAATAGTCTTGATAGGTGTGAGTAAATAGGTATACATGGCGGCTTTTATAGGGAAGGATAAGGAAATGCTTGGCATTTTCTGAAAATAAGTTAGGTGTACCCACGTTTTTACATAAAAAAGTCATACAATAAAATAAAAAGTCAAGAATGGAAGCTCAATTGTAGAAAAATAGATAGATAATTTGTGTTTTACAAGTTTATATGTCTATTTGAGCCTTATATTTATGGTTTGTTACTTTATTAACCTATGTTTTCTCTTAACTGATGTATTTAATTTCAATCACTTTCACTAATCATTTTTTCAAAAATAATGTTGAACTTTTTATGAATTATAAATTATTCTGATTAATGATATGGAATCCATTTTTCCAATTTTAATCACAGAATTGGGATAAATAAATTTTAAATTAATCCCACCATCAGGTTGACAATGCGGGGTTTCAAAGTAAACAATATAAAAAGATTACCATGCTTTTACATTCAATTTGAATGTGACATTGGTTAAAATTACCATAATTGGATTAATTGTTAATAATATTATATAACTAATATTTGAAACAAATTTAAAATTTAATTTATTCTCATAAATAAATAAAATCAAAAATCAATTTTTAATTAAAATCAGATACTTTTCACCATTCATCAAAAATGAGGTTTGTTAGAAAAATCCTAAAAATTCACCCTATGTTAATTTTGAACTTATTAATTAAAAATTTATTTTTATTTTATCAAAGAAAATATATAAACATGTCTAAAAGAAATTTTTTTTATTTTATATAGAAGGACATTAAAATCAGTTTATTTAAGAAAATAACATTTTTATACATAAGAGGAAATTACCAAAAATCATATCATTTATTAGAAATATGTTTTATGTAAATAACAAATAATAAAATATATTTTAAATAAAGTTATTCCTATTAATATAAATAATTTTAATGGATAGGTTATAATTATCTCATTAAAATAATTATAGAAAAAGAGATGTTATAATCTATATAAGGATATTGTGATAAATAAAATAGAATACTTTGTGGGTACGGTTGTCTATAAAAAAATGAATGATGTTTACACTTTTTGATTGACAAAATGTAATATAATTAAATAATATTTTACCTTACATTACTCATTTTTATTTTTTATATACATTTATTAAATCTATATTTATTACCATCCATGTAATGTGGATATGAAAAGAGAATAATATCACTTGATGGAGGGGGAAGTTCAAATGTACACACAACCGAATTTATCATCTTCAAATAAATGGTAGGGAGAGATAGATAAACTAATATAAATATATATAATAACAGTTATGATATGATGATTTTATATATTACTTAATTATATCATAATAATAAATAATTAAATATAGTGATGAAAAATGTTATACATCATTTAATGTAGGTGGTATTCAACACGTATTCATGAGGTATCCTTTCATTTCCCATTTGATAGAAATGATCTGTATAATGGTTGTGATATGAAAATAATTAAATCTATGTATATGTATTATAAAAATGTTACTATATTACAATGTCTACAATATAATTCATGGAGTTATAATAAAGAAAATAAAATGAAAGTCCACATTTAAGAGTTATACCGATACTTTGGAAATCCTCTATTAAAATTCACCTTATGGGTTTTTATATTGAATTTAATGAAATAAACAATTCTATAAGAAATGGTAAATTAATAAATTAAGGTATTTGGAATGATCATGGATGAAATAAATGTATAATTTTGTAATAGGAATATAGGATTGGTGTTTCCCTTTTGCAAGTGAGTTAGGTTGGGATATTTTAACTACCAAAACATTAAATATTTAATATGATTATAGTTGATTTAATGTGGATTAAATGTTCTAAATATTCTAATATAATTATTAAAAGGTACAAATATAATCAACAAGTAAATTTTTTAAATGTTTAGTAGTCTTGTAAATCCTTATCATTTGGTTTGACCATGATGCTATCATTGTTTACCCGTAACAATTATAAAAAAATATTCAGCCTTTTAGATTCATTGAAGTAATTTCATAAATTTAAATTTGAATATAAATGAACCATTAATGATATTATTTAATATATAAGATAAAATTGAGTTGATATAAGAATTTTAGAATTTTATGATGATTTAAAAAAAGACTAAATATTAATTAATATAACTTCCATGACTATTCACTTGTGTTCACATTATAGACATAATATTTATAATGGAATTTGATTAATAATACTATAAATATTACTGTTACATTATAATTAACCATTAAATTCATTGAACATCATAATTTATCCAAAACATATCACTTTTATTATTTTTAATACTATTCATATAGTTTTTTACCCTCTTAAATAAGTGATTCATTAGAGAAGAGTAATATTATGAGGAAACTAAACTCCATCTAAAAATAAAAAACATTACTATAATAAATAAATTTTAGTCTATAAAAATTGTTTCATATATATTCACTCATATTTTATTTTTACCAATATCCATACTATCTCAACATTATAATTGAATGAAAGTGAAAAATTATTATTAATATTATCATAAAATAAAAAATTATTTTAATAAATTTATTAGTGAAAAAATACATATTTTTAAATTTAATATGTATATTGTTGACTAAAAATCATCCCTTAATATTTTTGAATGGTTTCAGTTAGTTTATATTCCTTTTCCCATTGATTACTCTTTAGTTATCCTATTTTATCTTATATTATAGTGATAAACTTTTACCATGATGAGAATTCTATATGAATTAAAATGATATTAGAAGATTTAACATATTTAATATTCTTTATTATAAATATGAAACCCATTTTGAAGAATTAAAATATAAGAACAGGTAGATTTATACGTTAATAAAATTATTAAAAAGTGTTGAAAACTATTTCTTGGAGATAAATTTTAAAAATTAACATGATATTATAAAAAAATATAAAATATATTTTATATTTAATTATTTAGATTATGTATTGAAAAATATATTATATCAAACTCATATTAATTTGAAATCAAAATTGGGTAATTAAATTACATGATTTTGTGAAATGGTATGATAGTTTTGAAAAAAATTTCATTTTCTAATATTCACTCGAAAATCAATATTTTCATAAAAGTAAAAAAAATATCCTAAGTCTATAATGAAATTTTTATTTCAATAATTATATTTTTTTTTCAAAATAAATATATTAAACAAGAAAAAATTACTTATAGTATCAACACACAAAATATAATAAAAACCATTTATGAAGAAAAAGTATTTTGAAGCATAAAAATATATTATTCTATTTAGTTTATTAATATCCAAAATAAATTGAATGTTAATTTATTATATTTTAAATATAATATAATTATTTATTTATAATAATTTTATAGTAGTAAAAAATATAAATTACACACAAAAAAGTAATTTTTTTAATCAATTTCGATTTTACATACAAACGATTTTGTATTCAATCAAAATAAGTTAATATTTTATGTCTGAATGATTACTCATATTTTTAAGGAAAAATTTATACACACATTTAATAATAATTTTTTTCTTATAAATACCCACCAAAATTTTTTCTAGGTTATAAAAATTATATTCAAATAATATTGTTTCATATTGTGTTTATTCTTGGGGATGGGTGTGACATACATTATCAAACACAATTTTCTTTTAATATGAACTGAAATATTAGGCTATTAAAGTTCCTATTTAAAGGAAAATAAAAAGAAATTATATTTACAATATTGTACCTTTAATAATTGTCTTAATTTTTTCTCAATTATTGTAACACTAATAGTTGATATATGTTCTCTCATTTCTTGAGATACTACTGAGGTTTTTTGTGTAAATTCAATGCCACTATCTGTGTGATGTTTTTTAATGTAAATAAAATATTCTTTTTGATAGAATATGACGTAAATCAATGGCCAAAAATTATTTCAATTTTTTTAAATAAATATTTTCTAGTCTAGTGTATTTAAGTATTTAGCAAACAACACAAAGTACCTATTTCCTTCTAAGGAATTGGGAATCATTGGAATAGACAAATTTAAATGAACTATCTTCATAAACCATGATGATTTTACAATATTTTTTTATAGTTATTCCTCATTATATTCCACATTTGAAAAAAATATCACATTTAAATTTGATCATATAAAATATTGTGAGTAACTAAAGATACATCATTTTTATGAAGTTCCCTATTTATCATCACCCAAATTTCAAAGCCACTTCTTCTATTAACAATTTTAATGTCCATCAATCATCATTATTCTATTATATTCACGCATTTGGTGAATTTTCCCTTTGGTTTGTCATTAAGTCAAAATAATCGATCATTCTCTAGTTTTTATAGTTCATATCTCTTTATGGATTCCAAGTCATTTCCTAATTACACAATTGTTTTATATATAGAATGTTATGACCTAAACCATTAAACAAGATTTCATCCATCTACCATAAATATTTTCTAAATTCCATGGCCTTATCTAAGAAAGTATATTTGAATCCCCCATTATTTATAGGATAAAGAATTCAAATATTTTTATAATTGATTCCAATGATGAGGTTTTCATTTTTGGTCATATTTAATGTACATCCACTATCCAAAATCCACATTTCTACCTTTTTATTTCCTTTATTTTATTTTCATCCTTGTTGGACTTATTAGTTTTTATTTCATTCAACCTTTAACATTGATCTATCTATTACGGTGGTGGATAAATATATTTTTCATTGATCTGTTTGGAATCCTTTTTTTGTTCTAAGACTAAAAATATATTATGAGTTTTCATCATGTTTATAGATGCTTCAAGCTTCTATATTCAACCATTTTTGTAACCCCAACTTACCTTCTTTTAATATGAAATATTAATTTCCATTTTTCTGAAATGTTCATAGAAAAAAAATATCCATTATAACAAAAAAATGAATAGGAATTTCTATTTTCCTATTTTTCCATTCATTCTCTTGAGAATTATTATATCAATAGGGGAAATATATTGGTTATGTCCAAACATTCCATAGTAGTGAAAATTAATTTTTAGTGACATATTAAAAAATAATACTATTTCTAGATTAATATTTTTAGTACCCTTAAAATCTACTATCTTTTAAGGTGTTGATTAATGTGGGTATTCACCAATCATGCCAAATTTCAGGTTTTTATTATGATATATGATTTTTTAAAATTTACTTTTATTCACTGCACTTTTTGTTCAAATATAATTTATTATCGGGACACCCAATGAGTTTCCATCATGGTAAAAATCCTTAAAATATTTAATATCATAAAAAATGTATGAATTCATTCTCTATCTTCACATATCCTAAAAAACCTCACAACATCAACATCAAGATATTTAAATCTTTTAACTCTTTCTTTTAATGATTTAGATAGTTTAGTTGTTATAAGTCCTATTTGTTTACATTATATCTAAGATTCATATATTTCGTAGGGTTATAGAAATATAAATATTTATTAATTTCTATATCCACTATCAAATATTAATTCAAACCATTGTGATGTATAATTTATATCATGTTTTTAAAAAAAATCAATTACCCTCTTTTTTTATCCCACCATATGCCTATCTTTTAAATGGATACCTAAATTTGAACGTATTGATTGGCTCTACCAAAGAATGTATCACTCTCAGAATCACATTCTTCAACTTTTCATTCAAAATAACCACTATAAACTTTTCATAGAAATATTGATATTAATTTTCCTCATCCACTATAGCTCATGAAATCTTCTTCTTTTGTGAGATAATTTTTTTTATTCTTGAATATTTTACTATGTGGTTTTCTACAATTTTTTTAGGACTTGAAATCTACCTTTTAAAATTTTTCCTCCTCATAATAATATTTAATTCTTTATAAAAACATGGAAGAAACATTCCAATATATACCACGATAGAAATAATAAAATTGATCCTTGTCTCTAAATTTTCCTTTTTTCCACTCTAATGTTTCCGTGAATGAAAGTTCAGTACATTATAAAAATTTTCATATTTTTTTATCCTCTATTATCAGGTGTTTCTATAATGCCTTAGAATCTACAAATTTAGAGTTATCTTATGGAATAGATTGATAATTATTTTTATTTTTCTCTTATAAAATTATATTGCTTTAAAAAATATCCAATGTTACCTCATCCATGAATTTATCATAAAAAACTAAAACCATATCATTGAAATGTTGATGTAGTCTTCTATGTATATTTTTTATAATTTTATGGTTTTCAATATTCTCTTCATGTATATTAATATCTTCCATTAAAAATTTTATTCAATTAGAACATAAATCAATATTGTTATTTGTGTTTAGAAGAAAAAATTCATCAAATTCATTCCATATCACCCATAACTTCTACTATAGAACATTAAAATCACATTTATGGATATTTAGGTATTTTATCACATAGATTGGGAAGTATCACCTGAAATTACTTTACTTTAGATATGGTTATCCAGTAATTTATCCCAATGCCATTATTTCTTGGGCATCAATATCCATCACCACTTAATATATATTTTTTAAATATCTGTTATTTATACATTTTTTGATTCCATGTCTAGTAAATATGAAAACACAAATTCCTAAGTAGTTAATGTAGTGTTTCGTTATATTTTTTTCTGAAATTATATATTGTTCGATTACATAATTAATTCCTATGTAATTAGAAACATATAATGTCATCATGGGATTAATAAATAAAATACTTCACCAAAAAACCCTTTCCCTAGTATAATGTATTATTCCCAATCTAAGAATTTACCTTGAGAGTTGGGGGGTGATCATGTACAATAAGATATGAATCATCATTCATTTATCATGAAATTATTCTCCCCTTCTTGATGGACACCTTCATATCTCAATCACTATTCTCTATTCAGTGAATAAATAAATAACGTATATATGGGGGTCATTACATGGTTTAGTAAAATTGGGAAAATCCATGGAGCATGCAATCAAAATTATACTACATTAGTTTCAAAAAACTACAACGCATTATATATGAATAAAAAAGAGTAAGCCCACATTGACTATATAGACTGACTATCTGAAACATGTTCTATAAAACACTAGTCTTCCCCAGGTATAGTTTTTCACCAGTCATGTTAAAATGATATTAATATTTAAAAAAAGACTGATAAGAATATATATATGAAATGTCGTTTTCAAATATCATAACCAAATGAAATTAAAGAGAGAATAAATTATTGAAAGTATTCATTTAATCCTTATGGTTTATAGATCATTACTAATAATCCATCCATACTATGAGAACAATGAAAATACTTTAATTTAAATAACAATTTTCATCTCTATTATGTTTATTATTGAGTCTCAATATTTTGGATTGAATCTATAACTATTCATAACTACGCTAACCCTTGAATCTTAATCAAATAGTATTGATTAATCCGTAATAATTAAATATTTTTATATTACTCTAGGTGTTATCATTAGTTTCTCAATATCAATTATGTTCCTTTAATATTTGTCATAAACCTATAATCTTGAATCACTACTCATTTATTTTTGTTTCGACTTCATCAACTATTTATTTTAGAAACTATTACTTCATGGTGAGATCTAGTTATTCAGAGTGGTAAATGTGAGTTAACTTATCATTGTAGTGTGAAATCATCCATCATGTAATGATATTTGTAACACCCGAGTCTTTTATGTTATCATCAAAGGAATATTTTTCTACACAAAACTTGCTTGGCTTGCTTAACACGAAATCATGACCTTCCTCGATAGCTTGCGTCGTACGCAATATCGAGTTTCACTAAACAACAATATGCTATTAAAATAAAACTATTCGTTATGAATAGTAAAAACCAATTTTTAAAATTTTTAAAATTTTATTTCTCAAAATGGACTTCATTTTTGCATTCGGAATATCGAAATTAGCCTAGGGTGAAATTTTGGTATTTTTCTAAAAACTTTCAATTTTTGATGAATAGTGAAACCACTAAGTGGTAGGTTAAAAACTGAATTTTAGATAAAACTTAATTTTACCGCTTCTGTGAATGGAATTTCAAAAATCCGACAGACACGGTTAATATCAAGGACTAAAATGTGTTTCAATGAGATGAAAATAATTTTTGGTGAATAGTAACTTTTTACTTTTTTTTTACCACGGTTAATAGTAAATAGGGTAACTAAGGGTAAATATGATATTACTATTACCCTAACACATGTCCTAATTCTATTGGATAAGTGTAATTCGACCAAAAACAACCTTATGAATATAAAATGTCCATTTAGGTCCACTTGGATTATATTATGACATTTAATATTATTTTATTTAATGAATAGTTAAAATAGTTAAAATCAAAGTTTAATAACTAAAATATTTTTAATATGGGGTTATATATAAGATAAATTCGACTATAAATATTAATTAGAAAGCTAAAAATATTTTCTACATAATGGTAGTTTATTTGTAATTTTTAGACATTAAATAATTTAATTTATTTATGACACAATGATGATGCAGTAATTATCTTATTAATGAAATATTGACATAATTGATGTTATAAACACCAAAATAAATGTAATTTGAGACTTTTTATGAATTACACTAATTTTCTAGGTTAATATGATATATTATTGTTGATTTAATCAACTTGGTTCGAACATATAATTCTGTTTTGACTTTCACAAAAATCATATATCAAATAGTGTCAAAATTGACACAAAATAGTTTTTAAATAAAATATTATATTATTAATTGTTATTTTATTCCTAAATATCTGAGGTTCGGCCAAATGACTTAGATAATGATATATATATTAATTATAAACAATTTGGGGTTCTCTTGGCATGTTATAGTAAGTGTATTAACCATATAGTGAAAGAAAAAAAAGACACGGTAAAAGTTAAATTATTTAACTTAGAGTTAAATCTAATTGATAAGGTTAAAATAATACCCTAAACTTGTCTAATTCCTATTGGTTGATAGGATTTCGACCCTTCCCCACTTTAGCTTCGAAATAAGACCCTTTGGAACCATTATAAACTGATGTTGACTTTAATATAAAATAATATTTTGAGATATTCCTAAGGTGCCCCTCTCCTCCCTTATAAAAGGGAACCTCCTCCCCCTCCTCCTCACTCCAATTTGAGCACTCAAGATCAGCCAACCCCTGCCATTTTCTCCTCTCCACTTCCCTAGAATAATCCTAGAGGTCCTGGTATTCTTAAAAGACCAATATTAGTTCCCTAAGTGGAGGATTCAAAGAGGCGTTCCAAAGAAGAGGTAATATCTGTTACCGATCTTTTCAATTTCCTTCTTCTTCAACTTCTTCTTCTTTAGTTGTTTCATGATAAATTAATAACATCAGTATTACTTACATACTGATATGTTATTATAAATATGAAACAACCCTAATTCACCTTCTATCCATCCTATGGGAAAATGAAATCACCGCGCGTGCGTTCGTACGGAATACCTTCTCCACGCCGTGGTGTAATCTATTTTCCACCACCACCTTACAAGGATGGGTATAATGGTGTAATGAGTAACTATTTATGATTATTATAAAGTCATATTGATACTGAAACAATATACATATACTCCAATACAATTCCATGATCATAGGAACGATATCATCACTCGTGCGTACGTACGGAATAACGTCTCCACGATGTGATGCGACTCGTTTTACATGATCATAATTACATAGTAATTATATAAATGAATTTAATGAATAAATATGATATATGTTACACTAATACCATTCTGTATATAAGGTATCTATAACCTTAAAAGAAGAATAAGAATTTATTCGGCAAAACACGCATAAGAATAAAAGGCAATAAAGACCCGAGTAACAAGTAACATTGAAATATTACTAACAAGAAGCTAAGAATATGACCATATATGATATCATATCAATATGTATGATTCTGGAATAAGTCAATAACATTATTTAAACCATTATACAAGAGCTTCGTACACATACAAAGCAAATCGGACCTAAGGTAAGGGAAATATCACAATCTCATTTTTATCCGAGATTGTTTATTTGTAAGTATTTACTGGGGTGTATTTTATCATAAAAATTCATGTTTAATAAATATGTAATATTATTTCCATCCACCTAAAATGGTTTAAATCCATTTTTACACTTCGGTGAGTTTTTAGTAATATGTATGAAAGGAATCTTTTGTCGTTTTTCGTACGAGGTACTTTTTGACTTTTACGACAAAAGTACGAAGAATGTTTTTTTAACTTATACGGCATGAATGGATTTTTAAAACATTATTTCCAAGAATCTTCCTTTAATAGTTTTCAAGTTTATTTTTAATCAAATTATTTTATTTTAAAGTCGTATGACATGTTATGAAAGGAAAAATGTTTTTGAAGTAGAAAGGATATTTTTCTCAAGAATGGAGTTAAAGTATTTTATCAAAATTATTTTCCATCTAAGATAATAAAAGGGTTCTGTTTTTATACCTATTATTACATTGATTTGATTATGTTGTGAGGGAATTATTTTTATGAATTCATTTACTTTATATTATTTGTTTTATGATGTCATGATGTTTCAAGAATCCCATTTTTGTTACATGTGTTATGCGATGATGTATGATTTATGATTATGTGGCACACATAAGAAAGGATTCATTATAAGATGGGTGGGACCTATATCTCCCTCCAATGCATTGGGTAAAGATTTATATCTCATGAGATAGACATGGCTGGAACGGAAGGTAATTTCGGTTCAGTGAAACAGGACTGAAACGAGGAGTGAACTCGGTTCAGAAATGGACTTTGTCCGCTAAGATAGTCTTCTCAATGAGTCATGACTAACAATAAATGATTTTCCATGACTATGTGTGCATGCCACAAAGTTTCAAGTTTCATGTTATGATTATGGGGATCTCATTTTCACTTCTATGATTTGTTCCATGTTAAGATATTATGATCTCTTTTGCAGGTTATGATTTTCAAAAAGATATGATATGATTTTTATTTCCTTTATTTTCCCTTGCTGAGCATTTGAGCTCACCCTTTTATGTTTTCTTTTCCCCAGGTCAGGAATATGGATATTAGGTAGAATATGCTAAAGGGACCCTAGATATGATGAAATAAATGGGAGACACTGTAGAAGATTTATGAACTAGTTGTTTATGTTTCCCAGTTTCTAAAGACACTATACCTATACGGTCCATTGTGGTTTTGTCATATGTTGTAATAAGTTTGCTTCAATTTTGAAGTATCAACAATGTATGTAATGTATGGGTCGTTATAGTTGGTATCAGAGGGAGGTTATAGTCAACCTTTGGAAACTAGGATGTGAAAGCCTTAGTAAGAACCCTAAGGATAAGTCTAAGCATAGAACACAATCTTAGTGTTTTAGAAATGGCCATGAATAACCTAGGATAAGACCTTAAGTGTGAAATTTTATCCTTGATTATGTGGTTTTCCTATTATAATTAGTGTTTCTCACACTATTCTTCTTGGTTTTAGTCAATGGTTGGAACCCGAACGAACCGTGTTAATGCGGAATGCGATGGGAAATGCAATGATTGTCCCCCTAAGCAACCAAACGATATGGGAGATGGAATGAAAAATCTTGTAGCCATGCTCACACAACTTTCTCAATCTATGAATCATGCAGGACTTCCAAACGAGCAAAGGAAGGAGCAACATTCTGTTGAATCCTTCATGAGGAAGCGTCCACCTTCTTTCAGTGGGTCTACTGATCCATTAGTTGCTGAACAATGGATTAGTACTACTGAAAAGATATTTTCAGTTCTTCAATGTTCTGAACATGATAAAGTCATCCTAGCAGTGTATCGTTTGGAAGGAGATGCTGATCAATGGTGGAATCTTATTAAGAATACGAGGCAAAGGGATGAAATTGAGTCTATGGAATGGGACGAGTTCAAGAACTTATTTTTTAATAAGTACTTCCCTCGTATTCTCCGAACAAAGATGGAGAAAGAGTTTCTTGAACTGAATCAAAGGGATGATGAATCTGTTGGTACCTATGAAGAAAATTTTACAAGACATGCAAGGTATGCTTCTGGTATTATTATCCAACCTGAGAGTAAGATCGATCGATTCTTTAGTGACTTAAAACCAAGTCTTCGAAGGGCGTTAGCCATAAGGGACTTCAATAGCTACGAGGAAATCGTTCGATGTACTCTCAAAGTCGAGATGGAGAATGGAGTAACCCATCAGTCACATGGGTTTGATAAGAAGAGGAAGATGGAATTCAAAGGAAAATCTAAAGAGCACACTGAAAAGAAGATGAGCTTTCCCTTATGCTCAAAGTGTGGAAAGAAACATGGAGGGAGTTGTCTTAAAGGGACAAGTAAATGTTTCAAATGTGGAAAGGAAGGTCATCGGGCATTTGAATGCCGCGATAACGGGAAGAAGATGTCTAATGATGCAAACAAAGGAAAAGATACACAGAATGAACCTACTACACTTCAATGTTTCAAGTGCAAGGAGATGGGGCATTATGCCAATCAATGCCCAAATCCAAGGGTTGATGATGATGGTCGACGTCAACAAAATCTTAAGGCTAAATACAAAGGAAAGTCACATGCAATTTCTATCAGTGATGTGGAGTATGATAACGAAGTGGTGAAAGGTACACTTACAATCCACTCTAAAGTAGCAAATGTTTTATTTGATTCTGGATCCACCCACTCTTTTATTTCTGAAAAATTTTCTAAGGGTATCACCGTACTACCTCAACAATTAGATGTTGAGTTAGCTGTGACAACACCTAATGGCACAACAGACGCATCAAAAGTTTATAATTCTTCTCCGATCTAAGTTTGTGGGAAAGTGCTTCCTGGAAATCTTGTGATCCTTCATTTAGTGGAATTTGATGTGATTCTTGGCATGGATTGGCTTTCTCTACATGGATCTCATATCAATTGCCAAAGAAGGGAAGTCACATTTCATATTCCAGATCAATCTACGATCGTCTATCAATGCAAGGATGAATATAACATTCCAGTGGAAATTTCTTCCATCTTATGGGTCTTGATTCCACTAAATGAAGGTTATTTATCTCAAATGGTTGGTGAGAAACTCACGATTAAGAATATGCCCATTGTACGGGAGTTTGATGATGTTTTTCCGGAGGAATTACCAGGTCTTCCACCAAATCGTGAAGTTGGGTTTTCAATAGAACTCGTACCGGGCGCTTTGCCAATTTCAAAGACACCTTATAGAATGGCCCCAATTCAGTTGCATGAATTGAAGAAGAAACTCAAAGAGAATCTTGATAAGGGATTCATACGCCCTAGTGCGTCACCTTGGGGAGCACCTATTCAATTTGTTAAGAAGAAAGATGGATCAATGAGACTCTGCATTGATTATTGAGAACTTAACAAGATCACTATCAAGAACAAATATCCTCTCCCACGCATTGATGACTTATTTGACCAACTACGCGGAGCTCAATACTTTTCCAAGATTGATCTTCATTCAGGGTATCATCAATTAAGGGTCAAAAGGGAGGATATACCAAAGACGGCTTTCCGTACAAGGTATGGACACTATGAATTTATAGTGATGCCATTTGGTCTTACTAATGCCCCTGCTATCTTCATGGATCTAATGAATAGAGTCTTTAGAGACTATCTTGATCAATTTGTGGTAGTCTTTATAGATGATATTCTTGTCTATTCAAAGAGCAAGGAAGAGCATGAAGATCACTTGAGAATTATATTGAAGACCCTAAGAAAGGAGAAGCTTTATGCCAAATTTACCAAGTTTGAATTTTGGCTTAAAAAAGTTTCATTTTTTGGTCACATAATCTCAAAAGAGGGGATATCTGTGGATCCAGCAAAAATAGAGGTTATCAAAAGATGGTCGAGACCAACAATAGTAACTGAGATCCGAAGTTTTCTTGGTTTGGCTGGATATTATCGACGTTTTGTAAAATATTTTTCACGATTATCTAATCCACTCACCAAGTTGACCGGGAAAGGAGTTATGTTTGTCTGGACGGAAGAATGTGAAGAGAATTTCATGGAGTTGAAAAGAAGGTTATCCAGTGCACCTGTGCTCACACTTCCTTGTAGTGGAGAAAGGTTTGTGATCTACAGTGATGCATCGAAGAAGGGATTGGGGTGTGTTCTTATGAAAAATGATATGGTGATAGCTTATGCCTCACGACAGTTGAAAATCAATGAGCAAAATTACCCAACTCATGATTTGTAGTTGGTTGCGGTAATCTTTACATTAAAGATTTGGAGGCATTACCTTTATGGTGAAAGGTGTGATATTTATACTGATCATAAAAGTTTAAAGTATATTTTCACACAAAAGGAGTTGAATATGCGTCAAAGAAGATGGTTGGAGGTGATTAAGGATTACGACTGCTCAATCCATTACCACCCTGGGAAAGCAAACAAGGTGGCAGATGCATTAAGTCGACAAGACCATGCTAGTTTATCCATGATGAGGATCACAAAGGATCCAATATTTATGTATTTACAAAGGATGGATCTTGGAATTATAATGGAAGGGAAAAAATCTTATCTTTCTCAAATGAATGTTCAACCATCGATACATGTAAAGATTTAAGAGGCACAGAAAGAAGATGTCGAGTTAAAAAAGAAGGTGAGAAATGTTCCGGAATTCAACCTTGATTGTGATGGGATAATAAAGTTCAGGAATCGGGTTTGTGTTCCTCCCATCCCCGAATTAAAGAAGGAGCTACTGGATGAGGCTCATAGTTCTTCATTCTCTATTCATCCTGGAAGCACGAAGATGTATAGGGACCTGAAAGAGTACTTCTGGTGGGATGGCATGAAAAGAGATGTTGCTGAATATGTCTCTCGATGCTTGGTTTGTCAACAAGTTAAAGCTGAGAGACAAAAGTCTAAGGGGATGTTACAACCATTACCCATACCCGAATGGAAATGGGAAAACATCACTATGGACTTTGTCACAGGACTTCCTAAAAAATCCAAAGGCAATAATGCTATTTGGGTCATAGTTGATCGTCTTACAAAGTATACACACTTCATTGCTATTAGAGAGGATTTCTCTCTAGATCAGCTTGCCTGGATATATGTAAAGGAAGTGGTAAGATTGCATGGAGTACCACTTTCTATTATATCTGATCGGGATCTGAGATTTACCTCGAAGATCTGGTGAAGTCTTCAGCATACTCTGGATACAGAGTTGAGTTTCATCACTTCTTATCATCCTCAGACAGATGGTCAGTCTGAGAGAACAATTCAAACCCTAGAAGATATGTTGAGAGCTTGCTCTATGGATTTCAAAGGAGGTTGGGATCAACACCTACCTTTGGTGGAATTTTCTTATAATAATAGCTTTCACTCCAGTATTCAGATGGCTCCTTATGAAGCTCTCTAAGGAAAGAAATGCAGGACTCCAACTTGCTGAGATGAAGTTGGGGAAAGAAAGCTGTTAGGACCTGATCTCGTTGATGAAATGGCAGAAAAGGTCAGATCTATTCAACAACACATAAGAGCAGCTCAGAGTCGACAGAAAAGTTATGCCGACAACCGAAGAAAAGACCTAGAGTTTGAAGTGGGTGATAAAGTGTTCTTACGAATATCTCCCTGGAAGAGGGTTATGAGATTTGGAAAGAAGGGGAAGTTGAGCCCTAGATATATCGGTCCTTTCGAAATACTGGATCGTGTTGGAAAGGTAGCTTACCGATTGGAGCTTCCACCGAATCTCTCTCAAGTTCACGATGTGTTCCATGTATCTCTCCTGAGAAAGTACATACCTGATCCTTCACATGTACTCAGCTCAGAAGTTGTACCGCTGGAGCAAGATCTTTCTTATGAAGAACAACCGATAGAGATTCTGGATCGTAGCGAAAAAGTCCTACGAAACAAGACCACTCGCTTGGTGAAAGTTTTATGGAGGAACCACCAATTAGAAGAAGCTACATGGGAGCTTGAGGATATGATGAGGGAGAAGTATCCTCATCTGTCTGTTACAAAGTGACGAATTTCGAGGGTGAAATTCATTTTAAGGGGGGTAGAATGTAACACCCGAGACTTTTATGTTATCATCAAAGGAATATTTTTCTACACAACACTTGCTTGGCTTGCTTTACACGAAATCGTGACCTTCCTCGATAGCTTGCGTCGTACGCAATATCGTGTTTCACTAAACAACGATATGCTATTAAAATAAAACTAGCCGTTATGAATAGTAAAAACCAATTTTTAAAATTTTATAAATTTTATTTTTCAAAATGGACTTCATTTTTGGATTTGGAATATCTAAATTAGCCTCGGGTGAAATTTTGGTATTTTTCTGAAAACTTTCAATTTTTGATGAATAGTGAAACCACTAAGTGGTAGGTTAAAAACTGAATTTTGCATAAAACATAATTTTACCGCTTCTGTGAATGGAATTTCGAAAATCCGACAGACATGGTTAATATCAAGGACTAAAATGTGGTTCAATGAGATGAAAATATTTTTTGGTGAATAGTAACTTTTTACTTTTTTTTACCACGGTTAATAGTAAATAGGGTAACTAAGGGTAAATATGATATTACTATTACCCTAACACATGTACTAATTCTATTTGATAAGTTTAATTCGACCAAAAACAACCTTATGAATATAATATGACCATTTAGGTCCACTTGGATTAGATTATGACATTTAATATTATTTTATTTAATGAATAGTTAAAATAGTTAAAATCAAAGTTTAATAACTAAAACATTTTTAATATGGGGTTATACATAAGATACATTCGACTATAAATATTAATTAGAAAGCTAAAAATATTTCCTACATAATGGTATTTTATTTGTAACTTTTAGACATTAAATAATATAATTTATTTATGACACAATGATGATGCAGTAATTATCTTATTAATGAAATATTGACATAATTGATGTTATAAACACCCAAATAAATGTAATTTGAGACTTTTTATGAATTCCACTAATTTTCTAGGTTACTATGATATATTAGTGTTGATTTAATAAACTTGGTTCGAACATATAATTCTGTTATGACTTTCAAAAAAATCATATATCAAATAGTGTCAAAATTGACACAAAATAGTTTTTAAATAAAATATTATATTATTAATTGTTATTTTATTCCTAAAAATCTAAGGTTCGGTCAAATGACTTAGATAATGATATATATATTACTAATAAACAATTAGGGGTTCGCTTGGCATGTTATAGTAAGTGTATTAACCATATAGTGAAAGAAAACAAAAAGACACGGTAAAAGTTAAATTATTTAACTTAGAGTTAAATCTAATTGATAAGGTTAAAATAATACCCTAACCTTGTCTAAATCCTATTGGTTGATAGGATTTCGACCCTTCCCCACTTTAGCTTCGAAATAAGAACCTTTGGAACCATTATAAAACGATGTTGACTTTAATATTAAATAATATTTTGAGATATTCCTAAGGTGCCCCTCTCCTCCCTTATAAAAGGGCACCTCCTTCCCATCCTCCTCACTCCAATTTGAGCACTCAAGCTCGGCCAACCCCTGCCTTTTTCTCCTCTCCACTTCCCTAGAATAATCCTAGAGGTCCTGGTATTCTTCAAAGACCAATCTTAGTTCCCTAAGTGGAGGATTCAAAGAGGCGTTCCAAAGAAGAGGTAATATCCGTTACCTATCTTTTCAATTTCTTTCTTCTTCAACTTCTTCTTCTTTAGTTGTTTCATGTTAAAGTAATAACATAAGTATTACTTACATACTGATATGTTATTATAAATATGAAACAACCCTAATTCACCTTCTATCCATCCTACAGAAAAATGAAATCACCGCGCGTGCGTACGTACGGAATACCATCTCCACGCCGTGGTGTAATCTATTTTCCACCACCACCTTACAAGGATGGGTATAATGGTGTAATGAGTAACTATTTATGATTATTATAAAGTCATATTGATACTGAAATAATATACATATACTCCAATACAATTCCACGATCATAGGAACGATATCATCACTCGTGCGTACGTACGGAATACCGTCTCCACGATGTGATGCGACTTGTTTTACATGATCATCATTACATAGTAATTATATAAATGAATTGAATGAATAAATATGATATATGTTACACTAATACCATTCTGGATATAAGGTATCTATAACCTTAAAAGAAGAATAAGAATTTATTTGTCAAAACACGCATAAGAACAAAAGGCAATAAAGACCCGAGTAACAAGTAACAATGAAATATTACTAACAAGAAGCTAAGAATATGACCATATATGATATCATATCAATATGTATGATTCTGGAATAAGTCAATAACATTATTTAAACCATTATACTGGAGCTTCGGACACGTACAAAGAAAATCGGACCTAAGGTAAGGGAAATATCACAATCTCATTTTTATCCGAGATTGTTTATTCATAAGTATTTACTGGGGTGTATTTTATCATCCAGATTCATGTTTAATCAATATGTAATATTATTTACATCCACCTAAAATGGTTTAAATCCATTTTTACACTTCGGTGAGTTTTTAGTAATATGTATGAAAGGAATCTTTTGTCGTTTTTCGTACGAGGTACTTTTTTACTTTTCCGACAAAAGTACGAAGAATGTTTTTTTAACTTATACGGCATGAATGGATTTTTAAAACATTATTTCCAAGAAACTTCCTTTACAAGTTTTCAAGTTTATTTTTAATCAAATTATTTTATTTTAAAGTCGTATGACATGTTATGAAAGGAAAAATGTTTTTGAAGTAGAAAGGATATTTTCCTCAAGAATGGAGTTCAAGTATTTTATCAAAATTAATTTCCATATAAGATAATAAAAGGGTTCTGTTTTTATACCTATTATTACATTGATTTGATTATGTTGTGAGGGAATTATTTTTATGAAGTCATTTACCTTATATGATTTGTTTTATGATGTCATGATGTTTCAAGAATCCCATTTTTGTTACATGTGTTATGCGATGATGTATGATTTATGATTATGTGGCACACATAAGAAAGGATTCATTATAAGATTGGTGGGACCTATATCTCCCTCCAATTCATTGGGTAAAGATTTATATCTAATGAGATAGACATGGCTGGAACGGAAGGTTATTTCGGTTCAGTGAAACAGGACTGAAACGAGGAGTGAACTCGGTTCAGAAATGGACTTTGTCCGCTAAGATAGTCTTGGAAATGAGTCATGACTAATAAGAAATGATTTTCCATGACTATGTGTGCATGCCACAAAGTTTGAAGTTTCATGTTATGATTATGGGGATCTCATTTTCACTTCTATGATTTGTTCCATGTTAAGATATTATGATCTCTTTTGCAGGTTATGATTTTCAAAAAGATATGATATGATTTTTATTTCCTTTATTTGCCCTTGCTGAGCATTTGAGCTTACCCTTTTATGTTTTCTTTTCCCCAGGTCAGGAAGATGGATATTAAGTAGAATATACTAAAGGGACCCTAGATAGGATGAAATAAATGGGAGACACTGTAGAAGATTTATGAACCAGTTGTTTATGTTTCCCAGTTTCTAATGACACTATACCTATACGGTCCTTTGTGGTTTTATCATATGTTGTAATAAGTGTGCTTCAATTTTGAAGTATCAACAATGTATGTAAACTATGGGTCGTTATAATCTTCAAATCAAAAAAATCAATTTTCAATTACTCAACATATATCCATGATGTTTTCTATTACATTATATTAGTTTGGTGGTGTAGACTTTGTAATAAATTTGGATCCTTTAATTTGTAAGGGTGGAATGTTTTATTTCTATAGTGTGGTAAATTTATATAGTACCACCAAAATCCCCCATGAAACCATCAAAGCCCATACAATTTATTCTTGGTTAGATCCTCTCTTTATCATGAAGAATATATACAATAATATTTAATTGAATCATATAAAATATGTTTACAAAATGATACTTACAATAATATGTTATTTGAAATATTCCATTACACCTTGATAATGAAATCATTGCTTTTATGTCATTATAATAAATTCCTAAAATAGTGTGATTAATATAATATTGAATTGATATATATATTAAATGATTTCATATGAAAAACTGATAAATTTTATATACATTGTGGCCCGATGATCATGGTGGGATTCACATATACAAAGTCATTGAGATGCATCTTACAAACGTTTTCTTTTTAAAAAAGTGATCATTATGAGATAAATTCATGTCCAGTCATCTATGTTTCAACAAGAATAGAATTAACTCTTCCATCCACTTCAAAAAACACTTCAGGAATCCCTTGTAACATAAAAATATTCTTTTAAAATATCATGAATATATAGTTTTCTAGTAACAAAATACAATCAAACAACTAAAATGGATTTTTCTAACACTATCCCAAAACATATTCCATATCTCTCCCCATGGTATGAAAATTTATATATTCCATATCATCATAATAAATCAAATAATCATCCATAGTTTATTCATTATTCATATATATAGTCATAGTGTTATAATCATCTTCTTGTTATAGATATAACTCTCCATAATTATCTATAAATCATTTATTGAATGACAGTATAATAAATATGCTAGGATATTATTAACTACAAATAAAATCACAAATTAATCGTTTTTTTCATACAGAATGTTGAATCTCAAATTATATATACTTGTATACCCATATATACCATTGTCGTGGCTCTATTTTAATGTAGTTTTGCCACATCTTTTTAATTAATTATTAATTATTTAATTAATTATTCAATCACTTTATACTAAATAATTGTACTTTTGTAATATTATAGTTAACTTTGTTAATTAATCAATTTTTATAATTAATTATGTATTTTCTGTCATCAAAATAATAATTTTAATCTTACTTTACTAATATATTTAATTATGGCTTATTTATTTTGGATAATTTAAATCTTCTTGACTTTTTAATAAGTTAATATCTATTTTATACAATTATTTAATTGATGTAGTTCTATTTAATTATGTGAGTCTTTTATTTAGTAACTTATTTTTTAATTTAGTTTCTTCTTAATAGTTTAACAATATTAATTAATATGTTTAGTCATCCTGATCATCATTTAAGTAAATAATTTTTGTTTTAAATTAAAGATAATGGTTCGCTTTTTAATTTTATGTTATCAAATAGTAGTTTAATTAATTGATTAAGAGTTTTTAAACATTAATTATATTATTTTAGGTATGTCGTTTGATTATTAATTCATTTTATATTGATTTTAGTCTACTAGTGAGGTAGACAAGAACTAGGGGTGACTTATTTGGGTCACTGTTGTTAATCTTTATTATTCGCTACTACTGTGTAATTAGTTGGTTTAGTTATTTTAATTTAAGTATTATAACATTTTATTTTATAAAATTTCCAGTCCTTAATTTATGTTTTATCTAATTTATAATTTTATTTGTGGATTTAATGTTTCCAGTCTAATAATAATTCTGTTTTGCATTCTTATAATTTAATATTATTTTAAATTATTATTTTTAGTTTTTTATTTAGTTTACTTAAGTTTTAATTTTATTTTTAATTTATGTGTTTTTAATTTTTGAAGGTCACCATTAGTTATTTGTTTTAGTGTTAACGGTGACTTTTTTATTTTGTAGTAACAGTGAGATTTCATTTTGTGTATTGGTAGCCTTAGTTAATATCCTAACAATGACCTTTAGCAGTAACAGTGACCCCCGCAGCTTACTGTTACTTTTGTGTACTAGTGACTCTTATTTTGATTTTCTAGCCATGACTTGTTTTTTTAATTAATCTTTTTACAACCCTATTTATTTTCACTATACTAGTAATCTTTAATTTTATTTTGTAACAGTGAACCTTTCATATTCTATTGGTGAGATATTCCTCCCTGATATCCCAATACCATGTCACTGATCTATTTTTTTAATTACGAGTAACCTTTTATAATAGTACCCCTTTTTATTTAAGCCACCAGTGACCATATTTTTAATTCTAACTATGAGCCCTTATTTTTTTCTACCAGTGACCCTTCGTCCGCTGCACCTCACAGTTACCAAACTCCCTCTTTCCCTCACCGTTAGACTTTGTTCCCTGCATCTTAATGGTGTTTTCTCTTCTTCTCAACGTTAGGTGTTTTCCTCCTCAATGTTTCTCTTCCACACCGTTTCCTACCTCATACTAACCCAACTAAACCCTATCCTTGATTCACTGTAGTAGAAAACTATTTCTCGTTCTTCATCACCACTCCTTTTACTAAATAGAACCAGATACAATTTAAAAAAACATAGAATCAAAAGAAACCCAGTTAATCACGATTATGAAACTCAAATCCACGATCCTTTGTTTACATATGTTAAACAAAACCAGTTGAAACCCCATCCAAAGATTCATAAGGGAGTTGTTGCATTGTTGTTGAAGCTGGTTTTTCACAGGGAGAAGCTCAGCACCACCGCGATTTTCAGATGTGGAACCCACCGCCGATATCTGGATCTAGAGTAAATGATCAAGACAATGCTGATAAGAAGAGGCCCATCATTGTGTTTTGAAGGATTAGTAAAGCCCAAGAAGATATCCTTATTTTATAAAGGATAATCCTTTCCCCAAGATTCTTGAAGCTGTTCCATCACCGGTCGCTTCTAGAAGTGCTTCTTGAGCCGTGGGTGATCCGCGAACAAAAAAAACGCCACTTTGAAAGTCTATTGTTATCGCAACTATGAGTAGAGGTGTCGCTAGAGCTGTATCGGGAAAACCAGGAGGTCGTGCCGCTACTATATTAGAGGATTCTTGTATGTCACCGTGCAATCTTTGAAGCCAGAGTTGTACCACCCAAGATCTATTTGCTGCGGTTGGGTAGTGCCGCACCACCATGAGGGAGAAAGAACCACGCCGCTGGTCGCGAAGGAGGAGGTCGATGCATCATTGAAGAGGCGCATCCTACTGGATTCGTTGAGGCCTAGCATCTGTGGAAATTACTTAAATAGGAGAAAAAGACCCTTCCCCCTAGGGTTGCGCCATGATTTTCTCCCCATATACTCATGGAAACCTTCTATAACGCTCTCTCTCCTTACAACCAAAATTTAGTTAACCAATTCTATGAGGGTGACTTTTCTGACTCCATTGCTGATGAGATAAAACTTGTGTATGACAAGCTTGCTCAAAAATCTCTACACATGTGCTCTAGGAAGAGGGTTTTCCATAGAGGTGAAAACAATCCTCAGGCTTCTGGTGTTAGTTATTGGCTCTTAAGGGAGAAATGTAATAATTTTTGGGATGTTCGGTCACACTCATACATATTTTCATAATTTTGATCTCCCTATACAGTTTGATGAGAGTACCAAATATTTGGATTTTATAGCTACGAACCAAGGGATAAATGATAAATACACCAATCAGTAGACTTCTTGTTATCAAAATCACCCAAACTTGTTCTGGAAAGAACAAGGTGTCATTAAATAGACCACTACCCCTAACTACCAATCACACTCTAATTTTTTAAACTCAAATCAATATGGGGGTGAATCTTCTAATTCTGAAGTGGAGTTAAAGGTGATGTTACAACAAGTTTTAGGAGAGATCAGTTCATTTAGGAAAGAAATAGATGGTAATATTCATAATTTAGAACATTAAATAATTCAAAAGGCTAAGGATCAAGGCGATAAGGAAAAGGGAAAGGTGTCTAACACATAAATTCTTAATCCATGAGATAATATCATTCTTCTAAACACTAGATCTGGCCTTCAAACCCAAGAACAAATTTAGCTTCACTCTGGGAAAACTAAAACTGATGAAAAAACAGAATCTTGAAAGAGAAGTCTTCTTGAAACAGAATCTAGGAACCTGGACAGCTTTGTTCAACCTGACCAGAATGTTGAATTTACATCTGAAAAATTTCAAGTACAGAGGAAAATGAAGTAGGAATTAATTAAAGAAGAAAATAAAACAATGGAATTGAGGAGAAGGAGAATAATCAATAATTTATTAGAAATCATGCCCCTCCCATTCCCTTCCCTGAAAGAGTGAAGAAGAATAATGAACCTGATTATTTGAGGTTTCATAAAATGATTCGAAACTTTAGTATCAACATGCCATTTTTAGAAGCCTTAGATAAAACCACTTCATATTTTGCTTTTAAAAAAAGGTTTCTAAAAATCAAAAATTATTAGAAGAAGTTAGATAAGTTTAATCTTAATGAGGAATGTAGTGAAATCTTGTTAAAGAAGCTTCCTCCAAAATTTAAGGATTCTGGTAGCTTTATTATTCAATGAATAATTAGAGCAAGTGAGAAACTTAATTGTTTGTGAGACTTAAGGAAAAGTATCAATCTTATTCCTTACTCCCTGTTTAGAAGTTTGGGTCTTAAGGACTTGCAACCAACTTTTTTTGTCTTCAACTTGCTGACAGGTCACTCACACATCCTCTAGGGAGGGTGGATGATCTATTAGTGAGTGTAGGAAAACTAAAACTACCCACAGACTTCCTTATCTTAGATATGGAGTATGGTGAAAAGGTCCCAATCATCTTAGGGAGACATTTACTTGCTACAACTGGTGTTGTCATTGATGTGTCCAAGGGGAAACTCACTCTTCAAGCCATTGATAATGTGGAGGAGTTTTTTGTTTTTAAAAAACCTCAACATGTGGTAGGTTGTGATTTGATATATGTTGCTGAGAATAAATTCTTTAAAATTGAGGTCTAAGTGGTGTATGGTTCTTTTCCTCTTGAGGTCATAGAGATTTTTATTCCCCAGCCTATTGAATGTTTTCTTCAAGCTTCTATTCCTATCCAACTCCTTCCCTTAGATGAGAAAAATATTGCCCTATAACCAATTCTAGAGAGTGAGTCAAATTCATCTCATGAAATGTCTCAACCTATTTTTTAATGTATCTATTATGAAGTCGACTTTCTAAGGGTTTCTGAAGTTAGAGAAAGTTCTGGTCTGATTCATGATGAAAAACTAAATAATACCCATTAAGAGAAAGTGTATTTTCTTGGAACTTTCTTTCTTGATCAGATTGATATTGTTAGTGATGACTTCCTATCTAAACTTGAAATATTCACATCATTTGAGTCATCTGTGGACATTGAGTACGACCTGTTGGAACCCGAGTTCGATTCCTTCTTACAAGAGTTTTCTGAGTTCTCTTTTGTGCAAGCTATGCTGGGATTGTTTGATGAAAATACTGAAGAGTTTTTTTATTGTTTTTCTTCTGATTCTGGGTTAGAGCTGACCTCTATGTGTGGGGGAGACCACGTTAGTATTACTAGTCAAAATTTTAATTTTCTTAGGAAGATGTTTAACCTTTTTAAAGCTTAGGAAGAGGTCTTTGGATCCCATAATGGGATGGACAATATATTAACAACTATTGAATTGAAATTACTTTTGAGAATATTGTTTGAATCTTTAGATAAGAATGTATTAGTTGATCTTATTTTTTAATCTTTATATAATACTGAATTTCTCATAATTGATAATGAATTTCCATTAACTGATCATGGATAGAAATATCTAGGAAAATAGAGTTTGGTTGGGGACATTAAACCTGGCGCTGCATGGGAGGAAACCCATGGTTTTTGTTGTGTTAATAAATAAAAAAATTGTGATTAAAGAAATTCTAACTGAAGAATTTAAAATCAGTGCTTCATGGGAGTCAAACCATGCTATTTCTTTATTTTCATTTTTGTACTATTTAGTGTTCAATAAATTACTGCTTTGTTTTCTTCTGTTTGGTTTGACATTGTGGGATTTTTGTCTGTGGTTTTCAAGCCCTGTGTTTTTAGGTTGGTGCTATTGGATTCATGGGGGAGTGGAATTACCATTATGAAGGATTGATGAAGAAAAAAACATTAAGCCAGGGAAGTAACTTACTATAGAATTCAGTTTCATCTCTCTTCTCCTTAATACTTCATAAAAAATTCTACTCATATTGGAATGAAATTCTGCTGTATGCCACTGCGTTAATTAAAAATTTGAATGTGCCTCTTTACTGAAAAATTAAATTTCACTATTTTTAAAACCATTTCACTGTATGAAACTAAGTGGGGGGGAGGGTACATGCTTCTTGTCTTTTAAATCAGATTAATGTCGGGGTATTTAACATGATGTTTTTCAGCTTTATTGAATATCTAACCGGATATAGTTTTCTAAAATTTCTTAAACCCAATTAATTGTGCACCCACACCTTGTATTCCACTGGACAAAAATGTTAATGCATATACTTTCTAATTATATATACTCGTACACCCATATATTACACGAATCAACCTTTATGTAAGAATAATTAGTTCTTATGTGTTGTAATTAGAACCTTTAGTGTCTAATGAAGAAGTAATGCATTTTCAGTTACTCTATTCTACTCCTTGAATTTCCTTTTTTGCATATATTATGATGGCCACTATGTATTGAGTTCATTACTCTCATTAATTTGGTTTGGATTATGATAATATCTAAATTTAATCATCATCATTAACATTATGAATTGAATTCATGGTAACCCTTATATATGACCTAGGACATAAAAACCACTCTTTTGTATCATATTCAAGTGATATGTTTCATTGTTTCACAAACGTGTTTCTTTTTTATAACAATTATACTATTGTATTTATCCTTTAACATCATAACATGGACTCTCAATCATTAGTGGGATAAAATATAGACCTTAAATTTTCAATTAAAATATGAATGTTCTATAATAATTCAAATAAATTAATAATTACTTTAAATATCATTCATGATTATTCAATTACTCAAAAAAATACTAAAAATAGATTTTTATGTCTTCCGAAATAATAAAAATATTTTTAAATCATTCTAACATCATTCCAATGAATTTCCCTGATGTTATAACTCACGATTAAGGATTTAATAAAGGTATTCCACTACCTAAATTAAGATATGATTTCAATTCTCCTTATCCATTCAACCATCCTTGCAATATTATTCATTAATTATTGCATAAAAATACTTAATAATCCCTGGTTTGATCCTCGATCTTTAAGAAAAACATTTTTCATTAATGGAAACTCATTAACCATTATCAATATCCATCTCATCAACCAGATTTGAAAAACATTATAGATTTTAATTCTTTAAATATCATAAACTATTTCCATTAATCATTAATCCATACTCATTAATCATAATATGTATTACCTTAACTCTTAATCTATAATTATAATAACATAAAGTAGGAGAGATATCATATCCTTTTTTTGACATTCATTCAGAATAATATAAACTCATGTTTATACCTTATCAAATGGATAAATAAATCACGAGTACATAGTTTTATATAACATCAAGATAGACGATATTTTGATGTCCCAGATTCCACATAAATGGTGCCTCGAGCACAGTGGGCCACATGGCCTCTAGTGCATCTGCTCAAATGCGAAAGGCTGCTGTCTAGAAACTAGGGACTAGGGTGTGTCTGTGGAGAGACTATTCCCTTATTAGCAGAGTGTAGCATTGTGGAAGGAATATTAACTAATATTAAACATTATAAGAAATATAATTAAACATTGAAAGCTAAATTATGCAATAGAAAAATGAGAATAACAATAATAGTATCAATTGACACAATAATGATGTAAATACATGTCACTAGAACATGAAAACATTAATAAAGCATAAAAGTCATAACATGTTCCACAAAGTAAAAGAAAATAGAGGCTACATCAATCATCCCAGGATTATACTCAACCATCTGTTATCCAGATCCATCCAATCAGCACACAATCAAGTGTTGGAAGCTGTATGCTTCCCTTTTTCAATACCTGCAATGATGTAATCTACTCTGGGTACTAAATAGTGCCCGTAGGGGTTGTGAGATAAATCTCAGTGGGGCACCACCAATGGTGTCTATACCCTATAACCCTTGTAATTGAATATAGCACTGTCCAGGCATGCATATATAAAGTAAGGAATGTAGTAAAATATAACTTAATACCAAAGTACCAAAATCATTCTTATGCTAGTGTTTGAACATGTAACCGGTTCATTTTATTATGTAAATAAAATTTAATGTTAATAGCACACATGAGGCATAATGATCACTGAAATCACCTCGTGATAATATATGTAGTTAATTTATTAAGATATAACAAGGAGACCTGTCAAAGATATCTGGTGAGGGAGTTCGAGGGTGATAACCAAGGTAAAATAGATCTCACATAGCACTAACTCAGTATAATATGAGTATAGATGAGGGGAAAGATTTTACTAAAAGGATCATACTCCAAGGTATTCTACAATAAGGCACCTACCGAGTCCAAGGAAATTAACTAAGGTAAAATGAGGATAAGAAAAAACAAGGCCCTATGGTCTTTCACCATGGAACCTACAAGTCAATACTAGATCCAATGAGTGTATCTGAGGTATCCTCAAATAATGTAAATGAACTAATGGTTGTATACCAAGCATCTGAGGAATAGACAAGAACCATAGTCTAGGTGGGTATAAACCTAATCAATCTTTATCCTTGAATCAGAATGGGGTTTCCAATACCCAAAGTATTATCACCTCATAATCCAAGGTGTGTTTGAGCCATTCCATTCTTATTTGATATTGTAATCATATAATCACTTTTTGGGTTCAAGTATTGTCTTTCATTAGTGTGGATATACCAAGTAGCATTGAAACCATTGAATCAAGACATAATTCACCATTAAGGCATATTTAATTATAAAGGTTCATTCCGCTACCTTCCATCAATATAGAAAGTGTTGCTATAGATATGTACCCTTTTATCATTATCATTAATAATTCCAAGTCATATATTTAGTATACTTTCTATTTCACATTTCACATTTAATAATCAATTTACAACAGTTACCTTAGGAGTAAAAATAGGTGAGAATACATGTACATGAAATTATTTAATTATCATTAATAACAATCCATTTATTGTAATAAGTCTAATCTTTATGATGGTTATGAAAATTCATGACCGAATGGAGGATCAAATGTGATGAAACTCTAAAAACAAAACACGAAATAACCTTGGACATGTGGAAGATTGAGTTGTCGGTGTAACCACTAACAACTAATCAAATATTTGTAATGAGCATAACCAAATGATTATGACATGTAAAATCATGGCATGTAAATTTAAAAATGTTTCCTAATGAAATAATTTGGCCCCACACGAGTATTCCAAAATCAATAAACTTTTGGGATGAGTTATAGACCACCCACCTTGGGGTTGTATGACTCTCCCCCTCTAATATTGGCCCCTGATTTGGTTGGATCAGAGTAGATCTATGAAAAGGCGAAAATTTCTCACAAGATTATTTTTAGGTAGAGAGAAAGAGAAGAATTACAACTATAGTGGACTCGGGTACTAACCACTGTGGATCCAATTTGATGAATGAAATCTCAATCATAAGATGGATGGATGTCATCATTAGATCCCTATATTTGGACTTCAAAAATACCCAAAATGAGAGAACAAAGGGCTTAATTCTATTGGATCTCAAATTAGGGAGGAATAAGGGGTAAATGATCATTAAGGTCGATTTGGACAATCTACCTTGAATTTTATCTAGTGCATGGTTTGTCCGCACAGTTTGTCAAACTATGTGTATACCGTACGAGACGTTTCTACTCAAAATAACACCACTAGTATGGTCTAATCAAATGGCACACAATCCATCAATATGTACATTGGATGAAGGGGTGTTCACAGGTTTAGGCTACACAACCATGTGCCTACTATGTGAGGTGAAACCTTCCAAAAAAACATAATTCTTATGGTTTACCGAACCGTGTAAAAATCATGCATGGTTTACTCCAAACCATGCACAAGGATGGCTCTCCCCAAAATGATGGGTCCCAAGCTCTGAAAAAGACTCAGACTCCCTTATAACCATTAATACCTCATTTGGAATCAATATTAGGCCCAAAGTAAATATATATACCACAAATTAAAGGATCCACACTTGATTGAAAAAATGGATTCATACAGTTTTCCCCCTTAAACCCCCCCCCCCCCCCCGCGATTTCACCTTCCAAGGGTAAAGAAACACTATCTGAGAACAACTCTAGCCATTGGGCACGTACAATAGCTTCCCTCTCCCAAGTGTCATCCTGTACTCGAGTGTACCATAACACCAGCACGGGATGGACAAACATGCCTCAAAGAGTTTTCATTCTTCAGTCAATGATGAATACTAGATATTTCTCAAAGTAAGCATCGAAATCATACTAGAAATCCTCAGGATTGAATATATGAGATGGGTCCATATGATATTGGCGAATTTTTGTGACATGAAAGACTTCATGCATAGAATGGTAACTCTGAAGTCTCCGAAATGAGACAAGGTCCTAGTAGGGCTGCCTCACCGACCTCTAGCGAGCACAAGAGTGAAAGGCATGTCCTACTATACAAGGCCTCGTTAAGATCTATCTGAATCATGACCTGATAACTGTTATTATAATCGAACTCAATGAGAGGGATATGCTTCTCCCATGTACCACTGAAATCAAGGACATATGGTCAGAGAATATCCTCTAGAACATGTATAGTATGTTCCAGTTGTCCAACATTCTAAGGTTGAAAAGATCTTCTTATAATCACCTGAGTCCCCATATATTTCTACAAACATTTCCAGAAATAGTGATTTGAAATGAGCATCCCTATCTAAAACGATAGTACAGGGAACCCTATGCAGTCGTATTATCTCACGAACATAAAATATTCCCAACTCATCAACTGAGAAAGTCTACAATATAGGAATGAAGTGGGATGATATTGTTAGTCAGTCAATGACTACACAGATAGCATATCTACCCCTCAACAACCTAGGTAACTCGACTATAAAATCCATAGAAACATCTTCCCATTTCCACCTTTGGAATGGAAGTGGATGCAACAAGCATTGAGGTCTCTGGTGCTCCACCTTCACCTACTAACAGGTGGAACACCAAGTAATGAAGCATACAATATGATGTTTCATTCCAAGACACCAATTCTAGTGTAACATATCTCGATACATCATCGAGGTTCCTGGATGAATTACCCATTGAAAAGCATGTGAATATTTCATCAACTCTTCTATAATATTTTCCAAAACCCAGATACAACCATGTAGACACAGGATATCATCCTCGTCCACACACCAATTTGGTGGTCGGTTATCTATTAAAATAATATCACATAGAACCAAAGCTTATGGATTTGAAAACTACCTACTCATCACATTTTCAAAGAGGCAAGAGGAAACTTTTAATTCAGAGAGGTAAAACTGCTCACGTCTATCATCAATCTCCAGATGATGTTCAAAAAAGAGGGACATTAATGTTGATTCCTCACTGGATTCTAGTATGGTCTGTGTTTGTGTTTTCTAATTCAGTGCATCAACATCGACATTTCCCTTTCCTGGTGTATAGGCAAGGTCAAAATCAAGGGATTTTAGATATTCGGCCCATCTACACTATCTGAGGATCATGTCACATGGATGAAAGATATTCCTAAGGCTCTTTTAAACTATATACACCACAAAGTGGTCAACCAATAGATATTGTCTCTAGAAACATAAGGCATGTAAAACTGATGATTGCTTGAGGGCATGTATCAGATAATTTTTCTCCTGAGGCCTCAACTACTAAGGTCCGTACACAATGACTTTGCCTTACTACATCAACAAAACTCCTCAAACAATTCCAAATACTTCAAATAAGATGATATACCATTACCTATTTCTATAAGAATTAGTATCGAGGCTGACAAAAGTTTCCCTTTTAGATTCTGAATGGTTTTATCACATGCTCCTGACCAAAGGATTGTAACACCCTTGTTTTTATGTCCAGTACGATGTAAAGCAATACATGATAATCCATGTATGAAATGCCTATAATTTCCAAAAATCCCTAAGAAACTCTTGTTATCAAACACATTCTTGGGATGATCCTATAAAAAAATTGCACTAATCTTTTTAGGGTTAATAGATACTACTGATTCTGAAATAATATGACCCAATAAGTTAAACGTGTTGATCTAGAAGATTCATTTAGAAATATTGACATAAATATGTTTATATGTCATTTTACTAAAAATGATATCAACATTCTTGGCATGGCTATTACGAGTGTGATAATACACCAATATTTCATTCACATAGACCACAACAAAAGAGTCTAAATATGGGTGTAAACCCTGTTCATAAAATCATTGAAAAGGAAAAGTGCATTCGTATGACTGAATTGAAAAACAAGATACTCTTATAGACCATTCCTACCACAAAAATAGGTTTGAGGTATGTATGATGGTATAACTCGCACGTGATGATAAATTGATCTCTGTTCAATCTTAGATAACACCTTTTCTCCTCGGAGCTAGACGAGGAGATCATCCATTCAAAGAATATGATATCAGTTCTTGACCGTAAGCTGGTTAAACCTTTTTTAATCCACACATAAATGAAGTGTTATACCCGCCTTATTAGAAAAAAGAATGGGTGAACCCCATGAGGATGTACTGGAATGTATAAAAACGTTGGAATCTAGATACTCTATCTACTACTTGATCTCATTAAGAATAGTAGGTTCCATCCTATATGGATGAATAAACACCTGTGTTTCTCCTAGAATAAGATCTATTATAAACTCTACCTATTTATTATGAGGTAAGACATAAAATTCATCAGGGATTAATTTCCTAAAATGATCAAATACAAGAGGGAAAAAAGTTTGGACAAAACCATGATCCTTCATGAAACGATTTATAATCTAGGAAGTTACCTCACCTAGCCCATGATGCTTCGGTCCAGCTCTCCTAGGATGAACATTCCATTCAACTTTGAAAAGATAAATATTACATTATAGTGATATAAAAAAGACCCTCGTGTGATTTAATTCTACTAATGTGTGATAGTGGACTAACCCGTCCATCCTGAGAATGACATCTAAGCTCGTCATCTCGAGAACTTAGTGATTCCCCAAGAAATGGTAACTACTAACCTCAAACTGCACCAGTGTATTCCCTCCATCCATATTACCAATGGTGTATGGAGGGTCATTACACCATAGTGATACTGTATCTCAAGTCCAAGACATTCCATGATAAATACAGAAATAAAATAGTTTGAATAACATATATCAAAAAACGCAGAGACAATTGTGGAGGCTACTAGAATAGTACCTCGTTTTTTATATGGTTAGGTAGTCTGATCCTCAGGTATTGGCAGTAAAGTATGAAACTGACCTGATCCATGACCATGTGCAATAGATGGACTAACAAAATCATTATTGATCTTCCGGCACTACTTGAGATCAAGGGTAAGGCTACCATGTCCACAATATCCTCCTCATCCAAATATGCTGGTGCTATTCAAACTGTCGTCTAGATGTTATACAAAAGAACTCACTCCTATAGGTGGAGAAGGTGCTGGACCATTTAAACTTGATGCTAGTGGAATGGTCTTTTATAAATTATGTAGATGAACCATACAGCCGCAAGAATGAATATCCATAAGGTCTTTGCAACATTGGTTCTTCTTATAACCAGGTCATCCACACTGATGAAACACCACATAGCTCTCAAACTAGATACTATGGAAACCACTACCCTGATGAGATACCTCAAAGGAACATTTCTTACCTCAATAAGAACAACTAGCCTAACATGGAATTTATCATTTAATCCTAGTACTTGTTTACATCCCTCAGGTTATATTCAGTAATAAGGGCCTGATCAACTATTTCAGAACATGTAGAAAGGTGAAAGACATTCACCTGAGTTATGATGGTGTACTTGAACCCGTTCTCAAAACATCTAGCACACGAAATCACATCATTGACTAGAAATAGTAAAAAGTGTTGTAAAATAGTTAAATGGGATGAAAATTCTGTAAATGATACTGAACCCTATTTGAGATGCATTAACTCTCTAGCAATGTCAGCTCTCAGTGCCTGAGGAAATAGCTAATCATAAAAGGCTGTCTGAAAATCAAGCCATAACATTCCCAGATGGCTCCCGGCCTGGGTCACCACATCCCACCAACGCTTGGCCGAATCCCATAGCATGTATATATAAATGTTGTCTCTCTACTTTGGAGGAATTTATAGATGTTAAAAGATAGATATAATGGCCCCTAACCAAGACTCAGTAGATTGAGGGCCTACATACACTGAAAAATTAAGAGGATGATGCTACCGAAACTCGCAGGTCAGATTAACCATCATAGGGGAAACCCATAGAGCACCTAGTGTGGACTACATTAGACCTTGGAAACTATCACAATATTGGTTATTAGTGCTTTGATCATGTATAGTATGTGGCGCCTCAAGTGGCACTCCTGGAGGTAAGATTGTCAGCTTAGGACACACCATGTCAGGAACATGGTCATCACTACCATCATGGAGAATGACACAAGGAAGTCATGGTGGCATTTGTTTAAAAATGAAAAAGCACACACCTCAGAGAAATCATAGAAGCGTAAGATATCATCACTAGTGGAAACTGAACATAATAAAACTCACTACCCAAGGAATACTACCCCCAAACTACCGTCTTAGATGACTAGGTATCTGTAAGCGCTCAAGTATAAATTTCATGACATTTAGCAGTTAATTTCCATGTTTAATACTTTAATATTCATAAACATGACAAGGAGGGATAAGGATGTTTAACCAATTCATTTTAGACATTATGATTAAATTTATAATGGATAGTAATTTTTGATAAATCAGTGCCCATACACCTATCACCAGAAATGGAACCCACATACTTATAACAAAATGGCTTGACTCAGTAAATTACTCATACCAACCCCTGATGTAACATACAACCCATGAATTGAGATAGTCAATCACTCAATTGTAGATAATTTAATACAAGTACATGTAAACTATCACAACATCACTCAAAAATCACAAGCATATCAAGCAATGCACAAAAGTCAAATTCACCTATATGGAATTGACATATGCATGACATGTGAACTATAGGTGCCTATAAGTATTTATGTAACAATGATCATTTCCCTTATATCGTCAAGATAAGTATGAATAAATTCATAAACTATTTATTTATCACAAACAACACATATAATGTGTGACACCTAACAATGATATAATATCAACTATAAAAAGGAAAAGTAGGATAACAATTATAATTTAAGAAACATGGTTTATACCCCGAACATTGGTTCGCGATGCCAAGTCATAGATTATGACCAAGTCCCAAACATTAAAATTCCCCAATGTTTTGTATTCATATAGTAAGGCCATAAAAGAAACCACCATTGATACCCCTTTGTAACATCCTCAGCTCGTATTCCACTTAATGGGTGCCCTGAGCCTGGTGGGCCACATGGCATGAAGTACATCTCCCTGAACGCCAGAGGATTCTAACTAATAGAGAGGGATTAGGGTGTGTTCTTAGGGTGATTATTCACTGATTATCAGAGTGTAGCAAAATGGATTGAATTTAAACAATTAGTTAAAATGGATGCAATATAATTAAATAACAGAAGCAGACCAATGTATTAGATAAATGAGAATAACCATAAGCATACCAATAGAAAAAATGATAATGTGATGAAATGTCACTAGGAAAATAGAAAAAATGGATCCAAGATAAAAGTAATAACATGTCACACAAAGTAAAACAAAATAAGGGTAATCCTAGCATCCCAAGATCCTAATCAGTCATCTTTTATCCAGCTTCATCCTATCAGCACACAATCAATTGTTAGAATTTGTATTCTTCCCATTGTATATGAATATAAAATGTTGTATGCATCACTTTTTCAATAACTGTAATAAAGTAATCTACTCGGGGTACCGAACTCTGCCTGTGGAGGGTGTGAGAAAAATCTCATTGGGTCACCAACAATGGTGTCTATATCCATTGGCCTGTCTAATGGAATATAGTAGTGTAAAGACATGCATATATAAAGTAAGGTAAGATGTAAAGTATAAATAAATCCCCAAGTACATGCTTCATCCCTTAGATATTTTTTTAACATGTACCCAATTCATTTTATTATATAATTTCCATTTAGTGTCAATATGTAACTTTATACATATCCAACACTGACATCACCTCATGTTAATATTAGTTGTTAAGGTTCCAAGATGTTACAAGGAAACCCAAAAATGATATCCAGTGTGGGATTTCTAGGTTAATAACCAATGTTACATAGATCTCACCGAGTTCTAACTCAGTGGTATCTGAGTCCAGCTGAAGGGTAAGAGTATAATAAAAGGAGAAAAATCCAAGGCATTCCACAATAAGGGTCCTACTGAGTCCTAGGTGATCGACTATGTAAAAACGGTCCTAGTAAAAGATAGGTCCCTATGGCCTTTCACCAGGGAACCTACTTGTTAATGATGGATACAAGGAGTGTATCCGAGGTATCCTGTAATAATGTAAAAGAACTAACTATAGCATATCAAGAATCCAAGGAATAGAAAAGAATCCGATTCAAGGTGGGTATCATATTTTGAAATCCCAAACCTTGAATCAAAATGGATTTCCCTTGACCCAAGGTATTCTCCTCTCAAAATCAAAGGCAAACTCGAGTATGTACTTTCCTATTCGATATTGTAATCATGTAATCATTTATTGGGTTTATTCCTTGCCTTCCATTAGTGTGGATAGGCCATGTAGCACTGAGACCGTTTCTTCAAGTCTTAATTAAACATTATGGAATATTCAATTATAGAGGTTCACTTTTCTACCTTCCATCAACATAGTAATTGATGCTATGGACATGTGAAATTTATTTATTCCCAGTTAATAAATACAAGTTACATATATAGTATACATGCCATTTTTTATTTTTCTTTTAATATTCTATTTCAATCACTTACCTTAGGCATGAAAAGTTGTGAGAATACAAGTAAATTCAATTATTAAATTCTAATTAATAAAAAGACATTTATTATAAGAAGGACCACCTTTATGAATTTCAATAAAAGGAACACCTGAAGAGTGGATGAAATGTACCAAAACACTAAAACCCAAACATGGCATAACCTTTGGCATGGGGAAGATTGATTTGTGGGTGTAACCACTAACAACTAATCACTAATTTTTAAATGATCATAACCATATTGTTCTAACAGGTGTATCCATGGAATTTAAATTTAAAAATGATTTCCGATGCAAATGGAAGGCCCCACACAGGGATTCTGAAGTCAAATATCTTTAGGGATGAGTTATAGACCACCCACCTTAGGGTTGTACGACTCTCATCCTCCGGTATTGGCCCTTGATTTGGCTCAGATCAGAGTAGATCAATTAAAACATAAAAAACTCTCACATGGTGATATCTATGTCAAAAGTAAGAGAGAATAAGAATAGTTAATAGGGACTCGAGTACTTTCCATTATGTGTCCTACATTACAAAAATAATCTCAATTGAATTCTGGACGAAGGAGATCTCTTGATCCCTATCTTTGGCCTCCAAAAATATCCAAAATGAGAGAAAAATGGATTAATCCCACCGATTCTCAAATTAGGGAGGAAGAGGGGTAAAAATAGATCATAAAGGGAGATCTGGACAGTATACCAAGAGTTTTATCATGTGCACAATTTGTCTGCATGGTTTTTCAAACCGTGCACAAACCTTGCATGACGGTTCTGTCCGAAATAACACTGTCTGCATGGTTTGATCAAACCATACACAAGCCATGAAAGGGTACTTGGGAAAAGGGTTGTTCACAAGTGTCAGGCTGAATGGACATACATCAATCATCCAAGGGGGGTCTATTAGAAGAAACACAACCCGCATAGTTTTCCAAACCGTGCGTAATTCCTACACGGTTTACTCTAAACTGTGCGCCAAGCCAGTTTCCCCCACAAAAGATGCGTTCTGTGCTCTGTACAAGCCTTGAACACCATCATTACCTTAACCAACTCAATAATAATCTATATTAGGTCCAAATAAACAATTTATACTAAAAATAAAATGATCTATACCTGAGTGAAATCCCAGGTTCTTACATATATGGTGAAAATGTAGGATGTATTTCACATCATAAATTCACCCTTCACATTAAAATAATTATTACCCATATAGTAATTTAAACTATTCATTCATTGTCCTCTTCCTTATAACCCACCACATATTATAATTCTCATTGACGTTAATTAAACTAATCATAATCCATTGGATTCCTTGAATCCTCTGTATGTCTACAAGAATTTGATCCCATTAAATCATCACTGGGGATAGGGTTTCTTGAACTTTTATATATAGTGATCCTAAAAAATTATTTGACAATATAAGATGGAAATGGATTGTTTATTTATATTATATGGTCCAATAAGTAGTATTAATTAGTGTATATTGATCTCCTTTTGGATTAATATATACACTAATTTTTTACGATTAGTATATAGATTTTACATCCCACTATATATATAATTTCTTCAAATATTTTAGGTGAAGGTCACTGAAAATAAATATGTATTGTGTTCTAGTTAATTTATCTCTTGCACCAATTTTTTATTGAGACCTAGGATATCACCTTATAATTTATTAAGAGTAAAAAATACAATATCATATTTGATTCATTACTATATATTACAAATATATACACACTTGCAGGTTTTTTTGAGTATAGGTGTATTAAATAATTAATACATCAACACATTGAATGTCTCTAAACATTCATCTAGCTAGAAAAAATACACATTTCAATGTTTTCAAGTATAGTGGGTTTTAAAATCATGATATATTCTTTAATATTCCATGATAAAACAAAAATAATCCAAGGAATATTTGGATGTTCATCACATATATTGGAATGAGACATCATTCAATCACCTTTATCACTGAAGGATCAACAAATTTATATATACCTGTTACTAAATGACCCAAGAATATAATATGGTATATCATAAAGACTCATTTACTATATAATCAATATTATATACCATTCAAAATTTATTTTAAATAATACTAAAAGGGTTCACATTTTCTTCCTTCATTTTATAGTGTATATTAATATCGTCTACAAATGCTGCCAAAAATTTGTCAAGGTGACCTCTAAAGCATCTATTCAATAAGTACAAAATGTTTTTTAGACTATAAGGGGCATATAAAGAATTTATATAATTATATACCATTCATATCATGTTTTCAAGGTGTCTTGTAAACATAATCATTTACATTTAGTTTCTAAGATATTGATCAAAGACCCACATTTGAGGACTATTGAGCCCCATGATGTTAATTGAACAAGTCAGTAATCAATGGGAGTTGATACCTTTATCTATTATTATTTTGTTAGTCTCATGATTACAAATGAAAAAGTAATTTACCCATCCATCTTCTTGAAAAAGAGTACAACTGAACACCATGTTGATGTATTGGATATGTAAAAAACTTATCCAAGATCTATTGTAGTTTATTCTTTAATTCTTTAAATATAACTGTGATATTTTTGTATAGACTCTTGGATATATGTAGATCATTAGACATAAATTATATTAAGAACTCATCATATTTGTCAGTTGTATGACCTTGAAAATATTTTTTGAATAAATCAACATTATCCATTATAATGGTTATGTCCCCATGGATTATTCATTTCTGTTTCACTATCAGTGAGAAAGATTGGCATACTCACATTACAGTAATATCAATAATTGGGAATGTATTTCAAAATGAGTTTCATTATTATATTTTCACATCTATATGATTGAATAATGCTTTGGGATTTTGAAAACAAAAACCCTCTCCCAAAAGTTTTTATTGTCTCTCAATAAATAGTTATAATCCATGACTAATATAGTGTCCAATTTAACTATAAGGGGTATACTTATATATTTTGGAAGAAAAGTTATATAATTTATTTTTGAGTACATTTTATATACATGAGATTAAATTATTTCTCCACATTATGTTTTCATTGTTAACTCACCATTCATATAATGAGGTAGTGTTTGAATATATTTACAAAACAAGCATGATATAAAATTATTCATAGAATCAATATATTATAAGGAATTTTCCAATGACTTATTTAACAAAAATTGTATATATCACCATATGAAAATCATGATGAACCTTATTAATTGTGAGAAACATGATCATACATTATGATTTATCTTCATGGGGTTTTATAACCAGTAATCCTCGAAAAAGACCAACATACTATGTTGACATCTATAAGTTATATTTTTCTTGTCGTAAAACAATAAAATGTATTTGGAGGATTGATTGGAACCTTACTTTTATCCATTATAATGATAGTATTATTCAATTCCTTTTAAAGTTATTTGGGCTATTCCCTTATTTTTCAAACTTGAATAATTCAATCAGACCATTAAAGATGTTCATCATGATCCTTTTCCCACACCTTTGACATGTAGGTAATTGAATTTCTACCCTATTTTAGATTTTTCAGTCAATCTTAAATAATTGAACCACATTAATCACGTATTTTTTCCAATACCACAGTCCCATTGAGAGTTTCCAATATCCTTCTCAAAATTAAGGGAACAATGAACGTATTATTTATATTTATAAAAGTCATGAATATTTAAATATTATTGGAAATATGAATTTAATGAACTAATGAAATGGTGGAACTTCTTTTTTTGGAAAATATTCTTAATACAAGAGGAATTCCTTGAATTCCATGACTAAAATTATTTATATGACACAATTGACCCATCACCCCTTTTCATGAGCTATAAAAAATCCCTCTCTATTTTAATACAAAATGCGATGAAAATATTTTAAAATAAATATTTTAATGAATTCATTAAATTCAATTGAGTCAATGTATTCCATAATGGTAATATTTTTAATAAGTGGCTACCACTAAACTAATTTACACTCTATGTGATATGTGACTAATAGATCATTATCTTTATTGGACCATAAAAGGATATAAATTTTCTTTTAATTGGAAGTAATCAATTAGTTTATGATTAGAATAAATGAATATCCACTGATATAAGGGGTTATTTTCACTTAAATGACTGCACTACAATGCATTCAGTCATTGGATATGGGGGAATCACACATAGTTCATTTTATTTTCCTATACATGATACATTTGATCAAAAAATTTCAATACATTTAATATCTTGTTTTTTATTGACACCAGTACTCATAATACAAAAAACATACCATAATTATGGAAATTTATTGTTGATAATATTCTACTTCATAAAGTGTTAAATGGTAAATCATGAACCTAGAAACATTACTCACAAATAACTTGAATACACTAACATATATCATTATATGATTCCTTATAGTTTATTGATAGTGTATCTCTTATAATTTTCAATAACCAAATTACCAAAAAATAACTATATATTATAATTATAAAAACTATAACAACTTCCTTGTAAAAAAATTATTACTAAATTTTTATCATAATTAACAACAAAAAATGTAAAAAATATATAGAATCAGTTTCTTTGGGGTATTAGCTATATTATACAATATATTAAAAATAAAAAAAATAAACTGTTAATTATGTATTCATTTTACCATCCTAGACCCAAAAATTATTTTATTAGTGTAAGGGTATCTTGAGTAGATATATAAAAAATGATTGAGTTAAAAATCACAGTAAGGGATTAATCAATATAAGAATAATTGTGATATAACACAAGGGTTGAAAATCAAAACATATAAAAATATAATATGATTATCATATATCAAAAAATAAGAACATGAAATAAATAATATGGTAACATATAAACATGGTAAACATAATAATAATTGTAATCTAAAGAGAGCATAAAATACTCAATTATAAACATAAGTTGAATCTCAGTATAAATGTGGAAAAAAAATTTGTGATATTTTCCCTACCTATAAACCATATATAGTACATCATGAGGTTTAAGTGTTATTAAATAAATTTGGGGGGGGGGGTTATAATTCTAGAAACACCCTCACCTAATAATATTACTTTCATATGTTTTATATATAGAAAATAAATTGTACATAAATCAAATTCATGATAAAAAACAGATAACAATAAAATGGGTTAGGAAATCTACTAAAAAATCATAAAAAATGACATATCTTTATATTTAAACATAAAATAAGTGAGTAACACCTTTTGAAATTTTATAATTGATTATGATATCATAATTTATTATGATAGATCTTTCTGTGATGTAATATTATAATAATTTGTGAAGAAGATGTTTAGATTTAGGACCTCTTAAACAATGGCTTAAAAATGTAAAATAGAAATTAATGCAAATAGAGCTTATAAGTTTTCCATATAATAAAAATTACATATAAAAAGTTATTTATTTCATGTGCGGATATTTAGAAAATAATTTCTACATATGAGTGGTACATATATAGTGAAAATATGGTTACAAAATTCCCTTTTTAGGTTGGATTTTATTTAAGGGAATGGAATGGGAACCTAAAAACAAGCATATGCCCTGAAAAAATTAGAAAATAAAATATTAAATATAATTCAAATGTAAATAAGAAATAAATAAATAATAAAAGTGGTTGCTTAAGATATTAAAGTAATATTATATATAGAGAGATCATGGTTTGATTGAAAAAAGTAATTTTTGGGAGTTCCTGTAACTTGAGTTTCAACTAACTTGGATGATCCTATATCATATTGAAGATTTCAATAACATAGGGTACTTTATCTCTCAATAACCATTTTAATTTTTATTTCATACAATAAAATGTATTTATTATCATATGTTTTCATTTTATTATATTTATATATCATCTGTTGATCACTTGTGGTTGTGTAGTCAACTACTCCATTTTTTTTATATGTTGGTATCAGTCACATGTGTCTTTAAATAGATCCATGATATCTTTTTGTTTATTGGTACAGAGACATTATCACTCCATTATCACAAATTATTCACTTTTCAATATATGAAAAAATGGCTTAAATTTTTTAATATTGTATGAATATGATTGTTTTAGTTTTTTACAATAATAAAGATTATTTATTGATGTTGTAATAAATATAATGACCAATTAACAATTAAATATTCATAATAATGTGATATATATTATATTTATTGTGGATATTTATTTTCAAAAAAATTCCATGTTAGGTGGTAATATTAAATTCATAACATCATCCACTTAGGATGATAAAATTTTACATGATGGGAAGAATGTTATATAAAACTAAAACATTAATATTATTAAATATAAGATCATATAATTCATTTTAAGGATGAATTATAAGAATATTTGTTTATGGGAAAATAAATAATTTAAACAAAATCAGTGATAAGAAGAAATGTTTTACTCATTGGGAGATCTCTTAATGACTACACCGTTAGGAATATAATAATGGTCTTTTGGATTGAATTTGGAATAAGAACATAGATGTAAGGATTTGTGGGGTGATATTATATTATAGTAATAAATTTAATATTTTTAGTAATTGAAGATAAATGGGTGGATGGGAGTGTAACTATAAGTGAATGAGTGAGAAATTTTAATAAAATGTATTTAATAATTTAACAATTTTTTCCCAAGAAAATTATCAATGTTGAATATTATTACAATGTAATTAAAATAAAATATATAAGGATGTTTTACTGATTTCTTAAATCGTATAGAATTAAATTAATAATGAATTTAGCATATTTTTTAAAATCAATAATTTAATTTTCTCATTCTTATTATAATATTTATGAAAATCACAAGAACTTCACCCTTGACTAATTTCATATTGATAATTCCAAATTCAAAATTTGTTTTTCCAAAATGTTTTTCTGATTTTTAAATGTAAATATTTAATTAAAATTTATTTTTATTATATAATTCAATACATTTTTTTCTAAAATGTATAATTATGCATAAATTATGTTATGTTTACTAATTAATTGTTTTATTTTATTTTGACAGATACAATTTTTATTTTAATATTACAAAAATGTGGTTATTAAAAAATATTCTAGTTACAATTATAGTAGTAATATTTTTAATGCTAATATAATATTTACACATTATATAAATAAATTCAATTACCATCATTCTCAATTCACTCAATCTATTATAAGTATTGTCTAATTATAATGAAGATTATAATAATATTTCAGATATTTTGTTTCCTCTTCATGGTGTTATGGATTGGGTTTAAATTTCTAAGATACCACAACCCCATATATTTAAAAATTTCATTAATGGTGGTTATTGTTTTTCCTACTGTGATATTTTCACATTTTTAGACTTTAATTATTCTTTATAGTTAAATGTGCATGCTGATGAAAAAAATAATTTTACGTTTTGTTATGTCTTCTGGGGGATTCAAATTATGTCTTCTACCTAAATATTACAAACATATGCACCACCGTTCGTGGTGGGGTGGTAAGGGTTTGGGGGGGGGGGTGAGGGGCAGGTCGTAGGGTTAAGTCCCTAGGCTTGTGATTTAATGTAATTTTTTTCCTTGCATGTGTGTCGCTTTCGTGGTTGTACCCAATTTTTTTTAAATATTACACTCATATATGTTTATATGTGAAACTCTTCACATATGAATGGTTAAATTATTAAAATATGTAATATAAGATATTTAATATTCCAATGCATATAATTTAATTTTAATATCTAACAAATATTATAAAATCAATAAAGATGTTTTTAGAACCATTGAGTAGTTGTTGCAATAGTAAAATGAATTTGTTCCTAGTATTTATAGAGGAACGAGATATAATTTCCTGAGATAACAGAGAAACTATCTAATAAAATTATCAATATGTTTTATTATCAAATTTAAGTTAAGTAAATGTGGAAGAGAATATTATTATTTCTAGTGGTCACTAATTGGGAAAAAAATTTGTATATTGGGGATTTTTATGCATTTGATAAATAATTCTAAAAGGAATATATTTCAAGTTTCTATAGTTATACTAAAATGTATTTTATTATAAAATTTATAAATATTATAATAATATTTTTTTTTAAAAAAAATATAAGGATACCATTTTATTTTGGTGAAAAAAATATATACCTAGATAATTAATCATTTTTAAATAGACAATGTCATAAAAATAAGGGTAAAAAAATTCTTATTGCATAGTTCCAATGACTAGGGTCATGAATTTAAAAATAATTAATATAATGTGAGAGATCCTAGTTTTGTGTAAAATGATATTTATCTATTTAATGTAGTATTATTGTGAGAGTGGTTTCCCAAGATTGAACTTTATTGTTATATTTATATCACCATGTCATGTTTATAGGGAGATATGCATGGTTTTTTCTTATCATAATAATGACTTAATTTTTTGTTGCACTATTTACAATATAAATTCAATGAACTATTTATCATATCAAAATATTATAATCTTAAAAAAAATATAATTATATCCTTTTTAACTAGGATTGTAATATAAAACAAAAAATAATATGACATGATCATAATATACATATAGAATTTTACAATTTAGATGTTTTTTTAATAAAACATTCACTAAAAAAATCCAAAAACATATTGAGTTATCATATCTGGATATATGATACATAACTAAATTATATTACAATCATTCATCAAAATCCCTAATAATATTCTTCACACATCACTCACTAATATAAATTTCATACATAATATAATTCTTTATAACCAAGGGAATGGAAAACATAATAAAGGGTGAGATGAGATAATTCATAAGGTATTAATATAGGTTAAAAATTTGAATGTCATATATCAAAATAAGATAAAAAATAAAAAATAATCAAAGTACTTGAGTATAGAAAAACATCCTCGTACCTAGAAAAAAAATGGATAATATATCGTCAACCAAGAAATAAGGCTTTGTGAATAACATAATTGATCATTAAATTGATTGTGGAAACATGAGTCAATAAATATGATCAATGAGAACATAACATAACTATGTTTCATAATAAAAAAATGTGATATATACCTAAGCATATAAATAAAAAAATATGTCAATGTCAACCACAAAAAATTTCAAATTATAATTGACTAGGTCAACTAGTAGTCTATAACGTAGTGGACTTGGGATTACCACCTACATCCCATAACATTTTAGATATGGGATGAACACAAATGTCCCTTTATAATCCCATGAGATATAAATATTTATCCCTTCTTTTAAGAAATATATCATACCCACCTATCACATAATAATTTGGTACATATGTGTACTAAATTAATAAAAAAATATTCATAAATCCAACATAGCATACTTAACCCATGTAAAAAATGGATTCCTATTAAGTTCCATTGAATATAATCAAAAGAAAAATATAGAAAGTAATTGGATTGTATTATATATCAATAGTAAATAAAATTAAATGTTAATTAATTTTATATAAAAGACAAAAATATAAGACAATTAAAATATATTTTGAGAAATTATAATATTCAACAGTTAATTTTTTTGTTGCTTTTATTTAAAAATAATAAAATTAATAAAAAATATAAAAAGTATATATCTACAAAACTATGAAAAGATAATGGGTTGAATCATAATGAAATTTGAAGCATATCGTCAAAAAATTAATACATATAAAAACAATTACAAAATTATTTCATTAATGATTTTGTAGAGAATGTTTTTTATAATAGATAATAGATCATGTATAAACTATTAAAAATAAATTCCTTGAATTATATTTTTTTATAAATCTATGGTCAATGTTAAATGACCAGAAGTAGTTATATAATTTATTTTATCACAATTTTCTAACAAAATAATTATTATTAACAATTAGGATAATTATTTCGTATTGAAGTGATAATATATGATTGGCCCTAACTATAAGAAAAATTAGAGTTGAATTGGGATAGAAATAGATTTTAATCATTATAAAGATATATAAAACCTTGAAATAGTAATAAGTGAATAAAATAGATGGGGTTAGAGAGATAAAAACAATGATACTTCTTAAATAGAAATTAATATATAAAAGATCTTGATTCTAATGTTTTATTGGAATCGACTTCCTTATGAATGTTATAATACTTCAATAAAAGACCCATAAAATAGAGAACGTGAGATGTGTTTTTAATTAGCTTGAATTACATGAATATTATGTGAAAAAATACATGGGGATGTATATGTACAAAAAAACATTAAAAATGCAGTAAATATAGAAAATATATGAATGAATGTAAATTTTGATAAGAAACACTTATATAAAACCTATTCATTGTTGGATGTGCTCTAATTCCATGTTCTAAAAATTTTGGATTATTATTATTCATTATAAGTAAATTATTCTCTTATAATTTGTTTATCATTATTAATTTATTATTCCTTATTTCACAAATATTAATTTTTATTCTTAAATTTTAATATTCTTATTTAATTGTTCTGTATTTCCATGAATTCATCTCTTTCATGGTTCTATTCCTTAATCCATGATCAAGTATTAATAAATTCCATAATTATTATGAACATTTAATATATTTATATATGTTCTTATTGGTTATTATTCTAAATTCATAGATCATATAATTATGGTTCACATGTAATGATTAAAAATATATTTTTGGTAATTATTGATTTTAAAACTATTCAAATGGTTTGTGAATATACCTTTTCATATTTCCATTTAATAATAATCAATTATATTAAACAAAAAATATTACATAATATTGTTTTTTTATTTTCTATTAGTCCTTTGAACTTTAAATATTATAATATTCTTAATGTATGTGGTCAAATATACCCAAATAAAAACATGATATAAATATTATAATGAGAAATAAGTAGTTATCATATAGTTCGAATAATAATTTTTCAAAATATTAATGATTTCTAAAGAATTTCATTGTTGGGAAAATTCTGATTAATGAATAGTTGGAAGATTAAGATATAAAAGATTTATTAAAGGCATAATAACACCTACATAGAAGAACTGAATCTCCACATAGAAAGTACCTTCAAAATTAAGGATTTGGGACTTATTATTATGATCATTGGATTAAATAATTCACAAAGGGTTTATGTATGGGGATTCGAGATTGGAATCAAGATATAGCCAATTGAAAAGAGTGGTTTTGGAGGGGTATAGGAGGGTTCCTTTTATATGTGAATATGGAGTGGACTTTTTAGAAATAACCATTTCATTGTTTATATGGTTTCAATTTAAAAAGGGAATGGGGAAATAAGTGGTCAAATAATGTATAAGAGATGTGATTTGGACAATAATTCATATATAAACCAAATTAATGATATGTTTTTATGTTATTTTGGGATTTTATGCCCTTGATCAAACACTTTTACCTTTTTTAGATTTTTATGTGGTGACAACCTTTTATCATGGTAAATTATACCTTTACCTAAAAATGAAATTAACCTTATTTTCAAATTTTTATAAGATTTTTCCAAATATGAAATTCACATGAATAAAATAAATTTATAAAAAGGATAAAAACATTATTTTAAAATTATAAATGTATAAAATATTAAAATATTTTCTTGAAAATTATTTTTCATCCTAAACATAATTATAATATTAATAATTAAAAAATAAAAAATATATGGATGGTAATTTAATTAATTATATTTTAAAAAAATTCATTTCATTAAAATCATTCTTTAATAATGATTAATTTAATATATAAACACAAAAATATGGAATAAATTTGATTTTTATTTTCAAAAAATAACCCCTTTTAAAAGAATTTAAAAGTTTCTAATTATTTCCATTTTTAAAATTCAATTTTATCATTACATAAGTATAAATATCATTACATTAATTTTATAAAAAAATAAAAAAATAAAAAATAAAAAATTGTCAAGAAATAAATATATTATTTAATGATAATGTAGACTATATAATTATTAAATTTTAATATCATTTAAAAAATATTTATTATATAATTTAATATTTTAACAATAATTAAAAAACATTAAAGTAATTGTTGGATATAAGTGTTTCAAAAAACATTTACAACTATTTTATACTAAACGTCCATATATCAAGCGCACATATAAAACCAAGTCATTTTTTCTTCCTATATATAGATTTAAAAGAATTTAAAAAATCATTCATCTTATTCTATAATTTTACTATCAATATATTTATCATATACCATAATTTTTCTTTCAATAAATATATTTTATTAAGATGTTCAATTACTTAATGAAAAATAGAGGGCACTTCATCCTCTCTACATCTTGAGGTCCCCACATTCCTCCTAAAAATTATTATTCTTATCATGAACATTAATAAATGAGTGGCCTTGTTTCATTGAAAATTACCTCTATAAACCTTTATTTCTATGTATTCTTCCACAAAGAGTGATTATGTTTTCGTTATAGTACTCATGAGTTTAGAAATTCATGAGGGTTATATATTAAATTCCTTATAAGTTAAATATTTAATACAACATAAACATGGGAGAGGTTTAGTGAATGTTTAGGATTATAGGACAACAACTCCATGTGATCATGTATATAGTGGGGGACATTGAATCTATGGATCAAATTTACCATCATTCAAAATCAATGAACTGTTTTCAATTGTTATATTAATATAAATAACTTATATCCAAATTCAAACTATAGAATATTAGTGAGTATTATCATCATATCTCTTTTATTGGATTTTTAATATTTCAGTGTTAATGAATGGTATGAGTCATATCTGACATCAGTTGATCAAGATCACGTCCCAATAGAACATCATCTTCAACATCATACCATCATGTAATAGTTTCCCACAAAATTCCATATAGATCATTATATGGTTCCAATTTAATGATTGAATGGAAACTATTGTTTTATGAGAACTCTTCCCTAGGTTATTATCAGTCACAACCTACTATGAAATCTAGTAAATATGATCCTGACATATCTTCTAGATTTTAAATGATACATTCATCTTAAACATTAGTTTTATGGTGAAATGTTGTTCTATTTTTCAACAATGTATCAAATTAGGGTCAAACAATTATATTGACCATAATGGTAGACCTCAAATCTCAATCAGATTAAATTGGATGTGGAACTAAATATATCATTACAATTTCCTTTATATATATCATAGAATATTGATTTATTGGGAAATCATTTCAAATAGAAATTAAATAAGATAACCTTTTGAAGAAATAAAATATAAATAAAAAATAATTATTGAATATTTATGTCTTAGTAAGACCTATAACGATATTCATGGTGATTTTCTCCATTTTTCTTATATATATGGTGTATAGCTATATCATGCCCATATAATTTTAAAACTTAACCATACATTTATGGAATACCAAGAATCATGATATATAATCTATAATCCCCCTCTTCATATTATCCCACTATAAATTCTCTCTAATATCATTATATATCATTATACATCTTGGATAGTTGGAGAATTATTTGTTATGTAAGTCATTCAATAGATATTTTTGGAACTATATTATTATAAGGACTCATGTCAATTTTTTTGAATCTTATATTTCCATTATTTTAATGTATTAACACAAAAATATTCCTTTAGTTCTTAAGTTTCCTATATCCTCCATCTATGGTTCCTTTACCATCACCTAAATGGATATTTGAGTTACCTTTTTTGGGAAGATAGGATATCCCCAAATAAAATATTATTTAATATAAATTTATTGGAAAATTTGATTATTGGGTCTCTTTAAATCATCATAATGGATAATATAGGATGTTTCTTCCTACTCAAAGCATAAACAACCAAATGCACTATCCCATGGTGATGTTTTATTGAGTAGTCATAGTCCTATATCAATCCCAAATCTCTCTTTTGAGACATATTGAAATCTTTATTTATGATTATATAATATTAGATCTTTTTATCATAATATATATAACATTTTCGTCATGTATATAATTCCCCTATAGCATTAATAAAAAATATCTTTTATATCTCAATGTCATGTGTTAGGTAAAATTTTTCAAGGGCCTTTAATTGTCCTGAATCATAAATAATCATTGTGTTTTTTAAATGATTAAATATTCCAATCCCTTATTTGATATCCCATTTTATATCAAAAATTATTTTTTTCATTCATTTATATAATTGAAATTCTATGTCATCTGATTTTTTCATGTTAGTGTATTTAATATCTTAAAAAATTCTTAAAAAAGAATTAATAGTATCCACCCATCCAAGAAAAATAAATAAAATTAGTACATTGGTTATTTTTACAATTCATAATTTACATATATCATTAAATCATCCTTAAAAATAAAATCGTTTTTAATTACAAAACTCAAGAATGATACTTTATCTATCCACATGTAACACATAATAATTTTTGTATCATGTTTCCCCTTTTCCAAGGACATCATCACAACAATCAGGAGAAATTCATAGTCATCATTTATCCTAGAATATATGATTATCTCATTTATAAAGTCTTCCAAAAATTTTTGGTAATATATAATATCTCCATTCCCTACGACCATGAAGATAGTGGTGGTATTTGTATGGCTTAATAGAATCAAATTGAATTCACAGTGTAAATGTCTTCTATGAATGGTTTTCATTAGAAAATCCTTTCATTTAACCCTTAAATAATGATATCTATATATTGAAGAAAAACGTTTGAGATGTATATAACCCTAATAGTTGATAAAAAAAGTCATCAATATAAGGTTGATGATACTTTTCTTGACCATAATCCTGATAATTTCGTGACAATCAGTACACATGAAAATTGATCAATCATGCTTCATACCAAACCAATTCACCCAATGGTGAATCAGTTGGTAAAATTAAACACTAATACAAATTCTCCCAGAGTTACTTATATAATTCCTCCATCTCAATAAGGCCAATTCTATAAGAATTATTTCATATGGGAATAACACCATGTATGAGTTCTATTAAAAACACAACCACTTGGTCTGGGGAAGGCTTGGAAACACTTTTGTAAATATATTAACATATTCATTAACTATTTCATTATCTTTAATATTGATATTTACTCAAACTAATTGATCTACAAAACCCTCATTATAGGATATTAAGGAACATATAATGGATTTAATTCTGGTGAGGTATTTATAGTCATATTTACACTAATATACACTCATTGGCTGACATGGGATATGGAATGTGATATCCCTATCATGGTAATTAATCGATTCTCTATGTAGATAAGCTAAACCATTCCCAAAATCTAGTCAAATTAAACTAAATAGAGAATAATAATATTTAAAGGAAGTATATTTTTTCAAAAATATATCTAGAAATCATTACAGACTTATGACAAAATATACATACCCCTAAGAATATTCATCGATAATTCATTACATATTTTTTGGTACATGAACTGATTTCCTTATATATTTTTCATGATATTGTGTAATTCCAAAAACTAGACTCCAATAAAAAAATTTAAATATTAATTGTACATATAAACCGCACAATATCATTATTTTTTTGTCTCTTACTAAAATGTAATTTTATATTATGATTATATATTAACAATAACTATAGTATAAATTCATATGATAAGGAAAAATTTTCATAATATTTTCTGAATTATCACACCTTCATTTCAACCAATGATATTTGAGTTTCATCTTACAACACTTTTTCTCCAACATATGTTTTTTCTAGTTCTATCCAATTATTAAGAATAACCTAATATAAGCAATTATCCGAAATTTTTTTTTATAACAATTGAGGTGACAAAATCATATTATACATACAAAATATATCATTTTTTATGTTTACAGATTACATCTCACAATTAAACACAACCCATCACCAATAGGTTTTGTCTTTGCATAGACTATATACATAAAAAATTATCTTACAAAAATTCCTCATCATTTGCAAAAAATTTATTCACATATGTTTCCATTATAAGTATGGCATAAATCGTGCTCTTATTCTTAAAATATGAAATTGAAATAAATTATATTTTGAGTTCTACAACTCCATAAGGGTTGAATATAAAAGATACCGATCTATGTGTAATGCATCAAATTTTTTCCAAGTTACATACCATTAGTCTTTAGTTTTAATTATTTTTTTGGTCATAATAATGTATCATAATGGAATAAAGGTGGTTTTAAGGGGATTTTGGGCATGTTGGATCCTAGATCCCTTATATCTCAATATGTATACTGGACTTTTAGGTTAAGAGAAATCATAAAACTCAAACCACATGATTTCCCTAAAAATAATGGCATTAGAAAGTGGGGTTCTAGGGGCCACATTGTTTCTTGAAATCTATATGACTTTAGGTACATGGCTATATAGGGTTGCAGACCACCTAGAAAGTTGACTGTTTCACTGTTGGTGCATTTTTTGGACAACCATACAACCAAACCTTGTTCTCAAGTTTGTATGGGTTAATTTCTATATTTTCCACTAATTAAACTAAAATAAAAACCTTTATCCCTCTCTTCCATTTTATAATATATTTTTATCCTACTACATAGATGAGGGTCTTCTTATCCTATTTAAAGGTTTTCTATCTCCCTTATCCTTCAACCTAATATCTCAATGTTCGAAGCATCAGAAAGATCGAGGTATCCTCAAAACTCCTATTAATTATTATTCTCATTTCTCTTGAACTATGTAGTGATATTTATGTGTGTCCTCATTTTCAAAATTTTCAATGAAATTGATGATTTATTTAATATCACATGTTCAATCTCAACCCATGTGTCCAAAATAGATGAGTGGAAAACTACTACACTAAGTTCGATGGTCCAGTTGTTTCATATAAGTTATGTGTCTTATTATATAGTGTGCCATGATGTCATGATCTCGAACCTTCCTACAAATCCTCAATCTTTCTTAGTAAATTTAATTTATTGGGTTACAATTTTAATAATGATCCTATAGAGTTAAAAACACCCATTTGATGATCACCTTAAATTTTATCCTTTATAATGAGTGTTCTTGTTTCATTGAGGACAAATTCCATTAAGAACATAATGTTTGACCACCCCTTACAGTGTGTTTCACCAAAAATACATTCCATAAATTATGAATTGAATGAAGTTTAATTGAATGGATATTAATTATACACCCTTGGAATCTCTATGTGCTTCATTCTTATTGATTATTCCTCATGCTTTATTCATGAAGTCATTGGTTATTCTTATTTCCACATGTTCATGACTTGTAGACCCATGCTTATGAATTATTCCTTATTGCTTATTCCACGACAATTTCCTTATATAGTAATCATGTTTCTTAGATACTTTTGACTTTTATCTTATTAAAAATATTTTTGGATTGAATAAAATGAGTTGGATAGCATTCTTATATTATTTATGTGTTATTCCTTGATTACGATATGACTTCATGGTTGTTATTCTTTATTAGATTGTGCGCTGGTAGAGAACACTTGTCTCATATTATGGATTACATAGATGGAATCACCATCCTTGGAAAGGTGAAAATTGGCATACCAAGAGTGATACTTGACATTCCTTATAAAATATGTCTGGGTGGTTTATTTATAATTATGTTTTACTACGGTTTCATAGGAGATAAACTGTTGACAGACTCACTGGAAATATGGTTATTCCATGCCCCATGTGATACTAAGCCCCCTATATGGGATACATGGGATGAGATAAAAGGTTACCATGCCAAGAGTTATACAAGGGATATAATTATAGGACACCATGGACAGTCACTATTGTATTGGTTTTATTTAGGGTTCTAATAGAGGCCTTGGGGATTTCAAATGGATTGCCTTGGAAAATCGTGGAATTTCATTATTGTATTTTACATATAATTTTTTTTATATGTAATTAAATTTTTATTAAATTATGTTCTTACCTATTTAATGTTCTATAAAAGTTTCCACTAAGACAATGAATAATATTGGGGTGGGTCTAGAAATGATGTCTTAATTAAGATGATTAATTGTCAATTCTTATTTCTTATACATGTTTTTTTGGTCCAATAATTCATCATATGTTGAAGAATGTAGAATCATTCGTGTATCCATTGAGGAACCCAGACTGTGAATTTTATTTATTTATTTATTTCCTTACATTTATGTATATTAGAAAATTGTACATAGTATACAAAATGAACTATATTGATCCTGATTTCATTGGTGGTGGCCTACAAAGATTGTGTATCACAACCTTCTTGGCCCACCATTGGTACCCATTAATACTTCATGATTACAATTATAGATAAAGTGATGTATCCATCTTCTGATGCTTGACTATTCTATGATTCAGTATGAGAGATATAGAATAGTCCTATACTTGAGATTCTAGTAGTAGTTGTTTATTTGGAATTTGTTTCATATTGATGGAATGTGGAATATGCATGTATATCATGTTCATTATTTACTCATTTTTCATACTCACATAACATTTTATCCTCATATTTTTTACTTATTATATTCTTATTACCTTCCCCTTTTTTCTTACATAGCTTAGATATTATTCATTTATTAATTTTTTTTGTTTCCTGATTCTTATTATTTCATCTTCTATGGTGGGATACTTGTCCAGTCATAACGTGTTTTTTCTAATATTTCTTATTATTTATATCTTATTTTCTTTTATTTATCTATTATTTTTTGTTTAGATAGGAAACTATGATATTGAGATTTGGAAATGATAATGTGTTTGGGATTATATTACCCACGTTGAGAGGAAACAAAAATTTCCTCGGATGGGTGAATGTTGTTTTTTCTAACCATTTTATAGCTTTATATATTTTAGTATTGGGTGATTCACTTTTTTAATGTCGATATCATTGTTGATATTATTATAATTGGTTTCCTAGATGTGTCCTGAGGATACAAGGGTGAATCAAAATCATGAATTATACTAGGAACCATAAAATATGAATTTAATTCATTATTTCTTTCCATATCTACTTTTTAGTGAGAATTTCTTATGTGAATATGATTTTTGAGGTTCCATGTTTGTTATACATCACAGTGTGCTAGTCTTTCCTGTAATATTACATAAGTGATTTAATTATAGTGTAATAATCTATAAAAACATTGTTTACCGTATATATTGATGATAAGACCCTATTTAATCAATTATTTATTATTGGTTATTTTTATTATTCAATTTTTAGGTAAATTAAGATGTAATTACTTCTAAATTGAGAATGTAATTGAAGTAATTAAATAATCAGGTTTGGCATGTTACATCTATATATCAGATGAGTTGTTGAGATCACTATTATTTGACATTCTAACTTTAGTTAATAAGTGTTTTGGACTTATAAACATGGAATAGGTGATGTGAATACCTGAGATGATACATCTATAGAAAAATAAATTAAAATTAATATTAATAAATTAATGTTTTAGAAAATATTACCGCTAGATGAAGATAAAAAAATGAAAAGTAAATGGTATTTTCTTCTACACCTTCAATTTTATACTGCATATACTAAAACCTAATTTGTGTTATACAAGACATTTAGCCTAAATTGACATAGATGTGGCTAGTAGTCCATGTATCTTATGATATTTTTTAACTTATTATATTACATAGGCCAGTATTGTTATAGGAAGTAAATTTGCATGGTCCATCATTTATCACATTACCTATTTGTTATAGATCCTGTCTGAGGACTGTTCTTGGAAATTATAGAGATAACCCACAATTAATTCATCATTTTGTATTCCATGAATGTTTTAGTGGGAATGAACTAGAGGTGGTGGTCACTTAGCTAGTCATGAAACCACTTATTGTGTCATCCAAGGAACCACCTATTGATCTTCAAATGGTTTTTTATGATTAGTTATCTGATATATTTTTCCATTTCATTTTTTTGTATTGGGTTCCCCTAGCCTCACCAAACTATATAAGAGTTAAATCAAGATTTATAGTAGTAGTAGCATACCACCTTATTGAAGTGGATGAAATACCACATGCTATTTAGTTGTGGTTATAAGTCGTGGTTTCATTCATAGACCATATAGAGATGAATCTAGAGTAGATGATCAAGTTTACTACCTACATGTTATGTGACTATGCAAAGTGTTGATGGGATATCAAATCTCTCAAAGAGATTAATCATGGTAATATCTGAGCATACTTCTAGAGAGCCTTCTATGATCACATCATTCCATATAATATGAGATCAAAGATCCTTATGGAGTTCATTCATCTTTAACAGTGAACTATGATTGTAAATGATTATTCTCTCTCACTTCACTAAGATCAAGTTATTCTCTCTGACCATGACTGGTAATTAGTTAGTGAATATGAGGAGTTTTTTGGATGGACAATGTATTATTTCCATACAGAAGTGAATTTCATTAATTTTACTATTGTAATAGAGATAATAAACCCAATCCTTATTATATAATTGAATCTTAGAGAAAATAGGAATTTGAACCATGGTAGTTCGTTTTTTAGAAAAGGATATTGTTTATATGGAAAAAATAAGAACCTTTTTTATGGTTCATGTGGGCAAACTATTATCTAGGTGACACACATTGATAGTCATGTGGTGTTTCAATTGTGTGGTAGGACATTTCATAAGACTCCTTAGTTCATGACAAACACAGTAAAGTGTCAATCTTCTGGTAAGATGGTCCACCTTAAGTTCTTCTACCGATCTTTTCCTCCATCTTCTTATGATAGGGGATCCATATCGACACCCCTAATTGGTGTATGATGAAAAATTCAAAATTAGGATTTTATATTGTGTTTAATCGTCCAATGTAGCCGAGGTTGAGGTCGTGGAATAGATATTCAGGCTGAATGACTTTAGATTTATCAATGTGGACCTACCAAGGATAGTTATACAACATCTTAGGGATGCAGTTCAGGCCTTATATATATAACGAATACTATACATGATGAGTAAAATTTTAGGACATATATAATAAGAGTTATTATTATAGTATCATATTCTCTAGTTTAGGACCATTTGATAATGGTGAATCTCTTTATTTTATATGTTCCATGGTTTTGGATTAACTGGGCCTTACATTTGAGTAATTTGTTTTCAACATTCCATTAGGGTTCAGTAGAGAAGGCATAAGCCAATGCTGGTAGTTCCCCATTAAGGTATGTATGATTTGTTTCATAGATAGTTTCTTCCTCATTGAGATGATACGCTTTGATTTCATTATCATTATAGAAATGCTTGTTACATATTTTGACCATGGGGATTTATATCGCTGACGAGTCATTTACATCACCTAATGGATGCATGTATACACAGAAGAGTGAAGGTGTTATCTAGGTTGACTGATCTATACATGAGTATCTGGGGATATGTAGGGTGATATCCAAAATTATGAGCCTCATTATAGGGGATATTGGAAGGAAGATTGTAGAATTACAACCAATTATGGATTTTTTTAGGGTTGTCATCCCTGACGATTTCTCAAGATTTCCTCCTGGGAGGTAGAAATAATTCACTATGGATTTAGTTTCATGAGTGGCACAAGGGTCCATTATTTTCTATAGGATGGTGCCAAAATATCTCCAATAACTCATTAGCTTCCATGAATTTCATATTTCAAAAGTTTTTTATATGACCCAACATATCTCTTTGTGGAACATCAATCCATTTATCAAAGAAGGTAGATGGTACCCTTGTATTGGGAATAGATTAAATCTGATTGAATCATATTAAGGTGAAGATATAGTATCCACTACCTTATATAGGTGATATTTTGACCAATCAATGATGTGAAATGTTTTCTTCAAGATCTATTTGAGGTTGGGCTTCCATCGGGTATCTGTGAGACCATCAGATATACCACATATAGTATTCTGAAGGAGGTACAGATTATACGAGTATCAAGTCATGTCATTGAGTCTATTTAATCAACCCATTGTCTTTATGGATTCAATGAATCATTTTTTCAACCCATACAAATATTAATTTGTGGTGGGATTCATTAAATACAATTTTTTTGTTCTCATAAAAGACACAACCATGTTACCCTTCATTATATCATGCATAATACACTACAAGATCATCAAATATATCAGAAAATTAGTAAATGATACTTTTGGATTAGAGAGATTCAATTTATGGATAATATCATATCAAAGGAATGAATATTTGTTAAACTAGAAATGGTGATCACCACAGTTTCCTAGGAACATCCCCAGAATTTGTTTCATAAATTTATCTTCTTAGTACTGGATGGAAAATATAATCGACTTATTTAGGGATTCTACAACACCAAAATAGTTCTAAAAGGCATAACTATGAAGGGTGTGAATTTATCATAGTGTGAAGCTTATAAGACGTATTTTCATGAGTTAAATGGGAGACCAAATTCATATTTTATTTAGATACTTCTAGAGTTTGGAAAAGGTTATACTATTTATTACGATGCTTCATGAGTCAGTATAGGGATGGATCTAATGGAGGGTGATTGAGTTGTATCATAAAAATAACCCATTATAAGTATTAGTGATCATAATTAACCTATAAATGGCCTATAGTTAGTGGTTATTACTCATTCTCTCTATATTTAGAGGAACAACTTATTTGGATAATGTTTTTTGTAAAGATAAATAAAAAAGTCACAAAAAAGTCTCTACATAGTGAGACATGAATCTTAGGGAAATGTATGTTGGTAGAGTACAAAAAATAACTTGACTTTGATTCTAATTATACACCTGGTAAGGGTAATGATGTGTTTGATTCCTTGATTTATAAGACAAAGAATATTTCTATCCATGAGGTTATAAGTGAGTGGAAGATGGTGGTCTTATATTCTATGTTGTGCCTATTGCTTCATGAGTAGCAGAATAATATTCTATTATTATTTATAACAGTAATGTCCTCCCTTTTAGAGTAGCTATAGAAGAGTAAACTATCAGATTATTATGGCCTCGTCTTGAGGGGTAGAGCTATAGTTGAGAACCCACCATCGGGATGGGTTTTTGATGGAAATGAGGCCCTAATGAACTGTGGGAGTATCTGGGTGCCACTAGATATACTGAAATATTTGATTATGGAATATCATTCCTATGTATGGGAAGTTCATCAAGATATATCCCATGATTTATCGATACATGAATTGTTTGTTTTGGTGGCCATGTATTTAGAGGTGGGTTTCATGATTTATTACTTGGTACTCCACCTCTCAATAGGTTAATGCAAATAACTATGAATCTACATGAATATTACAACATCTATCTATTCTTGAGATATAATGGAATGATATCTCCCTGGATATTTTTATAGTCTTTATACAATCTCCTGGAATCAACGATGTAGTATTGGTGATCATTATTAGGATGGCCAAATCTAAACACTCCCTACCGATCAGGGATACATTCTTAGTTGATGATCGTAGGATCCTTAAAATATGGGATATTTTTATCCCTAATTGTGATCCCCATTATATCATTTTGAATTATATTCATATTTAACATCATGGTTCAATAAAGGGTTGAAAAGTGTCATTAGGTTCATAGGTTCCCTTGAGTATCAAATATCACTCTCAAACTGACAGAAAGTATAAGAAGATAATTTTGGTGTTATATTATATTCTTCATGCTTGTATCCTTGATTTTATAGATTTATGGTAAAAGTTTATTCCTCTTGTTGAATTTTCCAAAAAGACATTCATGAAATGATATTGATAGATCCATATGAGGCCCTTTATTGTAGATTGTGTCATTCACCTATGTGTTAGATATAAGCAAGTGAGGTAGCTCTAGAAGGTCCTCATCTCATGAAGGTGTCTTCAATGAATGTTCAGATAATTTAAAATTTTATGTCTATATCTTAGTCCCGGAAGATGTCTTACATAGATAATCTCCTCTATCCAATATACTTTGAGGTGGGACATCAGGTCTTTTGTGTGTATCACCAAGATTGGTTCCTAGAAAAAAATGTAGACAGTTTATGTTATCTCAAGGATATGTAAGGCCATTAGAGTTAGTGGAGGGAGTTGTATTGATAGACTATAAGTTATTCTTACCTTATATGTAGCATTGCATGCATGATTTATTCCCCATATAACAATACTAATTGTTTCTTCTTGATAGGTATCATTCAATTGAACTCGGGGATTTTGACCTAGAGGTAAATGCATCCTTCAGGGAGAATCTTACATATATCCTAGATCATAGAACAAAGGATATACAGGGAATGTATGTTCTACTGACTGGATTCTATATAAGAGAGGTTATTTTAAATACAAGACTTTGGAGTGGCAGGTCATTGTATGTGCGCAGTTGCCGGACCATTCCTCAAATGAAATTTTACCACCCTTTGAATGTAAACTTTTGGATGATTTTTTTAATGAGGGGATATTGTAACAACCTAATTTTCATCAAAGGTAATGTATATTATTTTCATTCTTACTCCCATTTTTACCTTTAATAATTATTCGTCAGGGAATCATGTTTTTTCTAATGGGGTCTAGGGCACGTTTCTAGCCTAGTGCCCTGATGTGATGAATAGAACACTGGTTCGCACAGTTAAGTGAAATTATGTGGCCCATCCCACATGGTTTCTATATACCATGTGGCTAGAGTATGTGGGTGTGGGGGGACTGAACGGTATTTCTACAACCATGATACCCCATACACATGACTGTGTGGTATTATTGACCACCTTGATTGTTTAATTCCACAATGTTGGCACACAATTTAACCATCAATTTTCCATTTTTTGTATGTGTGAGTTTCCATATTACCCATTATAAAATTAAAATCCAACCCTTTATTTTTTCCTTCAATTTTATAATAGATTATCCTCCTCCACACCTAAAGGTATCCTCCACCTGTTAATATTTATTTTAATATCTCCCTCATCTATCATCCAAAACACACATTATCAGAAAAGTTAAATAAGATTAGGTAATCTCTACAATCAACATTCATATTTTTCATCGTTCTATTATCCTATATTTCACTATTTAGCTATGACCCAATTTCCTCCATTTTCAAGGAAACTGTTGATTTTTTTTATATCTCCCATTCTTGCTCGATTAAAATAATGGAAATGGATGTGTAGATCACTACTATAGTAGGGTAAGTGGTCTATTTATTTCCCATAAGAGTCATTGATTCTTATATAGTGTGTCATTATGACCCATATTGGAACCTTCGAGGGACACATTTATTTTTATAAAAAAATTTAATTGAATGGTTTCATTGTCTGTTATGATCCAAGTGAGTGGATAACCATAGACTTGGATGATCTCCTAAACATTAGCCTCTTTTAAGAGGGTTATTTATTCCATTCGCCCAAATCAAATTGTGTAAAAGTCATTTTAATCCACCATAGAATATTATTTATCTCAAATACATGCCCTAAAATTATGATTTGAATGGTGAAAATTAAATGCGACATGAGTTAGTCCCCACTTGGTAGTTCCATATGCTTCGTCATTATTGATTATGCCTCATGATTTATATAATATATCATTTCTTATTCATATTTCTGAGTGTGGAAGATTTTTTTCTCATTCTTCTGCCTTACGTATTATTTCATATGACATACCATGTGCGTTATACAAAGAGATTGTTTCATAGTAACTTGTTCTTGTCTTCTTATTCTAATGATGTTTTTCTTGAATAAAATGATTTGGATACTTTTCTTATCTTTTTATACATTATATGACTTTTTTATATGTGATCATTGTATTTATGACTTATCTACTTATATGATGGGTGAAAAAATGGGTGTTGAATTAAGGATATTGTGGATGGACTCACTATTCTTGTCCTGGAACTAATTGACGTGTCAGGAGTGATACATGGATTTTAATATATGTTCTCTCATTTTGGTTTATTTATACTCATGAGTAACATTAATTACATTTGGGGGAAAATAGGGATGGAATAATTGGAAAGGTGGTTATTTCATCCCTTCATTAATACGAGTTCCCTATGTGAAATACCTAAGACGAGATAAAATGTCATAATTCCAAGAGTTATAAGAGGTACACTATTATAAGCCTCCTTGGATCAACTCTGTGGTATAAGTTATATCAAAGGATCTTGTAGAGACCCATTGGACTACATATAGATAGCCTTAGAGGGTCTCAGAATTCCATTATTATCTTTTATGGATTAATTGTTTAGAATATATGAGATCCCCTTTTTTATTAAATGATGAGCATCTATAATTGGAGTTATAGGGATGCGTCTTCCAAGTTAAAGAACAATGCTGGGGTCAATACATACATGATGACTTAATTATGATAGACTATGACCAAACCTTATTACATGTAAAGGTTTTCATGGATAATACATTAATACTAGGCATAAGTAAGTAGAATGAGTTGGGTTTTCTTTGATGAATTCAGAGTGAGTATTATTTGTTATTTGTTATTTATTTCCCTCTATAGGACAATATAAACACATATTTAATTTTATATTTAATAGATTAAATAGAAATAGAAACTATTGGTCTTGGCCTATTGAGATTGTATCTCAACCCCTATATAGGATGTCTTTGGTACCCAAGAAAACATAATGACTATGTGTATAGAGAATGGGATATGGCTAGATTCTGTTTCTTGACTATTAATGGATGGAGTATGAGAGTAAGGGACCAAGCCAATGCTTGTGATTCTAGTAGTAGATGATTTTGAAATTTTTTATTTTTTATACCATGTCATTTATGCATAGATCCCCAAATCCCTATTTACTCATTCTTTATTGATACATTAAATATAACCATAAACTTTTGTAGATATTTTTTTCAATCAACTTCATTCTGTTGTTCAGTTAAATTTGATATTTTTTATTTATTATTTCCACAACTTTATGGTTCCTATTATTTCATTAGCTATAGAAGGTTAGTGGTGCAATAAAAATGGTTCTACTAATCATGTATCTTATTTTTTATATTTGGATGAGATATACTCTAACATATGAGGGAATAATCCCTACACGGACACACACTAGGCCATCCCTATTTTTTGGCAGCCTAAGTAATTTGGGTAGGCATGCATGGGGTCTTATGGCCACCATATTAGGGAACCGCTACGTGTAATCTGGGGACAGTTGCAACACTAAGATCATAAGGTATTGTAATATTATCATGAGTGAATGAAGAAAAAATCGAGGTATATTAAAATCACATAATTAATTCATACCAAATAAAATGAACATCACAAAAAATGATTACTAAAATATTTTTTTCGACTTAATGTATTGAATTAGCAATAAGTGTGTGGAAGGATTAGTCCATATTCATTATCCACAAGGACATAACATATACTTATTTCATAACATATGAAGATGTCACAATCAGAAGCATTGAAATTATAACATGCATCTTTATTAACCACTATGAATTTCAAATAACAATATACTAGGTGAACCACTTGGCCATAACATATTAGATATTGGATAACCACACATGCCCTTTATGATGTTAAAATAAGACTAACCACCCATTTATCATCCAAATGTCATAATATATAAAACATTACCTTTTTCATTGATTGAAAATATCAGAGATACCCTTCACATAAAGATAATATATTGATATGTGATCCACATAAACATGAAAACATTAATAATTATAGTATGCCTTAATTATGTTTTTAGAATGAAAAAGGATTCATGGAAATATCAGGAGGAACTGATTATATGAAATCATGAGATAGGAGGTGGATAGTATAATTAGATCATTTACATTGTGATTCATAAGAAAAATTAAAGGATATTGATGTATACTAAACAAATTATAATTGAATTAAAAATTTAATTAATAAATATGAAGAATGGAACTATAATTTTTTAATAATATTTATTTCAAAAGATAACAATTTATAAAATAAATGAAATATAAATTAAATAGTAAGATAGAGAAAAATTGATAATAAGGTTTAAAATAATATTTTCCACGTGGAAAATATTAAAAACATATTCAATTCAAACTTTTTAAAGAGATTCAGAGCTAATAGAAAATGAACCATGAAAAAAAACATTAAAAAATATTCCATTTGTGTTTCTTTAAGTAAATTCATTTTAAATATAAAACACCAAATTAATCACATATGTATATATAGAAAAATTTATGAAAAAATTTAATATCATCATTAAGGGAAAATGTTTTATTGGAATAAATATAAAATAATTTCGACTCTACTTACAATATACATTTGGTTGAATTTTTTTCAAAATAAAATGGAAGTAGTGTATAGAAATATAAAAATTATATATAAATAGATGGAAATTCTGTATATTTTGTTTCAATGTGGCATTAAAAACATTTTCACCAAATGAGAATTCAGATAGATATAATCTCGATCTCAAAGTCATATTTTAAAATAAATCATTACGACATAGGTGAATTTTCAATAAAACTCACATGAAATATATTTAAAATAATTTAAATTAAAGAAGAATTATGATAAAATATATCATTGGGGATGTATATAAGCACAATTCAGAAGAAAATAAGTAGTTAGAGTGGAGAATGTCTCAATGAATGGAAATTGAGATGAGAAACCTAAACCTCAAACTTCTATTTAGTTAGATACATTTTGATTACAAAAAAAATTCATTTCATTATATGTAAAGTTAATAAAAATTTTGATTTATGTTTTACCAAATAAAATTAATTTATATTTTCTTACATCCCATTCATTAATCTATTATTGTTGAAATTAATATCTGGGTGTAAATAATTCCGTTTTTATACAAATTATTTAGTTTGGTAGTTCTGATATTTTCTCCTTGATAATGTGCTTATCACATAAAGAATGTTTTGAATGATGTTATATATAATTTTAAAATTATTATAGACTCCAATGATTATTTCATGGAACTTATGTCAATGGTTTAGATAGAATTTTTTGCAATATTTTTTACTGATTATTTAATTTTAAAAAGTGAATAATTATTTATTGAATATTAACTACAATATTACCATTCTAATATTTAAAAACATATAAAATTAGTAATTATTATATAATATTACTTGAATTTATGTTTTCCACTTCATTTATTTTATAAAAATTAAAACATCATTTTTCTAGGTGGAAAAAACAGATCCAAATAGTAACACGCTATAATTATTGATTGTGTAGGTATAGTTATTATTTACTCATAATATCAATTTCAGAAAATATTAACGAATTTATGACTCATGCATTAATGAAAACATTTAAATTAAATACGTTTTAGGTAAAATAAGTAAAGAAGTATGGCTAAACAGATGAAAAAACTTGAAATGAAATCATGAATCTCCTCTAATATAGCCTCTTGTAAGTGGGGGATTTGGGGAATTATATTTGTATCCATAAATTCTTAAACATGTAGTATGTCATTAATAGATAGAATTTTTGTAGGTATTAAGGAGATTATGAAATAATAGACAGGTTTTGTAGGGGTATGGTACATGTCATTTTATAAGCTATTTTTAGTGTTGTTTCTGAAAATATCCATTTCTAAATGTTTATGGATTACATTTTAAGAAGGATAGTATAAAAATTGAAAAAAAAGCTAATAATGGAATAGGTTTGGTATTCCATTAACTCATAAATAATTTTAAACACATGTAATTAAGATATTTTTTATATTTACCCCCTTGACTTAACACTTTATCCATTTTTAGCCTTCACTATGATGACTAAATTTTGACTTCATAACATAATTTCATGCATTGAAATAAAAATTAAAATTATATGTAATAGGGATAAACTAATTAATAATATTAAATCCATGTTTTTTTATCATATTCTAAAATTGATAAAAAAATATTCTTAAAAAATAAATGAATATTTCATGAAAATATTTTTGGAAAATATATTTTTAGACAAAAAAAGTGATTAATTATTATTACATTCCAATTAATAATCATTACATTAAAATTTTTCTTTATATATAAAGAAACAAAATTTAATTAAACTCATTCTTTAATGAGATATATATAATTTAAAAATAATTAAATACAAAAAATTATGAAAATCAATTCTTAAATAATTCTAGATATTTAATTGAATTTAATCACATTACTTTTTTTATAATCTAGGTATCCTATTTAACCAATTCATATGTATTAAAATCAATTTTCTAATTTTAAGATTACAGAAAAAAATTCATAAAAAATTCTAATACATAACAAATAAGATTTACATTTTTATAAATAATTCATCAGTGTAATTATTATTATTTTTTATATTTTGTGATTTATTTACTGTAATATATTTAACATGTTGTCAGAAATTAAAATAATTCAATGTTACGTGTTATATATATGTATATCATATGACCATATTTTAAATTAATGTATATTAAATAGTCATATGAGAAAAAACCATATTTGTAACGATCATATTACGTTCCAATACATATCCTTACATAAATTTTTGAATTTATTCACCATATTATATAATTTTTAGTTCATGATGACTATAATATTTATAATATGATATAAAATATTTAGGTTTATCATTTATTATATAATCTTCAGGAAATATATTTTTTATCATAACATTAAAATTGGTATTTTTTATTTACTTGTCGTACCATTGGTTAAATAATTTTATTAATTATTGTTCATTTAGTTTTCATGTATTTTATATCATTTTTTATTGACAATTTTATATTATTGAAATAAATAAAATTTCCGTTTATTTTGGAGTTTGATGTATCATAAGATGTCAAGTACAACTATATTATTAAAATATAAATAAATACTAAAATTGGGGGCTATTGATTATGAAAAGTAGTCCAGATACATCAAATTGACGTGAAAAAAATGATTTCTGACTATCATATGCTTTTTTTTATATTCATTGGAAATTATTCACCTGAACTGTTTTACTTCATTATCTCATGAATGGATATCATGAGGGTTTAAGAGCTACAGGTAACATAAAATGTTTTGGTTGGGATTGTATGTTTTTATAATCAATAATTAGTATTGTTATATTGACTGAAGGGTATTATCGATGTGCATAATTTTATTATGTCAAATTATTCATGATTAAAACTAAAAAAATTTATTTTTATAGAAGGGTATAATATTTCTATTGTTCCATTTGTTTTATAACATTGATTGAGAGATCAAAATATGATTTTTCACTTTTTAATACCAAAATATGATATCTTTATGAATTTTACTAGGAAACTAAATCCCTAACAAAATCTGTGGTTATAATAGATGAGGGAAATTCTATCAAATATTTTCAAAGAATGGTAAATACTATATAAAATAATGATGATACAAATGTATTACTTTTATCATCCTATGATATCATTAAGTAATGAAATTATATTACATTTTAAGTTTTAGTAGGTTTTTTTTCATATCTATGACTTATCTTTATAGATTTAAAGGATTTGATGTGTTCCTAGATACCACTCTGGATATTTCAGTTTGATAGACTACTATCATGATAAATAATTATAGGTTACACAAAAAGTGTATTAATAAGTTCCAAAAATATGGATAAATAAGAGTTTGAAATGAATTATACCACACTTGCATAGATCGGTGGGTGCTTGGGTCTAAATAATCACAAGTTGATAAATTAATAAAACAAATTATATGTTATTCAAGTTAAAAATTATTATAATGTAAGTTTATTTTATTAGGGTATTAAAAAATATTTCGTGCATAATAATTAGATAAAAGAAATAAAATTTTAAAAAATATTTTTTATTCAAAGGTGGGTAGGCTAATTAAGTTGGAAATATTTATGTTAATTGTTTTACATCATAAGAATAACTTATAGCGTTTAAAATGTTAGTTCATATATTTCATTGAAATTTAAAACAAGTTAAAATGTTTCGAAATGAAATCTTGCTTTATTTTAAGGATGAATTTAATTAAAGTATTAAACTATAATTAATGAGAGTTAACCAAACTATTTATATGAATTTTAATACATAACATAAGGTGTGATGAGAGACGTGGATAAATTAACATATATGTTTCAAAAATAATTATCAATAAAAAAAATATTGAAAAATGTTCTCAAATTGATAACATTTCTAATATTTTACATTTCTTATTAGAAAAATATACCATTATATACATTTCAATAAATAAATATATTTGGGGAAAATTGTTTTTAATATTATTGTTTTAATCATCATTAATATTTATGATAATATTTTTTATATATAGTATAAATAAATTAAAATATAAATTTCAAACCAATTTTTAGGGATATTTTAAATAATTGTATTTAAAAGATATCAATTATAAATTCTATGGTTTTTCTATTAGAAAAGAAATTTTGGAATTAATTATTTAAAATTCCATTTTTTCTTTAGAATGTATTATGGGAATTTATTTTTAATCATTTTTTAATTTCTTGAATTCATATATTATTTATGTTAAAGATTAATATTTCATTTTGAATTGATATAACTCATTAGGTTAGTATTCTATTTTTTTATATTAGATAAATTCATAATATTTAATCCCTATCTATGTAGTGGAGTCCCCTACATTTGATACATCTATAATGGTATTCATGTTCTTTTAGATACTAACCATATGTTGAAGTGAAAATCGAACAAAATGTTTCATTTCAACCAAATAACGTGACATAACAAAAGAATTATATTTTAACTATAATAATGAGTTGTCAACATATCATACTTAGAGTGATTATAATAAAAAATTTCTTATCGATTATTCCAACCAACAACTTGGATGTATGAGAAACCATGGAGACATGACACTAAATAGAACCAATCCCAAGCACTATAAAAATGTATTTCCATTGAAGCCTCACTAAGATTGATCATGGGTGATATTTGTATGAGAAAAAATGAACTGATTAAAGCATATGATGGAATCATAATGAATATTCATGAAAATAAAAATTCATATCGGTTCAATAAATTAGATTGAGAAAAAATGAAACATTGAATATGAACCATGATTTAACGAACAAAATCTTGATCAAATGAAAGAGGTCTGAATGAATTATATACACAAGGTCGTAGTGCCACTGAGTGCATGGTAATGAATAGGATTCATTTAAATTTGATTTTGGTTGCTCATCATGAACAAGTATAATAATTAAAAATTAAGCCACACTCAAATTAATTAGATGGTGATGAGTTTTGGTATTTATAAAGTAATATATAAGTCACCCTTTAATTTTTTTGATAAAATATACTAAATCATTATGTCTAAAATAGAATCGATGAAATAATCCTAACAAAAACAAAGTGGAATTATCTAAACTCTAGATTGAATATGTGATCCTGATATAAAGTTCACCACATATAATGAAATAATCTTTCCACACTCGGTATATATATGTAATGGACCTACTAAATAATAAAGGTTTTTGTAGTGTTATTTAGTTCTCATGAAACTGTATAATTATTTCAGTCTCATGTCTAGGATGATTAATGTTTCATAAGGGTATCAATATATTAATGTGAAAATTTTTGACAACCCAAAATTACTAATTCATAATGATATGGGGACTCTTCGATGTTATGTAGAAGTAAACTTGAATGGGTAGTTTAAGATATTAATTTCCAAGATCACCTGGGAGATCATTTTCCCTAGTATGGGTGATGATCAAGCCTCATATTGTTAATGACAATGAATAGTTACCTACCAAAATGTAAATCATGGATTTGATATAGGATGACATAGTTTTTAATCCTCTAACTAAGAGGAGGAGTATGATTTTATTTTATTTTTAAAGACTTTTTTTATAATAGTTGTGTAATAAAAGTTATGTTATATTCATAAAACTACCACAAAATAGGATCATAATTAATTTTCATAAGATAATAGATAAGACTATTTTTTCAAGAATAATGAGTTATACAATAATAATATGAGAGGTTTTAGATATATATGGAAGGTAGATTCACACTCATAAGTGTATAATTTCACTATCTCATATCATTTCATACTAAAATAATTATTAATTATCTTGTGTTATACTTTCATTTACATAATAGATATTGTAATTGATTGCTTGATGGTAACAGAGTTTATTCTCTCTTTTTACATTTTCAATTCTTATTTCATCTCTTACAAACTATGAATTTTTATTAATGTATGTTTCGTTTAATTTAGTTTTTGGTTTTGTTATTTGTTGAGAGATAAAAAATAATTTCTTATTTTATTGATATTTTCTCTATATAATTTCACTGATTTTTTTAAATTTAATTAAAAGAATGAACATTCAGAGTAAAAAAATAATTTAAATTTGAATAAATTATCTATTTTTCATGTTTGCATGTAATTAATAATAAATATCATCAAAATACTAAAAACTTAACCTAATATAATTCCATTTTACGATTTTTTAAATATATATAACACTTAATATTTTGATGAAAGGCCTAATTTTCTAACATAAGGCACTCATTATACACAAAAACATCATCTTCTATATTCTCCCACGCATTATAAACACTATTTCATCACCTTTATTTTTGATTTTTCATAGATTGTGATCAAATAATTCCCTTTGATATTAACCCATATTCCCTATGAACTAACCCTACTGACCACTAAAATAGATATAGTATGTAAATATAATTGTGGTTTTGATTATTCACATGACATGCTATAAATATTTGGTGTTGTGTCTTGGGAAGACATGAATTGAATATCATAGGCCATTTAACATGATAAAATACAAATAATATAATGAATTATATATCAAAAAAATTCCTCTACATATGTTTTGTGAGGTGAGAATTTACTTATAATCTTTTTTTAAACTTATCTTTTTTAATTTGTTAATAGTTTTGATTGATTTTGCAGTTTATTTCAATACATTAATTACAGATACATAGAATTATATGTTATTTTGTTACAATATATTATGTATTTTTTTATTTTTAATTGAAATTTACGGTTGATTGGATAAACAAAAAGAATAATACTATGTTTTTTTATATCAGAATATTTTTTTTGAAAAGGAGTCTAAAATAAATCACAAATTTTGAATCCTATAGTTTTCATGAACCCACACCTAAATATCAATATATATGTTATAATTCGTTTAACATTACATTATATATTTTATAAAATTGATAAAAAAAATTGATATAAAATTGAAAAGCTAAAATAGGATAATTTTATAAATAATTTTAAATTCAAGAAAAAATTAAATTAAAAAGTTAAGAAAAAGAGTTGAATGACTTTGATGACAAAAAAATATATATTATATTTAATTAATTAAAAAATTCATGATGAAAAAAATTTATCGGCCTTGGGATTGAAAGAACATTACAAATTGAGGAATAAGACTCAATTAGAGATTAATAACATAATAAAGAAAATATTTTCAGATAATGGTTGAACCAACACTTTAAATATGTCTTAATAGTGGAATAAGAATGACTACTTATTAAAATATCTCCTAAAAAATAAAAACAATTTAGTTTTAGAAAAATTGTCTATTGATATAAGGATTGTCTATATAATAAAATGATAAATATTAAAAATAAATCACCATAATTTTTTGTAGTTTTTAGAAATGAGATATAAATTTAAATTGTGAACAACATTATAAGAGAAAAACAAAATGGAAATCATAAAATTAGTTAATTTTGAAACTATTTTCCCATGTTATCATCGCTACTTTCAATCATAGAACACATCCAATTTTTAAATGGTTTATGAATAGAGTTAATCATGAGTGAACTTTAAGGAAAGTCTAAATGATTAATTTTCACTGTTATATCTTCTCCATAATAATCAATCTATATTTTTTGTTCAATTTAATGGAAATTGTTTAAAATATTTTAGGTGAAATCCATTTAATTTAAAACCACTAGAATCTTAATTTCTATATAATGAAAAAACATACCCTGTATAATTAAATTGTAACTAACTAATAATATTTCATTAGAGGATTATGTTTTTAAAATTTAGCATGAAATAAAACAAAAACAAACACAATTGTGTTAAGGTGTATGTTTTTGAAAAAAATATTGGAAATGGTTTTACTTTTAGAAATATAGAATAAAATAATACTTTGGTGAAACTAATTTTTTTGGATAATAAAAGTAATTTATTCATTTGATTCACTTCATTATTTATCTAAATTAGGTACAGAAATCTATCTGAAGACATAGAAGTTTTTTATAGGAAATAACATATTTATTTTTATGGATTAAAAATTTAATCAAATATAAAAATTATATTTTTAAAGACTAATCCACAAACATATTTGAGAAATAAGACTCAATTAGAGATTAATACCATTTAGCACACTATACCTTTAGGAAATATTTAATACCATAAAATCAAAATTAAACTCAATCATATACAAGACACATGTGTTAGTCGTCCATAATAATTCTGATTATATGTTCTCTATTGATAAGATTAATGAGATCATGGAAGAGATCTATGGAGTTATTTCTTTTTAATATGTGTTGAAAAGTTTTGAAAACACTGATTAGGTGAAATTTTGAGATGTTTATTATACTCTATTTGGAATCTTCATTCAGTATATTAATATTATTATTGGATATTACCAATTTAATTATTTTGTAATTAAGATATATATGTTTTCTTTTAATAGTATAAGTTCCCATAAAAATCATTCTTCCGTAAAAAGAATATAGAAACTAATATTTAGTGGTTATTTTATTGCAAAATGAATCCCCAAAATGACTATAATTTGTTTTTTAGATATTTATTAATGAGGAATTCAAATATAGTTTTGTTTAAGAGAAAATACAATGTTTAAAATTGGTATATGGTTTCTTCATTTTGAAATAAAATATCTAATTATTTTTTTCATTAAAATTTATATCCCATGCTCACTTTTTTCACTCATAGAATTATAAAAGAATTCATCTCATGACATGTATCATTCCACTTCCACATCCTCTCATCATTATACATGGTTTATTAATTTTTATCTAGAATGTTCTAGATCTATTCATGATTTTTTTAATCATTATGTATATTAATGGATAAGATCTAGTGAGAGATTGTAGGGTTTGAAAGATAATGATCAACTATGTATATATAAAATAAGTATGAAATCATCCTTTAGGTGGAGATTTTTCATTGGTTTTATCTATTTTGAACTATTTAATTTTAGAACATTTTTTTACTACCACAAAATTTACATATACTTCTAAATAATTATTTAAAATGTGATACTAGTTAAAAATTATGTGTGTGTAGGGGGAATTGTTTTGTTAATATTTTTACTTAAACTTCAATGCTACTAATTCTATGCTTAAAATAATGGTTGATATATATTTTTTAATTAAATTTTTTCAAAATAATTTTCAACTCAACCAAAAGAAACTAATTAGTTCACATAAAATTTAATTGATTCTTTTAAACAAAATAATATTATTAGAAATTTTTATGTATTCTAGTATAATTTTTTAATCATGTAAATGTCCAAAATGAATTGAATATTTATTTATATATTCAATAAATTATAAGAATACTCATTATAAAATAATTATTTTTAAATTTCTGTTAAATTTTGTAATGATTTAATTTTTTAACTGACTTATAACCCTTAAAAATAGTTTTAAATTTATTAATTTATAATCCCTTTGAATTAAAAACTTTTTAAACGTTTATCCACCATAAGATTAAAAATTATTGACAATTTTTAGGATTAAGTGTAGGATATGGGCATTTAAAAATTTTAATATGTGAATCATTGATAACATGTCAATATTCCATGAATAATTTTTTGAATAATCATTTTTTTAATAATCATTTATGAATTTTTAGTAATAAAAAAATTTGCTGAAGAATGATTTTTTTTTTGAAATTTTTTGAGAGTAATTTATATTACGTATATAATTTATTTATGTATGTAAATTAAATTTTTATCTTAAAAAATTACATATGGATATTTGTGTTTGATGTATTACTATATTCAATGACATTTAATTGATTTATCTTATTATGTTTGTATTTACTTTTTTAAAATTTATGTAGTTTCATAATGATCTATTGATATAAAAAAGGGTTGTCCATTTACATTAAAGCTTTAATTGGGGTCCTCACATAAATGTAATGATTTACTTAATGTTATAATTCCAATCATAAATAAGTTTCAATTCGATCAATCTTTTCTGACCTCTCACATGATGGACAAAGTAACTGTCAGAATGAATTTTCATCCAACTATACCCTGAGTGAGCATACAAGTAATCTTTCCAACAACCAATCAAGCTAATATTAATGTGGAGGGAAAACCCATGGTGAAAAACCAGTTAATACTATTGAGTGTAATTTCTAATAATGATTATTTTTTCTCAACCATAACTAATAATGACTATTAGTAATTGATAAACGAGAAATTTGAAACCAATTAAAACTTATAAGTGAAGCCCTAACAAGTTTGATTTGAGTATTTCATGTAACATGCAAGGTCCTTATCCTAAATAATGGTAGATATATATTATATAATATTCTATTCCCATTTTTTAACAGAAAATTACTTTCCTAACTGGATTATGAGGGTTTGGGGAGAATTAATTCTTGGTTCTGGGTAGGTGTTACATGTTTTCAGGAAATAGGGTAATATGAATAGATACAACACAGTTTGGATAACCATTATTTCCAAGAAGGGAATCATATATTTTTGTAAACTATGCAGAAGTGGGTGAGAAAACATGAAAATCATGAAATTTATTGAAGGCACGCCACACACATTTTTCACATTGTATTTAGAACCATGTGGCTATGTCGTATGAGGGTTTAGGATATAAGAAAATGTCAAATAAATGGCTTTCACTTTTTTTCTATCTATGTTAATGATCCATACAAGGGATTTGCACTTAGATATCAATCCCACATGGTGTGCACATGGTTTTTCTATACATGATCCTCGACCATGAGTGGTGTGGGTTTATATATATTAGGTATCAAATGATTTTCACATGGTTAATCAAACCAATCTTTGAAAACATGAACTCCATTAAAAATATGTAAATTAATTTTTTAACCCACTAGCTCTTATCCCTAATTTCCTCATTCTTCCCTTTTTTTCACAGTAAGAGGACTCATTTACCTCTCCATTCCCACTAGACATGTATTTGTTAAATAACCTTTGTCTATACCATTAATCAATTTCATTCCATAAAATTGGACCCCCCCTCAGTAATTATATTACTCATATTATAGCAACCCACACTGTTCATACATAGAGATTACATCTTAATATATTTAAATTTATTAGACAACATAATTATCAACTCAAAAATTGATAATGTTTAGTTATTTTAAGAACATGGAATCATAAGAAAACTTTTTCATAGGAATTATACTTAATCTCCATATAATTTTATAATTACCAACTCCCTTTTAAGAAAAATCAAATATAATACATTATCTCATAACCTAGTAAAAGGAATAATAATAAAAGGTGATCTCAAGTTCTCAGTAAGGGTGAGAAATGGGGATATATATATATATATATATCAGGAGGTTATGAGTATGAAAATAACAAAATTACATTTTAAAACAATATAATAAATATTGTAGATCATAACCAAGATTCATGAAATGAATATTAGTAGTTCATAAGAAATGAATCATAATTTAATCAAATTAAAAAATCCAATAGAACATAACATTGGGATAATAATTTTATTTATGTTATAAACATAATAGTATAATATACATTTTTAATAGTCAGGTATTGTAACCTAGGTTATCATAGTGGAATTATATTACTCTTCAACCCATCATAGTAGTCAATGATCACACCAAATATTATCATAGTGGAATTTTTCCCTTACTGAACATTGTTCACTTGAAATTACTTTTTATTTATATCAGGATATATCTATCTTTACCTAATTAATTAGAGAGAAATATTTGTCCCACTTGTCATATAATGTAAATCATACACATGTGTGGAATAGTAAATAAAATATTTATCACATCAGAACTCCTTAAAATAATTGGGTTTCATAAACCATTAATAATATCATAACACATCAAAATATATGGGTATCATAATAAATAATTCATATTAGATTCCATTAAAATAAATGGGGTTTTAGAACATTTCATCATAGCATAACCTCTGGAAAAAAAATATTCTAATAAATATATTTTCATCAAAAAAATAAACCATCTATAAACAAAGAATATGGTATCATTTTATCAAATACCCATTAGATCATAATTAATGTCAATTTATTTCATCTTATATACAATGGTATTTTGGAAAAAACACTTGGAACATATCTTCTGGAAAAAAACCCTTTCCACATTGAAAATAAAATTAAATGAAATTCAAAAAAGACTTTATAAATAAATTTCTATGAAGATACACATTGAATGTTATAAACGAATCATTGAAACATTCACTTATCATGATGGTTTAGAACTATGTTCATGTCGTAAAAGTAAAAAATTAAACATTCCTACTACACTTTGGTAAGAATTTTAATAAGTACAACATTCAAAAATCACATCATGATTCATTTTAATACAATTTGTAGATAAATTAAACCATTGTAAAAAAATTCATTAAAATTTAATATAATAATATTAAATAAAATAATTTAATTTTCAAAAATATTTATATAAATGATAAAGGAATTTCCACTAAATATGGAAATAAAGTTGTGTTTTTTAAAAAATATATTTATTGAGTACATAAATAATGGAAATTAAATATAAAATACTTTTTTAATGAAATAAATAGAGAATAAAAAAATTCATGAGTTTATTTATAGATATATAATAATATTTTATTATTGGGAACATAATCATATAATAATTTTGATTAAGAATTAGATTATAAAATAAAATGTTTATAAATTTGTTATAATTTAAATCATAATCCTTGTGAAAGAAAAAAACATTTCTTTCTGTAAATACCTGAATATGTTATTTGTTTTATGATAAAGGTAATTCTCTGTAATTATATACACCACACAAAATAAATAAGTTGTGAATATGAAATGTGTTCGATGAAAAATAAGTGAGATGAAAATACCTTACCTCAAGTCCTGACAGTATTCTTAGACATTCATATCTAATGTATAATAATTATATGTTGATTATAAATATATTCAAATACCATAATCATATATATCATACCATTTATTATTTAATGTTTTTTATCTATCACCCAATTGTTAATAATTCATTTTTAGAATATCAATTCAGGTAATAACTACTTCATTTTTTATATATAATTTTGTTTCATATTTTTAGTCCTTTTTAATTTGCATCATTCCATAATATCAATAATTTTAACCATAATATAATTTCCACATTTATTTATTATGTGTGTGTATAAATTAATCTATTAAAGGTAGTGATAGAAAAGTAATTACTTTGTTTATGGATATGGTATGACATATATATACATGATCTCTATTGTCATTTTTTCGACAGATAGAGTGAAAGAAAAGTAAATATTAATTAACCATCTTGTACTCGTTATTTTTTTAAACATATATTTTTTATATTAATATCATAAATCACTGATATATTACATGTAAAACAAAATTGAAAAATATTTCCCATCACTTTGTAGAAGTGGTTGTCCACACGTATGCATAAGGGAAGTTATTATCTTCCAAAATATTTTATACTAAAAAGATATATGACATATTATAAATAGAAAATGTAATGTAAATTAGTATATATAATATTGACATTAAATACATCATTATCATCAGTTCTGATAGGATATAATGGAATACTAATAAATCATTTCGTGTGGTGGTAGTTTATTGTACACATGATTAGTGATTTTTTCTATTTAATTCATGAGGAGAGGGATATTGGTAATAAAATAAAAATTAAAAAAAGAGTGTATTGGACATAAATTTGATATTATATAATCATATTTTATTAATATTTAAATGGATTGGATGAATAAATAAAACAAAAATGGAATGATAAAAATGCTTCCTCCTCTTTAGAGAACCACATTATGTTTATACCAATATATGTTTATTGAGGGTTTATAAATTAAATAAGGTATCTATGATGTGGGGAGGGAATTAATGAAGATATATGGCCGGTTATTTCACCATCAAAAAATATTTTTCTGTTTGAATAGGCTATGATAGTGGGTGGCCTTTTATATGTGGGGGACATCACATACTTTTTATAATAAAAAGTCTTAACCGTGTTTACCAATTTTCAAAAGTCATTGAAATGTCTCATTATACAATTTATTATGTGATTATTCTGATATATGTTCATAAAATATTTATTAGATAAGTTTTTATGTTATTTAAATGCATGTATTTCAGGTTACCCCCCAATAAACCTATTTCAACCTTAAGTGTGGAATTAATTTTTACTATTTCTTCTATTTATTATGAAAAAATTAAGTTAAAATTATTTAATAATAGTATTTATTATTATTAAAAATATTAAATCAATTTTTTTAAATTAGATTCATATAAGTGTCGTAATTAAATTTAAAATTAATCCTGAATAAGGGAGGAAAAAATAATTTCTTAAAGAGAATGTTTTCAAAAGTATAAATAAAAGTTTAATAGGAATTATAAATATAAAAATGATTAAAATGTACTAAATGTAGTTAATAAATATATAATTGTGATAATTTTACCTTTAAATAAATATTAAGAGTAATAGAGCTTTTAATTTAATTAAAAATAGGCAATTTTTAATAGAAATTGTTATTTTCACTATTCATTGAAAAATTAATCTCTACTGAACATTCACAGAAATAAACTTAAAAGTATTTTGGACAGATGTATTTGAAATATTAATATTTTTAAAAAAAAATTATAATCATGGAAAAAAATAATCTTATTATTTTATAATAGAGTGTAATAAATGTCATTTTTTATGAAATGTATTTGGAAGCATATAAATTATTTAATTAAAACAAATAACTTTTTTACCAATATAATTTCCTTATCTAAAACTATTATAAGAAATTAAAAAAATTATTCTTATTCATATTACCTAGTACAATGACAACTTCATAACATTTGTACAAAAATAATAATATTAATAGTATATTGTGATATGTTGAAACTCGGTGTTGCATGCATTACATGTTGTTGAATAAAATAAATTTATTTTAAAAAATATATAATAAAATATTGGGGTGTTAATTTCCATTTTTATATTATCATTATCCCTTGTCATCATTGATATAATTTTCACGTGATCTAATATTCCATATTTTTAAGGTGTTGGTCTGAGTTTCCATTTTCAATAAATCTATCCCAAATATAATACTAATATAGGACATAGAGTTTTCTATGAGTCAAATTTTTGTGTTTTACTACTATTTCCTAAATAAAATATTCTGTATAGTTTAATTTTTTGTCCACATGCTATAAATTCAATGCATTTATCCTAAAATTAAAATTTCATTAAGTTGTTATCAAAAACATCATCTAAAAGTGCCATGAGACCCTTGGAATCAATGGAGGCTAGTGGTCTCAACATGAATGTTCTCTAACAGTGTTTTAGTTTAAATTACCTTTAAACAAAATTATTTCTTTTAGATAAAACATCTATCATGCATGTTTTATTTAATACATATGAAATAGAATATAAAAATTGAATTAAATGGATTATAATACTTCATGTATACCAGATGTTTCCCCTTTAAATAATTATCCATAGAATTTATAATGGAATGAATTAAATCGTTAAATTAAATTGTTAAATAATTTATCCCTCAATCACATGTATTATTATTGATTGATTTTACTATCCTTGATGACACTATTAAACATGTTTCTTTTGTGGAGAAATACATGGATTCTTGACCATGACTGCCTTGGGTAAACTCGATGGAAGTCATTATATTACCTGATTCGACCAACAACTGATAAACAAAGACTAGTCATGATCAATGACTTATAAATGATAACCCATTGGCATGATAACATTTATCAAACTAAATTTCTAGATATTAATTTTCCTTAAATCATCTCTATGGATTCATCTTGATATCATCAGACATGGACCTACTTTGATTATCTCCTTGGGATTCATTCATGTCTATCATAATATTACTTTGGAAATATCCGATTGTAAATCTAGAAAAATTTAATGTACAATTCTAATAGTTCATATCTTGGATTACACACCCACACCCACTGCCTAACATCTCATTTAATCCCTATGAGTGGTCTTGATCTTCCAAGATCATTGATTCAAATGGTCAATAGTAGATCCTTTTTTATTATTATATAGGTATTCATTGGCAATGTTCCCTAGATAACTGGACAAGTAATGGTCATATGATTAGGGAAACCCATATTAGGATAAAGTTCATTATTTTTACAAGGCATCCCATGAGGTTCCTGAGCCCACCATGAATTATATTTACTTTATTATGTTACATTTATTCACCTCCACACTGTTAGATTTTATATTCATTGACACAATTCAAATTCGACACCATTGTAGGTGGCCTAATATGTTTTAATGACACTCTATTTAGGGAATCATTTGGTACTCATCCATATTATTAAGACATATTTAGCGGTAAAGGGATGAACTCATCTCTGTACACATTATTTCGCATTAATGGTGGGATCATGGGAGTTGATGACATAGAAATTTCTTCAAAAACTCACATATATAATTGTTTTATTTCTTTTTATATTTGTATAAATATTCATTCTATATTTTATGTAAAATACAATGTTTTCCTTTTTCAGCTTTTCAGTATCATGACTCAATTTTTACATGATCTTTTTATTGTTTATATATCTTTATTTTTATTTGGGTGATTTTATTCCACTACCATATTGTTATTTTACAATTCTTTAAAATTTCTATTATATTTTTTTAGTTACCATAATGATACAAATTGATAAATATTTTATAGTTTCCCCACCATAACACTATAGTCCCATGCCTTTAGTTTAAAACATGGGGTGTCAATGGAGCCTCCCTAGATACCATTTGGACCTCATGTTAATTTAAAAATAAGTGAACTGATCCTGGTATTTCACACTCTTGTATCATTTCTTTTTAACACCTTTTATGTTTGTGTTTCAGTTTTGGTGGAGTGGAGACAAACAACTGTCAAATTTTTTTATTAAGATACGCCATGGTGTAGCTAACCAAAATTTCTTGTAAAATTTATGTTACCCAATAAGGATTTTTCTTTCTAGATTTCAATTTTTATAGTTCTACTATTTGTTTTAGTTAAACTCATGTTTTACACTCTTATGTCATGTATTTTTTTAATTTCTGTGATATATAAAGGGAGAGTTTCCTCATGCATCATAATAGACACATATGTATACAAATATTACTTGATATTTCCTTGCCATAATTATTTCATTTTATATTTGTTATCATTAGGGGATAAATTTATATACTTATAATATTATGTAATATTTCATATAGGAAATAGTATGAAATAATTGGTTACATAAGTTTTCTACATTATTCTAAATAGTGTTTTCCTACATAGTATAATGAATGAACTATAAAAAACTATTTATGAAATGTTTATTCCATATATCCTTATATAAATAAGATGAAATGTTATGTTGTTTGTAAATATATGGATTCCAATTCTAATTTATAAAGTTATACCTTCATAAATTTTGAATTGAGATCTGTATAGTTGAACCATGATCTATAGACTACATATATTCTAATACCCAATGTAAAAGTTTGGTTACAATTATTAGTTATATCTAATTGTTACATATAAATCATAAGACCCTATAATTTGGTAAAGTAGATATATATAACAGAACCATCAAATATAAAATATCTACATTATAATTTTGGAAATAAATTGTTTTAATAAAATCTAGATTCGAATTACAAATTAAAGAGTGTTTTCGTCTATAATTGTAAATTAAAACCCCATATAGTAGACCAAATTATGGTTGAGACTGTAAATTTGAAAATTTAATCTATCTTTAAAAACAAGAATTCAACCAGTGTACCTTTTATAGTCATTCCATGAGTCTTTCCCTGTTTCCCTATGATTATTGATTTTTTTCTTCTACCTATTAAGAGGATTATTCTTTGAATTTTTTACTTATTCCTATCTAAAAACATTATGTTGAGCATCAGGAAGATGGTGATGGATATTATTTTATGTTGGTGGGAATTGAACAACCAGTAGTGTAATTAGTGAGACCTCATGTATTACCACTGGTTATACAAGGATTAGGTACTTATTATCATCTCAGAGAGAGTTTCCATTAGTTAGTGAAATATATGATGGGATATTCATGACCATCACTAACTATATAAGAGTTTGAAAAGGAGTTATAAAATAATCACCCAACAACATTATCAGGGGAATTTGGTCCCCTTTATATTTATTCATTGATAGATTATAATCTTTAAATCATTAATAATAATGATAAAAATATAAATATAGTGTGATGCTTATAATATATATTCTTCATGGACCTACCATGTGACAGTGGGATGTTATTATGTTTGTGGATCATCATTAGGGATTGGTCTTGTTGGATTTCTAGACAAGATTATGTTAATATATTTTCCCAAGGACTATAAGAGACGATTTGGGTAGATAATTCATACTTATAGAGTATAATACTATGTATAGCATACATAATTAAGCTCCCTTCACATAACATCATCACTTTTAAACACCTATTTATTATTAGAATTCAATAGAGATATTCTTTTTGTATTCTCTTAAGTATTACATTCTATCATAGATCAATATCTATTGATTGACTACCATATTTGATATAATGAACCATGTGTTTATCTATGATCATAAATTATGATAATATGATTTTTCATAGAATGGTGTTTTTGAACCTCGGTATGTATGTGGTTAATATAGTGAAGATAATACTTTTGATGAGACTTATCATGAATTAATTACCAAATAATGTGATGTACACGTGATGTTATGTGGTCTACATTCATTTTTTATGACTGTATTACATGATTTAAAGATTCACCATTAGAAATTAAATATTCAAGTCAAATATTATTATAATTCACTTTTAAACATTACCAAATATAATTTTTCTTTATAGTTTTTTAGATATAGGTCATAAATTGTATATAACAAACCCATAAATATAAAAATTATTCAATCCTATTTAGTATATATTTTTCCCCAAAGTAAAATTTTTAAATAATTATTATTTCATTTCATGACTAACATTCATGACTCTGTATTTGAAATATTCCATATTAATACCCATTAATAAACCTAATTAAAAATTTTATTATCCCATATGATCACAAAAATCACATTAATTAATATAAATGTAATTAAAGAAACTAAACCATCAATGTATACATATAAAAATTTAGATTTTAAAATGTAATATATTAGCTCAAAATAAAAATTTCCTAACCCATGAAATCACCACATTTACCTAAATATTTTAATAAAACAATTCATAAGAAAACATAATGTAAAAAAGTAAAACATAAAAAGTATTATTTGAAAAAATGACAATTTTATGAAAAAATATTCAAAAGTTACACTTTACACCCTTAAGATGCAGTACATAATTTATTTTAAAAATATATATCTTCTCATACCTTATTAGAAATTACTAGATAACCATAATAATTTATAGTATATATAGATAAAACATAATGGTATCTAGGGATAACATTTTCCATATCCCTCTTAAAAAATTTTATAACCTTATGGTTGACTTACATACCTAATTCATTGTATTAATATCAACGATACACCTATCCTTAGTTTATAATGTTACCCCCTATCATTGGTTCATAACATTTCCACCAATTCCCAGTTTATCATTGAACCACCCATCTTTAGTTTATAACGGAGTCAGCCATCATTATAAATAACATCCAATAATAATAACACAATCATATCAATGAAATTCTTATAATTTTCAACATTACACTCATAAAATATGATTTTTATCCCTAAAAACCATTTTATGATATTGAAATATCTATTCCTTTTAAAATCAATTTTTATATTCAAAAATACATATAAAAAGATAACAAATGATTTTATATGAAGGAAATGTAAAATATTTTAAGGGAATTAAAATATAAAATAATTTTTATAGTACAAGGAAAAGTATTTGTTGTCGTATAAGTTAAAATAGAATATTACTTATTACTTTGTGTCAAAGAATTATATTTAGAACACATTAATAAATCTTTTAAAAACTATAGAAATTAAGGGAAAATTATTTTTATTAAAAATTTATTTTCATATAATAGTGATTATAAAATTATTTTAAAAGAACATGGAAATGAGAGAAAAATATTATTAATGGATCTTCAAAGGAGGATTAAAAAAAGTAAGTCCCATTACACTTTTGGTACAATTCCATCATATCCCCATCAATCAATAACATACAAAAAATAATTGATATTAAAATAGATAAACTAATTAGATTATATTACAAATATTTTATATAACATCCCCATTAAATTATATATGTTCAAAATGTCTAAATATTTTCCATGAAAAGAATTTCTGATCAAGTCCCTTACCAGAAGTCCAATTATTCACGTACATTATTTAACTTCCTATGTATTAAAAATATTATAATTTTTTACATTTTATAAACCATTTTCAATTTTATTGTTCTATTTATTTTTAATCATTCAATTCAATGGTAAAATAGTTAATGATTTGAGTTCACATTGGATTATTTGATAGTACTCGTCTTATATTGTAAAAAAGAATTTTGTAGGTTAACTATTGTCAAAGAGATTGTTACATAAACATCTCCAGAATAATAATAATAAATTATTTATATTAAATATGTATATCAATTATAATTTATTTAAAAAACCATTAAATATAGTTATGAAAATGATGTATGTTTTGATCATGGAGGTGGCATGTCATATGTATGTGTTAGTAACGTTTCTATTTTTTTGTTGAACATTTTGGAAAGAATGAATGTGATATTTTATCACTATAGATTTATTATAATATAATTAATACCATATTATTGATTTAAATATAATTACATACATAATCTAAGTGTTTTATTGATGAAGAAATAATCAAATCACTTCATGGAGTAGGTAGTCCACACATACGCTTGAACATTATAATTATTTTCCAATGAGTGGAGGTGGAAGGAAAAAATGATATATTATCAATGAATAATGGTAAATATATCATTAATATCTAAATTATTTATCATATATCATATATATTAATTATCATGATACTTATTACCTTCCAATTAAAGTATTACTAAAAACTAATTACATTGCTTTGTGAGGCAGTAGTCAACCATAAACAAGTTCATCATTATCGTATCCACCATAGAATAGAATATAAGAAGGTATAAGTTATATTATAATTAATGAATTAAAATAATTTTAAAAATATCATATATATATATATATATAATTTATACCAATCATTATAAGAAGTTGTGATATGTGATGATGAAAAATGAATGACATTTTTTTGTGGGCAGTAGTCCTTCGTACATAAGAATGATCACTTTATTTTCCATTTGATGAAAGAAGTGGTGGATTTTGTTTATGTAATTTATATTATAATATCTCAATAAATTTGGGATAATTTTTTTTCTATATCATTATAATTGAAGTTTATTTTATGGAGGTGTGTGTAGAAATAAAATATAAATAATCATATAATCATTATACATCTTCTTCGAAGAAAGTCCATAGGATATCCCCAAAACATCATAGTATATATTTCACATGATTGAATTGGATCATGGTAATTGGTAGTATGTTAAGGAAGATATTTGGGATGGTATTTTATAAACCAATTGGGCATAGAATGTGTGAATATGAGAGGAGATTCAGTGGACTTTTATTAGTGATTTCAGTGGTATACTTGTAATATTTGATATGAAAAAGTGATTCCACATTTTTCACATGGAAAAAGGATAAAACATGTAAAATTATCAATTATTATACAATTTAAGTTCTAATAGTGAAAATAAAATATGATTTAGACATTTTATGCTCATTTTAACAATAATCTTTATTCTTTGACCCATAGTATATTATTTTATACCTTACCTGTGGTAAATGTTTTTTACTATTTTCACTATTTAATATAACAAAAAATTAATTTTAACCAATTAGTTAATATAATTTATGATGATCAGAAATATAGATCCAATTTTAAAAAAAATTAATTCAAAAAATTGTTATAATTTAATTTTAAATTAATCATATACCTGAAAGAAAAGAACAATTTTCCATGAAACAAAAGTTGTCAAGAATAAGATGATTTTATCTTAATTATACGAATAGTAATGATAATTTTATTGTTTTAACTTAATAATTATTTATATATATTTTATAAATTTAATTTAAATAAATCCTAATTTTGTGTTTTTTAATTAATTAAAATAGATAAACATTATTCACTTTAAAATCATTTTAAGAGAAATCAGTTTATGAAACCCAAAAAAATACTTAAATCCAATATAATTAGGTTCAAACTTTATTTAATTAGAATATATATAAATAATTGAAATTTATGTTACCTGGAATCATATTCAAAACATAATGTAAATTTAAAATATAATAATTTTTTGAAAATAGATTATATTTTGAAAAAAATATTTATTTTTGACTACTCACAAAAAAAAATATATGTTAATAATAATACATAAATTTCACTCTATGTTAATTTTGATATGAATATTTAAAAAATGAAATTAATTTTTTTTTTCAAATTTAAATTATATAACATAAAAATTAAAAATTAAAAATAAAATTTTTATTAAGAAAATATTTAGTTATAACTTTTTAATTTTTTATTTATAAAACAAATAATTTTTTATAATTAATATATATATATATAATTACTATTATTAAACATGAAAATAGATTATTATATCATTACCTATGAAGTTACACATGAAGAACCTAGTGTATTAGTGATTCATTATAATCCTGTGGCAGAATGGGCCCTCTCGAGAGAGTTTTCAGGACTGTTACAGAGTGTATTGTAGTTAAGGATGTCTACCAGCTTCGAATATTAGAGTGGTATTAGTGGACCCAAATCAGTTATAGAGCTGGAGTACTATGAACTATACATGTTGGGGAGGTTTATTAGGTCATGTAATCTATACTTATGATGTGTAGCACCAACAGAGAATACCTCCACATAGAGAATACGTTGTACATAAACGTTATGGATTTGGGTAGTTATAAGAAGTGTATCATACACTTTAGGAGACTATTGTCTAAAAATCTACATTTTTAGGAGTTATTTTAGATTCTATGGAACAATTATATAATTTATTCAACATGGGATCTTCAAAATCATTCATATTTATGTATCAAAGGGAATGTACTGAGGTTGAGATTGAGAACCTTTTTAGTCTAATATTACATGATACATAATTAGTAGTATGGTCATAAAGTGTTCACTAATAAAATTAATTTTCTATCGATATATCTGACTACTACATCTTCTAAAACATTTTTTCCATGAGATGAACAGTTTCTTATTATTCTCAGGAAGGACTGGTTAGTTATTTATCATGAACATATTAATATTTACCCTTATAGGGTGTATATTAAATCACTTGAGTGTAGTAGATATTATTATAAAGGATAATTGGATGTGTAGGAAGGTCGTCATGGACCAAAGTGTCATGGGGTAGGCGGAGCATCAACCTATTCTTTTAATCTATTGGTGACCTTGTAGAATGGACTGTTATTTTTCCTCTATTGTTTGACCAATTCATAGATGTAATAATTATAATACCAAAACTATAACCAGTATCTATGAAACTATAAACGTTTTATCATATTAAGATACAAAATTTCAAGAGGGAGTTGGGGAATTCAAAAGAAAAGGGGTTATAGGGCCCAATACTTCACCTTCAGGTTCTACTAATGTTTGCACAAACTTGATGAATAAGATTTTACAATTTTATGTAAATTTTTTGTCATTATTTTTTATATGATATATTAATGTATTCTCAAACTGGACATAATAATGTAGAATAACATTACATTGTTATGATAATACTATTATATCACAGGTTCTATGGAAATATATCTAATTTACTCGTTGTAATTGTTAATGTTCACTTCCTAGGTTACAATATAACAAAGGATGGTTTACTATGGATATAGAAAAGGTAAGAGGTGTTTTTATTCTGACAATCCCAAGACCATCATTGATTTATGATGTTTTATGGGGATACCTGATTAATATCCTAACTTCATCATAATCTTATCATGACTTGTACCACCAGATATTGATGTGACAAATATGAGTGTAATTTTCACATGGGCATGATTCCTGTGAGAATGAAATTTATGATTAAGAAATAAGGTTTAACAAAACACCATTCCTAATTTTTATTGAGCCTAACATAAGATATATAGTTTACTTTACCAATCTAAGAAGTTTAATTAGAGATTTTTTTTATGTGAGGGGAATGATTCATGATGTGTGGGTATTTCTTATTGATTACTTGAGATCATAATTACCCAACACATGATCTTGGGTAAATAGATATTTTACATGACCTGCATTGCAAGAACATTATACTGTTTTCTATAGGAAGGAGAAATGAAAGAAATTTTCTGATTATTTGATCCAAAAATATCCAAGTGACGTTGATGATGAATTTATTATTAAATGAAAATTGAGGCTTCATATTTCATAAATACATATACTTGGTTAGGAATGTCATAAATATCATTTTTTCACAATGGTATCAATGAACTAATAATTACTAGATTTGGTAATGAATAAACCACTTTCAGATCTCGAATTCATTGTGGGGAGTGGATGTGTTTTGAGGGATGACCCAGAACCTATTAAGGGTTTTTAATGAGGATGATATTTAAAACTTCATGATATGTTTTTGTTTTTGAAGTCATTTGAGAGAAATTTATGATTAAACATTGATATTTCAAAAGGCTGGTACCTATCTGACTCACTAATATGTACTATTAAATATTCCTATAATATTGGTGCCCAAGCATGAAAATAGAGATTATAGGGGTTTTACATGGTTTTCCACTGTTAATAAGTGAATTTTCAACACTAATGACCTACATGTATCTCTCATATCTTTTCCATTCAACAATTGAAATGGGATGACATCAGTATTGATTTTGTGATAGGGTAACCTAATTTAAAATGAAACAATGGACCTATATGGGTTATTACATAATAGTTGATGATGGTTTTCTATTTCATTCATATATGGGATACTTTATTATAGTAAAACATGTCATTTATTACCACACTAAATTATAATTATTCATGGGGTTTCGTGTACTATTGTATTAAACATGGATTCCTGATTTAATTATTATTTATAGTAGGGATTATATAGGGAAATTGGATCACATGTCATTCAGAGAACAACACAAAACCCATCAGACCGATGTTGAGTCAGATCACAGAATATAGGTACTCGAGGACATGAACAATGTGTGTTTTCTTTGATGCTCGTGGAATTTTGTTGAATCACTTTTTTATGTGTTTTCATATAATAAATATTTTAATTACTTTAAATATTTATCTATATGAGGGACTTAAAGGTAGCATATTATATTCACCACAATGCGAGTTTTCTCTATAGGAGACATTTTTACTAGGACGATGTCTCGTTTTGGATGAATCAGAGTGTGTAAAACTAAATAGGAAATGTATAGATATAGATCAGTATAAGAATAATTTAAATATTTTTCATCATCTCAAAACTATATATATTTAGGTGGGAGATATTTTCTTGTCATGTGTCTCACCTAGATTTGGTCACTGATGGATTCAGAAGTAAGGTAAGTTATCACCTAAATTCATCATAATTTTTGAGATCATGGATAGTTTATAATCAATAGAATATTGAGTAGTTATCATTAAATGGAAGAGGTTTATTCACGGTGTCTTCCAACTTTCACAGAATAATCATTTTGACTTCGAACCATCCCATGATTTTCATCCATAGGATGATTAATTGAATGATGGTGATTATTTAATGGAGTATCATGTTCAAATCATTGAGCATGCAATGAAGACTCTCTAAAGATGGATGGTTCATTGTGTTTGGGTGTTATGATTGAATTTCTGTATGCATACTGACATGTGGGAACAAGATTATGATAAACATCCTTTTAGGTTTTATTTTTTAATTAATGTGGTTTAACAACCATTAGAAGGGAAAATCACGGATCGATTGTTGTAAGGTGAGGATATTGTATGATCTTAGTTCGATATTGGGTTATAGATCCATTATGTTCTATTATAATAATCTTTTTTACCATGTGGTGGGGGAATAATGTCTTACAGTAGTATAGAGGTCATTTATATTGTTTTATGTATATAGTTATGGTTTTTTCAGAAATAGGGTGAGCCACATTGTTTGTGCATGGTTTGGATAACTGCTCACATTATCCACATAGATCAGGATTGGAGGATAACTTTTTTGTTAAACATTGATAAATGGGACTCACAATTGTTAAAGGCCTTAAATTCATAGAAATTGCAGCACAATTTATTTCTCTAGTTGTACACTTAGTCTATATAGGTTGTGCGCTTCACGACAATTCCTAATGATTGGTTTGTGTAACCGTTCACATGAATTATATAAAGGTTGTGAAATTAGATTATAACCAAACATAGATTTTACTTGGTATATATGAACATGTTCCTATAAAATTCAAGGTTTGGGATCATTGATAGTGGTCATCACAGGTTATCACATGATTTTTCCAACCATGTGGCCTAACTATGCACCCCTTTAAAAAGATAAATATTAATTTTTTCCCCTAAAATCTAGCACTTTTTCCAACCTTCATATCCAGTTTCTCATAAAAAGAAGGAGATCCATAGATCTCCCTTACCTCTTTTATACTATATATTATATATTTTCTATCTAGACTCTAATTCGATCATAATCAGTTATGTTGGATCCCCCTTGATTAGTCCATCCATCCTCATTCTTTTTTTATAACATTCTCTATTCATTATTCATACATTCTTCATGAAAGACAATTTTCACTTGATTCATGTGATTTTTAGGGATATCAATTTTTTTTATTCTAGAGAGAATATGAAAATGAAATAGGATTAGAAGTCTTCTATGAAGCTAAAGAAAGAGTTCTACTACTTTTACATCTAATTATTAAGGATTATAATATTTTCCATTATACCACACACCATAAATTACACATGTTTATCCTAAAATTATTATTCCACTGTGTTTTATATACACGTGGTTCTAAAAGTTATATGATACCATAGAATCTTATATGGGGTGGTGTCCTCATCTTTAACCACATCTTACGTTGTATTGGTTTAATTTACCATAGAAACCATTTGTTTCTTTTAACCAAAACCATATGATGGTGTACATGGTTTGATACTTATATAAATAAATAGAAAATATAAATTAAATTATTTGTAATATAAAAATTATACATTACCTGGACCTTTTTAATACTTATTAGTGATATGAATAGTGGAATTAATTGATACACAAAATAGTATGGTTAGATCGTATAGTCCATGATCACTAGTATTATTATTGAATATTGTTATATACTATGATCATATAGTTAATTAAATGGCCTTCATTGAGTAAAATTTATTCTAAAATTTATATTTTTTTGCTGAAATCATAGTATTCTATCTGATTCATAGATGTGACTACCATGTGAGATACCAAACATGGTCTAATTTGATGTCTTATACAACTCTATTTATCATGTTGATAGCAAAGATTCAACAATATTTTCATAAAGTAGATTTCATTAGACAAACCCCATGGATTTTTCAAGAATACATCATATATGGACCACCTTGGATTATCTCCTTGGGTTCCAATCATGTAAATCAAAATATTTCCATTCACTTTTCTTTGAGCATGGATTGTATCTTTGAGGATGAAATTCCAAGATTTCATCCCTTGTACTGCACACATACCCTCATAGCCTATCAATTTGTATGATTATTGTGAGTTGGATAAACATTATAAGGTAATGGATTCTTTGGTTTCACTAGGTATCCTTTTTTATTATTATAAATGGAATCCTTTCTTGTGTTCCTTTTGACCCTAGAAAAATCACTTTCACATGCATAAAAGAAACTAGATTATGATGAATTAGGTAGTTACTTCCAGGTATCTCATGAGGAGACTGAGCTCGTAATATATTATTTTTATATTACTAACTTTCATTTATTATATTCTTAAAATTTTACATTTTATATTCGTGGATATTATTTTCATGATGAACAATTAGTGTTTCCATAGAGTGTTTTACTCATACCACGTTTGGGTTTTGGTTTAATACTATGATGTTTACATGGATATAGATAGGGATAATTGTAAGATCCATGATATAGATTCTTGATTACACTTTTATAAAGTATTATTGAATGTCATTGACATAGATAGTTCATGGGTTGATTGTGGAGATAGTTGTTTTAGGCCAGTTTTTTTTATGTATACTGATACTATATTATATGCATGTTAGCATGCCTTCTTGTATCAACCGGTCTGAGACATGACATTCCATGTGGAATGAGGAAAATAAATCATGTAATAATAACAATTCTTGACCCAATAACAACTTGATCAAATTATGGTGGTCCAAATGAATAATATTTATAAAGTAAAAATATTTATTAATAAAAGTTAACCAATAAGTTTAAATGGAATTTGATTTTGGATGATGATCATAGAGAGTTAGAAGAACTGAAAATTGAATTCATACTCATGATTGATGAGATTTTAAAGTCGAATGGTATTTATAAAATAAAATAATAGTTACACTAAAAACAAATTCGATGAAACCTACAAAATGATTCAATCTAATTTAATAAAAAAACTACTTCTTACTAAAACATTGTGGAATGATCTAATATTGAGATTAAAGAGAGAGAAACACTAAGTCCAACCAAATAATGTTCTCAATATAGAAAGTAGTTGTATAAGAACACTGAATCCTTTGGGTTATTGCTTCTTGCTTTTTATTATATAACATTTTCATAAAAATAACAGTCCCTTCATGGTCCCCAATGTTTTTCATATGAAATTAGATGTTCTTTCCCAAAAAAACATGTTTATTAAAATACAGGTCTAGTTTTTACTAAATTCTCACTTGATCTTGCCTTGACCATTATGTTAAAAAAGGAAGCTTGACATAAGGGTCAACGAAGTGTAAAATATGATATTTTACTACTCAATTTTTTTATGTTATGGTACTTCAAAATTACCCAGGATATTCAAATTTGATTTAGTGATCACATTTTTTTACCATATATCTATGAATATATTGATAATGATATAGGTTTATTATGGGTATCAAAATATTAAAGTGAAAATTAACAATAACAGAAAATTTTTAAATAACCAAATAATGGGGGTTATGTGATGTTAAAAATTATGAATGTTACAAGGGAATCATAATAAAAATATTTTTAATATCATGTAAAATTTTGATATTAATGGGATGAGATAATCCAATTTAAAGTGAGGTAGAGGTTAATGCATTATAATACATGCATTAGGACACTAGAAATTTGAGCTGCTGTTTGATGATTAGTTGGACATGAAGTGGGTGGTGGTTCTTGATTTTATATTAGTGGAATTAGTTTTAAATTTATGGGATAAAAAAATTGAAACAACCCATAAATAAACCACAAGTTATAAGTATCAAAACTAAGTATCCTTTTAGAATGGATTAGACCATTTTTGGGAGTCACGAGGTTTATGTTATAAAAATATAGAGGATCTATATAAATGGGGAAGAGTGATTTGCACATCATGTATATCTCTATATACTTGCATATCAATTAATTTTTTTATTGGTATTAATAACTGCATTCTATATTTTCATTTTCAATGAATTAAATATAATTAACTATTATATAGGAATGATATTTTTTTGTTTCTTTGCATTTTTAACTCTTGTTTCCTCACTTCTAAACTTTTGATTTTTTAATATGGATGTTTCTTTTAATAATTTTTATGTTTTTATCTTGTGTAAATAGTAAAAATAGATTTTTATAATATTATGTTTTTGTATATTTCCTAAAATTCATTGATTCAGTAATGTAATTATAATAATTAATTATAAATTTGAATGACTCATCATGTTTTCATGTTTTGATTAAACCGATTTTCAAGAGCTCCGCACTACTAATAAATTTTCTAAATATAAGTCCCTCTCAAAATTTATTTCAATTATGCTACCCAAAACCTATATTTTTAGGGTGTAATGTTTCAATATCATGAACTCATATATCACTCATCTTTTTAATTCTTCATGCACTCAAACAATTTGATTAACACACTATGATTTTTGAATATATGTTTCCCTAGATTAGTAATATGTTTGACATCTCTTTTCATATTCAAAACAAATTAAAATGAGTTGTAATAGAAAATATGAATATAATTTTGAAAATTTTAAAATAGAAATTATCTAGTATATATAAAAATTTAATCATTTCAAAATTCATTAAATATTGTTTTAAAAATAATTACTGTTCTTAACATATTTTTTAAATAAAATTAGTTTCATTTTTATATTTTATTATTATTGAAAATATTTTTTTATTAATATGATATTTCAAAACATTTTAAATATACATAATTTTTTATTTTTTCCTCCAAAAAAATTCACTTAGAGGAAGATTTGGTATTTTTTTGAAAATATTGTTTTAGGTAAATTGTGAAAAGTTCTATTTTTATAAGTATCATAGATTTTATGAAATTATTTTTACAAAAGTATGTAATATAAATATATAATACCCAATTCAAAGGGAAAAAATTTAATTAATAAGACTCATTTAAATTTAATAATATTTATTCAACTTTATAAACCTATGTTTGATATTTTAACTTTAGTTAAACTAATCATTAAAAATATTTTTTATACATTATAATTTTATTATTTTAAAATGTATTTTTTTTTCATAAATTAATATAAAATTTTTAATCATATGGTTTTTATTAAGTAAAAGAGACTATTTTATTCCTCAGAATAAAAAATGAATTAGTTAGGTAAATACTAGTTACCACAGTAATATCAATAATAGTAAAATGGGTAAATTAAAGTTGAAAAAGTTTTGACATGTTAAAATAATTTTTCTGAATTTAGGGTTGAAATTTTTCAAAAAAAAATTTCTCTGTACCATAATATTTTCAATTTTTTACACTACTTGACATGTAAAAAATGTTAACTATTTACCCTTGGAATAAATATTTACAATAATTTTATTATGACCACTTATAAAATGGTCTTTCTATCAACCCCTAAAGGTAAATATAATTTTTCTCTTTTGATGAAAATAATATCTTTTTTACATATATTATAATCCTACATAACATAATAAATAATAATTAAATAACATTTTATCCTCTTTCTTTTATTTCTAACGAGTCTTACAAGGGAAAACACAAAGTTCACAATATAAGTAATAAATTTTCCCTAACTTTATATCTATTCTATCATTCCCAATTAAATCTATTTTTTTGTATTATATAAAAATGTTAGTATTTTTATTATAATTAATGTTGTTATAAATTTTTAATATCTATTAATAACTTTTACCATTTTCCATTATGAAAAATGAAAACATCATCCATGTGATTATGTGGACTACCACCTCTACAAAGTAACAAATTCTATTTTATACCACTTTTGTTAATAGTTGGTTATAATGTTCTAAATTATGAATAAATGGGGAATATATTATTATTATTATAATTATGAAGAAAAAATTACAAATCCACTCTCATCTCATCTAATTCTTTTGCCAAATGAAATTGTCAATCATCTATATATGAATACTCTCAACTCCACATGTAACGCATAACATTTTTCGTGTAGTTAAAATTTTATATAATAAAAAATCATATAATATTATTCAATATTTAAAAATTAATAATAATATTATTATAACTCTATAATACTTGTATTATCCTTAAATAATTTGTTTTTATAACTATTTTCATACATTAATTATGATATATTCAACTTTGGGTTGGACCAACAAACTACTTGAACAATTATAATGAATAATATAAATGAAGAATATGAATAAATTATTAGTTATAATATATGATATAAATAAGTAAATAATTATTTCATGTTTTTTCTGTAATTACGCTATTAATATTAATCTCTTTAATTATGATACCAATGGTTGTTCCTTAAATTTATGGAAACATTTTCATAGCTGATTTCAACATTAATAATAATTAGAAAACAATATTTTGAATGAAATTATAAAATTATAATATTTATAAGGGATAAATTGAAGAACCTAGTATGATATAATAATGATTAACTATAGTAGATGAATAGTGAAAAACAATGTTATTTCAAAACAAGGTCAAAATAACCCTGACTACGCACATCCAATATTGAAAGTAGATAGTGATTGACTAAAATAAATGCAGATAATAATTAGAAATTATGATTGTAAAATATTATAAATATGAATAATTTTATAGAATTGGATATTAAGGAAGTTATTTTTATAAATAGAATACTAAATCACTTTAGTTGATATTAGGAATTACAGTAAGCGTTTCTTTGTCTCATTTTCAAATCCATGAGGCATTCTTGATTTTTCATAACAAATTTTTTCATATGGTGTATAAACTTCCAATTTTGGATTTTATATCTTGATTTATCTTTGATACATGTTATTTTATCTTTAATTTCAAGAAAAATATTTAAGGGGTTTCTATTAAAATGTATCTCAATACATAAGTGTTTTTTGGAAATATTATCTATAAATGAAATGGGTTTTTAATTATAATCCATCTAAGAATGTCTTATACTTTAAAAAGTAAATAATTATATTCATTGGTTATTCATGGGATTATAAATGTCCCCTAAATATATCATTTCACCTTCATTCATATTATACAAAAAGTATTTCTTGAATGAGAAAATGACCTTGTATACTCTTTCTGAAAGGGAACCACCCTTTTCCATGTATATATTCGATAAATTATTTTGATAATGTCCTTATTTACAAACCAAAAATTTATTAACCTCATTTTCTAATAAACAGAATTTCATTAAAATTTCTAAAATAATTTTTTATGTTTTCTATATGTTTCATTTTATAAATATGAACATTGTATTATTTTAGAATTTATTCCATGAACTCATCTTTATACATTTACCCCTTTTTCATTTATAATTTCATAGTACACATATAGGGTTTATCAAAGAAATGATGACCCTCATTATTTTATATAATATTTTTTAAAAAATTTATAGTGTATTTCATTTTCCTTTTTTATTTTTCCATTGAGTCTACGAAAATTAGTTTTAATCTATATAGACATATTTTCACATATTTTTTTCATGGATTGATTATATTATTAAAAAAAATTCAATCAAAATTTTTATTTTGATATCTTACAAAAAGAGATTTCTTATCGGGGGAGTGACTCATTCACTACCTCTATTTTTCATAACCACCCTTTAAGAAATGAAATAAAATTTATTCTAATGACATTCCATTTTGTATAACCTATTTTCCATTTTCTTGGTTGAATTATGTCAAACTATATGTATTGTATGGGTTTATTGTGCAAATTATTGACTAAGACATATAAAATTTATCTATAAATTTTAAATAAAATATGATTTATTGATTCTCATCTATCTGGAATGTAATTTAGTTTCACCAGAAAACAATTCCTATTCATAAGTTTTATCAGGTTTATTTATGGAATATGAATGTGATCGTTATATGATTAATTTTTAAATAGATGTAAAAACCACTATTTCTATAGGGTTTTTTATATGATGATTATTTATTTTAAGTGGATCACATAAGGCTGGATGAAAATGGATGGCATATTGCATCATCTTCAAATGAATTGGTTAAATATTATATCTCAAGAGATAATATATTATGATCATTCATAGATATATTCCCATATTAAAGGGTGATATTTATTTTGTACGATAAAAAATTAAGGGATGGACCTTCCAAGATAATTATCACAACATTTTGGATGTGCTTTCATGTATATGCCCAAGAATTATAAGGTTATCCTACATGGATGACACACACAAAATAAATGATGGTCATTCATGGATATTTCAACAATATGGTGATATTATGTTGTTATATTTGAACCATGTTCTTCATTATTCTATATATAATGTTAATTTCATGTTTCCATGTCATATTCATTTCATTATGATACATAGTATATAAATATTATCTCATGATTCTATGATTTTTCCCCTTGTTATTTGTTTTTTCATTTATGATTAAGTATTATTATACCATGATTTTTGGACATCTTATTATTTTGTGTTCTTTTTAAATGTAAAATTATCCCTATTCATTTTTATCTTATGTTAATGATATAACCCTTAATGAAATATTTATAATTATTTCCCCTACAAACAATTTAAAGACACCCTTTTCTTGTATATTTCTATTCACTTTGTTATTATATCTTCTCATAAGTCTAAAATAGATTCCATCCTAGCTCAATTATGTGTAAATGTTCACATGTTTTGTAAAATATGTTTCTAATCTAGAAATTCTTCAATGTAACCAATCCTTACATTGTTTATATTGTGATATTATATATGAGTTCTAATGAGTATATTAATAAATAAATTTAAAATAATTTTTTTTACATTCGATGGTTTTCATTGGTATAAAATAAAAATTTTATTATTAAATATTGTTAGTTTAGTAATTTTCTGGGATTATTATCAGAGAAATTTATTTAAAATATTCTAGAAGAGTACCTAGGATAAATCTATGTATATAAAAACATCTTCGTTTTTTTCATATTTTTTTACTATAAGGTTTTTCTAGAAATTAAATCCACCAATGGATATTGGAGAATGGATATTACTTTAGAATATATGAACATATGGATAATAACATAGAAAAATGATTCTTGTGTATCAAATCATTTTTTACAGGATACATGATGATTGGTTCAAATATTGAAGACCGTAATATATAATCTTATGGGATAATCATTGGTGATACAAATTATATTTATAATAAATTATAAATTATTCATTATATTGAATAATTAAGTTACTGAATATAAAATAACTCAAACTAAATAAATATTATATTGTATTATGAGTGCTTTAGGTCAAACCAAAAAAATTGAGATTGTTTTATGGAGAAAATATTTTTTAAGGATGAGTTTCTGAAAAGATTATTTATGATAATTCATTTATGATCTTAATTATTCATTAACGTATTAAACCCCCCTTTGGTTTTATTATTGTATATATCCCGTATGATGTAAGATAAGAATGGATTTCATAGAAAACACAATGATTTACCTCACAAGAAAAATAATTGTATTAGATATGGAGTGAAAAAAACTCATCATTATAAAAAATAATATCTGAAAAAAAAATTTGATTATCGATGTGAACTTATTTGAGTTTTGAATGAAACCAAAAAAGATATGAATGTAATGTCATGGAAATTTAGGAGATAAAGATGATGAATTAATGGATATTCGATTTCTTTCACCTCAAAAATATGAGAAGAGGCACCTAAGGTATTATCTCAAAGGAATGGAATATTTTTTTTATAGAAAATGAGTGAATTATGAAATATGGTATCCTGGAAAAAAGAAATATAATCTTTAACATGATGGAGTTTTTTTTCTAAACTACAAACTATCAGTCCAATATTTTATATGTAATAAATCTGACCACTATAGAAGCTAGTGCACAAACCCGAAATATTAATATAAAACCTCACACTAAAAACCACCTCGATTATAAGAAAAAATGTAATCCATTTTAATGACTACTATTGAAGTGCTAAGTGATAATTATATGGTTCAATGTGTTCTTCACTTTATATTTATAGATGTATTATATGAGGTATTTTTCCACCAACCATTAGTTTTTTAATTATGAATAAAATAATGGATAAGAAGTATTTTTATAACTAAATTATAAAAACCCTCTCTAATTTATGTTTATAAGAATCAGCTTCCTGTAAAATCAAATTATCCTTCCGTTATTCAAATTCATTATGATATTTGGATTGATTTTATCTCTTAAAATATAGTCCCCCACAATTTCTATGATGATATAATCTTATCCAAAAAAACAACCCATGAACACCTCTTCATGTAGGGATAAATATAACACCCTATGAAAATCTAATCACATTATATTATGGTATTTTGATCCAATTGAATGAGTACAAATAAACACTAGTTATATTAATATTATGATGAAAATTATTAATTAACTAGTTAAACCAAATTTAATGAGGTTGAAACATCATTGGATTTCAAATCTTCATCCATTGACACCATTAAACATTTATGTGAGTAATAATTATAATCATTTAGATTCAATTTTTTTAGTGGGGAGATATAACACCATAAGAGTTAGAGATATATTTTTTATAATTTAGTATAATATTTGATAGTTTGTTTCAAATGAAAATGAATAACTAAATATACGATAAATGTTGAAAAGAAAATTTTGTAGTGAAAAAACCATTACTAAAAAAAATATTATAATCAATTATAAATAAAAAAATATTATTAAGAACACGTTATGTTTTAATAATGAATTTTATAGTAAAATTAATTTTTTTTATATAATAAATTAATTTTTAAATATAAATTTAAAAAATTAATAATTTTAATTTTTAATATTGAAATTTATTTTTTCACATTAATATTATTTTAAGATGATTTTTTTTAATATTCTGAAGATATTTATTTTTTTAGTAAATAGTGAATAAATATCCATTTTACAAATATATTATCATTTACCAAATTATTAATATATAGAAGTATGAATTTGAAATTTATGAAACTATTTTTAATATAAAATATTTATTTTGTAAGAAAAATTATAATTTAAAAAATATTTATTTTAGTTTACAATCCTTTGTTTTATATTTTAACTAATGTCACACAACTATATAAAGCTATACTTAATACTTTGTAATTTTATTATTTTAAAAAAATTATAAATCATTTAGAAAGTGAATATAATAAATGAATTTATATCTTTTAATTGTAAAGACATTATTATGTGATGAATTATATTTTTTATGCATAATGAATAATTACATATATAAAAACTATTTAACACTCTAATAGTTAATTGGGTAAAATGGGATGACCAAAGGGGTAAAAACATGAAATGTTAAAATAGTGTTTTTGATTTATTATATGTTATGTGAATAAACCATATAAATTTCCCCACGAAATTATTTTCTATATTGGAGTCTCCATAACTTGTAAAACGTGTCATCATTTTATATTTGAATGAAATATTTACAAAAATGTTATTCTCTCCACTTATAAATGGGATATTTCACCACCCTTTTAAGATCACTCTAAATGTTAATTTTCTCTTCTAGATATTCCATTTTTCCATACCCTATAATCCCAATTCACTTTTTATGCCTCTATATATAATAATTTTCCCTAATACTTCTAATTTTAATGAGACATTAATGGGAAAACTCAAAGTTCAAAACATCAGTAATAAATTTTTTAAAATGTTTTTAATTTTCAAATATTTATATTCAATTATATTTTTATAAGTATTATAATATTAAATAAGTATCTTTATTATAATTTATATTATTAATTTTATATAATAAATATAAACCATGTTTCTCATTTTAAATTTACAAAAATAAAAACATCATTCATGCATTTGTGCATACAACAGTCTATGTAAAACAAAAAAAATCCATTTTTCAAAAATTCATATAATAACTCATTAATAAGTTGTAATTGAAAACTAAATGTGAAATATATAATATAATATCTATTAATGATATAAAAATTATAATATACCCTTTTTTCTCTCATTTATAGAGAAATAAATTGTTAATCTTGTCTACGTACAGACTACCACCTCAAAGAATATAAAAATATCAATTTTAATATCTTTTTTTATTTCATTAAAAATATTAAATTATAATTCCCCAACATAAAGATATATAAATAAAAATATTATGATCGTTTAAGGAAAATTAATCCTAAATTAAATATATTTAATAACCACACCTGTACATTAATTAAGGTATATCTATATTTGAGTCTTTCTAACCACCCAGTTGACACATGCTATAAATAATATCATGCATGACTATAATGAAAAAATAAATAATAATATATTGTATGACATGTTAATAATTGTTTTGATGTTTTTTTCAAGAATGATAAAATTAATATTAATCTCATTAATTATGATAAAAACAACTGTTGATTATAAATCATGGAAACGTGATCATCACAAATTACATAATTTAGAAATTAAAAAAAAACAAGAGAGAATGCAATTAAAACATTTTAAATAATGAAAATTAATAAATTCATGAATATTTTATGATATATTAATGATGATATTTTTTAGAATAAAGATAACAAATATTTCTAAAAATAAACAAGTCCTAAAACTATAGATTACTAACACACGATAATGAAAATATATAGTAACTAAATAATATAATTGATGGGAAAAATTGTAAATGATGTTTATAAAATTATATATATATATTAATAATTTTATCAAATAGGCTATGATGATATTTATTTTTTTTATTTTATATTAAATCACTTAAGTGGATTTTTAAATCAATGTTATGTTTTTATTTGTAAACTTTTTTAAAAAATGAGATATGTTTGATATTATAGACAATTTCTTCTATATGTTGTATAAACAAAAAAATTTAGTTGTTATATCCTTAATTATTTATCACATAATTTCTTTTATGTTGAATTTGATGTCACCTCATAAATGTGTTTTCATTTAAATTATTTTTCAAAATATAATGGTTTCATCATCAATCTTATCTTCAAATCATGATTGTTTTTCAAAGGTAATCCATCTGAGGAATGTTTCTTCATTATAAAACTCTCATATTTTTCCTTTTATAGTAAGGGGTATTAAATTACCCCTCAAAATTTGATTTTTCACTGACTCATTTTGACCTAAATTATATATTCAATTTGAAACTAACTCCATATCTTCATTTCAATTAGGAACCTTCCTTTTTAAAGTCCATATTAATTTGATTATTTTGATAAGATCATTATCTACTCATAGATAATTACTAATGATAATTTTTTATGTATTTTAAATTCATTAAAAATTATGAAAAATATTTTTAATTTCTTTTTATGTATTTTTTCATCCAGTTTATAAATGAAAATATTCTTAATGTTTTCTCTAGAAACTCATTTGTAATATTTTTTTTATTTATCTATGAAACTAACTCTATATGATTTCATTGTTTCTAAAATAAACTATAATATTCCTTGTTTTATAAAAAAATTGTAATGTTTAAGCATATTCAATGTTTCCAAATTGTTTTTTTGTAGCACCCCTATAATGTTATTTTCTCCTATAGAAATATATTTTGATATATTTATTTTGGATTTAGTATATATTTAAATGTTATAATATATAATTTTTTTATCTAGTTTGATTATTAAATTTTACTTTCTATGGCATGATTGTTCCATAAATAAATTTTTATTTCCAAACTATGTACTCTATATAGGAATAATTAATATTCTGAGGAATTTTCATTGTGAATACTTTGTATTAAAAATCATTTTTATGAGTCTTCACATAGATTCCATATATCGATTAATAGAGGTAATTATATACCCAACCATATACCACTTATCAACATAGATTCAATAACATATACTTAATATAATAGTTTCTAAATTTATATTTAACTTTTATAAATGGATAATTATTTATATTCCCTAAGATTGTCTTGTTTTTTTATAGAATTTTGAATGATTTCCTTATATGATCTAATTTGGAATGGAGTTGAAACCCATTTTCTTTTGATTTTTCATTACGATTAGATGATGATTTATTTTATGGGTCACATATATGTATTAATAATTAATTTTGGTGTACTATATCACCCTCTAATATATTGGATAAGGATTTATATCTTATAATAAAATTTGGAATGATCCTTCTTCACTACGATAATAACAAAAAGTTTGATCCTTCTTAGATATTCTTAAAATTAAAAGGGATATAATTCTTAGAATATTATCAATCAAAAGGGTGTGCCTTTATAGATACTCTAAGAAATTAATTATTTATCCTTCCATAATATTCTCACAAATTAATTTCTGAGCCTCTTAGGATTCTCCTTACAATATAGGGGGAGGTCTATCTTGGATATAATAATAATATAATGACCGAATATGTTTATTTTTATTACAATTTACTTCTATGTAATATCATAAGGGAATATGAATTTATATTTTATATTCCTATTTTTAATCCCAATCGATCATTTTTTTATCTTATGATTCCAAAATATTTTACAATGGTGTATTCTTAATTATTTGGAATTGTGTTCCCTTGAATTATGATGTATGAAAAAATCTTATTTTTCACTATTCTTTTTTACAAGAAATTCCACTATATTATATTTTTGTCATAATATTATAATCTAACTATTGATTGAAATATATGTGTTATTCCCTTAATGATAATTTTATCTCACCCTTTTTTTAGTAATTCTATTTACTAGGTTATGAGGATTATATTAACATATGATAACTATAATATAGAGTCTAGTGTTTCTAAATTATTTATTAATGTTCAAAATATTTTTAAAATATGTTTCCCATGTAGCTATTCCTCAATTTCCCTATAACTATTGTTCCATTGTTTGTGAGTTTTCTATGAGTTATGACATTTATCATATACATATGATGTAAAATAAATATATCATTATCTATGGTATATTTAATTAACACAATTTTTCAACACCATTCTTCAATATTTTTAATATATTAGGATTAAATAAATCCATTTTATATTTACCCACCATTTACATGGATCCACTCTAAATACAACTAAAGTAGTTAGAATATGAAAAATATAAATGTTATTATGATTGTTTCAATTTCATGGTATTAAAATTGGGCACCATTATTGGGGAAGTTACACATTTAGTGTCTTATGTCCTATAACCAATTAAATAAAAAAATCATGAAAATTAAAAATATAAATACTTCTTCTAATGTGTGTTAGGGTTTGAATCTACTTCAGTAAATTTCTAAAAAATTTCTTTTCTATTCTTGCTCATCTTTGGCTAATCTATAACATTTTCCCTCATTTTTCTTCATAGAACTAAGCTTTTTATTTTATATTCTATATTAAATTCTATTATTTTTATTGATTTAGCAAGGGGGAAAGTATAAACCAATGGAAAAATGTTATAGTTTTTTGGAAATTTTGGGAACACCAACTATCACTTCTCATACAATCAAATATAAAAAACATATGAGATTTATAAAACCCAAATATGTTATATAACTGAACCCAAAGATCAATAAAAAGTGAAATATTTGATTTTACATTACATAATAGTTCTAACAAATTCACGATCAAGTCAAAATTAAATAATTATAAACTCAAAATTAGTAATTTCAAGAAAAAATGAAATTCACCAAAAAAATCAATTCATAAGTGAAATAAAAAATTTAAGTATTTTTAATGATGATCATGAAATTATATATATGGTTGAAATTATTTAACATAAACATGAAGAAGATCAATTTATGATCCTTCAGAATGAAAAATCTATATAATGTGTGAAATAATACTTAACTTCTGAAAATTATAAAATAAAGGACAAATTCTAAAGAAAATAAGGAATAATACAATAAATATTTTTCAAGGTTAAATAAATAATAACAGTTTTTCTTAAAATTCCATCAAAATAATAATATTTAAGTCGTTTTGATCCAATGGAAGTCGGGGTTGAGAAAAAATGAAATATAAAACCCCAAAATAAAAAAATAAAAAAAATTGCATTTGGTAGTGTATGAAAAACCAAAAATATAGTTTTAAAACTAATGAAATATATTAATTTAGATTTTATATTTTGGGAAACTTATAGAACACCCAATTCTGATTCTAGATAAACTATAATATTGTATGTTGTTATAAACTTGTCATTAAATTGAATGTAATTAAGAGTACTAAATAAATTCTGAAAATCATATGGATTAATCATGTAAAAAAATTATTTTGTTAAATATTTCATAGAAATAAAATAATAATAATGTAAATAAAAAAATATATTTTCCAAAAAACTATAATTTTCCAAAGAAATTTTAGTCTCTATTTTCACCCAGAATTTAAAATAATTTTTACAACTTTTATAAAATTTATTTGAGAAAATTAAAATACTTTTTAAAGTATAATATGAAAAATATATTACGGTCATTTTTGAAATTTTTCTGAAATATTTCATTTTTCAATGACTTGTAAAAAATAATGATTTTTTAAATTGGGTTTTCATTTAAAAGATTTAAAATTTCTAACTATATAACAATTTTTTCAGAAAGAAATATTAGTTCAATAATATTAAATTTTACCAATTTTATATCATTGAAATCAATTTAATATTAAATTATTATGTTTAAACCTTCTATAATTTTGATAATGTCTTCTTTAGAACCCCTATATTTCATCACATTTGAGGATAAAATTTTAAATTACAACACTTCTCTAAATTGAATTTTTAAAAATATATTCCATATTTCTAATAATAATATTTTTTTCTAATATGGTCAATATAATTTTTTTAATAAATTTAATCATGAAAATGGTAGAGATTATTTGTCATAGTTCAGTTAAAAGTTTGTTTACCAAGGGGTTAAAATAAAAATATAGGGGTTAAAATTGATTTAAAAAACATCAAATTGTTTTTTATATAAATATTTAGGTCTTATATTAGAAAAATTAATATTTAATGACATTGGGAAACATTTATATTTGAAATGAATGTATCCATTTGGAAATTCTCATGTATTTATCATGAGGGTTAAAATTCCACACATATAAAAGTAAACTCAATATCATCATATTTATTCACCTGTCATTCCATTACAAAAAACTAATCCCTAAAAAATCCCTCACAAACATCTATATAACCATTTTAGATCTTCTGGTTTTCCAGATAAAATCCTACACTATGATCCTTAAGAGGATATTCAAAGGTTGTTTTTTTTGAGAATAGTATTTCTTATAACAAAGATATTTTATTTTCATTCATATTTTAAAAAAATAAATAATGATAAAAAGAAACTAAAATATCCTGATTTTTTATATATATTGATCATTTTTAGGTACTATTTTTCTTTTTTAATGTTTATCTTTTTTGGGTTTTACTTTTGAGAGGTTTTGGGTGAATTTGGATAATTTTCAAAAAATTGGTGTCATACGTGGTTGGCCAACGGTATTTAAAACCATATGTCTACCCCCATAATATCATATAACACAATAAACAGTATAAATTTATTTGGAACAAAATTTATCAAATCGTGTTCCCCCATAGTAGTAATAGTGTGACCCTTAATTGAGGTTCACGATTAGGGTGCATGGCTTGAAAAACTATTATCCCCTACTTAGGAAAACGTGTGTGAAGAAATTAATACCCAAAAATAATTATTTAAAAATTTATGATCCCCCTAATTTTTACCCTCATTTCCCCCCAACTTTTCCATATACTTTATCTACTATTTTGGAGGTTCTTGAAAGGATTCCAATGACCTAGGATTTCTATTCATGGAGAATTGACGATCCAATTTATGGATCTACACCTCTCTGAGTAAGAGATTTCTTTTTGAATTGTTTGTTCACACTAAAATATCTATTTCCATATCTAGAGGTGATTTTTATCATGAATTTTCATGTATTATATATATTTTTAATGGATATTATTATTTTTGAATTTGATATATTTTTTGGTTCTGTGTCTCATTCTATATTTGGCATTTGATCATTCTAATTCAATTGAGTGATTTTTGGTTTCATTATCTCTCATCAATGATCCTCACGAGTGTGGTTTAAATTTTAAATAAAAATGAATTGAATATAATTGTGTTTATGGAATTTTGAAATATAAATTTCCATGTTTATAAAGTGAATATTGAATTGTATTGGTTAATTTATTAATGGAATGATGTGATAATGAAGATGATATGATATTTGGCTTATAAAATTTGTCAATAAATATGATTATTTAATTGGTTAATTAATGTGAAATATAATATATTTATAATGTAATTAAGTCTTGGTTGGATTAACCATGAGGGGTTAATGGTTTCTTTTTATAAATGTTGATAAATAGTTTAATAGGGACTATTTCATATTATTCAACGTGATTAAAGTGAAGAACCATTATTGTTGTGAAACATTAATATGATATTCCATAATGATAATGTTTTATAATTGTTTTCATGGTAATTAACCATGTGAAATGTGATATATGTGATATATGTTATTGATTGGTAAATGGGGTGTAGGACACAAACTGATGCCTTAAATACCCTTGGGGTCCTAGACATGACGTTCAAGGCCCAAGTGCATGAATGTGAATATTATTATATGGTATAGGGACTGATGCTCCAAATACTCATGGGGTGTGGTGTAGGGACTGATAATCCAAATACTTTTTGGGGTTTTAAACATTCTATTATACGCCCATGACATTGGAATTGTACTAGTGTCCCAAATTTGCATGATAATAAATGGAATAAAATGGTTAATTAAATCCCATATTATAATGTTTTGTGTTTTTTCAATGTGACATTGTTAAGAAAATGGAATGATACAAAGATTCTATATATGCTTTGTGTTTCATCATTAACTAAAGTATTTATATGGTTAAACAAATATTAATTGTATATATAAAATATTTATTTTCCACAAGTATTATTATTCTTTATAGAAATCCATACACTGTTTTTGATAGGATATTGGTTTTTATATCCTTAGTGGTTTCTTACTAATTTATAATTACACCATACACATGTTTAATGATTTGTTTATAAATTTACATCATGTTTCAACGAATTAAAAATGGAAATATCCCTATGTTAGAGAATTTAATTGATTTGAAGCATGGATGTGGGAACTGAGCATTAAAATAGGACCCACATGGGAGTTGTTAGTGTTTTTATTTAAGGGTTTTTATTTGATATGTAACATGTATATGGAATGAAATATCAACTTCATTATTTTTGGTTATTTTCCCCCTTTTTTGGTTCATCATGTGATAGTTATATGTATCATATGTGGTTTCATTCTTCTTATTGGTTATGTCATTTGGGTTTTGTTTATTTATTTCTATTTTTGGGTTACTTTGATAAATAATGTATAGTTCACCTATGTAATATATTATATGCTAACTACTAAAAGGTAGCCTCTGGCATATGGTGAGGTGTGATTGAGTTCATGTGGCCTACAAGATAGGGGCACTAACATGTGTCACCCGGGTCAGGACATCACAAATTGGTATCAAAGGTTTTTCTTTTTCTTTTTCATTTTTATTAATATTTGGAAAGGTAAAAATAAAAATATGAATAAATTATACCCTATCAAGAGCTAGTTCATTGAATTATATATCCAATATATGCTGGAAAAACCAAGTACCCATGGTTTTATTGTTCTTATTGATGTGTTCTTTTACAGTTGGATATTATTTCACCTCTAGTGATGTAATTGTTTTGTGATGTTATTATTTCAGATATTGATGAGGTTTGACTCATGGATTTTTATGGAATGAATTTTTTGTATACATATATAATTCTAATAAATCGTTATTTTTTATGACATAAATCATTTTAGGAACAAAATTAAAAATTTGGGTTTTCAGTGAGAAATTTTACATGAAATGCTTTTTGTTTCTTGTGGATTTGAGCTAAAAAAAGGTCCCAATATGGAATTAAATGTTGTAAATTAAAGAAAAAATTGTAAAATGGGGAATGTTTTTTTAATTATAATCTTGAATAATGAGAATTTTTTACCCATTCTTATCCATGACATAGATGGTGAGTGGTTAAGTGGTGTTATATTTCCTTAGTTTGGACCGTGTGTTGAGATAAGGGGAATAACTAGTTATCTATTTATGTGAGACATTATAAATCTTGTAATGTCGTGTTATGTGTTATTAGAAATTTTTTTATAATTAATGAGATATGCCACCATGAATGCATTTCTATATTAGGATACATGAGGAAATTGTTGGAAATATGGATCATATAGCGGAACCTGTGGCTCTGATAGTGACCACTGACGAAGAATGATGGTAATTCCATTATAAATTTTCTCTCATTATGATTTTTATCGAAGTTAAACTATATTGGGTTGTGTATAACATGCCCAATATGATATGAAACTTCCAATTACCTCACCCTATGACTCTAGAGAGGGTGGACCTAAGGAAAATCATTTTTGGAATGAGACAGTTCAGACAATACATGGTCACTCGGAGACACATGTTGAGAATTTATTCATACTAGCTACATATATGTTTCATGGTCAGGATATGTTTTGGTGGGACATCAAGACATGGGATATGATTCAGGATAATATAATTTGGAAGGACATTCTTGATATGTTCTTGAAGCACTTTTACCGAGAGGTGCTTAGGTAAAAGAGGGTAGGAATGTTTATCCGACTGGCCCAGGAGAGTACGTCCACTATAGAATATGATGATGGATTTAGTGATAAGTATTACTTTGTTCCTTAATTGGAATAGGATGATACCACTACCATGAATTTGGTTCAATATGGTCGTAAGTGTAAAATAATGTCACGGGTTGATAATTTTCATCAGATGTTTTTTCATAGTGGTGAATCAGGATCTCATTTCTTAGGGGAACAAGAAGGAGGATTCATGTGGATGGTAGGTAGTTTATAAAGGATGAATAGGGGCTAAGTCACCCGATACTAATAAGAATCTATATAAGATTCTATTGGAGTACTGAAAATTATTGTTTCTTGGGTGAAGGGTCAACTAATCAAAAAGTATCTAGAGATATCTCCCACCTGAGAAACAATACTTTTTAGGGATTTCCCCGACCATCAGTATAGTTATAGGATTATGGATGGATGGTACATCTACAATAGTTCTTTATAAACCCATGGTATATAAGTAATTAATGAGTAGCTATATAGATTCAGAGTGTCATAATGGGGTCTTATACCGCATATTATTTAGGAAGATGGAGTTCAAATATACACGAATGTAGTGGCTATTGATACGGTTAAACATGGAAAGATCTCACATATTAGTAGAGTGTTGAAACTCAGGGGACATATACTACATAACCAGATGAAGGGTATATAAGATTCATGAATTTCAAACTACACTTATGGATAGCAAATATAAACCCTCGATAGTTAGAGGTACTATTTATATATCATCTACACTTGAAAGTACCATATTTGATACTGGTTCAACTAATTCATATATATATATAATATATATATATATTCAATCAATGTGAATAGGATGAGCTTGTTCATGGATATCATGAGCTGGTTTATAATTATAGATAAATCTTTGGGAGTATGGTCAATGGATATCTATTTATGTAAGGGGTGATATATCATGGATATGGAATATTATTTATTTGAAATATTTATATCCATGATATGATAGAGATAAGAATAATTTTGGGTTTGGGATATTTATTAGAATACTGAACTGACTGAAATTTTTATCATAGGATACTAACTTTTACATCTATTTTGGGTGACATATGTGTTCATTGGGGAATTTGGGATATCTAGGTAGGTCAGGAAGGTCCAATTTACCAACAAATGGGTGAGGTCACCACCAAATATGTATGTATCTTGTTGGAAAATGGAGGTTTAAATCAGGATGAATTTATTCCATTATTTAACCAGTTTTAGGTTTTTTTTTGCAAAGGAATTATTAGGTCCACCACCTAAAAGACAAATGGAATTGAAAATTGATCTCATTCCAGGGTCAGAGCCAGTTTCTATTCCACCACACAGAATGGTACCATTAAAGCTTCAAGAACTCAACACTCAAATTAAGAGTGGATGAATTAAGGATTTATCTATTCAAGTATTTCACATCGGGAGTCTAAGTTTTGATTAATAATAAGTCTTATAGTACATTTCCATTTGTTTTTATTATCAAAAGTTGAACTAAATGATATTGAGTAACTAATATTTTCTTCTTCATTTTGATTACCGTTTTGACCATTTGAGTGGAGATTTTGTTTTATATAAGATTGACTTGAGATCAAGAAATCATGTGATGAGTGTAAGACATTTTGATATACGATGGAATTCTATCTGAATCAGGTATGATATATATGAGCTTATCATGATGATATCTAGGTTAACAAATTATAATTCCTTTTTTATGGCATTAATGAAACAAATACTCCACTTCTACCTAGACCTGTCTCAAATTATGATTGTAGATGAAATCATGGTGTAGTCTATGACTCATTAAGATCATTCCCAACATCTATGAATATTTTTGGGTACACTAAGAGAGTATCAGTTACACCCCAAACTACCTTGGAGAAATGTCTTGGTCAACTAGGTACATTTAATGGGTAAAGTAATCATAGATGATATTCTATCAGTAGACCAATATTAGGTTAATGTAGAGGTTTCTTGAGAGAATCCAAAGAATGTTATCGATATCAATTTTTTTCTTGGGTAGGTGGGTTATTATCAGAGGTTCATCCAAGAATTTTCTCACCTAGAAGCACAAATTATTGTCATGTCTATTAAGGTAGTTAACATTGGATAGTCTGAACTCTGTGAGAATTCTTTTTAGGCATTTAATAAGTGGTTGACATCAGTATAGAATCTTGATAATATCTGAGCATAGGTAGGAATATATTGTGTTTTTCGATGCTTATGTGATTGGGAATGGAATATTATTAATGTAGAGAGATTTGGATGTGGTGTATGAGATACTATAGTGGTGTCCACTTGAATAAAATTACCCTAAACATGACCCCAAGTGTGCTATAGTTGTTTGTGCCTTGAAGTGTTGGTACCATTATCTGTCAGGTGAAGAGTTTAGTATGATTACCAACAATAAGAGGTTAATTTATATATTATTGTAATGGGATTCGAATCTATAATGGCGGAGATGGGTTTAGTATATGATGTCATTTTATTTTGAGATGCAACATACACTCAATAATTAAAACTGTGTTGTTGACACGATTATAAGGAAGTTAAATTCTCAATTAGTTTAGGAGTATAGTTATGTGTGGAATATGATGACATTACTGGATGAGATACATATTATGGTTCTATATATTGAAGATAAGATGACACTCATATCAATATAAGTAGAGTCTACACATTTAATCTTTACTAAGTAGAGGTAGTATACAGATATTGTATTTTCATCCTTGGAGGAAACCTTAAATTAAGAGAGATACCTTCTAATTGGACTATATATGAGGATGAGATCATCTATGTTAGGAACTATATTAGTGTGCTTATGGGTATGATAAAGGAGTTTATGTGGGAGTTTTAGGACTCAAAATGGGGAGCACATTTGGATTCTGTTATAATGTGTGTGACCTACATCGGTAGTATTTGTAGCTTTGAATGAAAAAAGTTAGTGTATGGTTTGTGACGTGAAGCCATAGCTATCAATAGTTGAAAGTAGAACATCAATGAACATCTAGTTTTCTATAGTTTTTTCCATTACATAATAGAATTGGGATGATCTTACCATTGTCATTGAGGTGGGTCACCTACGGATGCCTAAAAATAATGATTCCATATGGGTCATTGTGTAATGATGGCTGAAAGTAACACATTTCTTTCTTATACGGGAGAAAGTCTCTGGGGATCAATTGGGAGACTATTATATTTTTGAGAGAGTCCTTTTAAATGAGGTTCCACATTTTATAGATTCTGAACATGAATCACATTTTACTCTGGGCTTTTAAGAGGGATTGTTGATTGAGCTCGATACAATGGTGTTTTGGAGTATGGAATTCCACCCATAGATAGATGGGTAATTAGAATGTACGATTCATGTACTTCAATAAATTATAGAAACATGAATTCTAGATATTGGTGGGTAATCCATGAAACACTTATAACTCATGTAGTTTACCTATAACAATAGTTATCAGGACAATATTTAGTTGGAACCATATGTGGCAGTTTATCATAGTTAATATAGATCACATCTATTTTGTAAAGAGGTAGGTGAGTCAAAGTTGTTGGGACGAAGTCATATGAAAGAGGCATTAGAACATGTTCCATGGATATGTAAACCTATGGATATAGCTCAAAGTAAGATGAATTCACATATAGATTGACATCCATGAGCCCTTGTGTTTACATTGAGTGATCATATTTTTTCTAAGGGTGTCACCTAGATTGGTCACTATAAGATTTGATGATATGTTAAGTCAGATGCTAGGTTTATTTGACCATTTTAGGCTATGTAGATAATTGTTATAGTGGTGTACTAATAGGAACTTCTAAATAAGTAATGCAACACCCAAAGATTTTGGTATTTTTTTCGAATTAATTTAGTATTTTGATATTTTTCACATGACACAAAACTGAAAATATATTTACATTAAGTCAATGATTCATTTCACAATAACTCGACTTTTCGTACATTACACGCAAAACTGAGTTGGTGTACGATACACACAACACTATGTTTGTAAGAAACATCTCCTTTTATTATTTTAATCATAATATTATTATAAACTATCATTTTTACAAAGTTATATGAATAGTAATAAATAATTTTATAATATTTTTTATAATTTATTTATATAAATAAATAATCTTTCAAAAAAATATGATTCTGGGTAAAATTATTTTATGTTTAAAAATATTGTTTTCTCGAATGAACATCTTTTATAATTGTTTTATAAAAGATAATTTTAAAAAAACCAAGATATTAGTTTTTGGTGAAATAGACTTCATTTTCTAATTGATAATATCAAAATTATCTTAGTTTGAATTTTTGTTATTTTTCTGAAGACATTCAAATTTTTTGAATAGTGAAAACACAACATTATTGTTAAAAAATTACTCTTTCATTTAAATATTTACATTAAATTAAATTTATTTCAATATAAAGATATATAAATAATACATATATTAACTCAATATAGCTCATCATAATCAGCTTTATAATATAATTAGACATAAAAAATCATTGAAAATTTTTAACTTCTTTTTTCCCTCCATCAAGCAACATTTACGGATTAGTATTAAATGTAATTTTACCAATTATTTGAATTTAATTTTGAAAAAAAGACATAAATGTTTGTAAATAGAATGAAAAGTGTGGTTCATTATGATAAATTTATTTTTATGAATTGAAACTTCTAGAATTTTATTTACCATGGTTGAAGGTAAATAGGGTAATTAAATGTAAAAATAATATTAAAATAATATAAAATTACCCTAACACGTGTCCTAATTTCGTTGGATAAGTGTGTATCGACACAAATCAACCTTATTTAAAAAATATGATCCTCTTTAAGGTATTATTTTTGATTAATATATTTAATATATTTTATTCAAAGAGTTAAAAGAGTCATATTCAAAATTTAACAACTAAATAATTTTATATATTGTGATATACATAATATAAGATTGATTATATTTCATTATTTGAAGGATAAGATAATTTGGATCATCATGGTAATTTATTTTTTTTAGAGAATAAATATCTTAATTAAACACTGGAACATTGATGAGGTAGTAATTGATTAATTAATTGAGATATCAAATAAATGATATTAAAAATACTAATATAACACTAATTTTACTTAAATAATGACATCAATGAATTTTATAGGTAACATAGAAATGTTATTGACATATTTTATGTATTGGATCTATGTTATTGTCTAGGTATAATATTTTTAAATATGTAAATATTCAATACTATCAAAATTGAAATAAACGATACTTCAAACTAAATAAATTTTTATTAAATGTTATAAAATTCATAGAAAGCTATGTTTTTTTTCAAATAACTCATATAGTTTTAAATATGTCATAAATTATAAAATTAGGGTTCTTTTGGTATTTTATCGTAACTATAATAACCCTATAGTTTAAAAATGAAAAGTTGTCATGGTAAGAGTTAAATTATTTAACTAATTGTTAAATACAAATTATATGGTTATTTCTATCTGCTAACCCTATATAAAATTCTTTGTTTGAGATTATTTTGACCAATCCTAACATAAAATTATAAGTAACTCACTTTGGGGAGATTTTAAATCTAAAATCAATTTATAATAAATTCACACCAATCATGGTGTCAATGATGATAGAAAATCTATTTATATATACCATATATTATATTTATTATTTCTTTAATATTCTATATTACATTTTAAAACTAATACCATTTTACTTTCCATTTTTTGTTAATATGATAATCTCTTCTGAGCAACTGGAGACTACCACCCCTCAAAGTGATGTGATTCAATCAGACACCACATGGAGTGTTTTAATGATGGTTTTAATGAAAGTATATGATACATCAGATGATATTTAAATAATTTTATATATATATAATTCATTTACATACTTTCTATCAATACGATAATAAATATGGAAACAACATTAATGTGTATGTACGGCTTACCGTCTCCATGAATGGTGTATTCCATTTCATACTCCTATATTATAAAGATTATTTAATACAAATATAATTTATATACAAGATATTTATATCATGTTTTACATTTTGGAATCATGATATAAGTATAAGAACCAATGATGTAACAAATTAATACACATGCAAAGAACACAGTGAATTTTAACCGAAATGAAACCTTAGCATTAGATCATTAATAGGACGGTAATATAAACTAATAATAAAACAATATATGGTAATTGATATAATTATATGATTCTGTAAAATATGTATAATAAGCTTCTTTTTAATATACATGATTGTTTTATGATTATGGATAGAGTTGAAACACAAGGTTAGTGGATTTCATCTAACTTCTAATTTCCGTGAGATACAAGATATGTTACCTGCTCATTCATTTTTTGTGGAGTATGAACTACACATGATTGTATTAAATTTATCCTTTTATTAAATAATTGGTAATTAAAATTCCCACTTTATTGTTCTTCTTTCATGGGGTTTATCTTTCACATGTTGCCTAATTGGTAAAATGGTTTTGTCTCAATTTTCATTCTTTGATAATCATGTTTTGTTATGAACCTAAAATCTTTTTTGGGGTGTATATACATCCATTTTACATGTAATATCTTGAATAAATTTATTTCTAATATAAATTATCCTTAATTTAGTTTCCTTTTCTTACATGGAGAGTATGATCCCATGTTACCGAGTTATAAGATTTTACTAAGACAATATCAACGCTATCTGAGATTGCATAAGTTTATTCAGAATTATTGAAATATTATCATCCATATCTCAACAATGTTCATTAGATTCATTATACTATATATATTGATTATATCCTCAATTATGAGTACCATTTTCCACCTCTTTGGTACTTATGTAACTATTTTTTTTAAATCTAATAGTCTCTATCTCTTCAGTCGGATATCTATTATATTTGAAAACTTTTGTTTCAAAAATGACTTCCAAATGATTCCAAAATATACATGAAGGTTATTTTCTAGTAATAATGATTTTAAATTTTTTATGGTTTTTAAAAGCACCCTTTATATGTTTTCAATTCTATTTTTAATGAAAACGTTTTTTTGAAGGTTTTATGTTACAAAATTCATTTTTCAAAGATGAATAGATATTTTTCCAAATAAATATTTTAAAATACTATTCTTAATTATTCCACGTCTATGATAACTTCAATCGGTGATAATCATGTCTTTCTGGGGAAATTATTCATTGTTTCCATTCATATTATTTCTTTGAATGGATTGTGTTTTGATGATGTGATGGCTATGAATAATCTTTCTCTTTTTTGAATTATATGCTTTTGAAATACACTTATTTTAAGGGGTTATAATTATTTTTAAATGATTAAAAACCTCATCTCTTTAAATAGGTTAATATATTTTTACAAGTTTAAGATACTCATTTCATTTCATGGGTTATGATGTGTTTATTTATGTTCATGTGGAACATGTATGTATGATTTCATTATTTGATGGGTGAGACCTTCATATCCCTCCAATGCATTGGGTATAATTTTATTTCTCATGATATAATCTAAGATGGCCTTGGATGATAACCATGAAAACTATGATGGCCATGGGAGTGATCCATGACTACTATGAATGTTTAAGGAATGAAATCATCCATCTATTATGGCCATGCGAGTGGATCATGACTACTATGATGGTATGGGTATTGAACCAAACCAATACTATGGTCATGGAGGTGATTCCATGGCTACTATGGAATTCATTATGTGCTTATGTGTTTTCCAAAATTTCATGTATTATTCCTGTCTTATGCATTCAGGGCATATGTTTTTTATTTTATTTGATTAATATCTTATAAAGTTACAATATATATTCCATGATTTTGGTTACGATCTTTGATATGTAGGGTATGATTTTCTATTTACCAGATCACATTATCAGTCATATATACTCATGTTTATGCTGACATGTCTCCCTTTTTTACCCTTAATGAGCATTTGAGCTCACTGCATTTATGTTTTTTTCCCCTGTATTAAGATGATATGTGCTATGTTTAATATTTCTAATAAGTGTGTTATTAATGAAGAACCTAGTTGGAGATGATGTAGCTCAAAAATGTACCCATGTTTATTTTTCTGCGTTTCTAAAGGCACTATACCAACTATGGTCTTTGGGTGTCTATTTGTATATATTTTATGTATTTCTCTAAAGTTATGCAATGTTAATGTTTTAAAAAGTGAGTGTTGATATTGTCGGTATCAGTGAAAATGTATAGTTATCCATTGGAATCTTCGAAGAGAAAACGTTAGTGAGATCACTAGGTATAATTCTAAGGATATGTGTAGAGATTTCTCTAAGGATAAGTATAAAGAAGCTTTATCATTTTGGAAAATGTCGTGAATTTTGGTAAAGGATAGAGTTAGAGTTTTCCAAGAAATATATACCAGTTTGGATTATACAAATGTATGTGGCTATAGAACATATGTACGAAGCTGTAAAAATTCTAACGAAATGTTTTGTGTGTGATTCAGGGTGATCTGGTACACGAAAACGGGCCTCGTTGTACACCTAGTTTAATAATCCCCCGTGATATCCTTTTTGAATTCATAAACTCTTCACAAACCATCATGAAATATTTAGATATATTTTTTATATTAATAACCTAGGATAAACCCAAGGTGTCACAGATTATGAAAGGATTCATTATTTTTAAATATTATATGCAATTATTTTCATGGTTATGTGTGTTTTTTATGAAATGTAATTCTCATACTATTCATTTGGATTTTGTAAATACTGGGAAATGGATGTAACTGAATTAAGGATGAATTTTATTGAGGCTTTTATGATTAGAAATCATGTAAGATGATTACTACAGTGATATATTTTTTGATCATACATAATTAGGTTTCACCGAACATTATTCACAATTATTACCTTAACTAACTCTCAGGCCCACCAAGGATGAAAAAGATGGAGTTTATGGAGATTTCATGTACTAGAGACCATGAAGGAATAAAGATTTAGTATCCTTTGTATAAATAATGTGAAAAAAAATCAAACAATTTAATATCTTAGAGTAACAAAAATGTGTTTTAAATGTGAAGAATAATTACACAATGAAAATGAATACAAGGGAAAATGAAGAGTTTGGTTAACAAAAAGGAATGGAGTTTTGGCCACCCTATGTTTTCATCAAAGGACAACTATTGTAAGTGTGGAGAGAATGGTCATTATGCAACATAATTTCCCATGAGTAATGTTCATGATGAGAATGTGTAGGCTTTTGTGATTAAGGGTCACATTTTGGATGATGACAAGACTATAGATGAAATTTTAAAGGAAATACATATGATTATTAATGTATTAAGGATGAAGTAGCCTAAGAATTTATTTATTTTGATAAAAATTTTATTAATGATGAAATATATGTGGTATATTATAATTATGATCTTCACTCACTATATACATGTTTATGTTGAATTTTCCCTCTGGACTGGTGAAGTTATTTAATGAAAAGATGATATTTTGACTAATGGAAGGTGACACTTTTGTTTTCATTATGATAAGATCATGTTGCATGGATAATGATAAGTGGGATATGAATAGGTAAATTTGAAATTATTGATTATCTTGGAACTAAGTAACAACTTGTTTATAGGTTTTTTCTACTACCACTAATGATGTTTAAACAATTTTTGGATTAAAGAAGTAAATCCTATATACATTGTAATGAAGAAGCATTCGTGTTTCCCAAATGGATTTATGGCAGTGTAGATTTTTACTATGTTTGATGATATGATATGATGAGGGTATTTACATGTTTGAACTATTACAACAATGATATACTTTTTGATTTATATGGGAATATATATTAAGAAAAATTTGTGATTTTCCTTCTATATTTTTTTATTTTCACCTTTGATAAGGGTTATAACGATAACACATAATTAATATTTTATGTTAAACTTCATAGGAAGTATTTATGCCCTGATTTTGTATTGAAAATTTAGGTTCATAATATATTTAGTGATTAACCTTATTTTAAGGATGTAAACATTTTACATTTTTCAAAAAGAAAATCATGTATATTGGGTGACAACCAATCAATTCCACTAAGGCCACTGGTCATGAACACATGACAGAAGGACGATAAGGGTTTTAGTCCTACCACTATAATATGTGATGTCCTAGTTAATATATATTTTTTCCATAAATATTTGTGATGAATCATTAGTTTTAATTTTATTTTTATAGAATAAATCATGGTTATTTTTTAAGAGACAAATAGTTAGAATTTTAATACATTCATCGACCTTAAGATTGTTTAAATCATATTATAGTGATTTATTCATCAATGTTAATTTATGGACATTAAATCCATGAGTTATTTGATATGTTACTAATTGGTAAAATAAAAACCGATTAATGAAATTTGGTTTATAAAAATTTATCAAGAGTTACTCAACGTTTTGAAAGTGATCAAAAAATTTATATCCAGGTACATTAATTTTCATTGAGCTGATTTCCATTTAAATCCTCACAGATTTATGACATTGATGCACTCAACATTACTTTTATCATTCAATTATTTCTCATTTATGACCATAATCACTCTGTATAAATTTTTATGATTTCCCTCTATGTCCAATTTTTACTCCCAACATATATTCTCTTATGTAAGAACCCAGTTATATGTTATATTGGGTAACTATTATGGTTCCCAATTTTAATTATTAAGGGAATTTTTAGTATCCATTTTTACGATGTGTTTTTCAATGAGTGAAAAATTCTACTATTAACCCTTCGATAACCTAGATCAAATTTGAGGGAAAATTCAATTTAAGGGGTGTAGAATGTTACACCACAATATTTTGGTAGATTTTTTTTTTCAACTTGACTTGATGTTTTGATATTTCTCACTTCACGAAACACTAAAAATGGATATTCACTAATTCAAATGTACTTTTCAAACTAAAATTATATTTTTACGTTACAGTCAACAGAGAGTTAGCATATGATGCACACAACAATGAGTCTATGTATGAAACATGCAACACTAAGTTTTTATAAAACATATCATTTTATTATTTTAATTACTTAAATAAGATAAATATAACTTAGCCATGAAACATAGTTATATGAATACTAATTAATAATTTTCATATATTATTTATAATTGTTTTTTATAAATAAAACATATTGATAATAAAAGATTAGATACTTCATAAAGTCCTATGTTTAAAAAAACTATTTTCTCAAATGACCTGCTTTTATTTTCTTTTTAATGAAGATAATTTTATACAATCATGGAAATTGATTTTTTTAAAATAGAATTCATTTTTGAATTCCTAAAATTAACATTATCTTAGTGTGATGTTTTGGTATTTTTTTTGAAAATATTCAGTTTTTTATGATTAGTGAAAACACTCCGTTATTGTTAAAAACGTAAATTTTTTATTTAAATATTTATTTTACATTAAAATGATTTTTAAGTCATAATAGAAAAATAAAACATATATTAACCCAATTTAGGTCATTTTAATCATTATAATAATATAATTAGATATAAAAATTCATCGACCATTTTTAACATCATTTTACCCGCCTTCTAGCCACATTGGTGAATTAGCGTTAAGCATAATTGCACCGCTTATGTGAATTGAATTTAGAAAAATAGACATACATGGTTATAATCAGTATGAATAATGTGGTAAAATAGGGAAAAAATAATTTTTGGTGACAATTACGTTTTGATTTTTATTTACCACAGTTAAAGGTAAATATGGAAATTAGAGGTTAAAATATTATTATTATAATATAAAAATACTCTAAAACTTGTCCTAATTTTATTTAGATAAATTTTTTTCAACCCATATAAACCTTGGTTCAATGATATGATCCTATTTATGCCACTTTTTTCAGATGAAGACATTTATTATACATTTTTTATGAAGATTTAAAAGGATCATATTCAAAATAGAACAAATAAATAAATTTCTATATAGTGTTATACATAAGAAAAAATTCAACTATATTTATTATTTTTTAATATAATAAAATTATCTTCATCATGAAATTTTATTTTAAATTCTTATATAAGAAATAACTATATTGAATCCTTGTACAATTATTATGTAGTCATTGTTTAATTAATTGAGATATCAAATAAATTATATTGAATGTATTAAAACAACTGTAATTGTACATAATTAATGACATACAAGAATTTTATAGGTAACTTAGATGTTTTATTTAGATATTTTATTCATTTTTTATAAGTTATCATGTTGGTTTGAAATATTTAAAAATGTAAATATTGAATAGTATCAAAATTGAAATAAATGATGATTTAAAATAAATAATATTTTATTAAATGTTATAAAATTCATGAAAATATAAGGATACGAAAATTAACATGGATAATATTAGATATGTCATAAAGAATCAAATTGGGGTTTGTGTTAAGTTTATAGTAACTATATTAACCCTATTGTGTAAAAAGACATCTTGTCACCTCCCATATAAATAACTCAATTTGGGGGTATTTGAAATGAAAAATCAATTTATAATAAATTAATAGTTTTGGAGTTTCTAAAAGTACCCTCCTCCCCAGTATAAAATGGCACCTCCCATATTATTTATTCACACCTCTATATCGTTTTGACTCATCCAGAACCTAAACATTTCCCCTCCAATATTCCCCTTATTCATCCTAGAATCCTTACCCTGTGCATAAGGCATTCATGGAAGCATTTTTTCACAATACAAATGGAGTTACTCGATTAATAGGAAATGTCTTCTCTCACACACCTTTCCAAAATTTTCATTATCCTCCCCTCTACTATATTTTATCAATTATGGTATAATAACACTAGTATCCTAAATTTTTTATGATTTTTTTTCATAGGGAATCACATACACTAACACACCTCAATTTAATGGATATTGATCATATTGTATCTATGTACATCGACCTACTATCTCACGAAACGATGATTGTTCATTTTTCTTTTACCACCAATCATGGTGGCCATTATGATTGAAACTCTATTTATATACATATAATATATATTATTTACTATTAATTTAAGATATTTTATTTATTTTTACAACTCATACCATTATACTTTAAATTTGGTTCTAATATGGTAATCATGTTTGTGAAAGTGAGGACTACCACCCCCTCAAATGGATGTGATTCGTTCACACACCACATAGAATGTTTTAATGAAGATTTTAGTAAACATATATGGTATAAAAATTATACTGGAATAATTATATATTCATGTGTATATATATATATATTATTAATATACTTTCTTTAAGTATGAAACTTAAGACAGAAACAGAGCCCATATGTACGTATGGTTTATCGTCTCCTTGAACTGTGTATTCCATTTTGTACTCTTATATTATATATATTATTATATTAAAAATATAATTTATATACCTCATATTTATATCATGGTTCACATTTTGGAATCATGATATAATTATAAGGACACATGATGTAACAAATTAAGACACAAGCGAAGAACAATTTGAATTTTAACCGAAGTGAAACCTTAACATAGGATCATTAACAAGAATGTAATATAAAGTTATAATAAAGCTATTTGTGTTAATAGATATAATATTATGATTATATAAAATATTTATAATATACATATATTTATAATATATGAATCTTTTATATGTATGGAGAGAATCAAGACACAAGGTAATTGCATTTCATCACACTTTTAATTTCTATGAGATACAAGCTATGTTCGCCACTCATTCCTTTTGTGTAGTGTATGTATTATTGTTGATTGTATTATATGTATATTTTATGTCAATTTTTGGGTATATACATTCTCATTTTATGATCCTTCATTAATGGTGTTTATATTTCACAAGATACAAAATTGGTAAAATAGTTTTGTCTCAATTTTTCTTCTTTAAGATTCATATTTTATTATGAAACTAAACACTTTTTCAAGGTTTTTATACATCCATTTTACATTTTATATAATGCATCTCCTTATTCTCAAGATATATTATGTTTAATTTAATTTTATTAATATATGGAGAGTATGATCCTATGTTACTGAGTTATAAGATCTTATTCAGACAATATCATTGCTTACTGAGATTGTTTATGTCTATGCTTACCCTGATGGAATATTATTATCCATATCTCTAGAATATTCATGTTGTTACTTATATTATGCTTATTTATTATATCATGTATTTTTAGTACCATTTTCTCACACATTGGAACTTAGGATAAAATTTTTATTTAAAATATAACACTTTCTCACTCTTTAGTCGAAAATCTATTGTATTTAAAAATCATGATTTCAAAAATCCTTGAAAAAGGAATTCAAAATATCCTTAAAAATAATGTTCAAGGAAAAACTATCTAAATTTTTTTTTATGGTTTTAAATCATTCAATTTTATTTTTAAAAATAAATTTTAAAATAAATAGTTTTTTAAAAGGTTTTAGGTTATAAAAAACAATTTTCAATGAAGAAATTTTATTTTTCATAATAATTTTTCTAAAAGATATTTCAAAATTATTTACTATTTATGATAACTTCCATATGTATTTTTCATTCCATTATGTGGAAGTTATTCCATGTTTCGATTCCTAATATTTCTTCGATTGAATTATGTTTTTATACACCGAATTTTATGAAGGTTTATTCTCTTTCAGGAGATATATTATTTTGAATCCTGCTTCTTTTCATGGGTTATGCTAATGGTTATATGATTATGAAACCTATCTCTTTCCACAGGTTTTGATTTTTATACATGTTTATTATACCCATTTATTTTTATATGTTATGATATTTTTATTTATGATATTGTGTAACATGTATATAACATTTTATTATGTGACAGGTGGTACCTATATCTCCCTCAAATGCATTGGGTATAGTTTTATATCTCATGAGATAAACTATGACAGTCTTGGGGTGACTCTTGACTACTATAATGGACATTGGAGTGAAACAAGTCTTATAAGACTGTATTAATAGTGAACTCACAAAACTATGTTGTCCATGGGAGTGATCTATGACAACTATTATGGTATGGGGAGTTAACCCAGACTACTAAGATTGTCTTGGAAGCAATTCCTTGGATATTATAGAAAACATTATATTCTTGTGTGTTTCCCCAATTCAATGTATTATTTCAATCTTATGATTTACTGGATTATGATCTTTATTTCATATGATTCATGTCTTATGAATATCCCATCGTTATTACATGATATTGGTTATGATCTTTTATATGCATGGTGTGGTCTTATATTTACAAGATCTTGTTCTCATACACTTATACTCATGGTTGTGCTTATATGTCTTCCTTGTTTTCCTTTACTGGTAATTTGAGCTCACCACTTTTATGTTTATTTTACCTTATGTTAAGATGATATGTAATATCTTTTATATTTCTATGAAATTTTATAGTCAATAAGAACCTAGTGGGAGAAGACGTAGCTCACATATATACCAGGGTTTATATATCCGTGTTTCCAAAGGATCTATACCAACTGAAATCTTCGGGAATCTTTCTGAATATTGGTTAATTATTCCCTGAAATTTATTTAATGTTAATTTTTAAAAAAATTATTGTCTCTATATGTATATTTCTATGAATTATTCTTTTCATCTATCACATATTTAGTGGTATAACGCTGGCCTTTCTCACTTGATTAAAGTTGATTATGTTGAGCTTGAGAGTAATGAACCCTTTGAGGAGCTTTAAATACCCAATCTAGATCATAGTGAGAATGTGTTGTGAGATAATATTTTTTTGATAGTTCATGTATTGTGTAAAGATGTGAAATATCAAGATGAAAAATGGGAAATTTGAGCTGATATGTGGGCTTAGTGGCCCAATATTTTTTACCTCAAAATCATAGAGATGATTAGGAGTACATCTTGAGGACTTGTTTTTATACGGAACAAAGGTTGTAACATCATGAACTTTTCTAGAGATTTATGAATATTTTTTTGAGGTACTCTTTTTCCAATATTTGATTTTAAATTGTTCTGTTTTTACTTTGGGGATATTTTCTCTTAATTTGGTGAAATATTAGAAAATGGGGAAGTGCGTGATTACTTTCTGGTTTTTCTCAAACTATGTGTGTCCCCCAAAAATTTATGGAACACCCAAATTATGTGGGGTTATGTTTTTGGAACATGGTATTTCAAACCACACACCCCCTTAGTAGTAACCATGGTACCCCTATGGGAGGCACACAATTAGGGAACAATATTTGGGAAAATGTGATCATGATCCCAGGAAACCTTGTGTGTGGAAAGTAATCCATTGAAAAAAATTAAAATTATAGTCCCCCCAATTATTCAACGTCACTCATCCATACTGGACCTAAGAAGGTATATCTCATTCATTATATGATATTTGGAATATTTGAAGACCCTATGAACTACATTTTTAATGATTTGAAGATCAGATTGATGGATCATGAACTCTCCCTATAAGTGTTGTTTATTGTGGTATCCAATATATTTAATATATCATTATATATTGATATGTTTGTCTTATTACCTATTCAAATGGTTTTTTATATTGGTTTTTATTGATTTTAATCCATTTTATATGGGATCTATTTTTTGATCTCAATCTTTCTCATCGTCCTGCAATTGATCATTCTACTGAAATTTGGGGATTTATAGTTTGGTGAACACTCATCATTAATATTGATGAAAATTTTCTAAATTGAAAATATAATAGGCATGATTATAATTATGTGTGTGTAATTGTGAAATAGAAATTTCTATTTTTGGAAACTTCATATTTAATTTGAATAGTTTGATGGTTAATTAATTTTTAGAATAATGTTATCATGAATTGATAGAATATTGTGATTATGAAATTGATAAATGATTATGTAAGTGGTTAATTAGTGGTATACATAATTGATTCATAATGTAATAATGAGATTTTTGGATTATCCTTGAAGGTTTAATGGATTATTTGATTTAATGATGATAATTGGGTTAATTGTGAATCATTTAAACTGTTCCATTTGACTAATGTGAAGAACCGTTTTTGTTGTGATAAATTAAAATAAAATTACATAATGATATATTTAATAAATGGTTTATGGATTAAAAACCATTTTTCATATGATACAATTGATATATATGATTCATTGGTAAATGAAATGTGGGACACAAAATAATGTTCCAAATACAAATTGGGTACCAGAAATGCATTCAAGGACCAAATGAATGCTTGTAAAGATTATTGTACTGAACAAGAACTAATTATCTAAATAACCATGGGTCTTGTGACATGGAACAATTTTAATAATACCCATGGGGTTCTATACACAACGTTCTACACCCATGATAATGGATTTAGACTATGGTTCCTAATAAATGTGAAATGAAATGAAATAAAATGGATAATTAAATCCCATGTTATATTGAATATATATTTCCCATTCAGATATTGTTTTTACTCTGGCATGGTAAAAAATGGTATTGATGGGTCGTGTGTCACTATGAACTAGAATTTTTATGTGGTCAAATAATTAATAATTTAATATGTAGACTATTTATTTTGTCACCTATTTTTTTACTCATTGTAAACATCATAAACATTTATTGACTAGATATAGTTTTAGATTCAATTAGTACTAGTCTAGAAAGATGTACTCACACCCTACTCGGTCTACCCGATCTGTACCTAAGTAGACTTTATGTTTATAGAATATAATAAGGGAAATAGCCCTATATTATTTCATTGAGTTAGGATAGAGAATGTATGAGGGAAACATATGGGATTTTGGTACCCTCTTTAAAGTTTTTAGTCAATTTATTTTGGTTTTTTCATTTGATTCCTTGACTCATAGATGGCATGAAATATATATTGCTTTATTTTTTATTACTACATTGTTTTTCTTCAACATACGATATGGGTATGTATTGGATGTAGTTTCATTCTAATTATTAGTTAAATCATGTATATATTATTTTTTAATTCCTATCTTATTATTCTTTAAAAAATAGTGTATTATCTCCCCATGTTATATGTTATACCTTCACTGCAAGTTAGCAGCCTCTCGTATATGGGGAGGTGTGCTTTGGGTCATCTGGCCAACCAGATCAGGGCACATGTATGTGGAACATAAGTCTGGAAGTGAAAAAATAAATATAATGATTTAAATATCTCACATATATTAATATGTTATTATGTTTATGGAATAAAATTTATCCATCTCTACATCCATAAAATGGGTAATGAAATCATCTATAGTGTGTGAGATGGACTACCACCTCATAAATCAATTTTATTTTTTCCATAAAAACACTCATGATAGTATATAATAGTGGAATTAATATTTAATAATATTTTTTTGATATATAATCAATTCCTTAATATTAATATCAAATTTAACTTCTTACATATTATTCCTTTTATTGTGAAATAATGTCGGTTGTGTGTATAGCGGACTACCTCCATGCAAAGTGATGTGAATAATTTTTCACTTACTTTTTACATGGAATGCAATAAAGATAGAATTAGTGAAAATATTTGATATGTATGAAAATAAATTTATTATTTAAAACTAATATATCACACACATTCTTACGCATTCACCCATTAATGAATTGATAATGTTCATGGGGTATACGTTTGACCTATAGCCTCTACAAAGCGAGGGGATATATAATCCGGATTTAAATTTAAATAGTGATTATCCAAATGATTAAAATTAAAAAGAATTGAATATTAAAAATTAACATCATTCATGAGATGATCTATCTATATAAGATGATCAAGAAACATATCGTTCACATCAACAAAACACATGTGAAAATGAGATAATTATGACCCTAAATAATGAAAATAGTGAATGATTATAAATGAATAGGAGATAAGACTGTATAAAATGATCATATATTTTACTAAAAATATTAATATTGTATAGGATTTTTTTAATGAAATTTTTAGAAACACTACATTAGAGGTTAAATCATGTTCAATGAAAAAAAAAACATGGGGTAACCAACTTCATCACAATTTTCCATCATTGAGGCATATTGTAATGTGATGCATCTAATTTCTTTTACATGGGACATAAAATTTTTCTTTTATATTCAATATTATGAATCATTCATAATAAAGTTTATTTTTATTCTCAAAATTATTTATTTCATTTAATGGGTTTTGACATTATATTTACTATGGGGTAATATATTTCATAACTCAATTTATTTTATTTGTTATATAGTACTTTTTCATTTTATTTAACAGTATATGATTATTTTTATATTTAATTTTCAATATCCTTTTATTTATTTTGATTTTTTTATTTTAATTTTAATTTAATGCCCTAAATTAATTAATTTATTACTTCTCTCTTTCATAAAATCATTGTGAGGGTTTATTTTACAATCTCATTTTTATTGGGATTGGTTATACTTGAGTTTACATTGATGAAAATTATTTTATAATTATTTAATATACCCCATTGAACTTCTTCACCTCTAGTCATTAATGATGTATTCAAGTAATAGTATCATTTTTTATCTTTGGTAATAAATATTATAGTGAAAATATTTTTTGGTAAAATATTACCTCATTTCTTTATTAAAACAATACTTATTTCTCATCCAAGCCATTTTTTCTAAAAATAACATCCAAAATGATTATTCATTATTAAAAATGATTTCTTTAAGAATTTTCCACCCATGTTTGACATATTTAAAAAAAATAAAACTGGAATCTTCAGGTCATTTAAAAATCAAAGCATGTACATATTTTACCGAAAAGTGAATGGAATATTTACATTAACATGTATAAAATGTATATAATTTAATTCTTTACTGAATTTTTTTCATTAATCCTTAATTAGTTTAATGTTTTATTTCCATGAAAATTATTTTCATATGGTTTTGTGAACATTTTATTTTAATTGCTTATTTCTGAAATAAAATGGTTATTTTGATCCATAATGTTTTAAAATGACATATATAGTAATTCTATTCATCATCCAAAACAGTCGTTTATTTTAAATATTCTCTAATAGGGATATAATATATTGATAATATCTGTATTCTTCCTTTAGATGATTTTTTATTACCTTGACTTAGTAAAATATTTTCTATAACTTCATTAATTCATTTTAGAATTCATTTACTCCCATAAAATTATTCTCATTACAGTGATCATTATAAATTATATTTCTGCTAAATATCTTTATTATGTATCATGAATATTTTAATTTTATTAGTGGTATCTCATTTATACATACAGTTTTTACATTGATAGTTATTTGATTGACTAGGGAAATATTCATAAATCCTAATTCATTACTCAATATTGATATTTAATAATAAGGAACATTGTTCATAAATTGAATAAATTATTCAATATATGATTAATGTTTTATCAATACTAATACTGGTAGGGTCTAGTTATAGATACCCCATAGATGAATACATAGACTACTAAGGAGAATCATTTAGCATGACTAAATTGGTTTTTTTGCTTAGAGTTTTAGACTTTCTTATGAAATTTCATGATAGTTTTTTTAGAGAAGATGGTGGCAGGAATTGGTTCCCCAATTCATGCCCACGAAGGAATTTATTAAAAATAAGAGTAGCATTACAGACTCGAGGTGTAAATGACTTACACCAGCAGGGAATAAAAGAGATAACAAATAAAGAAGTCAAGACAATCCAGCAGAGCAAGCCAATATCAAATCCAGCCTTCGTCGTCAAAAACCCTGGAACTTGTGGGTTTCACCACCACAGTTTGGCGCATCATTGTTTTAGCGCAGCCATAAGTGCCTTTAGATTTATCCCCACAGGCCCTGGATGGGCATGACTTCTTCCTTCTCCTGCCTTGGGAAATAACTCCGGTGTCATGCTTGTCCAGTCGGCCATATCATGAGGCTGGAAATGTGATGGTGGGAACGCAGGAATGCGGTGCCCCCACCAAAGCTGTCTTGAAATGCACCAGTCCCGGATATTCCCAAGCCATCTCCTCCAATAAGCCATGTATTGTTTTGGAATAATTTCAAGCTTCCTATTTTCATCATTCATAGCAGCATCAAGAGCCTGCTTTGCCATACTATTGCAGTTCACATACCACTGAGGTTTTATCAATGGCTCGACAATGTCATTGCTTTGAACAAAAACCGAGCCTCATCTCATTAGCTTTCACACCTCTATAGAGTCCCTTTCTGAAAGGTATGTCACCGCCCAATTTAATTCCCAACATTACCATCCGAGCAACCCAGAAAAATATAATATCATGGCCAGTTTCAAGGACATAAGTAGGATAAAATGCCTCCAAATCCTCAGTGTCATCTGGCCAACCCAGTACAGATAATGGAAAAAGTCCAGAAGAAAACCATGTATCCAGCACGTCAGGATCCTGGCATATATGAAATTTTTTCCCTGGAAATGTCTGGCTAGATTTAAATTTAGCTTCTTGCTCATCTCTAGCAGCCACCCAGTGGTCATTGTACGCACCTATTTCCTTCAATTTGTCATCAACCAAAGTAACATACCAATTCCATTAACCAGAGCAGAACCGGTTCCATGAGAGAAGAAAAACTCAGAAGCTCAGCAGCAAACCAGAATATAAAAACCCAGGACAATTAGAAAAAAACTAAAAAAACAATCTGTAGACCAGAGTAAAAAACCAGTAGAGAGTGATCCATGAATGTGGCCTCAAATAGACCAAAAGAGAGAAACCTCTTACTGAAAATCCTTAGAATTGATGGCAATCAGTAAATCTGGAGAAAGAGACAGAAAACTCCAAAACAGGGTTAATCAAGACAAAAGCATCAAATAGGTCAGATTCAATTTGATTTGCTGTTCATCCTTGATTTTTCAATGGAGATGGATCTTTTAATATAAAGATATTGCTCCTTTGAAATCTTACCTTCCTGAATCTCCTGTTGAGCAATCTGCTGTTGCGTATCCATATGCTTGATCCATTCCTGAAGATCATGTTCATAAAAATGTGGCGAAAAGTAGTACAGAACAGTACTAGAGAGTGATTCTTGAGGCTTATCCTGAGGATCATTAGCAGGATCTGATTTGGGAGTCTCAACTTGAGTCTTCTCTTGGGAAGTTTCTACATGCTCAGCTTTAGAGATGTCCACTGATCTAGTAACAATGGTACGTTCTATGTTTGAGTAGTCTTTGCGTCTTCTAGTTTTTCTTGGATGTGGAGTGATGAAACCATCCTCATCTCCCAAAGGTTTTTTACCTTTTTTAGCCATATTACTTAAGAAAGATTCTTCCATCTGAATAGGTTGGTCAGCTTCCTCAGCAATGGAGTCTAATACATCATGATCCTCTTCCCCTGAATTTTAGTTAGGTACAGCGAAATCCTTTTGTTCTTGAAGGGGAAGGGGATTATGAGGATCAGTTTCCATAGAAGCACTAGAGTGCTGGGATCCAATAGGTTCAATCCTAGAGGGAGTAATCGTATTTTCGATAGCCGCATTAGTAAAATCTGGAAGTTGATTTTCAGAATTGTGAGCATGCTCCAATCCACTCGCGTAAATTTATTTCATTATTAGTTTTTATTTAAATATAAATGGTTTTTACTTATTAAGCCTTCCATATTTATTAGGATTTATCTTATCATTTTTTTCAATTTATTAAGTTGATTGTATGTTCAGTGATTTATCATTCCTTAGTTATTATAAAAATTTTGATTATCATGGATTCTATTGTACATAAATCTTATGTAGCATGTGAACTCATCTTCATTTTGTTTCTTTTCCCAGTAATCAAGGATGTTCTCCATGATTCTTTTCCAATAATATTCAAGAGAGAATAATGATATTCTAAAAAAATAAGTTGGAATTTTTCTATTAAAATGTAATATAGTAATTATATATATATATATATATATATATCTTTTTTACCAATACTACTAAGATATTTTTTCCATTGGGATATTTTTTAATGTATATAATTCCAAGATTTTAAAGGAAGAAAGAAACATTTGGTTATTGGGGCTGGTTTAGTTATAGTTGTTATCCATAAAAGGTTTTTAGAATCATTGGGAACTATATTTTGGAAAACGTTTATTTTGGAACATAAACTTATGATACAATTTTAGGATAAGTACAAAATAAAATTCCAATGTTTTATTATTGAATAAATTATTTTATTCCTTAAAAACATATTTTTAGGATACCAGTTGTAGATATTATTCTTGAATAGATATACCTAGGAGTAATATCTCTTAAAAGAGTGCATTAGGCTTGACACAGTCATCACCTGGTGCATGATAATGAACCTTAGTACATACCTGGTGTGGCACTTCATAGGGATATACTCAAGGTAACTTCCATTTTAATTAAAAACTATTATATTGTTTTTAAATAGATTATGATAATGAATGGACATGGATAAACATAATATGTATTATATTAAAAAATTGGTCTGGTTTTAAAAATAATATAAATGACTATATGGTTTTCAAAAATAAGATTATTATTTAACACACTGTGTATTTTTTTATAGTCAACGGTTGGAACCCAATGGATTCAAGATATCATTTAACCTGAAGGAAAATGTGGTGAATATGAGGAACTTTATGGTATGAACATAGGAGTGTAATATTTCATGATTATACCTAATCTATTTTCCCAATATAATGTTAACAACCAATACCATTACCTACATATGGACACATTAAATAAGAGAAGGATATAATTTTATAAGATATTGAGTGGTGGAGACAATGTAAGAGTAGTGGTTTGATTTCAATCGTGTCATTAATATGGAAACAAAACCCATGAAAGTTTCTAAAGGATTGAAAAATGATTTATGTATGGAAAACAAGGGATTACTGAAAATAATTTCTAAGAAAATATTAATAATAATATGCCTGGGAACAAATATCATCACGAAGATCACTTTGTTATTCATTATCTCAAATCTGGTAAACATGGAAATTCTCCATGTTAGTCAACTCTTATATAGGTTAACCCCTATACCAATGAAGGGATTATGTTGAAAAATACTTGATGAATTATTTATATATTGGGATTTAAAATTAAATTTTAGAATAATTCTTAATTAATAGTATTTTGGATATTAAAATCATGAGACATCTAAAGATCGTGTTGAGTTTTGGAAACATATAAATCATCATTAATATAATATTTATGGATACCATACTTGGAATATGTTTTTTACAATGATTAAAATCAAAATATCATAAAAATCAATTATTAAAATTCATATAGTAGGATTGTAACATGAAATAGGATATTTTTGGAAATAATTTATGGGAATACATACAATTGTTTTAGTATATGACAGGTTTTTGTGAGGAATAATTCCATAGAATATTTCTGGAAATATGAGTAAATGTATTGGAAAACATTAAGGGTTATCTTTTTATTGATGTTGTTGTAATAAGGGGTTATCAAAATTTGGGAATGTTATATGAATTATTTTATCATGGTTTTAGAAAATGAAAAACTTTCATACTAGGTGACACCCCAACACATCCAAAAAGTATTAGGGAAATGAATTCTAATCCAAATGATGATAAGGGATTAGTTACTACCAATAGCCTATGTGATGTCCTAGTTAATATGTTATTGGTTTTAGTTAAACAACTTTTCAAATAAATTTTAATAATGAACTAGTGCTGTTACAGTTATGATTTAGATATTAATTCCATATATTAGATTAGTTGTGCTGAAAATTTTGGATTTATAAAATATTTAGACATAGACTGAAATACTTGTTAATATTTTTGGTATCCTATGATCACTTGAAACAGAATTTTAGTGATTTAGGCCTAAAACAATTCATTCTTTGAGTAAGTAGTGAATTGTAAATTGATCAAAACAAAAATAAATTGTGAAATTGTGAGTATTAAATAATAAAATATTAAGTAATTATATTTCATTATATTAAAATATAGTTAAAAAATTCCTCATAATTAGGAAATAGATCTTGAAATAACAATTAAATCCATGTACCATCATTTTTGAAAAATCATGTAGTCTATTAACCCATCATGGATTTATGGTTTCATGGTTGTTAAATTTTACTAGATATTACCCTATATTTTGATCAATTACCTATATAACTCCTTGTATTTATTTAATCTTTTCTCCTATTACCAAATAATTTCATGGAACCAATGTTATCTAAATTGAAAACCATGTTATGTATTATTCCACATGAAAATTATACTACCATTTTTTCTTATTAAGAGGTTTCTTTGTTAACCCTTTAGACATATACATTTTAAAAAAATATAATTATCAAATAATAAATACCGCAATTCCATGAGAAAGATAAAATTCTGAGGATTCCATTAATTTAATGTGCGGAGATAGTAATAACCCATAATTCTATAACAACAACATTGTATTCAATAGAATATGATACATAAAACACCCAGATTAAATAAACATGGATATTTATTTATTTCAATTCAATATATTTCATAGATTATAGAAGACGCAGCCTCGATTCTAAATGAACTATATTATAATATCCTTCCAAGCTCGTAGGATTTTAAAATTTAACTTATTTTATCATTTTAAACGGGGATTAGGGGAACCCTTGAATGTCTCATAAGCCTGGAGAAACATCGGCCTCATACCTGAACCTAAATTCCCCAAACACATGAAACCCCAAGAATATATAATCCCAATCTTATTTTAAAATTAAATAAGCTTCCAATATTGTAACCCTGTATAGTTTGCATTTCCCAATGCAGAGATGATAAATTCCTAGAACAAATGGAAGAATCCATACACTTTCAATATTCCAATATATATTCCTGCAAAAGAGGAATATTCTACTCTGAACACCTCATCTGAATTACCACCAAAGGATATTGATTCCATCAAAACCCATGTCGTAAAAAATGATTTACCACTACATGCATGGTTAAGCTGACCTCAGACACCGTCGTCTCATGAAAGAGAGTGTGCCACTATCAGACTAAACATTATAACATATCCATTAAATTTATGGGTTTGAATACAAATAGTTAAATTATAAAATATATTTGATATAAAAAATTCAAAAAATAAATTTGTTTTAATATTTTTTATAATTTAAATAAAAATATTTAAAATAAAACAAACTTTTCGAGAAAATATATTTTTTATAAGAGAAGGTTTACTCATACTTTGCACATGTAATTTAAAATTAATCATTAACAATTTTTTAAATAATATTTTGAAAAAGTATTGTTTATAAAATCCTAACATAAAATTTATATTAGGGTGAATTTTTGATATTTTTCTAGAATGTTCAATTTTTGGATGACTCGTGGAAAATACTAATTTTTAAAAAAAGAATTATTTTGATGAAATAAATTATGATGATAAATTTTCTATTAAAATTAATTCAAAGAAAAAATAGTGAAATTATAATAATATTAAATTATTTAACGTCATGTAAATAAATTTCATATTGAAATTTATTATAAAAACCTTATATATTAATGAAAATTTTGTCTTTGGAAACACACTTTTTCATCATGCTTGATGCAATAATTTAAAATTATATTATGAAACTTATGTGAGTTGAATTTGGAAAAATGAATTTAATATTCGGCATCATCATAATTTATATTATATTATAATTTATTTTTATTTTTTGTCCTGAATTAACAATGAAACATTGAAAATTAAATATAATGTTAATGATAAAAATGAGTTAATCGGGGGTCAATATGAGAATATATGTGTTAAAAATGACATAGAATTTTGAAAAAATTTAATTTTCTATAAATAATTCGTCAGTATAAGTTATAAATTATAATCTAATAGTTTTTATAAGAATTTTTATTTTAAAATACCTTATCATATTTAATTCTTTTGGGAAATTCACAAGTAATATACAAGATGGTTCCCTTTCCCAATTATAAAAAGGCACTCATTGGCTTCAATTTTCTATAGATCTTAATCCATTTTGGTTTCCAAAACCTGAAAAAATCAACAACAACATTAATATACACATTTTATACCTACTGGGATTCATAAAAGACCAATACATCACTCTTTAATAGGACTTCTAAATGATGTTTCTCATAAAGAAATTAATTTTCATAACAAAGCACATTCATTTTTTTATTATTATTTTCCTAAAATTAACTATTTCCTAAGAATTACAATATAAAAAACCAATATGTCCCATATAATTAAATTTTATTATATTTAGGAAAAAATATTGATCAATATCCAATTCAATAAAATGGGAAATCAAATTGTCGATCATGTGTATGTTAAACTATCATCCCGTGAACCGATTTAAATAATCTTCAATAAACACTTCTCATGGATAGTTAAAATTGTGTAATATATATAAATATATATTATATTTATGATATATATAATTTTATATAAGTATAATATAACATATACCTTATTACTTTCCAAGACTTTTAAAATACAATAACATCACTCGTGTGTATGACAGACCACCACCTCACGAAGCGATGTGAATCATTTTTATATATTCTTTACATGAAAGGTAATAAGGATAATATAATAGAATATATATGAAATATTATATGTAATATTTAATATACAAAACTAATATATCACCCACTTTCTCACATTAGTACCCGTTAAAGAAATGATAACATCACTCAAGTGTATGTATGTCCTATCATCTCCACAAATTGATATGATCCATTATCCTAGTTCAAATTTCATAAATGGTCATAAAATTACATATAATATATATATATATATATATGATATTTATATCATTATGGAGATTATGTAATGATATAATATTTTCAAAAACTAGTTCTTTCAAAAAAAACACGCATGAAAAATCAGTGAAATATATACCATAAATAGTGAAAATAATGAATGTTTTTTAATTCATGGGTGATAAGATGTCATAATAAGATAATATATGGTATTATTAGTGTTAATATATTTTATATAGTTTAATAAAATTTTTAAATCCACTATACATGATGTTAAATCATGTTTATCCCAAAGTAATAATGAGGTAATGGACTTCGTCAAAATTTTCATTTATTTAGTCATATTTTAATTTTATAATCTTAATTTATTTTATATGTAATATAATTAATCCTTCGTACAAAATGGTATTTTATGTTTCAATTTGAATTATTTAAAATAAGGGGATTTTAAATGAAAATTACCTTATTGTAATGAATTTTATAACTCAATTTATTTTCATTATGTTATATTACCTTTTCATTCTGTTTAACATTATAAGATTGTGTGTCTAAAAAATATTGATTATAATATTTTTTATTTATATTTTTTTGGGTTTACATTTGATACAAATAATCAATTCATTGAACAATTATCACTTCAACATAATCTTTGTGAGGATTAATTTCACAATCTCATTTTAATTGGTATTATTTATACATGAGTTTCCATTTATGAAAATTATTTGATAATTGTAAAATTAATTCATTTAATTTTCTTATCCTATGGGTTTTCATTTATTTTTATAGTAATAGTTTCATTTTCCACTCTTTGGTTAAGAAATTTTTTCTATTAAAATATGACATCATTTGTCACTTTTTTGGGAAATAGTTTATCCTTATAGACCATATTTCATAATAATTTTTTTAGAAATATTTTTAAAATTCATAAAAATAATTTTTTGAAAAATATTTTACCCATTTATTAATTTATTAATAAAAAATGGAATCTTGATTTCATTATCCCCAAAAAGTTTTCTGTAGATTTTATCGAAAAAGATAAAAGAATTTTTTTAGCATGTATGAATTATATGGGTTTTCCAACCATCATGACCACTCAATGTTTTAATGGTTCTTTATAAGATTCAATTATTTTTCAAAGAAAATTATTTACAGAATATTTTTTGGAAGTTTTGATTTTTAAATATGGTTTTTAAAAAGACAAAATATATTTTCTATAGGAATTTTTTTATATATCTTTTTTATGATATATATGTATATATTAATTAGTGAAAATAAACCATTATTTTTCATATATTATACTATGGATATGTTGTACCGATATCATCTTTAATATTCTGATAGATGGGTTTCATTTATTTTGAAAATAAGATAGTATTGAAATGAACCTCCTTGGTTCATTTTTATACTCATTTACTTTTACATAAATTATTTACTTTCAAAAGATCATTATAATTCAAAATTCACAAAAATATCAATAATATTTATCATAGTATGATTTTATATTATCCTTATATCATTTCTACTTATTATGGATTAATTTGAAATTTTCTTGATTAATTGGGGAAAATTTTAGATATAATATTTATTTACTCAATACTGATTTTTGATAATAAGGAACATTGGTCATGAATTAAATCATTAATTTTGATATATTTGGATTGATTTGAAAATATAGATATAGTTTTGTGGGGATTCTATATATCCCATAGATGCATTTGTATTCTCATTATGAAAATTAGTAAGCTTGAATTAAATGTGTTTCAACAAGTATTTTTAAATTATCATTTGAATGGTATTGACCATAGATATATCATGTGGAAAATAATAAAACTTCCGTAACAAATAGATTTATTCAATTATAATTTTTTTATTATTATATGTCATATTTTAACAATTATTTTACCTCTTGATGCATTTTCTTATATGTTTATCGGTAAAATTCGTTGTGTTTTTAGTAATTTAACATACTATATTGATGATATATTAGCTTATTATCCACTATTTTTTCACAATAATATTTTATCTAGATGCATTTTATTCTATTTTTTTTATTAAATGGAATAATTTTTCATTTTCATACCATTACACACTGATTAAGCCATATCTTATCATGATAGTAAATTTATTTAAATGGAATGTGTGTTAGTTATTTAAATTTCTTTATGGATTATGATAATTGATATTTGAAATCATCCACTATACATAACCATTACTATAAATTTGAGCTCACCATTATTTTGTATCATTTACAGGTAATCCATGAAGTGTATTATGATTTATATAAAATGATATTCTAGGGGGAATAATGATATTATTGAAGACAGTTTGTAATTTTTTTGTTCAATGTAATATATTAATCTTGTTTTTATATAGTTTACGAATAATACAATTCTATTAATTCCCTCGGGATGAGATTTTTTGTATCTTATGCCAGTTTAGTAATGCAAGAAATTGGCACATCGTTACTGAGGTAGGTGTCATTACATTAATAATGAGAACACAAATGTTAAATAATATGTCTATTCTAAGGCTTCTCATAAATAGATATTACATTCTTTATATTAATATTCAATACATTCCACAAAAACATGAACACATACTATATATGATTAGTGTATTTGGATACATGACTCAATATATTCTTATTTCATGAAATATATTCAATGTTTGTGAAAATGATCCTACCATATAGTACTCTTTATAAAAATACCCGACAAAAAAATTCTTCATAAAATAGGATTAGATACATAATAAATGGTGATATCTGATGCTTGGTAGTGGTAAACAATGGAGATATCTATATATCATAATCATATAAGTATGAGAACATGAGAATAAAATTTTAAAATCAAACCCCAAATATCATAGAAAATACACAAGAGTCATGTCATAAATATTTGTTTCTCCTAAGACATGAATCATAATTGATCAACAAACATGATTCTTAAGAGAATAAATATTTCATTAAACAGATATTTAAAGAATAAAACAACGTGTAGAAAATATTATGTCCTAGATATCTACTAAAACATTCATAACATGTTATTATCAGGGTAATCACCTATGTACCTACTTCATATGGATGATAATGTCATATAAACCCTCTTTTTTGAGGTATGGGATAACCTAATGGGTACCCTCTTGTTTTTTTCATGGGGTAATCTATCATGTTCCATATTCTTTTTGGCCTGGTATAAAATCTTGTGTATGCTCTGAGCTTATTTAGTATTAATCATTACCCAACACATTTGAGGGAGATATAGGTCTCACCTATCACATTATATATTGACATGTGTTCCACTAGGTCATAGAAAATTCATCATGTCATAACCAATGAAAATAAATAGGTTTAAAAATATATCATAATTGAATAAGTTAGGGAAAGGAAATGGTTTTTATAATATTTTCATTATTTCATCATAACATAATCGATTGAATAAATATGGCTCTCATAAATATATTTTCATCCCAAAAATAAATAATTTATGTAAATAATTAGAATGATATCCATATATTATATCACTAGTAAACCATAAATAATATTACAAAACACCATCTTAGATAGAAAATTATTTAGAAATAAAAAGGCTTACATGGAATGTTTATTGAGGAAAATAAACATTACACATTGAAAACCCCATTTTAAATCATAAAACATTTTCAAAATAATATTCTTTAAAATTAAGTTTTGAAACACATAAATAAACCAATCATACTTTTATTGGTCATGATTAGGAAAATAAGGTTATTGTATTATGAGATAATACAAAGATTCTATTCATATTTATAGTAAAATTGAAGCAGACAATGTTTTTAAAAAATTAATGAAAATCACTTTTAAAAAAATGGTAAGAAGTATAGTATGGTTCAAATCGTATTTAATAAATCCATTGGACAATTTTAAACCATTGGGGTTTTTTAGAAAACATGTATATTTAAGGAAAAATGATTTGAGTTGAAGATTGAAATAAGGTAGATCAAATTTAAAACCATGTTTTGGAATCATAAACACATAAAGGGAGGAAAATGAAAGGAAAACATGTATCCTGATGACATAATTAGTGTTAAAAAACATTTCTTAGTTTCACATGATGTTGATCAAAAGATTTCATTATCGAAAGCAAAAACATAAACCTTCTTGATAAACTGTGAGACTGTAACATAAAACATCATGCAAATAAATATCTTAATTATATTTCATCTCAAAGGGGATTTATATACACCTCCTAAATTAAGATTGGTTCATAAAATATCATAAGTCTCAAAAAAGAAAAATTGAGTCAAATTCCCTAACTTCTTTTCTGAATTTGGAACCATAATCCTCTTAAAATATAGATAATGTAATGGATATTTAAACCGCAATAATTTTCTGGAGAATATTTATAAAATAAATTAATGGGAAGGGTATAAAATGTATTTCCCCCCGGCCTAGTAGAAACTATTGGGTGCCGTAATCCTAGTCGTCACATGCCCTTAGGTGTGCCTCCTCGTACGCTAAAGGCTTCCAATTAACAGTGAAGGTTTATGGAGAAATTTTTGGGAGACTATACCTAATAATCAGAGTAATTCCATTGCATAAATACATAAACATGTATAGTAACCATAAGTAACAAATAGATGGGCATCATGTGACAATTCCAACTATTAAATATACAACACCTTCAATAACAATTTTATGAATACACTTAATGTTAGAGAGTCATACCAGCATAAAACAAAACCATAATTACCATAAGTCCCAGAAATTTAAATAGAGTCCCAAATCAGTCTTGGTATCCCATGGTCCTACCATATTACCGATTCATGAACCATGTATTAGGTCCATGTCCTGAAATTGTATCTGAAAATGCGTACTATATAATTAAGAACTCCAGTGCTGTGAAAGCCTAGGAAGGGTGTGAGTAAAACTTTATAGGCCCCCACCAATCATGGTTAGGTATTATATTGTCAGTTCTAAATTATATATAAATAATCAAGTGCAACAAGTAAACAAGGAAACAAGTACATGATTATATTAATTAACTAGTATCCATTTCAAACATTACATTCTCTCAGATCTATCAATCATCAAAACTAACTCAGGCCCCAAAAGGAGTCTAACCATGGAACACGGGGTGTCCACTATTCAAAAATTATTATGTAGCGATTTGTTAAAAATACTCACTTGATCATTCTCATCAATGTTTCCATGGGATAAGAGTTTATATCATTCAAACTGTGGCTGAAGACAATTAATTTCCATGAATAAGGAAAGAACTCATATTCTATATCTCACATGGGATAAACATTTCATAAAAAATTTCATCACCCTTACCTTTGAGCCTCGATCCTGGTAGTCTCATAAAATGAAAAAATAATTTTTATAGAGCCTAATTCCAACTCTCTAACTCATGCATTCTAGGGGGGTTTGTAGACTTAGTCCAAACGGACCCATTGGAGGATCCTCAGTCCTTTATCCCAAACCACCAAGCTATGTGCACATGGTTATTTATCCATTTACAAAAAATACAATTTTATAAACTATACACAACAAGTCAAAAAACATTTACAATTCATATTGCATTCATCATATGAATCATCACCAATCCATAATCCGTTATCACATTTACCATTTATTTTATCATCCTATTTCATTTATTTTCCATTTCTATATGATAGAATACATATCATATTCATCAATTAACATGAATTAACACATTAACACATTTTTATTAAAAACAAATGATTCTTTTGAAACATTAATTTTATTCTATTTAATCCATCTCAAATCATGAAATCATAGTCACTATGGTTTTATCTCATTAACGATTGTGTCATTTTAATAATATTAGTCCAATCGGTCCTTTCAACCTACATCCTAGAAATAAAGACAATTCAAAATGATTATTTTAAGACATCTAGAAATCCATTTCAAATAATTGGTTTTCTTCTTTGATAAACCAAAACATTCATTACTTCTTTCATTTCCATTTTCAGTCATTCAAAACAATCACTATTAATTCTCACAAGCAAAGGGGATACAAACCCATTTCAAAGCATCCTTTTAAATCAACTGGTAAAAACCCCTCTTCAAAAATATTGATATCAACACCTCTGTTCAAAATATTTCACACATTAAAAAATTAATCTCATCATTGGAACTCATTGTCAGGTTAGAACCCAAAACACATCTATAAATACTTTTGAAATTCCCCCTAGGCACATCATTAATATAATGCACAGTCTAATAAATATACCCTATAACTAGTCCCACAAACCATATTTCAATTTGACAACCCATAACTCTGTTATTTCTTTTATCTCAACATTCCCTATTTCATTTCTCCATTTTGAGGGTTCAGAACACTCCAAGGATGATTTCTATCCCAAAAAATCCATTGAATCAAACTCAAACACCATTTAAAGGCCAAAATAATAATACATAGGAAAAGTTAGGGTTTTAGGGATTAGGAAGTGTTATGAGATATTCTATAAGACTTAATCCTGAAAATAGAGCAATTAGAACTGTTAGAATCACCCGAAGCTGTCATCACAGCATACAGAACTCTACATTCCCATGAATCAAAAGGGAATCATCCACAGATGAGGAAGGGGTTACTCGTTCGTCACCCATATTGTAGGGGGGAAATGGGGTTAAAATTGAGGAAGAAAGAAATAGGATCGTGAATGAAATTAATAAAAATACACTTTTTAAAGGCTTCATGGTTTTCCCACACAATTTTTTAAACCATATGGCTCCACCTATCAAAAAGGTTCCATGCCACACGTTTTTCAAGGAGCACCCACAAGGTTTAGAAAACTGTGTGGTAACCATGTGCTAGCTACTATCAAAAAGGGTCCCAAGTAGCACAATTTCCTAGGAAATGCACTTAGATTTCTCTAACCGCTCACCAATCATGTTTTTCACACTTTATTTTTCTATTTTCGACACATTTGGGGTCCCATACCACTAGAAAACATTTAAAATATATGATACACCAAAGAACAACTTCATTGGAAAAAAAAGGAAATTTAGCCTAAATTTATTCAAGGACGTGAATTAAAGAAAATTGGTATCTTACAACCTCCACACTATATATTGGATTATACTCAAGATGTACTTCTAACCAAACTGAATCTACAAGAACAATGGTCAGGAAATAGATCCCACCTATCAACTTTTGTTTCCAAAAATTTCTCTTCGACATTACAACATAGTCACCACACTCAGACTAATAAAGAATCATATCTCGAAGAAACATCCCCCAATATACTCCACAACTACCAGCTGAAGCTTCTCAAATATGAAACTATCACAAACTAATCATTAAAAATATCAAACACAATGGAATAGTACATGTAACACCACTAGGCCACCAAATAAAAGGATACCAAAAAGGCACTACTTTAGCCTACAAGGGGAAACCAGAATGACCTAGATCTGATCATCTCCACCATTTGTCGCCCAAAACACTTGGCACCATCACAGCTGGTTTCTATATGTCCAACTGCGACCCTAGATCAGCATCGCTAAAGGGATACAGAATTCCTTAACTATTATTGCTCCAAAACATGATGACTAATGGCCTCACCCCATTTCCAAACATCTAATGTACACCCCAAGTACAACCCCATCCCTAGGGAACATAACCAATCAAATCCCAAGCCAATTATCATCACCAACATAGATTTTCCTAGATGCATCCTATCTAAAATCATCCAACTCATACTACTAAACATATCATCAACTGACAACATTTTTGGTCTGGTGTTCCTTACAATATACGTTATCTCTCCTCCACTATCACCTAGTGTTGGGCACTACCACCATCAACAAGGATACCAATAGCACCCTAAGTCGATTTTTCGCAACATACGTGATGCAATTTCCATATCTTTAGGACCAAACATCACTAGAAACTCCACCCAACACCCACAACCATTCTTGTATTTGAAACTTCCCTAGATCAGTCACACTTCCATCATCTATACCTCATCTAAATTCAACCTGGTTCTTACTCAAAAATTATTCTCCCTAGTGAATTTCATTTATCACCACAACATCAACCAGATGTAGCTTGTAAATCACCACATCCTTTCCCTATTTCACAACACAGTTTGGCCATCCAGGATGACTCAATTCATTGACACCCAATATTCACTTTTGGCATGTATCCCCTCTACCTAGACATGATTAATTCTCAACTAGGGTATACATCAATCAACTATGCACACCTACTAGTGTTTATCCATGACCATCGATGAAACTTCACCACCATAGCATCAATTTCCCTACTAATTTTGTCGACTCTACATCACCCACCAACGTGCCACATTATAAACACTAAAATCACAAATAAAACATGCCAAATCCTAGGTCCATCACACAGATCAATCCATCCTTAAAACATTTCCCACCTAGCCTTCCCAAGGGAATCTAAACATTCCATTATAGGATTATCATTCAAATCATGATGCATCTACATCCACTCCACGACTAGCATAATTCATCCATGATTGACCTACCACTCCCCACCTTAGGAGTATCATTCTCACATATTTCCTCAATCCATTTAAACCACATCCATTCAGGATTCAATCAAAAGTGGAGCCTCAAACAAGAAAATGGATGTCCATCCATTCCAAGAATAAAAAAACAAAATTATCAGCTACTCATTCTTGGACTCTGAGAATAGAACCCATGGTATTCACCGATATCCATTCTATCCCAAAGGCCTCACCTGAAAACTAGAAAATGGTGTTCTCCCCACAACATGAATCCTTATATGTCGCCCCAAGAACATAACCTCCATGATGTCCTATATCCAACAGAAACCCACGCATGTGTCTTTGTGTAAATCCATGGCCATCTTGGTGCACCCGAAATTATGTCAATATATTTGACATGATCGTTACTAGTGAAAAGTATGCTAAGAATTCATCAATGAACAACACTAAAAAAATATCAACCATTGATATCACCCTATACTATAGGGACACATTATCCTCCCATAAGACATGGTCTCCCTTGGCTATCTTTATTCTGTTAGCAACAAATCCCCACAACTAGAATGGGATTTATGACCAGAAAACACTACCAATTAATGCTCTTATGACATGTGGTGATGACCCAACATTCTTATTAGCATCACTACCATTACCGAACTCAATATTCTTTCCCCTATACCCAATAATCTACATAGAAACACATCGACCACCACATAGATCCACAACCCAACTGTGTCGCACATAACTCACATGTACCACTATGCTCATACTAAAATATAATAGTTATTTATCACAAACCACCTATTTATCCATCCCAACGACATCAGGTATTTCCCAAAATAATCCCCCATATAGAATTCATCGAGGCCCTAATTGTATCACGTGTTAATGTGATCACAAAAAAAGCTTGTATAAGATCCCAAAGTGATACATCATTGGAGGTAGGCCTAAAGACCACTCATTCATCATATCTTACCTCTTGGTATGTTAGTCCCATTCGACTTAAGGATTATTTACCCTCATTTCCAAAAAAAACATCCATCGTACAAGAATACCCAACTGCATTTACACTACCACATGTGTCACTTATATACCAAACGTATCCATCCATGCCTTAGTCACCCTATTCATGTTATCTAAATGTGATTATTAATTTCCCCATGAAACATATTTAAACCATTAAGATAAATCTCCCAATGATCGTGCCTCTTCCAGACCAACCTTAAAATCAACTATAAGAACTCAGATACCCACAGAGAAAGAAACTAAAGCGTAGCCATACACTTTTACCGCTTTATACTACACGAACCGTGCATCAATTACACTTTAAGATCTCTCATCCATGCTCTACATCTCGAATAACCATCCGTATAGGGCCAACCATCCTTTAGGCTGCACTCAATTTTTTAAAATAATCGACTCATAACCACCACTTGAGTCCCATTTCTAAACACCATCAACCTTCCCACATAGTCCTCTTTTTCAAACCCACACTTGGGAACACTCTCTGTGTTACACTTCCAATGTCCAAAACATAAACTTCTTACATACACCCAAAAATATCTAAAAGCCTAGATGAACTCTCTAACTGGTCATCACAGAATATCAAATGGTACTAACCGCTTAAATTGGAGTCCTGTTAAGAAAGGTTCATTGGTCTCTCTCAATAATCCAGAAACATCAATCCTTAACCAACTCACTGATCATGGCAGAACTCTTTCCCCCACTCCAAAACATATTGCATCTAATAAAACCAAGAAAACATCTACTCTAGGCCTCACACCCAGAATACCCTCACACATACATTGGAACTATTAGAAAATGGCCACCTATAGTCCAAAAAACAACATTCACAATCAAATCCCTTAAGATTTAGACATACAAAAAATTGGATAACATCACGAGGGCTATGGTGACAGTCGTATCATGATAACAAAAATAAAATCTATTTTACCATACCACGAAACCCAAAAAAGAATCATGAATAAAGACTAATGTCTCCAACTAGGGCACTCTCACTACCCAAACCACCTATGTACAGGGTCTAATCACAAAACTAGAGATACCCACTTCTAATAACCCAATTGGTTCCATCATGTTTCAAGCCCCTAATAGAAATAAACATTACTAATTAGAACCAATAATTCCAAATATAAAAACATTCCATTTTCCACACCCTTGCATTTAAAATTTTAGAAATATTTTTATCAAACTATAATTTAAAAAATCCAAGATTTTTCAAATTTCTAATTCAAGAAAAATCATTCATCAAACATTTTAAGGAAAATGTAAATAATGAAATTCCACAAAAAGTAATGTACACCACTAGTATATGAATTCAAAAAAAAATTAAATCACACGAAACATACAGATGACATGATATTCTTATATTCCTTGAATGACTCCTGAACTCACACACCCTCTTTCACCATACGCGGCCAAGAGATAAACCTCATTAATCAATAATATCACATCCAAGTGTGCACATAAGTATGAAATTACAATCAACCGTAAAATCACAAACATAACCCCAATTACCACCCATGGAAACTTGGATTTCCCCTCATATGGGGGGAAGGTAGAATCCATGTACCAGCTCATTATCAGTTCATTACAAGATCATGGTCTCCTATATAACATTCTGAAAATATTAATAAAAAATATATCTGGTGATAAAACTTTGTAACATCTCCTTTCAGGTGTCCACTATCTAGTGCCCCAATTTGAGTTGTCACATAGCCTCAAGCACTCCTCCCTATATACCAGAGGCTACCGACTAAAATCATGGATCTATGGAAACATATTTGGGACATTATACACACTAATAAGTTTAATTCTATAGTATAAATAATATCAACATTTAAAGTAACAACCAGAAAAAATAAATAGAACACGTTTGACAAAACAGACTAGAAACTAGATAATACCAACTATAAATATATAATGAAAACCCTACATGTCATGAAATCATACAAACATATACTGAGATGAAAAATATTAAAATATCTTGAACATGGACCTAAGTCCAACCCGATCCTGATTGCCCATGCTCCATCCAAAACATCCCTTGCATGAATCATGCATCATGTCCTTGTCTTAAACCTGTACCAGAAAACAATTATCATATTATCATGTACCCAAGATCCATGGAGACCCAAACAATGCATGATTACAAATCATTAGTCCACCAACAATTTTGATTCACCATTATCCAGTCATTACAATAGGGTAGGAAAATAATGAAGTGCAACAAGTGATGGAGGCAACACAAAAACCATTGAAGTAGTTAACCAAAATCCCCTTTATTTAATATGTTCTCTAGGGTTAACCAGTCATCAAAACTAAATCATGCCACATTATGAGTCAAAATGTAGAACAAGTTTTGTTAACTAATCACAAATGATCATGTAACTATTAGATAAAAATACTCCCTTGATCATTATCATCATTTGTTCCATGGTTTAGGTATTTACATCTTTCCCACTATAGCCTAAGATGGTAAATTGCCTTACATAAGTAAATAAGTGAAGTTACCTATCTATCTAGGGATAAACATCTCAAATACAATTTCATCATAATTACCTTGGATTCTCAGTCTAGATTGTCTCAAAAAATATAACTGTTAGGGTCATATAGCCATATTATGTATCCCTAACACGTACATTCCTTGGGATTGTTTAGTGTAACGAACCAACCCCAATTTCCTGGTTCTGGTGCCTTATTACATTACATTGGCATAATTACAATAAAGTTGTATCCTATTGGAAGGAATGTTTTAGTATATTTTGAAATCCAGATACACACATAAGTTCAACATTACATCTTTAAATGATATAAAATATATATGTTTTATTGGGAATATCCATAACTATATGTTTATCCCTTTAGGTAATTCATAATAAACATCTTCATGTCCTGATAAAATTAAATATTATAAAGGGGTGATCTCAAATGATCATTAAGGGAAAATATTATAGTAATAAATATCATAAATATAAAAATTTGGCATGGTGAATAATTTAAAACACATGCATTTAATAATATTAAACCTGGACACATTATGGATGAAATGCGATTTGAGTAAATATTGCCACAATAAAACATAATCATGGGTATTATACAGGTAGAATAACCACATAAAATATGAAATTATACCTTTATAACTAGATAAATTCATTTTAAGAACATTCTAAAACATACTGTTAAGGACTCAACCAAAACCATATCAAAAAATGGGTAAGGTCTCAGCCAAGTCCAAATCTGTTAGTCTCATGGGACCTATCGGTTCATAGAGGGGATATAGCAGGACCCACTGGTCACATTATGATTCCAATTCATTCCTCATATGAATGGTGATAAACATAAACAATATATAAATTCATATAGAAAATAATATATGAAACATAGATAACTTTCCTCGAATAGTAAGTATTAAGACTAACCATTCAGAGTAAAATGGTGAATATTTTTAAGATAACACATCCACAGTCAATCTAATCATAAACCATTAAATTAAATATGGTAGATGATATCATAATAATAAATCCAAAAAATCTATAATAATAAATAGGAGTGTTGATACAGAAGAAGATACTCGTATGAAAGCATCGAGTAATTCATGAGATAAATACTCTTTTACTTTTAAAAGAAGAGTTCTTTTGATAAAATATTTCTATGACACTAGAAGTGAAGTAAGATGTTATATTCATATTAAAATAAGTTATTTTATAAAATTAATTTATTCTAAAATAACATTGTTAAGTTTCCTTGAAATTTGGTTAGAATTAGAGAAATTCCCTTGAATCTGGATTGTATTTCAAGAAATTTTTTTGAAAGATCCTTTTAAAACATATAAATCAACATAAATAAAGCAATGATTCTAGTTGTAAAACATATATAGAAAAATCACATGTAAATTATGAATAGTATATTTAAATAAATAATAATTTAATTGTGGTATATTGATAATAAAAGTATCCCGAATGAAAATGTAGGTTCAGGTGGAGAACCCTTACCTCATATTTGAACGTGTTATTCATTTGATCTTAACGACCTGAATAATAAAATTTAGGTTAATAAATTAATGATTTTTAAACCTAATATAGATTTGATTTATTAATTATAACCCTATTAGGCTCATTGATGTACTTTTGATGGGTTAAGAGAATTAATTTCATGGGTTGAGAGCGTTTTCATCCTTGGTTTTGAAGACCGATTTACTTATATTCATGTATGGAAAAAATGTAGAATCAGAATGGTTTTATAGAATAATAAGTTTATGTTATTAGTGAATAATAAGAAGATTAGATGGTTATAAAATTTATTTGGTTATTGGGAGTGAATATCAATCATTATATAAAACATTAATGATAATTGATAGGTTTAATTGGCGATTCTTGATCACAACGAACTCATTTTGATATATAAATTAATATAATATGTACTAAAGGATTAAAGAACCTTATATAATTTATAATAAATTTATTATATTCTAGTATAACCATTAAAATGGTTTCATGACTGGAATCGTAGATGGTAATTGAAATTGAAAACTTATTGTCCTTCAATGTGATAAATCAACACACCTCGGATGGTGTTTTCATATCTAGTATAAAAGAAGGGGAAAAGAGATATGATGATGAATTATTCATGTATTATCACAACATTAATGTAAATGTATGTTACTGGATTAATCACAAAATTTTAATGAACGGAGATGAGGAATTGAAAAGAACATAAAGTTACTTGAAATAAAAGAAATGAAAAGATGAATTTACCTCTTGAAGTAATCTTTATTTAGAGCTTCTATAGGGAACATGTTTTTTTCTTCTTACGAGACCAAGGGATGATGGAAGTGGGGGAGGATCTTCAGAAGATATTTGAGTAGAATTATATAAGGAAAAAATTTAGAGAGGAGTGAAGAGAAGAGGGAGTGAGGGGGTTTATAGTGTAAGAGAATATGGTTTTCCTATTATATTACTCATTATTTTATTATTTTTTCAATGATAACAAATAGTAAAGATTATTATGACCAATAATAGTAATATGTGCATGTGGGTTTGAACTAGGTGTGATTAAATCATCCATGATTCTTGAAATTGTGAATTTAACTGGTTATGTATATATACGGTAAATTATCATATTTTACTATTCATAAAAAATTCTTGTATTTCAGAAAAATACCTAAAATTCACCAAAACTGTATTTAGGTGTATAATTTGAAAATGAACACTATTTTATGAAATTAATTTCATAAATATTATTAACATAATATTTATATAAAATCATTATTTATTTAAAAAATAACAATTTTAAAATTATAATGCATTTTATATCACCTTAAAAAATTAATCAAGATCTCATTATCTTTTAACTTTATGATAAAAATAATAATAATATGGTTTATTATTCATAAGGTTCATATTACTATTCATATTAATATTCATAAGTGTATGTTACTATTAACCAAAAATTCATTTTGTTTTATCTGAATCAAAATATCATACTCAACGCAACCGGGTATGGTAGTTTTTCAAAATTAGAATCATAGAGGTGGAAAATTAATATTATTTTATAGGTCATAACAATGTGGTGGTTTTTAGGGACTCAGTATTTCATACATTCAATATTAAATTTATTTTATAAATTATGGGGTGTTACATTTAGATTCTCATCCCAACATAACCCACTGGAGGAGGCTCAAGCCGTTATCAGACTCCCACAATTTATGCTCACATTCTTATTTATCCATATACCACAAATACCATATAACAACCCACACACAACTAGTACACATAACATTTACAACTCACATTTTAGGAAAATATGAATCATTATCACGCCTTAACCCCTAAACACATTTACCATAAAATTTCCATGTCCCATTTAATCCATTTACATTTTTCATATGATAGACCATGTAACATATTCATCAATTAACTTTCCTTAACACATTCACACATTTAAATTACAAACTCATGAGTCTTTTGACATGTTCACATTCTTCTATTTAACAATTCTCATATCATTCCAATAAAATATATATGGTTTTACTCACTAACTCGTTCATCATTTCAATTACTATAGTCCCATCATACATTTCATGATATGTCATGGAAATAAACACCATTTAAAATTTTCATTTTAAATCTTCTTGAAACCCACTTTAAAACACGATATATATTCTACAATAAAATAAAACATTCTCTAAGGATTTAATTTCCATTTTCACTCATTTGAAATAATCATTAAGAATTTTATCAAAGTAAATGGGACCCACACCCATTTTAAATCATCATTTGAAATCATTTTATTAAAGCCCCTCTTCAAAAAATTGAGATCAACATATACTTTTAAAACATTTCCCACATTCATATATCCATTTCAAGATTGGATACTTTGGTCGTGTCAAACCCCAAAACACATCTTTAAAAACATTTTTTAATCCCCTTATGATCATTATAAATACAAGTTTTAATCATATTAATTTACCCTTAAACCAATCCCACCCAACAGATTAAATTTTTACAACATATCACTCTTGGATTTACTTTATCTCAATGGTCCAAATTTAATTTCACTATTTTGAGTTTTCATCACTCCCTATGGTTGTCCCTATGTTTAGTATCACATCCCCAAATAACATAATGGGGTCCATGGAGGGTTTCTAACCTCAATATAAGGACCAAAAAATATTCCATAATAAATAAAAAATAACCACAGCAAGCCAACATATTTGAACAAAAACATACACATATAAAATACAAAAGTATGAGAAAATCCATAAATACCTCATACCACATGCTCAAGGATATTTATTAGCCCAAACATATCCCTTGATTCAAAATCAAAAATCTATTAAATAAACAAAAAAGAATCAAATGTAAAAGTTAGGGTTATAGGGATTTAGAATGGGTGGAGAGACTCAACAAGAACTAATCCCTAAAATATAGAATGCTGATGTGTTAGACTCTCCTAGATATTTGGTTTTCACCTGAAGACACTCCAAATTCATTGAAACATAAAAAAAATCAATCATGGAGGAGGATATAGATTCCTGTTAGTCACCATTTATGGATGGGTTGGATGTGGTGAAAAAATATAGGAAGAAAGATATAGGTTTTAGAGGGAAAATAGTAAAAGACTTACTTTTTAAAGGACACATAGTTAGTACATGTGGTTTTCCAAACTATGTTCCAACTATGTGGTTCAATCTATCCAAGAGGGTTAATACTTCATTATTTCTTGGGAACACCCACACTATTTGAAATCCCATATTGTAATTGTGAAATGGGCTCTATCCCAAAGTAACCCCATGTTGTGCGATTTTTTAGGCCAAATTTATAGTTTTCTCTAACTATGTTCCAATCATGTGCTTCACACAGTTTTTCAACATTTACCCTCCTTTCTTTTACAACTCCCCTAAAATACACCCCAAAAATCTATTTCTTCCAAGAACAACTTCATTATCCAAAGACAAAGTTTAACCAAAAACTAAGAAATTTTTTTATTCAAGAATGGTTTGGATCTTACATAAAACACATAAAATTAACACATGGTGAATATGGTTTTTGTATCATAGAAAACAAAATTAAGACTAAAATCCATTACCATAATGCTAAACATATATCATACAAGTTTCAACCACCTATAAAGTAAATAATATTTTATTATAAATACATTAAAGACCCATAATTATATATAGCATACCATATTTTATTTATTTATAACCCACTATAATCCATTTTTAAATAATTTCATCTCATAATCATGTTTTTCATTGAAACTACATTGTCATTCATAGATATTTTAATTTGGAGTTTTATTCTATTAATTTGATCATGGTTCCATATTATCCAATAACTTTAAAAAATATATAAATTTAACCTATGTCGAATGAATGTTTATTTATATTGATCCATAATTATGGTAGATTTAAAATTAAATACGCCATCCATGGAGATTTTAGGTCTTAAATATTCTTCAAAATTGTTTTAATTTTGTCAATGGATGAAAAAAATAAATTATAATAATATTTTATCTTTAAAGAATAATTATTTTTTATATATATATCATAAATTTTTATTTATACCTATCCACATTAATTTTTGTGTAATGTGTATGGGAAAATGAATCACATCACTTAGTGAGTTGGTAGTTCTCCATAAACATGAATGACATTATAATTTTTCAGAAAAAAGGAATTTAAAAAGGAAATATCATATATAAATAATAAATCCACCATTTAATCCATATTTTATCGGTGGTTATGGAAAATAAATAACATGTCTTCATGGCGCGGTAGTCTATCAAACACATGAATTGTTATTTTGTATCCAATTTTATGGTATATGAGAAGTATTTAGGTTATTAAATTAACATAATAACATATAATTATATGGAACCTAATGTCATTATTATATAATCATTATTTAATTTAAATTGAATGATATGGAGGAAAAAATAAAATAAAATTCTCAATTTGGGACAATAACATTTCTTTGGACAACTTCATTTTATTGCAAAGAAAGCATTATTAGGTTATAATTGAGTACAAGATAAATATTCTATGATAATATTAATGAATTAATTAATTTAATTTGGTTGGCATTGTATAAAAAATGGGTTTTGGTTGACTGAAAAGAATATAATATAGGGTTGCCTCTATATGTGAGCTGAGTGGGACTCATGTAATTTTAGAAAAGTAAAAGGATTTCCAACATTAGTTGAATGCCAAAAAGCTTCAAAATTGTCTTATATAGATATTTATTGGTGATAAGATGGAAATATATATATAAAATAGTTATTGGATATGTTTCTTTGTCATTTTACACCTTATCCTTTTAATATAATCCATGGTAAAACCATTTTAACCTTAGCCACATAAAATAATTATTTCTATTTTTATTATTCAATATAGATAAATATTAAATTGACCATATTATATAATGTAAATAGTTATTACTAAAATAATTGTATACATTTTTATATGTTCCATTCACGTTAGAGGAAATTTTAAATTTAAAATTAATTTATAGAGGTGACATGAAAGCGGTTTCCCAATGATGAAATGTTCAAAATATTAAATACTTTTTCAAAAACAATTCCATATAAAATTGATTAAATTTAATGGTATTAAATTAAAATATATATTATTTAATTTACATGAATTTTAAAACCATATTGTAACAATTTTAAACTTTTTTTAAATCCATTAAATTAATTGAAAAATCTTAATAAAAACAACTATTTTTCAATATTTTTTTAAAACATCAACTTCTCATATAATTCTCAGAACATCACTGTAAGATAGTTTTTACATGAAGATTTCAAATTTTTATTTCATTTCTTAAAATACCTTTTATAAAATTAGAAAATATTAATTTTCAAATTAATGTAAAATATGTGAAAAACTATTTTTTGGAAGATATTGTTTGTAAGTGAATATTTGGATTTAATGATACCTATTTTATTTAAAATAGATAAAATGAATGATAAATTTTTTGTTTATTATTGAATATATAAAATACATTAAAATAAATCACCGAATTTTAATTATTATTAAATGATATGAAATTTTCTCATGTGCATGAAAATAGTTTGGGTAATTTATATCCTTAATATTCAAATGGTTTTGATTTTACTTTCTAATTAATTATAAAAATATATTTCATTTTATATACATTTTTAAACAATATATTTTAATAATATAGTTAATCTTATTATTACATATCATTCAAATGTCAAGGAAATAACCTTCAGATTAAATAATAAGAATATTTTAATAGAATGTCACTTTTCATTAAAATAAGGTGATGAGTGTAAGTAAATATAATTTCTGTGTTTCATGTAACACAATATAAAAATGTGTAATGCATAATGAAAATTTTAAAAATGATAAAATTAATTCAAAAAATCTCTAGGTGTTACATTCTACCCTAATTAAAATGATATTTTGACTAAAAATACTTCACTTTAGTACAAAAAACAGAGGATATTACAACCTCATTGCATCCTCAAGTTCCTACATAGATTCCTCAGGCAGGTGGTTTCCCCACAATAAATTTACCAAGTCAGTGGTCTTATATCATCGAACATTATCTATTTGATATAGAACTATCATGATCCACCAGTATAACATTTGAGTTCGGCATATGTGATGGATCAATTGTGTACTTACACAAGAGAGATACATGTAATGTATAATGAAGTTGGGATTGGATTAGTGGAAGATCTATCATAAAATATACCATCCTTACAAGCCAATAAAATTTAATGTTATTTATATACCTATGTCTTTACTTTCCATCTTATTGTAAGCACAATTTTAACCATTGGTTTTTCTCTTATCACGCCATGAACTGACCCGATGGGGCTCAGGCTACAAATCCCTAGGCCCACCTTCAATAGGCTAGGGGTTGGTGACTAGTTCTATGTAGGAATATCACTAACATTGGAGTAATTTATTTTGTACTTATACAAATACACACATCTCCAGTATTAAAAAATATTGAAATGTAAAAACCACTAATTAACTGATTCATGCATACATCTATATTCCACAACCTAATTACAATAGAAGTACTGAAAGAAAAGAATGGAAAAAGTTCTGACCAAAGGAAATTGTATTATTGTCCAACCTACTAAAAAGGATGGGATCACTATCAAATGAAACTACTAGAAATATCATTAGCCTGTCTCTGGTAAACACCTCAATCTATCTGGATAACTAAGCTTAGCCTTCCATAATCCCTAATTGAATTCTGTGGGATGACTTGTGGTCTTTACAAGACACAAAACATATCCGGGAAAATCCTGTGTACGAGTGCATTTAAAAATACTCAATAGGTACACCAAAACTCCCAAATGAAAAAGGGAGTAGCTGAATTGAAATAGTCTTCTCATACTATCTAGAGGTAACCCCAATCAAGAGAGAAACTCTATCTCTAACCAATCACATATATACATGACAATTTATCTCAATCTATAAGGGGTTTCAACCCAAACATATTACCACACCATAATGACCTCGACAAATCACCAATATATAATCATCTTATACCCAAAGACTCATGAGGTTCCAACCTCATATCGCACGAAAGAATTATCCTCGAAGGCTCTAACTATAAACTAATACTAGAATAGAAATTTCTATGATATTATTTATCCTATATGGCACCCATCATAATGATTCACACTATCAATAACAACTCTACCATACATAATGGAATCTAGGAGAGAATGTTCTCGATCAGGAACATACAACTAGGTCCATCTCTTGTACCCATTGCTAGAGGTTATGTCATAGTTAACATACAACCAATTCCAAATAAAAACCCAAATATAAGAATACCACCACTCAACACTAAAAACATTTGAGGGAGTACTTTTTAAGACCATGAACTTTGAGAATCCTCTATAAAAACAGTGAATAGAGGGACCCAGAACTCGCCACTGCCTGAAAATCGAGGTAGTACTTCTTCAAACTAACCGTGAAACCTCTGTCTCTCTTTTATAGAGCGGAACACACCTTAGTCCATTTTCATACCACCAACCCATATCTATGTATCATTTATATAATTTGGAAGGACGTTCTCTTCATAACTATATATCACATTTTTGGTATCTCCATCTTTATTGGGGGACATATTTCCCACCTTTACTCAGAGACATGGCTTTAATACTTCGTAAATGAGGACCTATACCCTAGAATGATAGGGGAATAATGCTAAATGAATGGAGGACTGACACCCTAATACAATAGTGGAGTACTTATTTGTGGATTGATGACACATACCCTATCCTTTTAGGGGAGTACCACTATATAACTAGTTTACATACACCCTGGTATGGTAAGGGGTACAAACTATGCTAGCTCGTTCAATATGGGGGACGTTCACCCTAATATGATGTGGGAGTGTCTAACCCAAGAGAGTGGACATGATCCCTATAATGATAGGGGAATACCAAATTGGCTGGAACATCATGTATGGGGGACCCTCGTCTTTGAACGATAGGGGAGTATTAAATCATAGGATAGGTGACTCATGCCCTATCATGGTAGGGGATTATTAAGTCCATCTATACATCATATATGGAGGATATGTTCTATATTCCAATATAGGAGTACCAACTCCACAGATAGAGGAATCACACCCTTTCCCAATAGGGTAGTACCTACTCCACCTTCCCACAATTTTGGAGTTTCTATGCCCTGACACAATTGGGGAGAATTGTCCTTCATCACGAACATCACAGGGAAACCAACACCCTAGTCCATGAGGGTAATAACACCCATAGAGTAAACATCAAAAAGGTAAAGAAACTGCACCCAGGACATGGAGTGTATTACCTATACCTATGATGAGAGTTAAATTAAACCCATTCCTAGAAGATATAGGGGGGATCCAGTCCCAGTGCCTCTCTTCACAGACCACACTGATCTCCAACATCGGCTCAGCATAGCATCACAATATTCATTCCATATTTACCCTAACTTGTATCTTGTTGGCCATAACGGAGTCCAAAATCCGGTTATAAGAGAAAAATTACTCGGGATTGGATATTCACAATCCTGAATATGAGTCATAGAGAAGGAAATATGAAAGGCGGAAGATCTCATAATTATATTTAAGGTGTACACGACATGCACTAAGGAACACCCGACATGTGAGCCCACCCAGGAACATGTCCATATATCTTGTCTACACTTCTTAGCAACCCATGTATGGGTATACGACATGTAATGGTAGTACATTTCATGTACCTCTTCCCTCAGCGTGTCCCATGTTCCTATTCTATATGGCATGGCCAGCTGGACCCCATACACTTCGTGCATCCTGTACTACATAGCATTTTCTTGAAAAATGGACACATTCCCGAGCAGTATTACCTTGTCTATGTACCAGACCCATGGTCATGTACCTTGGTTGGGTGTTACTACATGACCATGTAGTTTCACATGGGTAACAGTAGTCATGTCCCTAGGTCACACTGTTTGGGGATCTACAAGGTTTGTTGTCCCCATGGATCATCTTCCCTGAATAAGAAGGGATGCACAGTGTGTGTCACATAACTACATGCCATGTAGATGGTAATTCCAGTCATAAATTAGATGAAAAATGTCTCGATTCATACAGTTCTTCCGCAAAATCCATAGATCTACCTAGCATGGGTCAATGATAATCGTATTTGGGAACTATATCATTAAAAAAATTAACAAAAAAAGGGATCGGGACCAAAACTCAAATTCACCTACCTTGATGGAGAAATGATGAAGCTTGAATGAAAGAAAACACCAGGATCGTGAAACTATAAGATCTATTATCTATTTTCATTAGAAATGGATACCAGAAGCACCTTTCATTGTCAACTTCATATCGATTCAATTCATCGTAAGAGTGGAGAAGAGGAGATTGGTGGAGGATATGCTCATCCTTGTGTTGTGTGCACCCAACATGAGGGGAGGTAAGGCATATGTTATATTTATAATTAAAATTTCCATTTAATTAATTTAATCCATATCATAAAACCTCAAAAAAATTCCCATTATCAAAACTCATATCACAAATAACATTAGGTCACACCTTGGGTAAAAATGACGATCTGGTCTCAATAGTGGTCTCTAAATATTGATTATAGACACAAAATGTCAGTTACATAAATTTCAACAGAAAATGTTCATGTGCATCAAAGTGTATTTCATATTTTTAATATCATTGTATCGAGGCTCTGTAGGCCTCAACATCTAATGATGACTTAGCACTTGACTATTGAAATATTCTAAAAAATATTATGAAGCTTTATAGATAAAAAAAGTCATTATATTCTCTTTACCTTCAGTATTTTTGTCCATAAAAGATAATTTATGTGCACAAGAGATGAAACTGAGCTCCACACTGGACTTCCACACTAAGGTGATCCCCACGGGTTCCAATGCTTTTTACATGCATGCATGTATAAGAACAAATAAGAACAAACCATTCTTCTGTACAAATTCTACTATGCCAACATCATGCCACAAATGAAAACATGTGTCTTTAGCTGTGATAGGTGGGAAATCACCACACACCATGGACTATCTGTAGACATGGGTTCTAACTGTACATCACCATGATAACCTAGTGCAAATTCTAATAGAACCTTATAGTTCACATCCACCCATGGATGGACTATACAAAAAACTCTTAAATAGTTTTTCATTCTAGAATGTTGTCGAACATGTGAGTGTATTCATGAACAAAACATGCTTTCTCTAGAGTAAACACTAGGTCTTATCAGGCCCTTCATCTCCAAACATCGTACTGTAACACAGCTCGCTTAAAAAACTACCAAATCCACTAGTGGAATACCAGCATAGTATGGATGTTAGTAAACCAAACCACAATGGGTAAACATCGTTGGGTATAACTATACCACTACTGAGTGATTCTATTAAATGATAATCCCCTCCTAGGGCTGCTAAGCTAAAGTGGTTGAGTTGGTAAACTATCATAGAAAGGCTAGGACATACTTCAACATTTCATCACATAACCTCTCCCTGAACACAAATGTATATGAAACTCTTCTACCACTCCTTGAAATTGTCCTCTGGGGTTTCCACGGACTAATCCACATGGTTTTGGTGACGTCACAAAAATGTGTCTTAGGGGAAAATGTGTCTCTCTTCCTCATGAGTTCAATGCAATTTAAAATTGCACCATGTCCTTTATAAGCATGTCATATACAAAGCTAACACCAAACACATAAGGTTATTAATGAGAAAAAGGTCAACCAAAATGAAAAAAGTGTATGATTGGTGTCCCTTACAACATACACCATGGAGTTCTTTCGACACCCAGTGTCACCCTAGTTAAAACTTGATAAAAAATAAAGGGAAGAGTACCAACAATTGATTTTAACAATTTATAATTCATAAAATATAAAGGAAAGAAGTTGTACCTCTATTAATCCATATAGATTCTGGGTCCAATGCCTCTACAACCTTCAGTTTTCCTCACTCATGTCCACCAGCTTATAGAGCTTAGAATTGAACACATGGGGGTGGTGTTGGATACAACTTGAACTACCTACCACCTCATACCTCTCTACCATCTCATCAACCTCATATTCCACTGTGCAGAATTCCATCCTCCAAGGAATATGGATTCCCCAAAAGAACTTCATCCATTCCCTCTATGTAACAATATGGGTCAAACAACATTTAACGATCTTTCCCTGACCATCTCAAGCATTACACTGCCTCTATTATGGTTGAAATAATCCTCGGGGTTTCTGAGGTACTATTGACCCATGTTCCTGTGGCAGGGAATTGATATACCTCTTTCATTATGATCTTATGATCTTATGTATGCTAGTTCCTACTATTACCTCATCCTCATGACCACCACTATGGGTCCCATCTATAAGTTCCTCAACTAATACACTCTCATCCACGAGTGAATATTTCAGAACTATAGCTTAGGTGGTAACACACAACAGAATCATAGATGCCCTAATATCCCAATGAAATCTCTAATCTACTGTACATGCTATAAATAACGTATCTCAAAATATATGTTTGGGGTACCATGAAATATATATCAACCTCAAAAAAACACTTCCATTGACATCTACCCTACCTAAGTTGTATAATCTTTTAGACTTTCACCAATTTGAAAGTGGAAGGGTTAGAATATTCCTTGAAGAGTAGATATTACTCTACCCACGTGGGACTCACCTCATCATGAGAAAGTATCACCGAACTCAACCATCTCCTAACAGATTCCTGTAATAGTAATGCTGCTGGGAAAACCATATAATTGGTAGGTGTCCTCACTAAGATGAAAACTCATGTGAATACCTCATGATAGTAATATAGTGCCAATGGGTCTGGATCACATTAGTACCTTAGATATAACTACCTATAGAACTCATGTTGCATACTCATCATATGCACATCTTCAGTCTGAAATGTTGGTAGAACATGTTTCCCATCAGGTACTGGCACTACTGACGGGCCACCCAGACGTAGCACCTTAGAATTAGTACACTACAATAAAGCCACATCACGGGGTAAATATTAATCTCAATAATTCCATTAAATCATGTTTGGTTATCATCATGGGGGAATTTTGAAATAGAATCAGGATGCACCACATTTATAGATTATATCTATGAAGCTAACTCATATCCAGTAATAGGATTCTCTTCATAGGCTCTAACCATGACATGAAAATAGGAAAACAAAACCCACAAACTCATCCACCCCAAATTGCACCAGTCCGATAGGTGCACTCCAACAAGAAAACTTATTCCATTCCTTGTTCTATATCCAAGATAATGTGCTCCATAAAGAACATTTTACTAGATCAATCTCTAGTGCCCAGTATTAGAGGTCGTGTCGTTGTTACCTTTATCCCAACACAAACTAAATAAACCAAAGTGAAGAGCCCGCCACTCATTACTGCACATAGTTATGGGAGCACTACTCTAGACTATTCACAGTGGTCATCCAATCTAACATGAGAGAAAGGAGGGAACCTCAACTCACCACTAACCCACAATATAGGGAGAATTTCTCCTAAATAACTCGTGAAACCTTTTTCACTCCTATATGGAGTGGGCCACACCCCAGTCAACAAAGAGAGTACTCACTTCTTACTAGGTATCTTTCACATGAATTGCAGGGGGACAATCTTAATTGTGTCCCATAGTCATGGGAGATCCAACACCAATAGATAATCTTCCCCCTACTTCTAATCAGAGATGGGGAAGTACTACTTTTTAAAGACCTGAACCCACACTTCTAGATTCAATTCTAAAACATGATGTGTATTTATTTTTTATAAAGGATATAAGAAAAATACACAATATATTATACATTTTAGTAACTTTTATGTTCTATGTTATGGAGGATTAGAGAAATCATCCATTAACATTTACAACACAAAACATTTACATTTATTTAATTCTTTCTTGTCTAGCATTTTATTGGCACTTGACCTCCCTTTGGTATATGTAGTCACTTGAGGATATACATAAAAAGGGGTCAGCTAAAAGCCTAGTAAGAGTATATATAAGAAAAACATAACAATGGGTGAGCATAACCATAACATAGGAAAAGGATCATCAACAAGATAGGAAGCATTAATAAGGGACTTGAAATATGGCAATGTATAAAAATGAAACATCTTGTCTTAGTGGTTATCTCCCACACATACCTGTGAAAAAAGATAGAATCTTGTTCACACATAATTTCACATTAACTCATGAGATTTGTTACTTTACCTAATGCATTGGAGCCTTTTATAATTTTAGGTGCACCCATCACATTGAAACATTCATATTACGCTATATAATCCTATGCACACCCTTCACATCATAACATTATCATTTATAATGAATTCCAAAATAAATATTTATCAAAAATAGAAAAAATAAACCATGTAAAGAAATGGGTTTCTTCTCATAAGAACACATTCATAAACATCAGGATCCCAAAATTAAGTGGGAAGAAAATACTAGATATGATAACCATCAACCCTGAGTGATAAGAAAAAGGTGTGTTTTTGAAATAATAGTTCTTTTAGAAAACATTAGTTTGAGATAAATTTCAGAAAACAAATATATATCCCAAAAAGGTATGATTATGATGAAAAAATTATTTTTAAATAGTGAAAATTCAAAAAATGGAGTGATGGAGGGAGAACCCAGAGAAAGAATGTTGGGTTTGAGATTTTCCCCTTACCTTGTATCTGAATGCTTTATTCACATTAATGTCATGTAGAAAAAAATTAGATTCATTAATTAACATTTCCAGAACCATTTTAAATGGATATTTTTAATTATGGTTTCATTAAGTTATTTTATTGGCCTTTTTATGAGTTAGAAAGTTAAAAAAAACATTGTTCAGGAATGTACATTTTTTATGTTTTTCTTGGGCGGTTGACATGTATTCATAAATGGAAGTTTGTGTAGAAAATGGGTAAACATAAAAAATAGATATTTCATGGTATTAATGATATTACATAATTTTAAATGATATTATAATTAATTATGTTATATACAATGAGGATGAATCATTACATAAGAATTAAATGATGATTATTTGAGTTAATTTGGGTAGTTTTTTTACCACAACGAACTTGTTTTGTTTAATAATTTAGTAATATATACCTAAGTTTGTTATAAAACATGAAATAATATATAATACATATAATATAATCTGGTTCATCCATAATAATGGTTTTATAATAATATCTAATTTTTTTAAAGGAAACTGAAATCATGTCGTTCTTGAAGGTGAGAAATTAACACCTCACGAAAAACATTCTATTTTAAAAAATAAAAAGAATAGAAGAAGGGGGTTGGATGATATAATATACCATTAGTATCATAAAATTACATTATATGTATAATACTAGATTTAACATACCATGTGGAAGAATATAGGTGGGGTGAGACTATGAAATGAACATGAAATTGAATGGAATTTAAAAGAAAAGTGGAGACAGAGAGGGGAATGACCTCTTGAATCCTCTTCCTATGATCGTCCTTAAAGAAGCCATGATTGGTCTTTTGATGAGACCAGAAGATCTTGGACATTGGGTAGGGGATATAGAAGATGTTTGGGTGGATTTTAGACGATGATTGAAGCTTGAGTGGTGTTAGGAAATGAGGGTGTGAAGGGTGGTATTTAAAGTGGTGGGGAGAGGGGGGTTTCTCAATATAAAATTCATTAGTTAATTATTTCCCCAAAAGACAAGTAATAGTGATTATTACATGACCAAGAAGATTAGTTTTATCAAGTGAACCTAAACCAATTGGGATTACATGAACAGAACATCAAGCATGACTCTATAATTAAATTATTTAGCTTATTTTGTAAATTATGGAATTTTCCTATTCATCAAAAATTCATGTATTTTAGAAAAAATCCCAAAAATTTTCCCTAACCATTTCTCAACGTGTAGAATAAGAAAATTAAATCAATTTTTCTAAAATAATTTTCAAAATATGAGTAATTTAATTTTTAATTAAAATCATATTTTACTTGAAAAATATTGTTTTTAAAATTAAAACTGATTTTATAATTCTCTCAAAAATTATGTAAGGTCTTATAATAATATATTAAGACTATAAGACATATATTTGTCAATTTATGATCATATTTTAAGAAAATAAATTTTATTTTATACTAATTAATTAATTATAATTATTTATTTATGACTTTCAAAAATACCAATACTTTAACTGTGGGCAAATTGTCACTTATAACATTCATATATATTATTTAATCATTAATCGGTAAAGTTACTATTATATTGGATGATTTACTATTCATAAGGGTCATATTTCTAATAATAAGGTAGGTTACTATTCTTAAGGGTTGGTTATTATTCAACAAAAATTAAGTTTGTTCTATCAGACTCAAAATATATTTCTGATCGAAACCGTGTATGTCAAGTTTTTGAATTTCAAAACACAAAAGTGAAAAAATTATGTTTAACTACTTGGTTATAAATGTCACATATTACTCAGTAGTTCATTTAAGAACATAATGTTTCCTTTTAAAATCTTGTGATGTTACAAACTCTTTAAGAGAGGACCGTCACCATGTAATGATAGGGGGTACTACTTAGAGAATGGAGTACCGACACCACGATATGACAAGGGGTACTGATCCATGTATCGATGTCCCACACCCTATCTTGGTAGGGGATTACCACTCTGTAGATAGAGGACCCACACGCTGGTATGACATGGGACTACCAACTCTTCTAAATAATTCACTATGGGGGACCCACTCCTTAATATGATAGGGGAGTGCATAGGGGAGTATTGACTCTACTGGAGTAACATGTATTGAGGAAACTCACCCTGTAATGATAGGGGAGTACTGAATCCCTGAATAAAGGACCCATACCCTATCACGGTAGGGGATTACCCCACTCTATCTATATAACATATATAGATGATCAGATCTCTGGTCCAACAGGATTGTATTGACTCTACATATAGAGGTTCAACACCTTGGCACAATATGGGAGTATTGTCTCTACCTTCCAATGAGTATAGAGGACCCATGTCCGGATACAAATTGGGAGCACTATCTTTCTTTATGTACATAATCGGGAATCATGAACCCTAGTCCATCGGGGGAGTAACAACCAAGGAGGAAACTACACAAAGTTAATAAACCTACACCAACGATGTGGGGAGTCCCAAATCAACCTAAACATGAAGGTAAGGGAAACCCATTCTTAGGTGATAAAGGGGAGTTCTACTTCCAATGCCTCTCTTCCTGAACCATAGTGATCTCAAACATAATCTCACCACAGCTTCACAATAGTCTTTCTCTATTGACACTAAGTCGTATCTTTTTGTCCATAATGAAATAATCCATTGAATTTTAGGTGTAAAATTACTCAAGAAAGGTTATTTGAAATCCTAAATCCAAATTATAGATAATGAGATATAGAAGATATAAGAGTTCATATGGACCTTGTAGGAGTACATGACACGCATTGAGGTATAGATAATGTGTGAGTCGCCTGGGCACCTATCCATATATCCTATCCACATGGGTTACCAACTAATGTAGGGGTACATAAAATTTAATAGAGTTACACATCGTTTCCATCTTCAATCGGCCCCTGGCTGTGTTCCTATTCTATATGGCTCGGCTATTCGTGTCCCTTGCATGCCTTGCATCACATTTTACACTACTTGTTTGGTCTAAATTACCACCATCCATTATAGTTTTCTCGTTTCTATTTACACAACCCCATGTCCATATAAATTAGATTTTTGTTAGTACATTGACATGTAGTTTCACATGGAGAACCCTAGCCATGTTTTATTGTTCCAAAATTTGTTGAACTACACGGTGTGTAACCCCATCACATCGCGTGTTCTCTCCAATGTTCATATTCCCCTTAGAATATGGGATACACGACATTGTTCACTAAAATACACACTATTTATATAGATATTCCAATCATGGATTTCTTGAAAACTCTCTAATTCATCCCATTATTCCCGAAAACCCACCTACCTACCTAAATGGGATCAATAGACGTTGTATTTTGGCAGTAGAACCTTAAAACAATGAATAATTAAAGGGATCAGGAAAAACTAAAATCTACCATCCTCAATGGAGAAAATCAAAATCTTTGGTTGAAGAAAATTCCCAGCTCAAGTCTCTCTTCAATCTGATAATGATATGCGTCTAAAATGATGATCAGCAGCACCATGCTTCGTGGATTTGGAATTGATTCCATTGGTCATGAAAGAGGTTAAGAGGAAAGTGGAGGAGTAGCCACTCCCACTTGTTTCATGGGTACCCAAAATGATGGGAGGGGAGGGTTAGGATATCTTTTTAATTAAATATTTCATTTTATTAATTTATTCTGCCTTATAACACATCATTACCCAAAACTCCCCTGATTGAAACTCTCGGTACATAAAAAATTAGGTAAAACATATGGTAAATACGAAGTTATGAACTTAGACGTAGTCTCATAAATCATATCGGATACACTGAAGAGGATTTATTTACATTTCATGTGAAGCTTTGTGTGTGAGATAAAATATATACACTATTTTTTATATCATCACATCGAGGCTCCCTGCGCCCCGACTTCCCACTCCAACATAGAACCCGACTCCAACAAATATTCTCCAAAATATTTTGAACTATTAATGGTCAATACTCATGTCAATAAATTCATCCCAAATTATAAATTTTCATCCCCAATATGATAAAGACTTATCATAAGGAATGAAACTGGGCTCCCCATTAGATTCCCACACCAACATGCTCAACAAGGGTTCCCGTAGTGCTTACGAGCACACACATAGAGTAACCACCAAGTTAAAAGCACTCTCATGTCTAGCTTCTACTATGATAACATCATGCAACATAGGGTAACATGTGTCATTATCAGTGATAGGTAAGAAAAAACCTAGCACAACGGTCCATCTGCAGTCATGGTGTCTAGTGGTACACTACATCGCTGACCTAATGAAGATACTGATGGAACCCCACATTTAATATACACCCCAATATATACCGTTCAAAAACCACTTCAATGATTTTTCATTTAATTATGGAGTTTAAAACACATGGGTATTTTTGAATGATAAAGTGGATCTGAAGAGTAAACAGTGGGTCTAAATAGGCACATCATCTTCAGTACACCCACTATAACATAGCTCACCCAAACACAAACACTACCTCACCAAGTTGTGGTATAACAACAAATAATTGATTGTAGGAAACCAATAAACACTTTAGAAATATCATAGGGTCAAAATATTTCAATACACAATGATTCTAAGAAAGGCTCTCACCATCCCAACACCATCAAGCTAAAGGGGTCGACTAAGGAAATTCTACTAGAAATTTCGGGACCGATTCCGACACTCAATCACATAACCTCACACTAATCAAAAAATTAAAAGGAACTCATCCACCACTCCTCGATATTATATTCTTTGTGAATAACTAGCGCACCCATAAGGGTTTGGTTATGTCAAAATAATAGGTCTTTTCGGGGAAAGTACCTGTGTTCTTCGTGAGATCTATTTTATGTCAAACTACACCACATCCTCCCCAAGAATGTCACCTACAAAGTTGACACAAAATACATGAGTGTACTAACAAGAAAAAAGTGCTCCCAAAATACCCAATGGGTATTATTTTTCCCTTCATCACCACTACCAACACGAGGTTCTAAAGACACCACGTGTCACCCTAGTTAAACCTATAATAAAGTGGAATGTAATTATTACCCAAAAAAGGTTATAAAATTTTTTTACTGTAGAACATATAACAGATCCAAGGAATGCCTATATTCATCCTCATAGCTTCATGGTTGAAGGCCTCTATATCCAGCATCTATCCCCACCCACATCCTCCAACGCACTAAGCATAGAATTGTAACACCCCAAGATTTTATGAGATGTGTTTTTTTAATTTATTTGATGTCTTGTGTTGTACACTACAACAAGGTTAACATACATAACACTCCACAACATGTTAGATTGTAGTATATGAAACACTATACTTGGATTGTGTTACACACAATTAAAATTTCTATTGATATAATTCAATTCATGCAATATTAATTATAGATTTTTTAAATTTTAAAAAGAAAAATGTTAGAATTATTTTTTATGAAACACTAAATTAATCGTTCACTAAATGAAACACTAACATTTCTTGTATTACACACAATAGTGACCTTCCACAATAGATTACGTTGTATGCAATATATAGTTTCACTAAACAACGATATATTATTAAATTATTAATATTTAATGGGATATAAACTATCTGTTATGAAAAGTATTAAACACATATTTTATTTTATAAAACATTAAGATTCATGTTATTTATTTTCTAGAAAATGATATAAGAAAAAAAAATATTTTTCATATAAAACTAGTAATTTTAAAAAAAATTATTTTTCTACCTTTTGACTGAAAATACCTTTTAAATAATATTTTGAAACTTTGTTATATTTAATTTGAAAAACTAAACTTTATATTTTAGTGTGTAATATAATAATTTACTTTTGTAGAATTTTTTGTATTTTTTGATAAGTTTCATTATTTGAATTGTAAAAATACTGATTTTTTTTATTTTAATTTAATGTAATTAAATAGAAAAAATATTTTAGATTAGTTTAAACTTTTAATTAGTTAAATTATTTTATCTAAAAATTATTTTATACATTTATTTATTATAAAAATATTTTCCATTTAAAGATGGTCATTTTTTCAAAAACATTTTTTGTGACATTTTATCTGTTTATTTTAAATTGAATTGTGCAAATTCTATGTATTTATTTATGAAAAATGGATGTCAAATTTGGATCTAGAAGATCAAAATTTGGAAATTATGTCCTTTTTACTATTCTCCAATATTAATAGTAACCTTGGTAAATTTTATTACCATAATAAAGGGTAATTTTGGTAATTTTGGTTAAAAATAAAATTATAATTACTATAAAATGACCAAAACAAATGAAAAAAAAATTATTCAACATTGGAATTTGTCCCTTAATACATAAGGATCAATTTTATGTCATTTAATTGACACATTCCCATGAAAATGAATTAAATAACATTTAGATCAACGAAATACACAAAGTGTCACTCTTTTTTGTCATCAATATCTATTATGTATCCACATATGGACAAATAGGTGGTATCAACAAATATAAATTTTTATTTTTAACTTAATACACGTATTTATTTGATAAAAAAGTATTTTTTATGTTTTGGGGAAATTTGGAAGATATTATGGTATTTATAATATTTTATTTAATGAAAATTAAAAACTGTTTATTCTATGTTTTAAATAATAAATAATTTTTAAAATAAGGTTATACAGAACATAAATTATACTATAAATACTAATTTGAAAGATAAAATTGTTATATTCATCATGCAAATTTATTTTTAATTTTTAGGAATGAAATAATTACCTTAATCTTTATATACAGATGAAGCAGGAATTATTAAATTGATGAAAAATCAATAAATTAATTTTTATTAAAATTATAATAACTATTAAAGGGACAAACACATTACCAAATATTATTTTTCATGTATATAATGACATAATAACCCAATAATTGAGTTATATACCATTTAGAGCCATATAAAATAGATTAGGATAATTATATTATTTTTTTGTAATCTTAAAATTGTCTCATTCATACTTTAAAAATTTTAAAAATTTTAATTTTGGATTTTCAAAAACATTAATTCGACTACATATTTTATTCTGAGATATATTAAATTTATCTCATAATAGTATTTTATTTTTATTTGTTATTCATCAAATATGTATATTAAATAATCACAAAAAACTAATGTTGTAATTATTTTATTACGGGAAATATAAATTAAATGTTATTAAAAGTATTAAAATATATATATCTTGGCATAATTAATTTTTCCCATGACTTTTTGTGATTCCATTTACCCCTTATAGATATGATAAAATATTTGGTAAAGGAAATCATCTTATCTTGATATTTTTAAAAATCAATGAAATTAATAGTATCAAAATTTACATTTTTGATATTTTCGTTCAGGATAATGATTTATTAAATTATTTAAAAATAATAAAACATTATAAAAAATTTATAATAATTATAATGTTCTAAACGATTCATTTATTTTAAAATTGACATAAAATATGTAAATATTTAAACTTATATTTTTGAAATGTTGGTTAACCTAGTTAAAAATGTTAAATAGAATACCTAAGTTTTAATTAAGATGGCAACGCTTAAATTGACATAATAACTTGCCTGAAATTTATAGTTTTGTGATATTAAAACCCTAAATCATATCATCCTATATATTGATACATTTTGGATTATTTTAATTGGGGGTTGATTTAGTTAATATTTTTGAGGTTTCCAAAAGTGCCCCTCACCTCGATTATAAAATGGCATTTCCAACCTCAACTCTTCATTTCAATTTGAGCATTCAAACTTTACTATCCCATGGTAATTTCCCTTATAAACTTCTTTATATGAATTCTAGAGGTCCCATTCTTCTTCAAAGACATTCTATAGTGCACTAAGAGGAGATTTAGAGAAGGCATATCGAAGAAGAGGTAATATCATTTATCGATTCCTTCAAATTTTTTCTTGTTCTACTTACACCTCAGGGGTTATTTCATTATAAAGTAATAAATAAATTAGAAAGTATATTCATTGATGTTATTATGATTATTAAATAGACATATTCCACTTTCTACCCATCCTATGAAAATTGAAATCACCACTTCTGCGTATGTACGGATTACCGTCTCCGCGTCATGGTGTAATCTTTTTTTCACCACTAACTTAAATATAGTGGTATAATTATGGGATTAAACAATATATATATGAATAATATAAAATTATATTGATTCATAGATACTCAACATCATCAACTTCAATACCATTAATCAATTATGTTAATGATATCTTCACTCGTGCGTCTGTACGACTTATCGTCACCACGGTGCGATATGATTTGTTCTACATAATCTTCTTTAAAGAATGATTACATAATTTTAATTTAATGAATATATATGATATATTTTATTATTATATCATGATTTAAATTATATAATTATAACCTAAAAATAGGAATAAGAAATTTTCTGAAAAATAATGCATTAGAACACAAAGCAGTTAATATTTGAATAATGAGTAACAATGAAATGTTACTAACAAAAGGATAAAAATAAGATCATAAATTTTATCATAAAAATGATTATGATTCTTTAATAAATCAGTACCATTATTTAAATCATTATAAAGGATATTTTGATACATACGAATCATATATGACCTAATGTAAGGGGCAATTTTTCAATCTCATTATTTTCTGATATTGTTTATTCGTTAGTATATATTAGGCTATATTTATCATTAAAATACATGTTTTATAAATATATAATATTATTTCAATTATAATACTTCTTTAAAAGTGAATTTTACCCATTTGTAAATTTTTATTAAATGTCATTGAAGTAATCTTTCTTTTAATTTCTGTACAAGGTACTTTTTGAATTTTTCGGAGAGAGTACGAGGATAAAGTTTTTTATTATATATGGAATAATCATATTTTTATGAATTCATAAATTCTAAAATCCATGAAGCTTCCTCGACATGATTTCATTTTTTTAACTAAATTATTTTCTTGTAACATTATGCAGTATTTTGAGAAAAAAATCTTTTTTGATGAAGAATGGATATTTTTCCTCAAGAATTAAGTTCAAGTGTTTTATCAAAATTATTTTCTATATAAGATAACATAGGGTTATGTTTATATCCCTATTAATTATTTTTATTTGATTTTATTTGTGATGGAATTATTTTTTTGAAATCCATTTGTATGGATTATGATGGAATGATGTTTAATAAACACATTTTTTGATAATTGGGTTATGCTATGATGAATTGTTTTTATTTTTGTTGAATGTGTAAGAATGGATTAATTTTGAGATGGGTGAGACATATATATCCCTACAATGAATTGGTTAAATATTTATATCTCATGATATATACATGACTAGAATGTCGTGTAAATTCAGTTCTGTTTTATAGGGCTGGAATGAGGAATGAAATCAGTTCAATAATAGACTATGTCCCCTATGATGGTCTTGGTTGTAATGTCATGGATACTATGAAAATCATATTATGTGATTATTTAGTTCCAAAATTCTATGTTTTTTCTAATTATATTTTATCATGGTTAATGTTACTTTATGATCTATGCCTTACGTACTGTCAAGATTTATTTCACGACTCATGATTTTGATAATTGAGCTTTATTTTCATGTTTTTACATTATTATGTTTATGGATGGTGTTATGTTATCAATTTTCACCCTTAATGAGCATTTGATCTCACCTTTTTATGTTTTCTTTAACCCATGATATAATGAATGGTTTTAATTAGGAAGACAAAATGAAGAAGATATTTATGAGAGATGTTAAAGATATTTTACCAAGTTAGATGATTATTTTCCAAGTTTTCAAAGACACTAAACTAATTTGGTCGTTGGGTATCTATTTGTTCATGTATTAAGTATTCTAAAAAAATAAACGTAATGTCCTTGTACATCAAGAATGGGTCTTATAGTTGGTATCATATTTAAGGATTAATTAACCATTGGAAACTACGATATGAAAACTTTAGTGAGATCCCTAAAGATATTTATAATGTATGTCTATGAATGTAACTAATATAAAGAATAATTATAGTTTATAGATCTATAATTATGGTAACAAACATGAATAAACTACAAATAAACCTATGATGTTAGAAATTGATTGTACACCCCCTTGATGATGATGTTTTCCTAGTATGATTTTTGCCTCTCACGCAATTATTTTTGGGTTTTATATGATGGATGGAACCTGTATGAACCACGTTAATGATAAATGAACTAGTAAATGAAATGATTATCATCCTGAGAAACCAAATTTTATGGGTTATTGAATGAAAAATCTTATTGGTATATTTAAATAAGCTACAAATTATTCAAGACTTCCAAATGAGCAGAGAAGGGAACAACATTTTATTGAGTCCTTCATAAAGAAACATACTCCCTCTTTCAGTGGGTCTTATGATAAAATTTTGGATGAACAATAGATAAGTACCACTGAAAAGAAATTTTGATCCTTCGATATTATGAACATCAAAAATCCATTTTGGATATTTATCATTTAGAAGGTGAAGCAGACTGGTGGTAGACTATGATCAGGAAAACCAGTCAGCAAGAGGAAATTGAATCCATGGAATGGGATGGGTTCAAGAATATATTTTTCAATAAGTAATTCCTTCACATTTATCGAAAAAATATAGAAAAGGAGTTCCATGATATTAAAAAAATATACTGAATTTGTTGGTACATATGATCCAAATTTAAAAAGAAATGCAATGCATGCTTCTGGTTTTATAATACATCCTGAATGTAATGTTTATTGATTCTTCAGTGGATTAAAACAATGTCTTCCCTGGGAATTAGATATAAGATACTTTATTACAAATAAATAGATTGTTCGTTGGGCTGTCAATGTATAACTGGAAGTTAGTGTTACATATCAATCTCATGGGTTTGACAAGAAACAAAAGATGGAGTTTAAGGGAAGATCATAAAACAGTGGTGAAATGAAGAAGAATGTTTCCTTATGATAAATTTGTGGAAATAATCATGTTGGATATTGTATTAAAGGTACTATAAAATGTTTTATGTGTGTAATATAAGGTCATTAAGAATTTGAGTGCCTAGGTAGTGGAAGAAAGGTTTCTTGTTATGTGAATTGAGAAAAAACTACAAAGAACGCACCACCCACCCTTAAATGATATAAGTGTAAGGGAATGGGGAATTATTATAAGCAATGAACTAATCCAAGGCTTATTGATGATGATATAGATCTAAAAAATCTTATGGAAAAAGGAAAACTAAAATCACAAGTTATCACTGTTGGGGATTTTGAGTATGAAAACGAAGTGGTGGAATGATTAAGTGTTTATATAATGGGATTCAAAAGTAGTGTTGTTAGATCTCTTTTATAGTATTATGGAATATTAGAATATATATTTAGTGGTCCATTTTATATTACCATAATTATATGGTACTTGTAACCATGAAAAGTATTTGAAAAAATTTTAGAAATAAAATCCAAATCCATTTATTTATTTTCTAAAAAGTCGGTTGAAGGATTACTGGTAACCTTACAACCAACATAAAAAAATTAACAATTATTCGATAAAATAGTACCCAAACATTCCAGGATTAATTTCACACATTAAAATTTCAAAATTCAATAGAAATCACTACTAGACACATATGTCTCACAACACATGCCCCCCCCCCATGTCGCCATCGAGCTGTGATCCCTAACATCATGCATCTTGAATGTCACAACAGAGCTGGTCGCCAGTTAGACTCTCTGGACCATCAGTCACATCCTGATGTTTTCACAACTATCGTGACCATATCTTATCTGACATCATCTCCACTATCATCATCGTTCAACACCGTAGTCATCTACCTAACTAAAAAACACCACAAGATCCAGAAAATAGAAGAAAGTCGTACACTGGTGTCACGTTCCCACCATGATCCCTGAATCGAATTGCACCTACATCACCTGGTCAGTTGCTCTTTTTCTTCCATCATGAGGGTTGGAAAACCACCTTCGTTGCATCCACTTCCCATCACCATTGGGTTTGAAAACAAAAACAATAAAAAAACCAATAAAACCCTTATAACTCTCGAGATCATCTTGGAAATTCACCACTACTGTCGTTAAGTTGCAGCTGATAACTCTAAAGTCGCCAACCTAAAATCATCATAACAAATATCCCAGACTAATGAATAAACACTAATGAGTCAGTCACCCTCTTGAATTCGAACTCCACTCAACCACACCTCACAGAGCCTCCAAGAAGACCTACGTAGCAGACCGACTGGGAAGGGAGTGCAGGACCAGGAAGTCAGAGTAGGGTTGAGAGGGTGTGAGCCTCAGCAGGGGACTAAAAACCAGAAAATAACCATAAAAAACGAAGCATATGTATGGATTTGAGAGAGAGAGAGAGAAACACATGAAAATCACCACAAAGATGAAGGAGTAAAGAAGAAGAGAAGAGAAGGATAAATCCGAAGAAGAACCCGAACTAAGGGCACTGACAGCCCCCTCAACATAATCCCATGTATGCCCGGATCCCAAATCAAACACAACCAAAATGGAGTCATACATTATGGGTAGACCTGTAAGGGTAGTGGAGAAGACATACACTAGATTTTTCCACCAGAGCAGACCTAAGTCATCTAAACCACCCAACCAAAAGACCCAAAATTGGGGTCTCATGCACAATGTTAGGATTGAAAGAGGGATGGTGAGCAATGATTGACGTCCACACTCGTAAGACACATCATACGAGAGGGGTGGAGGAGAAAGATATTAAAGGATAAAGACAGACCCGGTTTATGGAAGTGCCATCTCGGCCACACAAAACCATATAAGGAGAAGCAGTGAGGGCTAAAGAACTAGGAACATGGCGAGTGTGGATCCATCCTTCACCTGTTTGGAAAGAACATCATATGAGTATAATGAAGGGATAAAAAGATAATGAGATGCTTGATGGTATTAAATACTTCCTAAATAATATTATGAAAAATTGATATCATGGTTTGAGTACAAATAATTTTTTTGTATTTTTGGGATGTGTAAAGAGTTAATTTTGGAAAAATTAACGTTTTCATTAAGGTTCTATGGTAATTCATGTTATTACCATGTTTTAAGACAATAAATCATTAAGGTATTCACATGCTAGGAATATCACAATAAAGAACTAACTTATGAGATATGAGAGATAAAAATTATGACAATTTAGTTCATCTCTTTGTTATGATATATATTTTTTGTTTTTGGATGGATTGATATGTTATCTATTTTGGGATAGTGTAAGTCATAATCGGGTTGAATATTGTTAGATTAATTTATTATATCACTATAGATGGACTTATGCATGTTTGATAATCTATTATAACCTTTTTATATGATAGATGGAATGACCTATTATTCTATCGTATTATCTGCTAACACATTAAGAATGAAAAATTCAGCTTCATTTCTTTAAATAAGTGATGTAGTGGAAATTGTGCAGGGAACGACTTATGGGGATATTGTGCTGAAATCAAGTCAATATTTATTCACTTGAAAATTTCATCAAATTTAGGAAAAGGATATTAAATCACAAAATGTTATCCTGGTAATTTATTATCCAGTGAATCATATGGTCTATTTAATCATCAGAAATTCATGGCTTTCTGGTTTTTAACTTTGTCCAACCATCTTTCTATCACTTTCCATCAGACATGATAGTTATATTTCTCTTCCATAACCATGTTTTCACTTCCTACCTGTGTTATTCTATATAAAAAACCAATGATTAGTTACTTAGGATTACTGTTATGTTTTTAACATTAATTTCTAAAATGAAGTTTTATTATACCTTTTTACGGTGTGTGTTTCTATGAAAGAAACTCTCAAGAAGTAAACCTTTTATAAATCTAATGAATTTCGAGGGAAAAAATTATTTTAAGGAGGTATAATGTAACACCCAAATATTTTATGAGAGTGATTTTTTAATTTCATCAATGCCTTGTGTTGTACGTTACAACAAGATTAGCTTATGCTAAACACAACATCGTATTATCATGTATTACGCTCAACACTATACTTGTCATGGGTTACAAAAAATTTGAAGTACTTTTGATAGAATTAATTTCACGCAACACTGAGTATATATTTTTTTCAATGAATTATAGAACTATGTTCAGATTATGTTATACCCATCACCAATGGAATATTTCACTAAATGCAACACAAACATGGCTCGCATTACCTGCAAGAGAGACCTTTCTCGAAATCTTGCATTGTACAAAATACCGAGTTACACTAAAAAAGCAATATATTATTAAAATATTAATATTTAATGGGATATTAACTATATTTTATAAAGAGTATTAACCTCATTATGAATATTATTTATCATTTAAATTCATCTTATATATTTTCTAAGACATCATATAAGAACAAAATGAATTTTTCGGATAAAATAACTTTTCAAAAAAAAGTTGCTCTGTCTCCTTTTGATGGCCCACCCATTTGAAATATAGTTTTGGGCACTTTTATAAATTCAATTATACAAAATAAACTTCTTATTTTAGTGTGGAATATAAAGATTTACTTTGGTTTAACTTTTTGTATTTTTTTAATAAGTTTCATGTTTTTGAATAGTGATAATAGGGATTGTTTTATTTTATTTTAAAGTAATTAAATAGAAAAATTATGTTTTGGATTTTTATTAAATTTTAATAATTTCAATTATGGTATTTTAAAATGATTTTATACATGAATTTATTATAAAAAAATTCCATTTAAAAAGGTGCATTTTTTCAAAAAATATTATTCATGACATTTTAATTGTTTTATTTTAAATTTAATTCTGGAACTTCTGTGTATTGAATTTTGAGAAATGGGTGCCAAATTTGGATTTAGGAGATTCAACCTTTGTATGTACGACCCTTATAGTTTTATTCCAATATGAAAAGTTACCATGATAAATTTTATTACCATAGTAGAGGATAAATTATGAAATTTAGTTTAAAATTAAAATTATAATGACTACAAAAGTACCAAAAAATGAAATAATTGTTTTTATGAATGAAAATAGACCATTAACAAATAAGGATCAAAATTTTATCATTTAATGGACACTTTTCAATGAAAATGACTTAAATAATTTTTAAATCCAAGAAATACACAAAGTTTCATTTTCTTTGTCTTCAATATCTATTATATTTCCATATATGGACAAATAGGTTGTATCAGAAAATATAAATTTTAAATTTTATCTTAATAAACATATTTCCAAGATATAAATTTATTTTTGATGTTTTGGGGAAATTTGGGAGATATTATGGTATTAATAATATTTTATTTAATGAAAATTTAAAGATTTCACATTCTTGTTTTAAATAATATATCATTTTTAAGATATAGTTTTACAGAAGATAAATTCAACTATAAATACAAAATTGAAATGTAAATTTTTTATTTTTTCTTGGTAATTTATTTTTAGTTTTTATAGAGGAAATAATTACCTTAATGTTTTATATATAGATGATCCTAAAATTATTTAATTGATGAAAAATTAATAAACTAATTTTTATAAAAATAAAAATAACCATGAAAAGGCCAAATAAACATTACCAAATATTATTTTTTGAGTATATATGAACCATAAGAATCCAATAATCTAGTTATAGACTATTTGGATTCATATGTAATAGATTAAGATAATTATTTTATATTGTATAATGTAATGTAAAAAATTTCGCATTCATACTTTAGTAAGTACAAAATTTTAAATGTTGGATTTTCCAACAGATTATTTAGAGTACATATATTATTTTGAATATAGTAAATTTATCTTCATAATAGTATTTTAATTTTAATTTTCATTCATAAAATGCGTATATTAAAAAATTAAATAATATTAATGTAGTAATTAATTTATTAAGGGAAATATCAAATAAATTTTAATGAAAATATTAAAATAAAATCAATTTGTGCTAATTAATTTTTCTAATAAATTTTATAGATTCCTTTGACCCGTTATTGGTATGATAAAATATTTTCTTCTAGAATAACATCTTATTTTGGTATTTTCAAAAATCCATGAAATAAATAGTGTCAAAATTGAAAAAATTGATTGTTTTCCAAAATAATGAATTATTAAATTACTAAAAAATAATTAAACATTTTTAAAAATATTGAATTATTATGATGTTATAAAATTTTCATTGATGGTCCAATTAACATCAACTAATTAAATATTACACCGTTTTAATACAGAAATGTATAACGCCCCGACCCTAGATTCTGAGAGTCAATGCATTACTTTAATACATTGGCATGATTACAAAGAATCAAGTCCCGAATGACTGATAAGTTTTTCAGTCTTGGAAAATAGATTAGATACATGAACATTACATTACACTTTCTAAAATACAATACAAAATATCCTTTGAGAATGCCATTATTCCCTTAGCTTAACCCTGTATCTCAAACATAAAACACTTCCTGGGATCTTGGGAAAATAAAACATAGAATGGGGTGAGCTCAAATGCTCAGTAAGGATAAAAATACAGCTTAAAAATTTATAAAAAAACATAAACATTTAAGGAAATGTATAAAACTAAAACAAAAGAATTTTCAACAAAAACTTCATCATAATATGGAAAATATAAATCAAAATAATTCCATTTAATTACTCATAAGGATATTCTACTAGTCGAATAATCAAATGAAATATCAATAGCCACTTTCATAATAACAGAATACATAATTCTAGACATTAATTTCTATAGCAAGGCCTCGTGCTCAGACCTAAGGGCTAACTATAACTGGACCCCAACCTAGAGGGCCTCTGTAACTAGACTCCAACACTGAGAGCCTATGTTACCAGACACAAACTCGGGGAGCCTCTGTAACCGGACTCCAACCCGGAGATCCAATGTAACAGAACTCCATCTCGAAGGGTCGGCTATAACTAGACCCCAACCCAGAGGGATTAATTTTACCGGTCCCCAACCCGGAACAAACCTTTCCAACACATTCTTCTTAAGAAAGGGTTGAAATATAACATATACATTTGTATTAAAACTAGCATATGAAATGTCAATAATTTAACCATCAACCATGAATGGAATAAAAATAACACATCCACAGTCAAACATATCACAAAACCATAAATACAATATGGAAGATTTCTACCACAATAAATTCACTTCAAACGAGTGTAAAATTTATCAAAGGATGCTGACATAGATGAAATCAAAAATATTTGAGATAAATATCTCTTTATTTTTTGAAATCATTTAAGAGTTACATAATTATAACGAAAACATTAATTTTCAAAATATTATTATAATATTGTAAGGGAAGATTTGACGATGTTATAACGGATGAAAATATCCACACTTACCGTATAAGTTAAAAAAACATTCTTACCTTAATTTTGACAAAAAAGTCATAAAGTAAATTATTTTAAAAACGACAGAAAGTTTCCTTTCAAAATAATATAAGAATAAATAAGTGTATTAATGAATTTTACCCATTTTCTATTAAATAGTAAAAATGTTTTGAAATACATTTTTTTAGAAAACACGGATGTGGATGATAAAGAGTTCTTAATAGATAATTACGTATAAACAACCTCAGATAATGGAGAGATTGAAGAATTTACCCTTATATTGTAATTTTCCTTGGTCGAGGTTAGGTTAAACTCCTGTATAATGGTGAAATAATTTTTATTAAATTATATTAGAATCATATTCATTAATATGATATCATATACAATCTTTTAAAATTTCATTGTTAATAATATTTTAGTATTATTGTCGTTTCGGTTTTTAACTGACTTGTTTTCCATTATATGATTTGATATGTAAGTAATTTTTGTTATGGATAGGATGTATCTAATTCCTATTCATAATGATATTAATTCTTTAAAAATTATTTTTAATCATCTAATGAAAATTATTCGTTAATGGATACGATGGGGAATGAATCTCATCATGTTCGTGGAGACAGTAATCCGAACATACGCACGAGCGACAATATCATTATTTTGAAATTAAAATCGTATATAATTGGATGGTATATCATATATAAAGAATCATTGTCATGTTATTTTTATTATTTAAATAATTTAGGAATCATTATTATACCCATAAAAATAATAATGTATTGAATAACAACTACACCACGACGCAGAAACGGTAAGTTGTACGTATGCATGTATGGTGACATGTCATTCAAAGGATGGATAGAATAATGAATATGGTTATACTATATTTATTATAACATAAAAATATATATAATACACTAGATTTATTATTTTATAATGGAAACAAAAAGGAAGGAAGAAGAGAAAGATGAAAAAACTTGAAAGAGGTGGTGAGATATGTACCACTTCCTTGGGTTCTTCATTTTGATTTGATCAAAATGACTCCATAGGGTGACTTTATTACTAAATTAATTCCTATAGGATTAAAGTTGGATAGTGGAGAGTATATTTGGATAGGTTACGACCAAGGGAAATGGATTTTAAGGTGTGAATTTGAGAGAAGGGGAAGTTCCATTTTATAAGAGGGGTGAGGGGCACCGTAGGAAAAGATTAAAATATTATTTTATAATAAAATAATTTTCGGTTTATAGTGGATCCAAAATTAATTTTTAAAGTATAAGGTGTGTATGGGTCTAAAACCACTCAACCAATAGGTTTTAGATAGGTTTTAATCACTATATTGACCTTATCTTTTATATTTAACTCTTAGTTAAATAGATTGACATTTACCATGCCTCTTTGTATTTTTTTATTATATTGTTAATAAACATACTATAAACTTAAAGATAACACCAAGTGGTTTATTAATGTTACAAAAATCATTATATAAGTCTTTTGGCTGATCTTTAGTTTTTTATGATTATTATATCAACCAATAATATTGTATTTGTTTAAAAAACTCATTTATGTTGATTTTGACATTATTTAATTATTGATTTTTGTTAAAATACTAACAACTTTATCATTTCAAAATAAATACATTTATCAACCCTAACATGTCATATTCACTTATAAAATTTTTGAATGGAATCAAAACATTCAAATTATATTTATTTTAGTATTTATAATATCCTTTATTTGATTGTTTCATTAATAAGGAAAATACTCCATTGTTATTGTTTCATATATAAATATATTTATTTTATGTATAAAAATTGTAAATAAAATATTATGATATAGTAAATCGTTTTTTATTTCTAAAGAATATTTATAGTCGAAAATATCAATTATATAACCTCATATAAAAATTGTTTTACTAAAAGGTATTTGCTTTTGTTATTTTGGTCTTTACTTTAGAATACTTAATATAAAATGTCATTATCACTCCCATGTGGCTACATGAGGTCCCAAAATTGGCCATGTATGCCCATGGTCGGACATGAATCATCCAATAGGGTATGGAAACATGTTAGGGTAATTTAATATTATTATAATATTATTTTTTAGCCTTATTTACTGGATTTACTGCTTTAACCACGATAAATAAAATATTTACTAAAGTAAATATTCCTAATATCTAAAAATAAAAGTTGCCTATATACAAAATTTTTAACTCCTGATTACAAATATGGAATCCATTATTCCAAATTCAAAACATAGAAGTGGAAGAAATTAATTTTAACTTATTTCCTGTTGCCGAAACAAAAAGCGTGTTTTTATGAAATAATAACTTTCAAATGATTAACACTTGTTTATGTCAAATTTTAAATTGAGATTACTTATAATGTCCTAAATTTTATTAAATGATAAAAATATAATCTAATTATTCTTCTAAACCCTTAAAATTCATAATTTATCACAATTAATTATTTCGATGAAAAAAGTTGTTTTCAATTTAAAATTTGTAATTTTCACTATTCATTAAAATATGAAAGTTATCAGAAAAGTACCAAAATTTAATCCAAACTAAATTTTTTATGTCCTTATTCTAAATTATAATTTAATTTCATAAAATTTAATATATAACATTGTTAAATAATAGTTTTTAATATAGGTTCTCTATTAAAAGGTGGTAAAATGATTTTTTTGAAAAATACATATTTTATCTGTAAAAAAATGAATTTGTTCTTAAATTATGTATAAGATACTCATAATAAGGATTCCTAAATTATAAGGATTATATAAGGTTCAAAATTTAGTTAATAATATTCATAACCTCTTTTGAAAGGCTGGTTTGGTAAGTCGTGGTGCGCTTGAACTTGGTGTTGTGTGTAGTGTAAGTTATTGAATTACTTTGAAGAAATAACATACTATGAAATCTTGAGGTGTTACATTCTTCACTCCTTCAATAAATTGTGTCATCGAAATTTGAAATTGATCTTCAAAAATAAAAGTATGAAAATTGAAAATACCTTTGTGGGAAAACCCACATCAGAAATTGGGTTAAAAAAATTTAGTCTTAATAAGAGGAAAAAGGAAATGAAAGGGTCACCACCAAATTATGATCTCGATTAGGAGAATAGTGGTGGAAATTAGAGACACATAATTCGAGAAAAAATTTAAATATTTACATGGATTGATTGAGGTCATCAATCATAAACAAGTATAAAATTGAGGGCCTCAAATCCATCAATCTATGATGATTTAAAATGCCTCCGGTTCAAGAAAACATAAGGTGTTAGGATAACACTTTTTTTGTTTTATGATCCATTCCCTAAAATTTAATAATCATTTTTTTCATATAATAAGAGGAAAAAAATTATATATATATATATATACTTGGAAAGTATAGTTTCATCCTTCAACTAATTCCAACCACATAATCATTTTTCACTCCAAAAGATTTTAAAAAAATATTTTTTTATCCTAATCGAATAGGGTTCCGAAAATAATGAATTTAAAATTCACCTATAAGACCCTTTAAAAAACTGGATTATACAATCTAGGGACTTCAGGTAGTCTAGTGGTGGGCGATAAATCCCAATCGCACTGTGGTTGTGGTATAAATTCCGGTAGCTTTTTCTGACGTGATAGATTGTCACACGGTATGCATGTTGTCTTTTTTATAACAATATAAAAATAAACTTAATAATATTATCCAATTTCAATCTTAATCCATTCCAACCTTTTGAATTATCCAAAATACATCTATCCAAACTCACAATCCAAAATTTATAAGGATGTTAAACATAATGAAGATTCTTTTTTCCATGTAATAACATATGAAAACCTTCATCATGTATTCTTGTAAAACATTATGACACCCTAAATTATCGTAAAACCATATTGATTACTTTCATTCTCCCTTATTCTTTATAGAATACTGGATATACTCCTTATATCCAAAAATGTTGTAAACTCCAACAATGAAAGAATATGAAAACCATTAAATAGTTCCAAGGTAGTCAAGAATATCTTATATAATTTATCCCAATCAACCATATCTTATTCCAAAAGTAATAACATAGTATTTAGACCAAATTTAGGTTTATCTTTCCTCCAACCATGTATTTTTTAAAAAGTTCACCTTTATGTTGAGTCACTTTTCATAGAACCATATAATCTCAAATTCTAAGTGAAATAGTACTGCAGTACAATCCTTATTTATTTTCATAATTCATATAACATGTACATCGTTGATACAACACTCAAATGACTTAATACATTAATAACAACATAAGAAATCTTAATCATTCCCCTTCATCATCGATAGTATAATATCTTGATTATTTTACAATAGAATAATTTGGGGTATACTATGATGATTTGGATATTGATTCACGTAGTGTCTTGACTCCTTGCAGATGAAGCGTTGTACATTTGAAACCTTTTTCTCACCCTTGCAATCACGTACTTGGTGTCCTTTTTCTATACACTTATAAAAAGTCCAATTCCCTTTAAGCATTTACCAAGGTGATTCATTCCACAATTATCACATATCGGAAAATCTTTCTTTCCCTTAATCCCTTTATCCATCTTTCTCTCTGACATCTTTTCTTCTCTGGATTCCCTTCAAAGCCGTAGGACTTAGAAAATTCTTTACTTATCTTATTACAACATGATACTATTTATTCATTTGTTTAGAATACATGGGATACTATTTCCCTTCTACTGGATGCCATTTCTAAACAATGGAATAAACTAGGTCAGTTTATGAATCACAATTCATAATTCCAAATTTGTAAAATACCTAACCTAAATTGAACAGTTTATAGATATAATATATAATCATAAAAAAGTTTTCTTTGAGAAACTATATACTAAAAAACCCTTCATAATGGTTTGTAAAGAGAATAAGAATTATCCTAAGAAAATCCCCTGGGATTGTGGTAACGAAGAGTGCAGAAAGCCACGTTGTCATGCCCCTGTTCCTGTTTGAGTCTAGCTCAAAGTGGTGTTTTCAGGTTTTACCCCTAGGTACATCTGTGCTAGAGTCGCCTCAACCTGCTCATATCCGGACAGGGATTCATTTCCTATAAAACTCACAAAATCTCTACAATACCAAAATTCTATAAATCTCTCCTATATTAATCCTCAATGTCTATCTTAGGGCTATGTTCTTTAATCAGAGTTTATCTAAATCTACTTTCTAGGGTTATTTCTAAACTTCCTCTGATACCAACTGTAATTCCCCAACCCTAGATTCCCAGAGTCAGTGCATTATTTTAATACATTGGCATGATTACAAGGAATCAAGTCCCGAAATACCGATCAATTTAACAGTATTGGAAAATAGATTACATACATGAACGTTACATTACACATTCTAGTATACAACACATAAAAATCCTTTGATATTTCCATTTTCCCTTAGCTTAACCTTGCATCTCAAATATAAAACACTTCTTGGGATCCTGTGAAAATATAACATAGAAAGAGGTGAGATCAGATGCTCAGTAAGAATAACCATATAGCAAAAACATTTATAAATAAGCATAAATCTTTAAGGTAATATTTAAAAGTAAAAAAATACCTTTTCAACATAAACTTCATCATAATATGGAAAATATAAATCAAAATAATGCAATTTACTTATTCACATTGATATTAAACTAGTTGAATAATCACATGAAATATCTATATAATCTTTTATAATGATAGAATGCATAATGCTAGACTTTAAATTTTGTGTCAAGGCCTTGTGTTAGGACCTAAGGGCTAACAGTAACCGGACCCGAACCCGGAGATCCTCTGTAACTAGACTCTAACCAGGAGAGCCTCTGTAACTGGACTCCAACCCAGAGATCCTCGATAACAGGACTCCAACCCGGAGAGCCAATGTAACCAAAATCTACCCCAGATGGTCTACTGTAACCAGACCCCCACCTAGAGGGCTTAGTTTTATCAGTCCCCAACCCAGAACATACTAGACAAACACATTCATCTTAATAAGAGGTTGAAATATAACATAAACATTTGTATTAAAACTAGCATAAAAAATGTCAATAAATTAACCATAAAACATGAATGGAATAAAAATAACTCATCTACAGTCAAAAATATCAAAATAATATTACATAAAATTTGGAATATTTTTATCATAATAAATAAACTTCAAACTAGTGTAAAATTTATCAAAGGATGTTGACATAGATTAAATAAAAACTATTTGAGATAAATATCTCTTTCTATTTTGAAATCATTTAAGAGTCACATAATTATAATGAAAATATTAATTTTGAAAATATTCATATAAGGTTTTATGGGAAGATTCAATGATATTATAAGAGAGGAAAATAGTCGCACCCACCGTATAAGTTAATAAAACATTCTTACCTTAATTTTGTCAAAAAATTCATAAAGTAATTTATTTGGAAAATGACAAAAAGATTCCTTTCAAACACATATAAGGTCAAATAAGGGTATAAATGAATTAAACCCATTATATGTTAAATAGTAAAAAGTATTTGAAATACACTTTTAAGAAAACACAGATGTGGATGATAAAGAGCTCAAAGTTGATAATTACATATAAACAACCTCGGATAGTGAAGAGATTATAGAATTAACCATTACCATTTAATTTTCTTTTGTCAAGGGTAGGTTAAAATCATGTACAATGGTGAAATAATTGTTATCAAATTATACAATAATCATATACATTAATATGATATCCTATATGATCTTTTAAAATTTCATTGTTAATAATATTTTAGTATTATCGTCATTTCAGGTGTGAACTGATTCATTTTCCTTTATATGATTTGTTACGTAAGTAATGTTTTTTATGGATATGATGTATCTTAATCATATTCAGAATTATATGAAGTCTTTAAACATTATTTTTAATCATCTAATGAAAATTATTCTTGAATGGATACGATAGGAAATGAATCTCATCTTGTTCATGGAGACCGTAATCCGTACGTACGCACGAGCGACAATATCATTATTTTGATTTTAAAATAGTATATAATTGAATGTTATATAATATTTAAAGAATAATTATCATGTTATATTTATTATTCAAATAATTTATAAATCATTATTATACCCATCCAAATAATAATGTATTGAATAACAACTACACCACAACGTGGAGACGGTAAGTTGTACGCACGCACGTATGGTGACATGAAATTGAAAATTTGGATAAAATAATGAATATGTTTGTACAATATTTAAAATAACATCACATTATATATAATATAGTTGAGTTATTATTTTAGAATGTAAACAACAAGGAAGGATGAAGTGAGAGAAGAAAAAACATTAAAGAGGTGGTGAGATATTTACCTCTTCTTTGGGATCTTCCTTTTGATTTGATCAAAAGGGATCCTTAAGTTGGATTTATGACTAAATTAATGCCTCTAAGATTAAGGAAGGATAGTGGATAGGGTATTTGGGCAGTTTTCGGCCGTGTCAAATGGCTTTGATGAAGTGAATTTGAGAGAAGGGAAAGTGGCCTTTTATAAGAGGGGTGAGGGGCACCTTAGGAAAAGATTGAACTATTATTTTATAATAAAATATTATTTGATTTATAGTGGCTCCAAAATGAATTATTTAAAGGATAATTTGGGTATGGTTCGAAAACCACTCAACCAATAGGTTTTAGATAGATTTTGGTTACTATATTACCCTTATCTTTTAGACTTAACTCAGTTAAATAGTTGGACATTTACCATGCCTCTTTGTATTTTTATTTTATATGGTTAATAAACTTAGTAAAACCCTCCAAGAGAACTCCAAGTGGTTAATTAATGATACAAATATAATTACATAATCGTTTTTCCTGAACTTTATATTTTTATGAATATTATATCAACCAATACTATTGTATTTTCTTTAAAAAATCATTTATGTCGATTTTGACATTATATAATAATTGATTTTTTAAAGTCCTAACAACTTTATTACTTCAAAATAAATACATTTAATCACCCATAACATGACATATTATACAATAAATTTTTTTATGGCATAAAAACATTCAAATTATATTTATTTTAGTATTTATAATATCATTTATTTGATTGTTTCATTAATGAGGAAAATACTGCATCATTATTGTGTCATATATAAATATATATAATTTATGTCTAAAAATTGTAAATAAAATATCTTGAGGTATGAAATATTTTTATCTTTCTAATTATTATTTATAGTTGAATATATTAATTATATAACCTCATAAAAAAATGGTTTTACGAAAAGATATTTTCTTTAGTTATTTTTGTCTTTACTTTATATTATTTAATATAAAATGCCATTATCACTCCCATGTGGCTCCATGGGGTCCCCAAATAAACCCAAGGATGTCCATGGTAGTAATTGTATCAGAAAATAGGGTTAGGACACTTTTTAAGATAATTTAATATTATTTTAATATTATTTTTTAACCTTATTTACTGGATTTACCTCTTTAACCACGGTAAAAAAATATTTACTGTAGTAAATATTACTAATTTATAAAAATAAAAGTTACCTATTTACACAATTTAGACATCCTGATTCAAAATATAGAATACATTTTTTTTAATTCAAAACACATAAGTGGAAGAAATTAATTTAAAATTAATTCTCATAGTCAAAACAAAAAGTGTGTCTTTATGAAATAATAACTATCAAAATATTGACATTTGTTTATATCATATATAAATGTGAAATTTAATATAATGACCAAAATTGTATTAAATGATCAAAATAAAATACAATTATACTTACAAACCATTAAAATTCATAATTTATCACTATTAATTATTTTGATTAAAAAAGTTTTTTTAATTAAAATTTAGTAATGTTCACTGTTCATCAAAATATGAAAGTTATCATAAAAGTAACAAAAATTTATCCAAACTAACTTTTTATGTCTCAATCCTATAGATTAATTTAATTTCAATAAATGTAATATATAAATTTGTTAAATATTGGTCTATAAAAAAGGTTCTCTATTAAACGGCGGTAAAATTTCATTTTTTTGCAAAATATAACTTTTTTTCTGAAAAAAATAAATTTGTCCTTACATTATTTATAATAAACTCATAATATGGATTCCTAAATTATAAGGATTATATAAAGTTTAAATTTTAGTTAATAATATTCATAACTACTTTTGAATGGCTACTTTGGTAAGTCGTGGTGCGCTTGAACTCGATGTTGTGTGTAGTGTAAGTTATTTAATTACATTGAAGATATAATGTACTATGAAATCTTGGGGTGCTACAAAATGTTTGTTAACCTTGTTAAAAAATTTAATAGAATAACTAAGAGTTTATTAAAATTATAATGCTTAAATTGAACTAAAAACCATTACAAAATTTATTGGTTGATGATATTAAAACCCTATATCATCACATATTATAAATTGAGATATTTTGGAAGTTTTTATGTGGTGTTTTATTTTATTAATATTTTTGATGTTTCTAAAAGTGCCACTCACCTCCATTATAAAAAGAAACTTCCTCCCTAAACACTTCACTTCATTTTCAGTATTCAAGAATGACCATCCCCTACCCATTTACCTTATCAACATCCTTATAAAAATTCTATAGGTCTTGGTATTCATAAATGTCCAACTCTAGTGCTATAAGAGGTGATTTAGAGGAGGCATGTCGAAGAAGAGGTAATAAAGTTTACTAATTATTTTAAAATTATATCTTCTTATACTTCCACCTCAGGAGTTTTATAATTACAAAAATTTAAATCCATTTTTAATTATATACTAAGAGGTTATTATGATTATTATACAACCATTATAATCCTTCTACCCATCCTATGAAAAATGAAATTACCACGTGTGCGTACATACCATATACAATCTCCATAATGTGGTGTAATATGTTTTTCACCACAACCATACATGGATGGGTATAATGATGAGATTAATATATATATATATGACTAATATAAAAATATATTTATTATGATATAATATGCACCATTCACATCAATATCATTCAATAATTATCAGAATGATATCGTATCTCTTGCATACGTACGGCTTACCGTCTCCACGGTGCGATGTTATTAATTCTACATAATCTTCATTAAATCATGATTATATAAATAAATTTAATGAAATAATATGATATATATATATTATACTAATACCATTATTTAAATGTTAAACTATAACCTAAAAAGAGAAATACAAACTTATCTGACAAAACATTCATAAGAACATAAAGTAATTTATACATGAATAACGAGTAACATTGAAATGTTAGTAACAAATGGAGGAAAATATGAACTAAATTTTATCATCAAAACGATTATGATTATGTAATAAATCACTAAAATTATTTAAATCATTATACAGTAGGTTCTGATATAGACGATGCATATTAGTCCAAATGTAAGTGATAATTTTTCAATCTCTTTATTATCTGAGATTACTTATTCGTAAGTATTTACATGGGTATTTTTATCATTGACATCCTTGTTTCATTAATATATAATATTATTTATATTATACAAGTAATTGTTAAATTTAATTTTACACATTGGTAAATTTTTATATAATTTTATGGAAGGAATGTTTCTTCCATTTTTTACGAAGTACTTTTTGTCTTTTTCTATAAGAGTACAAGAAGAATGTTTTTTAACTTATACAACATGAATGGATTTTTACATATTCATAAATAATTATTTACATGAATCATCATATTCATTATTTTATGTTTATTGTTAAATGAATTATTTTATTTTAAAATCTTGCGGCATTTTGAGAAAAGAAAATGTTTTTGAATAAGACAAGATATTTTCCATTAATAATTAAGTTCAATTGTTTTATCAAAAATATTTTCAATTTATGATGACATATGTTTATTTTTATACCCAGATTATTAATTTTATTTGATTGTGTTTTTGATGGAATTTATTTTATGAAGTCCGTTTATATGTATAATAATTGAATTATGTTTAAGAGACCCATTTTTTTTATAATTCTGTTATGATATGATGAATGGTTTAGGTTTTTGTGGAACATGTAAGAATGATTTAATTTTGTGATGGGTGGGACTATATCTCCCCATAATGCATTAGTTAGATATTTATATCCCATGAGATTGATATGACTAGAATGACAAGGATATCTGGTTCAGCAATATAGGGATAGAATGAGGAATAAACTCGGTTCAGTAATAGAATTTTTCCACTATGATGGTCTTTGCAGTAATTTCTTGGATACCATAAAAATCATATTATGTGCTTCTTCTTTTTCACAATTCCACTTTTTATTTCAAATCTATTTTATGATGGTTAATATTAATTTTTTATTTATTCCTCACATACTAAAATGATTTATTTCATGATTCATGATTTTGGTATTTTAACTTTATGTTCATGATTTTACATCAGTATGTTTATGGTTTTTTATGTTATCAATTTTTATCATTATTGAGAATTTGAGCTCACCCTTTTTCTATGTTCTCTTCTCCATGATATAAAGAATTATTTTAGGTAGGAAAATAATTTGGAAGATATTTATGGGAGATGTTGAAGATATTTTACCAAGATAGATTATTATATTCCATGTTTCCAAAGACACTAAACTAATATGGTTTTTGGGTGTCTATTTTTGTCATGTATTAAGTATTCTTAAAATGAAATGTAATTTCCATATACATAAATTTTGGGTCGTTATATGCATGGACCACCTTATGGTGGTGGTGGAAAAAAAAATTCAATCTTCCACCTCCTTCCACTCTATAAGATAATACACCTCACCTTCCATCATGTGTAACTCCTTCCTTAAGGAAATATACTTTTAAAGGAGGTTCTCATGACAGTTATCTCTCAAAAATGTGGTGGGTTAGATAAAATTTAGTGAGATATCCCAGTCCATCTCAAGCATAACACTGCCTCTATTGTGGTTGACCAGATCTTTGTAACTTCTCCTACACTATATACCTACGTTCCTAGGTCTGGGAAGGGGTATGCCTCCAACTCCATGATATTGTCATTTTCAATCTACCAGTTCTTTTACACAACTCAACCTCATGACCACTAATTTGGGTCACATATGCATGTTCCTTAGTGAAGGAAACTCTCTACCACCATATATAGTTATAATACTCCAACATGGGTAGGAACTTATAGTGGATTCATAGATGCCATAATCTCCCAATGCAATCCTTGCTCAATGATTATTTCACTAAATTACATTTCATGAACCATATCTATAGAGTATCATGAATGGTCTATGAACCTCATTGATAACTCTTCCAACGTCATGCTATGTTTCCATAGATGCAAAAGATCCTTGATAGAGATTTATCTCAACGTGGCTATGTAAAAATCTTCCCTAAATATCAGATTTAATTCTACCAAAGATAGAGTCAACTAATCATTACGCTATGACACAAAACTCCTCTAACACCGGGCTGAACCCTACAGAATGCTCACCTCTATGACTACCATCGGATCAGGACGTGTCCTCACAAGGTTGAAAACTCATGTGGATGTATAAAGCTAGTCATCTACATCCAGAGGGTTAGGATCACCACGGTACATCAAAGGTCAACACATATGGAACCCATATAGCACACTCAACCTATGTACGTACTCACCATGAAATTATGTTAAAATGTGTTGATCAATAGGTGGTGGCACTACCAGAAAACCACCTAGATTTAATGCCTCAGAATCATTTCCCTAAAATAAAGACACATCAAGGGGTAGATTTTCGGGAAAATAATTCCATGGAATCTATTTTGGCTATTTTCAAGGATGTATCCTGAAATATAATTAATACACACCATATTCAAAGTGTATATCTAAGGATCTAATAGAATAAGGGAAGGAAAAAAATAACAAATTTCTATGTAGTGCATGTCCCATTAATTTCCTAGTGAAAAGTGTACTAATGTATCGAGTGAAATAGAATGTTTTCTATATCATAGTGAATGGATCCGTCAGTCGCCACACCAACACTAGAAGCTTTGTCCTGAGAGAAAAAATTTGAAAATATCTATCATTTTCACTACACACCCACAATCCAAACTTATAATACTATGGTCCCAAAGTGGAACCGACGACCTCTAATACAATTCACTCATTGCCCAACCTAACAGGGCTCAGGTCAAAACTCCCCAAGACCACCTCTAATAGTCCAAGGGCTGGAGACTAGAACCAAGTAGTTATATCATTAACATGGGAGGCATTGACTATGTACCCTCACACACACACACACATCTCCACCCTCTGAAAATGATGAATGGTAAACACCATAAAGTAAAAAATTCATGAATACAAATATATCCCAAAACTAAAGTACAACATAAGTATTTAATACAAAAGAAGAGAAAAAAAACACCCACCAAAAAAACTATAAAAGAGTACAACTTTCTTAGAAGGAGGGGATTGATGTTAACTCCAACTTCCATAATGATCCTTGGCCTAGCTCATGTAATCATCTCGGTCTGTCTAGCACACTAAGACCCACCTGCCACAGGTTCTCCATGGAATCCATCAAAAGGAATGTTTTCTAAAAAATATAGAAAACATGTGCAGTCAAAGCATGTGAAGAGGAGAGTATGAAAATAATCATTAGGCGCCCCAAAACCCCATAAGAAAGAGGGAAAAACTAAAAGGAAACATTCTGAACAACCTAGCCATACGTAACCCAATCAAGAGAGAAACTCCTACTCAAACCCTCCCTGGTTCTGCATAAAATTTCATCTCAAATGACAAGGTTATTCATCCCCAACTTATGAAAACCCCACAAGGAAACCCAGAAAATACATAGATATAATTATCTCATACTCCAATTCTCATGAGGTTCCAACCTCATAGCCAACAACAATATTCTCTTCGTAGGATATAACAGTAACACAACGCAGGGAGAACAAACTCAGAAAACATACCCATCAAAGATATAATCCTTCTGAGATATGAACTTAATTGATAACAACTCTAACTTTCATAATGGTATGTATGATATAATGTTCTCCATTGATAAAATCTTACTTGTTCTAGCTCTACTTCCCAGCACTAGAGGTCATGTCATCGTTAACTTACACCCAATGAAAACTAAATAAACCCAGGTGAAGAGTACCTCCACTCACCACTACACACTATTTATAGAGAACTACTCTATATTATGCACCGCGTTCATCCTCTATAACAAGATATAATTCTGGAACCTGCACCTCAACACTACCCCGCAGTCAAGGGAGTAATTCACCTAACTAACCCACGAAACATCTATCCCTCATGTCTGGAGTATCCGACACCTCAATCTATTGAGGGATCACTAAATAAAAACTAGTTATTATTCATATCATGTGTAGGTCCATCTCCACATAACTACATACCATAGCTGAGGGACTTCTAACACAAATAGGGGACTTACTCCCTAATACTACTTGAAGAAGGGGGGGTACTACTCTATAAGTGAGGAATCACGCCCTTAAATGGAAGGGGGTTACAAATCAGATAATAGAGGATTATTACACTGATATAATATGGGATTACTTAACATTGGATAGAGGAACCTCACCCTAACCTCATAGAAGAGTACCGCTCTATAGGTAAAGGGCCCACACCCTGGTATGACAAGGGATTACCGACTCTGCTATCTCGTTCATAGTGGGAGTCTTTAACCCTATTATGACATGAGAGTGTCAAACCTATACTTGAGGACCCACTCCCTGTAATGAAATTGGAGTATCGACTCTTCCGGAACAACATGTATGGAGGACCCTTACCCTCGAATGATAGTGGAGTATCAATTCCTATGATAGAGGACCCACACCCTATCATGGTAGGGGAGTACCCAATCTATCTATATATGATATATAGAGGACCCATTCCTAGGTCCAATAGGGGAGTATAGTATCCACACCTAGAGGACCCACACCCTATCCTAAAAGTGTAGTACCTACTCTACTGTAATATGAGTATAGAGGGCCCATACTCAGAACTGACATGGGAACACTATCTATATTTACAATCAATACAGGGAAACCCACACCCTAGTCCATCATGGGAGTAAACAATCATGAATAAACTATCCAAATGTAATGAACCTGCACCCATGATGTGGGAAGTCCCACCTATACCTATGTAGAGGGTAAGAAAAACCCACACCCAGAAGCTACCGAGGGGTACTAGTCCCATCGTCTATCTACACAAACCATACCGATCTCCAACATTGTCAGAACATAGTTTCGCAAGCGTATATATCGATTTACACCAACTTGCATCTCATTGACCATAAAAAATGTCACCATATCATTCTACATGGAAAATATCATAGGGGATTCAATTCGCAATACTTAATTTGAGTCACCAAGAAAAAGATAAAAAAAGATAAATATCTCAAAAGGATCTCCTATGAGTACATGACGTGTACTGAGGCACACACTAAATTTGAGACCACATGATAACCAGATCATGTTTCATGTTGACATAGTCTACCAAACCATATAGGGGTATATGGGGTGTAAAGGAGTTACATGTTTTTTCCCATTCCACTCGGCCTCTGTCCAAGTTCCTCTTCTATATGGACCGAATAGCCACGGCCCTTACACATCGTGTATCCCATACTACAAGGCATGTTCGGGATAAATAGCCACATTTCCATGTAGTTTTCGCATGTCTTTGCCTCGAGACGAATATTTTTTTTGTTAGTACATATCCATATAGCTCCACATGACTAACCCTATAAATTTCCCATGGTCAAAAAGTTTGGATCAATACATGACATTTTACCCCAGTACATGTTTGGTAGTCCCAAAAGATCATCTTACCCACACATGAAGGCATTCACAGTGTGTTTCACTAATATACACACCATGTAAATAATAAATCCAAGCATGTATTAGCTAAAAATCTCCCCAATTTATCCTTTTATTCCATGAAACCCATAGATATACATAGTAGGGCTAAGTAACACTTTACTTTTCGATATAGAACCTTAAAATAATGCATAACAAAAGGGATCAATACCAAAATAAAATTATTCCTACCTAGATGGTGATACAGAAAAGATTTACCGGGAAACAACACTCAAATCATTCCTTTCTTCAATCTAATGATGATATTTATTCAAAATAGAGATCAAAAACACCTCAATTTGTTGATTTGGCATTGATTTCATTCAACACCAAAGGGGATAAGAGGATAGGGGAGGAGTAGCCACTCTACCATGATTCGTGCTCACCAATACTGAGGGGTGGGAATGTTTAGGTTATATTTTTAATTAAATATCTTATTTAATTAATTTAATAAACCTCATAATACCCTATCACACAGAACACCTATGATCAAAAATCTTAGTATGGATGACCTTATGTCATTCCTCAGGTAAAAATGTTGTTCCTAACTAAATCACAGTTTAAGAAATCCAATCCCAGAATCCAAACAGGAGTTAATTAAATTTCAAGAAAAAATATGCATGTGTGAAAAAATATATTTAATATTTTTAATATAACCGCACCAAGGATCTTTATTCCCAAACATTCCATGTGGAATCAGTGACCGACTCAACAAATATTTTCTCAAGTATTCTGAAGTCTTATAGATGTAAACCAAGTCATTATAGAAAAATTGCAACCTCATATCTTACTCTAAAAAATGAATATGAATATTTTTTATTCTTAAGTCCCTAAAGTCCCATAGGTTCTATAATATAAGGATGAGTCCTCCCTTATATCTATAGTTATAAGAAAATTAATAGTAAGGGTTATCCAATGTACATTGATATTAATATGGTGATGTAACAAATTATTCTTAAAAACAGCATTGAAATATAAAAAAAACAATTCATAGATAGTTAATATTTTCACCATCCCAATATATGAAAATCCAAAATGATAGATATGAGGTCAAAATATTTACAAAATAAACATATCATTAATCCACCAAACAATATTAAGGGGATGTTAATTGTCACATACCAAAATACTGATTTCCTACATCATGTATTCTCTTGAAACATGGTAATAAACTGAATTAATCTAAGACCATATTGAATACAAACATGATTCCTCGTTAATTAAATAAATCATATATTGTTAGAAATATTAATTGAATCTAAAATTGTTGTAAACATAATCAATAATAGGATAAATAACTTTTTAAAAAAATCATTAATTTGATTCAAGATAATCATTACTATCCAATTACTTAATCCATGTCAATCATATATTTCATCCAACATTACTATCTCAATATCAAGAACATATCAAGATTTAAACATCCATTAATCATGTGTTTTCGATGAATATAACCCTTAAATTAAATCACAATTACATTTCATCAGAACCATTCAAAATATTCTATCAAAACCATAATGAAAAACAAATACAAAACATTTCTTTTATATTTTAGGCTTGATATAAAATAATCCTTGAATCCTAATATGTAATCACATATGTTTTCCAAGTTCCCCCTCAAACCAATAAATACAAGTCATTAAATCATTACATTATACCTCATTCATATAATATGAAATTTTAATCAATTATTAACACATATAATCTTCAATATATAAATTTTTCATTTTACTAATATAAATAATACTATTACAATAACTCATACCATTTATATGACATTCGTAGTCCATTCATCTATAGCAATATAACCATTACTTTAAAACCTTGCTGATTTCCTTCCTAATATTTATCCCTATGATATGTATTTTAGTAATTCTCATACCCTCCAAATCTAAAACATTATCCCATTAACAATACTTTTGGGATACAAATATTTTCATCCATTATGTTAACTAAAATATATATATTTAGATGAAAATATATTATTATTTTCCTTTATTATTCACACATAAAACATCTTCTCATTCTTTTATATGATCCCTAGAGTATTTATTCCCACATTCATGACATTTCAAAAATTGAACATTATTTTCTCAATTGTCCCCATCACCCCAAATCATAACGAACTCTATATTTCCCATCATTGGGGAGTCCAAGAGTTGTTTATGGTGAATCATTTTAATCATATTTCATTCCAAAAAAATATGAATAATCACAATATACTTCACTCTAGTCATTATCCCATTTGGTTTATTGTCAAAAAAATATTTATGAAATTCATATTTAATCTAGTTACTTATAACTCCCACTATTAACTAAAACCAAAAAATCATAGTGTGGGTAGAATTATTCATAGTGGTAATCTATGTGATCATGAAAATAACTTGTATTATGTGTAACTCATGAAAAATGATTCTAAATTTATGAAACCTTAATCATAACCTAGGCCCTACATTCTAATTATTTAAATCATTTACCACAGATCATAAGTAGTATATAAATTTATAAATCATATCCCTTGGGTTTGTCAAACCAAGTGTGTAACAGTTACCATTTTTTGTACACATGGTGACAATAGAGACCCACTCATTATATCCTTTTATATTTATTAACTCTTTGTAAATTTTTTCTCGATCCATGTCCTCTTGTATTATCTGTAAATGTATTTAATTATATAAAAACCACTTGATCATTCCTCAAACAAAATTCTAGGAAAATTTTCTATACATTGGCTCATCAATAGAATTATCCTTAGAAATATTCCCTAAAATATAATATTAAATATCTCTAAGGATATCATTGATGTTTTCACATCATAGTTTGAAATGGTCAACTAAAATTTCTATTTGATACCATCTATAAAGAACCTAGAATCTCATATATGGATATTACATCTTTTTAAAATAATATTAAATATATTTCATAAATACACACTCATGGACTGTATAGCTTTATTTTTTTAGTAATCAAGATTCATTATAATATTCATTCATAAAATATATTATATTTCTCTAAAAAATATCCTCACATTTAAGGTACTTCAAAAAAAAATCACTACATAAAACCATTATTCATAAACTAGGTAGAGAAAACATAATAAAGGGTTAGCATAGATTCAAAGTACGGTTTAAAATGGAGATATCAATATAAAATTATCATATGGTTTTCTGAACATGGGAATGACAATTAAAAACTATTCTCTGTATATAATCGATAAAAAACATGACTAATAGAAAATATATTTTTGATTCATAATACATCAATAATTATGGGATAAAATTACATAATCCACGAGATTTTATCAATTTCTTAATCACATGATTTATTCGGTATAGAAAAACATTGAAAATATTTTATCCATGTTATCTACCAAGACATTCACACCATGTTAGGCTTGGTCTAATCAATAATGTTCCTACTCTGGTCTAATAATAACCACTTGTATACCCTATAGTTTTTTTTATTTGGGGTAACCCCTCATGTACAATATTGTTTCCTTATTTAGATAACATGTAGTGTACCCTCTTGTCTCAGTATTGGGATAACCTCTCACATACTCATTGAGCTCATATAACCTTAATCATTGCCCAATTAATTTGTTAGAGATATATGTCTACCTGATAAAAAATACATGTAATTATATTCCTTGGAGACATAGAACATTCATCATATTATAATCCATGAAAATATGGCTTTCATATATCCATTCATCATAGATTAACCAATGGAAATTAAATGGGTTTCATAATCATTTCAACATTTCATCAAAATATAAACCATGGAAATGATATAGGTTTCATAACCTTGTTATAGTCATGAAAAACCCATTCATGGAAATTATAAAATGGTATCCATTGATAACATCCATAGTTTAGAATAATTAATATCAAAGGATATCATCATTTATGAAAAAATTATTATGGAAGAAAAAAATAAATGGAATATTATGAAAGGAAAATATCATTTTTACTTTAAAAAAATGTTAAACACAGAAAATATTTTGAAAATAATATTATATTAAAATAACCATACAAATTATAAATGAATATTTAATATATGTAGTGGTCATGTTGGTTGAAAATATTTTTTATTCCTTATGTATTAAAAAATATCCACTTCATATTTTTAGTAAAATACAAAAAATCATTTTTTAAAATCACCAAAAGATTCTATTCAAAAAAATTTAAAATACTAAAATGGTTAAAGAATTATTTAATAAATCCTATTGATAATATAAAAAAATAATAAATATTTTGAAATAATGGATATATATGAAAATCTTTCTTAAATTGATGTGATAATTAAAATCTTTTTCACTTTAAAAATATTATTTTTGAATCATGGATTCATGAAGAGAGGAAAATGATGGTAAAAATTTAATTTTTATGATATAAATATTGGATAATAAAAACTCATTTTTTCTTGAGGTATTGATCATAATATTCAATTATTGGAATCATACACATAATTAATTCTGATAAATGTGTGATTGTATACTAAAACCATTACAACTTTTGTAACACTCAATCATAAACCCCATGAATTAATTACAATAAATTAAACATTAATTATGATTATAATATATTAATTGATGATATTACATGTAAAATATGTTTTATATACACCTAATAAAATAAGAGTGTTGAATAACATGACATACGTCTCAATGAAGTTAAAATTTGACAACAATACCATACCACTTTCTTAACTTTTGAAGCATAATCCCCATGAAAAAGAATTAAAAAAATACATACAAAAGAATACATAATTTTATTAGGAAGGAAAATAAAATAAAATCATGGATCATATATATACCATATAAAATAAATATTTTGTGCGTATGGAATGTGTCTCACATAAAATAAAAGTAGGACAAAAATACCTTACCATTATTCTCAACATCCATATTATACTATTGAACCTCTATTATAATAAAATAGGTTTATTATACATATATAAAAGAACCATATATATATAAATATAAAAATATATATATTATTTACTGATAAACATTTATTGCCTTTTGAATTTATAATTTCATGTTAATGTCATGTTTTAGGTAACAACTTCTCTATTTTTCATATATGTCTTGAATTGGAACTGTGGTCCTCTTATGTTTATCAGGGTTCCATTATATTCATAATGATACAATTTATATATATTTCTTACAAATTAAATATATATTTATTTATAGTAATCCATAAAAGTTATATATCTAAAATTAAATATATCGTTCATTGTGATGGTAGGTTATACGTACCTATGAATATTGTTTCCATTTTATCAAGAAATTAATTCAAAGAGAAGTAGATAATATAATAAATTTATAGAATAATTTTCATTTAATGATTGCCAAATGTATTTATTTTAACATTTATTTTTTACCTTCTATGGAAAAAGTATGGGAATAATGAATCACATTAATTCGAGATGTCGTACTCCACCATACGGATGAGTGACACTGTCATATTTCCATGGAATGGAAAGTAATAATGAATATATGATCTCACATATAAAAAAGAATAATAATATCATAAATATCATATATAAAAAATAAATTCAATATTATGTCAATATGTAAGATGTGATTGTGGAAAACTAATAACATCGGTTCATGAGGCGGTTGTCTACGGTACACACAGATGATTATTTGGCATCCCATTTTATGGAAGAGAAGAATAATTTATTCTATTTTATTAACATAATAAGATCTAATTATATACAATTTATTTTAGATATTATAACAAGTTGTTTTAATGATAATTTAAGGAGGTATATGAATAAATAAATTAGAATGCATGATTAGTGATGTTATATCTACCTTAAAAAAAATTGCTTTCGTTTTCCGTAAAATATTCTATATAAAAGATTTATAAAAAAAGGCTTAAATGATTAGAGGAGAAATGTTATGAAATTATATTACTAGGTATTGGATAATAAATGTTTTTTGGAAGTGTGAAGAGGATAGGATAGTGGGGTCCTTTAATAAGTGAGGTGAGTGGAACACATGTTATTTTCTGAAATAAAAATGTTTCACCATATATTTCACATGAAAAAGTCTTAAAAAAGATAAAATAAAACCATATAAGATATTATATAAAGACACTAGACATAAAATAGGTATTAAATAGGTTTCTAGTTCATTTTCCTCTTTTCCTTTTAGTCTAACACCCACAGTAGACCCTTTTTCACATTATATCTAGTAATAAATTTTTACGTTGTATACTATTTATTATGGACCAGATTTATTTTAACATTATTATATAATACCAATTATTATGATTCATAATATGGAAAAAGAATTCAATATTCCATCATCAAATATGGAAAACATTATTGTAAAATTAATCTTGAAAATATGATGAGAAAGTGTTTTCATAAATAAAAATATTAAAAACTGTAAAAATATATTACATAAAAATCCAATATAAAATTTATTTTTATGACATAAATTAGATTAATGTATAAAAAATTGATCTAATATTTTTTTAAATAGTATTATAACAATTTTAATATTTTGAAATAATTTAAAATAAATCATAATTATTTATAAAAACCTCTTTTGTTAATAATTCTTCAAAAACATTACCTTCTAAAAAATTATCAAAATTTACATATATAATAATTTTGAAATAATAATTACAATATTAAATTTTATTTTTTCAATTAAATTACCTATAATAGTTAAATTTAAATTTATAAATTATTGCGCAAATAACTATAGAAACAATTTTTATAAAAATACATTTTTTATCCATAAAATTATATTTATTCATATATCTAGTATAGAAAAAATGTAATACAAATGTTAAACATTATTTTAATATATAAAATATAAATTAAATTAAAATAATTCTAAAAAATTAATTTGTTTTATTTATTGATTTAAAAATAACTGTTTTGCCAAAATTTTGTTTTTTTAATGATTTTTTAATTTATTATAGTTTTATTCATTTATAATTAATTGGCCACTAAAGAAGTAATTTTTTATACATGTGTAAACCATATGTTTTATTATTTTTGTTTAACTAACAAATACAAACTATTCCATTAGATTAGAGATAACTATAATATTAAATGATAATAACTTATTAGTATTTAATGTTTCATTCAAACATGGTGTTTCATGTAATCAAAGAAAATATAAGTGTTTCAAGTAACGAAAGCTAAAAATAATGGTTTTTGTGAGTAAAAATTTTAAAAAGATTAGGCTTTTAAAAAAATATATATTTTAAAAAAATCATTGGGTGTTATTAATCACCACAAAAAATTTTAGATATTTTTTGAAACAAGCTTGAGCATGATTTTAGGAAACCCATTGAAGAAAACCTAGAAAGGGAAATCACTGATGTTGAAAATTTTCAAATATTTTATCTATGTGACCTACTTTTTTTAAAATTTAAATGCTTACACCTCTTTATTTATTTTTGAAATTAATGATTTAGGATTTCACATTGAGTAAATATTATTTGTTAAATTATTCTCCCTTATCCCCTTAGTAATGATTCATATAGATTATTTGTAACACCCCAAGCTTCCACGATATGCTTCTCTTTCAATAATGCAATAGCTTGCATTGTACACAAGTTCGAGATTCTAACACACCGCGACCAATCAAAATAGTTGTTATGAATAGTAATACCCACTTTTAGAAATTATATAAATTTTATATTTCAAAATGGACATCATTTTTGTATTCAGAATATCGAAATTATCTTAAGTTGAATTTTTTGAGAACTTCCAATTTTCAGTCAATAGTGAAAAATACATAAAAACAACTTTTTTAATCAAATTAATTTATTTTTATAAATTATACTATTGAGTGGTTTTAAAGTATAATTAGAATATAATTTTACCATTTTATCAAATGGTGGTCATTATAATTAATTTTACTTTGAAATTGGACATAAACAATTGTCAATCTTTTGATTGATATTGTTTCTTAAAAACATGCCATTTGTTTTGATAGCAAAAATTAATTATAAAATTAATTAATGAAACTTATATTTTTGGAATTTTATAAAATAGAAATCATTTTTTAATTCAGAATATCAATTATATCTTAGGGTGAATTTTTGGTATTTTTCTAAAAAACATCAATTTTTGATGAATAGTGAAACCACTAAGTGGTAGTTTAAAAATTGATTTTTCGTTTAAATGAAACATTACCACTTCTGTGATTTTATTTTCAAAAATCTGACATACATGGTTGTCATTAGGAAGAAAAATTTGGTTCAATGGGATTAAAATAATTTTTTTGTTGAATAGTAACTTTTAAGTTTTATTAATCGCGATTAAAGGTAATTAGTGAAATTTAATGTAAAAATGATATTATAAAAAAAATGAAAATATCTTGAAACTTGTCCTACCCTTATTGGATGATTCATGGATGACCGAAAAAATCCATGGGTCATCATGGGGACCCGATGGAGCCACTTGGGTAAGAAAATTACATTAATGAGTTTTTATTTAAAGTAAAAATAAAATTGTCACAAACATGTGTTGTTTTACTAAAACAATTATTACATAGGTTTATATAAGTTAACATTTAGACTATAAATATTAATTGGAAAGATAAAAAGATTTACTACAGCATTATATTTTTTATATAATTTTTAGGCATTAAATAAATTAAAAAATTTCTGACGCCATGATGATGAAGCGATTACCTCATTAATTAACAATTTAAATAAAATGAAAAGATAATGTAAACTCTAAGACATAAACTTGTCAAAAACCTATTGTATGAGTATATTTTGAAAACATATCACCTTATACTCGAAATATATCATTGTGGGACCTTTAAAATCCCAAAACCATTTCATAATAATGTAACATTTCATGACTTTCCAAGAGTTCATGTCCTCTCCTCTTATAAAAGGCCCCCACCTCTACCACCTTATTAGCACCATCAAAGCCATTTGCCTCGGCCAACCTCTGCCCAAATACTCTCTCAACTTCCCTCTATTACTCTTAGAAGCCTCACTTTGGGCAGAAGTCTTCCCAACGAATCCTTTGGCTCAAATCAAAAAGAGTTACCCGATTTTAAGGTAATGTCTTCTCTTACGTTGTTTTGTTTTATTTTGATTCTCTAACCCCCTAAACTCTTTTTATTTTTTTCTTTTGTAACAAAAACATTATCCTCAATATACTTGGATTTTTTATGAGAATTATTTTATCTACAATTACACACACCTTCATCTAATGGTTAAAGAACATATTCTTTTTCTGGGTGGCGAATTACTGCCTCACGAAACGATGATTGTTCAATCTTCTTTTAACACCTCTCATGGTTGCCATTATGATGACACTATTTTTATATATGATATATATTATGTTTTTGTGTTCCTTATGATTCTTTATTTTTCATTTATGGCATACCTTTACAATTTCCATTATAGGTAAACACGATAATTTCATTTTAGGAAGTGCGGACTACCGCCCCCTCAAAGTGATTTCAATCGTTAATGCCATATGTGGGATGTATAAAGGATGGATTAAATGGTATTATAAATTATATTATACTGGAATTATTTTATACCATTATATAATTATAATTTAATTCCATTAAATACGAAATAGAGATGAAAGTAGCCTTCATGCGTACGTACGGCTTACCATCTCCATGAACAGTGCATTTCATTTCTTACCTCTAAATGTTATGTAATATAATAAATTCATGTATATACTAGATATATATTATATATATATTATATCTACATCATGAATATAATTCTGGATATAATGTATATTTTACCACATGATCAACTTGTAATTATAAGAAATTTATATTTGACTCAAGTACCAAAGATTGACAAAATGACTGTTATTAACTTAAATAATTACATAATGTTCATAACATGGTAATAAGTGATATAAAAGGAATTATGAACATGAAAAAGGTTCTTAAGAAAATAGAAATTAACTCTAGTTTTTTATTCATGAGGATAAAGAATGATCGAGCCAAGGCGGACATGAGGTAAGGGAATTTCTTAACCCAATTTCCGTTCTTTGGGTTAATCTCCTACTTTCAAATTATGTCTTGATATTATTATGTCCTATCTTGTATTTGTACTTTATTTATGTGTACTTATAGTGAATACACATAATAGATCTATTTTATTTAAAAATGGTCTTTTTAAGGGACTTCGTCTCAATCTCTATTCATTGAGTCATATTTTGTTTTATACACAACTTTCTTTTATACAGTGTATAAACCACTTTGACTATTACATTTATTCCAAAGGGATCTTTTTATATGAAGCGTTTTACTATAAGACAAAAAGGAATGTTTTTCGTGTTTTACATATGTAGTGACAATGACTTCTCTGCCACCGTGACCATTATTTGAGTTTCGTCTTCCTCTACAAGCCATTACTTTTTTAAATGAAAAATAAATACCATGTTTTAATTTTCTTTTATTTTGGTATTGAAAATGGTTTTGATAATGTTTTTATTATATCAATGTGTTGTATTAATATCTTGTGATTGAAATGTGGAAATTTTATGTTTCCTTTATGCATGTTTTATGTGATATGAATATGTTATGATTTATGATATTTTTAAACCTTTTCATATAAGGAATGAATTGGACTTAATAAGTGACAGGTGGAGCCCGCTATAGCTCCTTGATGCATCGGTAGGTCTCATGAGACAAACTAGTGTCTTGGCGTGAGGCCTTGAAAAAATCTTATTTTTTGTCTTGGCACGAGGCCTTGGCTACGTGGTTATGATAGTCTGGCATTATGCATTCCATCATTATGAAAGTGGTTATTGATATTGCATGTGATTATTTGACTAGTAGAATATCCATGTGAATAAGTATATGGAATTATTTCATTTTATTTTTTCTATATTATGTTGAAGTTCACGTTTAAAAGGATTTTGTTTTAGTTATAAATTTCCTTAAATGTTTATGTTTATTTATGAAAGTTTCCGTTGTATTGTTATCCTTACTGATCATCTGAGCTCACCCCTTTCAATGTTTTAATTTTTCCAGGATGTGATGATGTATATTATGAATGAACTGCAGGGATAGTATAAGGGGATATCAAGACAGGATGTTTTTTTTGTTTTTTTTACTTTATGATGTATTTTAAGACTTATGAATGTATCTACCATTTCCAAGACTACTAAACTAATCGGTCTTTCGAGACTTGATCTTTTGTGATCATGCCAATGTTATGAAATAATGCACCGACTCTCGGTAACTGGGGTCGGGGCGTTACAGTTGGTATCAGAGGCAATTTAGTACTAACCTTGGAAGCTAGATTTAGGTAAACTCTGATTAGAGAACATAGCCCTAAGATAGACTTTGAGGATTAGTATAGAATAACTTCCTAGAATTTTGGTATTATAGAGATTTTGTGAGTTTTCTGAGCAATACATCCCTGTCTGGATACGAGAAGGTAGAGGCGGCTCTGGCATAGATGTACCTAGGGGTAAAACCCGAAAACACCGCTTTGAGCTAGACTCGAATAGGAACTGGTGCATGACAACAGGGCTTACTGCACTCTTGGTTACGACACTCCCGAAGGATATGCATAGGATAATTCTAATTTTCTTTACAAACCATTATGAAGGGTTTATGATTATATACTTCCTCAAATAAAACATTTTTATGATTATGGGTTATATCCATAAATAGTTAAATTTATGTTAAGTGTTTTACAAGTATGTAATTATGTATTTTGATTCATAAACTTATCTAGTTTATGCCATTGTTTAGAAATGGAGCCTAGTGGAAGGAATAGAAACTGTATCCATGAACGCACTCCATGTAGGGATTTCCCTCCTGTTCAAGATAATTATAGTGGAGCTGTTGATACAACTAGTGCTGATTAACTTATCACCATACTAGGACAACTCACTCAGGTTATGAATAATAACCTTACTCGTATGGAGCACCCTGATCCGCAACGTGGAGGATCAATTTTAGAATTCTTTATGAGGAAACAACCACCAATATTAAATGGGAGTACAAATCCATTAGTAGCTGAGCATTGGATAAACTCCATAGAGAAAATATTCCACACCTTAGGGAGTAGTGAAAGGGAGAAAGTTGTCATGGCAGTTTACCGCCTCACTGGAGATGTTGATCAATGGTGTTCACTGATTCAAAACACAAAGGAAGATGAATAAGTATCAAGTATGGAATGGAGGGAGTTTAAGGAAATTTTCATAGAAAAAGACTTTCCACATGACCATCGAGAAGATATGGAAAGGCAATTTCATGAGTCTGAGGAAGAAGGAGGATGGGAATGTCACAAAGTACGAGGCTAACTTTACATGGTTAGCGAGGTATGCTGCAGATTATATACGTAACCCAAGAAGTAAGATTTATCGTTTCTTTGATGGGTTAAAACCATTTCTCTATAGAGCTTTAGTATCACAATCCTTCTCATCGTACGAAGATATTTTCTCGTGTGCTATCAAGAAAAAATAGGAATTCTCTAAATCTTATGACAAAAACGTAAAGCAAGAGAAGAAGAGAACAGTGGAACACGAGATAGATAAAGGGAAAAAAGGGAAAAAGGATTTTCTATTATGTGATAATTGTGGGATGAATCACCCTGGTACTTGCCTAAAAGAAATGAGAGTTTGTTATAAATGTGGAGAAAAAGGTCACCAGGCTCATGATTTTAAGGGAAAGAAAGAGGCTACCAGTGTTGAATGCTATAATTGTAGGGAAATGGGGAATTATGAAAATGAATGTCCTAAGCGTCAGGGAAACTTACCTTAGAAAAGTACAAGTGATCCAGGCCAAGCTTATGCTGTTACTATAGCTGAAGTTGAATAATTATTGTATTTTTGTATTTGGACTCAAGAACTATATTATGGTTATAAGAATAATGTAAAATATATATAAGGATTGTACTGCAGTACATGTTGTTTTCATTAAGGTTTTAATATAATGTAGGTAATCATATTTTTAGTAAGTGATAATTAAAGAAACATTACTTTATTTAAGGAATCTGATGTTACAATTGATTTTGGAATTTAGAGACCTTTTAGAGAAAGTCTGGACAGAGGTATTTTGGATAACTATAAAGGTTGGAATGGATTAAGTTGAACTTTGGATAATAGTTTTTAAGGTTAAAACATTTCTGAGGATTATTTTTGGAATATTATAATACTACGGTTTTAGGAAAAGGACAACCTGCTGGTTGGGGGATAACCTATCGCGTCAGACAAAGCTGTAGGAATCAAACCCACAACTATAGTGCGACAAGCCTTTATTACCTACCACTAGCCTACAGTAAGTCCCTGGTTATTTCGAAATAGTTTTCCTAATTTAAATGGTATGGGTTAATATTTAGAACCCTGTACGGTTAGGATAAATAGATTTTTTTGAGTTCTATTACATTTTGGAGTGAAAGATGGGTTTGTGGTAAAAATTTATTAATGAATGAAAGTCTACATGAAAAATAAGTATATTTCCTTACGTTCTTAGTAATTCTCCTAAATAAATTCTTCAACATTATGAACGGTAACTTAAAACAAAAACGTTGTCGGTTAACTTTTCCAACTGGGGATTCAATGACCGTTTATCCAATCACAAGTTTATGATTTTCTTGTGGTTAACTTTCTCTTAATAATATTTTCTACAACTCTCCATTAGACCTTGATGGTTCGTTTTTCTTCCATATCCATATTTTCATAGAATCCTATTATGGGATATCTCGGGTGACCTTTGTACTTCTCTTTCTTTCTTTTAAAGTTATATTTTTATTAACCTTATTTCTGATGTGGGTTTTCCGCAAAGGTATTTTCTATTTTCAACCTTTTATTTTCACAGAACAATTTCATATTGCGAGGATGCAATTTATTGAAGGAGGGGAGAATGTAACACCCCAAGCTTCCATGATACGCTTCTCTTTTAATAATGCAATAGCTTGCATTGTATGCATGTTCGAGATTCTAACAAACCGCAACCAATAAAAATAGCTCTTATGAATAGTAATACCCAATTTTCAAAATTATATAAATTTTATATTTCAAAATGGACTTCATATTTGTATTTGTAATATTTAAATTATCCTAAGTTGAATTTTTTGAGAACTTCCAATTTTCGATGAATAGTGAAAAATACTTAAAAACAACTTTTTTAATGAAAATAATTTATTGTGATAAATTATACTATTGAGTGGTTTTAAAGTATAATTAGAATATAATTTTACCATTTTATCCAATGGTGGTCATTATAATTAATTTAACATTGAAATTGGACATAAACAATTGTCAATCTTTTGATTAATATTGTTTCTTAAAACACGCTATTTGTTTTGACAGTGGGAATTAATTATAAAATTAATTAATGCAACTTATATGTTTGGATTTTTTTAAAATAGACATCATTTTTGAATTCATAATATCAATTATAACTTAGGGTGAATTTTTGGTATTTTTCTGAAAAACATCAATTTTTTATGAATAGTGAAACCACTAAGTGGTAGTTAAAAACTGATTTTTCATTTAAATGAAACATTACCACTTCTGTGATTTTATTTTCAAAAATCTTACATACATGGTTCTCATTAGGAAGAAAAATGGGGTTCAATGGGATTAAGATAATGTTTTGGTGAATAGTAACTTTTATGTTACATTAATCGTGATTAAAGGTAATTTGTGAAATTTAAGGTCAAAATGATAGTATAAAAATATAAAAATATGATGAAACTTGTCCTACCCTTATTTGATGAGTCATGTCCGACCGAGAAAATCCATGGGTCAACTTGAGGACCCCATGGAGCCACTTGGGTAAGAAAATTACATTAATAACATTTTATATAAAGTAAAAATAAAATTGTCACAAACATGTGTTGTTTTACTAAAACAATTATTACATGGAATTATATAAGTTACCTTTTTGACTATAAATATTAATTGGAAATATAAAAAGATTTCCTACATCATGATATTTTTTATATAATTTTTAGACAATAAATAAATTAAACTTTTTATAACACCATGATGATGCAGCAATTACCTCATTAATTAACAATTTAAATAAAATGAAAAGATTATGTAACATATAAGACATAAACTTCTCAAAAACCTATTGGATGAGCATATTTCGAAACCTTATCATCTTATCCTCGAAATATATCATTTTGGGAGCTTTAAAATCGGAAATGCATTTCATAATAATGTAACATTTCATGACTTTCCAAGAGTGCCCCTCCTCTCCTCTAATAAAAGGCCCCCACCTCTACCACCATATTCACACCATCCAAGCCATTTCGCTCGTCTAACCTCTACCCAAATACTCTCTCAAATTCCCTCTCTTACTCCATGAAGACTCACTTTGGGCATAATTCTTCCCAATGAAGCCTTTGTCTCAAATCAAAAAGAGTTACCCGATTTTAAGGTAATGTCTTCTCTTACGTTGTTTTGTTTTATTTTCCTTCTCCAACCCCCAAAACTCTTTTTATTCATTTATTTTGTAACAACACCAGTATCATAAATATTCATGGGTGATTTTATGAGAAGTATTTTATTTACACTTACACACACCTTCGTCTAATGGGTAAAGAACATACTTTTTCTGTGGGTGGAAAATTACTGCCTCACGAAATGAAGATTGTTCAATCTTTTTTTAACAACTCTAATGGTGGCCATTATGATGAAACTATTTTTATATATGATATATATTATGTTTTTGTTTTCATTATGATTATTTATTTTTCATTTATGGCATACCTTTATGATTTCCATTATGGGTAAACGCGATAATCTCATTTTAGGAAGTGTGGACTACCGCCCCCTAAAAGTTATTTGAATCGTTAATGACATATGTGGGATGTATAAAGGATGTATTAAATGGTATTATACATTATATTATGATGTAATTATAGTATACCATTATATTATTATAATTTCATTCCATTAAATATGAAATATAAATGAAAGTAGAGTTCATGCGTACGTACGGCTTACCATCTCTATGAACGGTGCATTTCATTTCTTACCTCTAAATGTAATTTAATATTATAAATGAATGTTTATACTTGCTATATATGATTTATATGATATCTACATCATGATTATAATTCTGGATATATTGGATATTTCACCACAAGATCAACTTGTAATTATAAGAAGTTTATTTTTGACTCAAGTACCAAAGATCGACAAAATGACCTTTATTAACATAAATAATTACATTATTTTCATAACCTGGTAATGTAGAGACCCAAAGCTTAACGTACATAGAAATTACATTAATTTTGCGGAATAATTTTTACATAACAAAAATACACACACAAGGACCGTAATAGTTTAGTGTCTTTGAAAACTCGGAATATAATCTTCTAATCGCGGTGAAAGATATTCAACATCTCCCATAAAGATCTTATTTTTTTAAAAACCTAAATCCTTTTTATGTCCTGGGGAAAAGAAAACATAAAAGGGTGAGATAAAATGCTCAGTAAGGGTAAACAAAAGAAATATAAATCACGTCATATTCATAAGAACATATCTTTTGGAAATCTTAACCTGCAAAAGAGATCATAATTTCATAACATGGGATAAATCATAGTAGTGAAATGTAATCCCAATAATCATAACATAAAACATGAATCTTTTTGGCATACACACATAATCATAGAGAATCATTTCTTATTAGTAAAGACTCATTACCAAGACTATCTTAGTGGACAAAGTCCCTTTCTGAACCGAGTTCACTCCTCGTTTCAGTCCTGTTTCACTAAACTAGTATAACCTACTGTTCCTACCATGTCTATCTCATGAGATATAAAATATTTACCCAATGAATTGGAGGGAGATATAGGTCCCACCCATATCATAATGATACCATTCTTATGTGTGCCACAAAATCAAAAATCATACATCATTGAATAACCCATGTAATAAAAATGGGAATCTTAAACATCATGCCATCATAATCCATATAAGATAAAAGGACATCATAAAAATAATTCCATCATAACATAATCAAATCAATGTAAAAATAGGGATATAGACAGAACCCTATATTATCTTATATGGAAAATAATTTTGGTAAAACACTTAAACTCTATTCTTGAGGAAAATATCCTTTCTACTTCAAAAACACTTTTCCTTTCTTAACATGTCATATAATTATAAACTAAAAGAATTTGATTAATAATTAATTTTAAAACTTGTAAAGAAATCTTCTTGGAAATTATGTTTTAAAAATCCATTCAAACTGTATAAGTTAAAAAAAACATTATTCTCATCCTTTTGTCGGAAATGTCAAAAAGTGCCTCGTACGAAAAACGACAACAGTTTCCTTTCATATCTTTTACTAAAAACTCACTGAAAGGTAAAATTGGATTTAAAAAATTTTAGGGGGATGGAAATAATATTACATATTGAGGAAATATGGATGTGGGTGATAAAATACACCCCAGTAAATTTCAAAGTATAAACAATCTCAGATAAAAATGAGATTGTGATACTTTCCCTTACCTAAGGTCTGATTTGCTTCGTAAGTTTCCAAACCTCATGTATAATGATTTATATAATGTTATTGACTTATTCCAGAATCATACATATTGTTATTATATCATATATGGTCATATTCTTAGCTTATTATTAGTAATATTTCATTACTACTTGTTATTCGGGTGTTTATTACTTTTTTGTTCTTATGCGTGTTTGTTGAATAAATTCTTATTCTTCTCTTTAGGTTATAGATACCTCATTTATAGAATGTTATTATTGTAATATAAATCATATTCATTCATTCAATTCATTTATATAATCATTATGCAATGAAGATCATTTAGAACGAATCGCATCACATCGTGGAGACGGTATTTCGTACGTACGCATGAGCGATGATATCGTTCCCATGATCGTGGAATTGTATTGGAGTGTATGTATACTATTTCAGAATCAATATCAATTTTTAATAGTCATATATAGTCATCATTTACACCATTATACCCATCCAAGTAAGGTGGTGGTGGAAAATAGATTACACCATGGTGTGGAGATGGTATACCGTACGTACGCACGTGCGGTGATTTCTTTTTCCGTAGGATGGATAGATGGTGAAATAGTGTTTTTACATAATTATAATAACATATCAGTATATGAGTGATACTGATGTTATTACTTCATAATTAAACAACTAAAGAATAAGAAGTGGAAGAAGAAATAAAGATGAAAGGATCGGTAACAGACATTACCTCTTCTTTGAAGTGCTTCTTTGAGACATCCTTTTAGGGTACTAAAATAGGTCTTTGAATAAGAAAAGAACCTCTAGGACGCTTCTAGGGAAGTGGAGAGGAGAAATTGTTAGGGGTTGTTCGAGATTTAAGGCTCAAAGTGGTGTGAGGAAGAGGGAGGAGGAGGTGCCCTTTTATAAGGGAGGAGAGGGGTACCATTGGAATAACTAAAACTATTATTTTATTATAAAGTTAAATTCGGTTTTAAATAGCTCATAATTGATTTATTTTGAAGCTAAGGTTGGTATGGGTCTAAAATCTCTCATCTAATAGAATTTAGACAAGTTTAGGTTCCTATTTTGACCTTATCAGTTAGATTTAACATTAAGTTAAATAATTTTACTTTTACCGTGTCTTCTTGTGTTCTTATACTATAAGGTAAATAAGCTTACTATAAGAAGCCAAACGAACCCCAAGTTTATTATTATTAATATATATAACCTTAGATAAGTCATTTTCTTGATCCTTAGATTTCTACGAATAAAATAACAGTTAATAATATAATAGTTTTTTTGAAAACTATTTTATGTCAATTTTGACACTATTTAGTAATTGACTTTTGTGAAATTCATAATAGAATGATTAGATCGCAAAAGGTTAATTAAATCAATACTAACATGTAATTTTATCCTATAAAATTATTTTAATTCATAAAAAGTCTGAAATTACATTTATTTGGATATTTATAACATCAATTATTTCAATATTTCATTAATAAGACAATTACTGCATCATCTTTGTGTCATAATAAATGATAATTATTTAATCCCTAAAAATTATAAATAAATTCCTATCATGTAGATAATTTTATTAGATTTTTGGAGACTATTCATGTTCGAAGTTTCATGAAGTGTATCACTAAATTAAAATTATTATACTTATTAGATTTAAGAAAGTGACATGTTGTCGCATTCTTTGGTTTTAATAATAATTAAATTATTTTCATGGAGAAAAGTCCATTAAATTAATATAATACGACTCTTAGGTGATATGAGTCTACTTTTAGTCATACAATAGGATTTTGACATTTTTTAGGGTAATTTTATAATATTATATTTACACTTAATTACCCGATTTACCTTTAACTATGGTAAATAAAATTTACCGTAGTTACTATTCATAATTCCCAAAAATAAAAAGTCGCTTATTAACATAATTTAGATCCAAGTATTCCAAATATAGAATCCATTTTTCCAAATTCAATACACAAAAGTTGCATAAATTAAATTAAAATTAATCCCATTGTTGAAAGAAAACAGGTTTTTCTTTAAAACATTGCAAAAGATTGAATTGATTTATCCTACGAATTCAAGGTAGAATCAATGATAATGACATAAATTATATTAAAAGGTAAAAATATATTCAATTTATACTTTAAAACCATTCAATATTATAATTTAACCATATAAATTATTGTGATGAAAAAAGTTGTTTTTAATTAAAATATAGTGTGTTTTTACTATTCATCAAAATATGAAAGGTACTAGAATGATATGAAAATTTATCCAAAGTAAATTGTAATCTCATTATTCCAAATAAGAATTTTATTTTCTCAAATTTAACTTATAAACATGTCAAAAACAAGATTTAGAGTGGGTGCACCATCAAAAGGCGGCAAAACTGCATTTTTTAAAAAATACTTATTTTACCCGAAAAATTAATTTTGCTCTTATACCATGTTTTAGAAAATGTGAAAGACGAATAATAATGTTATAATATTCAAAATTTAGTTAATACAATTCATAACGGCTAGTTCATAATAATATTATAATAATATATCGTTGTTTAGTAAAACCCGGTATTGCGTACAACACACGCTATCGAGGAAGGTCGCGATTGCGTGTAATGCAAGCCAAGTCAGGGTTGCGTGCTGTGCAAGAATACTTCATTGTTTCATATAACATAATCCAACCATATTTCATTTATACATTGAATATATATATATATACTCAATGTTGTGTAGAATAACTATTATCAAAATTGTGTGTAACACGATCCAAGAATAGTGTTACGTATACTGCAAGCTAATACAGTGTTGTGTATAGCGCAAGGTAATCTTGGTGTAGCATACAACACAAGAAATTAATGAAATTAAAAGAATATTTTTCATAAAATCTCAGGGTGTTACATTCTACCCCCCTTAAAATGAATTTCTCCCTCTAAATTCGTCGGGGTTATAAATGGTTTACTATTCAAAAGTTTCTTTAATAGAAACCCACATCGTAAAAAGGAATACCAAAACCAATCTTTAAAAACAAAAGTATGAAATGTAATGGTTACCCAAATAAACGAATCACTGGGTTTCCACATAGGTGAAAATATGGATATGGAAGAGAAATCTAACCATCGTGTTCTGATGGAGAGTGGTAGAGAACAGGGCTATGGAAAATCCAGCAATCACAAAGCCGTAAATTTGTAACGATCTAAGGTACCATCTGATTCATCAGATATAAGATCACTTGGAAAACATTTTTGGTTTTCAAGATCATTTCCCTAAAGTTGATGAAATTGGAATTTGAAGAAATACTTTCATGATTTTGGTATAGTCTCACTGTTTGTCGTTCTTTGGAAAATATCCACTTCATCTCTTAAAGAAATGAAGTTTAATTTTTCATTCGTGATGTGTTAACAGATCATGTGATAGAATGATGGGTTATTCCATCTGTCTCAAACAAAATGTTAGAAAAGTTATCAAAAAATACATTGGTCCATATATAGTGAGATTAATCATATATGGTTCCTAAAATGGACTTGTACTTCATATATCATACTTCTTAATATAATAAAACTAGTTTCTACTAAACAGGGACTTCCTGTAGGCCAGTGGTAGGCGATACAGGCTAGTCGCACTTCAGTTGTGGGTTCGATTCCCATAGCCTTGTCCGACGCGATGGGCTGCCGCCCGTCCTGCAGGTTGTCCTTTTTCTAAAGCTATATTACTATAACATCCCATCAACAATATCAAAAAAGTTTTATCCTTAAACAATACTAACTTATGTCCAACATAATCCATTCCAATCTTTAGGCTTATCTAAAATACTTCGGTCCAAGCTCATAGTATAAAAAAAATGATCACGTGAATGCCATCATTTATCCCCCATATATCATAAGATATATCTTGTTGGTCAAATTAAAAACATGTGTATACCATAATCATGTATTCTCTTGAAGAATGAATATCCATTGAACCTTAGTGAAAACATGAATGCAGTTAAAAGCTAACACTTTCCAAATACCAAAATCCTCAAAATTATATATACTCAAACCATGATATCACTTAGTCCTTATATCAATCATGAGCTCATGAATACTATCAAACATATTAGACTCTCTTTATCCCTTTATTATGTGCATATCATCTGCTTTCCAAAAATATTTCAATCACTTTTCATGGTTACCGATGCTATAAAATTATTGAAAACCACAATAGACCAAAACATAAATATTCCAATATTCCACGATACTATATACAACATTATTCTGGAATCCCATTACATAAACACTTGATCATTCCACCACATCGTTGTCATATTCAACATCGCCATTGCTGATCGCATGTGACTTCCCATTGTCCTTTTCCTTAAGTGGTTTCTCATGTCGATCATCACTAACCCTTGGATTAGGGCATTTATTAGCTTAATGCCCCATTTCCTTTCACTTGAAGAATTGAAGTGTAGTAGGTTCATTCTGTGTATCCCTTATTTTGTTTGCATCATTAGGCATTTCTTCCCATCATTGCGGCATTCAAATGCCTGATGACCTTCCTTTCCACATTTGAAACATTTACTTGTCCCTTTAATACAATCTCCACCATGCTTCTTTCCACACTTTGAGCATAAGGAAACATTCATCTTATTATCACCATTATTCTAAGATTTCTCCTTTAACTCCATCTTTCATTTTTGGTCAAAACTATGAGATGGATAAGTAACACCAACTTCCATTTTACCTTGATAGCACAATGCACAATTTCTTCATAGCTACTGAAGTATCTTATAGCTAATTCCCTTCGATGATTTGGTTTTAAGACACTGAAGAATCGATCAACTTTACTTTCAGGTTGGATGATAAATCCAGATGCATACCTTGCAAGCCTTGTAAAATTCGCTTCGTATATACCAACAGATTCATCATCCTTTTTCTTTAGTTCAGAAAACTCCTTCTCTATCTTTGTTTAGAGAATACGAGGGAAGTACTTATTGAAAAATAAGTTCTTAAACTCGTCCCATTCCATGGACTCAATTTCAACTCTTTGCCTCAGATTCTTGATAAGATTCCACCATTGATCAGCTTCACCTTCCAAACGATATACTTCTAAGATGACTTTATCATGTTCAGAACATTGAAGAACTGAAAATATCTTTTCAGTGGCACTGATCCCTTGTTCAGCAACAAGTGGATCATAAGACCCACTAAAAGAAGGTGGGAGTTGCCTCATGAAGGACTCAATAGAACGTTGTTCCCTTCTCCCCTCATTTGGAAGTCTAGAATGATTCATAGCTTGTGTAAGTATAGCAATATAATTTTTCACTCCATCTCCCATAACATTTGTTTGTTCAGGAGGAAAATCATTGCATTGTCCATTACATTGGTCAACACGGTTCCTTCGGGTTCCAACCATCGTCTAAAACCCAAAAAGAATAGTGTGAGAGGCAAAAATCATGCTAGGAAAAACAACATAATAAAGGGGGATTATCCTCAATATCTAACATCTTAGGTTAAATTCTATGATCGTTACCGTAGTTCTAGGACTATATCATATACGTATACTTATCCTTAGGGAAATCACTAGACATACCTTAAAAATATCTCTAGGGATCTCACTAACTTTTTCGCATCCTAGTTTCCAAAGGTTGACTAAAACTTTCCTCTGATACAAACTGTAGAGACCCGAAGCATAACGTACATAGACATTACATATCTTTTGTGGAATACTTAATACATAACAAAAACACACACACAAGGACCGTAATAGTTTAGTATCTTTGGAAACTCAGAATATAATCTTCTAATCGTGGTGAAAGATATTAAACATCTCCCATAAAGATCTTTTTTTTAAACCTAAATTCTTTCATTATGTCCTGGCAAAAAGAAAACATAAAAGGGTGAGCTCAAATTCTTATTAAGGGTAAACAAAAGAAATATCAATCACGTCATATTCATAAGAACATATCTTTTGGAAATCTTAACCTGCAAAAGAGATCATAATTTCATAACATGGGCTAAATCATAGTAGTGAAATTTAATCCCAATAATCATAACTTAAAACATGAATCTTTGTGGCATACACACATAATCATAGAGATTCATTCCTTATTAGTCAAGACTCATTTCCAAGACTATCTTAGTGGACAAAGTCCCTTTCTGAACCGAGTTCACTCCTCGTTTCAGTCCTGTTTCACTGAACTGGTATAACCTACTGTTCCAGCCATGTCTATCTCATGAGATATAAAATCTTTACCCAATGAATTGGAGGGAGATATAGGTCCCACCCATCTCATAATGATACCATTCTTATGTGTGCCACAAAATCAAAAATCATACATCATTGAATAACCCATTTAATAAAAATGGGAATCTTAAACATCATGCCATCATAATCCATATAAGATAAAAGGAAATCAAAAAAATAATTCCATCATAACATAATAAAATAAATGTAAAAACGGGGATAGAGACAGAACCCTATATTATCTTAGATGGAAAATAATTTTGATAAAACACTTAAACTCTATTCTTGAGGAAAATATCCTTTCTACTTCAAAAACAATTTTCCTTTCTTAACATGTCATATAATTCTAAACTAAATGAATTTGATTAAAAATAGACTTTAGAACATGTAAATAATTCTTCTTGGAAATAATGTTTTAAAAATCCATTCATGCCGTATAAGTAAAAAAACATTCTTCTCATCCTTTTGTCGGAAAAGTCAAAAAGTACCTCATATGAAAAATGACAAAAGATTCCTTTCATATATTTTACTAAAAACTCACCAAAAGGTAAAATTGGATTTAAAAAAATGTAGGCGGATGGAAATAATATTACATATTGAGGAAACATGGATGTGGATGATAAAATACAGCCCAGTAAATTTCAAAGTATAAACAATCTCGGATAAAAATAGGATTGTGATATTTTCCCTTACCTTAGGTCAGATTTGCTTCGTAAGTGTCCAAACCTCTTGTATAATGATTTAAATAATGTTATTCACTTATTCGAGAATCATAATTATTGTTATGATATCATATATGGTCATATTCTTAGCTTATTATTAGTAATATTTCATTACTAGTTGTTATTCGGGTGTTTATTACTTTTTTGTTCTTATGCGTGTTTGTCGAATAAATTCTTATTCTTCTCTTTAGGTTATAGATACCTCATTTATAGAATGGTATTATTGTAATATATATAATATTCATTCATTCAATTCATTTATATAATCATTATGCAATGAAGATCATGTAGAACGAATCACATCACATCGTGGAGACGGTATTCCGTACGTACGCACGAGCGATAATATCATTCACATGATCATGGAATTGTATTGGAGTGTATGTATACTATTTCAGAATCAATATAACTTTTTAATAGTCATATATAGTCATTATTTACACCATTATACCCATCCAAGTAAGGTTGTGGTGGAAAATAGATTACACCACGGCGTGGAGACGGTATTCCGTACGTACGCACGTGCAGTGATTTCTTTTTCTGTAGGATGGATAGCTGGTGAAATAGGGTTGTTTCATACTTATAATAACATATCAGTATATTAGTGATACTGATGTTATTACTTCATAATGAAAAAACTAAAGAAGAAGAAGTTGAAGAAGAAATAAAGATGAATGAATTGATAACGGACATTACCTCTTCTTTGAAGTGCTTCTTTGAGACCTCCTTTTATGGTACTAAAATAGATCTTTGAAGAAGGCCAGAACCTCTAGGATGTTTATAGGGAAGTTTAGAGGAGAAATTGGTAGGGTTTGGCCTAGCTTGAAGGCTCAAAGTCGTGTGAGGAAGAGGGAGGAGGAGGTGCCCTTTTATAAGGGAGGAGAGGGGTACCTTTGGAATAACTAAAACTATTATTTTATTATAAAGTCAAATTCGGTTTCAAAAAGCTCCAAATTGATTTATTTGGAATATAAGGTTGGGATGGGTCTAAAATATCTCATCCAATAGAATTTAGACAAGTTTAGGTTCCTATTTTAACCTTATCATTTAGATTCAACATTAAATTAAATAATGTTACTTTTACCGTTTCTTCTTGTGTTCTTATACTATAAGGTTAATAAACTTACTATAAGAAGGCAAACGAACCCCAAGTTGTTTATTATTAATATATATAACCTTATCTAAGTCATTTTGCCGAAACTTAGATTTTTAGGAATAACATAACAATTAATAATATAATATTTTTTAAAAAAATTATTTTATGTCAATTTTGACACTATTTAGTAATTGATTTTTGTAAAAATCATAACAGAATTATTAGTTAGAAAAAATTTAATTAAATCAATACTGACATGTCATATTAACCTATAAAATTATATTAATTCATAAATAGTTTTAAATTACTTTTATTTGGGTATTTATAACATCAATTATGTCAATATTTCATTAATAAGACAATTACTGCATCCTCTTTGTGTCATAATAAATGATAATTATTTAATCCCTAAAAATTCTAAATAAATTCCTATGATGTAGATAATTGTATTATATTTCTTGAGACTATTCATGTTATAATTTTCGTGAAGTTTCTCACAAAATTAAAATTATTATACTTATAAGATTTAAGAAAGTGACATGTTGTCACATTCTTTGGTTTTAATAATAATTAATTTATTTTCATGGAAATAAGTCCATTAAATTAATATAATCCGACCCTTAGGTGATATGGGTCTACCTTTAGTCCTCCAATATGATTTTGACATGTGTTATAGTAATTTTATAATATTATAGTTACCCTTAATTACCTGATTTACTTTAACTATGGTAAATAAAATTTACCGTAGTTACTATTCAAAATTCCCAAAAATAAATTGTAGCTTATTAACATAATTTGGATCCAATGATTACAAATATGGAATCCATATTTCCAAATTCAATAAATTTTGTAGAAAAAATTAAATTAAAATTAATCCCTTTGTCGAAAGAAAATGGGTTTTTCTTTAAAACATCGCAAAAGATTGAATTGATTTATCCTACGAATTCAAGGTAGAATCAATGCTAATGACATACATTATATTAAATGTTAAAAATTTATTATATTTATACTTTAAAACCATTCAATATTATATTTTAACCATATAAATTATTGTGATGAAAAAATTTGTTTTTAATTAAAATATAGCGTGTTTTTACTATTCATCAAAATATGAAAGTTACCAGAATGATATGAAAATTTATCCATAGTAAATTTTTATTTAATGATTCCAAATAAGAATGTTATTTTGTAAAATTTAACTTATAAAAATGTCAAAACTAGATTTAAAGTGGGTGCACCATCAAAGGGCGGCAAAATTGCATTTTTTGAAAAATAGTTATTTTGCCCGAAAAATTTATTTTGTTCTTATACCATGTTTTAGAAAATGTGCAAGACGAATAATAATGTTATAAGATTAAAAATTTAGTTAATACTATTCATAATAGCTAGTTCATAATAATATTATAATAATATATCATTGTTTAGTAAAACCCGGTATTGCGTACAACACACGTTATCGAGGAAGGTCGTGATTGCGTGTAATGCAAACCAAGTCAGGGTTGTGTGCTGTGCAAGAATCCTTCGTTGTTTCGTATAACATAATCCAACCATATTTCATTTATACATTGAATATATATATATATATATACTCAATGTTGCGTAGAATAACTATTATCAAAATTTGTGTAACACGATCCAAGAATAGTGTTGTGTATACTGCAAGCTAATACGGTGTTGCGTATAGCGCAAGGTAATCTTGGTGTAGCATACAACACAAGACATTGATGAAATTAAAAGAATATTTTTCATAAAATCTTGGGGTGTTATAGGTAATAAGTGATATAAAAATAATAACAAACATGAAAAAGGTTCTTAATAAAATAGAAATTAACTCTAGTTTATTATTCATGAGGTTAAAGAAGGGTCGAGCCAAGTCGGACACGAGGTAAGGGAATTTGTTAACCCAATTTCCATTATTTGGGTTAATCTCCTAATTTCAAATTATGTCATGATATTATTATGTCCTATCTTGTATTTTTACTTTCTTTATGTGTACTTATAGTGAATAAACATAATATATCTATTTTATTTAAAAATGATCTTTGTAAGGGACTTCGTCTTAATCTTCATTCATTGAGGCATATTTTGTTTTGTACACAACATTATTTTATACAGTGTGTAAACCCCTTTGACTTTTATGTTTATTCAAAAGGAATCTTTTTATATGAATCATTTTACTAAAAGACAAAAATAAAATTTTTCTTGTCGTACGTATGCGGCGACAACGACTTCTCCGCCACCGTGACCATTATTTGAGTTTCGTCTTCCTCTACAAGCCATAACTTTTTTAAAATGAAAAATAAATACCAAGTTTTTATTTTCTTTTATTTTGGTATTGAAAATGGTTTTGATAATTCTTTTGTTATATCAATGTGTTTTATTGATATCTTGTGATTGAAATATGGAATATTTATGTTTCCTTTATGCATGTTTTATGTGATACGATTATGTTATGATTTATGATGTGTTTAAACCTTTTAATATAAGGAATTAATTGGACATAATAAGTGATGAGTGGAGCTCGCTATAGCCCGTCGATGCATCAGTAGGTCTCATTAGAAAAAATAGTGTCTTGGCATTAGGCCTTGACAAAATCTTATTTGTAGTCTTGGCACGAGGCCTTGGCTACGTGGTTATGATAGTCTGGCATTATGCATTACATCATTATGAAAGTGGTTATTGATATTGCATGTGATTATTCAACTAGTAGAATATCCATTTCAATAAGTAAAATTCATTATTTCATTTTATTTTTGCCATATTATGCAGAAGTTCAAGTTAAAAAGGCTTTTGTTTTAGTTATACATTGCCTTAAATGTTTATGTCTATTTATGAAACTTTCCGCTGTATTGTTATCCTTACTGACCATCTGAGCTCACCCCTTTCAATGTTTTAATTTTTCCAGGATGTGATGAAGTATATAATGAATGACCTGCAGGGATAGTATGAGGGGATATGAAGACATTATTTTTTTTGTTTTTTTTACTTTATGATGTAATGTAATACTTATGAATGTATCCAGTGCTTCCAAAACTACTAAACTAATCAGTGTTTTGAGACTTGATCTTTTTTGATCACGCCAATGTTACGGAATAATGCAGCGACTCTATGTAACTGGGGTCAGGGCGTTACATTATTATTCAATTAAATGCACATCTGTGCTAACGATTTTTTAGAAAATTGTTTTAATTATAAATATTTTCAATCATAACTTATTTATACAAAATTGAACATTTTACACACTATAATAATTTTTTAATACTCGAATAATAATCCATTTGTGGATGAATATTTTTTAAATTAAACATTAAATAAGAGTTGAGCACAAATAATTGGGTTTAGGAAGAAATTTATTTTTGAATTCAATAATTTATTATGAAATATTTTTTGATGAGGAAACATTGAATGAAAATTATACATTACAAACACCTAATATTTTAGTTAAAAAACATATTACTTCAATTTTTCTTTACAAATATTCTCTAAAATAGCAAAAAAAAAATACAATTTAATATAAAACGTGGTTTATCATAGAAATTATTTTCATTTGTTCTGTATTTTCCCAAAACACCTTTGAAATATCTCTTTTTATTTTTATTTTTCAAAAATCAACCAATTTTACCATTTTTATACATATTTTAGATATTTTAAATTAGAAATAAATATTTTAGGATATTATATGTTCCTAAAAAATAATTTTTATATTACAATAACTTACTGAAATATTTATTACTATGAAATATTATTTGCATCTAATTTTGGATAGAAAATATTTTTTTTGGCTTCTGAGAGTAATTAAAATTATCTTTTATCCTTTGATAAGTCTAATGGGTTGTTAGAATATAAATATGGAGTTATTTCTTTTTCACCTATCTCATGAATTCCTAAAGATGATAATTTTTTGAAATTTTGTGATTTTAGTTTTCTCCCCTTAGAGAATTATTTGAGAAATCCTATGATATAAATGGGTATTTCTAAAATAATATTGTTTTTTTGATACTGGAGAATTCGTATAAAATTCTAGGTTCCCATGAAATAAAAATTCTATCCTAAAAAATAGAAAAATATTATTTAGTTTCTCAATAAAATGACACTACCTCATCCTTGTTATAAATATTTTTTTTCATGGATTATATTGATGGGGAATTAATATCTTGATATTCTTCAGAGGAAACCAAAATAATTACATTTTTTGTTTGATTCATTTTGAAAAAAGATCACAAATTATATTCATGTTAATTCAAATTCTCTTCTACTTATCACTATTTAGTATATTTGAATATGGAAAAACTTTCATCTCATGAACACGATATTTCAATTTTAACATCCTCTCAGATTTACACCTGGATTAATTTTTTTGATCTTTAATGTATGAAAATTAATATAATATATTATACTTTTTTATTTAATTTAATTTTGATCTTCAATTTTTTATTTAACTATTTTAAAATTTATTTATCAACTCACTTTATATAGAATAATAGAGAAAAAATATTCATTAGAGTATTATTTAGTCTATTTCATTTGTTTTGAAACATTAAATGATAAATGTTTTCTATTAATCATCGTGAATTGATTTAATATCTAAATTTTTGTTTAAAATATACACCAACATTGTAATTAAGTTTATAGGGGGTACTTTTATTTGTTTAAATTATTACATAAATTTTATTTTTATTGATTTCGATCTCAAACTGTTACCTGATATGATTTTTTGAATCTATTTATTTTAAAATCCTATAAACCCCACCTAAAAATTTGGTTTTACATCATGAAATTTTACCATATTATTTGAAACATTTGAACCTCTTTATAAATGAAAATGTATACATTAATCAAGGATTAAAAATGATTCCACCTAAGTTGAATTGAAAATATATCTTTCAATTTCAATAAAATAAATCATGTCAATTATATATAATGTTTTAAAAAATTGTATTAATTTATTAAAGATGTGTTTTTTTGAATAGAGCTATAACACATGAATATATTTTTTATCTTATCATTGTAAAATTTCATTGATATAAATATATTTTAAATGTTCTTCCACCTTAAGATTCAATATTAATATTTTTTGGCTTTATATGTGGGGTAGGCGACATTAAATGTGTTGATTTATAATTTATTGATAATATTTCAAAATTCCCATAAATTTTTTCAAATATATCAATTTAAAGGGATCATGTTATGATTTTAGTTAAATAAAAATTAATCTCCAGAGTTTATGTTATTTCACCCACTATGTGGTGATAAATTTCAATTGCATAATGTTTTTAATTAGTTATATCATTTTTTATTACCACCTAAAAATTTGATTATTGTAAAAAAAGATTATTATTTCCTTTAATTTTCTTTGTCACAGATCTTTTTTATCTAAATTTACCTCATAATATATCCATTCAAATGGGATATAAATTTAAATCATAATCCAGTATGTAATCTATATTATATATTCATAATTAATGGGTAGGTTAATTATTAAATATTTATAATTATTAAAATCACAAATCATTCCATATGTGTCTTTTTATTATATTATATTTAGGTATTTCTATTCACCATGATGAAAAAAATAATCTTGGACATTCAAATTGGATGATAATTTAACTATGTGTAATTTTTTTAGTAATTTAAGATTTAAAAAAACTTATTAAAACTGAAAAGTGATTTTCACAAAAACAATATAATTTATTAGAGGAAACACATTAATACATGTGATGGTATATTGGAGAAACTCATTTTTTAAAATTAATTCTGAATGGAATTTCATTTTTTGACTCCGAATATTTATTTTAATTAACCAATTTATTAAATCTCTTAAGAAAACAAATATTTAAAATGTGGTAGAATTGTGTGTGGCTTAATTAGGATGCATATTATTCTAATAATTCCTATGAAAATATTAATAATTTAATCCAAAAGTGTTCAGAAAGTTTCCACATCATTAATCTTAATCATTTTGGGTTAAATATAAAATTCATGCAATACTTTTATTAAAATCATGGTTTCCCTTGGTTATAGGTTTCATAATCATATTTTTATTCTACGTAATTCATTAACAACAAATAAATTTAAATTTAGTGGACATTTGTTAAAATAATATTTTTAATGTGATTTCGAATGATATTTTTAGTGGTTTGGATTTAAGGATAATAATTTCAAATTCTGTGTTTTTTTCCATGAACAATAGTTCTCTAAATTAATTCATTTTTACTCCTATGTATTAATATTATATAATAAATCTCATAATTAATTTTAAATTTTTCTATGATTTATGGGATTCATGGATAAATTTTATTGATGATTAATATTTCATTTTGAATTTATTTTATCTTGTTAAGGATATATACTCTTTTTTATATTTGAATTTTTTTTTAAAAAAAATATTGATATCTAAAAAAATAATTAACCATAACCATTGAATCTAATGTAATGGTTCCAATGTGAATTTGTTAAATAGTATTAATTCGAAGTTCCAATCAACTGTATGATTGCATACCAAACTATTTTTACAAACTACAACATTATGTCAAAGTAACCGCAAGATATAATTACTAACATAGAGATCCTAAAGTGTCCAAAAGAATGATTTGTCCACCTAATATAAAAAAGTTACGAAATTAATGTAGTAGAAACCATGGATACCATCCTCTAAAGATAATTGATCATAGGGGAAGCGAAATGATATTTTTCCATTGTATTTATGATATTTTCCATATATGATCGTGGAGAAAAAATTATAATATGGTCGAAACATTGTAGTGAATCCAGATGAATATTTATCAAAATAAAAGTGTTGATTAGATGTTATGGTTGGTCCATGGTAAATGAAATAACGAATTAGAGCAGTGGTCGATCGAAAAAAATATTGACCAAATGAGGGAGGTCCAACTATCAATATTTGAAATGTTAAAATATCTCTCAATACAAGATGATGAGTATGATTCAGTGAAATTCTTTAGTGAATGAATTTGTTATATTATTACCAAAACTAACAGAGATTTTCCAATCATGATTGATTTGATAGTGACGAAATGTAGTATTGATGATGTTGATGATCAATCAACCAATAAACAATGTCAATAAAACCTAGTAAAGTATATACTCCAATATAATAAAATAAAATTACCCTTTACAAATATAATTATAGTGATCTAAGATTAGTCCTGATAAAGGGGACATTCCATGTTTAAATTAAAGAAAATTTCCATATCTTCCTTTTGGAATAAATTATATATTTTATATCTTTTAAAACATGTAATATTATGTTAGATTTCAATACACACAACACCAAGATTAAATAAGAACTATTTAGTCATTTTTTTACAGTTAATTAAATTTGAACAGTTTTATAAAAATAATATATTAAACTTATATCTTATATATCTAGTAAAATATATTTACATTCAACCTATATATCTGATAGGAATATGATAAGAAAAAACAAAATATTATGCATAAAACCTACCATTTTTAGAAGAAATTTTAACACCTTTTACTAGGGAACATATTTTAAATGATAATTTGAAACATTTATAAATTTAATATTACAAAATATACTTCATTTTTTATTGGGAAACATCTAAAATTCATTAGCTTTAGTTTATTGTTTTTTTCTAAATTATATTATTTTAGGACGAATATTGAATAATTCTGAATTTCAATTCAAAATTAATTTTTTGTCTAATTTATTTATTACGATAAATTATTTTCTAGATTAGTTTTATCTCTCATAAAAAAATTTAATATTTCAATTAATCCTGTTTATTTTATTTGAATACATTTTAATTTGAAATCGGGTATAAAATAATAATAAAACATAGAATATTTTAACATTAAATAACTTAATTATCATCCAGTCTATGGCATTATATTTATGTTATTTAATCAAGATTATGTGATTGGAATTTTGAAAATATTCTTCCAATGATTTTATTGGAATAATTTATAATTTTTAATAACATCAACATAGTTTTGACCAATAATATTTGTAAAGATAATTAAAATTAATTACCATGATTATGAGAAAAATTATCCTAAAATAGGAATGTACCTTAAACATTATGACTAATATGACCTAGAAGATTTTATGAATTACATTTTATTTTCTAATTTTTACTCTATCCACTATTAAATTTACTTTTTCTGTTATTTTATCAAATTTACATAGAAAAACTATCTGCGGAATTCCCTTTTAAAAATTTTATAAGAATTCCACTCCTCCTACAATATAAAATGGAAGTCACCCCTCTCACTTATTCATACAAATAAATCCATATAGATCTATAAAAAGAGTATAAAATAATATCCCAACACCCCTCCCCTCTTACAATAAGCCTCATATTGGGTTTAAGGAAAACCAAGGATAACTTTTGGTAGAAACCAAAAATAGTTCCCAAATAAGAGGTAAAGTTCATCAAATATTACTTTTTTTATTTTCTTCCCTACCCCTTTAATTATTTTTAATTAATGCTGATATAATAACCCCAGTATCTATGATATACATATATTTTTTTTGATAATATTTCTACACACACTTTCAAACACATCCATCAAATGGGAAAGAAAATCATCATTCCTGTATATGGTGAACTACCACATTTTTAAGAAATGTCATTCATTCTTCCATTTACCAGCATTAAGGGTTATAAATAAGGATTTATTTAAAATTTATATTTGATATATATAATTTTTATTATTTTTTATAGGTATTTAATACATTTATAACTCATAAAATCTTTTTTTCCATTTTGTGGGAATTTGATAACATCGTTTGTGGACGTGTGGACTACCACCTCTTAAATGTGATGCGATTTGTTCAATTTATATATTGAATGAATAATGAATTTTTTTAATAAAAATATGAGGGATATATATGATATAAATATGATATTTGAATTATAACATTTATATATATAATTTTCATTTAATTATTATAATTATATAACAAAATGGAAGTAGCATTCGAGCATACGTACGACTAATCATCTTCATGAATGGTGCATTTAATTTCAAGTATTCACAATATTATAGTATATTCTAAATACATATAAAATTAATATATAATATTTTTACATACATTTTTAAATCCTAGAGATTATTCAATCTTGACTTGGGTAAGAATAAAAAAATAACAAGTTAAAACATACTTGAATAACATGACATTTAACAGTAGAAATGATGGAAGTAATAAATCATTTTTAAAAAATTGGTAATAAGAATTAATAATTGGATAAAATTATAAATATTATTAATGTTTTGGTATAAGTTAATGACATCATTAAGACCAATATATAGTATTTTGAAGTATTTTCAACCAAAAAGGAGTGCAAGGTTAGAGGTTTTTATCTCAGTTTTTACATATGTGAGGTAAATGTCATATTTACCAATGACATATTTTGTGTGGCATATATAATTATCCATTTTATATATTTTATCATTAATCAATTTTAATAAATTTTATTTATGGTTTTACTTTTTATTATCTCTTCCATGATTTTTTGACATAAAAAGTACCAAATGGAAAAACTTATATAAGTAAAATCATTTCCTTTGTGATTATTCACATTCCCATGAAAATATCACTTCTTTATGATATATTTTTTGTAATTTAAATTTATCTTAAATATCCACATTCTCATGTGATGGATATCTTTATTTCCTAATATATATTATATTTTTACATATGGTTTTTACTTTTATATCTATTTTATTTACTAGGAAAATATTCAAAAATTAGTATCCTCTTCTCAATAAATATTATTGATAATGAACAATGTTTATGAATGAAATGGATTATTTTATATATAAGGAACTATTTTTATTTGTACAACTTGATTTTACGATCTTTTATTGTAATCCCATTGATTCAATATTAGTCTCACGAGATGAATCAGTTGGAAAAATCAGATGGGTTTCTATACAAAATGATAAACTTTATTGTGAAAGGTCTCTACTGTAAAGGTACCACTTACCTAAGAAAAATGACATCCAATAATTAAGAATTTAATTTTTTAGAATTTAGTTATTATTATTATTATTCATGATAAATTTTCAATGGAATTATCTATATAAGCATTTAATTATCATATTTTTTTTTAAAATGGACGGTGTTCATGTTATTTACCATTACGTAATGATTATGACCAATCCAGTAATTTGAGTGGAATGTCTTATAATTTATTTACCATTCCATGTTTATTATTCATATTTGTTAATTATTTATTTTATTTTACTTACCCTTCTTATACATTTCATGTCACCCTTATTTTGGATTCATTTCTATACGTTTTTAATGGGAATCCATTGAATGATTTTCAAGGACAATGAGCATTTATTTTTTATTATTTATTTTTTCCCAATGTAATATGGGTATCATGAATGGAATTTGGTTTTCAAAAAACTACAAAATTGTTCAGTTTTATTGGTTTTTAGTCTTTTACCTAGGGAAATTTAATAATGTAAGGAACGAGATTTGGACTTTTAGGGTCGATTCCTTATAGTTTGAATCAGTGATAATATATTATTGAACATGAAAAATATATTTAGAAAACATAGAATAGATAACATTCCCCTAATATATACTTTTACAATAATAATAGAATAATATTCTATGATTTCATAAAGTTAGATATTTTTTGGGTCTTCATAGCAATACATCCCTTTATAGATACAAAAATAGGTGTGGTTTTGGAACAGATGTCCCTTGGGGTAACAAATCAGAAATGGTGTGTTGAGCCTAAAATGAGAGTAACCTATTTCCCAAAAATGGTCCTTACTATGCACTTTAATTGACACTCTTATGGTATAATCATAGGATAATTCTCATTTTCTATAAAAATCATCATTAAGGATTTAAAATTAATGATACCCAAAAGGAGACCATTTTTATTATTATGAGATTAGTTATGGAATTTGTTTTCAATTAAGGATAATTGTTTCAGTATTTTTGGAACTATAAATTTTTTAAATAGTTTTATGATCTAATCTATTATATTTCATTTTTTATAAATGTTTCATTGAAGGAATAATGGAATTAATCCTCATGGAGAATTAAGTGGTCTCCCTACTATGATATATGAAATGGTTATTATTGGAACTATGAAAGTAATGGATATATTAGGGAAACATAATCAAATTATGGTAGACCACCATTCCCTAATAGGGAAACCTATTCAAAAATGATATTTTCTGATGATGGATCTTATTATATGAAAGAGGCCCCCATTAGTTTGTTGCACTACTAATCCATATGTTCTTTATAAATGGATTATGTATATGGATAAGATATTTATAACCAAAGCATACAGTGAAATAGAGAATGTTACACCTAGACCGTGATCTAGAATTCAAGGTTGGAATAAGAAATAGAACACATTGAATGGAGAACTATTATGGATACAATATTAAATAAATACATCTCTTTAGATCATGAAATTGAGAAGAATATATTATTTTGTAGCTAAAATAATTGGTGCAGAATGTTTTATCGATTATAAAGCCACCTTTCTGAGGTTATCCATATATTATATAGATTGTATATGTGACACAAAATATAATATATATTACATTTTTGAATGGATTAATCCCTTTCTCTGATGGGCACTAGTCTTCCAAAATTTTCATCTTATGATGAAATAGATTTATGTTCCTAAAAATAGATGTAATTTTCCAAAATCAAGATATTCCTGGTGAATCAGTAGAATAAGAGTCCATTTTAACAACAATTTAATGGGAATTCATCAATGAAGACGATGATAAAATCTACATCATGTGATAAATATGGAAAATAGAACCCTATGAAATGTTTGAAGGGACTGGTATATTGTTATATGTCTGAAGAAAGGGTTCATCGTATCAAAGAATACAAAGGGAAGAAAGAAAAACTTTTATTTAGTATTCTAACTACAATAATATGGGGACTATGGAAATAAATTCCCAAAACATCATGGTAATGTACCACAGAATAATTCAAGGGGAGATGGACAAACATATGTAATAACTACATTTAAGGTGGAAATACCCAATGATGTGGTAGTGGCGGCATTAATATTTTCATAAAATTTATCCCATGCCTTATTTTATTCTTCACCATCTCAGTTTTTTACATCTACAATTTTATCCTTGAAAATTAGACTTTTCTCTTTTGATATAATAGTAATTTTTTCAGCAAAAACTCCTAAAGGATTTCTCAAAATAAGAAATATGATTCGGGAAGTTCCAATTATGACACCTAAATGGAAATTATGTACAGAAATTATTATCACACCAATGGTTTACATTTATGTAATCCATGGTATGGACTATATCTCAAAATATTATTCTAAAATTTATTGAGAGAGGAAGGAAATTACAATTTGTGGAGAACATATAGAATCCTTCATCATTAAGGATTATTCTTCCTCGTCTGATTCATATCAGAATCTACCCCTGGAAAATATATTGAATGAAATTATTGGGGATGAATATAAAACAAAATATTGTTATTAAGAATTAAATACTCAGCATGAGGATGTGACTATTATTTTGTAATATATAGATATGTTTTATGTGGAATTACTTATACATCACACAAAGTGTGCTGTTAAATCTCAATTGATTTAATTTTAGATGTAAGGAAAATATCAAAGACTCCCTATTGAATTTATACTATATAATTAGTGGAATTAAAAAAACAATTAGATTATTTAGGGAATAATGGATTTATTATCCCAAGTGTTTCACCATAGGGATCCCATGTTCTCTTCGTTACGAAAAAATATAGATCCATGAAGTTGTGGATTGATTATATGACAAACATTGTTATAAAAAAACATGTATCCTCATCCTCCCATTTATTAATTGTTTGATCATCTTCATGGAGTCTAATTTATTTTTAAATATTTATCTCCATTCTAGGTACCACTAATTAATATTCAATAATGAGGCATTCTGAATATTATTTTTCACTGAGGTATAGACATTAATAGTTTACGATATTTCCATTTGTATTGACTAATGTTCCATATGTTTTTATAGACCTAATGAAAATAGTATTTTAGGAATATATTGATGATTTTATGGTAGTATTCATTGATGATATTTTTATGTATTCTAAAATAAATTAAGACCATGATAATCACTAACATATTATTTTTCAGACTCATATTAGGGAATAATTATATGATAAATTTAGTGGGATAGAATTTTGGATACATATAGTCAATTTTTATGGCCATATAGTCTCCACGTATATAATATCAGTTGATACTACATTGAAAAATTATGTCATAGAATAGCCTACACCGTCAAATATTACTGGGGTTCATAGTTTCATTGATCTAGAATGTCAATATCGATGATTCATTCAAACATTTTCATAATTTTCTAAACCATTATCCATGATTATATATAAAGGGGTCATATTTCTAGACAATGGAATATTAATGTTGATTTGATTATCTAAATAGGATCCTGGTCAATTCTCCAATTTTGACTATACCATCTATAAATTATGGGTTTTACATATATATTGATGCATCAAAGAAGGGACTGGGTTGTTTCAAATTGAAAAATGAGAAATTTATTACTTATGAATAAAGGAAATTTTAGAAACAGTAATAAAACTATCTAAACCATGTTCTTTTTTAGCAACCAAAATCATCACATTGAAATTATGGAGACATTATCTCTATGGTGAAAAATGTGAGATGTACATTGATCATAATTCATGAAAAACATATTCTCTTGGAAAGAGATAAATATGAGACAATTGAAATGGCTCAAGATATTGAACGATTATTATTTCTCAATAAACTACTAACCAGTGAAAGAAAAAAAGGCAGTGGATTCATTAAGTAGGAATGATCATAGAGTTCTATCCCAAAGAATAATTGAGAAATATCCATTGATCATGGATCTAGTAAAGATAGAAATGGGAATTTCAATAGAAGGTGGTACATTAATAATATTTCAAATGTTTTAAAACCCATCGTCATTAGGGAATATAATGAATTATCATTCAGATGTCAATAACATTCATATAAATACTAAATCCATGAATGATTGAAAATTAAAAAATTTCATTTGTGAATATGGTATCCTGATATTTGGAAAAATAGTATTTATTCCATCTATACCTAAGTGAAAAAGGAAATTATTAGATGAATCACATATCTATAATTTATCAGTACACCCTAGTATTAAAAATATGTATAATTATTCGAAGGAACATTTTCTTATAGGATAACATGAGGTGGTAAATTGTTCATTATGTTTCTAGATGTTTGGTTTTTCATCAAGTTAATTCTATGAGGAATCATCCTTTTGAATTCATGCAACCTCTTCCTCTTTCTATTTGTAAATGATATGACATAACTATTGGCTTTTTCATGGGACTACTAAATACTCCTAGAAAGAATGTTGCAATATGGTCTATTGTTGATCACCTAACCAAGTCTACACATTATCATTCTATAAGAGATGATTTATTTTTTAATATCCTCACAAGGCTCTATATTAATAAATTGAAAAGAATTCTTAGTGAACATATATAATTTTAGTCCAATTGTGATCCCTTATTTTCATAAAAATTCATGAAGAGTGTTCAAACAACTCTTGATACCGAGCCTCATCTTACCATTACCTATCATCCTAAAACTGATGGAAAATCTGATAGAAAAATTAAATCAATTTAAGACAAGTTGACATCATGATCACTCTACTATAAAGGTATGTGGGATCAGTACTTAAATTTTATAGATTTCTCATATAATAATAGTTTTAATTTGAGTATTTAGATGACCCTATAAGAAGCATTATATGGAAAGAGTTGTCGTACTCTAACATGTTGGGATGATTTTGGTGAAAGGAAGCTCATTTGAACAAAACATTTTTAATGGATGAATGTAAAGGTAACTTCTATTTGAGATTAAATTAAATTGGCACAAATTGTGAAAATAGTTATGCCAACATTCAAGGAAATTATTTAGAGTTCCATGTGAGAGAAAATGTTTTCATGAAGGTATATATATGGAAGGGTACTATAAGGTTTGGTAATCAAGGGAAATTGATCCCTATGTATATTGAAACCTTCGATATTCTGGAAATCATTTTTAGGTATTTATTATTATTTTAAAATTCCTCTAAATCACCCAAAGGTTTGTGATGTGTTCTCTATATTTCCCATAAGGAAGTACATTCCTGATATAATGCATGTATTAACCTATGATAAAGTATAATTTTAAAATGAACTACTATGAAGAACTCATCAAGATTCATGATACCATTGAGCTAGTATTGAGGAATTGGATGAATTTTCTCATAATAACCACATAGAGAAATTATTGAGTGGAAGAAGCAACATGGGAACTAGAGGATTCTATAAAAGAGAAGAACCAACAACATTTTTTAAGCTAACAACCCAATAAATGTAGATAAATTTTTTTATAGTATGTAACAATGCACCATAATAATATTTTTTCAATTTTTTTTCATAAATTTAATTTTTTATATCTTTCAAAACGCACAATAAAATGTTAGTTTGTAATGCACGCAACACCTTGTCTAAACAAAACACTATTAAGTCATGTTTTTTTACAATTAATTTCTAAAACATTTAAAAATATATGTAGTAAATTAATTAATATATATTATATCAAATATTTTTAAATTTATCCAATATATTATAAAGTCTTAAGATAAAAACAAATCAAATATTAAACACAAAAACTATATTTTTATAAAATAAATTTTAACACATCTTATTAGCACACCTATATAAAATATATATTTTATAAAATTTATAAATTTCACATCAAAAAATAATTTTTATTTTTTAATGAAAACAGAAAAATTTAGTTAGGGTCATTTTTTGGTATTTTTACGAAATATTTAATTTTTGATGAATAGTGAAAAATACATCATTTTAATTCAAAACATATTTATTTATAATTTATTTTTTAATTTCAAATTATATGTTCTTTTGGTTTTAAATTTTAATTATATAAATTTTATATCTATTAACATAATTTATTTCATTTTAGCCATTTTAAATTTGAAATTGGAGGTAAAATCATAGCAAGCTTTTGAATATTTTTATTTTAAAATCTCACGTTATTTTCCCTTATATAGGATTATTTTTTAATTAATTTATGACACTTTTTATGATTAGAATTTTGAAAATTGGATTAAATATTTTTAATGATCATAATTTTTAATTTATAATAATTTGAAATGATGTTTTGACGAAAAATATTACAAAATTTTTTTAAATTAATTATAGTGATTGATGGAAAAACAAGTTTAACAAATCCTTAAACCTTAATATTAAGCCCAAAATGACCTAAACACTTGTCAAAAATACATTTTATGTTTATATATAGAAATTAACCCCAGTGGATCTAGTTTTTTCTTTCATATAGAGACTTGTTATAGGAAAAACATGTGTATAACTCCCTTTTAAAAATTTACAAGAATGTCACTCCTCTACCGCTGTAAAATGGAACTCACCCCTCCAAATAATTCCAATATCTAATGATATTTAGATCACCCAATATATTCTAAAATAATATCCCTAAATCACTATAATAATACTAAAATCCTCAAATTGGGTATAATTCAAACCACATAATTCTTTTGGTATAATCCAAAATGAGTTACCCAAATAAGAGGTAAGTTTATTCAAAAATCACATTTCAATAATTTACTTCTCGACCCCATCAATTATGTTTATTGAATTATGATATAATAATAATATAATTATATTAAATTTACTAAGATGTTTTTATTTAAAATTTTGATCCTATACTTTCACACATATCCATAAAATTTTATACAGAGTAATCGTTTGTGTGTAAGTTAGACTATGAGAACCAATGTCGTTTATTATTCTATTTAACACAATTTATGGTTAGACATAATGTTTTATTTATAGTTTATATATGATATATATGATATTTATTATTTCATTATTCCTTTAAAATTCTTATATAACCCATACCTTCTTGCTTTCCATTTTGTTGAAATATGATAACATTGTTTGTGGATGCGTTTACTACTACCTCCGTAAAGCGATGTGTTTTATTCATACTATACTTGGAATGAATAAAAAAGGTTTTCATAGAAATATCTGAAATACAGGAAAGATATATATGAAAATATAATTATAATATATGTATATATCATTTAATTTTAAATCCCTTAAATATGACAAATAAATGGAAGTAGCGTTTATTCTTACATACAACCTACCATCTCCATGAAAAATGCATTTCATTTCCTATCTACAAATATTAAATATTATTATAAAAACAAATATAATGAATAAAAATTATTTTTAAAACATGTTTTAATTCCTGTAGATGATAAAATCAATACTGATATATTAAGAACATTAATAAAAAGTTAAAACATACTAAAAAATGTGACTTTTAACACCCAAAATGATGAAAGTAATTGATGGTTAATAAAAAATGGGAAATAATGTATTACAATAATATCACATAAGACATTTTAAATATGATTATTGTTATGTTATAAGTTATTAACATTATCTAAACCATTATAATTGTGTTTAAATAATGTTCAACCAAAAGGGAGAGCATGGTATGGGATTTTCTTCCCAATTTTTTCATTTGTGAGATAAATATCGTACTCACCACTCACTTATTTAGTGTAGTGTATATACTAAAAATTTAAATTTATTTTATCATGTATACTTTTATCTTCATTCTATTTATGGTTTTACATTTAATTCTATAATTCCAGGGTTTTGATGTGAAAATTACCATGTGGTAAAACTCATCCTTATAGTAACACATTCTTTTGTGATTGTTGTCATTACCTTCAAATGATCACTTACTTGTGGTCACATTTTCGAACATTATATTTTTGTTAAATATATAAATTCTCATTAAATGGATATCATTACTTCCTAACCCTTATATCGTTTTTATATATGGTTTTTACTTTTCCTGTTATCTGATTTACTAAGAAAATATTGATAAATCTGTATCCATTAGTCAATACGGATATTTGAAAAGGAAAATTGTATATGAAGTAATTAAATTTTTAGATATATAATTAATTATTTTTAATAGAACTACCTAGGTTGGGGTCTATTTGAATCAATGCCCACAATGGATCGATAGTCTCATAAAACTAATCAATTAGCCAAATAAGATGGGTTTCTACCCAATATGATAAATCGTCATGTGAATGGTCATCATGGTAATGTTACCATGTTTTTAAAAATCATGGAATACAATAATTAAGAATTTAAATTATTGATAATTATGGTTTCATCATTATTATCCATTCATTGTTTCCATTCCATTATCAATAGTTACATTTAATTTTCCGTTTATTGATTAAATAGAATGTGTTCCTATTGTTTACCTTTCCATGTTGCTTATACCATATCCAGTTATTTGAGTGGAATGTGTTCTAAGTTATTTAATATTATAGTTTTATTATTCTTATTGATTTATTATTTTTTCTGTTCTAGATACACTTAAATATAATTTCATATAACCCTTATTTTTTCCTTCATTTGGGCTATAATGACAAATGCTTTGAATGAGTTTCAAGGAGGCTGAGATTTTTTTTTCATCTAGATTTATTTTCTTTTCCCAATGTAATTTGGGTATCATTTATGTAATCTAGTTATCCAAAAATAAAAAACCATTTGGTCCTATTGTATTTTCAGTTTTTACCTATGTCAATTTAATGAAGTAAGGCACCAGCTTCGAGCTTCAGGGGTGAGGGAATTACAATGTTTTATAAATAAAATTGTCAATTATGGTAACTTTATTTGATTTATGGACATAAGACTTTGCATAAATACTTAATCATTTATATTGTTTCATAGTTATATAAATATGGATATTGATATGTGTGTTTAATGTAATTGTACCCCCTAGAACATAATATATATCATGATAGAGGAGGCCTTCAAGACCCTGAATATTGTGACTGTGAAGTCAGTTGTGATTTATCACCTCCTTGTATTTGAAAAATACTTAATAAGTTATTTCCAAATGGACACTAGATCTTATTTTGACCAAAATTTGTAATTTGGGAGCTTCACTCGAGTGTCGGTTAGGTGGAGGAAGTAATACTTCACTACACGAGCAATCAATGTAAGGGTACTTCTTCTTTAAAAACATTACATATCACGACCCAACCCTACCTGGCTCGAGCCGCAACTACCCCAAGCCCACCTCTATAGGCTAGGGTCTGGCGACCAATGCCGAAGGCATAACAACTCGGGGAGGCCTTTGCCTAAGCACCTGTACACACACATGCAGTACACTCAATGCAAAAGTGCAGAGTAAAAGAAAGAACAAGCAGAGTAAAAAGATCAACTACTATATGTATAAACCACAGATGTGCATCGACCTCTAAACAGTACAAAGTACAAGCTGAAGAGAAAAGGAAAAAACGTGCACCCAACCAAAAAAAGTGCCACAACCCGGAAATAGGTAAGCAAAAAAGAATCAGCTGAGGGGTCTCCCGCATGGAACCCGACCATGACCACTACAAGTGGTCCATGCTCCCGAACTCCTAGGCTCTACTGAAGTCAGGACAAACCTGTCCATCGTTTGCAATGGCACACCAAGTGTGGGCAAAGACCAAGCAGGGGTGAGTATAAAAATACTCAGTAAGATACCCCGAAGGCTCGAGGGAGGAACAAAAGGAGGTACCGGAGGGTGAGCAGTAGAGCGAACAAGAAAAGTAGAGGAGTACAACTGAAAGTGCAGTAAAGAGTACAGCTTAACCCAACAAGAGGAAAGAAGGTAAACTCGTCTAGACACAAGGATCTAGAAATGGTGAGACGATGAACTTCTTGTCGAGTCTTCGCTACCTATAGTAGGAGAGTAGACTCGTCCAACCACGAGAAGCTAGAAACAGAAAGCACGTGGCGTACCCCGCACTTCTTCACCTCTCCTGGAAGAAGAGTAACCAAACCCAAGAAGTGGGTACTAGAAACAAGGTATATTAATATTTGTATGGTCAACAAGAATCCCAAACAAGATTGTAAGGGGTTCTCCATCCCATAGCTCAGCCCAAGAAAAGAGTGGCCAATAGTCCCAGAAATAACTCATTGATGCCTAGCATCCTGTACGCCTACCCTGAACCGCATGACAAGGGGCTCAATCCCCGCACCTCGACACTATCAACGTTGGGAGGCACTGACTCGCCTTCACGGTTTTAGATCACGTCACAAGAACGCGTCTCGGTGGGGAAAGTGCCCCTTGTACTTGAGAGTTCTAGGGAAAGTCAAACCACACCTCGTCACTACCCTGTAGTCGAGAGGTATCCTCAAAGTCAAAGTTGTTCCATCACCGACCCCTACAACCAAGGGTCCTACTCCGGTAATCACGGAGGAAAGTCACATTCTATCCAAGTATAAAGGACTGAGTCTGGAATGCTAACAGGTGTCCCACTTCCCAGCCCTGCTAGAGGGTAATTCATAACCAGATATTAGGTGTCCCACTGCCCAGCCCTGCTGGAGGGTAAACCCTAATACATCATTAGGCGACCCACTGACCAGCCCCTCTGGAGGGTAGACCTTAATACATCATCAGGCAACCCACTGCCCAACCCTGCTGGAGGGTAGATATGGAATAAGTCGACAGGCGACCCACTGCCCAGCCTTGTTGGAGGGTAGACCTGGATTAGACACGGCTGACCCACTGCCCAGCCCTACTGGAGGGTAGACCCTAAGAGGTCTTCGGGTGACCCACTACCCAATCTCTGCTGGAGGGTAGACCTTAAGAACACCAGGTAACCCACTACACAGTCTTTGGAGGGTAAACCCTAGAATTCAGTGAGCAACGCACTGCCCAGCCCTTCTGGAGGGTAAACCCGAAGAAGTTGATGAGTAACTCACTACCCAGCCCCGCTGGAGGGTAAAACTCAGAACTGCTCTAGCCATCTCTACTAGAGGGTACACCACTTGCCAAACAAACACGTAGTGGGTATCGCACAACCACCCAACTCCAGAACAACTCATCTAAAATAGTTTATGGACTTATTCCATCACTGGGTGTCACTAGCACCGCTACCAACCGGTCCATCGAGAACAAAACCAGTGGGAGACCACTCAACCCTGCTGGTCAAACAAACGAGCACATATCTAGGGGAAAAGCTCCACCCTACTGGTCAAACAAGCGAGCCCATAGCCAGGGGAAAACTCCACCCTACTGGTCAAGCAAACAAGCACAGAGGGACCCTCTACGTCGCGAGAGGTCAAAGTACACATAGAAGAGCATGTCACGCACATGGGGCCTAGATGACGTGTGGACCCAAGTCAACCCTAACCGAATGCACAAATGTTCTCAAGTACAGACAACCACATGTACCTCCAAGCACTCTCGTATACTCTCAGAGTATACCACGTTCTAGCCCAAGGGCTATCGTGCACATTGCACCCAACGTCAACGCAAAGACGTGATGAAAAATTTCCAACATTCCACCACAATGACTGGGGCACGTCTAACCACATCCATTCAAGCATTACTTCACTCACATGGGAGTTCATGTGATCACATGCCAAGGGTCCACTACGAACACTGTAGAAGAACGGCCCACAGGGATCCTTCACATTTCCACATTTAATAAGATTGAGTATAAGGCTCCGCACAACCAAACCAATCACACATTTTTAATCCTCGTGGAAAAACATGCGAGATCAACTACTTACTCGCCCCAAATGGATATCAGACGGAAAAGTCACCAACACCGCCTCACGCCCCAATGGCGTCCCGTGATCCCGAGCCCTGGCCCCGAAAACAGTCGGGCACATCACACTATTGCGATCCCCTCAGGAAAACACGTCAAAATCACTACTCACTTGAGTGAAACAGATATCCGAAGAAAAGGTGGATTCCGACGCACCACACACGAGCAGTGCTTCGTGAGACCCGCAACCCGGTCCTGAAACTCAACGAACGGATCGCACAGTTACGATCCTCACGAAAAAGCACACAAGATGGACTATCCACTTCTCCAAAATGATCGCCCGGTGATAAAGATGGAAAATCAGCGTCGACTCCCAAACAGCCCTTATGGGAACTGCACCATCATGCTGAATTAGGGTGGAAAGATTGCACCATTGCAATCCCCTCAGAAAAACATCCAGAAACAACTGCTCGCATGCCCCGAACGGACATCCGATGAAAAAGTTGTGAAACGCTGCACGCAGCTCAAAAGACGGTCGTGGGGCCCGTGCCTCAACTTCGGCATCAATGCCTGAAACCACCCTGGAATGCTCCGCCTCAATTCCAGGGTCCCAACGCCACTAACGGTACTTAAATCGGACGTCGGACGCATCCGCGCCGTCGAAAACAAGAATTCCTGGGAAGCCCGCTTAGCTGCTTTACGCACGTACTGTGCCCCTGAGCCCCTCGTATCAAAAGTTAAAATCCTCGGAACCACCTCAAAAGGTCCGTCTCTTTGTTAGGTCCGCGCTGCCACAGACGGTGCACAAAATGGAAGCCCGTAGCGAAAGCTATGGGTGTGAGAAATTTAAAGGGGCCACTCCCTTGGACCGGACCGGCCCGGTCCGGCCGGTCCGCCCACAGCCGGCCCGTGGCCCGGCTGCGGGTCCAGTTCAGTCTACCCCGGCTAGCTAGCCATAGCCCGCTGCCATCGACTGGCCCTTATGGCCGGTCCCTTTTTTCCCCGCAGCGGCCCGCGTTACGCGGGTCGCGGTCATGCTGCACGGGGCCGCGAGCCTCGCAGCCCCCTCCTCCTTGCCCTACGTCGGAGCCACCCCCCCCCCCCCCCCCCGCAACCCCGCCTCACCGCCGTCCACTGGATCACCGTCCGCAGCCGCCTCTGTCGTGATCGCCCGACGGCCCCAGCTCACCCGGCCAGCGCCGCCTCGCGCCGGACACCCGCATTGCCCGCTGCCCGCCGGATCCCCGCCGACACCATCAATTACCCGCAAACTTCGGGGAACGTCTGCAGAGACATCGTAACTCGGTTTTACGAACCGAAACAATTGATGGAAAGAGAAAAAACCCTACTACGCATTCATATGGGTTGTTCGAAAATCCAACAACAATTCGAGCATATAATTTAGGTTCAAAGGAGGTGCGGGAAAGAAAAATGCAACAAGAGCCTACCTCGTGGGAGTTGCCCGGAACTTCGTCGTCGAACCGCCGCCATGCTGGAGCTGTCTCACCGCAGTGGAGGAGGAGAGGGAGAGGAGTGGTCTTGCTAGGGGGTGGAAATGAGGGAGAGGGTAGGGTGTGGTTTAAGTAGAAAATAAAAATTAATTTAATTAATTTTTTATTAATTACCCACGAAAGGTCCCACCTCTGAAACACTCGACGGGGTCAAGGTTAAGCCTCCCCTAGGGTAAACACCACGTCTCGAGCACAATGGCGGTCTCAAAATTTGATTCCTAGCTTTCTTTTAAAAGTTATAAAGCTGAACGCCCAAAGCCACCAAATTACAAAAACGCCCCTAGGGGCATTTTTCACAGGCGGCCCGCGCCCGCAAAACTTATACCCCTCCTAGGGTAAACGACACGCTTATAACTCAATGGTGCCCTTAGTTTTCCAATCCGAGCCACCTTTTAAGAGAAACTCGTGTTTAACCATTAAAGGAATAAATTAATTAATTAATTTATCCGTTTAACATTCTGAAAGAGAGTGAGGGGTCCAAACATCCCGCGCTGACAAGTTTTATGTTGTTCCTAGGGTAATAACCCAATTTCAGACCCATCTGTACACTAAGATCCCTGATCTGGTGCACTGTTTAGGAGTTATACCATTTATTTGGCGTTTCTAGTGGGAACACACTGAAAATTTAATTCCGGCCACTCCGGGGCTCAGAATCGCACGCCGTCTAAAGGCGCTGCTCTGGAATAAAATCAAGAATATTCCAAAGACCTTCTCAGAAAAAAAATGGATTCTTACATCATTCCCTCCTTCAAGGTTTTCATCCCCAAAAAGAAAAACTATGGAGAAACACACGGTACTAAGCCCACACCTTGCTCTCCCGTACCCAGAATAACTCTCGCACAGCTCTGTGCCACCGCACATAGACCAAAGGATTTGATCGGTTCACGTGAGGTCTTCCCTCACCAATGATATGCATGGAGCATGAACACATCTCCCCAGGTGAGTCACGCAGAAGACGATATGCACCCAAACCAGCTTTTGGGGTTAGGGCAAGGAGGTAGGAAACCTCGCCATCCCTTCTCACGGTCTCAAACAGCCCGAAGGCTCTCGGGGGTAGCTCACCTCCCCGACCGAACCCTTACGTTGCACGCCACGACTGGAATAACCGACCGTACCTGGAATAAGGCCCGATGATTCCCTCATTCAGAACATCCATATGGTGAAACACTAAAGGATATCTGTTCACGTAAGGATCCACAGTCGATGTTTCTCAACCAAGACTCTCTTACATGCTCGGGGAGTGATGGAGTCGACGCCATCGTCTAAAGAGGAAGGTTACACACCTTCCACACTACCAACACAGGGTTACACCCGACTTCCTGTGTCACCCTGGTAACAACCCAAACAAGGAGCAGGGAGAAAATCATTTCACAGGCATAGTCTAAAAATTCTACTGCAAGAAGTAGAAGAGCTATAGAGATTACCTCTTATCAACTCATGCTCTGCAGAATCGTAGACATCCAAAGCCCGCGGTTGTCCGCGGTCGCAACTGTCAGCTCCCAGAGCCTGCCGTGAACCACCTAGTGGTGATGTAAATACCTCGTAAGGTTGTCCTCCACTTCTAGAACCTCCCGCTCCTCTGCTAGAACCACCTCTCTGGGTGCTACTCCAATCAAGGCGCTGCCTCTTCCGCGGTGGTGCACCTGCTACCTGCCCGAATCACTCCGCATGTCTGGTCGGGCAGTCTCGTGCCAGGTAACCTCGCCCATCTCAAGCATAGTACTTACTCTCTGGGCTGCCCTAGTGCCCTCCGGCAACACTGTAGTGTACGACCACGGCCCGGGATCCACTCACGAAAGGGAATCCTCGACTGAGGCCCTGCGCCTTTTCTCCACAGCGGTATACGACCACGTCTCCGAAACCGACAGTGGGAAGGCCACCTGCATCGAGGTCCTATCCTCTGGTGCCTACTAACTATGGCAGACGTCTCGGCTCCATCATGCCCACTGCAACTTCTAACCGCAAAACGTGACAGGAAGCTCTCTGTCACCAATGCCTGCTCTAGCACCTCGGCATAAGTGGAAAAGCCCAAGGGTACTATGTCAGCAAGAATCTCTCTACGGAGACCCTACTCAAACTTCCGTGCTCGGAAGTCGTCGTTATGGAACAAGTCCAGGTAAAAGCGTGCACGGTTTGCGAAACTAGCCGCGTACTCGGCCACCGTTATCCCTCCCTGCTGAAACTACATGAGCTCCTAAGTCCGAAAGGAGCGCAAGAAGGAGGGGCAAAACTCCTCATGGAACAACAACTGAAAGTCACCCCATGAAAGTGACGACTTGTCAAGAAACTGAGTCACCAGACTCCACCAATGCCAAGCTGCTCCACGAAAAAGGGTGGCCACCAAAGCCACTCTCTGATCTGTTGGCGTCTACCCAAGCCTGAAAAGGAGGACCACCGTCTCTAGCCAAACATCTAATGCCTGAGGGTCTGGCTCACCACTGAACCTCAGTGGTCTCTACCGCTGGAACTCACGGAGCGTGCTCAACCTGCGTTCAAAATCAGCCTGCTCTGCTGAAGCTGTCTACTGTTCAACAGGTGGGGGTGGTGCTACCGGCCCACCCGGAGAAAGGGACTCGCATGATGGGTCCTGGACAGTGGCCTCGTAGCTCACAGGGTTGTCGTTACACACCAAAGCTGGTATCCTGGCTGGCTGTCTTCGCGGAGAAATCCTAAATATTATCATGGAGTGTTGCAGTCAGATTAGCATACACGTATATACCAATAACAACAATGGGGAGATGACTCAAGAAAGACATTCAAAGACTCGATCCTATGTCATTCACAAAACAATTTTCCCTACAACAAGTGTCTCAGTATGCGGAATCGATAAGCGGGTTATCAAGGCCCTGGTGAATGGATATGTCGGCCGCCGCACCATCACTAGACTCCCTTGCCTGAGAGCCACTCTCGAGACATGTTAACACTATTTCCCTAAATCCCAACCAATTACCCTTTTAGGGTCGTCCGCACAATGTCCCAAGGAATGAACCACCTCTGATACCACTTTTTCATGACCCGACCCTACCCGACTCGAGCCGCAACTACCCCAAGCCCGTCTCCATAGGCCAGGGGCTGGCGACCAGCACCGAAGGCACAACAACTCCGGGAGTCCTTTGCCTAAGAACCTGTACACACAAATGCAGCACGCTCAATGCAAAAGTGCAGAGTAAAAGAAAGAACAAGCAGAGTAAAAAAGATCAACTACTATATGTATAAACCACAGATGTGCATCGACCACAAAACAGTACAAAGTACAAGCTAAAGAGAAAATAAAAAAACACACGCCCAACCAAAAAAAAAGTGTCACAACCCGGCAATAGGTAAACAAAAAAGAAACAGTTGACGAGTCTCCTTCCTGGAACCCTGCCACGACCACCGTACGCGGTCCAAGCTCCCGAACTCCTAAGATCCTATGAAGTCATGACAAACATTTCTGTCATCTGCAAGGGCACACCAAGTGTGGGCAAAGACCAATAAGGGTTGAGTATAAAAATACTTAGTAGGATACCCCAAATGCTCGAGGGAGCAACAAAATGAGGTACCGGAGGGTGAGTAGTAGAGAAAACAGGAAAAGCAGAGGAGTACAACTGAAAGTGCAGTAAAGAGAAAAGCTCAACCCAAGAAGAGGAAATAAGGTAGACTCATCCAGACACAAAGAGCTGGAAACAATGAGAAGATGAACTTCCCGTTGAGTCTTCACTATCAATAGTAGGAGAGTAGACTCGTCCAACCACGAGAAGCTAGACACGGAAAGCACGTGTCATACCCCACACGTCTTCGCCTCTCCTGGAAGTGGAGAAACCAAACCCAAGAAGTGGGTACCAGAAACAGGGTATATACAAATCTGTATGCTCAACAAGAATCCCAAACAAGATCGTAAGGGGATCTCCATCCCGTAGCTCAGCCCAAGAAAAGAGTGGCCAACAGTCCCAGAAATAACTCATCGATGCCCAGCATCTCGTACGCCTACCCCGAACCGCAAGCCAAGGGGCTCAATCACCGCACCTCGACACTATCCGCTTTGGGCGGCACTGACTCGCCCGCATGGATTTAGATCATGTAACAATAATGCGTCTCAGTGGGGAAAGTTCCCCTTGTACTTGAGAGTTCTAGGGAAAGTCAAACCACACCTCGTCACTGCCCCGTAGTCGAGAGGTCTCCACAAAGTCAAAGTTGTTCCATCACCAACCCGTACAACCAAGGGTCCTACTCCGGTAATCATGGAGGAAAGTCACAGGCTAGCCTAGTAGAAATGACTGAGTCTGTAATGCCGACAGGTGTCCCACTGCCCAGCCATGCTGGAGGGTAATTCATAACCAGATATTGGGTGACCCACTGCCCAACCCTGCTGGAGGGTAAACCCTAATACATCATCAGGTGACCCACTGCCCAGCCCCACTGGAGGGTAGACCTTAATACATCATCAGGAGACCCACTGCCCAGCCCTGCTAGAGGGTAGACCTTGAATAAGTCAACAGGCGACCCACTGCCCAGCCTTGATGGAGGGTAGACCTGGATTAGACGATGGGTGACCCACTGCCCAGCCCTGTTGGAGGGAAGACCCTAAGAGGACGTCGGGTGACCCACTTCCCAGTCTCTACTGGAGGGTAGACCCTAAGAACATCGGGTGACCCACTGCCCAGTCTCTGCTGGAGGGTAAACCCTAGAATTCAGGGAGAAACCAACTGCCCAGCCTTGCTGGAGGGTAAACCCAAAGAAGACGATGAGTAACCCACTGCCCAGCCCCACTGAAGGGTAAAACTCAGAACTGCTCTAGCTATCTCAACTAGAGGGTACACCACTGGCCAACCGAACACATAGTGGGTATCGCGCAACCACCCAAAACCAGAACAACTCACCCAAGGTAATACGTTGTTATCTATAATATCAATCATGTTACACTTATGGGTCACAGGTATTTGTATTGTAATATTCTTTTCCCATAAAAGACTAAAAAATGATATCTTTGTAATCATAAAACGGTTAATGATTGGTTAATAAAAAGACATAAGTGTGAAAAATCACCTAGAGTTGTCACTATTTTATTGTATAATAGGATCTAGAAGAGAAATCATTGTATATTTAAATTATATAAATTTGGGCCATATTTATTATTTAATTAATATCTATTTATTTAATACTTTAGATAATTGAAGGAGTGTCCCCATCACTTATAAAAGGCCACCTCAACAGTACTTATTGGCCTGAGTGCATACTCAAGAGGCAGGTGAATTGAGTTCCAATTAAAATTTCAGTTAAAAATATTTCTATTAAAGTCCCCCTATTTAAGAACAAGTTAAACTGTAGTGAATTTATATAGATTGAAAATTTTCAATTAGTTTCTCAAAGATTGATTAGGTCTCAGTTAATTTAATCAGAAGATTAAATTATCTTTTGAAACTAACTTTCTGGTTCACAAAAAGTATAATCACTTACTAATTTAACTATCAAAGTAACTATAAAACAAATTGTTTTTCAAAGTAATTAGTAGAAGAATATAATATGTAGTATACTTTTGACTTAAACTAAAATGCATAGAAGATATAACCAAGAGGTTCAGTCTCATGGTGAGACTTATTTCTCTCAAACAATTTATATAAATTTGATCCACACCCTGGATCGGGGTAAACAATTGTACAAAGACTGTCTAGGTACTAAGACCTCTACCACAGTTCTACGTGGGAAAACAAATAACAACTCACAGGTTGTCCAGGTCTTACTTGACCTCTACCACTATCCATAGTGGGATACAAGGGAGTTATAGAAATTTTGAGTAAGGATTTAGAAATCCTTCAGCTTAACTCAGGAGATAGTGTGTATATAAAATATACAGAGTACACACACTGATAGAAATGTAAATAAAAGAATCACTAAGAGAGTATACATGAGTTTTAGAAAGCACTAGTTATTTGAATTATAGATATGGACTCTTTTGATTTATCAGAAAGGAATCTGAGTACTTCTCTGGTTTTTGTCTGAAAAACAGAGGGTCATTTTCTTCAAGCTGAGATTGATCAGCTTGATTTCATGAAGAGCTCATGGTAGTTCTTCATTCCGTGACTAAGGTGCGTCTTGTATTCTCTTCTAGAATGAAATGGCTTCGTGTATGTCCAGTGCTCTTCCAGTATGAGTGTCCCCATTATTTTCTGTGTGAATGCACCACTTTACAATGTTATTCAGCCCTTGTTTTTCACACCCTTCACATTTCTTCTTAATTCATGTTCTTCCTGGTCTTTTTCCTTCATTTTTATAGCTTTTATCTATGGTAAAAAGTATGATTACCTTTTTCATGGGTACTAGGTACGGTTCCCTGACATGCCAAAAACTATCATTAAATATCATTAATTTCATTAAAACATCATATATGACTGTTGCATAATAAATAATTAATATTGAGAGTACAGAGTTTGACTGGTTAGTCTTTCATTAGTAGCCTTCTGTTGGTAGATGTGTAACGGTTGACTTTGTGTAGCAGTAATCTTCAATCGGTAGCTCTTTAATCTTGTACTATTAGTTCCTTGTATCGGTAGCTATTACTCTATGTATCAATAGTTCTATATACCAGTGACTCCTTCTATCGGTAGCTCCTGGTCTATCGGTAGCTCTTGGTCTATCGGTAGCTCTTGGTTTATCGGTAGCTCACTTGTATAGGTGGTTGTCTGTATCTATGAACTTGGTATCGTTAACTTGTGTATACCGGTAGACTTGTTCTATCGGTAGCTTCATAGTGGTAGACTTGCTTATATCGGTAACTATGGTGTACTAATAGCTTGTATCAGTAGACTTATGCATACCGGTAGACTTGTTCTATCGGTAGCTCAGCTTCTATAGGTAGCTGTCTGTGTCGGTGGAATTGATCTATCAGTGACATGTGATTACCAGTGGACTTATACATACAGTTAGATCTACGTATCGGTGACCTTAACTTATTGGTGACTATGTCTATTGGTAGACTAAGTACCGGTATTTCTGTGTTAGTAGCTATCAGCATATCAGTGACTTAACACTTGTCTGTTTTATGAAAAACATATCCGATTGAGTTATAATTTCTTCAAAATTCATATAACCATAAAAAAACAATGATTAACATATTTAAAAGATTATTTTAATATGATTGTCAACTTGATAATATAATATCATATATTGAAATAATTAATATATAGATACACATTAGTTGGGATTATCATAGTACGTGAATGCATAATTGGGATTAACTAAACATGTGAGGTCAACAATCTCCCCCTTTTTGATAATCACATATTATTATATTATAATCTCTAAAAAATCAGTAAGGTATCAGAGTATATAGCATTAAATTCAATTGTAGTAGAGAAAACAATATAAGATGATAAATGTGAAATGTATCAGAGGTAGAATAAAATTCAATGGTATCAATGTTACAAGTTACAAAATGCAATAGATAGTAGCTCTCCTCTTCAGTTTTGTTAGATCTCCCCCTTTGTGATTAGAAAAAATTGGGAAACAACAAAGAGAGAAGGAGAAAAATGGGAAAGAAAAGAAAACCATTTGTATTTCATGTTTCAAAAAGGTACAATAAAAACAAAATACAAGGGATTCCTATCGAATATCATATCCACCTATTCAATCCACATCTTCAATGTGAGATTTTCCCTTGGTATCTGGGGAGGATTCAGGCTGTGTGGATGCAGGTGAAGACATAGGAACACCAAAAATGATCACAGGAGGCTGAGCTACTAAAACTGTTCCTGGCCTATGCTGAGTAGCCCTCTGAGTGATCATAGGAGTAAGGCTTCTGATAGCTTGGACTGGAGTCATCTGAACAGGTGAAGTAGTAGAGGTTAGAGGTAGGTAAAGCTGGAAGTACAATCACTGGCCTAGAATCGACATGTAAGAATGTAAAAAATATATTTCTAAAATCCATAATGATTCCTCCTCCTCTCTCCATAGCAGAAAAGAAATCATCCTTGTTCTCCATGAATTTGTCCAAGGCTGGAGTCAACTCTCTGAGCTTGCTGAATTGTTCTCAGAAGGCTTGATTAACAGGAGGTAACTTCAGGTTTTCTAACAGAAGTTTAAAATGGTTATTGAGTTGATACATGGTATAAATCCTTTGGAAATAGTAATCTACCTTGTCTTTCACTTCTTTCCGAGAGGCAGAAGCCTCTCGCATATAGTCCTGAATAATCATCATTATCTCTCTAGTGGTATCTCTAGTAGAAGTTACAACTTTGGTCCGACCAGATGAGTCCATAGAGCCACTGGTTGATGCCGAACCAAGCTCCTCCATCATCACAGCTCAAATCTGATTTAGTTCTATTGAAGTTCTAGAGGTAAGAGAACCAATAGACAAGGTTACTTTTTCCTTTAATTTTCTGGTCAACCCACTAATAATATTTTTCACTTGGGAATCATGGGTGATGACATGATCTTTCATGGAGGTTTTAAATACTTCAGATACTAATACCATCTGGCTCACAATACTTTTTACATGAGCTAAATCTTTATCTGTTTGGGATCTAGAACTCATATAAGATTCTAAAGAGATAACAGATTTCTTTTGAACTTCAACATCCTCTTCCAGTCTTGATACTTGAGTCTGGAATGTTGTAACTTCATACACTGTTTCTGACATAAAGTTTGACTTATTAAAACCGAGAGAGAGTTTAAAATACTTTTCCAAATTGCTCATCTCTTTAACAAAACAGTGCTTTAATTCAGAAATAGAAGCACTAAAAGACTCTTTCAGCTCATCCTTTAAGTATTCAAGGTCAGCCATGGTGATCATATCAGAAGGTGTAACCACAACAGGTTCTCCTTCAGATACTATACTGGCCACTAAGTCATTCAAAATCGATTGAATGGATGAAACCAATTAGGCTTCTATTTTCCTTTTTTCTTCCACAAAACTAATTTTGAGATCAGACTTGAGCCTATCCAGATCATGCGTTCTGACCACATCTTCAGGTAACAACTCAGTTTGAATATCATAATTGATTTTTGGTCTATTGAGGGATGCCTCATTATCAGAATCTGGATAATCCAATCCACAAACCACATAACCTGGGTATTGTGTCCAATCCTCATTTTTAACATCCACCGAAACACTACCAAACCTGGTTGGCTGCTCCCCCTCAATGGGTGAATTCTCTTGTACATCAACAACATTCTCAACAGGTCTCTCTTCTGCAAAATAATCCTCTACAATCAAATCCATTTCTGCACCAGTAGGAGGCTCCTCTAGATTAGGCACATGTCCTTCCATCTCACCCATTACATCCATAACAAGCACAACTAAGCTTCTAATCAATGGAATCAGACTTAAGCAGACAGAATCAGAGGCTTCAGATTCATTCTCTCATTCTTCTACATTCTCATGGGCTGACTAGTCTTCCTAATTAACAGGTGTTTCTTCTTCTAATAAAGATTCCTTTTATGGAGATATTATTTCACCGACAGTACTTGGGGGCAAGTCTGAATCCCTTTTATAAGACATAGAAGTCTCCTCTTCATCAGTCTCATCACTGTACTCAGGTTCTTTTTCATCAGGTCCTAGACCCGGATCCCTCAAATCCTTAGGCCTTAAAGGATGATCCATAGGATTGAATTTATCATATATCTTATTATCATCATTAACCCACTCTCTTCTCCATGGATTTCTAATTATCTTCATGTATTTACTTAATGTGTTTGTGATACAAAAAATATTCCTTACTACCATTGTCTCATCTTGAGACTTAGCTACTCCTTTCACTTTAATCATAACTAAGATCAACTTAGCAATGAATAATTTATTGGTCTTTGATTGTGGCCTGATCATTTCCTCCATTTTATTCATTAGCAGTCTGCACAGATTCACATTCACACAATGTTTCAAAAGATGCAACAGATAGATATCCTGATATCTTAAATTCTAAAATTCCCCTCTCCTTTGAATTAAAACATGCTGAACAAACATGAACAACAATCTGTTCTCTCCATCTATTTCAGTAGCCACCACTTTTCTTTGATTTCCACTACCAGTGAACTCCTCTAAAGCAGTCTCATAATCACATATGTCACTTGTAGGTGGTACAGATTTCGAGAAATATCCAAGAACACCTTCGTGTGGAACATTCTGGCATTCATCCCACTCAATGGATGAAAATGAAATCTCCTTCATTCATAAAATAAATCATTCAGTTCTCATCTTCTTATTTCTCAATGCTTACAAACTCATAGAACTATTTCACCAGCTTCAGATAGTAGGGACCATTGTTGTTTTAAAAGAAATCTACCCACTTCTTATCTTCCAGCACCACTATAACTAACGATTTATTGGACAACAACCATTACATGCATAGCTCTTTTTCAATCACAATAACTCTATTTTGCAAATCAGGGTTTACTGGTCACCTCCCTGACCCTGTTCTACCAATACTGCCACTTTCTTCTATCTTGGTCTTCTTCTTCTTCGCATTCGTCTCATCAATGAAATCTCTGATAGTAGGGAGTTTGGTTTTTTCCATCTCTGGTTTGAGGAAATTAGGGTTTTTGAGAAATTCGGGAGCTAAGGCTTGATGGTAAAGGGTTTGAGGTTCGTTGGATTGAGAAGTAACTGGGACTTTGTTTTTATCATTTAGGATTCATAAAATAAATAATTAAAATAGAATAAATAAAGTATAGACAATACAGATTCTGGAGGTAGATAGAAGATTAAAACAACACATACAACGGTAGGGTATATTAGTGAGAATTCATAATCATTTAGGTTTTACATCGTTGAAGTACATCAGTGAGGTTTCATATCGGTGAGGTACATCAGTGAGGTTTCACATCGTTGAGGTACATCAGTGAGGTTTTACATCGGTGAGGTACATCAGTGAGGTTTATCAGTGTGGTTTATCGGTGAGGATTCACATCGGTGAGGTTTCTACCAGTTAAGGTTAATCATTCCTAACTCATGTCTAATGTAACTTAACCTATCCGAACTTAAAGTTTTGGTGAAAATGTCAGATAATTGATATTCAGTACCTATAAATTCAAGAGTAATATCACCTTTTTGTTAATTATCTCTCAATAAATGTTGCCTTAAATCAATGTGTTTGGTCCTAGAGTGAGATACAGGGTTTTTTGAAATGTTAATTGCACTAGTGTTATCACAGTTAATTGAAACATTCTTAAAATCATATCCATAGTCCAAAAGAGTGTGTTTCATCCATAGAATTTGTGCACAACAACTACCAGCAGCTACATACTCTTCATTGGCAGTGGACAAAGCTACAGAATATTACTTCTTAATACACAAAGATACAAAGGACTTACCTAGAAAATGACATGTTCCATATGTGCTTTTTCTATCCAACTTGTAACCAACAAAGTCAACATTTGATTAACTCATTAATTCAAAAGAATGTCCTTTTGGGTAAAACAAATATAAATTTATAGTGTGTTTAACATACATAAAAATTCTTTTAACAGCAAGTAAATTTGTTTCTTTTGGATTAGATTGAAATCTTCCACACATACATACACTGAACATAATATCTGGTTGACTAGCAGTAAGGTAAAGTAATCTTCCGATCATACCTCTATAATTTGTTTGATCCACTGGTTCCCAGTTTCATCTATATCTAATTTACAGACTGTACTCATAAGAGTGTCATTTTCTTTAATAGTATCCAAACCAAGACGTTTTAAATGATCCTTTGTATATTTTCCTTGATTCAAAATAATACCATTTTAATTTAGAAAAACTTGAAATCCAAGAAAATATTTGAGTTCTCCCATTAAACTCATTTCAAATTCATTTTTCATACTCTTTGAAAAATCAGTACATAAATAATGTTTAGAATATACAAAAATAATGTCATCAACATAGATTTGTACTATCAAAACATCTTTAGAAATTCTTTTAATAAAAAGAGTTGGATCAGAAATCCCTTTAGTAAAACCTTTTTAAATAAGAAAATTTCTAAGTCTATCATACCAAGCTCTTGGAGCTTATTTCAAACAATATAAAGCGTTGGATAGCTTGAAAAATTTATTTCGAAAATGAAGATTATTAAATATAGGCGGTTGTTCAAAAAACATCTTCAATTATAAACCCATTTAAAAAATCACTTTTGACATCCATTTGATATAACTTGAAATTTAGATGAGCAGCATAGGCATGTAAGATCTCGATGGCTTCTAATCAGTCTACAGGTGAAAAGGTTACCTCAAAATCTATACCTTCCTCTTGACTATATCCTTATGCGTCTAGAATTTCTTTGTTTCTAACTATATTTCTAGACACATCTACTTTGTTCCTAAAAACCCATTTAGTGCCTATTTTCAAAGTGTCCTTAGGTCTGTCAACTAATTCCCAGACTTTTTTTCATTCAAATTGATTTTACTCTTCTTGCATCGGCATTACAGAAAATTCATCATTTATTGCATCATTGATATTTTTAGGTTCTAGCTGTGAAGGAAAGGCTTGATGTTCAACCTAGTTTCTTAGAGAATCTCTAGTCTATGTCCCTCTATCAATATTACCAACAACATCATCCAAATGACTATTCTTTAGAATCCTAGTTGATCTAGTAAAGGCAGGGCTATAAATTTCAGCCTCTTCTCTATGTTTGGGTTCTATAGAAGCAGATTCAATAATATGTCTAGAACAGGGTGTTTTTATAGAAGGTTCTTTAGTTTTATCATTAAGGACCAGAACAGTCAAATATTCTTAAAAATTATCAATGGAAGATTTAGGTTCATGGGAATCGGTTTCATCAATATTTATGTGAAAAGATTCTTCCACACATTTGGTTCTTTTGTTAAAGACTCTATAGGCTTTTCTAGTTAAAGAATAACTAAGAAAAATTCCTTCATCAGTTTTAGAAGCAAACTTGTCAATATTATCCTTTGTATTGAGAATAAAAACTTTGTATCCAAAAAATCTGAAGTAATTAACCTTAGGTTTCCTATTATCCCACAATTCATAAGGGGTATTCTTTAGAACAGGTCTTATTAAGACTCTATTAATAATATAGAAAGCTGTATTTATAACTTCATACCAAAAGTAAACTGGTAGGTCATACTCATTAATCATGGTTCTTGCAATCTCTTGAAGGGTTCTATTTCTTCTTTCTACTACACCATTCCGTTGAGGTGTCCTAGGGGCATAGAATTTGTGACTATATCCATTGTGTGAGTAATAAGATTCAAACTCATGATTTTCGAACTCACGACCTTGGTCACTTCTCTAAGTTTTAATCTTATATCGACTAAGGTTTTCTACAGACTTGGAATACTTAATAAAGTAATAACAATCTTCACTTTTGTAAGCTAGGAATTATACCCAAGTGTATCTAGAGAAGTCGTCTACTAAGACATAGACATAGTTTTTCCCATTTAAACTTGAAACTCTAGAAGGTCCAAACAATTCCACGTGAACCAACTCGAGAGGTTTAGAGGTTGAAACTTATTTCTTTGATTTAAAAGAAACTTTATGTTAGTTTCCCTTTTGACAGGGATTACAAACTTTGTTAGCTGGGAATTCAAGCTTAGGTAAGTCACTAACTAACTTCTTCTTAGTCAGTTTTCTAAGTGATTGAATGTTTTAGGGTCCTAATATTCTCTGCCAAAGCCAAGATTCTTTATGAAAAAAATTTAAACAAGTATCATTTTTCTTAGATAAAGAATTCAAATCAACTGCATAAATATTTTCATTTCTCAAAGTAGAAAATACTAAAACAATTTTATAGTTAAAAACATTACAAGAATAATTTTAAAATTTAACATTAAAACCATCATCAAACAACTGAGAAATACTCAACAGATTATACTTAAGTCCATCAAAAAATAAAACTTTTGAAATTAAAACTGAATCGGTGTTACCAATCTGGCCTAGGCCGATGATCTTTCCTTTATAATTATCACCAAAGGTGACATGGCCTCCATCATCTTTGATTATGCACTTAAAGAATTAGTACTCCCTAGTCATATTCCTTTAACATCTAATGTCCAAGTACCATACCTTTTTGTGATAACTCTTCAAGCAAGTCTCCTACAAAAAATGTTTAAATAGAAAATGATTTTGGTACCAAAATTTTTTTGGGTCCAGACAGGTTAGCAATAAAAGTTTTAGGTACCCAAATTTGTTTTATGGGTCTCAAATAATTTATAGAATCAATAGAATTTGAAATATAAACATCATTTGTTCTATAACCATATGAATAACTAGTTGAAGCATACAAATTTTCAGAACTAGAACTAGCAGCATTTTTTCTAGATTTAAAAATAAATCTAGTTTTAGTAAACTATCTCTGTCCATGTTGATAGCCTATTACAATGGTATATTTTTGTGCCACATGTTTTTCTAACATTTTTGTAAGTGTATATTTTCCATTAATGAATTTTTATAAGTCCATATTTAATTTCTCATTAGACAAATTCAGTTCACTATTTTCCTTAAGTAATTGATCATTCCTTTCCTTTTATATATCAAGGGAATATTTAACAGAGCTGGTCAAAGCATGATATTTCTTCAAGGTTTTATACTTGTCCTTCAATTCATTATATGTCTCCTCTAGAATATTAAAATATTCAAATAAATCTTCACTATACATATTATCAGATTCAGAATCAGAATCAACCCCAGAATAATATAAATTTAAAGTAGGAGTGTCCAGCATTACCTTAGATGTGTTTGTCATAAAACACATGTTAGCCTTGTGAGAGTCTACATCCTTAGCAGAATCAGAATCACTTGAAGTGTCTTCAGAAGCACTCCAAGTTTCTTTCATTTCCTTCTTGTATTTAGTGTCCTTGAATTCATGTTTCTTCGTGAATTTCAATTTTGGATAGTCTGATTTCACATGTCCTTTCCTTTTGCACTCATAGCAGACAATCTCATCACTCTTATTAGGATTTTTCCAGTCCTTCTTCCAATTACCTATGTTATCATATTTTTCATTGTAGTTTTATTTTTTGAAAAATTTCTTCTTCCTGTAGAACTTCTTAAATCTTTTGGATATCTGAGCCATTTCAGTATCACTGTCAGAATATGAACTTTCACATGTTAAGCTTTCAGTAGGTATTTGACCTTTCTCATTTTCCTTTCCCCTCGAGGCAATAGACTTAAAAGCCACTGACTTTCTTTTTGGTTCATCATCTTCTTCCTTATTTACTTTATGCTCTTCCTCATACATCATAAGCTTAAAAATTAGTTCTTTAACAGGCAGTGTGCTGATGTCACATGATTCACTAATGGAAATAGATGTGCCTCTCCATCTTTCTGGCATGCATCTTAATATTATCAGGATGTGTTATTTTGTAGGAACAACTTTACCAAGAGAGCTCATAGTGTTGACAATATCATTGAACCTGAGATACATATCAAAAATCTGTTCATTAGGATTCATTTTAAAATTATCATATTTAATAATATAGGAATTTAGCCTCATTTCTTTAACATTGGTTGTTCTCTCATGGTAAATAGCCAAAGTGTCCCAAATTTCATAAGCATTTTTACAAGCAGATATGCGATTGAATTCTTCATATCCTAAAGCACAATACAAGGCATTCATTGATTTATAGTTATTAGTGTAAGATGTTTTAGTAGGTTCATCCCAAGTAGTTCTTTCAGATTTTGGAATATTATATAGAGTTTTTATATTAGTCTAGATATCAAATCCCATACTTTAAAAATGATTTTTCTTTTGATGCTTCCACTGGGAATAGTTTGTACCATTAAAGAACGGTGGCTGGTTGGTAGCAGCACCTTCCAGTATATTGTCCATATATAGTGTTTAGAAAAAATATTTAAAGATATAAAATTTAGAACTAATATAAATTTAGGATCATTGAGATACAACTAAAATCACAGTAGAAAAATAGAGTGTTTCGAAAACATTTAATAATAAATAATCCTCTGATAAAAAATGTTGGTCGGAGTGGATACTCAAGAGGGGGTGGGGTGAATTGAGTTCCAATTAAAATTTATGTTAAAAATATTTCTATTAAAGTCACCCTATTTAAGAACAAGTTAAACTATAGTGAATCTATATAGATTGTAAAAGTTCAATTAGTTTCTCAAAGATTGATTAGGTCTCAGTTAATTTAATCAGAAGATTAAATTAACTTTTGAATCCAACTTACTGCTTCATAATAAGTATAAAAACTTTCTAATTTAACTGTCAAAGTAACCATAAAACAAATTGTATTTAAAAGTAATTAGCAGTGGAATATAATATATAGTATACTTTAGACTTAAACTAAAATTCACAACATATATAACCAAGAGGTTCAGTCTCAAGCCGAGACATAGTCCACTCAAACAATTTATATAAATTTGATCCACACCCTGGATTGGGGTAAACAATAGTGAAAATACTATTGAGGTACTAATACCTATAACATAGTTCTACGTGGGAAAAAAACAACAACTCACAGGCTTTCCAGGTCATACTTGGCCTCTACCACTGTCCACAGTGGGATACAAGGGAGTTATAGAAGGTTTGAGTAAGGATTTAGAAATCCTTCATCTTAACTCAGGAGATAGTTTGTATATAAAATATACAGAGTACACACACTTATCTAAATGTAAATAAAAGAATCACTAAGAGAGTAGATATGAGTTTTAGAAAGCTCTAGTGATTTGAAGTGCAGCTCTGGACTCTTTTGATTTATCAGAAATTCTTCTGAGTCCTCTGGTTTTTTATTAAAATAGAGGGTCATTTTCTTCAAGGTGAGTTTGATCCGCTTGAGTTCATGAAGAGCTCTGGTAGTTCTTCACTCCTTGACTAAGGTGCAACTTATGTTCTCCTCTAGAATGAAATGGCTTCGTGTATGTCCAGTGCTCTTCCAGTATGAGTGTAACCATTATTTTCTGTTGAATGAACCACATTCCAATGCTATTCAGCCCTTGATTTTTCACACCCTTCACGTGCCTTATTAATTTATATTCTTCCCAGTCTTTGTCCTTCCTTTTATAGCTTTCAGATCTGGTAAAAAGAATGATTACCTTTATCATGGGTACTAGGTAAGATTCCTTGACATGCCAACAAATATCATTAAATATCATTAATTGTGTTAAAAACATCATATATGGCCATTTCATAATAAATAAATAATATTGAGAGTATATATTTTGACTGGTTAGTCTTTCATTAGTAGCCTTCTATTGGTAGATGTGTAATGGTGGACTTTGTGTAGCAGTAACCTTCTATCGGTAGCTCTTTGATCTTGTACTGGTATCTCCCTGTATCGGTAGATGTTACTCTGTGTATCAGTAGTTCTATGTACCAGTGACTCCTTCTATCAGTAGCTCCTAGTCTATCAGTAGCTCTTGGTCTATCGGTATCTCTTTGTCTATCAGTAGCTCGCTTGTATCGGTGGATATCTGTATCTGTGAACTTTGTATCAGAAACTTGTGCATACTGGTAGACTTGTTCTCTCGGTTTCTCTTCTTTGTATCGGTAGCTTCATAGTGGTAGAATTGCTTATATCGGTAACTCTGGTGTACCAGTATCTTGTATCAGTAGACTTATGCATACCGGTAGACTTGTTCTATCGGTAGCACAACTTCTATCGGTAGCTATCAGTATCGGTGGACTTGATCTATTAGTGACAGGTGGTTACTGGTGGAATTATACATATTGGTAGCTCTGTGTATCGATGACCTTAGATTATCGGTGACTATGTCTATCAGTAGACTATGTACCGGTAGATCTGTGTTAGTATCTATAAGCATATCAGTGACTTAACACTTATCTGTTTTATGCAAAACATATCTGATTGAGGTACAATTTCTTCAAAATTCATATAACCATATAAAAATATTTATTAACACATTTCAAAGATTATTTTAATATCATTATCAACTTGATAATAGAATATCATATATTGAAATAATTAATATATAGATACACATTATTTGGGATTATCACAGTATGTGAAAGAATAATTGGGATTATCAAAACTTGTGAGGTCAACAGTACTCTTCCTCACAAATTTTATAAAATATATTTTAGAAAATAAATTTCCAAATACCTTAAAATAATATTCCAATTTTCTAAAGGTACCAGTATCACTAAAAACCCAATCTGAAAAGTCATATGGTGTAAGACAAATTAGTTATCTTATGAGATGGTATATGCACTACCCAGCTTATTTGAAGTTTCGATAATCTTATACCTTCTTAAAATATTATGAAAACATGATGATATAATAAAATCCATATTTAGAAAATACAAAAAAAAATTATTACTATATTAAAACCATTTTAATCTCCTTTTCAGTAAAATTTGGAATGAAGACATCATTCCTATGTACGTGTAGACTATAACCCCTAAAAAGTGTTGGGTTCTGTTTTCCAGCACTACCTCTCATTGATTTTCATAATGATACAGTTAATGTATATGTATGATATTATTAATATAATTATAATTATTGGAATATAATATATCTTCTCTTATCCTAACTTTCAAACAATTAATAAATGATAACATTGTTCGTACGTTTGTGTGGATTATTACATCCAGGAAGCGATGTGATTCATTTTATTTGTATGCCTGAAATGGATGGTCAAAAAATTATATTTAATGAAAAATATTGATATCTATGTCAGTATTATTTTTCATAAGGTTATGAAACAATTACCTATTTGACCTCTTTTAGCATACCAAATTGGTATAGTAACTATGAACCGAACATCCTAAAAACACATGATTCATACATAACCATTTATTCAATTAAATATGTTATTTAGTATAATGATAAAAATGGTCTAATTATAAGTTAATAAACCTATAATATCTTTTGAAAATTTAAATAATTGATATAATTTAACTAAACATGAGTTAATGGACATATACACACTGTAATGACTTGAGGTAAAGGGTTTATTAACTCAATTTACATTTAGTTGGCAATAAATATACTTAATTATCTCTATTATTCCCTAATTATTTGTCAAAATAAATCTTAAATTTTATTTTTATTTCACTATTTTTATAATGTTTACACATAAAAACATAATTCATTAATTCTAACCTTAATGATATGATCATTGTAAATTTATTCATATCAATATTTATTATTTCATAAAAATCTTATAATATAACTGTCCATCCTATTGTAAGATATATTTTTCTTCATATTGACATAGTATATAATTAGTTAATGTTGATAATTATATTTAATGTACCTTTTTTGTTCTCTCTTACATTATATATTGATTCAAATGTCCTAATTGTTTCATGTGTTTTCATTCTCTCAATTTCAATTATCTGAGAAATAATTCATGTTATACATCATGTTTTATTTTTAATGGTGATAATACAACACAATTAATTAATTTTAAATTATTACATCACATAATTAAAGGGAATTATAGACCAGGATAATATTTTTTCATTCAATGAAATTTGATTCAAAAAATTACAGAGAAGTAAAGGATTTATGTTACAATCTAATTTATTTGTTGGGATTGATTTGTTAATGTTTTAATTGGGGGAAATTATATGGTCATATTTTTTAAAAAAAAACTATATTCTATTGCATTTTTCATTATATGTTGTTATATTATTTTCATACATTTCACACTCTTAAGTACCTAAAATGATCAAGAAATGATTATTAATGGAAATATGGTCACTTTTCTCTTTTTTTGATGAATATTTTCTTCTATGTACATAAATTTCAATATTGTTTTATAAAATAACACAACTATACCTAAATTATTTTTAAAATATTATCTTTACTATAATTTAACTAAATTACAAATTTATGAAAAGGAATCATTCTATATTTCTTTTCAAAAAAGTAATTTTTTTACTTTGAAGAAAAGTGTGAATGGAATGTTTTCTTCTAACAAATAAAACAAAAACTTATTTTCCGAACATCATAGTAATAATTTTCATTAAATCTATCATAAAAAATTATCAATAATTTTTTCAAAAAAAATAATTTTATAATTTGTTTGTGATTTTCTAGTTTTCATGTTACAGAAAGAAATTTTTAGTTTCCCAAATTTTCATCAAAATGTTTTAAATTTTATTTTAATGGTCTTGAAAACTATGTAAACATCCTTTTATGACAAATATACATCACTAGAAATATTATATTATGATTCCATCCATATTATTACTCTATATGGATTTTCATAATTATTTTAAAGTTATTTTATTAAATCCTATATCATTTCCACTTGTAAATAAAATAAAAAAGGGATGTAGATGTTTTTTATGATTGATTATGAAAATGAAAGAATCAATTTATTTCATTAATGTATGGAACATGGAAATTATTATAGGTGATGATTGAAACTAGTACATCTTATATAATGGGTGATCTAGATACCTATTATAAGATTATTGATCCTGATATTTCTTATAAAAAATTTAATACCAATATATCACTGAGGTGATGTTTCTTATCATCAATGGAAAGAATGACGGAGTTAATTGATTAGTTTTATCTATATAGACAACTAGGCTCTAGTATTTTCTAACATGAGTGAATAAAAATGATAAAGATAATGTTCCATGATACCAAAGAAATTTCTCTATGGTTTCTAGGAGTTTTTAAGGGTTCCTTAAATAAATACTGACATCACATCGCTGATAATTATAGACATATATAACTATGGTCTTAAATTATATCATTATGTTGTGACTCTTGATTTATGATCCAGAATATTATTTGTATGAATTATCTTATTTTATGATCATGTACATTGATTATTTCATTACACCATTACACTTATCTTGTGCTTACTAATGACATTTAATTATTAATTCTTATATTTATACTTATTCTTTGTTTGAACTCAGCCTTCTTATGTGTTTAATTTTTCTATATTATGAAGAATAATATCAAATTTTTCATCTCTATATAGGTTGATTATGAAAAATATTTATGGGATATGTCGAACACCTAATGTGAAATAAGAAAATTGGGGAATGGTGTGAAATATTCTAACATGAAGACATTGTAATTGTTATGTAAGATTTTTTCATAATTATATATCTTAATAAACATATTTTTTCCTTTGGAATGTAAGAAATTTAATATTTCTATTTAATTTTGTATATATATTCTTTCTAATATTGGAACATGTTTATCAGTATCATATCTAGTAATGTAAATATTGATGTTTTAGCATTAGAACCGAAGCATCTATGTTTGGGGTTCTTATTGATGGTATTAGAGATGGGTTTATATGAATTTTGATATTAGTATTTTTAAATGTAAATTTAACTAAATTTATAGGGATATAATCAATATTTTATAATGTATATTATGATCATAAGTTCAACAACATAGAAATTCATTTTTATGATTTCAGTGATACTATTTGAAGGAGATAAATGATTTTTTGGAGATGTTTTATTGGATTGAGGTATACATAACCCATATGTTTCATATAGATGACTCTAAAAAAATATTATTAAATTTTTTGGGATGTAAGAGGAAAGATATACGAAATCCTTAGAGGTTAAACCATTATTCAACATTATGTTTTTGACATTAATTTGGATTTATGGTTTTTTAATTCTAGAATAATCAATGTTTAATGAGTGGAATTATTATTTAATTTTATTTATTTGTGAATTATTTCATCATATAATTGTTCATTCATTTTGGGTATTATATTGTTTTTTAAAACTATATTTTCTTTGGTAAATATACGACGGAAATATATTCATCCTTACATATACCTCATAGTTAATTTGATGTTGATTATATTTCTCAATACGTTAAACTATAAAATTGGAAAAATGGGGAAATTTATTGAAAAAATGCAATAAAATGAAGGAATATTGTCTCTGGATTTGTATAAAATAATGTATTTAAATTTAATTATGTTCTCAATACAGTATTCACTATCACTTTCCATCATTTCAAAATTAATTTCCTCCTCTATATCCTTCCTTTAAGCTCCCACTAAGGTAATCCTGTTTAGGATCACCGTTATTTGTTATTCTAGATCTAATTTCTATTCAATATTTCCTATTTTTAAAGGATTTTATATTATAAATGTATATGATCAAGGTTTTCAAATATTTTAGTTTCCTAGATAATAAATTTTCCACATTCATGATCAAATGTTTTATCCTAAAATCCATGAAATTGGTTTTTTATATGTTTTAAATCTTTATATTCGGTAATTTAATAATAATTTGAGGAAAAAACTACTTGGGGGTATAATGTAAAATCACTACAATTTATATAAAATCTAATATTATTTTTTTGATTTGAAACTCTTTTTCCTAAAAAATTTCAATTCAGTTTTACACATTTATCAAAAAAATTGAATAGTCCTATATATAACGATAAAATATTAAATTATAAATTATATATTTTAAATATGTAGGTTTACATATAGTAAATGTTTTTTTCTATCTATGAACCTTATGAACAATAATACTGGTAAATATTTTTCTCTATGGGGAGTAAAAAAAATTAATTAATGTTAAAAACTATGTGATATAGCCTTCAAATATACAAAAAACAAGTATTTATTTTATTTTATATGTTTTATTCAACCATAACCATCCATGGTTCAAAATGAGGTAATTTATTTTCATGTTCCTTTAATATATACATTAATAATATTTTAAATAAATAATAAAAACAAAATGTCACTTATTATTTCAATGGGTTAAATGATTTTCCATAAGTATAAAAAGATATTATATCCAACTATAAATGTTTTTTTAAATATAATATAATTTAATTATTAAGGTAATTTATTTCTACTTTTAATTTATGGAAATAAATTATTAAATTATTACACAACGCAGACACAGTTCTTTTAAAATAGTTGAGAAATCAAGTAAATTATTTTAAAAAATCTAAATATAATATATTGTCGGTGAGTAAATGGGACACACAAATTATGTAGATAAATGTATAAAATTAGTTATTTTTTAAAATTTCATATTATAATTCCATTAATTTATTTATTCTATTTAATGAGTACAATGTTAATAGTGGAAAAATGACTATAATGATATAATATATTAATTAATATTTTATTAAATGATTCTAAATTCATAAAAATATATTGAATTTGACAAAATGAATGGTATGTATTCCATAATATCTTCCATGGTCCAATTATGGATCACTTTTCCTTATATTAAGATGTTCATTCCCCCTAAAGAGTAAAAATGATATTATATGATGGTAATCATCAAAAGGATTAATTAAGGGTTATAAATAATAGAAGATGGTTAAAACATCATCAAAACATGTAAAAATTTATTTTATAAGATTATATGTCATCACCCGCCTTCACCAAGATGAGAGAAGGGACATCAGGTTCCCAGACCCTTCATTCTTCAAGTTGAAGGAGAGATGACGACCCTCGATACCCGCCTTCAATAGGTCTCAGAGTGTTGACTAGCTCCAAGATTATATAATCACACATAAGATGGAAGGCATTACCCTTTTTATATAATAGGACTGGGAGATAAGATAGTAATTCCAAACAACAACAAAGGTGGAATTATAAGTAAATCCAAATAAAACCATTCTCATATGCATGTTTCAAAAGTAATGCTACAAAAGTGCATGAAACCCCAAAAGAAAGTACCATGGAAAAGAAAAAAGCAACAGAAACCGTCCCAACGTACGAACTTGTACGATCCTGCATGTTCCCTAAAGTCCTCCTAGAAACCTGAAAGCAGTTTTATGTACGTCGGGTGAGCATACAAGTATACTCAGTAAGGAAAACCAAAATCTCTCATGCACAAGTGGGGAGGCATCCTAATGCCCCGTGAGAAAAGAGATAAATGAAACACCTATAAAATAAAACTGCCCACCCAATCCTCACCAAGTCACACTCCCCAAATAATGAAAGTCAAGTGATATATGAGTAATAACACATCGAAGTTTGGGTACACTGCACAACTTTTCCACTGGTTATTGAAGACATCATACGCATCGAACCTCTCCCAACATTCTCACTGCAGTCCCACTTCCATACCCCACCCGCACACACCTGGTCCATCACCACACATACCACCATCAAACACTTGGGCTATATCAACCATACGTAACCACACCCGTAAACACATGGGCCATAACAACCACTTCCATTCCCGAAGACACCTGTGCCTCATCCCGAAGACACTTGGGAAACAACCTGCCCGCACACACTTGGGCCAACCACCACAACTAACCTTCCTGAAGAATCATTGGCTATAATGGACCTTAGGCCATCACATCCTGCCCGATGAGTCTTGGGGTGTTCAAGAAAGGGATCAAAAAAAGAGATAACAACCAGCCACTCATAGGAGTGTGGGGAAAACACCCTCCCCCATGAAATGGGGGTGTTCGGCATGAAGTGCTCAACATGGGTGGGGTGAAAATAAGAAACATAAAAACTACAATTATATGTATAGTTAAAAAAGAAATCATCCCAACCTATGGGTTCCAAAACTACCAATGCACAAACACCCTCATAAATATTCATTCATAAAAGGGAACACCACTCACAGCCTAGTCACAACTCATTCCTAGAACAAATTCCCCATTGAACCCATTCTTGATTTCATGTTCATGTGATTCCATTTAAGTAAATTATGCATTACTAGGAAACTAATAGACATAATCACAAGTTGTGTAAAGGAAAAAAGTCAAACAACACTTAAGCATTCACACTCGGTCCTCTTGTAAAGTTACAACAAAGGGATTTGTGAGATCCCTCAAAGTACTAGAACCAAACCAAGCCCCCAAGATATATCCCTACATGGCATCAGATCCACAACCAACAACCGTATAACAACAGAGGATCCCATTCTCATAAATATAACCCCATAAGCATCAAATAGAACAAACAGACATACCACCATGACAAAGCAAGGAAGTTTCCATACTCATGTTCATTATTCATTAAGTTTCTTCTTTCTATTTGGTTAACCGGGGTGATCACACAAGGATTTTTTTTCACTGGGCATCCATTTAATTAGCCGAGTTTAAGTGATTAACCAATATTCATGTTACATTCATTCAATCACATGAATATCCAGAAAAATAGTGGTCCATTAGTGCACAAGAAAAGACTCCCAACGATAATGATTTTCAATGGACATAAGACTGTACAATTCACAACACATAATCAAGGATAAAGAGTACAGTAGAAACATCTATAACACCGCCCCTTCATTCTTTAAAATTCCATGTTTTATCTTCATTAATATTTGGTTTAATCCATACCCATAGAAACAATATATTACCCACCCCGCATGATACAGAGTAAAGAGAGACGAAGGAAAACCCTACCATGATTGATTAGGGATCGACATTTTAACTATGTGCGCCATGAATTGGGGATGCACGACTTGAAGGGGAGGAGCTCCGGGGATTTCAATGATGAGTAGGGAAGCTCAAGCACAGGTGCTCCACTTTCCTCGGGAAGGGGGTGGAATAAAAACTTACAAGGAAGGAAAAATGAGACCAACCAATAAGAATAAGCAAGAAATTCTAGCATGGTATAAAGATGAGATCCTATTGTTACGGGATAGTGAATTTTAAACGGATTTAAAGTCAAATCGTGGATTTCCACACGGTTGGGCAGTTATGGATGATGGAATAAATTGTAATTTAAGAATTCTCATCGAAGAGGTGGCCTTAATAGCTATGAGTTTAAATGGTTTCCCTTAAATCGCACAATAGGGGCAGAACTGGAGGTATTGAGAAAGGGTGTGACACTTAAGAAAATCCACACGTTTTGGTGAGTTAATGGTCATCCAGATCATAAGGGATTTTAGATAATATTTATGGGCTCTAAATGGATTTTAATGGGGGTTATTAAATCATTTTTACACTAAATATACTTTGTAGGAGTGGAAAAAAGTCGGGAACTGGAAAAAAGATTGATGACTGCTCAGCAAGGACAGAGTGTCATCGTCACGGTGTCACCCACACAGTGCCACCGTCATGGTGCCACCATCATGGTGTCACCCTCATGGTGCCACCGTCACTTTGTTGCCCACACGGTTCAACCCTCACAGTTCCCCTATCACGGTGTCACCCAAAAGGTGACACCATCACGATGCCACAGTCATAGTGTCACCCTTATGGTGCCATCGTTTAGGTGTGAGACCGTGGCCAGTGCCACCGTTTTGGTGGAACCGTTTGATGGAACCGTTTTTTGGAAAAGTATTGGTCCAGGAGGGTCCGGGCTGTTACATAAATTACCTCTCAAACCATTCTCGTCCTTGAGAATCAAAACTAGACTAGAAGAAAAGTGGGGAGGTCTGACCAAACACCTCAAAATATACCTCTCAGGAGTTAACCTCATCCATATTTCAAATGACTATGGATACACTACCGCTCCTCTTTCCCCAAGTAAGCACACAATCATTCAAGGTTAAAATCGTCTAGTCATTTGGATTAAGGAGTTTTCTTCCTCCATGTCAAGATACTATCCACTTTGGATGGAACTGACTCACTCGCATGGGTTTAATCACATATACCTTAATGTGTCTTGATATGGGATCCGGTCCTCCCCTCCCCACAGTCAGGACTCCACACACATTTAAAGATCAAGGGAAACAACACATTCCATTGTTAACAAGGTAAAAACGCTTCATCATGAACAAGTATATAAAATAAAATAGAATAGACCTAAAAATAGATCTGGGTAATGGGTACACATCTCTGCATCCTGCTCCCAGGTACTCTCTTTGAGCCCACCATGCCTTCATAACACAGGAACCAAAGGTATGGTTCATCCACGGAGCACCTTCTTCTCGCGATCCTTGATCCTAACTGGTCTTTCTATAAATGTTACGTCGGCCTCAATATCCATCTTTCCCCAGTCAAGGTTGTGTGAATCGTTGTGTAGATACCATCGGAGCTGAGACACATGGAAGACATCATGCAGTCTCAGTAGCAGAGGTGGTAGCGCTAGCTGATAAGCCACCTCATTGACCCACCGTAGCACTTCAAATGGTCTAACGAACCTGGGAGAAAGCTTACTCCCCCTGCCAAACCTCCATTACCCATGTCTAGGGAAGACCATCAAGAACACGTGGTCCGTGACCTAGAATCCAAGGATCTCCTCCTATTATCATCATATGAATTTTTCCAGTCCTTGGCTGCCTTCATCCTCTCCAATATAAGTTGAACCTTGTCTGTTGTTCTCTACACTACCTATGGGGTAAGAACACCTACCTTCATAACCTTTGTCCAGCACATGGGTGAGCGACATGGCCTCCCGTACAAAGCTTCAAACGGATCTAGGATAATTGTAGAGTGATAGTTATTATTGTAGGAAAACTCTACCAAAGGCAATTGTCACACCCACGATCCCCCAAATTCCAACACACATGCCTGTAGAATATCCTCTATCTTCTGGATGGTGAATTCTATTTTCCCATCTATATGGGGGTGGAAAGCAGTGTTAAGGCATAGCTGGGTTCCAGAAGCATGTTGCAGTCCCTTCTAGACCCGTGAGTTAAATCGGGAATCTCGATTGGAGACCATGGACCTCGGAACCCTATGCAACCGCACCACCTCATCCACATACCTCTGTGCTAGGTAATCCACCAAAATAGACTCCTTGATCTCAAGGAAGTGAGCTGTTTTTGTCAGTCCGTCCACCACTACCCAGATAGCATCGCAACCCCCTTGAACTCTGGGTAGTTCAGTGACGAAATCCATCAAGATGTCGTCCCCCTTCCACTCAGGGACATATAAAGGTTGTAACAGAACTCCTAGAACATGGTGTTTGGCCTTCAAATACTAACAAACCAGGCACATTGGTACTAACTCTCCCACTATCCGCTTTACCCCAGGCCACCAAAACTGACCCCTCTGACCCCGATACATCTTGGAGACTCCTGGGTTCACCGTTAGGGGTGAGCTGTGGAACTCACCAAGAACACTCTCATGAATTCCCACAGGGATGAAAAACTTACCATGAAACAGTATTCGATTGTTCCCATCTTCCGACCACCCTTTCGGATCATTTCCTTGGTTAACCTGATCATGCATCACTTTAGTCACTAAGTCTCCCCACTGAGACTCCTCTACCTGCCGTGACAGAGAGGAATTCACTTTCATCTGAAACAGGAAACCTCTACCACCATCCATCCTTGCATCTAGGTGTAAGGCAGCGAACTTTCCATCACCTTCCAAGAATCTTCCAACTCTCAAACATCATCCTTCCGCGACTTCCTGCTCAAGGCATCGGCCACAACATTCCCCTTTCTTATGGTATATGAGATTTCGATGCTGTAGTCTTGGAGGAACTCCATCCACCTTCATTTCCACAAATTCAGTTCCCGCTGGGAGAAGATATAATTCATGTTCTTGGGATCCGTAAAGACCATGAAGTGCTCCCTGACGAGGTAATGTAGCCACAACTTTAGTGCGAACACAACTGCCACAAGCTCCATATCATGGGTGTCATAGTTACGCTCATGGGGACATAACTGTCTACACCTATAAGAGATCACCCCTTGTTGTTGCATCAGCACACACCTGAGGCCTTGTCATGAAGCATCACAGAAAACCTCATACACTACCCCTTCTTCTTGAAACCTCACCACTAGGGAACTAACCAACGTCCCCTTCAGATAGATGAAGGCTACCTCGCACTGCCCATTCCACACGAAAGCTTGGTCCTTCTTGGTCAAGGTTGTCAAAGGTGATGCCACTCTGGAGAAGTTGATCACGAACCTCTGGTAGTAACCTTCCAAACATAGGAAACTACTAACTTTTGCCACCATCTTGGGTGCTTCCAAAGAAACAATCAAGTCGACCTTTGATGGGTCCATCGTTATTCCCTACTCAGACATCACGTGTCTAAGGAAGTGCACTTCTCGCATCCAGAACATGTACTTAGGAAATTTCCCATGGAGTTAAATCTGTCGGAGGACCTCTAAAGCCGTTATTAGATGCTCATCGTGATCCCCTTCTAATCTCGAGTAGATCAGGATGTCATCAATAAAATTGACTACGAACTGGTCCAGTTATTCTTGGAAAATAGAGTAAATGAGCCCCATGAACACATTTGGAGCATTCGTAATGCCGAATAAAATGACCATAATCTCAAATTGCACATATCTCTGCCTAAAGGTAGTCTTCGAGATGTCATCCTCTTTCACCCTCAATAGGTGATATACTGACCATAGTTTGATCTTGGAGAACCATCCTACCACTTTTAACTAGTTGAAAATGTTGTCTTTTCTCGAGAGAGGCTAACGGTTCGTAACCATTACCTAGTTCAGTCTCCAGTAGTCTATGTATAGTCTGAGACCACCATCTTCCTTCTTCATGAATAAGACTGAAGCACCCCATGGTGACACACTTGGTTGAACAAAACCCTTCTTCATCAGATTGTCAATCTGGATCCACAACTCCCACAACTCCTAAGGCGCCATCTTGTAGGGAGCCATTGAAATCAGATGGGCACTAGGTTGCAAGTCTATCTCAAACTCAACATCACATCGAGGGGGTAGTGTCACCAACTATCCAAGGAAGACATCCATGAACTCACTAAAGATCCCCGGGAATTCCACCATCTTTGTATCTGCCAACTCTAATAATAGTTATACTAATAAAGAAAAGGAGGGTCTCCACTTTCCGGTTACCTTTCTAATAACCCCGCTTGCCAATGAAAGTCACACGTCGACCACCCAAGTCTGAAAACATGATCCTTCATCGGAAGCAGTATATAATGGCACATAAAGAGAACAACCATTCAATGCCTAGGATGACATCGTATGTATGTATCTTCAATAGTAGAAGATACCTGATTGACTGATGTTGCCCTATCATCAGTCTAAACCATTGGAAAACATAAAACAAGTCAGTCTGGCATCCGACTGGGGTACTCAACAGTAGGGGAACTAGAAGTCTCTCAGCATATAGACCCAAAGCACGGGCAATAATTGGCGCAATAAAGGAGTTTGAAGCTCCTGTACTGATCAAGGCATAGGTAAGAGTACTAAACCAGCTGATTATACCTTGAACGACTTCCTACCAAGATAGAACTGCTACCTCCGTGTCCTGTGACTGCCCACACCTAGATCCCCTGCCCCTCGGTTGTCGGCTGCCTCCCCGATCATGCCCTGGTCAAGGTCCCTGAGGATCACCCTAAGGTCGGACTCCTCCTGCGATGTTTACCCTCATTGGAGCGGGAGCTCACTATCCATGTTGCTGCAGAGGCAGGGGCTGCACCTCCCCACTCCAACCATAATTCACTCGGTCCGGGCACTAGTTTCAAAGGTTCTCACGGCTGCCACAAATGAAGAATCTCGGTCCTGATCCTGAATGGAAAGGGTGAGAATCGGGAGATTAGAATTGGAACAGCTAAGGCCTGCTCCGTACTAGTTGAAACCTAGAGGGCCCTGATGCTAGAGGCCAGCTGTTGACGGCCTTCCCCTTCGACGAGCCCAACTGGATTCCCTCTCATGATACACCTCCCAGCATGTTCATCCTTTCCACCACTTCAGCCTTCTTGTGGACCTCCAAGTACATCAGTAGGGTAAAGGGGGTAACTGCATACTGAAGGGATGGTCAGAGTGCCTCCTCTAAATGACTCTCCCAAGTCTCCTCATCTAGAAAGAGGTCCAGAGCAAAGCTAAAGAGATCCTTGAACTTGATCCCCAACTCCCTCAATAATATAACCCCTTGTTAGAGGGAGAGTATTTCTTTCCTATTCTCATCCTGCATCGTGGAAGAGAGGAATTCCGTTCGGAACTCCCACTCAAAGTCAGTCCACGTCACCTTAGCCTCCCTCTTCTCCCTAAGATTATGTGTCCACCACTGACGTGATGCTCCACACATCTAGCTCACAGCCAGAGGAACCCAGTACTCCGTTGGAGCCCAGATAAAGCTGAAAGCTATCCCCATCTCCTCTAGCCATCTCTCTATCTCCACGTCAGAGATTCTACCCTCGCACTTCCCGAGGGTCTGCCGCTAAAAGGCACAAAACGTCCTCTTCCACTGATCAACCTCTACCTCTTGGTCAGTCGTCTGTCGATCAGCCAAATCAACCTCCTGGGCCTCGATCTCCCTTACTACCCTTGGTCGTCATCTGGGTTCCATAGCTACAAGGTAACTAAGGAACACCTAATCCCAAGTAGTGTAGAAGATTGATTTTAAATTTTCTTAGACTTTTTATTCATTTTAAATCCCCGAAATACCCAATAAACACAAGAAAAAAGGCCATTATGATGCATGCACCTTTCCTAGGGTCTCTACCCTACAATCAGTGTAACCTCACTTGGCCATTCGGTAGGCTCAGAGTCCTTGCATCGGATCATGGGGGGGCCTAAAATCTCATGTCCTAGCCAGTCTTCCCTGGCCTATTTCACACACAAATATTGTCCAACACGGTTTCCCTACCATCCCATGTAATCCCCACTATTCATAACTCTAAACTCTATCCTATCTCTCAACCTCACTCTAATACCATTCTGTCACAACCTACCTTCACCAAGATGAGAGAAGGGATTGCAGGTTTCCATACCCTTCCTTCTTCAAGTTGAATAATAGATCATGACCACTAAGACCTGCCTTCAATAGGTCCCAGAGTGGTGACTAGCACCAAGGGTATAGAATCACACATAATAATGAAGGAATTACCCATTTTATTTAATAAGATCAAGAGATAAGATAGTAATTCTAAACAACACCAAAGGTGTAAGTATAAGTAAATCCAAATCAAACCATTCTCATATGCATGATCCAAAATTAATGCAACAAATTTACAAGAAACCCCAAAAGAAAGCACCAATGAAAAGAAATCCGCAACACCAACCGTCCCAACGTACAAACTCGTACGATCCGGCATGATCCCAGAAGTCCTCCTAAATACCTGAAAGTAGTTTTATGTACGTTGGGTCATCATATAGTCACACTAAGTAGGGAAAACCAAAAGCACTCGTGCACATGTGGGGAGGCATTCTACATCCCTGTGAGAAAAGAGATAACTGAAACAACTAGCAAGGAAAACTACCCACCGAAGCCTCGCCAAGGAACACTCCCCAAATAACACAAGTCAAGTAATATACTAGTAATAACACATCGACGTTTGGGTACCCCATTCCACTTTCCCACTGGTTATTGAAGACATCCTATGCATGGAACCTCTCCCTCCATTCTCACTGCAGTCCCACTACCATACCTCACCCACACACACCTGGGCCATCACCACACATCCCACCCGAAAACACCTGGGCTATATCAACCATACGTAACGACGCCCGTAAACACCTGGGATAGAACAACCACTACCATGCCCAAAGACACCTAAGCCTCATCCCGAAGACACTTGGGAAACAACCTGCCCACACACACATGGTCTAACCACCACAGCTACCCTGCCCAAAGAATCTTGGGAAATAATGGACCTCAGGCCATCATAGCCTGCCCGATAAGTCGTGGGCTATTCATGAAAGGGAGAAAAAAGGATCTAATAACCAGTCACTCATAAAAGTGTGGGAAAAAACACCATCCCCCATGAAATGGGGGTGTTTGGCATGAAGTGATCAACATGGGTGGGGTGCGAATAAGAAACATAAGAACTACAATTGTATGTATAGGTAACAAGAACTCATCGCAACCTAGGGCTTCCAAATCACCCTAAGGACAAACATCCTAGTTACTATTCTTTCATAAAAGGGTACACCACTCGCAGCCAAGTCACAACTCATTCCTAGAACAAATTCCCCATTGAACCCATTCTTGATTTCATATTCAAGTGATTCCATTTATGTAAATTTTTCACTACAGGGAAACTAACAAGTATAACCAAAATCTGTGGAAAGGAAGACAGTCAAACAACACTTAAGCATTCACACCTGGTCCTCTTGTAATGTTACAACAAAGGGATCTATGAGATCCCCAAAATATAGTGGAACCAAACCAAGCCTCCAAGATACTGCCCCACATGGCCTCAGATCCACATCCAACAACCGTATAACAACAGAGGATCCCATCCCCATCCATATCACCCCATAAGCATCAAGTAGAACAAATAGACATACCACCAAGATAGATCAAGGATGTTTCCAGACTCAAGTGCATTATTCATTAAGTTTCTTCTTTCTGTCTAGTTAACCGGGGTGATCACACAAGGATTTTTTTCACTGGGTATCCATTTAATCAGTCGAGTTTACATGATTTACAAATTTTCATGTTACAGTCATTCAATCACATGAATATCCAGAAAAACATTGGTCCATTAGTGAACAAAAAAATACCCCCAACGACCATGATTTTCAATGGACATAATCCTGTGAAATTAACAACACATAATCAAGGATAAAGAGTACAGTCGAAACATCGATCACCCCCCCCCCTTCATTATATAAAATTAATTGTGTTGTCTTCATTAATTTTTGGTTTCATTCATCCCCATAGAAATAATATATTACCCACCTCGTATGATACACAGTAAAGAGAGATGAAGCAGAACCCTACCTGGATTGATCATTGATCAATGTTTTAACTCTGTGCGCCAAGAACTGGGGATGTGCAACTTGTAGGGGAGGAGCCATGGGGATTCCAAGGATTAGTGGGGAAGCTCGAGAAGAGGCATTCCAATTTCCTCAGGAAGGGTGTGGACTCCAAACATACATGGAAGGAAAAAGGAGGCCAGCCAAGAAGAAGAAGGAATAAATTATATCATGATATAATGATGAGATCCCATTGTTAGAGGATATAAAATTTTAAACATTTTTAAAGTCAGACCGTGGTTTTCCATGCATTTGGGTGGTTACACACGATGGAATAAATTCTAATTTAATAATTCTCATCGGAGAGGTGGCCTTAATAGTTGTGCGTTTAAACGGTTCCCTTAAATCACGCAATAGGGGCAGAATTGGAAGTATGGAGAAAGGGTGTGACACTGAGGAAAATCCACACGTTTTGGTAAGTTAAGGGTCATCCAGCTCTTGGGGGATTTTAGATATTATTTATGGGCTTCAAATGGCATTGAAAGGGGGGTATTAAAATATTTATATGCCAAAGATATGTTGTGGGAGAGAAAAAAAGTCGATAACTGCAAAAATAGATTGAAGACTGCTCGGTGAGGACACAGTACCATCGTCATGGTGTCACCCACATAGTGCCACCGTCTCTGTGTCACCCTCATGGTGCCACTATTATGGTGCCCCCATCATGGTGTCACCCACATGGCACCACCATCGCAGTGCCACAATCACCATGTCACCCACACGGTGCCACCGTCATAGTGCCCCCATCATGGCGCCACTGCCACGGTGTCACCCTTACGGTGCCACCTTTTTAGTGTGAGACCGTGACCGGTGCCACTGTTTTGGTGGAACCGTTTGATGGAACCGTGTTTTGGCAAAGTACTGGACCAGGAGGGTCTAGGTTGTAACATTACATATACACATAATCATATAATACTATAAATATATTAATTAGCATAAAATTTTCTAAGAAAAAAAATATATATTAATTTAATACATTATGTAATTCCACTAGTGCACATTCCCTCACTTCTAAATTGGATCCTCATATCCTCTATCACTAACAAAATTTGATCACTATAGTTACAAAATACATACTCTAATCTCTCGAAAAAAATCAATTATAATATCGTATAGGCCTTCAAATCATCAAAATACTTACCCAAATATATATAAGTTATTAGCCAATGTTATTATCCATGGATAAGATATAAGAACTAAAAGACCTATTTCAGGTATATATTGTTTCTTCTACATTCATAAAATATTTTTAAACCATGATGATATAATAAAATAATTATCTAAAATAATGAAATTTAACTATTAATATGTTGAAACTCTTCTTCATCTTCTTTTTCATCAATTGGGGATTGAAAACATCATTCTTGCGTATGTGGGCACAACCACCTCCAGGAAACGATGTGTTTTGTTTTCCATCACTTACTCTCAAGGATGATTGAATTGTTGAATTTAATTTAAATATATAATATTCATGAAAATAATATAATTCATGAAATATATTATATCATCTATTTTCTAACCCTTCCATCCATTGGAAAATGATAATGTCATTCATGCATTTGTGTGTATTACTATCTTCATGAAGCTATATGATTAATTTTTCATGTATTCCAATCATGGGGGGTCCTAATATTGTTTTAAATAAATAAAAATGATTAAATTATAATAATAATTATTATTATTATTTATATAGTTTACTAATTACCACTTTGACCGAAGTTGTCATACTGAATTCATTTTAGAACTATCAACTAATTGTCCTAAAAACACCTAATGCAGACTTAACTAATTAGACAATTAATGTTTTCATTGAAATGAATGGAATAAATTAATTAATTACAAATAAATATACTCATAAATGCTTTTGAAATGAATAAATAATTGATAAATTCTTATTATAAAGGATTTATAGGATATACATGAGATGTCCATACATGATATAAGGGATTTTTAACTAAATTTCTATTCATTGGGTAATACATATACTTAGTTAACCAATTATTGCCAATATTATGTATCAAATTACATATGATATATTTATGTTGTATTTCCAATTTTTTAATAATTTATACACATAAAATCTTCATTGATTAATTCTATCTTTAATGAAATTATATATTTAATTATTATTCAAACCAATTCCATTTCATAGATACATATATTATAATATGAACCTATATTATTTAATGATATGTATATGCTTTATATTGGGAGTTTATATCATGAATGAATATTTTAACATCATATTTAATGTTAATTTCATTATATATCATTCATGATATATAAATTAAATGTTATAAACTTTTTTAAGAGTTTTCATGTTCTCAAATTCAATTCGTAGAGACATAATTCACTTAATGAAAAATATTGTATTATTTAATATGCACTTAATTTTACATAAATGTATTTTATGACATTAATTCATGTAATTAATTATATTTAGAGAGTCATATAATATTATTTATTTCATTTTTTTATATTACTATAGCGGGGAAGGATTTATGTCATAATCAAAAAAAAATTAAATTATTAGTGTTTAATGTTTCTTTGGGGGAAATTTTTTTATATTAATTTTTTGAACCCAATATCTATTCTTATACATTGATTATTTCTGAGTTTCACAACTTTATTTGGTAGTTAAAATGACCAGGAAATTGTTTTTCAACAAAACCATTTCATTTTCCTATTTGGTTGATGAACGATTTATTCCATGTCCATAGAATTAAAAAAAATTATACAAATTCATATATTTACATTAAATGTATTAATATTTTAATATCAAATTCCATTGAATTTATTTATAAATGATTAAAATGGAATCTATCTCAACATTATCTGAATAAGTCAGTTTTGACTTCATAAAAATGTGTGAAAGGAATTATTTCTTTTAAAGTATAATGAGTAAACAAACTTTACTACCATCTGGATAGTTATTTTCATTGATTATTCCATTTAAATATTCCCAACATATTTTCAATGAAAATTCTTTATTAAATTTTTTATTTCCTATTTTTACTTTATAAATGTACAAAAAGTATTATTTTCTTCTTTTTTAAATAAAATGTTTTAAATGTTATTTTAACGGTATTATCATTTATGTCAAAATAGTTTAAATATTCATCTTAATTATTGGGAATATGATCTTATGAGACCATCCATATTGTTTCTATGGATGGTTTATGATGATTTTTAAAAATATTTTAATAAAAAATATTTCATTTTGAAGTGTAAATTGCATTATTAACGATAATAAGATATTGTTAAAATATTTAAAATTAAAATTAATTCTTCCATATGTTATATTCATTTATAGTACATTGAAAATAATGTTAATGTTGTGAGATCCTGATAGAGTGTATATGATTGGTGTTCCACATACAGCTTATATGATGGGTGATATCAATATAGCGTATATGATAGGTGAGCCTCATATATCACTCCAATGTAACGGGTCATGTTTCTTGTCTTCGTATAAATGGTGTAGTTGAATAGAGATATTTCTCAGTTTTAATTAACTAGGATCCAGTTATATTTGACATGAGTGAACACAGATAATGAATATTTTATTCCATGATACAAATTCATTTTCTCTATGCCTGCCATGAAATTTTAATGGTTCCTTTGATCAAGATTGATATCACCGGCTCATTATTATTGAGTTATATAAATATATAATTAGGAAAAATCTTTATCCCATGACTCATTATTTATGATCCATGTCCTGATGGGTATGAATTCTCATATGTTGTGATCATTCACGCTAATTATATCATCATACACTTATACTAATATCCTTCAAACTAATGCCATTAAATTTTTAATGATTATGTTTATCCTTATTGAGTGTTGGTGTTCATAATTATTATTTTTTATTGTTTCCAATTTTTAAACAATTTCTATAAATTAATTATGTTGACAAATTTTTCATTTGTGATGATTTTATGGGACATATTTAAGAAATAATGTTGAATATGAAAGGTGGTGAATAGGGGGTTAAATTTTCACTAAATTCATGGGTATTTTTGAGTAAGTTTTTGAAATAATTCTATAAATCTATAAATTTTAATGTTACTTTGTTATTTAAGTGATGATATTTTTTATTTTTTATGTTTTCGATGACTAAATTTCATTCACATTTTTCTACATATAATCCAGAAAATAAATATTGTGTTTTTAGCACAGGATCCATGAATATTAGGTTTGGGATATTATATTGTCCCTTGGGAAATAAGGTAGAGAAAAATAAGATGTATAAGAGATACATATAGAATGTAATAGAATCAATTATAAGAGAGATATATACAATTTTAAAATAAAATTTAATTTTGAGTGTTTCCTTACCAAGAGTTTTGAGTCACTTTGGATGTTCTTATGACCTCTTAAATGGACGAGTGACATATATTAATTGGATAGTTATTAACCCTATTAACATTAATATAAACTATTAAAATCCATTATATCATGTATGAGTCATTTATTAGATTAATTTTTACCACAATAGATTGTCTAAGGTTGTTTGGTCTATAGTTCCCAAGATGATTCGTTGTAACTATACCTGTAAATTATCGTTGAACAATGCTTATATAATTTCCATAAATTTCAAGATATTTTTTAATATCATAAAAATTTTATAGTGGATCAATACATCAAGATATTAAATATATCAAGCACATATTATTAATTGTTTCTTTATAAGTTTATTTTTATTTTATAAAAAACAATGATGATTTTTATTAATATAACTACTTTCAAACATATTATATCACAAAAGAAAAGTAAAAATATTATAATTTATTTTTAATATTTTATTTATATAATATAAATATTATAATTCATTAAACAAAAATAATAAGTGAAAATGAAACAACATCATTATCATAGGTAGTTTAAACTAACTTCGTTGAATGATATTTTCAGGAGATACTCACATTGTCGAAATTTAATGTTTTTTTGAATTAAAAATTTTAATTGGATCAGAATTATAAAACTTATTTCAAGTTATTAGAAGTATTAGTTTGGTTATAAAAAGATTCATAAGAGATTTATAATGTAACATCTTGGTTTTTTGAAATTCTTACATCGATAATTAGAACACCACCTTTAGAATAGGACCTGATCATTTAGAGGATGATATTTTTGTTAATATACAGCTTCTGAAATTTGGATAGAAGTATATATGAATGCAATTAAGTTGATTTTATTCAACTAATGATGGTTTATATATGAATAAAAATCATTATAATATGGTGTTCTTTATAAGCGTAAGAGGGTGGTTGTTTTTAAATTAATTATTGAATACATTATTATTTTTTATCATGACAATTAATTCATTTGAATAATGAATCTAATATAAATAGTTTGTTAAAAACATTTATTTTTTGACCAATATAACATAAAAATATTAATTTTATAATTTGAATCATTTATTAAAATTAAATAATAAAATGTAGATATTTACTAAAATGAAATAAAATTTCTACATTAGAAATTTATTTACATATTTGAATGTTTTTTATAATATTTTGATAAAATTAATTTTACTCATTGAAGACATATCAAGGGATAAAAATATATTAATACTTATTTATTTATTTTGACATCATAATTAATTCATAAAACATATTATACACTCAAAACTATATTTTTATTCTTCATCCCAAAATTCAAATTTTTAGAAAAGAATGAAAAATTTATTCTTATATATGTTTGAAAGAGTAAATCTAAATATATGATTCATTTTTTAATTTTATATTTTTACAAAATGAAATTATAATGATTAAATTTTATCATAAAAAATTAACATTTTACATAATAAATTAGAATATTCCTTGTAAAATTGTATCCAATAATATATATTTTTATGATTCATAATTGGAAAAAATATTTTTTTATTATTTTATAGTATTTATTTTTACATATATTATAAGTGGTAAATCATTATTATCAGTCTTTTTACGTTATAAAATTTGATTCCCCCATTCTATCTATCATGTTTCTATTCAAATAGTCTAATTACTACTAAAATAGTAATTTTCATATTTTAACAATTTATATTATATTTTTTTAAAATCATAATAATTCAGAAAAATCCTTGCTTTCATCATTCTTCATTCATTAAATTTTCACACATGTTTTTATGACCTTAATTTAAAAAATTTAAATCATTTTTAATTTTATTATTTTAAATTAATTAAATTGTTTGGAAATTTAGTATTTCTAGTTGACCACAATCCAATGTAATTATAAATTTTAATAATGTTATTTATTTATTTATTTTCGATGATACAATTATTTGTTGTAAATAACATGACATTTAATTTCTTTCATAGTGTATTTAATTTATTAATAATTTATAACATATGGTCCCAATGTAACAATATTAGTTTCATTAATGTAAAATTTAAGTTAAAACATGTTTTGTTACTTTTCCACTTATCGATTCCTATAAAATAGTATAAAATGTTTTTAACATTTTTATTTAATACTAGATACATTGTACCTGATGTAAAAAATATTTATAATGAATTTTTTAATATGGAAAACCGGTTCACGTATAGTATTGATGGGAGTTCATAAAGAACTAACATCGATTATATAAATTTATTTTTATTTATTTATATATATAATCTAAAAAATCTCCCCTATCAGTTTTTTACATTAATAAATAATATAATAAAAGGTAAAAACATACTAAAATATTCATAACCCAAACCTGAAATATTCATTATTTAATTATTCCAATCCCTCACCCTCTCTCTCTCTCTCTAAACATTTAACTTTTTTCACTTTTCTTCTCATTAATATTTACAATACCAATCTATCTTGTTGTCTATTAAATATTTTTTGAGGTCGTGTCTCTATCCCCATTAATTTAATTCATTTCCTCAACTCAACGTCATCGCCATCCCTTATTTATCACTTCCCATTATTTAGGGACCAAACTTTCTAAAATAACCCTCATAGAGGGTGAATATGGGTGTACAAAAATTAAAACTTATCTCTTAATTTCGTCTACATAGATGTATTGATCATGTTTTAGAAATAGAAGAATAATGTATAGTCTCAAAAATATTTATGGGTGATTCAACTAAATCAATAAACACATATGAAAAACATATAATCATGCACAAGACATAGGGATTTTACTTGGTTCCCCACTAAGGGATAAGTGTTAGATAACACACACACAATGATGTTATTATATAATATAATTCACTATAATAATTTTTTGTGGGTATATACATTTTGGACATGGTCACTATATTGTAAGGATCATTGTCCTTAAAAAGTATCTATGCAGTCTATAGATGATAATAATTCACAAATAGAATTATCATGTTTTCTTCCTTATTGAATACTCAAATATTGAAATAGAATTGTTTATTATTTTCCTTCTTCTATCCTAGAAAAATATATAGTAATTAAGAACCCAAATATCATTCCCTATATATTATTTCATTCAATTCTAGATATACTATTTTATTTTATTTTTCCCATAATTTCTATTATATGTTCTTTTAAATACCTTTATCCATCTAACCCTTCATCCAAAATACTAGATCTATCCATCAAACTCTATTAATCTGCAATCATGCCATGTGTACCACATGATATATTATTTTCATAATTTTAAAATAAAAAAGTTATCTTTTTGAAAACATGGGTTATCTATTTATTTTAAATTTCAATTAATCCTACTAGTTATTCTAGAAATTACTATTCCATGACTTGATTTCCAATCAGTGGTGTGATATTTCATATCCTAGTCATGTAATGATATATTTCATCATGAAATAATGTTTACTCAATAACTAGATCCTTGAAATAAACTCAACATATTAGGTTCAACTCCAATTATTATCCAAGTATGATCCTCTAACTCTTCTCGATCCTGAAACCAAACATGGAATGATCAACTATTTAATGGAAAAATATCTATTATGGTTTTTAGACCACCCAAAGATAAACATTTATAGAACTGCTTTTTTCATCTTATTATAAATATTTTAGTTCTATTCTTATAATCAACGAAGGTCCTTTAAACCATATTAAAAAAATGTAGAAATTATTACTGTCCAAAATAGTTTTTATGTGACTATTATCCATTGTGATGACATCTACAGATAAATTTAAAGAATAATATCCCCAAATGTATCATTCTAATGTGACACTCTCTTCATTGTGTGGCCAAATATTCTCATCAAATTGTAATGAAAAATTCTTTATATATAGACCATATCTACATAGTTTTTTCTTATTAAGAGGAAATGGGGTAACTTTTCCATTTAAAGAAGATAGAAAAACACATAAATAATTTAGTTCTATTAAAAACGTTTCCATTCCTCATGAACAACATCCTCAACATATTGTTGCTATCATTTAGGGAAATTTAAAATTTACCTAAAATAGTATTCACAGAACCAAGGTAACCCTAATGTGTGGAATTATATAGTTTTTCTAATCCCAAGAGTATCATACAAATCAGTTTGGAAGGCCTTACATATCATGGAACTTCAATCATTTTTTATATTTTGTATAAACTTTACTCACCACATCATACTTGTATTCATCTAATGGTTTCCTATTGAAACTTATGGAGTATATCTAATCATTAAAATATTGGTACCAAGATTATTAAATATTTCCCAAACAAACATTCAAATATATTTCATTGATATATATATATATATATATATATATCAAGGTGTCTCTTTTAATATTGATAATAGTGTTTCTATGTGAAACATACCTATGAATATTCAATTAACATCTCCATAATGCAGTTCCACATAAGTTATCCTTCATAAAATTGACATATTGCACATATTGAGTTGGTTTATAATAAATCCAACACTAGAGAACAACATGTGATGATAGTAGATCCCTTACCAATATTTTATAACAGCTCCAAATATAATTGATAATGAATCCATTACACAACCTTTGGTTTCAGCATTCTACGACTTTATATTTTTTTCGATTCTACAATAAATCAATCACCAAAATGAAAATAAATTTATATATTTATAGTTAATTTTTTTTTCCCACATGGAAAATTAAATTTAAAAGTATTCATATCCATATTTTTCTTTTCATTCTCTAACCCATTCCTGCCAAATTCCATAGGAGATATCTTTCCAAAATTACTCCTCCTTTTTCCATGCAATACCTTCTCTACAATTAAAATGATCTCTACCATAATATTACAAGTATATAAAGATTATATTTATCATATGTAATCTAAAAATATAGATTTATACCGAAATCCTTGAACTACAACCACTTAATTGAATACATGATACTACTATTCATCCTCCAAAACACTTGGTTCTATCGGCCATTTCATAATTCCACTAGAAATTTTGTGAAATTTAAAAAAATAATTTCCAATCTTATATCATAAACATTAATGTCCATTTTATGCCTTTAATGAATTATGTTCTCTATATTACAATTATAGATAGAATATTTGTCTTCAATCACTATTGGAACTCTATATTTTTCACTTCATCATTTATAATTGTTTTGCAAAAAAAATATATGGAATTTACATATTTCAAGATCTAAAATATTCCACCCTCCAATTTTATATTAATCAAATATATTTAGTATGTAAATTTACCACTTGGAAATATGTCATTTTAAAATTCTACAAACATACTTAGTTAGAAACCATTATTGGAGACAATATTATAACTCAATAACAGAAATGTTGTACTTATCACTCACTTATATAAAAAAATAAAACATTGTATTTTCTAATTTACATTAAAAATAATGTGACCTACATTACACATAAAAAATGTGTCAATGAATAAAAAATGATGATACATATTTATGAATCCAATCCCATATTTATCCAACTAATTCAATATTTTCATTATAAACTTGTGAAACAAATTACTATCCATGGTCCTTAATTTTTCCATAGGGATTTACTTTCTATAAATGAGTTTAAATAAACTTAAATTTGTCATCTCTAATAATAATTGAATTAAATAGCTTCATGAAGTAAATTACAATGGGTTTTTCAGTATAGGTAACCCCCTTATTGGTTATAAATGTTTCTTCCTAACATGTTTTGGTATACTGTATAACAATAATTAGAAAGCGCATTGTTAAAACAATAATGAAATGATTATTTTTTATTCTTACTTATAGATTTATTATCTTTCATTTCAGGTGGGATTATACTTGAGATTTATCATTATATCATTTATTGATAATGGAATTTAGTTTTCACCAATAGATATTAAATACAGGTATTTAAAACCACTGTATCTATATAGTAGGATGAATTGTGATTTTTTTTTACATAGTAAAAATTTAGAACTGTAATAAATAGAACCAAAATTTTATATTTAGTTATTTTCAGAAAAATCACACACCATGTATTAAATTTACCCTTTATACCTGCATCACTTTTAATAATAGAAAAAACAATTTAAACACTTAGCGATTTGAGGACTTCCAATGCATCCTCATGTTGAGGATTGTGGTTTATCATGGTGGACTAACAATTTACATAAAACATTATCCATGTCCTATTACTTGTTTTGATATTGGTAATACCTCTTATGAAAACATTATTCCAGATGTTTTATTTACTCTTATATATTCCTGTCTTTGGATTTACGTCTATTTTGAGAGAAAATACAATTTTATTTGTTTTTAAATTTTATTCAGCGATATTATATATTTCATTACAATTAATACTCCATTGAAGTTATCATTAAAAAAATTCACTTATTTACTTTTAGTGGTACTTGTAAAACCAATTAATAATTCATGTTCTTTATCATATTCAAATTTCACCAGATCCACCATAGATATTTTCATCCTCAATGAGTTTTCCTTTATGTCAGTATCCTCCATTTTAACATGATAATATATTATTTTTGTATTATCCAAATATATTAAAAGAGGTTTTTGTGTGTATTATCCATCATTTTTTCCTGATGTACCCTTTGATGGCTACATCACCACACACCTTCAACCAAGTGAATCCATTTTTTTATTGAAATAGGTTTACTTTATTATCATACATGTCACCCCATTAACCTGGGATTAATGATTTAATTCCTACCATCCCATTTATTTTTTAGTCTGTAATAAATATATATATGACCATAGTTATAATAAAGAAATCATATCCTCGTAAAAACATACATCATAAAGTAATTTCTTCATTGATATGATTATGAATAATATTTGTAATATCCTTTAATATCTATGTATTATTTAAATATTCTCACGGTGTGTCCTATGATTCCATAATAATATAATTTAATAAATACCATACATATAGATAATTTTCATCTAGTTTTAGGAAGAACATTCTATTTTTTAACTGATTCTAAAATTGGAAATTATCATACTACACTTATTAGGGTTTCTTTAACGAGAATATTTTGATTCTCTTTTCCCATTAAGGATTTGATATTTTAATTTTCATCATTCATAGTCCCATATTATCCATCAATTATAAATACATATATAAAAACCCTAACCTTTCACACATATCATTACATGATTTTAAGCATAACTGAACATCAAATTACAATCCTAGGATAGTATAGTCTAGTTTCTTAGAGATTACACACATAATTAAACACTATGATTCAAATATAGGCCCATATTTTATTTAATCATCAAAATGAGATATTTCCATCCTTTGAGACCTTGAATCTTCATAACATAACCTAGGGATAAACATAAGAATAAATCAGAGAATATGGGTTAGAAGGTATAACATAATGACATAAAATGTCATTGAACATGATTAAATATAAACAGTCATAACACGAGATCATATAATAATGGATCCATAGAAATGGTTAAGAGACATAAAACATGACTTTACCATGATTCAAGGCCTATTTAATAAAGAGGAGCATGAATCAAGGATAACCACCAATATCATTGCACATGGGGCCCAAGTCAAGGCTAACCACCAAGATCGTTGCACATAACATCTCATGAGACTAAAAATTACCCAATTACATATAGATCTATCTGGTTACCTCCAGTATAACATTTTAATTAATATTTGTTTCATGTGAATAATCATAAATATGAAATCAAACCTAAACATAAGGGTTAACCATGGTAAGAATTGGGTATCATAATCTTGTCAAAAGGAATAACATATAATAATACCACAATGGTGTACATGAATGAAATGATATAAATCATAAAAAAATTAAAAGATAAAATATTCATAGGTCCATGATAATTGATGATAAACTAATATTAACACATATAAAACTTTTATTTCAGAATCTTTTGAATTATGCCATTTTAGTGTGGTTTAAGGTAAATATTTAAGATAATGTAATTCATAAAATGGAATAATATATTATATTAAACCACACGTGAACCAAGAAAGACTACATAATAAAATTATTGATTTTAGAAAAATAATTAGTGATTAAAATAGATTATATATTTCACATGAACTAGGGTAAGAATTCAGGGAGTTCCCTAAAATCATGCTTTCATATCAGGACTAATTGAGTAGGGATCAATTTAAAAACATGTATGTACCAAAAAAATAAGGATGAATGGATATTTAATCAATATTTGGGAACCCATACTAATAGTTTAAAATATGTACATAAAAATTATATTTAATTTCATTTAACTAAAAATCAATAAAGAGTGACTTGAATGACTAATGTAGGTACGTGTAGAATCCCCTACCTTAATTCGGAAGGTGTTATTCACTTGATATTAATTTCCTTGATAATAAAATAGGATTCCTTAATTAAAAATAACAGAACCCTTTATACATGTATTTTGTTTATTATAAATTTATTATGTTCATTTACATCCTTTTTTATGGTTTAAGAGGTTCAATTTCGTTGATTATGAGCATTGGTTTCCTTGGTATAATGATCAGTTTACTTGTATAAATGTTTGAAAGGTCGTTTAATGTATGGATAATTATCCATAATTGGAAATATATTGTATTGAAGATCATATATAGCTTCAATTGTACCTATATATCATTTTGTATCATTGAATTATGATTAATCATTATATTAATAGTTAATTATAATCTATTGCATTTATTTTGGAAGTTTTCAATCACAACGAACTCATTTAGTTTTATAAATTAATATAATGTGTAAAAAATGATTCCAGAACATTAAATAATATATAATAATTATATTATAATCTCATTCAACAATAAAAATGGTTTGACAACTATCCTTGAATATGGTAATTGAAATTGAAAACTATGTCATCCTTGAATGAGATAAATTTTCAAATCGCAGATGATGTTTTATGTTTTAGTATAAAGGAGGGGGAATAAGAGATGATGATTAATTATTACATAAGAATAAAAAATTATTTTATATTTAATTTACCAAAGTTATCATACCATTTTCATGAGGGTAGGTGAGGATAGAAATATAAAATAAAGGCACTTGAAAAGAAATTAAAGGAAAATGAAGGGGGTTTTACCTCATGATTCCTTCTTCTTGGGAACCTCCAATTGAGATTAAATTTTGTCTTATATTAAGACCAAAATATCCTAGAATTATATGAGTTTCTTGGGATGATATTTGAGAATTATTTGAATAAGGATCAATGATTGAGAATTCTGAGGAGAAGTGGTGGTGTGGGGTGGTATTTATAGTGGATGAGGAGGTGTTTTCTCGTTATTTTACACATTAGTTCATTATTTTGCCTCCAGACTATGAATAATCTGATAATTATAATAAAATATAATACAATAATTATGTATGGATTGATATATATGGAATATATCATATATATATATAACATCTATGACCCCATAATTCATGAATTTATCATTTATCGTAAATTACTGTATTTTACTAATCACCAAGAAAAAAAATATTCTTTAAAAAAAATTAACCATATCCATTTTATCAACAAAAATAATGAAAAAATGGTCTAAAATTTATGAAAATAATTTTCTAAATATGAGAAATTTTAATATTAATTAAAATCATCATTTACAAGGAAATTACCTATTTTAAAATTATATCTTCTTTTATATCACCTTGAAAAATTATATATGGTCCCATAAAATTTTCTTAAAATCATAGAACATAAAAATACTAATTTATGAATAAATTTCATGAATATAAATTTTATTTCAAAATATTAAATTAGTCATAAAAGTGTAATTAAATATTTATGGATTAAAAAATAATTTAATTAAAAATTTTCAAAATATTTATTTACATATACTATTATATAATTATATCATTATTTCACTTATATGATGGATAAAAATTGTTTATAATTTAATTTCATTAGATTAATATTCAATTTTCTAGTTTACTATTCATAAGGGTAATGTTATTATTCCAAAGGTCATGTTACTATTCCTTTGCTTCTAGAAATGCCTTTTACTTCATTAATTTGTATTTTATATATTTTTTATTGTGTTATTAATATTATTTTTAAAATTATACAATGTGACATGATTATATGAAGGTGATTTAATTTTAAAAATGTTTTGGTTGATTACATTCTACCCCTAATGAAATTTCACCTTCGATTTTTTACATTATTAGTTGAAAACATGTGCATGTAGTTTTCCTTCATCACTTCCTCCAGATCCCATGTTGAATATTTATACTAATTGTTCCTCTATAGTAATTTGACTAAGTGAGATTTATTTTTTTATATAACATTATCTCTATGATCAAATCCCTCACTGGTTGTTCCTAGTAAGAAAGATAATTCTCCAACTGTATCACCTCTGAATTTAGTACATGTGAGGGATCTGTTATGTACATCCTCAAGAGTAATACAAGGAATAAATCATGTACATTAGCCATGTATGGTGGAGTTCCTAGTTGATAGGCCACATCTTCGACATGATTAAGGATCTCTAAGGGGATTATGTACCTGGGACTTAGCTTCCCTTTTCCCAAATCTACTGATCCTCTTCCAATGAAATATGTGAGGGAATACCATGTCTCTAAATTTAATCTCAAGGTTGTCATGACCCATCCTCGGGGCCCGTGCCGTGACTACCCCAAGCCCGCCTTCCCTAGGCCAGGGGCTGGCGACTAGAACCAAGGCGTAAAATCCCGGAAAAAGGGAAGGCATTGCCTTTGAAAAGTAAACAAGCACCACAGAGTAAGCAAGTGGAAAAGTAAACACTATGTAAAAACTGTACAAGCTGTGCTGAAAGAAAAAGGGGCCAGAAATACAAGCCCAACTGTAAAGTACAACTGAAAGGGAAAAACAGCAACTGAAAAGAAAAGCTACAGCGTCGAGCCGTCCTCTGGAAGTCCCACCTGAAGGGTGGGTACAGATAGCCTCCACAGCACCTCGGTCCAACCGTCCACTCCGAGTGCGTCCCGCCCAGTGTTCCGCCTCCAGGTACCATCCTGCTCCATATGCCTCCACCACGATCAGCGCTGTCCGTCGTCTGCATCCAACACAACGTAGTGCGGGCAAAGCCCATGCAGGGGTGAGTATAACCTACTCAGTAGGGACCCCTAGACCCCCGAAGGTCTCCTGAAATCCACAAAGGATAATCAAAAAAGGAAAGATACAATCACGAAGTAACATCTGACACGACTTAGGTATATGCCCATACATATACCTAAGTCATCAATTCCGGTTCGGCTCCAACGTCCGAGCCCAAGCACAACCCAGTCCACACAGGAAAGAAAACATATACCGACAAAGGATAGCACAACACAATCCACAAAGGAGAGTAAATATTAAATCCACACAGGATAACTCAACACAATCCACAAAGGAGAGTAAACAGTAAACCCACACAGGATATCTCAACACAATCCATAAAGGAGAGTAACACATGATTCAGCTCACACAGGTAAACTTCTTCGGATGACGATAAAGATGATCACTGATCCATCTAAGTCGTCAGACCCACGAAGGATCGATAGGTAATTAACCCCTGCAATAACCCACACAGGATCGGGCCTACAGAGGACCTGTAGGCACTGGCTCACACAGAACCGCTGAGCGCTGACCCACACAGGATCGGACCCACAGAGGATCGGGCCCACACCAGACCGGGCCCACACAGGACCTGTAGCACTGATCCACGCAGGATTTCTGAGTACAGTAGTCGTCGCAGTCCACTGAGGATCTCTGCACAGTCGTCGCCGCTGTCCACTGAGGATCTCTGCACGGTCGTCGTCGGAGTCCACGAAGGATCTCTGCAAAGACGTCACTATCGAAGAAGCAGTCACAGCCAGCTCTAGGGTTCCGCACACAGCAAGCTCGTTCGGGAGGGTCCGCTCCCCGAGCCGAGAGGCTGATACATCAACTGACACAAAGTCCGACTTTGATGTATCCCAAAGTTCCGTATCGTCAACAGGAACTCAACGTCGTAGACTGCGCTTCAATCGGACGCCCGGTCTGAGAGTTATTGGCTTTTTCTTCCCGGGGGCCCGGTTGGTTTTTAAGGCAAACCCAACTCAACCGTACTCCACCTACATCCAAACCTCGGGCAGAGTATTCCAAAAGATTCGTCTCACTTAGAGGAATACAACAAAACTGATGGCACATCAATTGGACGTCCGTAGCTCAAGATATGAGTGTTTCCGTTCCGAGGGCCCGGTTGGTTTCGTGTACGAACCAACCCGGCCGAACTCAAAGTATTCCAAAACCTTGAGCGCGATATACCAAAACGACCATCTCGATCCAAGGATCGTGTTTCCACTGACGGCGAGTCGTTTGGAGGCCCGTAGCTCATGTTACAGGCATTTGAACGAAAACCGTCCGAAGACGGGGGGTCCGGGCCCGGGCCGACCTGGGCCGACCCCCCCTGGGTCGGCCGAGCGGCCGACGCGGGGGGAGCCGCCGCCCCGCGTGACACCCCTGCGACACCCGCGGGGTGTCAGCCAGACAACTGGACGCGACTGAAGCCGCGTCCCGAGTGACGTGACTGAAGCCGCGTCCCGAGTGACGCGGGGGGGAGCCACCGCCCCCGTGTGACACCCCTACGACACCCGCGGGGTGTCTCCCTGGCAGCCAGACGCGGCTTCAACTGCGTCCCGCGAGTGCCGCGGCCGCGGCCAGTGCCGCGACGGTCTCGTCCGGCTGCGCGCCGGGCGCCGCCGCTGGAGTCACTCCGGTGGCCCGATTTTGTTCCTGTCTGTGCCGCTGCTCCTCCCGGGACTCTCTCTTCACTGTGGAACCATCAAACATCCATTGCGGCACGTTCCGTCGTTTCCCATCAAATCCACACAAAAGCGAAGAACGGCGGAGGTTCGTCGGGCCGTGTTCATTTGGCCCGCACCCTCCGCATTAGAGATAAACAACGGGAGGAATAAATTTCAACACATGAACGCATATCCGAAACAATTTTTAATGAAATAAAATTGTTTCATAAATCGGGTTCCTCATTTGAGCGGAAGCAACATACGAAAAGAGGCATTTCCAAGAAATAAAACCCCTACCTCGAAGTCGTCGTCGAATGCACGTTCTTCGCGGAATTGCTCGTCGCGGAAGGAGGGGATCATCGCGTCGTCGCGGAAGGGCGTCGCGTCGTCGCGGAATCCAGCGTTGAGTCGGCGAACTCAACGGACCAAGAACAAAAGATTTAATTTAATTAATTAAATCCGTGTTTTGGTAAAGAACCACAAAGGAGATTAAAAAGAAAGTCTGAGACTCTTACCTCAAGTAGTCGATCGAAGATCCGTCGCGGAGGAAGAGACATCGCAGAAGAACGTTGCAGGAAGGGAACGTCGGCATCGCGGATCACATCGTCGCGTTTTCGATTTCTGGGTTCGGCATTCTTCGCGTTCTTCATGTTCTTCGTGTTCTTTGTGTAGGAGGATAAAGTTTCAAGGATCATCTCTCAACGAGTAATCCTCCAAAAGATAGGTTGGTCTTATTTTATTATTATGCCAAGAAACGAAAACGGGTAAATAATGACCCATCAATTCATTGAATTAATTCAACGAAAGAAACATCTCATTTAATTTACGAAATAAACCACCAAATTAAATGGTCTGTTAAGAATTTAAGAAAACGAGTCAGTTGAATTTCATAATGACGAGTTTTCGCGGGTGCGTTACTTAGCGGAAAGAAACGGCGGGGCTCATGCGGGCCCCACCTCACAAATATCCTACCAAGAGGGTAGGATATTCTTGGATAGTATCCTATCCAGTTCAACTCAGTTTAAGCCGCTTTTAAGTGTCTTCAAGTGGCTTCCAAGTGGCTTAAGTGAAATAAAATAAAGTTGTCATAAAATTATTTTTTTTCTTAACTTTAAGCCCGAAAATTAAAAACCACACCCGAGCAAACGCAACTCCGGAATAGGAATTTCTAAGCGAATACCGACGCTGCGATTTCATCGGTGCCCTCAAAATTCGATTCCGGGCACCGGTTCAAAAGTTAGAAAAACCTGCTCGTCCGTTCATTGAACGTACCCGAGCCAAACTTCGGAAAATGATTCCGGGCACACCGGGCCTCCGAATCAGGTGCCGTCAGAAACTGCGCTCTTGTAAAATTCCAAAGAAAATTAATAAAAAAAAATTCCTTGAAATTTACGGGTCTTTACATTACTCCCACCTCCGGGCTTTACGTCCCCATAAAAATACATCATAAACTAGCTAAACAAATGTGGGTACTGAGCACACATATGAGCCTCCCGCTCCCATGTGCTCTCCTGGAGGCTCCCGTGCTGCCATCTGATGCGCACAAGAGGAATAGATCGCCCACGTAGGACCCGCTCCTATCGATCCTCTATCTCCACTAGGACCTCCGCAAAAGTCTCCCCATCATCCACATCTAGCTCCTCATGGTCGATGATGTGCACCGGGTCGTGCACGTATCTCCTCAGCTGAGATACGTGGAAGACATCGTGCACTCGGTGCAACTGAGGTGGTAGAGCCAGGCGATAAGGCACGTCGCCAATCCTGCTGAGGACCTGGAAAGGCCCGATGAAGCATGGAGACAGCTTGCCGCCTCGGCCAAATCTCCGCAAACCACGTCGAGGTGAGACACGCAAGAAGACGTGGTCTCCATCCTCAAACTCTAGTAGCCTCTGCCTCCTGTCATCATATGACTTCTGCCGGATTTGAGTTGTCCTGATCCGCTCCTGGATGACCTAGAGCTTCTCTGTCGTGGCCCAGACCATCTCTGGCCCCACAAGTGCTGACTCCCCAGGGTCTGTCTAGCACAAAGGAGATCTTCAAGGCTTGCCGTACAACGCCTCGTATGGTGCCATCCCGATGGTGGAGTGGTAGCTGTTGTTGTACGCGAACTCCACCAAGGGTAGGTGGTCCTCCCAGCTGCGACCAATGTCGAGGACACATGCATGGAGCATATCCTCGAGAGTTTGAATGGTCCTCTCAGTCTGACAATCCGTCTGACGGTGAAAGGTGGTGCTCAGACGTAGCCGCATCCCGAACGCCTCCTACAACCCTTTCCAAAGCCGGGAAGTAAAACGAGCGTGCCGATCGGAGACGATAGTCGATGGCACACCGTGAAGCCGTACAATCTCCTGAACGTAGAGATGCCCCAAGATCTCCACTGAGCCCTGCTCTCGGATGGGTAAGAAGTGTGCCGACTTGGTGAGTCGGTCAACAATCACCCAAATGGAGTCGTGACATCTGGAAGTGCGTGGAAGTCCAGTCACAAAGTCCATAGATATCCTGTCCCACTTCCACTCTGGGACCTCCAAGGGCTGTACCAAGCCTACTGGTACCTGATTCTCTGCCTTCACCTACTGGCAGGTGAGGCACCGTGAAACAAACTCTGCCACAACCTTCTTCATGCCCGACCACCAGTGTTGTCGTCTGAGATCCTGGTACATCTTCGCCACTCCAGAATGTACCGCTAGAGGAGAAGTGTGAAACTCTCTCAGCACCTCCTCTCGTAAAGCGACTGGTACCAAGGTACGTCCTCTGAAAAGGATGTTGTGCTCTGCTCCAGGGGAGAAACCATCGGGTGCCTGTCTTCAGGATATCTGTGCACGTCGTGTCTCATAGTCAGCATCCCCACGCTGAGCCTCTCTGACCTGATGTAGAAGTGGAGGAGAGACGGTGAGAGACTGAAGGAAGGCTGCTCCGTCTCTATCCATGAAGGATATCTGCAAAGCAGCTAGCTGCTCTATCGCCTCCTCATGTAGCTGGATTCCCATCCTCCTACTGAGGGCATCGGCTACCACGTTCCCCTTCCCAAGAGTATAGACTATCTCAAAGTCATAGTCCTGGAGGAACTCGAGCCATCGCCGCTGTCTCAGGGTCAGGTCCTTCTGAGAGAAGATGTACCTGAGACTCTGGTGGTCAGAAAAGACTGTAAAGCGCTCGCCCATCAGATAGTGCAGCCATGTCTTCAGGGCGAAGACCACTGCTGCTAACTCCAGGTCATGGGTAGCGTAGTTTTGCTCATGCGGCCTCAACTGACGTGATCCATAGGCAATCGCGGACCGCTCCTGCATCAGGACACACCCAAGTCCGGTCCCTGATGCATCGCAGTAGACTACGTATCCAACTCCCTCCTCAGGCAACCTCAAGATAGGTGCGCTGGTCAATCTCTGCCTCAGCTCCTAGAAGCTCTGCTGACATCTGTCTAACCACATGAAGGGTTTCCCCTTCTTCATCAATGCTAAGAGTGGCACCGAAACTCTGGAGAAGTCCGGCAAAAATCTCCGATAGTATCCGGCTGGGCCCAAGAAACTCGGCACCTCTGTCACGCTCCTAGGTGGATCCCAAGCTAGCACTGCCTCAATCTTCGCGGGATCGACTGCAGCTCCCGCCTCAGAAATGACGTACCCCAAGAAGTGGACCTCACGTAACCAGAACTACCACTTCGAGAGCTTGCCATAAAGCTGGTTCTCTCGGATTGTTTCTAGTACAACCCGCATGTGGTAGGCGTGGTCCTCCTCCATCGTCGAGTACACCAAAATGTCGTCGATGAAGACCACGACAAATCGATCGAGGTATGGCTTGAAGATCATGTTCAAGAGGCTCATGAACACTGCTGGAGCGTTGGTTATGCCGAAAGGCATAACCAAGAACTCATAGTGGCTATACCGACACCTGAAGGCCATCTTCTGTACATCATCGTCTCGAACTCTGAGCTGATGATAGCCTGACCTGAGGTCTATCTTCGAGAACCACCGTGCTCCCTTGAGCTGGTTGAATAGGTCATCAATCCTCAGTAGAGGATACTTGTTCCTCACTATCACCTGGTTCAGCAGACGATAATCGACACATAGTTCCAAGCTCCTGTCCGCCTTCTTGGCGGACAGAATCGGGGAAGCCCAGGGTGAAACACTGGGTCGGATGAACCCCTTGCCCTGCAAGTCCTCCAACTGTACCCGTAGCTCTCTAAGCTCAGCGGGGGCCATCTGATACGCTGGAGTGGATATCGGGGTTGTCCCGGGGTACAGGTCAATATAAAAGTCTACCTCTCTATGAGGTGGTATCCCTGGAACGTCGTCGGGGAAGACGTCCGCATACTGATCCACCACTGCAGGAAAACCGGGACTCTGCACATCAACTGCTCCAAGGATGAGGCTAGCCAACTGATGAGTGATGAGATGTCCTCTCCTCTGCGTGAGTCCATCCTGTGCTGCTAAGGCTCCCTTCTCATCGGTGAAGGTGAACCTGCTCCCATCGGTGCGCACACATCGCACCTTGTGCCTAAAACAGTCAATTTGAGCATGGACTGTAGATAACCAATCCATGCCCAAGATGACGTCGTAAGGCCTCGACGCTGCTACAAGAATATCCCAGCCAAAGCTCTCATCTCCTAGAGTAAGCTCACACAGCCGGAACGAGTGCGTAATCGTCGAGTCTGCTCCCGTAGGAGTCTCTAGTCGTAAGGATCGAGCCAACGGCTCTGTCGGAATCTTCGAGCTCCGAACAAGGGCAGTGGCTATGAAAGAGTGACTCAATCATGTGTCTATAAGAACTGCAGCAAGGGTGGAATAGACACAGATCGTACCTCGAATCATCTCTGGCGCGTTGTGGTCGTAGGCCTCCACTGCCTGCAGCTATGCCTGTCTCTACCCGCCAGCTCCCTGTGGTCAGGGCGGACCTCCTGGTGGTGGTGGTGGCAGAGCCTCAAAGCGCCGCTCACCACCTGCTGCTTGGCCATCTCCTCTACCTCGTCCGCCTCCTCCTTGCAGACCGCCACGGTGGACCCTCTGCCTCTGCCTGGGTGGCCCCTCCACCGTCTGCTGCCCCTCGGTACGGCGGGTCGGGCATTCATGAGCCATGTGGCCCTACCCGCCGCACTCGTAGCACTGCCTGCCTCTCGTAAGACTGGCTCGGCGCTGTGTGCCCCGCATTGCTGAGCCAGTGTCCCGAGGTCGTCTGCCGGAAGGTCTGGTCTGCCTGGAGCCCTGAGTCATCCGTCGGCTACCTGCTGCCGAAGACTCCGCCACCTACCGCCCTGTGGTAGTTCTCGCTGTAGACTTAGCCAGAAAGCTCTCGATCAGAAGGGCTCGCTCTAGCACTCCTGCCTGGGTTGGGATGCTGAGGTAGATCAGCGATGCCCTGATCTCGTGTCTCAATCCCTGCTCGAAGGTCTGGGCCCGGAAGAAGGGGTCCCGTACCATGTCTGTCGAGTAGAGAGAAAGGTCGATGAACCTCACCGCGAACTGGGTGACCGTCAAGCTGCCCTGCCGCAGCTGAAGAAGCTCCTGAATGCGCACCGTGCGGAGGGTGGCCGGGACGAACTCTGAGCGGAAGAGGCTCTCGAAGTCCATCCAGATGAGGGAGGCCTCATCGTGTAACTGGAGCATCAAGCTCCACCATCGTCCTGCTGCTGCGTGCAGTAGGCTCGCCGCGAGGGTCACCATGAGTTCTGCTGGTGTCCTCACAAGCCTGAAAACTCGTATGACCGCCTCCAGCCAGTCCTCGACTGCCTGAGGGTCCGTCTCCCCACGGAACCTGGGTGGTATCTGGCGCTGGAACTCGTGTAGAGCTCAGAGGCATCGTGCATCGTCAGCGGTCAGCGCTGGAAGCATCAGGGGCTCGACTGGTAAAGGTACCGCCGGTGCCTCTGCTGTCAACGGGCCCTGTACCGAGGCCTCGTCGCTCGACGGGCTGTCGTCACTCTCTACTCTCGGAACCCTAGCTGGCTGCCGTCGTGGGGCCATCCTAAAAAGGAAACAAGTCCGCCACGGTCAGAACAATATACCTGGTGAGCTGACACAAGTAATCACAAAAAAACTTGAAACACATATGCAATCAATGTTTTCGTGCATTAAGTCGGAAATCAGAAGTCAGGGTCCTGGTGTATGGATACGTCGGCCGCCGCACCAACACTGGACTCCCTGGACTGATTACCACACTCAATACGCTAAACACTATTGCTTCACATAGAAGAAAGATCAGAGTCTGTGGTAGAACCGACCACCTATGATACCAATTTGTCACGACCCATCCTCGGGGCCTGTGCCGTGACTACCCCAATCCCACCTTCCATAGGCCAGGGGCTGGCAACTAGCACCAAGGCGTAAAATCCCGGAAAAATGGAAGGCATTGCCTTTGAAAAGTAAACAAGCACCACAGAGTAAGCAAGCGGAAAAGTAAACACTAAGTAAAAACTGTACAAGCTGTGCTGAATGAAAAAGGGGCCGGAAATACAAGCCCAACTGTAAAGTACAACTGAAAGGGAAAAATAGAAACTGAAAAGAAAAGTTGCAGCGTCGAGCCATCCTCTGGAAGTCCCACCTGAAGGGTGGGTACAGATAGCCTCCACAGCACCTCGGTCCAACCGTCCGCTCCGAGTGCGTCCCGCCCAGTGGTCCACCTCCAGGTACCCTCATGCTCTGTACGCCTCCACCACGGTCAGCGTTGTCCGTCGTCTGCAACCAACACAACGTAGTGCGGGCAAAGCCCGTGCAGGGTTGAGTATAAGCTACTCAGTAGGGACCCCGAGACCCCCGAAGGTCTCCCGAAATCCAAAAAGGATAATCCACAATGGAAAGATACAATCACGAAATAACATCTGACACAGCTTAGGTATATGCCCATACATATACTTAAGTCATCAATTCCCGTTCGGCTCCAACGTCCGAGCCCAAGAACAACCCAGTCCACACAGGAAAGCAAACGTATACCCACACAGGATAGCACAACACAATCCACAAAGGAGAGTAAATCGTAAATCCACACAGGATAACTTAACACAATCCACAAAGGAGAGTAAATAGTAAACCCACACAGGATAGCTCAACACAATCCACAAAGGAGAGTAACACATGATTCAGCTCACACGGGTATACTTCTTCGGATGATGATAAAGATGATCACTGATCCATCTAAGTCGTCGGACCCAGGAAGGATTGATAGGTAACTAACCCCCGTAATGACCCACACAGGATCGGACCCACACAGGATCGGGCCCACACAGGACCGGGCCCACACTGGACATGTAGCACTGATCCACGCAGGATCGCTAAGTGCAGTAGTCGTCGCAGTCCACTGAGGATCTCTGCACAGTCGTCGCTGCAGTCCACTGAGGATCTCTGCACGGTCGTCGTCGGAGTCCACAGAGGATCTCTGCACAGTCGTTGCTATCGAAGAAGTAGTCGCAGCCAGCTCTAGGGTTCCGCACATAGCAAGCTCATTCAGGAGGGTCCACTCCCCGACCCGAGAGGCTGATACATCAACTGACAGAAAGTCCGAAGATGATGTATCCAAAAGTTTCGTATCGTCATCAGGAACTCAACGTCGTAGACAGCACGTCAATCGGATGCCCGGTTTGAGAGTTATTGGCTTTTTCGTCCCAGGGGCCCGGTGGGTTTTTAAGGAAAAACCAACCCGACCGTACTCCACCTATGTCCAAACCTTGGGCGGAGTATGCCAAAAGATCCGTCTCACTTAGAGGAATACAAAAAAACTGACGGCACGTCAATTAGATGTCCGTAGATCAAGATATGAGCGTTTCCGCTCCGAGGGCCCAGTTGGTTTCGTGTACGAACCAGCCCGGCCGAACACAAAGTATTCTAAAACCTTGAGTGCGATATACCGAAACGACCGTCTCGATCCAAGGATCGTGTTTCCACTAACGGCGAGTCGTTTGGAGGCTTGTAGCTCATGTTATGGGAATTTGAACGAAAACCGTCCGAAGACGTTGGGTCCGGGCCCGGGCCGACCCGGCCCGACCCCCCCTGAGTCAGCCGAACCCGGTCCGACCCGGTCGGACCGGTCTGGCTCGGCCAGCCCGGCCCGGCTCGGCCGAGCGGCCGACGCGGGGGGAGCCGCCGCCCCGCGTGACACCCACGCGGCACCCGCGGGGTGTCGTCCAGACAACCGGACGCGGTTGAAGCCGCGTCCCGAGTGACGCGGGGGGGGGGGGGGGAGGCGCCGCCCCCGCGTGACACCCCCGCGACACCCTCGGGGTGTCTCCCTGGCGGCCGGACGCGGCTTCAGCCGCCTCCCGCGGGCACCGCCGCCGGCTTCCGCGGGCCGCCGGAGTCCCTCTGGTGGCCCGATTTTGTTCCCATCTGCGCCGTTGCTCCTCCCGAGACTCGCTCTTCTCTGTGGAACCGTCAAACATCTGTTGTGGCACATTCCGTCGTCGCCCGTCAAATCTGCACAAAAGGGAAGAACGACGGAGGGTAGTCGGGCCGTGTTCGTTTGGCCCGCACCCTCCGCGTTAGAGATAAACAACGGGAGGAATAAATTTCAACACAAGAACGCATATCTGAAACAATTTTTAATGAAATAAAATTGTTTCATAAATTGGGTTCCTCATTTGAGCGGAAACAACATGGGAAAATAGGCATTTCCAAGAAATAAAACCCCTACCTCGAAGTCATTGTCGAACGCACTTCTTCGCGGAATTGCTCGTCGCGGAAGGAGGGGATCATCGCGTCCTCGCGGAAAGGCGTCGCGTCGTCGTGGAATCTGGCGTTGAGTCGGCGAACTCAACGGACCAAGAACAACAGATTTAATTTAATTAATTGAATCCGTGTTGTGGTAAAGAACCATAATGGTGATTAAAAATAAAGTCTGAGACTCTTACCTCAAGAAGCCGATCGAAGATCCGTCGCGGAGGAAGAGACGTCGCAAAAGAACGTTGCAGGAAGGGAATGTCGGCGTCGCGGATCAAGGCGTCGCGTCGTTGATTTCCGGTTTCGGCGTTCTTCGCGTTCTTCGCGTTCTTCACGTTCTTCGCGAAGGAGGATGAAGGTTCAAGGATCCTCTCTCAGCGAGTAATCCTCCAAAAGATAGGTTGGTCTTATTTTATTATTATACCAACAAACGAAAACGGGTAAGTAACGACCCATCAATTCGGTGAATTAATTCAACGAAAGAAATAGCTCATTTAATTTACGAAATAAACCGCCCAATTAAATGTTCTGTTTAGAATTTAAGAAAACGTGTCAGTTGACTTTCATAATGATAGGTTTTCGCGGGTGTGTTACTTAGCGGAAGGAAACGGCGGGGCTCGTGTGGGCCCCACCTCACAAATATCCTACCAAGAGGGTAGGACATTTCTGGATAGTATCCTATCTGGTTCAACTCAGTTTAAGCTGCTTTTAAGTGGCATCAAGTGGTTTCCAAGTGGATTAAGTTAAATAAAATAAAGTTGTCGTAAAATTATTTTATTTCTTAACTTTAAGCCCAAAAATTAAAAACCACACCCGAGCAAACGCAACTCCAGAAGAGGCGTTTCTAAGCGAATACCAGCGCTGCGATTTCATCGGTGCCCTCAGAATTCGATTTCGGGCACCGGTTTAAAAGTTAGAAAAACCCGCTCGTCTGTTCACTGAACGTACCCGAGCCAAACTTTGGAAAATGATTCCGGGCACACTGGGCCTCGGAATCATGTGCCGTCAGAAACTGCGCTCTTGTAAAGTTCCAAAGAAAATTAAGAAAAAAATATTTCCTTGAAATTTACGGGTATTTACAAAGGTTCCATCGACGATTATATGCATATATCTTTTTTATACCTGTTGATTCATTCATGTGTTGCAAAATGGTTTTCACCTTTTTTCCAACATTTCATCGACCATTTGAGGTCATAGTTGCTTGTGCTCGCGGACTTTATTTGGTCATTTCATTTTTAAACCCCTTTTCCCTTAAAGGGATTCATATAGAACAATTAGGATGCTTTAGTGGAAACTATTGTTGTAAGAGAACTCATCCCGAGGAATATGTTGGTCACATCCTCTTTTAAAGTACATAGAACAATATATCTACATATCTTTTAATGTCTGAATAGTTCACTCAGATTGGTCCTCGGTTTGAGGTTGATATGTCGTACTGAAGTTTATCTCAGTGCTTATATCATATTAGATACTTTTCTATACCATCGAGGTGATTCTTAGATCTCATTATAATACAATTGATGGTGGTACTCTATACTACCATACCACTTATTTGACATTTATCTGTCCATGTTTATCAGGTGAGAAGTCCTCTCAAATTGAGATAAAGGGAGTTGTATCTATAATTCATTCAACAATAACCCGTATATCATTACTTTCTCTATATGTATTTGGATATCCAATATAAATTTCTATGGTGATTGTCTCCCACATCTATATTTTTATATATAATAGTTGCATCATTTATTTATAATTTTTCCTTTCAGTCTTCACTTGCGAATATACCAAGAACTTTGATGTATATTTAGTGATTTCCTTTTTTATATTGTCCCACCAAAAGATCTCTTTAGGATATCAATACATCTTTGTGCACCCTAGGTGTGTGTATAAGGTTGATCTATGTGAAAAATTCATAAGGTCTTCCCTTATTTATATATTAGATTTTACACATAGTTGTGACCAAAATCATATGACATCATCCTCATTGACCTTGAACTGGGAGGATTACCCATTCTTGATAGCTACCACCTTATTTTGAATTTCCACATCATTTCTTTCAGAATTATTTATTTTCTCTATATGGTTTGGTTGAGCAATAATTTGAGAAACTATTAAGGATTTTACTCACTCCATGATTCCCACATAAATCCTTTATAAGTCAAAGAAGCATGTATCCTTCTCAATTCTCATTATTGATAATGATGTAGGATCGTTTCTACGTAGAGAATCCACCACCTTATTTTCCTTACAAGGATGGTAGTGGATTGATCAGTCATAATCCCTAAAGATATCTAAAAATATTCACTTGAACATTTTAAGCTTTATAAATGTGAATTTATATTAGAGACTCTTGTGACAATTATATATCTCACACTACTCCCTATAGAAGTAATGCTTCCTGATTTTCAATGCGAAAATCACAACTCTAAACTCCAAATCATACATTGAATACTTTTTCTAATTAACAATCATCTTGTATTAGGTTTTTTCTATCACTTTATCATTTTGAATCATTATACAACCAAATCCTTTATTTTTAGAATGACTTTAAAACATAAATATTTCAATAAAACTTGGGAGTGTCAGTTCTTGCTCAGTGATAAGCCTATTTTTGAGTTATGTAATGCATTCCTTACATTCTAGAGGCTTGAAAAACTTCACACACTTTTATTTCATTTTGGATATTTGGTTTTAAAATCATGATAGGTTCCAAAAAAATCATCAATAATAACCAGATAGTATAAGGAAACTACATGTCAATGTTAAAGAAGTTGTCAAGGTCCACACATTGATTACATATTTCATGGAAGGGCCTATAGATAACCCTTTATTGGTAATTACATTGACTAATAATGATATTTCCTCCATATAAAACACACATTTTCTATATATTTCATATATATTCTCTTTTTATCAATTTTTAGTGCAGTAATCAAATGAACATCATGTTCCTCCTTACTCTTAGGGTATATCTGAATATCATCAGTAAAGACTACCATGGATTTTTTAACGTAATATCTAATGACTATATTAGTTATTCCCATTAATATATGAGGAGAATTAGGTATTTTAAAGGGAATTACTTTGAACACAAAGTTACCATACCTATTTTCTAAAGGAAATATTTGGAATATCATTTTTTCTTCACCTTTACTAGAAGATATTCTGACTAAAGGTCCACCTTAGAAAAATAATTGGCCCCACATAGCTGATCGAACAATTCATCTATCCAAGGAAGGGGAAACATTTTCTTTATAATGGTTTAATTTATCTCATGTTAATAAATGTATAGGTGCATTGATACATCCTTCTTATTGAACCAAAGGACTGGTTCACCCCATTGTGAAGCACTCGGGTGTATAAAACCCTAGTCAATATTCTCATGTAACTACATATTTCGTTCTTCCATCTCAATAGTGGTCATACTATATGATGTCCTTGATATAGGTAGAGATCTAGGAATTATTTAAATTGGGAACCCATCCTAGAAGTCAAGAGGGAGACCAATAAATTATTTGGGGAATGCATCAGTGTAATCCCTCATGATAGTCATGTCATCGAGCATGATATTCAACATTGCCTCACTCATTTGAGAAATATATGCTTACTCATATGGTAATAGTATCAAAATGTGAGATGATGATTATGAAGGAGATTCATCATTATCCTTATAATTATAAATAATTTAAGGATGATTTAGAATGTGAATAGTTATTTGACTTTCCTAATAATTTATGTTTTTTTTGTCTAAATATAGCCAATCCATGCACAAAAAATCATCAAACTACACCAATTTAAGTAATAAATGATTTAATAGGAGGTTTAGTCCAAAAACATTAATCAAGGAGGTGTTTTTGTACTTTGGATGTAATAATTTCCCTATTATCTGTTTTCATAGATAACTCAACATACATATTCTAAGGTGGTGTTTGAATAGTTCTACTAAACTTGAAATCTGTTATGGAATGTGTTAAAATATAATCAAATTGTGTGTTTTCTATTCTGTAATGAATAACTAGTGTACCAGTAATTACATCATTGTCCGACTCCACCTCAGCAGTAGTGATAGAATATTCCCATCCTTGTTTCCTTTTTGGTTGTTTTGGATTGCCTCTGACAACCCTTGAATTATGGAATTGCTTTTCAAAATTCCCATGTTAATTTTAAATTAAACACCACACTAGAGTCTAAGTGTTTATCTGGACCTTCATTTCTTCTTCTACAATAGTGGAATTCTTCATGTAACTTCATCAGTTCTTATCTAAATACTCCATTCTTCAACATTAGAGTCATTTCATAATTCCCTGAAGAAATTTCTGAGGGTGATTCTTCCCACAATTTTAAAAGGTGGGATATTCTGTCTTTTTTTCCTCTTGGGATTTACTTTCTAAAACATGCATGTGATTCTCCATTTCCACCTTTTTTTCACTGATACCATGACACCAGTGGGAGTCTCCAATCTCTATTTTATCCTTGAGGTAACAACAAAACAATCAACTCATAACTCTCAGAGTATTTAGTTGTCAAATCTTTTAATAAAATCAGCTTTAATCTAATATAGAATAGATCAACCTTAAATTCAGTGTTCATGAAAAAGATTATGGTGTATCTTGCATGACTGGTAATATATTATTCATACATCTCAATAGAATCATCTTCCTTCTATTTAAGTATAAGGAACTCTCTTTCTATATTGAGATGGAAGGTTAGAGGAAAATATTTATTAAAATCCATTTTCATTAATCCCTCCCAATCTGTGGATTCAATTTTCTCCTTGGATGTTTTATTTTTTATTAGTTTCCACTACTGATTAGGTTCCTTATCAAATCTACAGAGCTCCAGTACAACTTTCCCTACTTTTGAGCACTGTAGGTTAGAGAGAATAGTTTCAATAAAGTTAAAACATTGTTAATATAAGAGTTGATTAATTGATCCACTAATCATTAGATGCCTTTACCAAATTATTGATTATGATGCAACTTTCTATTTCTTTGGATAAGGATAGTTTTTCACAAAATTAATGTTTTTATTCATAACATGAACCATCACAACATGTACTATTATAATGTTTGATGGACCCATTCCCAAAATATTTGGCATATAATTAATGAAATCATCACATTTCCTATCACATTGATTGTTGGAACTTTTTCTTCTATTTAATATCATTATATATGGAAGAGGTTCATTTATGGGTCAAGAATAATTAGCTAATAAGTATAAAAATGAATCATTAAAAATAAAATCAGAAAATCAAAAAGGGAAACTATAACCTATCTTATGATTCACAACGTTTCAATCTAGGATATCATTGACCTATTTCCTAACAAATAAATTCTAATGGGAATTTTTTGTGTTCCATTGACAATGTTTTGTAATGAGAATATGATTTTACCAGAGAATATCCCCATGGAGTTTCAAACTAGGTGTTCAATAAGGCACATTTTCATGTACCATGTTACCCCATGTTCAACCTAAAACACCTTGTCCAAGTTTTTACCCATAGGAACATCTATTCCTGAACAACATTCCCTTGTATAATCCATAGTCGGATTTATTTTCTCTATAAACCACTTAATCAGTACATACAAAAATTTATGGATGTTTTCTTAGATATAATATTATCCCTAAGGTTATTAATAAAGTTTACTATTACTAATCTCTAGAAATAACTAAACTTTTCCTCTGTTACCAACTACATTGATCCTTTAATTTTACACATATCATTACATGATTTTAATCATAATTAAACATCAAATTAAAATCCAAGTATTATAAACTCTAGTGCCTTGGAGATTGGGTAAATAATGAAGCATCATGATTCCAAAATAAGAACATCATTTTTTTAATCTTCATAAAGTGATCCTAACTTTCTTTTAGCCCTTATATTGGAATAGAACAACCTGGGGAAAAAATAAAAAAGGTATGATCTAAAAGTCTATTAAGGGAATAAACATAATAATAAATCTTAGAACATGGGTTAAAAGGCATAACATAATTATATAAAATGAAATGTAACATGATTAAATACAAGGAATCATAACATGGGATCATATTATCATGTATTCCTAGTAATTTGGTTGAGTCATAAAACATGAAATGAGTATGGTTCAAGTCTTATTTTACATAGAGTATCATGAGTTAATAATAACCACCATGATAGTTGCACATGGATCATGAGTCAAGGCTAACCTAAATGATTGTTTCATATAACGTCTCATGAGACAAAACATTACACAATTCATTGGAGAACAATATGGGAAATCCCCTAAAAAATTGTCATTATTATGTGTGACGCATGAAGAATCATAAAAAAATAATCAATCATTAACATAAGGTATACTCATGGTATGAATTGGGTATCATTTTCTTGTCAAAAGGTATAACATAAGGGAATATCACAATGGTGTACATGATAGAAAGGATTTAAATTATACATGGATAGTGATAAAAAAAATAAAAATTTAACATGATATGTGATGTCAAACTGAAGTGAATACATGTAAAACTATTATTTAAAAATATTTATAATTAACACATTTTGTTGCGGTGAACGGTTAATATTAAATGGGTAATTAAAAGAGAAAATGAAATATTCTTTGGTATAAAACCAGAAGTGAAGAGAGAATGTTTCCAAAATAAAATGAGTGATTTTAGAAATGTAAAGGTGTATTAAAATATATTATATAATTCACTTGTAATGTGGTATGAATTCTAAAAGTTCCCTTAAATTGGGATTTCTTATGAGAAAGAATTATGTAGGGAACCTTTTAAAAAACATGTGTATCCAAAAAATAAGGATAAATTAATCTTAACATAGGATATTGGAACACATATATAGTATTTAAAACATATTCATAAAAATAATACATAATTTCAATTGTTTAATTAGTGAGAAAGAGAAACCTGAAGGAATAATGGAGGTTATGGTAGAATTCCATACCTTATGTCTGAAGGTGTTCTTCACTTGATCTAACTATCATGAATAATAATATTAGATTAAATAATTGATAATTAGATAACTATTTCTACATTTATTGGATTTATTATGACTTTATTAAGTTTACTTATGTCCTTTTTTATGTGTTAATTGGTTTAATTTCATTATTTTGGAGCATTGGTTTCCTTGGTTTTCATGATTGGTTTACTTGTATATATGTTCAAAATGTCATATAATGTGGGGGAAATTATAAAGAATTGAAGTTATATGTTATTAATGATCTTAAAGAAGTTAAATTGGTCTTATATATCATTTGGTTTTATGTAATGATGATGAATAATTAGATAAATTGTTAATGGGAATCGTTTGGGTTAATCATGGAGGTTTTCAATCACAACGAACTCATTTTATTTTATAAATTAATATAATGGGTTCAAAATGATTCATGAAAATTACATCAGATATAAAAGAATATTATAATCATGTTCAATCACAAAAATGGTTTCATGACCATCCATGAAGATGGTAATGTAAATTGAAAACTATATCATTTCTAAATGTAATAAATTAATTCACAATGGAGTATATTTTCATTTTTTAGTATTAAATTGCGGGGAAAGAGAGATGATGTTGAATTATTCCATCCGAATAACAAATTTCTAAAATATTTATGGTATTGGAGTTATCATAAAATTTTGATGAGGTTAGATTAGGAGAGAAAAAGGAATATGAGGAATCGGAAAATAAATTAAAAGGAAAGGAAGAGGGTTTTACCTCTTCATTCCTTCTTCTTGATAACCTCTTTAAGGGTTGGATTTGGGTATTTCATTAAGACCAAAAGCTCTTGGACATGGGGGATGAGCATGGGAGAATGTTTTTGTGTAATTTGGTTAAGGCTCAAGGACTGATAGGTATGAGGATATGAGGTGGTGAGGGTGGAATTAATAGTTGAGGTGGGGGTGTTTTCTCATTAATTTGCTCATTAGTTTATTATTTTGGCTCAAGAATATTAATAATTTTAGAATATTAATAAAATATAATAATATAATTAATAATGGTTCTATATTTTGGGCTTCATCCACTATAGATCATATATAAACCTCTAATTCTTGTATTAAGGATTAATCATAAATTTATGTATTTTACTATTCACAAAAATTCAAATATTTTAGAAAAATCCCAAAAATTCACACTAATAATTTTTTGACATTCTGAATTATAAAATTAACTACATTTTATGAAATTAATTTTATAAATATGAAAAATTTTAATTTCAATTAATATAATATTTTATATGGAAAATATAGTTTTAATATTATTACTGATTTTATATTAGTTTAAAACATTTATCAAGGTCTCGTAAAATTATCTTATAATAATAAGACATAAAAATACTAATTTCCAAATAATTTTTTTAAAAATAAATTTTCATTTATGTTTTTAAAATTTTCATCAAATTTTAATTAAATATTTCTATCTTACATAAATAAGAACACTTAATTAATATTTTTTTAATTATTTATTAACATATATTAGGATAAAATTATATCATATTTTCATATATAAATTGATAAATTTAATTTATTATTTCATTGGCGAGGTTACTGTTAAAATGTCTTGTTTACTATGAATAAGGGACATGTAACTATCCCAATGGTCAAGTTATTATTTCTTAACTTCTAGAAAATCCTTTTAATTAATTAATTCTTCTTTTATGAAGTTTGTATTGTGTTGTTAATGTGATTATATGTCATTACACTATATAACATAATTATAAGAAGTGAATTTCATTCCTAATTTTTTTTGTTCATTACATCATATCTTTCTTCCTTGAAAAATATTATTTTACAAAGTTTATCCTCTATTTATGTTTAATTTTGAGAAGGATAATATATAAAATTAGGTCCTTATCCATATGAATTTTCACACTTTTTGTGATTTTTTTGGTAAATCACTTTCGAAATTCATTTCTGTATAGGTTTTTATGATTACATTATTAAAGGACACCTAAAATTTATTTCGTATTTTATTAAATAAAATATCATCTGAAATGAATTTAGATTTCACTACATGTATAATCTCTCTTTGATCAACCTAATAATAGACAGGATTAAATTACATATTGGGTTATAAATGAAAATTATCTAGTATATTGGTGTGGAACTATTTTTAATTTTTCTATAAAATCGCAATTTAGATGACTCTTTAAAAGGTTCATGATTTTTATAATTTTTAAATACATGTAGAACATTTTTGGAGTAATATTTTATATTGAAATAAAAATATCTTACATCAATGGGTGTTCCCTTCTCAATAGTATTATTCATACTCTTATTATTCATTCCTTTTGATATAAGGGAATCTATTATATGTTTATTTATGAATTTATTATCAGAATCATATTTAAATTTAACTCTTGATTTATTCTACTCAACATTCTTAGATCCCATTTATGTTCGGAAAATAATTTCTATATTCTTCCATGAATTGAATAAAATTTCACAATGATAGATGTTCATGTATAAATCATTGTAGAATGATCTAGTAAATATATTCCTCATCTATAAATAATAAATATATTTAAATTACTCAATTATTAATTTAATCTATGTCCACATTTCCACACACCTAAATGAAAATAAAAAATATCCTTTTTTACATCCATCGATGTTAACGCCACTAAATAATGGAAGCTCTTTTATTTCAGAAGTCTGCACAAAAAATAAAAAAATAATTTAGTTAGTAAAAAAATAATTCTTTCCTGGATATGGAACCACATGTTGGGGCTAAAAAAATTAAAGAACAGTGATAGTGTGAAGAGAAGGGGTGATTCTTGTTGAAGATAAATTTTATCCATTTCCTTTTTTAGCCCTTAAGGTCTAATTGATTTTGTTCCGTCATTGTAAGTGACATGGTCAATCTTACCAAATCTCATAGAAAATAACACAAAATCATTTAATGCATATATATATATATGAATATAAATAATTCATAAGATATTTGGAATTAACATAATTTAACACTAATTGATAATACAAATATTATACATAATGAAAGGGTAACACTCTACCCCTTTTCTCCAACCACTACTTTAGTGAAGATAAAACTAGTTAATAGACATATTGTCATCCCTATAAAAAAATTAAATTTAGTGTATCTACACTAAAACTATATAATTGATTCTAAGTTTCTTTCCACATTTTCTAATTTTCAAATACATTATATCCTAATGACAGTGACTACTCAATGTGAGCGTAAATTAGTTTTCATACACCAAATGACAACAAAAACACTTCATCCCCTAGATGTAGATAATTCTACAAAATAATTATCTTATTTCAACCCATAATAACTGACTAGATTTATCATTGGAAATTTCATTCTAATACATTATTAATTAAATGAACTACTTCTAAAAATAGAAGGAATAAACTCCCATGTTCTTATATTCTATAATTCAAAAAAAATATTTTTATCTATTTTATTGTATTAAAACCTTAAATAGTTTTTCTAAATAATTACAGTTATCATAAGATCCACTTGATGGATGGGACCAGTCTGTCTTCATATGATCCTCAATGATCATGTCAACTAAACCATAAATTTAATATGTTCATAATATACTTATTAAAATAAATCATCATGTTAAAATATATTTATTTCTAATTGTTTTTAATTTTAACTCATTATTCCATGTACTATATAAATAACATATTCATTATGTGACATCCTCACAAAAATATGAGATTTTTTTTCTTTACCCATATCCATGGTTAATATCATTATTCAAATAACGAGTATTAGTTAATAATCAGACACATGAAATCTGCTCAACATCATTTATTCAACTCTATATAATATTGATGTATGGTCTTATAATTATTATTGATTCCCAAACCTCACACAACACATTCTACTACTTCGTGATGATATATTATTAGGGTTTCTAAACATCTCAATTATTTCCTTTCATGGACCTACATTTATCTTCAATGTATAACATTCATGTGGTAATTTCTAAAATTACATCATAAACATTATATCTAGGTGAGACCAAGTTCCAAATATTCTAGATCATTAAACCAGCTATGGATTAAAATTAATTCATTTTGTGGAAATATACAAATAAGAAAAACCACTAAAATCTAACTATTCCTCATTACTGCATGAAATTATATTAATGGTGCTCTTGACTATTCACATAAAATATTAGAGGGAAAATACCTAGGTATTGAATTTATTTATAGATTACTCTAAATTTAAAACTATAAATATGAATATTTTAGTTTGTAGAAGAAAAATAACCACATAAAATTAAATAATAACTCAACACTTATAAATTTTACAAGCCACATATGCCTCATATAAACTATTTTGTATGCATGTTAGTATATCCATCTCTATGAGACTATCCAATTTTATTGACTTAGTTCTCTCAACATTATGGTTACCATTAAGTTTAGATTTTATTGATTTTTCCTCTTCTAGAATAAATTATGTATCGTTCAATAAGGTTATACATATCTGGTAGTTTAATAAAAAAATATATTTGATTATCATTCATGGGATTATCCTTCTGTTTGTGTCCTAGTTTGTTACTAAATCACTGATAATATATTTTAGAATTCTAATCTCAACTATTAAAAATTTCTAACATACTCAAATCTCTTCCTAAGCCTTTTTCTTGACATATAGATATATATTGCTTTCTCCTAGAATATCTTCACTAGTTCTTCTATGGTCACGTATTTTTTAAAACCTCCATCATTATCTTCATACTCTAGTCCCATGTATTTCTTCATTCACTAAATTTATAGCTTCCACAAACATTATTGGTTGAATTAAAATCAATGAAAAATAACAAATATGATTATTTATCGAATCCATCACCAATAATTGAAAGAAGATTCAAAAATGATTTATAAAAAACAATTAATAGCCTCTGTTTATAAAACTGTTGAATCCATACCTCCTAACTCTCTAATAAGATCAAGGTAATATAACATAAACATTAATATTTTTATATTTTATATTCTAAACAATGTTTTGATAAATTACTTATTTTTTTATATATGAGCTACTTCGAAAATAATGAATTCAATATTATTATAATTATATTTTTAGAATAATTTTATGGATATTGATATTAATATTCATGTATTTGGTAAAATTAAATTATTTTTATTTTATTAAGTTTAATGTTATGAAATTATTAAAAATAAGTTTATCAATTTTTTAGAAAAATTTATACATGTCTGACTAGTTATTGTTTATAAGATTTTAATTTTATGTGATACCATGTATATTAAATTTATTTATTATTTCTTATTTTAGAAATTAAAATTATTATCAATTATTATTAATAAAATTACTAACTAATTTATTTTATATTTTTACCATATTTTTCATAGATATATATATAATTTTTTTTATTAACTAGTTTTCTTTAATTGTAGTAATGAATACCTAAAACAAGAAAACATTATGGTTTTTCATTGGTTCTAATCAAGAAGAATGATTTATATTTTCTATTGAAATTTTTTATGTAGTGGATTCTATTATTTGAAGATCAATTTCAGTTATTATTTTAAAATTATGGTAACAAAATTTGATAGTCAATTTTGACTACATAAACAAAACATAAAAAAATTCAAATGAAGGATTATGTTTGTTTGTTTGTTTATTTCATGTTTTTCTAGGGATATTAGATACAATGTTTCTATTATAATGAAACAAATGGGATAAACATAGAAAATATTTAATCTAGTGTAACTAATATCTGGGATAATTAATTAAATAACCCATCTTTCTCATATATTTAAAGATAATTCTATTGAAATTGTGTATTTTAAGTCATATAAATTAAAATTTATAATTTACCTCTAATATTTCATATAAACATTGAACATAATATATGATTTGATTATATGTGAGTATTTATTTTACATTAATTAGTACTTGTGTTCAATACATTAACAATATATTATATTTATCTTTTATTTGTTTTATTTTTTTAGAAAAAAAGTTTTTTTACTCATGTTTTTATAAAGGATAGATTATTTTGAAAAAAAACATTAACATTTATATTTGTTTTCGATTATATCATTCACTTTTCTTCACTAACGGTTTATAATTGATTTTTTTCTTTTAGTCATTACATTAGTTTTTAAATAACAAATGGGATAAATTATTTTTAACATAACCAATATAAAATCAATTTTAAAAATTTATTTTCCTACCTTTCTAAAATTTAAATCATTTAATTAAATATGATAATAGTGAAAAAAAATATTTTTAAAAGTAATTTACTATAATATAAATGAAATATCCCAAAAAATTAAGGTTACATTTTCCTTATAATGAAAATAATCCAAAATATTTATTTATAAATATATACATGTATGACTAGCTAAAATAACTAAATAAATTAATTAATCACCTAGTGAGAGGAAATTATGCCTTGGGTTAGGGTGGTTGGTTCAATCCTTTCATTTATCAAGACTCCATGTTTTTATAAACAATTATGGGTAGAAACTAGTGAAAATATTATGGGTGATTTAATTAAAACAAGAAAATTATAGTTTGTAATATTTGAAAATAAAATAAATAAAATGGAATTGTGTAAAAAACATTTAACTTTTTCAATTTTTTTTATTCCAACCAATATTGTGTTTTGAGTCTTTAGGGAAAAAATTATAGGAAAAATATTTAGTCTATATAAGGTGTGAATTCTTTAAATTAAGACACAACATTAGGATTCATCTCTTACTCCTCCATGTGAAGTATTATTCTTGGACATTAGAGGCTCTCTAGTTGCATACTATTCTCCTAATTTCTAGTCTGAACCCTTAGATATCAGCATTTATAGTAACATATAATAACATTTCCATATTTATGTTTTAATAAATCATATAATTAATGTTTTGTGTAAGTGGTAAACATGTATATGAGTCACCCATCAGTGTTTCATGTGATTTATAACTAACAGTGTGACTTTACAAGTATTTTTTTTATAATATATCACTTTTATGTTAATATTAATGTTATGAATTTATATTTATTTTTGAATTTTTTATTTAAATATATATATATTATTATTTAAAGTCTAAAAGGTATAATATAATTCACCAGATTCTAATTATACTTGAAAAACAATTATGATTTTTTTATGTTATAAAAAATGTTTTATATAAAATTTAAATGTATTTCTTTAAGATAATTTCTTATACTAATATATTAAAATAATAATTTAAATATCAAATATTTTATAGACGGAAATTTATGGTTACTCTGTTATATAATATTCATATTTATACAGCTATTAATTATTGTTTTCAACATATAAAATAAAAATATGGTATTTTATTTGAAAATAATTATTTATAATCAAATTATGTTGTTTTATAATAAATTATATTGTTTTATTTAAAGGATGGACTTATAAAAATGATAGTTTTTTTAAATTACATACTATCAATGAAATCATTATGTCATAAATATTGAATAGAATTTTACGAAACATAAGGAACATAATTTAGATGATATTATAAAAAAAAATATCATAGAAATACTATTGGATTATTTTATAGTAAGTATTATGTCATGAAAAATATGACTATATTATCGGTGTGATGCACTTACTGAACAACATTGAAAATGTCACAAACAGAATATTAAATAGTATATAGGAATGGAAATGACTTTTATAAACCTTCATAAACAAGAATTTTTAATAATCAATGATTCTTTTGTAGATTTATTAATTTTATATTTATATGATACATTATTATTTAATTTTTTTCAGGGAATTCACATGGTTAGAAAAGATCAAATTATAGTTTAATTATCATGTTATGATAAGGATCATAATGAAGATAATTTTTTAATGGTTATATATTATAAACATTATGATTAAAAATAATATTTTTTTATTTTTTAATTTAATTTAAATAGATGAATAATTACTAAAAATAACTACACAAAGTTGATGTAATGGTCTTGCAAGAAAGATAAAAATAAAATAAATGTTTCTTTTTTAATATTTAATGTTATAATTTTATGATGAATTTTTATATTGCACAATTTTTGGGATAGTCATGATAGGTATGAAATTGTGTAAATGATTAATTTTTAATACCGTTGAAATATATATATATATATATATATAATGTCAAATTTTATATTAACAGAGGATGTACTATTTTTATAAATACTATAGGAGATTAATTTTATAACCTATTTTCCTATGGTAATACACACCCAATATCATAGCTCGCCAAGGTTTTTTTACCCTTCCTAATAAAATTATGATATTTCCATAAATTTATATATTCTACGTGTATTTTATCAAAATTTATTTAGTACATTAATATAACATTAATATTATTTTGCTTTTTGGATTATTATTTTGTAATGGTAAAGTATATATCATAACAATTAAAATAATGAAACAATACGAGTTATTTTTAGTTTTAAAAAACATTATTATTGAATAAGATTTTCTAAATTGTATTTTTTTTATGAGTAATTGGACTACATTGATTCTATAATGATAGGGAAAAATAATATAAAACTTACATATATTATAGAACCTTTTTATAATGAATTTTGACTCTTATAATTATACTATGCAATTTTTCGGAGTAATAAAAAAAATGACCTAAAAATATCTAAAATGAAAATTTTCAATTTGATAATTTGATGAAAAATGATAATAAATGAAAGATATCGAATTAAAATAATGATATGAACATTTAATAAGTTCTTAATTTTTATGATAACTAATAAATTTTTATTTTTTAGCATGGTAGAGGAAGTTTAAGGTGATTTGAGACTCTTGGAATATTGTTTTTTATTTAAAAAATTACATTTAATGTTTTGAATGTTCCCTCTGAAATATTTCTCGTTCATGTTTATAATAATTTTTTTTATTTTATAAATTTTCCTCCATTAACTCAAATTTTTCGTTATCTTTTTTGTAAGTGAATTAAAAAAATCACTTTTCTTTTTATTCTCAAGGTTGGTATTCTATTCATTACAATAGTGGAGGGGAATTATTTTTTAAATTCCTTCTATATGATATAAATTTCCTATTATATTAATAACTTTTCTTTAATATAATTCCATGTCAAGTTTTCATGGTATTTCACATTAATTTATACTCATATTGTTCTAAAAAATGTTTCCTTTCCAAAAAAATATAATATATATAAAATTTATTTGTTCATCTAGTTTTGATTTAACTAATAATTATTTTTCATATGATTTAGAATATACATTTTTATGAGTTTTATGATGAAATAAATGATCCAGTGTGTTTTATTCATGTTAAGTATCAGTCAAATTGTATATAATAACATGTTGATATGATATATCCCTCCAATTAATTGGGTAATTATTTATTCTCCCATTCTGTGATGTTGAAATTAACTAGTTCTAATATCTTATTACAGGTTTATGATTTTGGAATTAACTAGTTAAGTTTTTCCATTATTGGTTTCATTGGATTTATCTTGCTAATTTATTCTATTATGAGTGATTTAGATTCATAAGAATATAATTTCCCATGGCATATTTATGGTAATTATATTGATTTTATTATTGCCTAAAATATATTTTGTGAATATTTTTAAGTAAATATATTTATTTCAAGATAAAAAAATGTTTATGTTATTTTATGTAACATTGTGAACCTAGATGCCACTCAAAAATTCCTTAAACCTAGTTTGTTACATTTCCTCAAGACATATATCCAAATTCCAGAGGTTTATGACTGGAAAAAAGGGACTAGGGAATCTATGGGGATATTATTCCATCATTACCGTAGTGTAACATAATGGAATAATAATAATGGTAAATAGAAAAAGGATAAAAGCGTTAATACAATGTATAAAAAGATAGAATATATAAATAATGCGGGGAATATATATTATAAAATTATGATCATTTAATGTATCTAAAAACTATCAAAAAAGGTATACATGGCATCTGTACAATACATGTATCAAAATACTAAAAATATAAAAATGAACTATCTTCATATAGCATCACAAGAATCAGCATGGTCTTGTGCTCCCCTGCTCCTAAGCATGGTACAAAATCAAACATCGAACTATGGGTGATTTACCCTATATTTAATTTTACCCCAATAGTTTTTTTTGGGTACCCAATGATGTACCAAAAAATATTTGAGATACAATCCAAGAATTTTACCACCAAATGATCTATTACAAATCGTGGATGTAAAATTTAACAATCTAAAGTGGGGTGCAACGTCATACAGTTATGGAACTACTAAAGAAAATATTACCAAAGAATATATACTACTAGACAAGTGATATTGTATATCCATGCTAGGCTCCCTAAAAAAGATACATCTCTTATTACAAGGTACCTATTAGGAAAAAATTAACTACCATGGCTTCCCCATACATCCAGACATATCTTGTCAACCATTTACTTGTCGTATTATCAAAAGTGTTAAGAAGTATTATCATTTTAATATAATTAGAATTTTCAAGAATTCACAAACATTTAATACAATGAGTAATGTAAAATTTATGATGGTTGTGTTGTATAATCATAACTTCCATACACATCGAGACTTTATCAGATGTATATTGGACCAATGTATCCTCATCATGTCCCATGAGAATCTTAATGGAAAATCAGTTAGTCATGGGTTGGGGTTGAAGGAGAATGTATACCATCCATTTCAACTACATTCCCACGACAGACTAGATCCAAATGGTAAAAAGTCCCATAAAATAACATTGAATCAAAATTCAAGGAGCATACTGGTCTAATGAATTTCCTATCAATTCAAATGCCAGTGGTGTAGAACAGATATTGTTTCCTATGTAACCATTCATCAATTCACATTTAAGTACCAGTCATATATCCACTCATATAAATTTTAACATAAAATTCCATTCCATGAGTTTACCCACTCATATAAAATAGCACATCTCAACAATTCAACCATTTAACATCATTTATACCTAGAAAATTTGAAAAACATATCTCAAAAATAAATTTATAGAAATTAAATTCATTAAAGTCATCCTTCAACTAGGGAAACTCAAAATCACACATCTTGGATGGTTCTATAAATAGTCAATGGAAAATTAGCCACCCCATGGGTGGCCTAGATTTAATAAAAAACCACAAAAAAATATCAAAGGAACTAAGGTAATCCCTAACAGGATCCATTTCATTTAATTCAATTATTCAATTTAATATTGAGGTTGTCCTGGAAGTTTTGGTGGGACGAAAAATAAAAACTAGTTCAATAAATCACCAAAACAAATGCGATAAGTATAGACCACATATCATAGGTCCATAGAAGAGTTCTCGTCTAGTATCTGTTCTTCATTTAACATAGATGGTGAGAATATTTCATAATGGATGAACAACCTAAGATAAAGTATATTAGCATGAAAATAAATCACTCTATCGATACAAATAATAATTTAGAATGAAAAAAATGAATAGAGATCATACAAAGATATAACTATTTTTTCCAATGAATCTTGTTTCCATGCTTATATGGAAAATATCACTCACTCTATAGATTAGGTATCAAAGGAGCTCTTGAATGCAACAATATTTTGTAGAGGAGAAAAATATACAATATTATTAATAGATTAATTATTTTCAAAATGATAAATTCACTAAAAATCACTATTTCAAATGGTTTGGCAACACAGTTGTCCAAACAATGCACCAACATCTATAAGGAGGGGCATATCGTACAGTTAATTAAAACATTATGAAAAACCATGGAGAAACCATGTGATTAATCTATGATAAAAATTGTTGGTCACTCACAGGGGTGGTAACCTCCATGTACATGGTTTGACAACCTGTGTGGGCTCATCTAGCCCACAGGCCATGCCTTTCATGGTTATTCAGGCCATGTAGACATTCCCACATGGTTTTGACTAACTATGTGGCCTACTTTATTTCTCCAAAAATATGGGTTTTGGGAACTGAACAAGCCCCATAATCCCTTGATACCCCCATTATGTCAAATTTTATTCAAATTAGACTATTATTAAGAGTTTAATCAAAAACCAATGGGATATTCACCTCATAAAAACAAAACATCTTATAATATCCCCCACATAAAGAAAATTTTCCCTAGATTTTCCTCTGAATGGTGGTCAAGAATCATCCAAGAATAACTCCAACCACTTAGCATGTACGTTGGAATCACTCTCACAAGACTCATCCTATAAATTTTTATTTCACTATAGAACACATACTAGAGGAACTTACAACCTTGAAGAAGCTACAAACTCCTGTCAATAATTCAAAATTGATGCTCTTCAAAGGATGCATGTACATATAACTCATCCTCATAAAGATGAAATTAATTGGTCATGTATGATTTATAAAGGAATTTCTATGATATATAAAGACATTTTTCATGGATCTTTATGTCTGAGGTAACTAAAATTGATATGGTATAAGCTAGAATCTCCCAAGAATCATGGATGGCCTGACATATTATGATGAAACCTTGCCTTGTCTCATGATATTCTTATTAACCAACCTTAGTGAAATAGATAAAATGACCTGATCACCACCGTCGAACTCTAGATGATTTCTATGCTGATTAGCATGATATTTCTATTAAAGAAGTGCATTATGGATCTATTTTTGAACAACTCGGCCTACTCATATTTCTCATGAAAGAAATGAGGTCCTATAAAATCTACCTAAATTCCCTCTAACAAGCTCATTAATTATAGGAATAACTGACCATAAAAATACTATGAATGTTCTATCTATTTAGTATCCTTATAACTATTATTTGTGGAGGAATCAATAAGAGGTCTACTACTCTCCCAATAGAAACCAAATTATAGAATTCATCCCTATATCATATCCTCAAGCACCTGTATTGTACATTCATCAGTCTGAGGGTGGTATTTCATGATTTAAAAAAATTGCATTTGTGCCCCCCGATAAAAGCTTCTTGAAATGATATGTAAATCGGGTTTCCTAATCCGATGTGATAGTATGAGAGGTCTTCTCATGTCATAAAATCTAATAGAAATACAACCCCTCATTTTCATCTACCATGAAAGTGTCCCTAATTGGTATGAAAGGGGAAACCTTCATAATCATGGAACAAATAACCAACACATCATCACTACCTCAAGGCGACCTCAAATTTATTATCATGAAATCCATGACAATTTCATCCCATTTCCTCTTAGGAATTAATAACTATTTTGAAAGTCTGGATGGTCACTGATGTTCCACCTTCACCTGATAATATTTGGAACACCTCGTAAAAAACAAGAGAACCAACATTTCATACTCAGCCACCTATACCGAGGAAGAAAGTCACAGAAAATCATAGTGACAATAGGATACACATCAAAAGCTAAGGTATGAAACTCGCACAATAGTTCTTCACATATTACCATTATAACGCATACCTGAAAATGTAAATGTAGGATATCATTATTTCCTACAGTCCAACCTGTAGGTGGGTAATCACCTAACACACTCTCTCGTAATACTAGGACCTATAAATCTGATTTCTTCCTCTTCCTCACTCTATCCAGAAGTGTAGAGGTCACAACTATAGAGGAAACAAATTATTCCCCTAACTACCATGAACCTACACGTTCATCTCAAATAACTAATCCATGAGCTTCCATTCTCTAATTCCCTAATGAACTTCTTATATCTGAGTCATCCTTCTAAATTCATCAACGAATACATTTCCCTTCACCGGAGTATATCGGTTATTAATTTCAAAGGACCGTATGTATTAATACCACATTTGATGCCTCAAATATAGATCCAGGTGAGTAAATATATTATTGATGCTTTTATGGTTCGTGTACACCAAAAAATGTTCTCCATTTCAACGAATAATTAAAAATCATAAATCAGGAACAACTGTAGCTATCTCAAAACCAAGCATCGATAATTCCTCTTGTGCACTCTCAACTGTCGAGTCATGTATCCCATGAATCTATATCCTTGCAAATGAAATTATCATATCCAAATAAATGATGAATCATAATAAAAATTATAGCACCCTCTCAATATCCGCATAATATTGGAGTAGTGCTAAAATCAATCTCCCTTTCATCTCTTGAAAGGATATCTTATAGGTATCTAACAATAAAAACATCACACCACACATAGAAAGTCCTTAAATAGTAATGATTAGAAACATAGTTCATTCATTATATTCATGTAATATCCATCTCCACTAGTAAACTCCATATATAAAAAAATCTTGGGATTCTCCTAGGAAACTATATCTCTCACTTTCTCTAGGTCAAATTATACTCTTATCTCTGAGATAATGTAACCTGGGTTGTGAATCTGATAAATCAAAAGGTGGTTGTTTGTGAGTATATTATATAACTGATGCTCCCTCTATGTATAAAAAATGATATCAATATTTTTGGTATGTTCATGTTTATTATGATAATATACCAAGATTTTTTTCTTTAAAACCACCATAAAGGAATCCAGATAATGATTGAAAACTCTATTCATCATCTCCATGAAACCTATTGGATTGTTTGTGCGACTGAATAACATAACCAAATATTCCTATAGACTATAACAAATATGAATCTATATAAGAGGTGTTACTATAGGTTAAACATATACCTGGTTATATAAATAACTCAATTAAAATTTGGATAATACAAGATCTATTAGAAGTTGATAAAATAAGTTATCTATTTTGGGAAAGAGATACTTGTTCTTAACTGTTAGCTGGTTATATTTTTGGTAATATTCACATAGCCTAAGGTATATATACACCATTTGAAAAAAAGAATCATCAAACCCAATACAGATGTATGGGATTGAATAAAACATTTATCCTCCAAATACTCAAGCTGCCTCTTCATCTCCTATAACATTGTAGTAGCCATCATGTATAAAGGAATGGATACAAGTGAAAATTCTAGAACCATATTGATAAAACACTCTACCACTCTCTCATGATGAAATCCAAAAAATTCATCAGGTAAAACAACCCTAAAATGATCAACCGCTTGAGTAAAGTATGCTGACATGCTCCCTGATCATCAAAATATAAACCAGTGATTTGGGCTATCATCCCATCCTGCCCATGATGCTCTGGTCTAGCTCATATTTTTATGTCTTTCCATTCACCCCTATGAGTATACATTGTGGCATCTTGTGATGTGGAAGTTACCCTTGGATAATAGTATTCAACAAAGTTTCAATGTAAACAATCCAGTCTATACCAAGTATTCTATCAAATCAAGTAATTTTGAGGAAAAATAGATTCCAGACAAAATGAAACCCACCCACCCAAGGGGAATTCCCTGAACTAACATACATCCTCTATTATGATCCCCAACAGAGTTCCTATCATCATAACTCCCTCATTGACCTGTATAATTAACCCAAGCCAATATAATAGAGGTGAAGATATAAAACTATTCCATGCATCTGTTTCAAAAAAAGAAGACAATGGGGTTAATGCTACAAAGATCGTACCACTAACCATGTTCAGTAATACACCTTCTCCATGAGAGTAGTCATCACATAATTTACCTGGCGTAAACCCTTTCCCTATGATACAATGTCACAACATGGAGTAGTCCAACTCTATTATCTCTATACCACTATGTCTAACTAACTCATCAAAAACCACCATTACCTCAGCTTGATCGACCATTACTTCTTGAGATCCCAACCTAAAAGGGTTTTGATAAACCTTCTCCAAGACATAGTGTCAGTGATGACCCCCTTCAAATCACTGTTAGAGGGATGTTCCTATTGAAATGTTTAACATGTTCAATCCATCCGCAACCTCAAATCTCGACTAGGTCATGATCACACTAGTTCCTAATATGTACCTATATACCACAATAATGATGGAAAACTAAGCTACCAATAATCACTGCCTAGCTTGTAATCATCTCAAAAGAAGACTCAAAACATCACTTCCTCCTACTAGAAGTCTAAGACTGCACAACTCTTCTTTCTCCCCTAGATTTTCTCAGGTTATACAATCTAATTAGTGACTTATTTACAATCTCATTAATCGTTATCAACCAAAACTTATTGATCAGATATCTAGCATAATGTCAAATGCATTCTTTGAACTATCTCTCCCTTGAAATATAATCATGAAAGGTATGTCAGAAAAAAAATGTTGCAACTCTATAAATTGCTCGGAGAAATCCATAACCGTCATAGCGCCCTGATCTAGATGCATGAACTCACTAGTATGATCTTCTTTTAGAGTATTAGGGTAAATTTAGTCCTATAACCTAGTTTTGAAATCATCCCAAATCATATCTCATAGCCTTTCATCTTGGATCAGAACATACCACAAGTGCTTTGATGGTCTATGTATCATATATGTTGAGAGATTCAATCTCCACTCATGAGGTGTATCTAGATTCTAAAATATTGAGATCATTGTCTCAAGCCTCAACCCATTAGCATTTAGTCTTCCATCCCCCAAAAACATGGGAATATGGGGTTGTTGGAACACACACATAAGCTCATCCATATAAAATGAAGGTTGCGCTACCCCCTGAAAAGTCTTTATGAAGTGAAAAAATAAATCATAGAACAATACTTCATCACCTATTTCGAGTAAAACAACTTATGTTGTAGATGTAAATAATGATTATCCACAGATAGCCCAGGGCCCACCACCTCTGGAGAATTCTATTCACCTCCTTCTTGACATACAAATTAATTATTCGTGGTGGAATGACTCTAAAATTCTAAATACATGGAATGAAATGACCTATATCAAATTTTTTAGCTCAAAAGTATAGGTAATGTCAAAAACTTCCATTAATCGAGGCATATAAAATAGCCTTCTCCTAAATCAGGGACATGTAAAAAAGGAACATTCTCAAAATTCACTAAAGAAACTACCTCTAAACCGCTGAAATGATTAATCTTGGTTGAGTTCTCAGTTTGTCCAAAAAAATTCCATTTTAATTTCATATTCATTTCACATTTCATTTTAAATGGTTGAAAGAAATGGTTCATCACTTATAATTCATACGGGATCATAATCACTATTAACTAAAATATAGAATCCACCCAATTCACACCATAACATGTTCTAGTCCAAGTGACTCATGGTCTATGCTTCAACGTGCCATAATTTGTTTCTTAGGGTGTCTCATGTTTTCTAATATGGAAAACACTTATCTGGTAATGATAGAACCTCTATGTAATAACCTTGTTTCTTTATTCCCTATATAGAATTTATATCCAAATAGTTGGCATATCAATCATATCCTTATCAAAACATCATGAAATAAATCAATACATCCTATATTTCGTGGCATAATTCATTGAATATGGTTTCTAACTCATGAAAAAAAATGATGCATGAGATGGTATACCATCATCTCATTGGGTTGCGACATAATAGAAAACAAAATTGTATCAATAATACCATCACAATTCAAGTGCATCACCCAATTTTGGATTCAATTCAACTATAATTGTCAAAAAATAGAAAAAATTTATTCCATTTGAGATAATTTATCTATTCCTTGTATTTGGGCTAGCTATTCCTAGGCACAACTCATTAACAAATTAAATTTCTTTCCTATCGCTATCTATTATCTCCAAATAACAAAATAGAAAAATAATATTATTATGATAAAACCTTTTAATGTCCCTAACCCAGATACCACTCTTCAATATCCCAAGCCCAGTTAGATACACGGCCTCATGCACATCTTCCTAATATTCAGAATCCTTCGACTAGCAGTGATGGATTTGGTTCTGTGTGTTTTTATATATTATTCCCTCAGTACTAAAATGTAAAAAAGTTGAATAGTAATAATATTAAAAAGAGGAATATATAAAATAGTTATCAACTGATCAATAATATGGACAGTTATATAATTCCAAGATTATCTAATCTAAAATGATGATCATGTGAGGTGTTTAAAAAACAAAAAAAATCAGGTATATATGGAATTAGTGCAATAAATGTGAAAAAATACCAAAAATATCCAATGAAAATACTATATATTTTTTCATGAGAACCATCCTAGTGATGTGCCCCATTAACCTAATCAAGGCACAAAATCAAACTTAAAAACTATGGGTGATTTCCCCAGTCCTTACCTATATCCAGATAGTATTTCTGGGTAACCAAGGACATCCCAAAAAGGGTGTGAGATACAATACTAGTATGTAACAACCAAAAGATCTATTGAAATCCCTTTCTACACAACATATTAAGAAAGAATAGAATTAAATGTGAGATATCTATGGAAGTACGGAAATTAAAGTGACCACGACATATATACTAAATGTGATGTGATATTGTATATCCATACTAGGATCCCTTCCAAAAAAGTGTCATCTCTTATAACATGATTGATATAAATAATAAATGAACTACCATAGTGTCATCCACGAAATTTCTGTATTATTAAAAGTGTCAAAAAACCATAGCCTTTCGTATAATTTGACCTTTCAACTATCCATGTCCTTTCTGTATATTTATTAGTTTTATATTTACCATAGTAATGTTGTATAATAATAAATGCAAGAAAAATAGTGGCATGATCCTAGGTATATTGGACAAAGGTATCCTCTTAGAGTCCCATGAACATCTCGTTCGAAACTTGGTTACACATGAGTTGGGGTCCAACATGCCTGAATACCGACCATGCCCACTCTTAGCCCAATAAAAACTAGTTACAAGGGATAGTAATGCCCAATCCATCCCACACAATCAGAATCCAAGGAGAATAAAGATCCAAGTCAATCACTACTTTCTCTCTGAAATATGACATTGAACACTAATGGAATCATATGTACTGTTGGAGCTAAAAATCAAAAGGGAGAAGGATAATAAGAAAGGCTCTAAAGCTGCCTTGTGAAGACATTTCGTGGAGCACCATGGCCCCACGATCATGCCGTGAAGCTAGGAGGCAGGATGCTCTGTGATCCCTTTTGGCATTCACGAGCCTGCTATGAAGCAAGGATTCATGAGGCTCTGTGAGACCCTTTGACATTCGCACTCCTGCCGCGGAGCCAGGTGGTGGGATGCTTCTCAAGCACTTTGAAGTTCGTGAGCCCGCCGCGCAGCCAGGAGGTGGGATTCTTTGCAATCCCCTTTGACGTTCACGAGCTCGTCGAGTAGTGGAATCCAGCTTCGTGCCGAACGAGCGATGCTCTGTGGTGCCTCTTTCCTATAAATTCTGGCCTCCCACTGGGCACAAATCATGGATCATCCGACCTTTCCTCTTCCCAGCTCTCAAATCGCGAATCACTTTATGCTCTGTGAAACAGGAGCTGCTCAAGGTACTTTTTCTCTATGAAGTGCCTCTCCTTTGCTTTGTTTTTCTCCCCTCTTTCGAGAGGGATTTCGTTCGCGAAGCACACATGCCTTCTCAAAGGAAGGAGATCCTCACGTGGACTCAGGTCATCGCGGAGCCTTTATTCTTTTCAAAGCACCCCCCATTCACACGTGACTCGAATGTTAAGGACATGTCATTATGCCTCGTGAACCACATTGCTTCACAGGACTATACTTTGCAAGGCACCCATGTTTTGTAGGGCTTTTCTTGGAGAATTCTCCTCCACATCGTGAAGAACTACTCTTATTTACCTATTCCCTGTGCCTCAACAAGGCCACTTCACTTTGCGTAGACTACACCTTCATGAATCCCTTCCATTGCATGGAGCAATAGAGCTCTACGAGGTTTCTACTCATAAACCCCTTTGCTCTGCAACTCCATCTCTCGCGAAACCTCCTAGGTTCACATGAAGAAACTTCAAAGTCCCCTAGAAATCACTTCCCATTGCATTGATTCATCTCATGCTTCTCCACATAGGCATGCTAACGGATATTTCTTCTTCACATAGCCACACTAATGTAGACCCCTAATGGTTCACTCCATGACACCCCCCAGTTATGGCATTGCATGTCCCCTCTCTTCACCAAGGTGCAGAGCGTACCAATTATGTAAGTCCTAGGGGTGCGGAGTGAACCTGCCTTGTCCGAGCTGCAAGACATCAAAATTCCATGAACCATCATCCTCAGTACATGACGTTAAACTATGACTTCCCCCCATGAATCCTACGTAGTGAAAGGGAAACCATATCGGTGCAATCCCCTTGATTTTATTACAGGATTCAGCATCCCTGCTCCTCCTCTCTTTCCCGATGCCAAAGACCGGCCAAGGGCATGGCGGGGAACAATGCCCCTCCTTTCTTCGGTGCCAAATCCCTCTCTCGCGGGGCTTTGTTACCATCAGGACTCCATCCTAGAGTATGTCCCAGCCTCTTTGAGCTTCTAACCACGCATATGCACCTGTTTCCTCTTTGTAATATGATCATGTGTAATCCCCATTGTACATACAATGGATGTACCTTTCATGACGTGATCGTCAGGTCTCTAGTACATCTTGTTTCTCACACCGAGCATGACTCATGTGGGCTTAGAGCAGGCATCGACCATGAAAAACACCTCAGCAGCCTAGTGTGTAAGCCCCACACCTATCCTGAACTACAAGGACTTTGATCCTTGAAAATGTAGGGTACGTAGGAAGCCTCCACGATGTTCAATCCCACCACCTCGGTCGTTCTGACCATCTTCACGTCGGTTCACCCACACTTTGGGCTACCTCAGAGCATAACCCCCAAATGACCCCCTTCCGAACTACATGGACTTTGATCTCTGCCAAGGCGGGGTATGTAGGAAGCCACCATGAGGTTCAAGACCAACACTCAGTCGCTCTGACCACCATTATGTCTGGTCTCCCCCATCCTGCATGACATTAAACTTTGGACCCAAATCAGTGGTAAGTCATTGTTTCCCCAGTCATCGGTAAGCCGTTTCACACAAATCCTGTCATGAACTATGAGTACATTGATCATTTCTAATGCAAGGTACATAAGAAGCCTCCACGAGGTTAAATCCCACCACCCATTGGTCCCCAGGTCCTTATTCATATTGGTTCACCGACCCATCTTGAACTATGAGGAATTTGATCCTTACAAAGGCAGGGTATGTAGGAAGGCTCCACAAGGTTGAAGCCCCCCACCCATTGGACCCTGAGTCCTTATTCATGTTGGTTCACCGACTCATCTTAAACTATGAGGACTTTGATCCTAGCCAAGGCAGGGTATGTAGGAAGCCTCAAAGATGTTCAATCCCACCACCCATTAGACCCTAGGTCCTTATTCATGTCGGTTCACCAACCCGTCTAGAACTATGTGGTCATTGATCCTTTCTAAGGTAGGGTATGTAGGAATCCTCCAAGTGGATCAATCCAACCACCCATTGGACCCCAGTTCCTTATTCACGCCGGATCATTGACCCATCAGGAACTACGTGGTCTTTGATCCTTGCCAAGGTAGGGTACATAGGAAGCCTCTACGAGGTTCAAGCCCACCGCCCATTAGAACCCAGGTCCATATTCACGTCAATTCACCAACCCATTTTGAACTATATGGTATTTGATCCTTGCCAAGGAAGGGTACATAGGAAGCCTCCACGAGGTTCCAGCCCACCACCCCGGTCATTCTGACCATCTTCACATAGATTCACCAAGCCCCTATCCTGATCTATGGTGACTTTGATTTCATGCCATGGGGATACGTAGGAAGTCTCACTGAGACTCAAGCCCAACATTACCATCACCCTCACGGCGGCCCCATCCCATTGGCCACCCATTTCACTCAGCACCCCATAATCCATCCTGATTCTTACCCGGGCCACCACATCCCTATGAGGTCATGTCAACCCACCTATATCGGTGTTCCCTCTAGGGGCTGCACCCATTTGATCCACTCAAGTCACTGTTCTGATCAGTCTGATCCATCTCTGCTGGACATTAAAAATGAAATAAACCCTATGTTAAACATTGGAAGATAAAGAAAACATCAGATACCTGCCCATGGCATATGATTACCCAAATTCGATGTGGGATGCCTTGGGCTTCCGCGCCCTTGAGAAGCCCTATAATAAGATACAGAAGACAAACGCACCAGTATCCTAGCTCCAAGACACATCAGTGATTCCCAACCTGACTACTCACCTGAATAAAGTTTTCTACCCTGACTAGGACCCTTGGAATGGTTTGACATAAGAAGTGTAATTATCTGGTGTCCATTAAGATATGACGCTTGGATGAGTTTCATGAACAACGTCTTAAGTCTATAAGGGAGACCCGGAATAGGCGAAGAGTTTTAGGAGGAATCCATGGAATGAGGAACCAACATCCCATCATCCTGTTTCAATCAAGGAGTAGACGTCCCTACAAAAGTGATGGATGTAGGCCGCCTTAGGAAAGCCGGAATGCGGGAAAAAAAACTGTACCTCTCGTCCTCAAATGAAACGGACGCGCGCGCCCCAAAAAAAGAATCAGAAATAAAAATGGTGAAACCGACGTGAAGTTATTCTCCTAAAATATAGAGATTAATAGCACTCGAGGCATCAATAGATTGACATGTCACCGGATCCTTTTATCAGGCACCAGATCCCGCCAAGAAAATAATGGGCCTTGCATAAAACTCACCAGAATTTTGGACAGTAGAATGTTGGACATCCCATTTTGTGATGTGACAGCATGGATACCTCTTACCTATCATAGAAGACAAAATGGCGTTGGGGCATTAGTCGTCGATTCCCTTTTCTTTCAGCACAGATGAGTAAATCTCCCTAATCTTCAAGAATCAAGTTGCTGCACTCAGAACACGATCATCGCCTGTACACCAACGCAAGGGAAGGGGAAATACCAACGCGGTAGTCCCATATGGCTCTGCCTATTCCACAAGCACCTCTACACCCATGGACCTGGGGTTCTCACGCCCCATCTCCCCATCTAAGGTTATTCATAGGAGGGTAATCAATGACCTCGTGCGTCGTTACGAGGGGGAGGGCATAATCCAAACTCAAGATATGGCCCGCCTAGACTTGGAGGCGTCAGCGCCTCGTCGCCAACACTGCCCTTGAGGTTTTCACAGGGAGCCGCTACTCCCCACGCTGACATATAACTATTTCGGGAGGCTCTCCCTAGAAAGCTTCGACGAATCTCTACCTTACGCTGACGTGGTAGGTGGCGTTCGTCCCAACCCGGTCAGAGTCCCATTCCAGGGGCTCCCGGTGAGGGCTCCCACCTGGACGCATCAGCAACCCTGCCCGGTCTTACTGGATGAGGAGCAGGTAAGCCACATCCCTACACCACAAGCTCTAGTTTGTCTGACCTGACGCCAGTGTCGGGCACATACTGAGGAGGATGCCCGCTATGGGGTGTCAACATCGATGACTGCTATGGCCCGAGCCATCACCGATGCATACCATCAGTTCCCTAAACGCACTAAGTAGGGTTCCTTGTACGCCTAGCCAAGATCATGGCCCCAACCACCCCATGGGCAGGCTAGGTCAACTCTCTTGGTCACCGGCACAGGCAGTGGCCATTGCGAGCTAACCCGCAGCAATGCCACTTAGTACGGAGGTCCTCCTCGTACCACTACCACGAAGAACATGGGCGTTACCTCCTTTGAGGATTAGTATGGATGTTCACCCATTCCACCCTCAATCCAAATGAGGGCCTTCCTCGTGGTAGTGATGCTCAGTGTGGGGGTCTCTCCCATGCACATTACATTGGGTATGGGGTCATTCCTCCTGCCACTGACCACCGGTGTAGGGACATTGCACATCTGGTCTCTCTCCAATGTGGGAATTCTCCTCGCATCCTCCCAGCTTCTTGTGAAGGTCTTCCTTGACTCATCAACTAGAGGGATGAAGGTCAGCCTCGCTCCACCCATACCCAGCATGGAGGTCATACCCGTGTTCAGATAGCCTAGTACATGGACTATCCTCATACTGAGGCCACTAGGTGAATGAAGTGTGGAGGTCCTCCCCATGTTCCTGCTAGTTCTAGTGGAGGTCTTATCCACTCCAGCACTACCCATGGAGGTCCTCCCCATGTCCCCTTTGACATCAATCCTGGTACTCCTCACACACTAGATTTCTCAGGCAGAAAACCTCTCTTCCTTAGTGCCAGTGCAGATGAAGGACCTTGTGTTAGAATTCAGCCCTGTCCTGAGTAGCCACCCAGGGGCTGGAAGGTGGGTTCTAGCCTCTATAAGAAGAATTATATTAATGTCCGGACAGAGATAAAACCAGTCCGCTTCTTAGAATCTGATGCGGAATACGACTCAGATCAAAAATCCTCCCCTCGCTCATCTGATTCAAGGGATGGTGTAGGAACAATGTGAATTATCCTAGTACTCCTAGAATGTGAGGTCCATCAGATTCCTACCTCCCTCCATAGGTATATCCTAGAGGATGAAAATATGGAAACCCTGCAGGTCATGGTCATGCAGTCATCACCTTTGTCACCAAAAGAGCACTCTAACTCAACAAGAGATCACAGAGAGCTATTTTGGGGGCCAATGGCAGGCAAGCAGCAATGCGACCTATCACATATTGACCTAGACCCTGATCTAGGAACTACGGCCATCATCCTGTCTTATCATGATGTAGCATCCAGGTCGCTAAACTCTTTGGAGGACAGCCTGAGAGTCGGCGGCCAGTCAGCCCGCTCACCGTACTCCCCACCGGCCAGCCTGTCGTCCCAGTGGGTATGCATTAGTACCGGTAACAGTTCCTCTGCCACCTCCAATTGACAAGTGGGGGAATTAAGGGTTAGAACCTGAATTAGAGATGAAGAGCTTATGGAACATCCTCACAGCATACCACTTCCCCGAGATGTTATGGCATGTGGCAGTGTCGAATGTTCGCGCGTTGGAATCCCTCACCCAGAGGAGGTTGAATGTTTCCGAAAACCCCTCTAGGAGACGCACTTTCACCTTCATCATCAGCTATTGGTTTATCCTTGGTTCCAATCACAGGTCGAAGACTTTGGAATGCAATTCCATCTAGTCAATCTGGCTGCATACCCAGTGGCCCAGTGCCACGAGTCACCAGGCTGTCGTCAGGTCCTCTAAGAGCAATGCGTTCAGAGTTTCAAGATACTATGCAATATCATCAATGAGTCTTCCCCCCATGAGCATTTCTATGGCTTGGGCAGTATGTTTCCCTCCTCTTAAGTCTCATCTGGAGGTAGCCTGACCTGCTAGGAAATATTGAGGACATACCCCCAGGAAGGGTCGCGGTCAACATGGCCGACATGATAGACGAGGAGGATGGGTTGGAGCTTCTTGATGGGGACTTACCCCCCGAGGGAATACCACCAATATTAGACCCATCGAGGAGGGTCACTCGCCAGCAGAGAAACCTAAAATGTCTCCATGTGCCCACCGAGGCATTAGTACTCATCCCGAATTCTGGTAAGGGTAATGAACACATCAGAGCTTCCAAACACTCCAACCCGTCTGCCTCAGTGCAGAAGAAAGAGGAGGACCTTGTGAAGGCCATGTTGTGCCAACAACTTGCTGAACAGAAGAATTTGGTCGATGAACTCTTGGATGAACATGTTGTAGAGTCATGTCTGGACTACAGTAATCCCATGACAGGGCAGTACGGGCAGGAACAACTTCCCCTGGGCGAGCTACCACCAGGAAACCTTGACCATCCTACCCCTACAGATAGGGTTGAGGCTGGAACTCATAGCAAGAGAGCAGTCTATATGTTTCCAAACCCTCCTAAAAAGAAAGACAATCCAAGGGGCCGAGCGTAGGCTCCTCTAGCCACCTCGTGGGTTGTGCCACCAGTCGCTCCATGAGCTGCTTGTCCTGCTTACAGTGTTGAAGAACCTGCCAACATGCTCGTGGTTAGGGATCCCCATCAAGATAGGGTCCCCCAGCCAAATGATCCAATGGAGACACTCATTTCCTACCTTGAGTCATTGGAAACACGACATGTGGCAATCCAGCCTGATGGAAAGCCATATCCCGGATGGGTGGATGACATGCCAGCACCCCTGGGATTCGGTAATCCCACCTCCCCTAACTTTAATGGGAAAGGGTACCCGCCACAGAACATGGCCCACTTCAATTCATGGTGTGGGCCTATGTTAGGTACTCCATCATAGCAGGAGGCCGCCAAACTCCTATGCTTTGTGCAGACATTGGAGAGGTCTGCGTTCGTCTAGTACTGCCATCTTCCCATCAGATCCGTAACCAGCTGGGAGGACCTTCGCAGGAAATTCCTCTACTAGTTCATATCCACCACATGGAAAACAAGAATCACATACCTATTCTAAGGATTGATGAGCATGTTGCGGACTTTATCACTTGGTGGAAGGGGATTACATACTCTCTTGACATGCCAATGACTTAGGATCAATTACTGACGATGTGTGTAGGAAATTTCAAGATGGAACTTGTTCCATTTTTGATAACCCAGAAATTCCAAATGGGATTTCAATATTTCTTCGATAAGGCCCAGCGCCTGGCAGAAACCTTGCAACAAGCCAGCCAGGCACATCTGTTTCCCCTTGTAATTCCCTAGAGAAGAGCTGTCAGAGTAGAGCCTGCCGTGGTGTCCCAAATAAGGGCCCACAGACAGATGGAATTATTATCGATGGGGCCATATCCCTAGCCTCGCAGAGGCCCACTTCCACATACATAGGATCTAACTCAGTAGTAGATTCCTCAGAATTGGCAGGTGCCCCCGTTAAATTCCCCATCAACGTCTAGACAAGACAACCAGGCCAAGCCTCCTCAATAGGCTCCTCCAGTCCCTTTTTAGGGCCAGGATCCAAGGACCCTCTTTCCAGAAAGAAGAAACAAGACCTACGTGTTCAATAAGAATCAGGTCCTCAGTTATTTCTGAGGTTCCTTGGATCAAGAGACCATGTGTTTTTTAGAGTGAAGAAGGCCAGAAGAAGCAAACCTCACTAACCACCCAAACTACTTCCCATATCACCAGATCCGGGGGAACACCCTAAAGCAGTTTTATGTGTTCAAAGACTAGATTCAAGACTAGGTTGATAACAACATAGTTAGGTTGGGCCTGGCTCCAGCATAAGTAACATGCATCACCGTTTGTCCAGATAGCAGCATCGACAATGAGGGCATGTGACAGTATGTCTTGAAATGTGAGTCCCAGAAGTATGAGGACTGGATGGCTCAAAAAACAGTTTCTCGTGCCAATGGTACCATTCATTCACACCAAAACTAGCTGGAGCCTTCAGAATCTGTGGCCACTATTACTGCATCATCATATCAGTCGACCTCTTCCCAGAAGATCAAGCATTAGTGGCGCAAGGGGAAGCAACGCACCCCGCCAATTCCATCATCGTCTCGCACTCTCATCTATTTTATGCATCCAGAGATGGGGATCCCTCCCAGAATCCACCCAGTAATGGATGAATCCTCGAGTGATAGTCAAGGGTATACTTTGGTTAATACCATAGAGTTTTTAAATCCCTATATGACTCCTGACGATGGGGAGCGCCAGGAGAATCTCCCCAACGTCCCCACCTGATGCCGACATTGATGGAGCCGAGGCTATGGGGGCCATTGAGGATCATCGGTTGGAACCTCCAGCCAAGCTATATATGCCACTGAGTCCAGGTAGTAGGCCCATTGCAGAGCTCAGCCAGCGCAACCTCCTCATCCGGTGTCATTAGGCCCGCATCCACCACCATTTGTATTGTTGGATCAGGCAGAGCCACTTAGACCATGAAACAACCTGCCTCACCCCATTATAGGCTAGTCTCAATCATCTAGACCTCATCTAGTATCTTCTATATGGGCTTCTACAAGTGAGCATTAGGATATGCCCGGCATCGGTCAGCTGCCAGCCTGGCCCACATGGCCTGCCATGCCTCCTGTCACTGAACGACCCCATGGAAGCAGAAGCTCACACCTGGCATGAGAGTATGATGCTATCAAGAACCTTTACAGCTTTCAAGTGAGTATTTCGATCCTCTAGTCCCTTCACCTATCACCAGATCTGAGAGAGGCCCTTGCTGAGGCATTAAAAAGCCCCATACAGTTTGAGACGGACGTAGGAGCTGCAGAAGCATTTCATGCTGAAGCGGTCAAGAATGCCAAAATTCAAGACATCATTTAATTTTATAGAGAAGATAAAATCTCTCCCATACATGTTCACATCCACCCACTGTACATAACCTTCCAATTTAAGGGCATGGAGGTTCGCCGCTGTCTTGTTGACATGGGCTCTGGGATTAACCTTATCTCGATGTAGACACTACGGAAGCTGAGGTTATTTGAAGGTGACCTAACTCCCTCCGATTTAAGAATCTAGGGATACAACAGGACCGAGCAGACCCTAGTCAGTAAGATTCATTTTAAGACCTAGTTCGGTGGTTTGTTTTCCAAAACCGTGTTTATGGTTGTCTCTTAGGACACATCGTACATTGCATTCATGGGCATGCCTTGGATCCACCTGCATGTGGTGGTCCCCTCATTGTATCACTAATGCCTCAAGTATTCCATCAATGGTCAAGTAGGCATACTCAAAGGTGACATATCTCCTTTATCCTCTTTTTAAGCCTTCTACATGGATGTTGACTATTACAAGAGCATGGACAAGCATATTCAGGCCAGTGAGGTTTAACCCCTCGTGGTTGCAAATGACCCCTGGGTAGGTTGGGATGATGCCTATGTCTTCTCGGTCCATCGATTGGAGACCACAACCCCCAACATGGGGAAATGTTTTGTTGTCTAGGGTAAGAGGGGGAAGCATATTCCCAAGTCCAAGCGACGGCGGGAAATTACCTCATACTCCTACACAAATCAGGCTCAGGTGATCCCGGAGCTTCCTACTCCCATAAGGTATCAGGATGTCCACCCCATGGCAATAGCAGTACGTCACACATATCTATTTTTCTGAGATAGAATTTACCAGCTCAAGACAACATGCCACTATTTCTTTTATATTATCAAGAATGGCCCCTTGGGCCAAAGACCAGATGATATTAGGTCGATAACTTTCATTGTTATGGTGTCGGAAAAATCGGAATCTCCTGATGTGGTGACCACTGCTGTCCAGGAAGGTACCGGCCTTCTGTTGGAATCTGCCAACCCAGAGGAGGATCCTCTCGCTAGGGATCCCTCCTCTAGAATATTGAAGAGGATTTGGCAGATGCTCCCCCTGCCTTTGAAGAAGGCATCTCTACCACAGTGGATGAACTGGTACAGCTGAACCTCGGTAGCAGGGCATATCCAAGACCCACATGGATTAGTGCATCCATGCCTCTCAAGGAGAAACAGTGGTACATGGACTTCCTGAAATAGCATTGTGATGTTTTTTTCTTGGAGATACAATAAGATTCCAGGACTAGATCTTTAGTTAGTCATCCACCGCCTCGGTCTTTCGGCAAATCATTGTGGGTTCAAGCAGCCTCCCAGAAAGATGCACCCTTCTCATGGTGCCTTGGTCGAGGCCAAATTTGGCAAACTCATCAAAGACAATTTCATCAAGGAGGTCCAATACCCCATTTGTCTAGCTAAAATTGTGCCAGTCCGGAAAAAGAACGGACCGATCAGAGTCTGCATTGACTTCTGCGATCTCAACTGTCACTGCCTGAAGGATGATTTTCCCCTTCCTTTGACGGAGTTGTTGATCGATGCCATGACTGGGTTACAAGCCCTTTATTTTATGTACGGTTATTCTAGATACAACCATATCTGAATGTCCCCTAAGGATGAGGAGTCCACAGCCTTCAGCGTGCCACAAGGTTCGTTTTTTTACCAGGGCATGCCCTTCGACATAAAAAATGCATGTGACACCTATCAGTGGTTCATGCATCTCATATTAAAGCCTATCCTTAGGACATTAGTGGAATGATTTGTGGATGATCTGGTTGTCAAATCTCTCCAGTTCCAGTACCATCTCAAGGACCCTAAAAAAGTGTTCGGCTTCCTTCGTTCCTGCCACCTGAAGATGAACCCACCTAAATGTGCCTTTGGGGTCCCCTCTCGGATGTTCCATGGATTTGTATTCAGATATCGGGGTATCGAGATCAACCAAGAGAAGATTAAGGCCATCATCCAGATTCATCCCCCAAGAAATATTCTGGAGCATTGAGGATTCCAATTCCACTTACGCTACATACACCGATTCATTGCGAATATGGCTGGAAAGTGTAATCCCTTTTCCGAGCTTATAAAGAAAGGGATTGCCTATGAATGGGACGAAGTGTGCCAGACCACGTTCGAGGAAATCAAGCAGTATCTGCTCTAGCCTTTGGTTTTGATGCCTCCCATCTCCGGAAAACCACTGATCCTATATGTGACTGCCCTAGAATGATCTCTTGGTGCCCTTATCACCTAGAAGTACAATGAGGGGATAGAGAACTGTATCTACTACCTAGTTCATATGCTCATCGATAAGGAGACCAGATACTCCCCCGTTGAAATGAGATGCATTGCGCTTGTATTTGTAGTACATAAATTGCAACATTACTTACATCACCACGAGTTACATCTGGTTTCTTTGGTAGACCCACTAAAGTACTTTCTAAATAGCCCAATATTGACAGGCCACCTATCTTGGGGGGCAGTGATTCTTCCGCAATTTAATATTAGGTTTTCCCCTCAGAAATCTTTTAAGGGGAATCAATGGAAGACTTCCTTGTTTCCCATCCAGCTCATGCTAACCAATCCTTGGATCACGATTTTCCTAATGAGGCAATCCTCTCAGTATATCATGCCATCCCATGTTGGCAGATTCAATTTGATGGGGATTCCCCGAGCCCTACTGGAAAAAGTCTCAATGATCCCAGGATCAATAAAGTAGGATTGGGTATTGTTTTCATCTCCTCCGCACAATACATTATTCTATAATCATTCCTCTAGTCGGATGGTTGCACTAACAATGAGGAAGAATATCAGGCTCTTATCACTAGCCTCGATCTAGCCCTCGATAATGATGTGCCCCATTTTCATGTGAAAGGGGATTCTGAACTTGTCATCAAGAAAATCAATGGTGACTATGTCATCATAATTCCAAAGCATGTGCCATTATTGGTGTGCACTCTCCAGCCAATGGCCCAGTTTCCATCTCAGCCGGAAGTTACTCATGTACCTCGATCTCAGAATGGTCGAGAGGATTCCATGGCCATCCTGGATGCATCACTAGTCAAACCCGAGAAGGATGATCTGATTATCAACGTGGCACATCGAAGGGTTATCCCTCCCATCACCCCAGATGATGACGACGACTATTGGGTAAGCCATCTTACCGTCGGGCCGCCACGCCAGGACCCCCAGGTTCCATATATGTAGTGGTTCAAGTGACCCCGACTTGAGATCCCCCTTTGTCGAGTATCTCCAAAATTGTTACCTTCCAGCTGATCGGGAAGAGCGCAAGAGAATTTCATGCTGCCTGCTGTAGTTTACCCTCCAAAGTGGTCCATGTCTTGAGCAGACCCTCTAAAATCATGGGTTCGATGATGTTCTCCTCCATTACATCAATGGCATAGATATTTCTTATGTTATACAAGAGGTTCATGCTGGTTCCAGCACCCCCCTCCAGACTGGGCCAAAGCTATCTCACCATATCCGGAGATTGGGGTACTTATGGCCCTCCATGATACATGATTGCATCAAGTTTTCCAAGAGATTTCACGCATGAAAATTCTTTCTAAATTCATGAATCTGCCTCCAGAGCCTCTCCACTCAACCAGGTACTCTTGGCCATTATTGGTCTGGGGACTCAATGTCGTGGGACCATATCCACAGGAAACAACTCGTTAGTGGAGGTTCATCCTAACCACTATGGATTTATTTTCAAAGTGGGAAGAGTAAGTTCCAATCAAGGATGTCAAGGATCATTATATCGTTGACTTCGTGAGCTCAAATATCATCTATCAGTTTGGATTCTCTCACGCCATCCTCACTAATAATGGAACCAACATTCGAGTAGCTGAGTTGAAGACGTTTTACACCAAGTACAACATCTGTTCAAACCATACCTCCCGCTATCATACGTAGGAAAATGGATAGTTCTAGGAATTCAAAAAAACACTCTCTAATATTTTGAAGAAAATGGTTGGTCAGAACAGGAAGAGTTGGATAGACAAGCTCCCAAATGCCCTATGGTCTTATCAGATGATGGCTCGTAATTCCACCTAGGGGACCCCATATTCTCTATTGTATAGAGCTAAGTCCTTCCTGCCCATCGAGATCTAGATGAATTCATTACGTACAGTGGTATATGACCAAAAGGATCTAGATAAGGTAGCCGAAATTCATCTGACATATTTGTAAGAACGTGATTAAAACAGGATTTTTGCCCTGAAAAATCTGGAAAGACACCAGAACAAGATAGCTGGGGCGTTCAACAAGAGAGTTTGTCTCTACTCCTTCTTGAAAGGTGACTTGGTATTGGAACTTCGGACACCAATGATCCCCAACAAGAAACCACGCATTTGGAGCCCATGTGGGAAGGACCTTACATAATTCACAAGGTTTACCCCAATGGTGTATACTCCCTGGTGACCATGTATGGTGAGCGTACAACTCCTCCCACCAATGCCAAGTTCCTCAGGAAATTATTTTCTTGAGCCTAATGGTCCAACAAGACCTTAAAATTTTCATTCCTATATGAATTTAAACTATACATAATCATGCATGACATTAAACTACATCTTAAGAACTATGTATGGCTTGATTCCCATTTTCATGGGATACATAGGTATGCTCAAGTATTTCATCTTGAGCCCATATCTAAACTCTCCTATTTGACTATCCCCTAGGTATAGTTATCTCAGAGAATCATTTCATGATAAGGTATAGGCTTCTTTATCCCCACTCATGCCATGATTTTGACAGTCGCACCATGTTCCCTCTCCTCATTCTTCTATCCCCCCACGTTCTCACTATACGACGCTAAACTACAAGGCCTTCAAGGACTACGTGTGGATTGATTCCCATCCTCATGGGATACGTAGGAATGCATAGAAATTTTGTTTGTTGGCCCAACCCAAATGCCAAAATCTCCCCTTAGGTCAATACATATGGTATGGTGTGGGTTTTTCCTCAATTCATGTTGAGCTCATCTCGATTCTGCCGTACGTCCCAATCCTTGGAGGTGTTCGCCTCTTTCACAGATGGGTACTGCTATGCTTCTCCCACTCCTTTGACTTGGACTCCATCATCTTTACCATCAAGAAGGGACCTAGAATGGCATGTATTCTTGGACTAAGATCCCTCCTACCGCTTTAGGCCAATTCCCTCGAGGGTGTTGGGAAACAAGCTAATACAAGACCTGCGTTGCCAATATGATCAACTATCGATGTTCATTTGTTGTTCCCAGTCCACGTAAATATAAGTACGTTGTGTTTAAAACACTTTCAACAACTATCATTTTTCATTAGAGACACCCCAAGATGTCCCAAACATTAAGTGTAGTAGTTCATTCTGCCTCATTGTATCTCCATGCGACGAACTCCCTTTGGGCAAGGCCAACTATTAGACCCCTGGATGATAGTGAGAGCTGAGTCTGGCTCCTTTTTTCACAAACTGAGCACTGCTCACGTGGGCTTAGGTGCTATGATGAGGTGGTAACCACACAAGAGGCCATTTGGCTACCATTGGAAGGGACACCCAGCCTCAGGCCCCTTGGCCTCTTCTAACACCTTGGCCTTTTCCAGCCTGGGTCTGAGTTATCATTTGGGGTTCTGTGGTGTTGAGTGGGCTTATGTCCTCGTTCACGTCAAGCTATTTCCCCATGCCACACATATCCCCTTGAGACATCCCTCCTATCATTTATCATCCATACCATAAGCACATGCCTTTCCGCAGTTCACACGCCCAACCTTAGGGCCCTTGGCCCAAGTATTGACACATACAGGGTTTTATGGTGTGGTATGGGATTAAGTCCTCATTCATGATGGTTTTCTCACCGTTCCATACACATCCCTAAATTAGATGCCTTATCCATACACATCCTCGTTGCAGGACGTTAAACTACAAACTGGCTAGGAATTTCCATCAGAAACCCACCATTTGGCCCCTTGTCCTTTTCGGGGCCCCGACCCAGGTTCTCACTCAAGGGTGTACGGTGTGGTATGGGATTATGTCCCCATCCATGTCAGGATACTCTCAATGCCATACACCTTCTGTATGTGGAGTATCTCACCCATTTCTTCCTTACAACATGACGATAAAATGCATGTTACTCCCATTAAGAACTATATGTGGCTTGATTCCCATCCTCATGGAATATATAGGACCACCCAAACATTTATACTTTGGGTCAATCCTCATATCTTATAAATATACCTCTCATCTTGTCCCGTTGGATTTCACTCCCCAGAGAGAGGAATAAATGGTGTGGTATGGGATTATGTCCTCATTCATGTTGAATTTTACAACTGCACCATTTACCTCCTGCTCCTGAGAGTTTTCCATCCCCTTGCGATATACTCGTCGTTTCAAATAGGCCGCTCTCAAGATGAGGCCCTCAATCCTCTTTAGGGATTCACTAATGTTCTCAAGGGTACTCGGTTTTAGCACCTAGAATGTCAGATTCTACCTTTACATGATTTCACCCATTTCTCGGGCTTCGTGTTCCCTTTCATTAGGGATTCCATGACCATTCAGACACAAAGGGACCCCCAAATGGCATGGATTCTAGGCCTAAGGGCTCTCCTACCATTACAAACCTATTTCCTCGAGGGTTTCAGACAAAAAATCGATACATGTCCCGTGTTGCGAATATGGTAAGTGGTCAGCCCTCATTTTTTTGTCCCCATTTGAGGATAACACGATATGAATGTTGTGTTTTGAACACGGTCAATAGTTGTCCTCTATCGTTACGCCAACCCCCATTAATCCCAAAATGTCTATTACATGATTCACATTTTTCTCCACCTCATCATGTATAAGAAGAACTTTGAGACTCTTGGTACTATTCCTTAGTGTGCATCCGCACATTAGGAGGTAAAATCCACGATAAGGCAATCATTAGGGGCTCCACCGATTTCCCGTTTTCATGTATTTCATGTATTATGAATACCGTATCCACCCTTGCTTCCTACATTGAGTTCGACTCATGTAGACTTAAATATATCCTTAAGGTCCTCCTTTACTGGGATAGTCCTTCTTTTCTGTGGTCCGATTTCTAAGACCTGAAAACTGAAATATTTTCATATTTCCCCTTTTGAGAACTACATATAGCTTGATTCCCATCCTCATGGGATACGTAGGAACACCCAGACATCTTTTCTTTGGGCATAAATCAGTTTTGCTAATTTATCTCTTATACTCTTCCTTTTAGGACCCCAACCTTATAGGGCCATATGGTGTGGCATGTATGGGCTTCTGCCCTCATTCACGTTGGTTTAGCGATAGCCACGCCGCAAACGCGCCTTCTAGGAGCTATATCCTCATACATACTTGTCCTGCATGATGTTAAAAGGAACCTTTGATAACTACGTGTAGAATGATTCCCATCCTCATGGGATACGTAGGAACACCCGAGCATCTCGTCTATGTGTCCCACTTAATTGAGAGTGAGTCTCTCCTACTTTCCACCCTCATACCTCTTTTAGGACCCTTGTACCAAGGTTTCTTTCTATGAATCACACACGATGTGGTGTGGACCTCTTACTTATTCACATTGGGTATTATTTATCGTGCCATGCATGTTTCCCCTTTAGCCTTGTCTCTAGTACATATGTGTCGTGCAATGCTAAAGTACGTGTTTGGTCATGTCACATGACCCTAAATTGTGACAGTACCATCCTGGCCACACAACGAAAAAAGGCACAACATTGTGGTGCCCTTGCGCAAAGGACATTATGTTTGGTATCGATCAAACACTGTATCATTTTTCAATGCCTTGATTTGGCATGATTATTTTTGTGATACCTGGAATCACTATTCTAGGCCCATCGCCTCACAGAAATAACACAACATCTCCATTAACCCTTAAGGACCAAAAAGACATATCAAATGCTGCTTCTTTTTGGAGCAAGGGCCAGACCTGCACACCCCTTTTTATCCCTAGAACTCGTACCATACCGTGCCACCCCTCAAAACTACATATGGATTGATCCCCGTCCTCATGGGTTATGTAGGAAAGGTTGTGCACCTTTTCTCAGGCCCAACCTAATCTTGTTTTTTTGTCCTTCAACCTAAAACATTCCAAAGGAACACATGGTGGTCGAGACCCCAAGTTCCCCTTCGTGTCGGGTTTTAAAATTACCCCACCATGTGTTTCCCACATTCCTTCCATCCATGGTCCGATCTCTATGACCATAAACTAAGATCACTCTACGTCCTTTCCGGTAGACGTTAAATAGAACGAAAGATTCCAGAACTATGTATGTCTTGATTCCCATCCTCATGCGATATGTAGGAACGCCCATGATTTTTTTTTCTCTGGGTCTTGTCCTAAGAATCTATAAATATTATCCCTTCATTCTTGGCCCCTGAGCCCGAACTCATTTGGGAATATGTCGTGTGGCAGGTATCTCTTAGGTTCTCATTCACATTGGGTTTTTAATAGCCGCACAATGTGATTCTCATATCTTTTCCCAGTTTTGTCCAAGTTCTATGGCCCTAAAGTATGATCCCCTGATGGGAAATGCGCATCACGTTTGGCTATTACACATCCCTATGCATAGTCTATTAAATAAATCCCTTTAATGGTCCACCATAGGACCTTAAGCTGGAAGTGTGTGGCCCCAAGACCCTTGTCATTGGGAGGGGACTAGACTCCCAATTTCTGATATGTCTTCTAGTCATATTCAGATTCATTAAGGAAAAGATCCTAAATTATAAAATTTTCACAGGGACATTCCCCTCGTTATATGTCCAAACATTGTGATCCCATCATTTGGGTCCTCATAATTTTCCACATCCAAAGGGACCCCCTTCACGGAATGGGCTCACGCCAACTTCTCTCACCTACCATTTTGGGCCAATGTCCCTAAAGACTCCGAACAACATTTACGATAGGTCTCGTGTTTTGAACATGGTCAGTGGTCGACCCACATCTGTCTCTCCCCATTCTAGTTTAACGTGATATGGATGTAGTGTTTCAAACACAATCAACAGCTATCCCTTATCATCATGCCACCATCATTACCCTCTACATCTTGAGAATCATTATTCACATGTTTCCACTCCCTTATGTTCAAGTGGAATTCCAACATGCTAGATTTTACTCTTCATCTCATCTTGGTGCATAATGTAGGCGGGTCAGCATCAATGGGATGTTAGTCATCTAATGCCCCATCATCCCTAATGTGTGCCTCCCTATGCTAGGAAAGTCCCACCACTACTTATTGTTTCCCACATCGAGCATGACTCATGTGTGCTTAGTAGTTCTAGTAGGATGTGTACTGGTGAAGCCATTGCCACATATGCCTTTCCTCGTCCCGCATGATGTTAAATTATGCTCTTAGAACTATGTATGGATTGATTCCCATCCTCTTGGGGTACATAAGAATGATCTACCACTTTGCTTCATGCCCAGCCTAATTCTCACTCTTGGTCCCTTGACCTGAAGAGCTTATTTTGGGGATAAGTGGTGTGATATGGACTCCACGTCCTCATTCACGTCGGGTTCATAGCTACCACACCACATACTCAATTCCAGGGATCTTCACTTCCACTCCATGTCCAATAATATGACGTTAAACTGAATGAGTTCATATTTCCTCAACGCATGACACTAAACGGTGGTTCTACCCTGATCATGTTCGTGATGCCCTATGTTAACCCTGAGATGTGTCAGTTTCCTCTCCAAAGAAAATTCTCCTTACCAGTGTTGGTCTCTGAACACACTATGCTCTTAGAACTACGTATGGCTTAATTCCCATTCTCATGGGATACGTAGGAACCCCCAAACATCCTGTCTCTGTGTCCAGCTCTAGGAATTGTAATTCCTGTTTTCCACACTTTTTTAGGTCCCGTGACCTAAGATCTTTTGGGGAACTACAAAATTGTGGTTTACCCTAAAAAAGTTTGGGATGTCCCACTATTTGCATTGGGAGGTGACAGTTTCCTCGTCAAAGAGGACCTGTTCAGAAAAATATTTGATCCATTATCAGGCCGGTGTTTCCACCTAATGTGTTTCCACCACGGTGGCGTAATTTCAAGAGTGTTGGTCTCTAATCAAACAACCCATCACTCCACACTCCACGCTTTGCATTCCCTTTATTTAGACCCTTATCCTCTCTCACGTCTAAAGGAATCCCCTAACAGTATGGATGCTTGGCCTATGGCTCGCCTACTGTCATGGGCCAATATTATGGAAGTCTAATTGATGAAATTTTGAGTTAGGCCTCGTGTTTTAAATATGGCCAGTGGTTGGCCCTCATTTGTCATCCCCATCTTATGCTAACACAATATAGATTTTGTTTTTCGAACATGGTCAATAGTTATCTTTTATTGTCGCGCCATCCCAACAGTGTTCTAAATTTGGGGTATTGTAATTTACACTTTTCCATTCCCTTATGATCAGGTATATTGCAGCACCCCTGGTGTTATGCTGCTCGTGAACAAGATAACATTTTTAAGACTTAAATTTGGATATTCTGGGAGCTTCATTCTCCAGTTAGGTCTCTCCATTCTCTTCCCATGAATCTGGATTGGTTTTTCAAACCCCCAGATGCCCAAAGCCTTGTTTGCGCTCCTATATTCGAACATTAAAATAATGTGGTCGTCCCTTGTTTCTCACATCGGGCCTCACCCACGTGAGCCTTAGGATTGACTGTTGGACGCTCCACAAATGTCCTTGGAATGAAATTAACCGACACAAATAACAGAAATCATGCAAGAATATGACATGAAATAATCAAATAATGAAAGTTTGTTCAAAGGTTACAGGAATCACAACACCCTAGGATCAACCCCTCCTATGGACAGGTTAACCTCATCGAAAGAGCGTAGCAGCTCTACCACCCTCTGGATGGTGGTGTCCAGGATGTACTGCAGACTGTTCAGTTCCTACTCCTCCTCGGCAGATATGGGGCATAATTCATCAGCTACAATCTGGGCCCTCTCCATGCTGGTCCAGAGGAGGATCATTTTGTCAGAGGATCACTTCATGCCCTCTTCGGCCTCCTCCACCTGGGCCATTAATCGTAATATTAGCACAGATTACGTGTTGAGGGAGGCCGAGTGCTCATCCGCCCGATTCTGCACCTACTGGACCTCATCTTAAGCAACCTGAAGCCTCTTGATGTTCACCACTTTCCTTTTCTACCAACCCAGACCATGGCCACAGTCATGCTCACGAATCTTCTCCACCATAATAATTCGAACGAGCATGTGAGGACGTTGGGCATCCACTATCCCAGCACAAAGTTCATCTTGTCATGAGAAGATTCTGTCCATCTCATATAGCTATAGTTCTTGGGGGGGGGGTTTATCAATGAGGCACTTGATCTGCTTCCATGACCAGAGACTAACTATTCTGTTGTCCTCTTCATCGGAGTTTGTCTCTTCCTATTCAGCACGGTCGGCAGGCTCATAAGCTGTGATTGCCTCTAAGAACTCATCATCCAGATCTGCATCTGGTGTCGGATCAGGCACAGTGGGACTTGGGCTGTCCGACCGATCCTCATCATTGGACCCTACCTCGATGATCTCAGGCTCAGCCTCCCTGATAGTCCCATTGGTAATCAGAAGTTCCACTATTCGATTAGTTTGGACCTCCACCTCCACATTCACTGGCATTCCCAGGGAAAGGCACTGCCAGGAATACCTAATGACCTCTCCATGGAAACCCACACCATTTGGAGGATTGTGTGTACCAAAAAGGAATCATGCATGTCAGTTAACATGGTAGATAGATGAAAACCATTAATTTGATAGAGTAGACTTACAGAGATCAAATCCTCAGTCTCGTTCTTGGGATGATGTCGTCGGGACCCCGAAGTGTGGCTGTCCATATATTGTTGGAAGGTCTGAAGATTTAGGAGCTGCTTCAGATATTCTAACCCCGCCAGACATGCTAATCTCCCCCGCCACATGCATAGACCCCGAAGGTCCCGCGACTATATCTCTCGAAGGGTGAGAATGAGCTCTGTGCACAAGGCTCTCCTGCACAATATAGATGTTAGAAAATAGTTCAGAAAGACCTGAAATTGGGCCCTGGAGAAGGGATGTGTAATCTTCACCTCAGGGGCCTCAGCGAACTCTTCATGATTTGAGTCTTGATCCCTGAATTCACCCTTATGCAATGGGCTCCCTCTATTTTCCTCATCTCCCAAAAGGATTTATTTGTTTCTTTCGACAAAGGGAACCGTTCCCTTAAGTCAGTAGCCGAAAACTGCATGGGATTGGTGCGAACGAGCAACACCTTGACACAATATTTCATTAGACGCGGGGTACCCCAAGACTACATGAAGTCCCCAAGCTCTATCAGTTATTTCTCCGCATCCTCTTGGGATACCACAATGTCGGCCCTGATAGGTCATATCCCCAGAAAATCCATCCCGGAACGGTTCATATGTTTCCACATCTCCGACGGGTCGAGGAACTTCCGGTTAACTTCCCAGATGTCTCTGGACTCCAATAAGACATCATTCTCTATCATTTTAATGTGGAACAACCTCTTCCCTAGATACTAAGTAGATATTCTACAGAACCCTCTAGGTGGCGTCTCCTCAGGATGACTCTTCTCTTCTGGGACCGCCAGGTCCATTTCCACTACTACATCTACCTCAACTGGTGCAGGCCTCGCCGCTATGATAGGCCTAACAAAGAGGGATTCCCCTTCTGGATTTTGAGCTCAACCCCAATGTTTGGGAGGTATGCCATCATCAACTCGAATGGTTGGTTTCTTCAGCATTTCCCTCGGGTAGGCTGCCTCCAATCTCTGGGAATATTTTTTCACTAGCCAGATGGCAGAGGTCAGTGGGGGTAGCTAGCTCTCTATATTACCATATTCCCATGTGAACATAAGCCACATATGACTCATCAAACAAGGGTGTTCCTCGTAGCGCACCCCTAGATAGACCTGCGGGGTCAGTCGTTCCATGCATCAGAATTTCCGAGAAAATCAGTGTGAGGTATACGGCTCGCAGAGAGGCTCACGATCCACCATTTCCACCAAAACTCCAGCTCCAGAGGCCAGGAGATAGGCACGGTGATCCTCTGTTCCCTGACCATTGTATGTGAATACCCCCATCGGAAAAAGGAATGGGTGGAAATTGAACTCCTCCACCTTCCACACTTGGCTCAGAACTGACGGTGCGGTCAGCTTGGTTGGAAATCTCCCGAAAGCGTTCAGGATGGATGGGCGGAAGATTGATCGTGGAGGAAAAATGGGGTTCATGTATTCTTAAACACACCCGATGTGTGATTCTATCCACCCATACCAGAGGTAGAATTGACTCCATATTCTCTGCGGCCTCTTTCCATCACTGATGTACCGCAGCATCTAATATAGCTTTGTGAGCCTCGGGATCCCAAGGTTGACCCGTCCTCCTGTTGCCAACAAGGATGTCGTAATGAATGTTCTTGGACACACTCCCATTTTGGTGTCCCTCACTGGTAGGATCCAACCACAGATGAGAGCCATGATTAACGCTTCCATCCTGACTATCAGTTGTTGTTCAGTGATGATGCTAAATCCCCACGTCTTCTACTGGCTGTCCTCCAAGAGTCACCAGTATGAGTGCTCATTACTCTTGGACCCCTTCGGGAAAGTCTGAAGCCTCACCAAAAACTGTCTGTTTTCCTAGAAGCTCAGTAATTGTTTGAACCACTTCTTGATGTGGACATCCCTCACCGCCTCCTTTTCCCCTTCCAAAACAAGCTTTATCAAAGCCAATGCCAGCTGCAACATTTGCTCCGAGTCCTCCCACATAATCATTATGGGGAAGAATTCTTCATACATGGCCCCCTGTATCGAGACCCCCGAGATCTGGTGGATGTCCCACAAGGTGATGCTGAATTCCCTGTGGTGAAAATGGAATGTGTTGGTCCTCAATGACCACCTTCTCAACAGCTCCGGCATCAGCTGCTTCTGCTATTAGATGTGAAATTGGGAGGACCAAGCTGCCTCATACAGGCCCACTCTTCTTAGCTTCTCCCCAAACTCCTCACATGATGCGCCTACCAGTAAGAACAGACCCAATTGTTTGTGAAGTTTCCGCTCTGGTGCAGGTCCAACTCCTCAGACCACCCCTTTTTCGGGTTCCCCAGAGCCGCCTTCAATATCGTCTGATGCATGGGGGAGACGTCTTCAGCTGTAACTCCTTCCTGTCAACGTTATTCAGGTGGTTGTATAAGAATTCAGCAATGATGGGTGTGAGGTCCTTCCAGGCATGACCATCAGCCGCTTTGAACCATCGGTGCTGGCATGGCGTGCTCCTGAACCAGTATTCTGGTTCGTCCTGACTTCCTTCAGGGATGAAGACGTCGTCCCTCAGCCCGAATCCATACAAAGGCATCCTCTTGAATAACAGTTAGTTCTTCTAGCTCTCTGGTATCATCTCCACCATTAAACCATGGTCAGAGTGGTGTTAAACTAGCTCCCCTAAACCTTAGTTGTTCGCCATCTCGTCTCTTCTAGCAGCATCCACTAGGACCCCCTGGGTAGCTTCTTGATGATCTATTCAGCCTTTTAAGTAAGGAGATTGTTTTAATTAGGTTACGAAGCTCATTAGCGGAGCGCATTCATGAATTTTGTTCATGGAGTCCTACCTTGGCCTCCGAACACGGAGTCAAGAAGTTCCCAGATGCGATGTCAAAGACTCGCTATGTGCTGTGAATCTGAAGGCCCTATTTGTAGAGAGCAGTCATGGAGTAAGAGGGTCTTCACGAATTGAGAGTGATAAAATCCAAAATTGTGAAGGAGAAATGAAAAAAGATAATTCAGCCCCTCTATATATAGGAGATGACCCTCACTGCTACGCAGCGCGTCTTGACCATGCTGAGCTTCACGGCATGCCTAACGCACCAGTCGCTTTCTCGCTTGGCGATCCTTCTTCACAATCCAGCTTCGCGAAATGGCTGAGGGATTTTGGAAATTGACCATCATACTTTGCCTCTTTATTTCTCCTTGGATCAATGTTTTGGGGGGCATTTTTTGGCGCCAAAAATTTGAAGGGAGAAGGATAATAAGAAAGGCTCTAAAGCTTCCTTGTGAAGACCTCTCACAGAGTGCCATGGCCCTGCGAGCGCATCGTGAAGCTGGGAGACGAGATGCTCTGCGAGCCCATTTGACATTCGCGAGCCCTTCCATGAAGCCAGGATGTGGGAGGCTCCGCAATCCCCTTTGACGTTTTCAAGCCCGCCACGGATCCAGGAGGAGGGATGCTCTGCGAACCCCTTTGATGTTTGCATGCCCGCAGCGCAGCCAAGAGGCAGGATGATCCGCAAGCACCATTGACATTCGCAAGCCCTCCGCAGAGTGGAATCTAGATTTGCGTTGAATTGGAACTACTCCGTGGAACCTCTTTCCTATAAATACCGGCCTCCCCCCAGGCCCAAAGAACGAATCATCCGACCTTTCCTCTTACCGACTCTCAAATCCCGAAGCACTTCTTGCTCTGCGAAACATGATCTTCTCAAGTTTCTTTTTCTTCATGATGTTCCTCTCCTTTTCCTTGGTTTCTCCCCTCTTTCAATAGATATTCCTTTCAAGAAACCCATAGGTCTTCATGAAGGAAGTAGATCCTCATAGGCACTTGGGTCATCACTGAGCGTTTATGCTTCGCGAAGCACCCCACATGCACACATGAATTGAATGCTAAGGCCAAGTCACTATTCCTCATGAAGCACATTGCTTCACAGGACCTTTCTTTGTAAGGAACCCATGTTTTGAAGGGATTTGATTCATGAATTCTCTTCCACTTCGTGAAACACTTCTCTTATGTACCTATTCTGTATGCCTCGACAAGGCCACTTCACTTCATGAAGCCCGCACCTTCACGAAGTCCTTCTATTGCAAGGAGAACCAGAGCTCTACGAGGTCTCTACTCATAAACCCCTTCTCTCTGCAACTACCTATCCCGTGCGAACTCCTATGTTCGCACGAAGAAACTTCAAAGTCCCCTGGACATCACTTCATGTGGCATTGCTTCACATCATGCTTCTCTGCATAGGCATGCTAACAGCTATTGCTTCTTTGCATAGTCACTCTAACATGGACCCCCCCAATGCTTCGCTCCATGACACCCCCCATTTATGACATTCCCTATCCCCTATCATCACCAAGGTACAGAGGGTACCAGTTATTTATATACTAGGGGTGCAGAGAAAACCCACCTTATCCGAGATGCAGGACATTAAACTTCCAAGCACCATCGTCCTCAACACATGACGTTAAACTTTGACTTCCCCCCATGAATCCAATGTGTGGAAAGGGAAACCATATTTGTGTAAGCCCCTATATTTTCTTGCAGGAGGCATCATCCTTACTCCTACTATCTTTCTCGGTGCCAAAGAGTGGCCAAATGCGTGGTGGGGAACGGTGGTCCTCCTTTCTTCGGTGCCAAATACCTCTCTCGCTAGGCTTTGTCACCACCGGGCCTCCATCCTGGAGTAATTCCCAGCCTCTTCAGGCTACTGACCATGCATAAGCCCCTGTTTTCTCTTTGTGCTGTGATCACATGTAAGCCCCACTCCACTTCACATGGACGCTACTTTGGAAATGTGATTGTCAGGTCTTTGTTGCCTCTTGTTTCTCACGCCGAGCATGACTCACGTGGGATTAGAGCAGGAAATGACCATGAAAAACACCTCGGTAATCCTAGAGTGTAAGCCCCACTCATATCCTATACTATGAGGAAATTGATCCTTGATAAGGTAGGGTACGTAGGAAGCCTCCATGAGGTCCAAGCCCACCACCTCGGTCATTCTGACCATCTTCACATCGGTTCACCAATTCTTTGGGCTGCCTCAGAGCGTAACCCCTAAATTCACCCATTCCAAACTATGTGGACTTTGATCCCTGCCAGGGCAGGGTGCATAAGAAGCCTGAACAAGGTTCGAGTCCAACACTTGGTTGCTCCAACCACCATTACGTCAGTTCGCCCCCGTCCGACATGAAGTTAAACTGTGGGCCCCAATCATCGGTAAACCATTCTTTCCCCAATCAGTGGTAACCCATTGCACCAAAATCATACCTTAAACTATGAGGACATCCATCCTTGCCAAGGTAGGGTATGTAGGAAGCCTCCACGAGGTTCAAACTCACCACCCAATGGACCCTAGGTCCTTATTCACATCGGTTCACCGACCCATCTTGAACTATGAGAACTTTGATCCTTTCCAAGGAAGGGTACGTATGAAGCCTCCACAAGGTTCAATCCCACCACTCATTGGACCCCAGGTACTTATTCACGTCGGTTCACCGACCCATCCTAAACTATGATTACTTTGATCTTTTCCTAGGTAGGGTATATAGGAATTCTCCACAATGTTCAATCCCACCACCCATTGGACCCCAGGTCCTTATTCCCGTGGGTTCACCAACCCATCCAAAACTACGTGGTCCTTAATCCTTGCCAAGGCAGGGTATATAGAAAGCCTCCAAGAGGTTAAATCCCACCACCCATTGGACCCCAGATCCTTATTCACGTAGATTCATTGAACCATTCAGAACTACATGGTCTTTGATCCTTATCAAGGCATGGTACGTAGGAATCCTCGACGAGGTTCAAGCCCACCACCCATTGGACCCCAAGTCCTTACTCACTTTGGTTCACCGACCCATCCGAAACTACGTGGTCTTTGATCCTTTCCAAGGAAGGGTATGTAGGAATCCTCCACGAGGTTTAATCCCACCACCCCGGTTGTTCCGACCATCTTCAGGTCGGTGCACCAATCCCCTATCTTGAACTACGCAAACATTGATTCATTGCCATGGGGATATGTGGGAAGTCTCCCTGAGACTCAATCCCAACATTACCATCAACCTCATGGTGGTCCCATCCCATTCACCACCCATTTCACTCTGCACCCCATCATCCATCTTGATTTTTAACTGGGATGCCACATCCTAGTGAGGTCATGTCAACCCACCTATATTGGTGTTCCCTCTAGGGGATACACCCATCGGATCCACTCAAGTCAGTGTTCGAATCAGTCCTATCCATCTCTACTGAACATTAAACTTGCGACATTATAAGGTCCCAGCCTTAAACCTTACTTAATCTTGGGTTATTACAAGATTACACATTGAGGATATTTTCAGGTTAAGAGTTTTAGAGAATTATAACATAAAACTTGTATTACATTCCACATTTAAACAAAGTGGTTACATAAAGATAGTATTCATTTTTTCCCATCAACGGAAACATATTTAAAATAAAACATGGATTCTTTCTTAAAACTTCCTTGACACTATCATCATATCATGTACCTTTCCCTTGACCTGTGAAAAACATTTCAAAAAAACATGGGATGAGCATAAAAAGCTCAGTATGGGTTATAAAAAATATGGAAAGGAAACATAAGTTCATATATACATAAGAATGAAATCATACATTACCCATAAAACATAAGCACTTTAACATACTTCATCAAATCATGAATAAATCATAGAAATCATAAGACATAAAGGTAATCTGAGGCATTCATAACATTCTTACGTAGGGAGTAACCCTCTTGGTTACGTTTGGAATACCCATAACAGTATATTCCCTAAATCTATTCGGAGAAACCTTAATGTTTCACTCCTTCACATTACCCAATGCATTGGAGAGCTATATCTGGCTCACCCGCCCTTAGTTTATCATGGAACCACCCGTCTTCATAACAGTTCCCAAGAACCATAACATAATCGTATCACATAAAACATACATAAAGGAAACATAACATTTCCACATTTCAATCACAGGGTATCAATAACATAGTGATATAATAAAAACATTATCAAAACCATTTTAAATACCAAAATAAATGAAAAGTAAAACATGGTATTTATTTTTCTTTAAAATAATGTATGTCTTGTAGAGGAAGCCAAAACTCAAATAATGGTCACGGCGGCGGAGAAGTCGTTGTCGCCGTATACGTATGACAAAAACATTCCCTTTTGTCGTTTAGTAAAATGATTCGTATAAAAAAAAGATTCATTTTTGATATACGTAAAAGTAAAAGGGTTTTATACACCGTATAAAAGAAGGTTGTGTATAAAACAAAATATGCCTCAATGAAAGGAGATTGAGACGACGTCCCATACCTCGGGTCCGACTTGAATCGATCGCTCTTTAATCTCCTGAATAATAAACTTGAGCTAATTTCTATTTGCTTAAGAACATTTTTCAAGTTATTTATTCCTTTTATATCAACTATTACCATGTCATGAACACTATGTAACTATTTTAGTTAATAACAGTCGTTTTAACGATCATTGGTACTTGAGTCAAAATATGCTCTTTATAATTAAAATTTGTTCATGTATCCATTATATCCATAGTTATAATCATTATATTTATATCATATATATAATATATATCCAGTATATACATTCATTTATAATATTACATAATCATTTAGAGGTAAGAAATGAAATGCACCGTTCATGGAGACGGTAAGCCGTACGTACGCATGAATGCTAATTTCATTTCTATTTCGTATTTTATAGAATGAAATCATAATTATATAATGGTATATTATAATTCCAGTGTAATATCATATACAATATCATAACTCCATCCTTTATACGTCCCACATATGGTATTAACGAATCAAATCACTTTGAGGGGCGGTAGTCCGCACTTCCTTAAATGAAGATATCGTGTTTACCCATAATGGAAACCATAAAGTTATTACCAAAATGAAAAATACAGAAACTTAAGGAAAACATAAACATATTATATATCATATATAAATATATTGTCATCTTAATGGCCACCTTTTAAGGTGTTAAAATAATGTTGAACAATCATCGTTTCGGGAGGCAGAAATTCACCATCCACGGAAACAGTATGTTCTTTAACCATTAGATGTAGGTGTGTGTAAGTGTAGATATAATACTTCATATAACAACATACTAGTATATTGAAGATACGGGAGTTGTTACAAAAGGAATTAATAAAAAGATTTTAGGGGGTTGGAGAAGCAAAATAAAACAAAAGGACTCAAGTGAAGACATTACCTTAAAATCGGGTAACTCCCTTTGGTTTGAGCTCAAAGGCTTCCTTGGGAAGACTTCTGCCCAAAGTGAGGCTTCAAGGAGTAAGATAGGGATGTGGAGAGAGAAAATGGTTTGTGGTTGGCTAAGCCAAAGGCTTTTTAATTGTGGGTAAGGAGGTAGAGGTGGGGGCCTTTTATAAGAGGTAGGAGGGGCACTCTTGGAACGTAAGGAAATGTTACTTTATTTTAAAATGAGTCTCGGATTTAAAAGGTCCCACATTGATATAATTCATGGATAAGGTGATAAGGGTTCTAAATCCACCAATACAATATGTTTTGGACATGTTTAGGTCTTAGAATTTACATTATCTTTCCATTTTATTTAAATCGTCAAATAATGAGGTAATCGCTGCATCATCATGGTGTCAAAAATAATTTAATTTAGTTAATTTCTAAAAATTATAAAAAATTGTCATGATGTAGGAAATATTTTTAGCTTTTTAATGAATATTTATAGTCAAAAATCTGACTTGTATAACCCCATTTAAAAATTGTTTTAGTAAAACATTTCATGTTTGTGTCATTTTTACTTTTACATTAAATAAAAAGTTATTTATGATATTTCGCAACCAAAGTGGCTCCATGGGGTCCCCAATTTGACCCATGGATTTTCTTGGTCGGCCATTACACATCCAATGAGGGTATAACATGTGTCATGCTCATCTCATATTATTAAAACATTATTTTTACCTTAAACTACACTAATTACCTCTAATCGCGATTAAAAACATAAAAGTTACTATTCACCAAAAATTTATTTTAATCCCATTGAACCACATTTAACATCTTAATGACAACCATGTATGTCAGATTTTTGAAATTCAAAACACATAGGTGGTAAGATGTCATTTAACCGAAAAATCAGTTTTTAAGTACCACTTAGTGGTTTCACTATTCATCAAAAAATTGAAGTTTTTCAGAAAAATACTAAAACTTCACCCTAAGCTACATTTGATATTATGAATTCAAAAATTATGTCTATTTTAAAAAATTCAAAACATATAAGGTGAATTAATTAATTTAATAATTAATTCCCACTGTCAGAGAAAATAGCGTGCTTTTATGAAATAATAAGTATCAAAAGATTGACACTAGTTTAAGTCCAATTTCAAAGTGAAATTAATTCCAATGACCACTATTGGATTAAATGGTAAACATATATTCTAATTTCACTTTAAAACAAATTCAAAAGATAATCTAATCATATAAATAAATTATATTAAAAAACAGTTTTGATGTAAAATGCTGTATTTTTTCACAATTCATTAAAAAAATGAACACTGTCAGAAAAATACCAAAAATTTACACAATGTAGATTTTGATTTCCCAATCATAAAGAATAAGTTTATTTTGACATATAGAGCTTATAAAATTGTCAAATGATAGATTTAAAAGATGGTTTTACATCAAAAGGCAGTAAAATAATCTTTTAAAAATATTAGTGTATTCCATGCTTAAGATTGGATTTATTCTCTTTTTAAGCCTCTAAAACACTATCTAATTCATTAATAGGCATAGATAAAAATATCTGTTATTCATTACTTACTTGGGATGTTACATCCTTCCCCCCTTTAGAAAATTGCATCCCCGCAATTTATTTACTTATCGAATAAGTGGGGGTATTTAGCCCTCATTGCATTTTCAGATTCCCATGTTGTCTCTTCAATCATGTGGTTTTCCCACAAAACCTTTACATGATGAATCACCTTATTCCGTAACACCTACTCCATGTGGTCAAGAGTCTCGACCGGTTGTTCCTCATAAGGTAGGTTTTCTTCCAGCTGAACTACCTCTGGGCTCAAAACATGAGATGGATCTGGCATATACTTTCTTAGCATCGAAACTTGAAAAACATTGTGTACCTGAGATAAACTCGGAGGTAAAGCCACTCGGTAAGCGACTGATCCAACTCTCTCCAGAATTTCATATGGTCCAATGAACCTTGGACTCATCTTTCCTTTCTTACCAAATCGCATCACACTTTTCCATGGTGAACCTTTGAGAAAAACATGATCACCTACCTCAAAAGATAGATCCTTCCTCCTGTTGTCCGCATAACTTTTCTGCCTACCATGAGCTGTTCTCATGTGTTTCTGAATCAACTGAACCTTTTTTGCCATCTCTTCTACCAATTCTGGTCCCATCAACTTCCTTTCACCCACTTCATCCCAGAAAGCTTTAGTTCGACACCGCTTCCAATATAACACCTAAAATGATGCCATCTGTATACTGGAATGAAAACTATTATTATAAGAAAACTCAACCAAAGAAAGATGTTGGTCCCAACTTCCCTAATAATCCATCGAAAAAGATCGTAGCATATCCTCCAAGGTCTGAATTTTTCGTTCTAACTGCCCATCTGATTGAGGATGAAAAGTTGTACTAAAATTTAATTCAGTACCCAATGACTTTTGAAGGCCCTTCCAAAAGTTAGAAGTAAACCTGGGATCACGATTGGATACAATGGATAGAGGAACTCCATGCAACCTGACTATCTCTTTAAGGTAAAGTCTAGAAAGTTAATCTAGAGAGAAAGTATCTCGAATAGGAAGGAAATGAGCAGATTTAGACAAGCGATCAAAAATAACCCAGATTTTATTATTACATCGAGATGTCTTCGGTAATCCCACAAAAAAGGTCCATGGATATATTCTCCCATTTTCACTCTGGCACTGTTAAAGGCTGAAGCATCCCTTTCGGTAACTTCCGCTCTGCTTTAACCTATTGACAAGTCAAACACTTCACAGTAAAATCAGAAATAACTTTTTTCATTCCATCCCACCAGTAATACTCCCGCAGATCTCTGTACATCCTTGTACTGCCAGGATGAACTGAAGACGGAGAACTATGAGCTTCACATAACAACTCTCTATTCAACTGTGAATCAAAAGGCACACACAATCTCTTCCCAAATCTCAAAACACAAACATTAACAATGTTGAATTCAGGCAACATACCCTTCTGAACCAGCTCTACCTTTTTCTGCAACTCACTGTCTTGCTTCTATGCTTTCTTGATTCTGTTTGATAGAGAATATTTCACTGATACCTGAAATAAAACAGAAGGACATCTTACACCAACAACTTCTATGCCAAAGTTCATCAAATCCTTAACCAAAGGATCACGTTCCAAATGCAACATTGTTAATGAAGCATTACTTTTTCAACTCAAACATCTGCCACTATATTTGGTTTTCCCGGATGGTAATGAATTGTACAATCATAATCCTTGATTAATTACAGCCATCTCCTATGTCTCATGTTTAACTCTTTCTGAGTGAATATATACTTTAAAATTTTGTGATCAGTATATATTTCACACTTTACTCCATACAAATGATGCCTCCAAAATTTTAATGAGAAAACAATAGAATCTAATTCCAAATCATGTGTAGGTTAATTTACCTCATGAGTTTTCAACTGTCGTGAAGCATAAGCAATTACCTGATCATTATTCATTAGGACGCAACCAAGTCCTTTCAATGAAGCATCACTGTATATAACAAACTCACCATTAGTGGAAGGAAGTTCCAAAATTGGAGCATTCACCAATCTTCTTTTCAACTCCTAAAAACAATCATCACACTCTTTTGTCCAGATAAACATAACACCCTTCCGAGTTAGCGTAGTCATTGGACTAGATAACCATGAAAAATTTCTAACAAACCTTCGGTAATATCCTGCCAAACCAAGGAACTACGAATCTCAGTTACATTTGTGGGTCTTGGCCATTATTCCACAACCATTGTTTTTGCAGGATCAATAGTTATCCCATCTTTAGAAACAATATGACCAAGGAAAGAAATTTGATGCAACCAAAACTCACACTTGCTGAATTTCCCATACAATTTTTTTTCTTTCAAGGTTTGAAAAATAACCCTTAAATATATTTCATGCTCTTCTTTACTTTTAGAAAACACCAAAATATCATCAATGAAAACAAACACAAACTTATCCAAGAACTCATGGAAAATTCTATTCATTAAGTCCATGAATATAACAGGTGCATTGGATAGCCCAAAAGTCATTACTACAAATTCATAATGGCCATATCTTGTACAAAACGCAGTCTTCGGAACATCTGCTTCCTTTACCTTCAGCTGATGGTACCCCAATCTCAGGTCAATCTTTGAAAAAAACTGAGCTCCCTGGAGCTGATCAAACAAATCATCAATATGAGGCAAAGGATATTTTTTCTTAACAGTGATGTTATTCAAGGATCTATAATCAATGAAAAGTCTCATAGAACCATCTTTCTTTTTAAAAAATAAAACAGGAGCACCCCATGGTGATGTGATAGGTCGAATGAAACCTTTCTCTAATAAATCTTGCAATTGCTCCTTCAACTCTAAAAGTTCAATTTGAGCTATTCAATAAGGGGGTTTTGAAATTGGCTTAGCATCAGGAACTAAGTCAACAGTAAATTCAACTTCCCGATCCGGTATTATTCCAGGCAACTCATCAGGAAAAACATCAGGATACTCATTTACCACTGGCACATCATTAATCTGAACAGTTCCCTTGTTTTCAACAATATGTGCAAGCTAACATTCATTTCCATCTTTTACAAGTTTCTCGGCCTCTTGATAAGTTATCAGCAGTAAGGGTTCATTCTTGTACAAAAACTGAAAGTCTTTCTGAAAAGAAACTTCTTTAGCTCTATAGTCAATCTTGGCATGGTAAATTGAGAGCCAATCCATACCCAGGATAACATCAAACTCTACTAGAGGTAAAACAATAAGGTTTGCAAGTAGGTTCTTTCCACAGATAAGGATAAGAAGATTCTTATAAATTCTTTTTTCCTCAACATTTCCCCCAGGTGTTTTTACAAAAAGTTCAGGAGTCATTTCTTGAGATGGTATTCCCATTTTATTAGAAATGGTTTCAGAGATGAAATAATGTGTAGACCTCGAATCAAACAACACACTGACATAATCTAAAAAAACAAACAAACTACCTGATACAACTTCATTTGATGGTCCGACATCTGCTGAAGTAGTTGCAAAGGATTTCACCACCCCTTTTTGCTTGTAGTCTAACTGCTTCTCATCACTCAAGCTCTTTGTCGGACACTCGTTTGCATAGTGACCCATCTCATTGCACTTAATACATTTCACTAACTGTAAATCAAATTTAGTCTTACCATCACCCTGATCTTTTTCAGTGCAATCACGAGCCTTATGTCCCATCTTACAACATCAGTAGAACTTTCCAGAATTCAGAAGACATTCCCCAGCATGCCTTTTACCACATTTATCACAAACTGGAAACTTAGTTTTCTTACCATCAGACGTTTTTGAAGAATTCTTTCCCTTCTCCTGCTACGTCGGTCTCTTCTTCTGTTAGTTGTTATAGAACACTTGATCATTGGAAAATTCCATTTCGACCTTCTCAGCACATCGAACAGTCTTTTCATAACTTTTAAACTCACGAGAAGCTAAATCCCTTCAATATTTTGGCTTTAATCCTGAGTAAAAACGATTGATTTTACTATCAAGGTCTCGGATAAAATTTGGAGCATACCCTGCCAATCGAGTGAACCTTTCTTCATAGGCAGCCACTGAGTCTTCCTCTAGCCTCAATTCCAAGAATTGCTTTTCCATCCTAAGTCGAACAACCTTAGGAAATTAATTCTCAAGAAACATACCTTTAAATTCATCCCAGTCGAGAGCATCAATCTCATTAGCGTCTCTGATATTTCTAACCATCAACCACCACTGATTTTCTTCACCCTCTAAACGGTAAATAGCAAGACTAACCTTTTGATTGTCTGAACACCCCATGACATCGAAAATCTTCTCCAGTGATTTAATCCACCCTTCAGCTAGCATAGGGTTAGACGATCCTCTAAATGATGGGGGATGTTGCCTCATTATATGTTCCACCACTGACATGTTCCTCTGTGGTTGATCTGGCTGATCTCGTGAATGGATACCACCTCCATTTATCGCTTGATTCAACTACGCCATTACTGCAACAAACTGTTCAGTTCCAATTCCGACCATCTCAGGATGCTGATTCGGAAGGTTATTTCCTTCTGTATGCCTTCCTAGCATTGCTTCCCTGTTTCCTCTACGGAAAACCATTTTGAACAAACATGTCTTAGATGAAGCAACATGGTAATCTTCAAATTCTATATCACTTCAATTTGACCATAAAAAAACATTTTTGGATAATCATTTAATATAATTCTAACTCCTACAGTTATCTAAACCGACCTCTGATACCAACTATAAGGCCCCAGCTTTAAACCTTACTTAATCTTGAGTTATTACAAGATTACACATTGAGGATCTTTGCAGGTTTAGAATTTTATAGAATTAGAACATAAAACTTGCATTACATTCCACATTTAAACAAAATGGTTACATAAAGATATTATTCATTTTTTCCCATCAACAGAAACATATTTAAAATAAAACATGTATTCTTTCTTGACACTTCCTTGACACTATCATAATATCATGTACCTTTCCCTTGAAATCTGAAAAACATTTCAAAAAAACATGGGATGAGCATAAAAATCTCAGTATGGGTTATAAAAAATATGGAAAGGAAACATAAGTTCATATATACATAAGAATGAAATCATACTTTATCTATAAAACATAAGCACTTTAACATACTTCATCAAATCATGAATAAATCGTAGAAATCATAAGACATAAAGGTAACTTGAGGCATTCATAACATTCTTACTTAGGTAGTAACCCTCTTGGTTACGTTTGGAATACCCATCATAGTATATTCCCTAAATCTCTTCAGAAAAACCTTAACGTTTCACTCCTTAGAGTTACCCAATGCATTGGAGAGCTATATCGGGCTCACCCGCCCTTAGTTTATCACGGAACCACCCGTCTTCATAACAGTGCCCAAGAACCATAACGTAATCGTATCATATAAAACATACATAAAGGAAACATAACATTTCCACATTTCAATCACAAGGAATCAATAACACAGTGATATAATAAAAACATTATCAAAACCATTTTAAATACCAAAATAAAAGAAAAGTAAAACATGGTATTTATTTTTCTTTTAAAAAAAGTTATGGCTTGTAGAGGAAGCCGAAACTCAAATAATTGTCACGACGGCGGAGAAGTTGTTGTCGCCGCCTACGTACGACAAAAACATTCCATTTTGTTGTTTAGTAAAATTCTTTGAATAAAAAAAGATTCATTCTGGATATACGTAAAAGTCAAAGGGGTTTATACAACATATAAAATAAGGTTGTATATAAAACAAAATATGCTTCAATGAAAGGAGATTGAGACGAAGTCCCATACCTCGTGTCCGACTTGACTCGATCATTCTTTAATCACCTGAATAATAAACTTGAGTTAATTTCTACTTTCTTAAGAACCTTCTTCAAGTTCATTATTCCTTTTATATCACTTATTACCATGTCATGAACACTATGTAACTATTTTAGTTAATAATGGTCATTTTAACGATCATTGGTACTTGAGTCCAAATATTCTCTTTATAATTACAATTTGTTCATGTATCCATTATATCCAGAGTTATAATCATGATGTATATATCATATATATCATATATATCCAGTATATACATGCATTTATAATATTACATAATCATTTAGAGGTAAGAAATGACATGCACCGTTCATGGAGACGATAAGTCGTACGTACGCATGAACACTACTTTCATTTCTATTTCGTATTTTATAGAATGGAATCATAATGATATAAAGGTATATTATAATTCCAGTGTAATATCATATACAATATCATAACTCCATCCTTTATACATCCCACATATGGTATGAAAAAAAATGAAAAATACAGAACTTAAGGAAAACATAAACATATTTTATATCATATATAAATATAGTGTCATCTTAATGGCCACCATTGAAGGTGTTAAAAGAATGTTGAACAATCATCGTTTCAGGAGGAAGAAATTCGACATCCATGGAAACAGTATGTTCTTTAACCATTAGATGTAGTAGTGTGTAAGTGTAGCTTGAATACTTCTTATAACAACATCCTAGTATATTGAAGTTACTGGAGTTGTTACAAAATAAATGAATAAAAAGTGTTTAGGGGGTTGGAGAAGAAAAATAAAAAAAGGACTCAAGTGAAGGCATTACCTTAAAATCGGGTAACTTCCTTTGGTTTGAGCTCAAAGGTTTACTTGGGAAGACTTCTGCCCAAAGTGAGGCTTCAAGGAGTAAGAGAGGGATGTGGAGAGGCAAAATGGAAAGGGGTTGGCCGAGCCAAAGGCTTTGGAAGTGTGGGTAAGGAGGTAGAGGTGGGGGCCTTTTATAAGAGGAGAGGAGGGGCACTCTTGGAAAGTAAGGAAATGTTACTTTATTTTAAAATGCGTTTCAGATTTAAAAGGTCGCACATTGATATAATTCAATGATAAGGAGATAAGGGTTCTAAATCCACCCATCAAATAGGTTTTGGACATGTGTAGGTCTTAGATTTTACATTATCTTTCCATTTTAATTAAATCGTCAAATAATGAGGTAATCGCTGCATCATCATGGTGTCATAAATAATTTAATTTATTTAATGTCTAAAAATTATAAAAAATGTCATGATGTAGGAAATATTTTTAACTTTCTAATGAATATTTATAGTAAAAAATATGACTTTTATAACTCCATTTAAAAACTGTTTTAGTAAAACATCTCATGTTTGTGTCATTTTTACTTTTACATTAAATAAAAAGTTATTTATGTCATTTCCCAACCAAAGTGGCTCCATGGGGTCCCCAAGTTGACCCATTTATTGTCTTGGTCATCCAGGACACATCCAATGAGGTTATGACATGTGTCAAGCTCATCTCATATTATTAAAACATTATTTTACCTTAAACTACACTAATTACCTCTAATCGCGATTAAAAACATAAAAGTTACTATTCAAAAAAAATATTTTAATCCCATTGAACCAAATTTTACTTATTAATGAAAACCACGTATGTCAGATTTTTGTAATTCAAAACACAGAGGTGGTAAAATTTCATTTAACCAAAAAATCAGTTTTTTAAGTACCACTTAGTGGTTTCACTATTCATCAAAAATTGATGTTTTTCAGAAAAATACCAAAACTTCACCCTAAGATATATTTGATATTATGAATTCAAAAATGATGTCTATTTTACAAAATTCAAAACAAATAAGTTGCATTAATTAATTTAATAATTAATTCCCGCTGTCAGAGCAAATAGCGTGTTTTTATGAAACAATAAGTATCAAAACATTGACGCTAGTTTAAGTCCAATTTCAAAGTGAAATTAATTTCAATGACCTCTATTGGATTAAATGGTAAAAATATATTCTAATTTACCTTTAAAACCAATTGAAAATATAATATAATCATATAAATAAATTAGATTAAAAAGCAGTTTGGATGTAAAATGCAGTATTTTTTCACTATTCATTAAAAAAATGAACATTGTCAGAAAAATACCAAAAATTTAAAAAAAGTAAATTTTGATTTCCCAATCATAAATAATAAGTTTATTTTGACATATAGAGCTTATAAAATTGTCCAAATATAGATTTAAAAGATGGTTTGCCATCATAAGGCAGTAAAACAATCTTTTAAAAATATTAGTGTATTCCATTCTTAAGATTGGATTTACTCTCCTTTTAAGCCTCTAAAACACTATATAATTCTTTAATAGGCATAGATAAAAATATCTATTATTCATTACATACTTGGGATGTTACAGAAATACCCCATGTTAATCATGGTAAGCGGAGGAAAACCTCAGATACATGCCCCTGACATATGATTCCCTACGTTCGATGTGGGATGCCTCGGGCTTCCATGCCCTCGATAAGCCCTATAATAAGGGACATAAGATAGATGTGCCAGTATTCCAGTACCCATACATGTTAGTGATTCCCAACATGACTACTTCTCTAATTGGTGGTTGCTACCCTGCCAAACCCCTTGGAATGTCCCGACAGAAGCAGTGTATTTAACTGGTGTCCATGAAGATATGGTGCTAGGAGGAGTTTCATTAACAATGTCTTAAATCTATAAGGGAGACCCAGACTAGGCAACGAGTTCCGAGGAGGAGTCCATGGAAGGAGGAACCAACATCCCATCATCCTGTTTCAATAAAAGAGTTAACATCCCTGAAAAAGTGACAGATGCCACCCGCCTTTGGAATGTGGGAATGTGGGGCACCAAAACCACACCTCTCATCCTCAAACAAGATGGACATGCACGCCCCAAAAAAAGTATCAGAAACATGTACCCATTAATCAATTCACATTCAATTACCATGAGTATACTAACTCATAACAACATTCACATCCAATTTATGACCACAAGTTTACCAAGACATATAACATTTCACAGTCAAATAATTAAATAATTAAACATTATGTATCAAATGGAAAATGATGCACAATATCTCCAAAAAATCAATTATAATAAATTCATTTCATTTTGAGATTCGTTTAACTGTGAAATCTAAAAAATCACACCAATTTGGTGGTTCAATAATGGGAAAAATCAAATGGAACACCCCATGGGGGGCCTAGGCTTGGGAAACAAGCACCAACAAATCTCAAAGGAACTACATGCATAAATTAATGATTCTGTTACTTTTAATTAAATTATTCAATTCTATTATATAGTTGTATCAAAATGTCTGGTGGTCTCAAAATAAGAACAAGATATATAAATCACTAATCCAAGTGGTATAAGTATTGAACACCTACCGTAGGTCCTTAGTAGAGTGGATGTACAAAATTTTCTCTTAAGTCAACCCATATCACGAGGAAAATGAATAAGTAATAAAGAACATAAAAAATGGAACATTCTATATTATCTATAAATAACTCTATCGATAATAAGAAGATTGACGAATGGCCCCAATGGAATGTAGATCTTACAAAGATGGAACCAATTATTTTGATGGATATTGATTCTTCTCTTTGATAAAGAATATTAATCACTTCCTATATTATGTGTCAAAGGAGTTATCAAATGGAGTTATAGAATTGTATATGAGGAAACTAAAATAAAATAGGTTTACTATATTGATTAATGGTGGAATTTTAAATTCACAAAAAATCCTAGGGTCACACAGTTTGGCCCCACGGTTGGCTGAACCATGAACCAACTGTGTCCCCACTACTGTAAGGAGGTCCATATCACAATGTTTGTGTGCATGGTTTCCCAAACAATGTGAAAAACAATTGATTCATCTCTGCTAATAAATTATGTTCCCTCTCACACGAGTTCAACTACATCTGTACTATTTGACAACCCATTCGAGCTCCTCTAGACCACTACCCATTCCTCACATGGTGAGTCTGGCTGTGTGGCTTGTCCACATGGTTTATACTAACTGTGAAACTAACTTTATTTTTCCAAAATGCTTGGTTATGGGATCTGAACTCGCCCCAGACACCCCTGATACACCAATAACATCAAAGGGTATTCACATTAGAACATAATTAAGAATTTAAACAAAAAAAATTGATTCATACATCTTAAAAAAACACAAGGGCTTACATTTTTTACAACAAATTTCATTCTCTAAATAAAGTAAATTTCATGGGTTTTCATGTATTTAGACATGAAAATATTTTTTTCTTATTTCATTATACCCTAGTCATTATTTTATAAATGGAAAAAATTTCCATGTGAAATTCACATGGCTTAAAGATGATTAGGGAATTTTTTTATGTTTATCATTGAATGTGATATTTTAGCATTTTAAAACTATATTTTATAATTTAATGTATTTTTATAGTCAAAAAATGTAAATTTCGAATAAAAAATGGGTTTGATATGTAATTTTTTTTAAAAACACATAAAAACACTAATAATAAAAGGTATTGAATATATAAATGATACAATATAAGATACTAATCATGTAATTATGGGATGATTATTGTTTTATAATTATTTTTGGTTTCTGATAAGGTTATAGATAACATTACTGGTAAATATTTTTTTTATATGTTTATAATTTAAATATATTTAGAAAAATTTATTGTATAATATGATGGTTTGATATTATAAATTATCTATATTACATAACATTAATGGTTTTATGTTAAGTATAATAATATTTATTTTTCAGGACTAAATAAGGATGTATCAATAAATAAATAACATGTGTTTAACCAAAGAAATAATTATAAATGGTGACCATGTTTAAGAAATCTTAGTTTCTTTTCTTATTCAAGTGATAGTTTATTGTAATTTTATTTTACACACAATGGAAAGACATTTTTTTAGTAAATGGATTTAAACTGAAGGAAAACAATAATTAATTATTTCTTACAACGATGGAAACTATAATCTAGTGAATATAATAATCCATCTGCAGTTAATTTTTTCATATTACAAATTAATTATTCCTCTTATAATTTCACAATTTGGAATACAGAATTTATGATTGGTGGTAAATGATCATAACACAAAATTAAATGATGGAATTTTTGTTACAAAATTGAAATAAATTATTAAACAAATCTTTATCATATACTCTGACATGATGGTAAAATAATTAATCAATCTCAATAAAAAAATAAATCTATTAACGATTATGTTTGAAACATCACCTGACTATCAATGAATCCCATTGGAAACTAATTCAAAATAATTCCTCATATAAATGAACATAAATTTTTAAAATATGATTATTTTAAAAATTATAGGTTTTCTAATATTATAAATGAAATTAAAATTATTAATAATATATATATATATATATTATATTATCCTTATTTTAATATTTAATTAATTTAGTGACAAGTAATTAAAATGTATGTGGATGTAATATTTATATGGGATGGGAATGTGTGGACCCATGTATTTTTAATAATATATTAGTTTTAAATCAATATTCATGTTGTAAATTTATATTTTTTAAAAAATATATACATGTATTAATACATATATGCTTGTTTTGGGTATCAAAATGTATTTTTTGTTCTATTGTTTCCTTATTATAAATATAAAATTATTATGTTTACATTATGTTATACAAAATTTTATATATAAAATTTAAATATTTTTCCTTAATATAATTTCATATTTTTAAATTTGAACAAATTAATTAATTTTTATATATGTTATAAATTGATATTTATGAAAAATTAATAATATAATAATGAATTTTGTTAATTTTAGACATAATATTATAAATGTATATTTTAGGGATGAGTTTTCTATTTAAAAAATAAATATTTTAAATTATAAATAGGTCAGGTAAACAAACCCATCATAATCTTGGATCACACACCATGTCACACATCTGATATAATATCATAGTTTAAAAATAATACAATGTTGGTAACAATGTTGCCTCTCCCGCACTAATTTGGTTCTCTCATACCCCATCCTTGATTATCTTGTGCTTTCATTCCTTCCATACATAGAATATCATAGCCACAAAATCACACCTCAACAGAAGACACATGGGCCATCACACCACATCTCACCTGAAGACACCTTGTCCATCCCATAACAACTCTCTTTAAGGGGTTGAAAGGACCAAGGCATCCAACAGAATTAGAATCCATGAAGCATATAGGTCCAAGGAATTCTATAAAATTTCTATTATAAGTAGTATATCTCACTAATGGTACAGTATGCAACCAGTTATCAATTCACATTTAATTACTATGAGTTTATACTCTCACAACACAATTAAAATTCAATTATATTCCATGTGTTTATCCACACATATAAAATTTCACAATTAAATAATTAAACAAAGTCAACATCATGAATCAAATAGAAAAGGAGTCAGAACATCTTCTAATAATAAATTCAAATAAAATAATTTCATTATGGGATTCCACTAACTATGAATTCTAAAAATTTCACCCCTTCAGTTGTTCAAAAATTGGAAAATTAAAAGGGAACACCACATGGGTGGCCTGGTTTGGGGAAACAATCATCAAAACTGGATCATCACCACATAGTTGAAACCACTTCCACCACACAACAATTCCAGAAACACTATGCACAACCAGAACATCACACTATAACCATATCAAACCATAATAATATCACCGAATTACAAACATCTCATACATTACAACCAACCATCATATATATCTTGTGGCCCACATAGCCGCCACATTCACCACACAACATCCCACAACACACATGTAAACAAAAAAAATGAAACAACACACAATAACACCATATCTCATATTCTACAACTAATTTATGGGAATTCACCACATTACTTGTTATTATTTAGCATGGGTATTATCACAAAAATCATATTTCAATGGATAGTAAATATATTAGGAATATTTTCATTTTTTATAGTTTTATTCAAGTTATTATCAAAGAATACTATATAAAGGGTCTCACAACATGTCAACTATATCTTGAACTTGGCTCCCAGCAGTCTTGATTTTTAGTATTGGAAAAAAGAATGCAAAATCTCAATGAAAAATTCATTAATCTAGTAAAACATTGAGATTTATCACCTTACACAACAATATTAATTATTCCATTTTATTATAATTATTATGATGGCACTTAATATACATGAAAATAAAAATAAAACCATGAAATGCTCTCCTCATATCACATAAAAATGAAGAGAATGAGGTTCCCTGACAACAATGTAGATATACCAACTCATATCACACCATGGGGAGAAGCAAAATATCATGGGATCGAAAAATACATTGGGAGACCATGGAAAAATCTGATCCATAGAATATGGTTATCAATACATAGTGAAAATTGCCCCCAAAAAAACCAATAAACCATATAAAACCCCTAAAGAAGAAAGGATTGAAAACAACAGGGTAAAAAGAATTACTCACTAAAAATCACTAATAAACAACCACCAGATCCTGATGACCATATATGTAAGGAACATTTCTAAGATATCCTCCAAATTTACTATAGTTATTCCCCTAATTATAAGATGTAATGTCCAAATGAGAATTACATGACCTGAATAAGGTTTACAAAAAATTATAAAACTGCCACTTTCCTGATGTGAATTCCATATTCAAATTCTGATTTCCATTGGTTTTGAGAAATACTATTTGAGAATCTGTTACAAGGTGTGAACTCCAAAAGGTTTTGGGTTTCAATTAAAATTTTTTCATTTGTGATCATATATACTCAAGTAATTAAATCAAATTTCATGACATGAATCCATTCCATGATTTCCATCTCAATTGATCAGAAGTTGTGAAATTGCTAGCTACACAACATGAGAAACACTAACTCATAAAAGAAACATGGTTCACATCACGAACAACCTATTGTAGTAATTTTATGGATACATCTCCATAGAACCCCTTCAAGCCTTCTCTAAACACCTCAATAAATCTAAATATATAGACGTAATAGATCATGAAGGCATGTTCAATTACATGATATACCTCTCAATTGATTCATTCCATTTTTTAAAAATATAACTCTAATGAAAAAAATGGATCAGAAAAATACCCTATGATATAAATTTTAGGGATATCATTACAGAACAAAAGTATCACAAAAAATCAAATTGTTCCAAAACACTCAAAAAGCACCCAACAATACCCCATTAACACCTCTCACAGGTACAAGACTACATATTCTGATACTAGACACCAAATTTCCACACACTAATATACAAAAAAACAAACAACATATCCCAAAACAACCCCAACTGACACTCATCACAACCTCACACACAAAAAACAAGAAATGTAGTCATCCTTTTTAAGATACTGTCCACTTTGTGAAACAGAGACTCACAATTAAGGTTTCAATTGCATCAGAGTGTAAGGTGTCATGATGAAAAATTATGTTTTCTCTTTAAATGCAGTAATATTTATCACACCTAAAAAATCAAGGAAAAATCATATTATAATATATAAATATACATTAATCACAAAATTAATAAAAATGGAACTAATTATAGTATAAAACAACTCTGGGTATCGAGAATTCAACTTTATATCTTAATCCTTAAAAATATCCTCCAAACTATCATTACTCTACAACACATGAACTAATGGGATGGTTTATATTTAAAGAAACATATCTTGATATTCCTGGATCACTACCGGACTCTGAATGAATTTCACATTGTCATTGATATCAATATCTCCCCATTTGATTATGTGGGTGTCATCGTGACGATGCCGATGAAGTTGGGATACATGGTAGAGGTTGTGGATGTTCTTTATCAATTTTACAAGAACCAACCTATATGATATGATACTAACACACCTATACACCTCACTGGTCACATCAAATTAGGTTTAAATCTTATTCATCATACCAAGTCTATGCTTCCCTCATCACTGGGAGACTCTAAAAAACACATGGTCCCAATCCTAAAACTCCAAGGGACTTTTCCACAGATTAGGATAGTAATTATGATAGAATTATATCACATTCATCTACACATAGACCAACTAGATCTTTTGATTCATTATAATCACCACATTAGGATATATAATAATTATTTCACTGATATCTATCTAAAATAATGAAGAACGACACGACCTCCCATACGAATCCCCACATGGAGAAATGAAAATGGATTAGTGATAGATATTTCAATACAAAAATAAATCATAGGAAGGTGACTCACCCATCGTCCACCCAATTTCAAAATAAAATTAAGAAATAAATCCTCTACGGTTTATAGGGACTTCTCCTTCTAAACATGTATCTGAGGCTATAAAGAAACGATAAGGCGTAGCTTGGAGGCAAATGCAAGATTTAATACCCTTAAAATTCATGAAGTAACATGAAGATCATAATTAATAAAGATGTTCCCTGGTACCCCATGAAGCCTAACTACATCATCCTCATACCTACTCAACAAAACTCTTATGGTAATTGACTCATAGATTTCATGAAAAAGTGTTGACCCCATTATAAGGTCTAGTATCACTCAAACTGATTTCTATCATCTCTAAAAATAAGGAATCCTAGAAAATTACTCCATCAATTTGAATAAAAATTTACACTAATAAATATCAAAAAACATTATAAAACCTCACAGAACATGGGGCTCTATATTCACCTTCTCACAAACTAGAATTCTCTGCATAGAATCAACCACTTAACATTAAATCATTAGACACTAAAATTGTATGATAATAACATGACACATAGTTGTAAAACTATAATGTTACAATAAAAGAGATATGTGAAACTAAAAATTAACAGCCTCAATATAAACCTTATGGAAAAAACCTCCCATGGAACAACATCATGTTCCAACCATTCTTTTACCAAACATCAGGAGAATCTATATAGACCACACTATAATGCATCGCCTCTAATTTTGAATCTTCCTACTAAGATCCATCCAGATTATGAAAAAATGATGATTTTAAAGTATTGTTACAAGTAAAACCATGAACACTACCCTCTCCATTGTCAATATGAATCACTATAAGAAGTTTAATCCCTTTACATACATCCACAGATTCCCAATCCACGTCTCCTCAAGAATTCCATCTAAGATCATTTGAAAATGCATTACCCATTATAGAGGTGTAAGAGATCTCATAATCACATTCCTGGAGAAAATAAATCAACTTATGATGGATTGTATTCATTTCAAATTATAAAAATATATATTTCAGGCTCTTATGGTCCATGAAACCTAATAAATACTTGTCGAGGAATTAATTCCATGAAAAATTTAGTAAAGACACATCCACATAAATCTCTAGATCTTGGGTGGTATAGTTAATATTTTGGGGATATAACTACCCATTCCCATAAAAAATCACTACACTCTTTCATATCAACATACATCCTAATTTCAAAAAAGATTCATCAAAGAAAACCCCAATGAACACCCCCTCCTATAATAATGGATGAACCTGAAAAGTGATCAACTTCTATTTCAAATAAATGAATAAAACCAAATACAAATTTCTGAAAACAAAATATTGGTCTTTTCTAGTCAAAGAACCCATAGGTTATAAAACAAAGAGAAATCAAATAAAAAATTATGATATTTGATAGAAACACCATGCAAATTTTCGACCTCAACCACATTCTTGGTTTCTTTATGATAAAAACATCCTAAATCATTTATGTATCCACTACCACACCCTAATAAAACACCACTTGTCAATATAAACACCCATCTCTAGATTATAACATACACTTAGAAAATATTACATCAATATGGTGTTCTCTAAGGACATATAAAACATATCATAGAGGATCATTATTCTCCCCCTATAACATAGATTAAACCATGATATCATCAATTAATATGATGAAGAACCAGTCTAAGAGCTCTTATCAGATAGAGTTCATGGGCCCCCTGAATATGAATGGACTAATTGTAAAACTAAAATAAATTATCATAAACTTAGACTTTACAAACCTTAACCTGAAAGAAGTCTTTAGAATATCATCATCCTTAAACCTCATATATTGATACCTAGACTATATTTTTACCATATAAACCCAACTATCCTAGATAAATTTGTAGAAAATATTATCAATAATCAGAAGAGTTTATCAATTCTTGATCCTCAAAAAACTTAATCTCTCATAGTTTATACATTTCCTCATAATATTATACACCTTCTTGGTGAACAACACTAGTGAACTACAATGAGACACATCGAGTCATATGAAACCCCTCTGTATCAGATAATCAACTTGCATCCACAACTCATGAAACCCTAAATGATTCAATCATTAGGGAGGCATTGAAATAAATGACACAACCAGTTTTAAATAAACTAAAAACTCATGATCATAAAGATGGGGTGGGGTAATTACCTCCTTAGTGAAAAAAATCAAATAATTATTCCAAAACACTAGATACATCCCATTCTAGAGATTCCCCTAACATGTCAGCTAATATAAAACAAGAGGCACTACTTTCCTACCACCCATACAATAACTTCACTTTGTAGTAAATACCAATTTTTTGACATCCACATTAGAAAAATCAATCATATGTAACAATTAAATTATTTAATTCATTGAATAAAACTTATCACTTGTGATGATAACGTCATATGAAAATATTTATGTGAATAATTCAAAACCACTTTGGTGTTTCTTAGTCAATAGTATAAATCCATAAGACACATGAAATAAGGTATTGTGGACTCTTAGAATTGTAGAAAATACTTGGGAAATTTTAATTCTAAATAATAAGTATTATGAGGTCCATGATAGAAATAATTAATGCAAAGGTGTAGATAATAAACTGATGGTACCTCAGATAACTCCATGATCTGTTGGCACTACTACCTCTATCATGTAGATCTGAACACACCAAGCTCCTATGACTCTTTGTTATTGGTCTCCATGACCATGATTCATCCTAGAATACTATGAATAGTGACCATAAAAAGAATTCCCTATACAAATTCAACCTACTCTAAAGTACCAAACATGCATCGATAGTCCCTAATATTGAAGCATCCTCCGAGATAACTGTTGTTACTGCCCAAATGGGTCATGAACACCCACCTAAGAATGGAATCCATATATGGTGTAACATTTAGCATGATGGTAGAATCGTATCCCCATAAAAAACATAATAATGTAAATACCTCATCAGAATCTTATAATACAACTTCCCCATAAGAACATAAGGATATATGTCATAGAAATTTCCCCACTTATCAATTCCAAGACTACTTAAATTCCGATGACCTACTTACTAATGTACTTCATCATAAAATTACCCACTATACACTCTCTTGGGGTTCGAATCCAAAATAAATAATATACTTAATAAAATATACCTTTTATGCTCCTCCATATATGTTTGCATAATAAACAAAGTGACTAAAAAACTAATAGCAGGGCACAAATCCTCCTCTATACACTATTCTCTAGACTCCCCACCAGAAAAAAAAAGTAATAAACGGCATGAGGTAACATAACCTGATTCCCTGATCTCACAGACTCAGGATCTCATGTTTATGGGAGATTACATATTTCTTCTTTTCCCCCACTATCATTAGTAGGAATTCCTAAAAAACCCCTTCTAAAAATATGGTCACAACACATCTATATACTTATAGACACCAGAAAACAGCATCCACCATGGATGAGTAGCCCTTGGAAACTGACTAACTTATAATGAACCCATAACTCATTCCTTTCTTGTATGTAGATGAAAATGATCTCGACCTTCTCTATCCAATACAATGTCTCCAGATCTAAGATTTTCCTCTCATACATCCCCAAACACTACTACGTGAAAGAATGAAAACTTTTCCTTCAAGGATCATCTTTCTCTGCCAGGTTAATCATATTTTAATCATATTTTATATCCTATTTAACCTCAACTGATTTATCAAGTCATACAAAAATTCCATGATCCATTCTTATAAATAAAAGATAACACTATATTCCTCATAGCATGGAATATTATCAAATCCTTTTGGCTAATTCATTTTAAATTTCTAAAGATAACCTACTATAAACATGAATAATATCAATCAAGATTCATCTAAGTCTTTTAGGTATCTACATATTAATCAATTCCCCCTCATTTGGTTGTTCAATAATCTCAGAGTCTAGGCACTGAATAAAGGGGCACCCTAAAATCCCATGTCCAAGTTGGTATCTCTGGCCTATGTCACACACAAAAGTTTTCTAGAAGAATTTCCAAACCATCCCATAAAATACTCAATATTCAAAAATCCGAACATAATAATATATGTTAACCATCAGTTTTTTTAACACTCTGTCACGTCCCATACCTCAAAAGGTACCCCTCTTGCGCCGATAATGAAGGATGTGGGATAATGACCCCCATATATCACCCCCAGTCAGCCCTAGGTTAGAGATAAGTAATGGGAATAAATAATCTCACATATGGGAGTAATTACCCTATATAAGAAAAAAAATATTTAGAGATATGATAAATAACCACCATAAAACTCCTACCTATAACGTGAATGTAAACCCAAATCGATCAAATAATTAATGAAAAGAATAAAAATCGAATATAATTAAAGTCTCTGAATATAAAAGAATTTATTTCTATCATAGAAACTAAATAATATCCCCAAACATATGAAATATATGTCCATTTTAGTCCAAAATTTCTTCCTAGAAACTGATAATATAATTTATATATGTTGGGTGAGCATAAAAATTATAATCAGTAAAATCATACTCAATGACTCAAGTGATAATGTGAAAAGAGCTTGATGATGTGTCAATGACCAAACAATGGAACCAACAAGAACCTTAATAGTTTATCTAAAAACAACCCAACCTCAGTGCAGATCACTCAATGAATCACTCATCCAATATAATATAATAGAATCAAAATAATTCAAATAATGATTCCTCGTAGATGCTTACCTACTGATTTTCATCTCTCACACCCCATCATTGAATTTCATGTACTCCCATTCATTCCATTTTTATCCAACACATCTAGCACATCACATCTCACCAAAAGAATCTTGGTCCATGACACCACATATATACTCACATCACCTACGACGTCACACAACACCTTACCTGAAGATACTGAGTTCATCATGCAATATATCACTTGAAGCCAGGTAGTTAATTACAAAAAATCTTCTAAGAAGACATCTGAGCCATCACACCATATCTCCCTTGAATAAACGTAGGCCATAACACCACATCTCATCAAATAACCAAATATGTAGGTTATCTTGAATGAGATTGACATTAATGTTCTTCCCTCCACCCACTATGCATTATTGTAACCCTATATCAAATGTAAATATATATTCATCACCTCACATTACATTGAAAAAACATGGTCAATATCTTCTAAAGGAAGAGAATGTAAGAGGGGGTAGGTCTCCAACCATAGTACAACATACCTTGAGGCTAGGGAAAAAACTCAAAACCTAGAACCATTAAATCTTTTTAAGGATATCTACTCAAGCGTGGTGAAAATAGAAATAACATTAACTACATGATATATTGATAACACATAATAACCAACCCTTGAGTTCACAACACCACACTAGTTCACATCAAGAAACCACCACCACACATCATATCACTACCACAACCACTTTAATCTTTAAATAATAGGGAACATGTAACAACCACGCACAACCACCCCTGTCCCATTTCAATTACATATTTCCCATAAATCATGTAACGACCTAATTAGTCACTAAAAGTGGCTAATATTAATTGTTAATATCTTAATATTAATGTTTTTCAATGTGCATAAAAATCAATTTTTGTCCAATTTAGAAATTGAACTTCATTTCCCATCATTGTGAAATTCATGGTTAAAGTGTCAATTTGGGCCCACTCAGTACATTGATTTTGAAAAATACATTGTTCATCATTTTAATTTTACATTTTGGTATATTATTCATCCCTTTATTTAGAACATTTCATCTTTTAGGTTCGATGGATTAATCCCAAGGGAAGATGGTGATTTTTGTGCCTGAATGTAGAAATTTACTGGAAAAAGCATAATGGGCCTAAGGCCCATAAAACAAATGTGGGGCCCACAAAACAAGTCCAATGATGCTAAAATATTTACATTATAAAGATAATAATATGAGGATCATTTTATTCAACTTTTTCTAGAGTTAATTTGGAATTTTTCATGATGATAAAGGGATTTGATGTTGAGATTTAAATGGTGAGCCAGATATGAATGCACATAAAGTCATCCCACCATTTCAACCATAACATCCAAACGGCTGAGCCAAATTTCTTGATATATTTACAACTCATATAGGACATATGGAAGAGAATATTTTTCTTCTACAACAACTCTGGATTCGGCCTTCTTCAATTACAAATTCACATGTCAAAATGGTGGACGAATCTGGATGGTTTTGTGGTCAACTTTGTAACATCAATTTCCTTTTGATTATTCACCCTCCTTTTGACTCTCTTACTTGTTGGGTGGTGAATTGATTTTTGGGGGGTGGACCTAAGGCTCATAATATTCCTATAAAAGGATCTTTCGTGAAGGTAATTATCATTGAATATTTTCTCTTTCAATTATAGTTTTTCTTTCATCCATTGTATTTCATTCAATTGTAATTTCCCGCTTTCGTTTTGTAATCGCATCGACAATTAGTTTAATATAAGTTTTTTTTATTTCAAATTTAGTATTTTAATAAAATTTATTCTTATACTTCTCCACTTTTTATTTTCATTTTCTTCACGCGTTGATACCGTTGAATCGAAGTGCTAATTTATTCACACCCGCACTTGTGAATCCATTACACAATAGTGGAGTGTTCATTTTTAAATTTTTTTCTTCATCAATCCTGCTTCTTTACGTCGACTACCCAATTCCATTGATAGTATAGAATCAATGTATGGATAACCTTTTATGGGTTTATCCTAGGGAGTTTCATGGGCTGGATTGAATGTTATTTGATATTGTTAAACTCTTTAATTTGTTCTTTATTTTACGAGTTCCATTCTTTGATTTATCTTCTTCTTTGTCTTCACTGAATTTAATGAAAACACATTTTGAGTGCTAGTATGATCCAGTTACGTGAACTTATAATTTACTTGATCCTCTAAGTGAGTTTATTATTTTACTTGAAATTGTGTATGGATTAAATCAGAGAATGATATTGAGGAATTATTTAATTTAATGGATACCACTTGAATCATTGAACATAAAATTGAAATAAAAATAAATACATCCAATCAAGCCCTAGAGATAACCAGGGATTGGATCATCTTAATTAATTTTTTTAATTCATGTCATATTTTTTGTTTTTTTCTTTAAATAAAATCGCCATTTCTTCAAATCAGTCAACACCATAGTTGGCCACTTCATAACCAATCCTGCATCCAATCATAGTGTCTCAAGGTTACTTCTACGGTACTTATGGATTCGATAACCCATGATTTACTACAAGTGACCACTTACACCATATAACTTGGGTAAATTTTAGTGTGAATCAAATTTTGGCGTTGTTGTTTGGGACCTTAGTAAGTTAACTTAGACACACACACATTTTTCTCACCCCCAATATCATTCTCATGGAAGGACATTTTGAACAAACCCAAACCTAGGGCACCTCTCCCTAAATTGAATACCCCACACCAATTGTGATTTAAAATGACCATTATAGTTTATATTGGTGGAAAAGTCAACAAAAAATTGAGGCACAATGTTTTAACTCTTATTCTCCACAAAACATTTAAAACTATAACTAGTTTCAATCACAACAAGGAAAATCTGAATATCCTCTTGAGTAATTCCAACCACTTAATTTTCCTATTGGATTAAACCATATTCATCAACCCCTTTTAAATCATGATCCATAACCATTACATGGAAAATTGTGCCAAAAAATGGATAGAATGATTTCTGAGGTTTCATCCTTAAGACTAGAACTACAAAGCATTAAAATGGATGTGGAACCCATTCCTACTCAGGTTGTCTCTTCCTTATCACTAACACAAGAATCTTGTCTCCCGCAAACCTCAAATTAATTTATTAAAGAACTAACCATTAGATTTTGGATATTTAAAGATAATAACGGAATTGTTGGTGGGTGGTTAAATCAAGAGGAAACTAATTTTTTGTATTCACAATAGGGAAATTTGACATTGTGGATGGAGAGTCCTAGATATTTCTCTATTAATGATTTTTCAAAAACACCAATCACTAAAAAAATTTGGAGAAATAACAAACATTGAGCCTATACCCACTCCTGAAATTCAACTGTACACTTTTGGGGATGAATCATATTTTCAAACAGAACCAATTATTTCTTAAAAATTTTGGAGAAGAAACTGACTTTCATTCAAATTTCCAATCTTCATTTGGAAATTTCAATTAGACAGAACTCAAAATCATTATTCTTCCTTCCCCAGACAAGAATTACATCATAGGTGATACCCATGACCATATTTTAGTAATTCATTCTTCTCATGAAAGCAGTAATCTTAGATTGAACCTTGACGTCTTAGGAATGACAAAAATGCAACAAGATCAACCATTTATGACATTACTTGTTTCTTCGGATTCATTTTAGAACATGGATTTATACAAGGAAAAGATTCTAAAAAAACAATCAATCTCAATCATGTTGAAGTGGAAAAAAATGGGTTTCTTAAAATTTTTAAATTTGGAATTGGATAAGTTGGGGGGTTCAAGTCAAGCTAACGACATTAAACAAAAGCGTTGCATGGGAGGCAACCCATGTTTTTCATGTTTCCAATCACTGTGAATCAATTTTTTTGTGTTTAAAAAAATTATCAGACTATTGACTTGTTCTTATTTTAAGAGTAAGGATGTGTATGAAAGGGGAGAACCGTATTCATCTGTGTCACGGGGTGTGATCCCTGAGTAATACCTTACCCAAAAATTTAAAAGAAGCCAATGTATCATCAGATTGATTTAAAAAAAAATGAAAATCTTAAAAATGATGATACTTGGTATTAAAAAAATCATGGTGTTGTTTGTTTTGTCTGGTTTGATATTCTTTGTATGATTCATGGACTATTTTTGGGTGATACATGTTCAATCAAGGAGGTGCCTACATTCCCCAAGATATAAAAGGAGTAATCTGGAGCATCATGAACTTCAACTTCAAAAACCAGGTGAATTTGATCCATGTTTATAATTTCCATTTTCCTCTTTGAACACCTCTTCTACCCCCTTTCTAATGTTTCTTTTCTTTAAACACTGGGGAAAGTGTAATTCTTTGTTGGGGGGAAGATGAAATAACAAATGATTTCTTTTTAATAATAACATGCATGGAAAGAAAAATTCCACTAACCTTGAACATGATAACACACATTAAAAACAATGAAATTGGATATTGAAAAATTTGGATGCCTTGATTCTGATTTTAATGCAAGTTTAAGATCATGAGCATAGTTTTTGGAAAGTGTCTTTGTCCGATGTGATTTTTCAAAGTTTACATTTTCATCCTCTTAATAAAAATGCCACATTGCACATCTATTGGATCGTGGGTGTAAATTTGAGTTCTTGGGTCCCTTTCATTAAAGCATAGGGTTCTGGGGCCACTTTTATTTTAATTTTAGTATAAAAAAACAAAAAAAATGGAAACAATTATCACCACATATAGAAATGTTTTGTCCAATTGTGTGGAGTTCGACATTTAGGGATCATGACTCCATATTTTTCTTTCCTAGAGTTAGGCTTTATGTATCTATTATAGAGCATGTAATTAACTATATGTGTGGCTTCCAGAACATGGGGATCATGAATCCATAGTTGTCTTCCCAGAGTTTCGCATTTCATATCTATTGTGGTTAAAAAAACAAAAAAAAATAAAAAATTGGATACTCATCTTAAGGTTTAATGTGATTCCCACCTAGAGCTTCCTTTTTTTCCCCATTAACAATAAAATGGTCCCCATATCTTTTGTGATGCACAACACTTTATCATGCTTAATTGAAATTGGATGAAATGTGGGGATGAATTTGAACAAAAGAATGGGATTGGGATTGGGATATGCCTATGGACCTAGCTTGTTTTAAATTATTTTTATGGGTTTCATAATTGTTTTGGTATGAGGTCTTTGGGTGAGTAATGTGTATTAAACTTTTTTTGGAAAAGGGGATTTGAATTTCATATTTGTAATATATTTTGCGCAGGACTAGCAAAAATCAAGTTGGGGGTGTGATTATTCACTGAAGGTGGCTAATATTAATTGTTAATATCTTAATATTAATGTTTTTCAAAGTGAATAAATATCAATTTTAGTCCAATTCAGAAATTTAACTTCATTTCCCATCATTGTGCAATTCATGCTTAAAGTTTCAATTTGGTCCCACTCAAAAAATTATTTTTGAAAAATAAATTATTCATCATTTTAATTTTAATTTTTTGTATATTATTCATCACTTTATTTGGAACATTTTATCTTTTAGGTCAGATGGATGAATCCCAAGGGAAGATGGCGATTTTTGCGCCTGAATGCAGAAATTTACTGGAAAAAGCATAATGGGCCTAAAGACCATAGAAAAAATGTGGGTCCCACAAACCAATCCCAATGAAGCTCAAATATTTAAATCAAAAAGATGAAAATATGACGATCATTTTATTCAACTATGTCCAGAGCTAATTCCGATGTTTTCATGATGATAAAGGGATCTTATGTTGAGATTTAAATGGTGGACCTGACATGAAGGCACAAAAAGTCATCCCACCATTTTGATCATAACATCCAAAAGGATGATCCAAATTTCCTGAAATATTTACAGCTCATAGAGTACATATAGAAAATCATATTTATCTACTACAAAACTTCCATATTTGGCCTTTTTCAATTACAAATTCACACGTCAAAATCGTGGACGAATCTGGATGGTTTTGTGGTCAACTTTGTAACATCAATTTCCTTTTGATTCTTCACCCTCCGTTTGACTCTCTTAATTGCTGGGTGTGAATTTATTTTTGGGTGGTGGACCTAAGGCTCCTCATATTCCTATACAATGAGCTGGTGGTGAAGAGAATTATCATCAAATATTTTTTCTTTCAATTGAAGTTTTTCTTTCTTCCATTGTATTTCTTTCAATAGTAATTTCCCGCTTTTGTTTTATAATCGCATCGACAATTTGTCTAATGTAAGTTTTTTTATTTCACATTAAGCACTTTAATAAAATTTATTCTTCTTCTTCTCAACTTTTTATTTTCCTTTTCTTCAAACATTGATATTGTTTAATCGAAGTGTGAATTTATTCACACCCGCACTTGTGAATTCATCACACAACTGTGGAGTGTTCATTTTTCATTTTTTTTTCTTCACCATTCCCACTTCATTAAGTAGACTACCCACTTACATTGATAGTATAGCATCAATGGAGGGATAAAAATATATGGGTTGATCCTAGGGAGTTGCATGGGATGGATTTAATGTTATTTGATGTTCTTAAACTCTTAAATTTATTCTTCGTTTTAAGATTTCCTTTCATTGATTTATCTTCTTCTTTGTCTTCACCAACTTTAATGACAACACATTTTGAGTGCTAGTACGATAAAATTACTTGTAGTTCTAATTTAAGTGATAGTCTAAGTAAATTTTTGATTAGCCTTGAAATTGTGTATGGATTAAATCGGAGAATGACATTGAGTAATTATTTCATTTAATGGATACCACTTGAACCGATGAACATAAAATTCAAATAAAAATAAATACGTCCAATCAATCCCAAGAGACAACCTAGGATCGGATCATCCTAATTAATTGTTCTAATTCATGTCATTTTATTGGTATTTTTATTTAAACCAAATCACCATTTCTTCAAATCAATCAACACCATAGTTGGCCACTTCATAGCCAATCCTGCATCCAATCATAGTGTCTCAAGGTTACTTCTTTGGTCCCTATGGATTCGATAACCCAAGATGTACTACAAGAGACCGCTTACACAATATAGCTTGGGTAAATTTTAGCATGAATCATGACCCAAATTTTAATAAATAGAAATTTTCTTCTTATAATTATTTTATATAATCACATTAAATCACAACTCAATTAAATTTTAATTACTATGTGACCATTAGACATAATATTGTCACTTCTGTGATTTTAATTTCAAAAATATGACACAAACGATGTCAATCAGTAAGATATTTGGAGCCAAATAGAGAAACATAATTTTGGTTGAATACATACGGACTCTTTTGAATAGTAATGTTACCCTTATGAATAGTAATATGACCCTTATGAATAGTAAATTAGCAAATTAAATAGTAACCTTACCCATGAATGTATAAATAAAATTTATTCATCTTATAAGTGACAATATGATAGTGTTTATATTTTTATAAGTCATATATATTTAATTAAAAATTATTGAATGATTTAATAATTAAAAAAGAAAAATTATTTTCACAAAACGCATTCATAAAATTTTTTTTGATTTATTTTGATTATATGATAATTTTACGATACCTTAGTGAATTTTTCAATACATCATAAAATCATTTACAATTTTAAAATATATTTTTTCAAGTAAATAATCAATTTATTTAAAAATTAATTTACCATATTTAGAAAAAAATAATAAAATGGAGTTAATTTCGGGATTATAAAAATCAAAAACTAGTTTGGGTTAATTTTTGATATTTTTTTGAAATACTTTAATTATTTATGAATAGTAAAATATGATGATTTACGATAAGTGCTAAAACAAGAATTTTTACATCAAACATGAGTCATGGATGATAAAAATGTTCATTGGTCAGAACTCACATGAACATATTACTATTTTCATTTATTTATTCTTCATTATTTTATGTCTCATGTAGAAATAATAAACTAATGATAGAAATATTAAGAAAACCCTCCTCTCCTCCACTATAAAAACCACCCACACTCCCATCTTCCCTTCACTTATCTCAAGCCTTATTCCTTTCCTAAATTCTGATAAAATATATCCCAAAAATCCTCCCCCACATCCAAAATCCATTTATATCTTCAAATAATAATACCTCTCCCCATAATAAACTCTCAAGAAATAGTAATTTAAGGGGAAAATTTTTCTTTTCAATTATTTTCCTTTCCTTTCCAGTTCCTTTGTTTTCTTTTATATCCATACCATTCCTCATCCAAATGTTATGAAAACTCTAATAACTTAAATTTTCATTAATACAGTTAAGATAGTCAAATATTTTATTATCTTCCATCCTTTACCTTTCTGTTATACTAGTAGAAAAAACACCATCTGAGATGTGTTAATTTAATGCATTCAAGGATGATGGGTTTTCAATTTCCATTACCATGTTCAATTATTCTCATGAAACCATTCTTATGGTTGAATTATACTATAATATATATATTTATCTCATATATGGTTATATAATTCTTCTGAATATATGGCTTTGATTTATAAAACAAAATGTGTTCATCAGGATCAAAAACCTCCAATTAACCCAAAAGGATATTACTCAAGTTTTATATAATTATGCATCTTCACTCCAAGTAACCATATAAATTTACAACAATGTAACCACATGGATTTTAAATAATAAAATATATATCCATTTCTAGACAAAAATCCATGTTTTACATGATTATCCATTCATTTATATATATAAACCGATCATGAAACAAACGGACCAAAACAATGAAATTGATCCTCTTAACCCATTAAAATGTCCATGAATGAACATAAAAAAGTTATAATAAGTAAATTAAATGTAAAATAGATTCTGTTATAATAATATAATTATCCTAATTTTATTATTCCATATATTAATATCATATGGAGAACACCATTGGACTTAATGTAAGGGATTCTTACCAAAACTCCATTATTCATTCAGGGTTCTCTATCGCTCTTTTTATCTAAATTAAGTTATATTTTATTTTTTATTTACATCATATAAATTTTGTGTACATGATCCAAACTATGTATCATAGTCCATTGGTTATTATCTTTTAGGTATATACATGTTTTTAAATTATTCCCTCCCCAATAATTCCCGATAAGAAAACTCATTTTAAGAGAACTTCTTGAATTCATACCCAATTTCATGTGAAATATATAATATATTTTAATCCATAATTTATTTTTTTAATCATAATTTTTATTATTAAATCCTTCTTGTTTCACTTATTTTTTTATATAAAATATTTTTTTTTCAATTTTAAAATATTTTTGGCATTTTCCTCAAAACCTCACTATAATGTTTTAATTCTAATGTTCCTTTAATACCTTGTTTTAAGTTCTCACTTATATTTGGAATCACTTATCATGATATATTTCTTCTTCCCTTGTGAATTACGATGTATGATTTATTTAATTAGATTCATGCAAACTTCTATGATACTCTAATTTATTATGTATTATGGCATGATTTTGATACCCATTTCTTTCCATGGGTAGCCCTTATGTTTATGTGTGATTGATTATGTATGATTAATTATGTGGAAAACATAATTATGAACATTATAAAATGGGTGAACCTAGATATCACTCTAATTACTTTGGTAAAATTGAGTCTCATGAGACGTTATGTGCAATAGTCTTTGCGGCTAGCATTGACCAGTACTACCATGTGCAACGATCATGGCTGTTAGCTTTGACTTATGCTACCATGTGCAATAGTCTTTGTGGTTAACCTTGACTTGTGATCCTCCTTATGAAATTATACATGAAACATTGTAAAATCGTGTTTTTTATGCCACATTACGATGAATCCATTTTTATATGTATCCATATTTATATGTTATGATTCCATATTTTTCATTCCATATATTTTCATTATGCTATTCCTTCTAACTCATATGAAAATGAACTATTCTAATTCATATTCCCCTACTGGGATTTTTAGCTCACCACATTGTTCAAGATATCCATGTGATATCCTATTCTAATGTATGATCACAATGCAAGTTAGGATATCAATTTGAATATTAAATAAAGAAATGTTGTATGTTTTTAGTTTTATGTACATAGTCTTCAAAGAAACAAGACATTGTGATCCTTGTATTTTATTCCAATGTATAATTTTTCATAAAATAATTTAATGTTATGTGTAAATGGATATGGTCACTATAGTTGGTATTAGAGTATGTTATAGTTATTTTTGGTGATTAGAAATAGAAAACATCAGTAAGAACCTTTAGGGTAAGACTAAGTATAAGAAAATATCCCTAAATTTTGAAAAGTATAGAGTAAGTGGTTTATCAAGAAAATATGTCTTTTTAAGGATAAAAATAAGTATATGTGGCTTTGGCATAGATTTATCTCAAGGTAAAACCCAAAAACACCACATTGAGCTACAGTTGAATGAAATCATATGTATGATAATAGGACATGCTTTACTCTTGTTTTGACACTCTTGTAGGATATGATTTCTTAAATTCATAAGCTTACTATAAACCACATTTATGGGGACAGATAAAACCCCCATAAGAATATATTTTAGGATATAGATCATGAATAATATAGACTGAGGGATAGAAAAATACAAGATAAAAATATAAATGTAATTTGTCAGTTATCTATTTAATTTCTTTGGTTTCCCCCATTATGTGATACGCTTCCTTAAATTTTTGTTGTATTTTAGCCAATGGATGGAATTAGGATGAATCAGGTTTACAACTGATGCAAATAGAAGTGTGATGACTTCCAGAATGAGATCCTTGATCATATGGGATCTCAAGACTGACAAATCATGATTTTGCTAAACTATATATCAAAAGACACTATTAACAATTGGTACATGGTTCAATGTCCAAATTATTCAAGGAATAGGAATATAAATTCTCATGATATTTCATCTAATAAAGGTGATAAGGGAAAGAAGACCCAATTTTTTAAGTGAAACAAGTGTGGAAAGAGGCACCAAAGGAAATGTAACAAAGGGACTGAGAGATGTTTTAAGTGTATAAAGATAGGGTATAATGTATCCAATTACCGCAAATAATGAATAATGTGATGAATTTAAAAAAAGTTCCATTTATGGAATAATCTATAGTTATATTTCATAAATGTGGGGAAGTTGAAAATTATCCAAGATGATGCTCTATTACAAGTGCTAAGAACCATGATGAGCATAAACAGTCTAAATTATCAAGGTAGCACGGAAAGTACAATTCTAAGGTGGATAATGATGAATAAAAAACATGTACCCACTAATTCAATGTATTATATATCATAATTTATTTAAATTCAGGTATTGTTAGTAAATCATACTTGTTTTATAAGAACATTGAGTCCCGAACAGAAATGATATTAAATCATTAGGTAAAACTACTATGAGCATTGTATAAAATTTTGATGTTTGGGGGAATATTCATCAAGAAAATACTATAATTCTCCCTTTGGAGGAATCTAAGGAAAAATTAAAAATTCACTCCCTATTCCTCAAGGAAGTTAAAAATTAATGAGAAAAACATTCGAATGAATGATCTGGAGTTGGCATCTATGATCATTTTGTTGAAAATCTGACAGTATTATCTTTATAGGGAGAAGTGTGAGATATATACTGGTCAAAAGAGTATTAAATATATATACTCATAGAAGGATATTATTATACAACAATGAATATAGTTATATGTCCTCAAGTATTAGGAATGCTCAATACACTACCATCCTGTTAAAGAAAAAAAGGGGTGAATTCTACGAGTATAAAGGATCATATATCTGTATCGATGATGATAGTTGAGAAGGATACAATATTCTCTAATTTTCAGAGGATAGAAATGGGAATCACCAATGGAGGAACATCATCAATCCTTTCTCAAATGGTTGCTAAACCATCCCTTAGGGAGAAGAAAATGATGATCAATGAAAAGATGTGGAAATTCAGAAATGGGTGGAAGCCATTAGAAATGGGAAATCCTATGAGTTGAATACTCATGAGGATGGAGTTATAATATTAGGGTCATGATAATTTTTACCATATTATCCATAGATAAACAAAAAAAAATTGAATTACGCACATAGTAAACCTTATCTATTCAACCGGGGAGTACAATGATGTATCAAGAACTCCAAGAGAACATTTGTTGTGACAATATAGAGAAGAATATTTCTGAATATACATCAATGTGACTCATATGTCAGCAAGTGATTAATGGGAGGAAAAAGTCTAAGGAGATGATATAACCATTACCCATGCCAAAATTGATGCGGGAGAACATTACCATGGAATTTTTCACTAGACTTCTAAGGACATCTAGTGGAAACAATGATATATGGGTAATTGGGGATCATCTTACAAATTCAAATCACTTTATCACAATATGATAGGACATAACATTAGATAATAATTTACGGATATATATCAAAGAGGTGGTAAGGTTTAATTGATTAACATTATCTATTGCATCAGATAAAGATCAAAGATTCAGCACAACTATCTGGAAAAGTCTCTCACATGCTCTAAGCACTGAACATATCTTTAGTACGACCTATTATCCTAAAAGTGATGGAAAATCTGAGAAAACTATCCAGACACTGGAATACTTGTTGAGATCATTTTCTGTGGACTTTAAAGTAGGGTGGGACCAACATCTTCCACTAGTTTAATTCTTATACAATAATAGTTTCCACTCTAGCATCTGAATGGAACCATATAAAACACTTTATGGGAAAAGGTTTGAAACACCCGCATGTTGGGATTAAGACACTGAGAGTAAGATTCTATGACCGAAAATGGTCAATGAAATGGTGGAGAAGGTGAAATCCATTTAGTAGTACATCAAGGGAACCAAAATTTGACAAAAGAGTTATGCGGACAACTGTCGATGGAACCTTGAGTTCAAAGTTAGAGACATGGTATTTCTTCGCATATCTACATGGAAGAAGGTTATGAGATTTTGGAATAATGGAAAGCTATGTCTCAAGTACATCAACCCCTTTAAGATTTTTTATCATGTTGGAGATGTGGCCTTCTGAATAGAACTTCCACCTACCATGTCTAAAGTAGATGATGTCTTCCATGTATCCCTCTTCAAAGAGTACATACCAGATCCTTCACATGTAATATCTTCAGAGGTTGTACTATTAGAGAATCATCTTTCTTATGAGGAGAATACAATGAAAATCTTTGATCATTAAGATTAAGTGGTACGTAACAACACTAATCACCAGTTCAAAGTACTATGTAAGAACCATATGTATGCACACGAAACATGGGAACTGGAGGAGGTAATTAAGGAAAAGTACTCGCATCTATTTATATCATAAAATGTAAAATGGAATTTGAAAAGTGAAATTTCTTAAGGGGGGAAGAATATAATGACCCAATGTTTAATCGATGGAAATTACCTTCTTTTAATTATCCCATATAATAACATGACATCACAACTCAATGAACTAATATGTATTAGGTGGCCTTTAAACATAATATTGTCACTTCTATGATTTCAAATTTGAAAATCTGATATATAGAGTTTTGATCAATAAGATGTTTGGAGTCTGATAACACAATCTTATTTTTTTTTGTGAATAGTAACTGACCCTTATGAATTGTAATGATACCCTTATGAATAGTAATATTACCATCATGAATAGTAAATAGTCCAACTAAATAGTAAACTTACCAATGGAATTATAAAAAAATTATTCATCTTATAAGTGACAATATGATTGTGTTGGTATTTTTATAAGTCAAAAATATTTAATTAAAAAATCTATGAATGATTTAATAGTTAAAAAATAAAATTTATTTTCAAAAAAATTATTAATACAAAATTATTTGATGTCATACAATTATAGGGTAATTTTATGATAACTATGTTAATTTTTCATTGTATTAGAAAATTAGTTATAATTTTAAAATATTTAATTTTTAGGTAAATAGTGATTATATTTGAAAATTACATTTCCCATATATAGAAAACTATTTTCATAAAATGGAGTTAACTTTTTTATTCTACACAACAAAAAATTTAAGCATGAATTTTTTAGATTTTTCTGAAATACAAGAATTCCTTATGAATAATAAAATATCGTAATTTACGATAAGTGCTTAACCTTGAATTTTTGCATCCTGATTGAGTCATGGATGATGTAAATGGATTTTGGTTTGAAACAAAATGACATTATTACTATTTTTGGTCATATAATCAACACTATTTCTTTTTTTATGTAGAAATAATAAACTAATGATTAAAATATTATGAATACCCTCCTCCTCTCCACTATAAAAACCACCCACACTCCACTATTCTCTTCACTCCTATCAAGACTTTTTCGTTGGATAAATTCTAAAAAAATATCTCCCTAATATCCTCACCCACGTTTAGATGCCCTTTGTCTCTTCAAATACAAAATCCTCTCCTTTTAAAAGGCTCTCAATGAACATTAATTTTAGATGTAAATTCCCCTTGTCAATTTCTTTACTTTCCTTTCAAGTTCCTTTGATTTTGTTTTCTATCTTTATATATTCTCATACAAATGTTATGAAAACTCCAGTACCTTATATGTATAATAATTGTTTTATGAAAATTTAATATGTTATTTTATTCTCTACTTTAATCTTCTTTTATATTGGTAGTAAAGACACCATCTGATATGTATTAATTTACCACATTCAAGGATGATGGGTTTTTAATTTCAATTAATGTCTTCAATTCTGGTCATAAAACTATTATTATTGATGAACTAGACTAAAATATATCTATTATGACTCATATATGGTTATTTATTCTTTTTTGAAACATGGTTTTGATTTATAAAACAAAATGTGTTTGTTTTGACCAAAAAATACAAATTAACCACTAAGGTCATCACTAATGTTTTATGTAATGATTCATCATCACTCAAAGTAACCCAATGAAATTTACATACATGTAACATTATAAATGATCAATTATAATATATAAATTATATATTATAAATCAATTCTCATTTTACTTAATAATTTGTTCATCTATATAAGTAAACTGATCTTGAAACAAACGGACCCAAATATTGAAATTAAACATCTTAACCCATCAAAAAGGCCAAGAATAAAATTCAAACGGTTATAAAAAATAAATTACATGTAATAGAGCTTCTATAATTATTAATTAATGAACCTAATTTTACTATTTAGGTAATTAATATTAATTGGATAACTCCATCAAACCTAAGGAAAATTGTATTACTCGAACCTTCATTATTCATTTGGGTTGCTCTATCCTTATTTTTATCCAAATGCAGTTAACTTAATTTTTTATGTACAAATTATATATTCTGTTTTTGTGATACAAAATAATTTATCAAGGTCTATTCATCATTATATTTCAGTTATATACATGTATTTTAAGGATCCCCTCCTCAAGACTTCTCTATAAGGGAACTACCCAAATTATTACATAATTTCAAGTGCACTCTATAATGTTTTTTATGAGACCACTATTTTTACTAAATCATGGATTTTTATTAAAACTTATTTGTTCACTTAGGGTTTTATATTAATGATTAGGTACTTTTCTATTTTAAATTCTCTTTTGTATTTTCCATAAAACCAAACTAAAATGTTTTATTTATAAATTTTCTTTAGTACCATTTTTTTATGTTTTCACTTCTGTTTAGCATTAATTATCATTGCATGTGACTTTTCCCTTGTTAATTACCACATATTATTTAATTAAATACTTTCATGGACTCTTGTATGATACTCCCATTTATTATGTATTATGACATGATTGTTATACCCATTAATTTCCATGGGTAACCCATATGTTTATGTGTGATTGATTTTTTATGATTTTTTATGTGGAAAAAAAATTCATGAACGTGTTTAGATTTTTGTGCCCAGCTAGTACTCTAATGCATTGTTTAAATTTGAGTATCATGAGACATTATTTACAATGGTCTTGGCGGCTATCCTTGACTGCTTCTACCATGTGCAACGGTCTTGGCAGTTAGACTTGACTTGTGTTACCACGTGCAATGGTCTTGTTGGTTAACCTTGAATTGTGATCCTCCATGTACAATGATCCTTGACTCATACTAAATTCTTGTTTTATGTTTCTATCTCATTACTATGAATTGATGTTTATATGATCTCATGTTTATAAGTTATGATTCCATATGTTCCATTCAATATATTTCTATTTTTTCATTCCTTCTAACTCATGTGATAAAGATATATACTTATGTTTATTCCCTTATATGGATTTTTAGCTCGCCCCTTTGTTAATGTTATCCCCGACTTATCTTATGATGATGAATTAGTACAATTGAAGTTAGGTGCTCAATATGATGATTAAATAATGAAATTATTTATTTTTTCAGTTTTATGTACATAGTATTCAAAGACACTAGACGTCACAATCCTTGGCTTGTATTCTAATGTATAATTTTGCGTAAAATTATGTAATGTTATCTGTCAAAGTCTATCATCTCTATAATTCAAGATTTAACATGTTTCCACTAACTCTCATTATTATTAATTTTGATTACATAAAAAAACAATGGATTTATTTATTCATTTCATTAATACCATAACCACATATCAACATCCAAACCATTCATAATTCATTTACCAACCCATGATATATATTTATTTTAGCATTATAAATTATTCCATGGATATCCAAAAAACCGACACACCACTCCACACGAACAGTTGTCCTACTCACAACAATCAATGACCTTACACCTTGTCGTAGAAGAAATATCTCTACTAAAACCACACATCACAACCACTCTTCATCACCAATGTATAACCACAACAACTATAACCACATTCCATCAGCACAATTTCTACACACCACAACCATTATATACCACAACAACATTACAACATGACCACATCGCATCCATTACATCAAACCATTGAATCTATATCACAACCCAGTCTATCACCACCATCGAAACAAAATATCCCAAAACACACAAGAAAACAAGAAAAGTAATCCAAACATAACAAAAATACCATTATATCATTTAAAATGAATTCATGGAATTTCACCAAATGAATTATTTATTATTTATCATGGGTATTATCACACAATTAAAATTTTTATAGTAAACCAATGTACTATCCATTTGTAAATTCTTTATCCTTTTTTATTTAGGGTGAAATAAAGCATTATCATAGTAAGGGTCTTACAATATATTAACTATATCACAAATAGGGCTCCCAACATCTATGACTTTTAGCATTTTCAACAAGTACACAAAATCTAATCAACAATTCCATCAATAAAGTAAAATCATATTATTTTTACCCTACCCGTCATATAAAATTATTAAAATTAATTATCATTATTATTTTCTACTTTAATATGATCCTCAAGGAAAACAAAATCATGTAATCCACACACATAACATGTATAATGGGAGATAACCTGAATCCCCAATATCAAAGATGCTTTTTGGACTCACTACAGACAAAAAATGGAAGAATAATAGAGTTGAGAACCCAACTTCACATTGAACCACAAGATCAAAGAGAACCCTCTCAAAAAATTATCATAACATATCTTAAATCAACCCCAAAAAAACACAACAATTACATAGAATAACCATGAACAATAATAGAATTAAAATAATGAGTTAACAATAAAAAATCCCCATGGATTTCCAAGAAAAAAACTACTGAACATGATGATCAATCCAAGAATTAAGAGGGTTAGGAGATCCTCCTATAGAAGTAGGGTTCTTCCCCAACTGAGAGAAGGAATTTTCAAATGAGATGAAATGTTTCTGAATTAATAATTATAAAAAACCTAAAACACTGTATTTCATGATGTTAATTCCATATTCAAATCATGAATTTTATGGTGCCCATGAAATATAAGATATTAATATGATACAAGGGATGAATTATCATATGTTTTAGTTTCCATTGAAAATTAAGTATCATAAAATCATTTAAACTATTGTTTGGAATTCCCATTTCATCACATGAATCCATTTCACATATTCATCCTCAGATGAATATAATTATTGAACTCATCAAATACACTACTGATGAATAATAAACTCATGGAATGAACACTGCTTACATTTTGAACCACCAACAGTGTTACTCCAATCGATCTAGCTCCATAGATCTCCCTCATGTCTTACTAAAGACCTCTGACATACCAAACTTATAAAATTAATCGGTAAAGAATGAACATTACATTACACAAAATTCTCATTCCATTCAAATTGTACATTCACCAAAATCATTAGTCAACCTGAGTGATGAATTTAATGGGGTAGTGTAAGAATTTTTTATCCCCTTTCTCCTTTAAAATTTATGATTATTTTCATGAAAAATAATTTTAAACATATAATATCTAAATTACATGATTCCATTACATTCTTAATTTTTTATATTTGATAAATTAATTAGTTTTTATCATCCATTACCTCTTGCTAAAAACTATTTGATATGTCATTACTATATCAAAATAAAGGGATTTCAAGGATTGACACTTAATTTCAATTGTCCTATTATAATATCAAGGATGTCATTAATATTAAATATCACCCCTGAATATATGTATTACTTATCTTTTAATTTCTAATAATAACATATATTTAATGGTAAAACCCTTATACTAAACACTTTGGACATCATGGTTCAACATGGTGGTTTTATGCTACTTATGTTGATGATTATGTATTCATATTTTTCAATCAGTCATGGATATTTATTAAAAATTGATTTAATCATTTAACATAAAATTAATATTTTATTTATTTTAAAATAATGATTCATCAATTGTAAAATATCCATCAAAATAATAAAACTTGTGGGTATGAATCATAACCATATTTAACTATAAAAAACAGGCTTATCAAGGAACTTTTTTTAATTGGAAACTATTTCACAACCTATAAATCTTCATTGGTTATTGGATTATGTGGAAACAATACTTTTGGAACTAAAATTAAAATCATGTTAACAATCTAGGATTAAGAATCCAGTTTAGAAAAAATTCTAACTGAAAAAGTCCACCACCCCTTCCCCCCATTAGTGTCTACTTTGGGAATCCCTCTCTCTTTATGAATGATCATATAACAAGGAGATTCCAACCAAGAAATCTGTTTTTGAAATGTGAGAAGTCATTAAGGTTTCACTCTATGAGTACAACTACTCTTCTCAACTATGATAAAACTTAATGGTGTCCCTCCACGAGGTCGATAGATCCATTCACATTCGCAATTCCCACATTTCCTTCAAAAACATCTTTGAATTTTCTAAAAACATCATTACCTATAAATACCACCTCACTAAAATCATTTTTCCTGGTCACACTGACCTTTCAGCTTCTTAATTTCTCACAATTCACAAACATCATGTTCATCACAAACCATACAAAAAATTAATCACCCAATGTACTTGGGCTTCACGAAACCACATTTTTTGTGTTCTTCAAATCTTCCACCCATGGTGGAGATTCCATAGTTTAATTAACACACCCTTCATGAATTAAGAAGGCTCTCATGGGTGTTAGATGATTCTAAATATAATAAATATTTACTTCGTATTCCATTATTGATCTAGGTCTTCATCTTGTGGAAGGATCACCCTATTTTATGAAGTATACTCCTTCAAAAATCCCCTTCCCACCGTGAGGCACCTAAGCTTCACAAATAATCATTATATAAGGACCTATTCTTCATGAAAGCTCTCTCTTACCCTCCATATGTTTCCTCCATTCTGTGACACCTATTCATAATGGTTATTGGATCAGAGCCTCTACATCTATCCGAGATCGGTCCAGAAGCAGCTCGAGTACCCATGTGACATGTGGCACCTATTCTTATGGCCCAATATGTTTATAGTGCGGTATGGGACTCCCACCAACCATTTTATTCTCATAACAGGTATGCTAATTCTATTTTCATCCTAGAATATAATTTCTGATGTTTACATCATGATTGACCAATCCTCCACATCGTTACACCTCGGAATTTATAAGCCTATTCCCTTCCCATGGGTTTGTGAGGAAAGGAAATGTAAGCCCAAGGGGTGAGGGGTGAGTCTCGCACATCTGAGATTCATGAAGCAAAACTATCTAGTAACAACATCCTCATCACAAGCCATTAAATCATGTCTATACCCTATAAAATAAGACCATGATTCCCCATGTGTAAGTGGAAAGGGATTGTCTTCACACTACCTACCCTCATGGGGAATTATATCCTCTTCACAACGAATTAGATCCTATCCACGTCGAATTACATCATCGGCATAATACATTTAAGAGTAATCCCTTAGACGTTCATGAATGTGGTGAAAATATTTCTCCTCTTTGCCTCCCTAGGATACCAAACAAAACTTGGGGAGGGCACTCCAATTCCATCTCTCTCCCCCCTTTGGTCACAATATCTATCCAAATGTAGACAAAGTATATCATGTGATATTCTTATCCTCTTCTTCCTCTTGTTTCTCACATTGAGTAGGAATCATGTGTTCTTAGAGGTTAATGGTGATCATGAAATTTACATAGTTTTTGTTCCCTATGGGATGATACTATGCATAATCCCTGAACACATTGACCTAATGGGACGATCATATGGGTAATGCCTAACCATATTAATTCCATGGGAATCCTCATTAAGTATCATACTCAACCACATACTCCAATTAAATAGCCCCCCTTATAAGGTGTAATTCACATCAATTCTTGAAAAACAAGGGTATTTATTTCCAACTAAATTAGATAAATAAAAAGCCTCCCAAACATTCACATTTATCCTACTATTCATTGATGCACATCCTGGTATGTTCACTACACTCACTCAGAAGGCCACATATCCTCTATGTCATTCAGAAGCATTCATGGGTAATCCTATAACAGAATCCAACAAATGTCATTCCTCTAGTGAAGGGTAGATTTCATGTGTAAGACACACTCCATACCCAGTATACATTCCCTCTACGATGAGAGAATCCTTAAGGTAAGAAAATAAACTCCATGGATTGGTCCGGTCGTATGAACATAAACAATAACATTGAACTGCCTAGGTACTGATCCATGTCTTCTATGAATGGTATGTAGGAATCCACCCTATGGTTCAATCCGAAGGCATAGAAACCCCATGTGATTAGTTCTAGGGATGTACTTCCCAAATTCTCCTCACATAGTGTCTCATATACATTAATGGTGTGAAATCATCCTGTTATATGTCACACCTCCTTGGTCCACATCCATGTGGAATTTTTCTCAATTTAATTCATCTTAAAAATTAATTAGACTCTTGCCTTGATCCATCTCAACCATAAATTATTACAGATGTATACCATAAATACCACATGGGACCCAAAATGGCCAACTCATCCTAAATTGGGGATGTTTGATGTGAAATCATTGGAAGATATGGGAATATGACATCTCCTACCTCATTCTAAACATGGGATTACTAATGTGATAAGCTTAGAGGATATACGCTCAAAAATTTAGTTACCTCGTTATAAGACATGTGATTCCTATGGTGATATCCTCGGATGATATAATTCTTGAACATCAGATATCTCGTGATTAATACAGGATGAATTGGGTTCCATTCCTAAGATACATCCATGAGATGCCCTCCCAAGATATAGAATATTGAAGACTACTATTCCCAGCATCCAGATGTTCCAGTGATTCCTAACATGGAAACTCTTATAAAAAATGGTTACTTCTTTCTCAAGAACAACTGGAATGTAAATAATGTGTAGTTAAGTAGATTTCATAATGATATGACACCAAGAATGAGTTCCATGAACATGACTTAATTCAATTATGGTGACCCAAATTGGGAAACATGTTCCAGGGGGAATCCATGGAAGGAGGATCCTACATCACATCATTTTGTTTCCATAAAGGGGAATACATATCTAATGAATGTGGTGAAATACACCCCCCTTTGGAAATCGAGAATTCATGGAAACAATTCAATCATACATATATTATCATGAATGTGTCATAAAGAATGTGGAAAGTGGCATAAAAGTCTTTTAAAAAACAAGATAACTAGTATATTTTTAGAATTAATAGATTATAAAGTCATGAAATTTAGATATATTGAACTTGGAAGAACCGAGAAAAAAATATTCTCATCATGGAACTCATCATAAATTGGTGAAATGAAACATTTGAAATTTTAGTCTGGCAGATAGTCAGTGTTGACCATTCTCTATAAAAGTGGATGATTGGATGACATTGGGGAATTGTGAATTTCATTCATTGTATCTGTACTGATAGTGGAATACATTGTATATTTAGTACCAAATTACAATAAACCAACCACCTAACACACGCAGATGTTGGGGCATGATAATTTATTTTTCAGCAATCCCACAGGACTTCACCTCCACCAAAACCTCATCTACGAGTATGGATATTAGGTTCTCATGCCCTGTATCACACATAGAAAGTATTTCTTGGAGGTTGATGTATACACTTGTATTTCTATTAATGAAAAAGTGGGTAATTACAATAAGGTATATGGCCCTCCATGACCTTAAGGCTTCAACATTTCGCTGACACCGCCACCCCCAAGTGTTATTTAGCGAGAAACTACTCCCCACTCTAATGGTAAATTGATTTAGTATTTTCTTGATGAAGTAATCCCATCACTTAGTCTCATACTCCAAGAAGGTGTGGGATTACCAATTCACCCTAGATGTGAATACTTCCATGGAGGTTTAAAAGAGGGATCCCACTAGGTCCTACCAATGGCAGAAAAAACCATCTCTTTAAGTCAAAGAACAGGTGGACTATGCACCTGGTCTACCGGCCCCAGTATGTACCACCTAATTCCAATGTCAGGGACATGCTAAATAAAATACCCATCAGGGGGAATAATCATCTTCATATCAAGTGGCTCCTTCCACCACCCACTCATTCCTCTATATCACTACATTAGATGATAAGGGGACCATCTTCTCCTCATCGGGATAAATACCTTATCTTCCACATAGGAAGGATGGGTTGAATATTTCAATTTCTTTCACTAGGTACAGTCATTATGGTCCCTCCTGTGATAATGATTTTGAGTGTGGAGGTCCACCCCACGTTATCCCCAACACAAGAGGAAGTCCCCTACTGTCTCATGATCAGTGTGAAGGTCCTCATTATGTCATTCCGAGCTTAAGAGGGGGTTATCGACGCTACAACACTAATCATAGAAGATTTCATTTCCACATCATTGACAGACAACATCGAGGTACTCTCCATGGTTCCACACAATCATGAGAAGGACCTCCCCATGCCATCATCGATCAAAGTAGAGGTCATCCCCATTCCGTCTATAATTAACATGTAGGTCCTCCACATTTTCACACAAATCAAAGAGAAGTTCATCCCCACATTATCTTGAGTAACTATAGATGTACTCATAATACTTATGTTTCCCTGTATGGAGGCCTAGACCATGTCACATCCAACAAGAGTGTAGACCCTCCCCACTCCTTCAAAAGTCAACATGAAGTCCCTCCACATGATTCCAGCAACCAAAGTAGAGGTACTCCTTGATCTTTCAACATCCATTTTGGAGGTATTGTTATCATTTACACTCATCCACATGGAGGTCTTTTCATTTAATCTTTGACTAGTGAGATTGTCCTCCTAACACCTCTACCCACCAATATAGAATTCCTTGCTTCTCCATTATTATCGGTCATCATTGAAGTCATTTTTGTGTCCCCATCTACCAAAAAAAGGACTTACACACTCCTACAACATTCAATAGGGAGGTCCTCCCCATTTCAACAACAACTAATATAGAGGCCCACCCTATTTAACAACTAATAAAAGAATAGTTCCTCCCCATGAAACCACCCAATATCACGAAGGTCATCAATATGAAAATGAACCACCATACTTGGGAGAACTACCATGGGGTATAAGGGAAAGCTACCTCTGCTGATGAAAAAATATGAGGAAAGGGAAAGTCATTTTCAACCTCATTAACCTCTTAGATTCTATGGGGGAATGTGACTCAGTGATGGAGCCCTCACCCTAATCTTCATCTTCAGAGTATGGGATAGGATCTTGGTAGGTGATGTTATTTATAGTAGAAGGAAATATCCATAGAATCCCCAAATCCCTCAAAAGGTACATGTAGGTTGAGGATCATCTAACTCCCTTCTAAGATCTCATGATGGAACCATCTCTGTTGTCACTAGTTTCCCTCTACAACACTACCGAATATAATAGAAATGTGTTTCGGTTGAAGATGAATCATTCAAATGATGACACCTGCAGATCCACTAATGAACCTCACCACACATGTACAAGAGATATTTTCAAGTACACCATGTCTTAGGTATGTGATGATGTAGTTAGTATCTCCCTCAATAGACAACATAGCATTTATAGAATAGATAACTCATGCATTTGATTCTATGCTATATGACTAGTTTCGACAACAATCCACTTTTAGTATCGTTTCCTACCTCTCAACATACACAAATTAGATTATGGTCCAACAAAGAGAAAGGCCCTAGTTTTGAGTGTGAAATTCTTTGGGTAGATCTAATTGTTGATGAGTTTTCATTGGTATTATTATTGAACACAAATCTAACCATTGTTATTCCTAGAATCCCTCAATGAGGGAAAATCTGTATTCTTTTCGTGGACTATTTGGGTGATGCTTCTCTGCATCTATGATCATCAGTTTGTATACATAAGATTTATAGAGCACTTTTTTCCATTGAATGGCAGTTTCACATAGTTATGTTGGTATCACTCCTGATGGATCAAAAAACTATTTTTCCCAGCTACCATTGTACCCTCAAATAGATATGTGTCAATATATTTATAGTGCTATGTAGAATCATGTAAAAGAACCCTACATCTGACGATTGGGGGTTGGGGACAGTATGTTATGCTTCACTTCATCATAATCATGTGAAATCTTGACTTACCCATTGATATTGGGGATTTACCTCTGTGTGAAGTAATTGTGGGCATTCTTTGTCCAAGTTACATGTAAACAGGGACTTCGACGCTAGTTCAGACAAGGAAAATCATCACGCTTAGGTAGAAAAACATCTTGTGGACCTTCATACAGGTATCTATACTCACCAGAAAATGTATGAACTCATCCTAATAGATCACTATACATAATTTCATGTCATTAGAAACATCAACAAGGGAAAGGTACCGCTTGATCACTCTAATCTATATGATATTTCATAGAATACATAGGTTGACCTCATGACTGTTCCCTTCCCCCAGCAGGTCATAGATCAGAAAAGGATCATCAATGAGTTCCTTACTGAGCATTACCCAAATTATAGAACTCACTGATGGGATACCATTTCTAACTCATTGAGTCACTTGCATGTTCTCTTTAGATAGATTCTTCAAATCAAGTACGATAATCGCATGCATCCTGTTAGAGTAGTGGCATGATTTTGTGAGAATTAACAAAGATATGAGTCATTGAATCTATATGAGTAGTGTCATAATCTTCATCGTGACCTAGATAGGAAAAATCCATGATCCACTGAGCCTAAATACTGAATCGACAAGCCTATTAATTCATTGGTGGTTAGAAATCCCTATTAATAAAGAGATACCTTCCAATATGATATTATATCCACCCTCACAGCTTGACACAAATCTCAAGATACATGACAGTTGGAAATCCCACCAAATGGAAATCCATACATGGCATGGTTTGATGACAAGAGAGAACCCCATATTTTAGGAGCCCTAGATTTTCCCCCATTAACATTATATTCAACCCTCTATAAAATTTTTCCCACCTCATCTCGAGGTGTGGGCCCATGTTTGAAACTCCAGTGAAGAAAGATGTCGACAAGATCTGATGTTTCATTCCGACATTGCAAGGGCTTGTTTTTGTCAACTTGATCTAGTAACCCCTGGGTACATCATTAGCCGGGAAGACCTATCTAGGTAGTTTCTCTTCTGGTTTAGTTCCCCATGCTCAGTAAAAGTATTCCTAACCTCTTCAAATGAAAGCAACTATTTGATGAATGTTTCATAGACTTCATCGATCAAAGTAAAGGGATAATGTATTCACTGGATGTTGAATAGACCCGGGAGAAGCTGCTAAGGATGTGTGTGGGGAATTTAAATAATGATCTTGTCCCTACCCTCATCACTCATATCTTACTTGGTGGGTTCTGATTTTTTTTCAGACAAGGTAAAACTTCAAGGGGAATCCATATAGAAATCCATGGAGGCACATATATTTCCTCCTCCATCAACCGTGAAATGATCTAATAAGAAATAGGTTTCCACCGCCAAAAAAGTAGAGTGCCCCAATATTCTATAGAAATTGGTTCCCTTTCTAGTAGACCCACACCTAGTGCAGCCTCACTGAGTGTAGAAACCTAACCAAGAACATCCTCACCCAAAATTGAATTGGTAGGCACAAACTTTCCAAGAACAGCGTCGTAGAAGAGAGAATTTGACTCCAAACCCTCACCGGTCTCTATCCCCACATGAAGTTCAGGATCCGATACTTCTATTCCCAGATTGAAGAAATCATACATATTCTTTCAAATATTATGTTTCTCCAATTATTTCCTCAAAACCATGGAGGAGTGTGTTATAAAGATGTTAGAGTCTAGGAATCCCCATGAATCATAGCATAATGATGCCCTGACCATTTCCCTTTCCACACGCTCCTTGGAAATACCATCAAACATTGCTATGTTTTCTTGTGTTGGATCCAAGTCAAGGTAGATAATGTGTTGGTCAAGTTGGAAAATGACCTATAACAGGTGAAAATGTATATTTCATGCCCAAAAACAACATTTAGGGTTTGGGTGAATGTTATAAGGGTTCCAATAGTGGGAATTAGATGTATGATAACTACATGGATCACAGGGTTGTTTCTCGCACCCATTGCATCATCTATTCCCTCATAGGATGTCGCAATCCTCCAAAAGACTTTAGTCCTTCTCTGTATAAGGATTCAACATCCACATCACATCCCTCTAACTCTTAGATGAGTAATCACTCATGTTTAAAAGAAAAAAATTCACCCCCTGAAACTGATTCCATCTATATCACTAATTGATTTCCCGGCTCTATATTTTGAAATCATGCAAATTGACTATAAAAAACCGGAGGACCAAACGTATGCCTCTATGAACATCGCTGAGCTGGTAGATCCATTAATGGTTCCCGATGACGATGAATACCCAACATATCACTCGACCACTCCCAATTTATGTACTTAATGATGCATTTAAAGACATTTGAACTATTGGAATGGTCTGTATAGTGATTTAGGGAAATCCTTTCATGCTACTGAGACTAGACATTAGTTGTTGTATAGAGCTCAATAGGCACAGTCCTCCCTACATGACCGGTTAGACATGAATCGATAGATGATAGTGATAAATAACCTAGTGGAATAACCAAAGTCTTGTAATTATTATCCACGTCCATGTAAAGATAAAACTCAACCAGTAGATAGTAAACTAATAATGGTTTTAGATGTGTTTTCTAATGAGCCATGGGATATTTCCAGCACAAAAAAATGCAGTGGTTCAGCCAGCATCACCTGTCGTTCCTCCTACAAAATAACAACCCCATATGTGATTAAATTTTGTTTTTAGCGAGGATGTATTATGTATTTGAGAACAACTCTAGAATACCTACAAAGATATTGATCTTTCAAGACATAGTCCTATAATAGAAATTTGTGAGTCTCCCGTAGAGGCCATGAACAACCCCATCCTATTCAAAGAAGTGGTACCAGCCATAGTGACCTACAATGTAGAGAAGTTTGAGCAGGAAGAGTTTCAAGTAGTCATATCATTCTCTAGAGATGATGAATGTTCTCTTGTAAAGGGTCACATTCACTCATTGTACAACCCCAACTCGTTTAATAGAATAGAAATATTCAAATTCCTTGTAGACACATGTTTTAGGATCAATCTCATCTGAATGTTGATGATCTGAATGTTTGGAATCACTAAAGAAGGCATGATTCACATTGACTAGAAGATTCATGGTTACAAAAGGAATGAATGTAGACAATGTGACATTATTACTTTGAATACCCACTTCAATCGATTTGTAACAAGCATTGAATTAATTGATGTATCACAGGATAACATCACCAACAAGTTGATGGGTTAAAATAGGCTACATCTTCATGCAGTAGTTGCTTACTTAAATCACCAAAACTTCATATTCTTACTCAATACTTGAGTAGGCATGGTCTATGGAGATGCATCTCTATTTGTCTCATGTGAACCCACTATTTGGATATCTTCTATTTAAAGAGAATGGGAAATAAGGTTCATGACAATGAGGCTTAACACACAACCAATGTATCCAATCCATGGAAATACAAGGATGATGCTTTCATTTTCTCGATTCATCGATTGGAGGCCACAATTTCAGAAAAGGGAATTTATTTATTCATTTACTAGAGGAAGGGGTTACATGTACTTATGAACATGAAATATCTAAAGATTACATCATACACATATATAGGCGACATATAGGTATTTCAAAAGAAACCCATACCCTAGTAAAGTATCAGGATGTTTACCCAATGGAAACCATTCCATATAATTTTTTTCTACTCTTTAGAGCTAGGTAGAATCACTGAAACCAACCCTCAATTATTTAATTAACATAAAGAATTCACCATGTGTTCGAAGAGATCTTGGAATCGGATCGACATAATTTGTCTGCACAGTTCTAGAAGATAATGTTTCCACTAAATAAGATTCAATATCCACCAAATAGAGCACCATTCACCCCCTAAACTCGTCTTCTTCCATGAACTAACTTCTCCTACTGATTCCCCTTCTATAGACAATGAATCGAGTATAGAATATACTCCTCAAACATTGGAAGAGGGTGTCTCCAACAACATTAATGAGATGGTATAGGTGAACCTTGTTATCAAGGAAAGACTAAATCTAATGCTAATTAGTGCAGCCATGCCTCCAAAGGAAGAGAAGCAATTTGCAGGGTTACTAATACAACATCGAAATGAATTTTCATAGTGTTGTGATGAGATTTAGGATTAGACCCTTAGGTTATCATCCACTGTCTTTGTCTCTTAGTGAATCAATGTTATTTCAAGTAGCCTCCAAGAAAAATAAACCCTTTTAATGGGTCCATCGTTGTGGCTTCTGTTTATAATCTCATCAAAGCCAACTACTTCATGGAAGTTTAGTACCCCTAGTTCCTTACCATCATAATTACCATTAATAAGAATAATAGGATACTAAAATTATGTATTAATATCCATGACCTCAACATTAATTATTAGAATTAAGAATTTATCATTCTGGTGAAAGATCTACTGATTGAATCTTTTTTTGAGATCTAGAATCTCTCTTGTAAGGACGGATTCTCTAGATACAACATAATCATGATGGACACTAAATACGAGGAGTCCACCAACTTTAGAGTGACACAAAAGATGATTTTTTATCAAGTAATTGCATTTGATCAGAAAAATTCATGATCTACCTATCAATGATCCACACACCACATCATCAAACAGATCTTACCATCATATAGACCATCTCATAGATCCTAATAAAGTGTTTGGATTCCTCTAATCCCATAATTTGATAAAAAAAACTTTTTAATGTGCATGTTTAGAGTTACATCTAGGAGGTTTATTGGAAAAATCTTCCAAAATAGAGGCATGTAGATCGACCAAGATATTGTTAAGGATATCCACCTTCTACCTCATTAAAGTTACATTTGGGAATATTTTAGGCTTGTATGGACACTTAGATTATATATGATGATTCATCATGAATCTTTCCATGAACTATAATCCTTTTTCAAGGCTCATCAATAAAGGTACAACCTATGAGTGTGATAAATATTTCTAGGATTCCACTGAGGAAATAATGCAATATGTTCAATAACCTCTGGTTTTGATGCCTCCCATATTTAGAATGCTTATACTCATATATGTGGTTTCCCTAAAATGGTCCTTCATAACCCTTATTTCCCTCAAAAATAATAAATCAATAGACAATATCTTATACTATATTAGTTGCATTATCCTCGTCATAACATCCAAATAATCCCCAAATGATAAGAGATTCCTCACACATGTATTAGTGGTGTAAAAGTTTTGGAACTATTTGTAGTGTCATGATATACATATGGTTTACCCTTTGGATATGCTAAAGTGTATCATGAACAACCAATACTAACAAAATGAATAGCATTTTTGGTGGTCATCCTTTGGAAGGTCGACATTAGGTTTGTTCTATAAAGATTCATAAATGTTCAAGAATTAGAATAGTTTTTGGCTTCTCATATATCCCCCAAAGAGTTTTCCCTATATATTGAATTCCTATATGAGTCCATCCTATTATTTCATATAGTTATTCCATAATGGAAAATTCATTTCAATTGTTCCTCTTAGATTACAACTAGTAAAAATCTCAATGATCCCATGATCAACTCAGTGGGCCACTAGATCACCTTCATCTCCCTTGAATAGGTTGTTCTTCCATACTGTTAATACTATTAGAAGGTTACACTGATTACAAGGTAGAGTTTTAGACTCTCATAACTAGTCTAGAGTTGGCACATGTGATTTATTTTCCCTACTTTCATTTGATGGTATACTAAGAGTTAACAATCAATCAAATCAATAGATACTATTAATTCATGAATTTAGATATCGTTCCCCTACTGGAATGTATTTTTTATATAATCACCTACTTTATTTCTCAGTCAGAAGTGACTCAATTACCTTAGTCCTAGAATGGTTGAGCTAATTTATTGGTTAGTCTATCCACCTTTCTTATATATCCTGTAATGGATGACCTGCTCAATCATATGGCACATCAGTGATTCATTTCTCTTGTCGCACTATATGATGATGACAACCAACAGGTAATCCAACTAACTATATATTTTTCCATATTTGGACCCCCAAATCCCCCCTAGAGCAGAGGAAAACTATTATTAGAAACCCAATTTTTTTGAGTATCTATCTCATAGTATTTTCTTGTAGGACTAAGTTGAGCTTGAGATATGTCAGCAGTGAACGGTGAAGTTCATCCTATAGACTGGGCCTAACCATGAGAAAACTCTATATGGATAGGGTTTTGATGGAATTATCCTATGATTAATATAATGAGATGAGAATCGCCTAATTATGTACGAAGATAATTTCATGTCATGTAGTTCTCATCAAGTAGGGTTGAAGCTCTCCCACCAGATTCTAAGGATGTGCTACTTTGGGACCATTATGTTCCATGACTGCATCAATTATTCAAATCAATATATTGCATATCAGATCCATGCCAATCTTGTACATCGACTTCCAAATCCACTCCACATTACCAACTATTCTTGTACCTTTAATGTATGGGGACATGATTTCATACGATACTATCTTCTAGAAATATCGCATCAATTCATATTCATTTTCATCATGATGGATTTATTCTCTAAGTGGGATGAAATTATTCTCCTCAATGAATTGAAGGCCTATTATATGATTGAATTCAAGAGCACCCACGTTATCTCTAGATTGAGATTTCCTCATGCAATTATCATAAAAAATGGGACCAAAATCCATGTAGTAGAGTTGAAATGATTGTATTCAAAGTATAATATCTATTTCAACCATTCCTTCTGATATCATACATAAGAAAATGGAAAAATTAAGGAAATAAAAACACCCTCTACAAAATTCTACATTAGATGGTGAGTAAGAACAAGAAATGTTTTTTGGAAAATATCTCTAATTATCTCTAGACTTATATGATCGGGAGTAGGAATTACACCCATGAGAGTCCATATATCCCAGTTTGTGGAATAAAGGCTATCCTTCCCAACAATATCTATATTTTTATTTTTTGGAATAGTTGTCTATGATCATAAGATGTAAGAAACAATGGAACAAGTCCATATCAATGAGCTGTAATCCATAAAATAAGATAGGATACCTTCCTTTCATAATACCAAGATGCATGAGAACATGATATAAATATAATTCAACAAGATGTTTTTCTTATACTCCTCCATCTATGGTGACATAGTACTAGTAATTAGTTCACTAATGATACCTAATAGGAAGCCGCCAATGTTAGAGCCCAAGTGTTAAGGAACTTACTTAATTCATATGTTTAATATCGATGGATAATATCCTTTGAACACCATGGATAGGGATCACATAAAAAATCCGAACAATGTCAATTTTCTCAAATAGTACATTGGGTAAAGAAGCTAGCATCATAATTTCCTGATGTTAAACTACATAAAAACTAGCTTATGGGACACATAATGATAATATATAGAGCTTCATCGTCCTTATTTCATGATTTTATAGTTCACACCCATCATCATCTTCATCGTATGACATTAATGTTGTGTGTCGACATCAAAGGAACATGACAGTAAACTATTCTCTAGGTATAAGAATCGCAACATACAATAGTATGAAAGACACCTATGGAATTATCATATGGTGTGTTTCCTCATTTTTCCTCATTCACGGTAGATTTTTTCTGCCTCCTCATTACGGATATCCCATTTGGAGTTCCTACCCCTTATGTACGAACTCTATGAACCTAAACTAACAGTTAAAGGTCTAAGAAAGACAACCTTAAACAGTTTACCCCAAGTAATGGCATCATCACATTAAAATGTATGTTTGTTTTCTTTGGGATGAGTTTTGTGGCGTTGAGACCCATTATCCCACATACACATTAGTTTTTTCAGAACTCTACACTATATATACCCATTTGTGACATATCCCCATTATGGTCCCAGTTCAATGAATCCAACCTAGGTGTTAACATCCTCAATGCACGATGTTAAACTGTGACCCAACCCTCGGCATGTTTAGAATGCCCAATGTAACTGTAGTGTGCCCCATTATTCTCACTATAGAGGATTTCCCCTATTAGCATTGTCCTCTCACCACGCTGAGATTGAGAACTACCTGTGGCTTTATTACCACCTTTATAGGATTTTCAGTGAAACATATACATTCTCTCTTAGGTCCAGGCCAACAATTCATTAAACACCGACCCCATGGACTTAGTTATGTAATAAGAGTTAATACATGTAACTATATATATTCCCAATTCAGATGAATATATGGTTTTATTATTATTTGTCACTCATTCAAGTCTTGTTTTCTATAATAATTCACGACATATATCCTCTTGAGGCATTACCCCCATTTTGTGTCCTGATCTCTATGCCCTTAAACAATGAAAAATAGTTTCAGAATCCCCAATTTAAACTATGTCAAAACCTTCTTGGTAAAGTGTGGTGTGGATTTGGGAATCCATTTCCATCATTCATTTCTCTTTTCCTCTTTTCCATGCTTCATTACCCTCTTTTAGAATACCTTATCCCTTATTCCAAACACTAGGATCTTAAACTAAGAGTGAATGTTACATGAAATATGACCATAAAATATTTACACCAAGGTGAAGAATCAAGATTTTAAATTCTATATGGAACTCTCCCCAGGATTATGTGGTGTGGTGTGATGCCTCTTGATCCTCATTCAGGTTGGGTTTTCAAATTCACCACCCGAAACATGTTTTTTGGGGAACCCAACCTCATTATTCTAAACTCTATAACCTGAAACTAATAATATTACATCATTGATGATTGATGTAAACTAAAATATAACCCCACATTGAACTGATGTGCATCTTACTCCTTAATAATAGATGATGTTTACCCTATTTTAAATTGGTAAGCATCATACAATATGTACTGGATTGTTAATAAATGATACCCCATGATCTGAACATGGGATGCCTCAGGGTAATCGTGAGATGCCTCAATTCCTTCATCAGTTCATACCACTACTACCAGGGCCAGTATTTTATAACTATATGTTCAGGAACAATGTGTATCTTGATTCCCATCCGCATGGGATATGTAGCGATTCCCCAAAATTATTTTTCCATACCCAGTAGAAAACTTATAATATCATTGACCCTTATTCCCATTCTGGTCTGCAATATATGATATAACCTATTTTCACTTACCTATTTAAAATCCTTATTTCGGATATGCCCCATTATCATGATTAAATTATCAATGGAGTAGGTCCTATAGTGTTGAATCTAACATTGATATTCTTTATTTTCCACTCCACACGTTGAATCTTTCTTGGTTTTTATTTCCAACATCCTCAAAATCCCAATGGGATATCTAATTGTGATGGTGTCTTGATGAGTCTCAACTATCATCCTTGTCCAACACCCTGATGTATCTGTATAGAAAACAATGGATAATATGTTTTTAATGTGGTTGATAGTTGATATTTTATTTTCCATCCCCATTATTGACTAATGCGGTTTGGGTTCTTGTGTTTCAAACATGGTAAATAGTTAACCACTACCCATAAGTCAGTCCCTTTATACAGATATCAGATGTCTTGATTTACCTCCCATTTCACCTCTTTATATATTGATGGAATTCAAACACCATTGTTGTCACCTTCCTTGTATTGATGCACATCGAGAAAGAATGCCACTTATGGGGAAATTCTTTCACTTTGCTCTTTCTTACCTAGGAAACATACTTCCACATGATAGATAAATCTTCTCCCCACTCCTTTATTATCACACTAGGCATTAATCACATGATCTTAGGAGCCCTCATATGTTGTGTACCCATTTAGTCATGTCGTGTTGATTTTCAGTCCAAGAAACACAACCTTAAAATGATTTCCACATTCTGAGCTCTATGACCTTAAACATGGATTCGAAGTCCATGAATGATGACTATAATATTGTGTTCAATATTTTTATGAAAGTTTGTTTCATTTTGTGGTCCTCATTGGTTCTCATTCATAGAGGGTTATTATTTAGATTCCATGATCATCCCATTCTAAATACTTCCATGCACATCCATATCACATGATTATAAACTATAGCCTTAGTCCATATAAACACGAGATGCCTCATAACTAAGTATGAGATTATTCAATACCCTCATTTAAATGGGTGTACCCTTTTTGGTGTTTTTCCTCTATCATTCCCTGTTTCATGTATAATAAAATGACTTTAAACAATTTTTCATGGTCCAAAATCTATAATATTAAACTAAGATTCAAATTAAATGCACCACAACCTTAAAATATTTTTCTTTTTCTAGGACATAAAACAATTAAATGTGTTAAAAAATCCAGGTCACATGACATAAATCTTAAAGATTCATCTTAATTAGATGTCCATAAACTATACCACTCATTGTCCTTACCAAATGATGTTAAATTACATGTTTATTATTCACATTATATGATGTTAAACTACAAGGAATAATAGTTCCTCGCATCATATGACCTCTCTTCCATTGCTAGACATATACCACATCATTCATTTTTTATTTTTGTCACTCATTATTTGAGATGACACCCCTTGAGATGATGAGTATAAACATTGATCAGAATAATACACATACACTAATGTTATTTTATCCACAGTGGCATAATTCTAAGAGTTTTGGAGTTCATTTGAAAATTCCATTACCCTATTCCCACTATTTATATTACCTATATTTGGATCCTCGTCCACTTCCATGTCTAAAGGAACCGAAAAATGGCATGGTATCATCCCATATTGGCTCACCTACCATCCTGATCCAATTCTCCGGGAGACTTTAGATGAAAATATGACACATGTTATGTTTTTAGAATAAGTCCCCTGATTTCCCATAAACTGTTTATCCCCATCCCAAGCTAAGTGATATAGATGTTTTGTTTCAAATATGATCAAAATTTATCCAAAATCATGGAACCATCATCCCTGTGTTCCAATTTTTGGTCATTTTTATTCACACTCCCCATTACCTATTGTTTGGGTCAAATTCAATTCCCTTAGTAATCTCCCATTTTTACACTTAAACATGTTGGAAAAGAATTTTTGATATGCAGGGATCATGATTCTAATGATAGAACCTCTCTCCACCCAGACCCTCTATGTGTTCAGTTAGTGATATTAGACCTAGAGTTCTCAATGATTGTCTAGAATTCTCATATGAAAAGAAATCACGTGGCCATGCCCTATTTCTCACACTGTATATAACCCATGTGAGATTATGGACTGTTTTTTGTCTCATTATTATGATCTGGGTAAGACAATAAAGTAAGTAAATATGTTTGTGCTTTAAAATTGAGAAAAACATATTTTTAGGGTGTTTATTAACATATCATGTCATCTAAACCACAAGGAGTTCCTCTACAGCTCTATCTTATCGATCGAGCACTCGAGCTCATCTAGCTTCCACTGAGTGGCCTTGAATACCATTTTTCAAACTAATGCATCTTCATTCTCCTCATTAAATATAGAGAGCACATTATTGTCCCTCATCCAAAACCAGTCCAACTCCACCTAGTAATCATCCACTTCCATCTTGATCTTAGTCTCTTTATACTCATACACTACTAGTTGAGCCCTAACACTATTAGTGATCTCCTATGAAGTAGTAGTGGTCTTAGTGTGCTCCAATTTTAGACCCTCCTAATGGGAAATCACTTTGTGAAATCACGGAAGTGCATTGAAGCTGTTATAATTTTGTTTCATCAAGGCAAGATTGAGCTCCTATCATTCTGTATGTGGCCTCTTGATGAGGGAGTCTCGTGATAGTTCATGATGAGTGTTGGAATCCACCACAATATTCTATAGACTGAATACTCATACTAGAGACATCCCACCCATTATGGAATATCCACTATCCATATTTGGGTTATTGAGTTCAAAACATTCCGCCATGCCTTGTGATGGATGATCTAGTTATCCCCGATGACCACATTGGTAGAATCCTAAAAATCTATAGGTGGAGTAGGATCATTAGTGGGAAATAATTCAAATATATTTTCACCTATATCCTCTGGGTGAAGGTCATCAAATGTGAGTGCATAAAGAACATTACCATCTATAGGCTACCACAAATGAATAACCATCCTAGGGAATAGTTCCTCATCAGCCTCTCCATATATAGTAGAAGCCTCTATTTTAATTTTTGTTATCACGAATGTGGAATTTATCATCCCATCTCCCTTGGATTATCTCACTGGTGATGTGACCTCTGGTTTATCTCTGCAACCTCCACTAGTGGTATTCTAGGGGTGGGAATGCCTAGTGAATCCTTACCAGTCACCTAATCCACTGACGTCATCTCCACATCCCACATCATAATTTCATCTCCAGTTGTTGTTTCTAGAAATTCCCCAACAAAAGAATTCTCTACCAAGACTATTTTAGACAACCTTATTTTGGTCCCTATCTAAAATCCTTCAACTGTATCTTTGGCTCTATTTTCCACTTCATATGGAACATCATTATCATGCTCTACCACCATAGCTTTGTCACCCATCCTTGTTCTGGGCCTTTCATCAACACCCTTCACTGAGGGAATTATCTCATCAAACCCATCAGGTGGAACCTGTTTGGTTGGCCCAAACAATTAATCAACCATGACTTTCTCTTATATGAGGGTTTCCTCCTCCATCTTTGCCTCAAACACCACATCCACTACCTAAGTAGTAGGTGATGATAGTGATCTCCAACAACCAGAACATCATGGAGGGTGTTTATTCTCACACCATCAGGTGTTCAGGTTCCATCTCCCTCGTCATGAGGTTTGTAATGGACTTACCCTTATTTAGTGCTCACTAAATCCTAATATGTAAATAAATGATTAGGAAATGAGCTTTAATATTGAGTGGTGTTTATAAGAATTGAAATATCATTGAGTTTACCTAGTCAGTGATTAAACACTTGTCTCCCTATGTGATTCAGTAGGCATCATCCCCTATGAGTCCTTTGATTCTTCACCTACAACCACAACCACATGACTCACAATGGAACCTAAAGGGGAATACAAGACCAATAGAATCCTCACATGATTAATTAAGGGACTTGTGTTACAACAAGAATAGATTACATCCTCTGTCTCTTCCATGTACTACATCGCATCGAAATGAGGTACATATAATCCTTAATTTTCATGGATTAGTTTAGTGAGTAATTTACCATTGGTGACAAGATATTTCCACAGCAAATGAGGAGTAGTGATCTTCTAGTGAAGTGTCTAAGCCTCTGATGTGTCAGGGTACACTGGATCATTGGGTATATTTTTGTGACACAATTATTTCCCTAGAATATGAAAGTGTACTCTCATAATCACCTTACAAGACCAGCCTACTCTATTCTACCACTTTTCCATGATCCTTGGTCGATGGGTTGTTCATCTCCTTACTCTTCCTACCCATTTTCAGAATATGAACCACTGGAACCTCTATTTTTTCCCTTCCCACAGGACAAGATCTACTACAAGGGGGCCCTCCAACCACCGTTCATCCATGGTCATATGATGGAGGGATCACCCATTCATTGGAATGGGTGGCCCGCTGCCTTAGCATAACCCCTATGTATGAACTCTCCAAACTCTATGAGAAATTTTGGGTCATCATGTATAAATAATTAGGTATAAGTAATCATTATTCATCTTTCTATATTCACACATGAACATGTTCTATATATTCTTCATCACAAAAGGGGGACACTCATGAATTACACCTAAGTACACATTCAAGGTCAATCACTGCATACACCAAAAATTCTATGAAAATCAGTGCGGATTGTATGGATAATATACCAGATCATAGATGAATCTTGATACCAGTAACCTTCCAAAAAAAGTCTAAGAGGTTCGATCTATATTCACTTTTTCCTATACCGTCATCAGTTAGAAACCCAATCTGAAATTAGAATGGTTGAAACATGAAGTGATCTTCCAACCTGACCTTAACCAGTGCTTCCACTAAACCCAAATTGAATGGGTGATTTTCTGTGATATTCAGAATCAAAAACTAAAAGTTTTTTATTCAATGGTAAATTTGTTTCGAGAACTCTTAACCCTCCCCCACATGTGTGCATCCATTCACCTATATTGAATGTAAAAAAGACTCCCAAACACATATAGTGGTGTATTCCCATAGGTGATGTTATGGCATATCATTTATTATTTCGCAAGTACTGAGATAGAAAAGTTGAAAATATTTCACTACACTAGAATCACCACCTTTATGAATAGTCTTGGTCACACCCCCATGTTTTCATCCATCACTGAGAGTATCCATCCTGAAATGAGCCCCACGATCAACCACACTATCTTGACTAGGATATTATCAATGGTCTTAAAACTATAGACAAACAGATACCACTTGATTGATTATAGAACTGGTAAATAGGATCCCTCCTTGACCTATTAATATCCCACTATACATGTTGAGGGATAATTGATATCTTGTATGTGGGTTCCTCTCCATAAACTAGTCTAAATTTAATTTAATTTAAGAAGTATCTAAACCATTGATTGAAGGGAATATCCCTTATCCTGATATTCTCTCCACTTTTATCCTTAAATAGATATTTTTGTGACTTTTCTATGGTCAGTGGCAGATTTAGGTTCCCCATACATTCTACCTAGGGAGACATTTGTCAAACATTTCCCCTCGGATTAGGATCCTAGTGATTTTGTAAAAGACCCCATAGATGACACTGAAATCTCAGTGATGCAAGTAAAATGTATTGGTCTCTAGTTATTATCTTATCAGTAGCTTGGAAATGATTTATTTTAGCTTGTAAACAAGTAACAATGAATCCCATGTTTCTTCATAAAGTCCCAACCACTTAATCTTTGCATCATATTAATACCATGAGGCACACACCCAGTTCACTTAGGTCTACTCATCTGTGAAGTTTTTTCCATGCTATAGATATCTAAAATTATTATATCCCTTCTAAAGATCCCCAAAAACCTATATTAATATTTTTTTTAGTTATTCCACAGCCTCCAGCTCTTCCCCATAGAAGTTATTGATATGGTTTTAGATAAGGTATGCTATGATGGGTGCATCATCCTTCTAGATATGGTAGGTAGTGGCCCTATGCCCCTAGTACTATCCCGATAAGCCTCTAAAGTAGTAATATGTATCATCCAGACATTCTATTTGAATGAATACGGATTCGCCTATTCTGAATTTATAATGAGGTATACTCTTGCAAAAATGATATTTCTTTTTAGTCTCTAATAGTAGTTTGAGTAATGAATCTCAGTTTGAGTTACATCAGACACACTCTATAATCATGATGTTGTATTCCATATCTTCCTTCTAAGAAGCATCCATGTTGACTTCCATATCATCTATTTGATTCAAGATGTTTTTTTATGAGTCTAGTTCATGAATCTTGTTTATGCATCTTATTCCCAGAGCCTGGATCGCTGAGTTTTGAGACATAAGGCTAATTTCACAAATATGTATCTATAGTTTCAATTTCTTTAAGAAGTGTTCATAGAGAAAATTTCTTTAAGTCCTATTATCTAATATATAGTTCACAGATAAATTTCAAAAATATTAAGAGATTCATGAAGAGATATAAAATTCATTTCATTGAGTGATGGTTTGGTGTTTTTTTAGGGACCCCTTGTGCTATTTATTAGCATATGGCCGAACCAGGATTTGTGATAGAATTTCAGCCATTGGACATCATGAATCCAACAATGAGTGTGAATCATGAATAATGTTAACTAAAGGGATCATAGTTCCCATTTTTGGAGATACTCCCCCATAATACTTTATCAACAACTCCCATTCTGAGTGGGGGGGGTGGGTTGGCACTGAAATACATTAGATGGGAATAGTTGAGGAAGATGAAGAGATCATAGAATCCAATATCAAGAAGAAGTTACTCCATCATGTTTTTGAAGTGTCTTTATTTTGGAATTATCCGTGCCATCGTTAGATATAGATACTTTTTTATGTAGTCCTAGTAAAGTATATCATAAATCTTCCCATGTTGAAATGATGGTAGGAATGTTGGGTAGTGATCCTTCCACTGTTAGACATCTGGTTTATTCTATATAAAGTCCTCAAGGGTCAGGAATTAGAAAAAAATTGGCCACTAACTCGAATCCTATTGATTTTAGCCTTGGTATTAATTTCCCAGTTGAGGTTATCCTCTTAGTTTATCAGATTGTTCCTTTTATAAGTAGAAATTTGATCGTTCCTCCTTGATCCATACTGGTTGAAGGTTCAACGATCACAAACCCAATAGAGTAGGCCTGAGGATCGTATTTATCACTACATTATTGGTCATTCTTCTATACTCATTCCTATTATTAAAAAGATGAACAATAAATGAGTTAGAATACTAGGATCTCATCACTAGTCTCAATAAGGATCTTGAGATTTATATCACTCACTTACATGTGAATGGAGAATCTAAGATGGTCATCAAGTAGATAAATGTATACTATATCACTAGAAAGGTCATTCTTTTCCCCCTTCTGTATTGAGCACATCTGCTGATGTCCTAGGTCCCATATCATCTGGAATTAACTCAATTCCCTCGATCACAAAATGGTCATGTTGGTGGCTTGGCCACTCTAGCTACATCACTCGCAGAGTCTGATTAGGGTAACTTTTTCATTTATGTGGTGCATCTAAAGGTTATTGGTTATGTCATGTTATATGATGATGATAGTAAATAGGTAAACAATTTTCTTATTGGTAATTATACGTCATGACCCACGAATTCCCCAACAACATAGGAAACACCCAATTAGATAACTCCTTTAATTGATCTTCTCCAACATTCAATTATCCCAATAGATCATCCTGACTGTGAGAGAATCTCTCTCTATGAAACAGAATTTACCATCAATTTTGGACCCAATCTTATGAAGTCTCCCTAAAAATGAGGATTTAATTGAATTCTTCTCTATTTCATTCAAGGAGATAATATCCCCAAAGTTATATATGAATTACATGATGGTTCATATAGTAACCATTGGATAGGTTTGAAGCTCTCCCAACAGATATGATGCTTAGGATACTTCTTTCCCAGCATTGTCCATCAATGCATCGAGTTCACCAAGAGGTCTCATATGTGTCAGATTTATGCTAACAATGTGCATCGACCGCTAGAGTTCCTCCAAATCACTATTTAATATTGGCCCATTTTTTTTGGGGACTCTATGTTGTAGGTTCATACCCACCAGTGAAAACTCTTTCATTATGGTTCATTCTAACTGCAACAAATTTCTTCTCCAAGTCAGTGTAGGCAATTACAATGAAGGAATTCAAGGACAAATGTGTGATCTAATTCCTGATACTGCACATAAATAATCAATTTGGAGTTATTAACATCATTATAATATATAGTGGCACTAACTTACGCAATTATATGAAAATAAAATTGTATTTATCATACAACATCTATTCCAACCACATTTTCTGCTACCATACATAGGATGATGGGTAGATTAAGTTGTCCAACAAGACCCTCTCTAAAATTTAGTAGATGATTGTGGGTAGAAACTAGAATAGTTGGCTGAAAAATCTCTCATATTCCCTATGGGCCTATTGGATGATGATTCTGGATTCCACCCTAGTGACCCTACATCCCCTGATGTATAGAATAGAGGTTGTTCTTCCCATAGAGGTTCAATTTTAGTCACTCTAAATAGATTTATATGACTAGTAGTCTCTAGATATAATGGAATAATTATGTCTAGAAAAACTAGATGCCTTAGAAGTTAACATTTTCCAGTACCTTCCTAATAAATAGAGGAATAAGAAAAACATAGAAGGATCATTTTGTAAAATAGATCCCCTCTACTCTTTTTTCAATGATGAAATGTTATTGGCTCTCAAAACACTGATCATACCTGGTAAGAAGACACCAAATTTGGACCCCAAGTGGTAAGGATGTTACATAATTAATAAGTCTTAATCTGAAGATTTATACTCCTTGATCACCATATTTAGAGATGATATTACAACTCCCTTAAAGACTATGTTACACTAGAAATAATTCTTGTATAGATATATCACCCTCACCATATTATGTTAGACTACATGTCCAACATACTTACCTTATGATGTTAAACTACGTGTCCATCACCCTAGAAGCGCAATGTTAAAATACATAGAATAAGGGTCTGGACTCTATGACCTTAAACTATGATCCCACATCCTATACACATGATGTTAAACTATCTGTATGGTCTAATATTTATGACCATAAACTTATAGTTGACATATGAGAATCAAAACATTAAACTGAGTGTGAGTCTTCCATGGAAATGTTTTGTGCTTTCTGAGCTTCCTTGGATCCTCATTCATGTCATTTTTTTCTTATCACACCACACATATACATTTTTTTACTCTCACTCCATGTTCAAAACTCTATAAACATAACAATAGAGCCTCATTGGTCTAAGGATTATGTCCATAAACTAATAGTCACCCTACGATCCATGAAACATGAACACACAATGTTTCCAATAGGTCTAGGAATATGACCTTAAACTATTTACAAACCTTATTGTGTCTAATGAATGAGATTCCTTCTCTCATACACATCATGGTTTCACCTCTCCCCTATCACAAAAGATTCCCTTGAAACAAACTCCTTTTTCCAGTCAATTCATTACGACACTAAACTATGAGTCCTAGGTACGTGTGTGGTTCATGTGCCTTCTTGGATCCATTCAGGTCAGGATTTTCCTTTTTTTCACACATATACCCTCAGGGAAAACCTTCCTCATTCATTTCCAAGAATCAAAGTGTTAAACTATGTGCGATTATCCTCAAGAATATGTTGAGTAATGTTGGGAATATCTATCCCTCATTCATGTCATGTTTTTTACTTCACCACACTATATTTATTCTTTTGATATTATCACCATGGTTTAATGTCAATGACAAAAAACTAAGATCTCTAGGTATGAACTCTATTACCTTAAACTGACATTCAATGTATAAGCATCCCAAAACTGAACTACATGAGACCCACCCTAGTTCTATTTCTCGGTGCATGGTACATAATCATGCTACCAACCTATTCTCTCATCTCTTGCAGTCATCTGGGTATTATTCGCAATGGTTCAATGTTTCCTTATTTACAACATATTTCACTGTAACTCTACCCCATGTAATGAACATGAGATTCCATCTTGACATGACATGAAGAATATATTTTTTCCAGCTCAGCATATAAGCACCACATACTCTGATGTCTCGATCACATGATGTCAAACTATGTAGTACATCATCTCATTGTTGGAAATTAAAATATGCGTCGAACATCCTTACTATATGACACTAAAATAAATGTTTTTATCATCATTTCATGAAATGAAATTATGCGGCATCTTTATATCATTCCCGAGAATCCATTTTCTCAATTGTCAATCATGTACCACACCATTCATGTTCTCTAACTATCGCTAGGAATCTGAGATGATGTTCCCCTATAAGGAGGGAATAAAAATTGATCACTACAATACTCTCAAATTGATGTTATCTAAGTTACATTTTCATAATTTCCAAAGTATTGTAATATATTTAAACATTCCTTCACTTAATTCCCAGACATCATGTGCCAATTTTTTTGGATCCTACTCTAACTCCACATTTTAGGGGACCCAATAATGGAATAGATTCATGACAAACTAGCCTACATACTGTGATGGTAAAATGCCTCGAAAAACTTTGGAATCTATTTTGAGATAGGTACCATGTTTCAAACTTGTCAATGTTCGACCCTTAATTATTTATTCCCATTCTCAACTAAGTGGTATGGATTATTTGTTTCAAACTTGGTCAGTATTTATCCTATATAATGACACCACTCCTCTTGGGTTCAAGATTTTGGGTGTCATTACTCACACTATTTGTCGTCATTTTTATGTATAATTATATTCCCAAGGTTTTACCCAAATCATACACCAACACACATTGTGAAATCAGGTTTGAGGTTCAAACATGTCCTTTCTCCCGTTTTGGATCTTATTAGCATGAACTTCCTTGGTGAAAAAATAGTAAATATGGACACTAAGTGGTCAACGATTGTCTCACAATCTAATATGAATGAGACATCACATGGTCATAACTTTTTTCTTGCATTAGGAATGACTCACATGGTCTTTGGGATTGGTCATTCGCCATCTCATAAATATGATTAAATAGTGATGAAAAATTAAAATAATATTCTCAAGCATGCAAGAGTAGAAAATGAACAAACCATGTTTCATTGGTTCATCCACACGTTGGAGCCTCTCATTTTTAAAAGGCCCTTATGGCTGAACTAGAGTAATTAAACACTCCAACTATAAATGTGTATGGAATCTGGATCACACACCATATTTGATATCCCAATATATTACTCCCCTTCATCAACCATATGATGATGATATTTATTCATGATATAAACCCGAACCCAATTAGCATAGAGCCTATCTATCTGATATATCTCCTACTTTTCTTGATTCCATCCTCCTCTAGTGGAGTTCTAGTTGGATGATAACATCTTTCTAAGAGTTAAGAAAGATAAAATGATCATTTTTAATATTCTTTATACATTGGATATCTTATATGTACTCTCATAGCTTTCATATGACTTCATATTTCTACTCATTCCAATCACTCTGCAGATGTTGACTTTCTTTATGCACCTTCTTGACAAGGATTTCATGAATCAGTTTAAGATTAGTGTGAGTATCTACCCCAATGGTGCCCAGGTACGGTAACCCATTGAAATGGGACCACATCTGGCTCACCTTGTATGGCTACTATATCTGAGGGATGATGTTTGGTATAATCCTCCCTGCCCTGCGTCGAACAATGTGGTTTTCCTTAATGACATCGTACCCGGAGTCCTCTATCTCTTTAGGTGGGGAATGTTTGTCTTATGAAAAATACATTAGATAATTAGAATCAGGGTCCTCATCTTGGATCCTCTTAGTCATGTTGGACTCTATACCATGAGGGAAGTAACCTCCACCTGACCCTCCCTCAACAGCTTCCCCCATTCCATCTTTGAGCTCTACCCCTCATGTGTAGTCACCCACAACCACCATAGAATGTTACTCCAAGAGAAAGGTCGAGTCACATTGAATGAACGACTCCTCATGGGTTAGTTCAGTCATCAGGGAGGGGGGCCAGATTCCTCAACCACTACGGCTTACTAGGAACACTCTCTTTTGATCACTGTTGGAAATAAGAGCACATCAATGAATTTTATAAGAAAATGGTAAGTTGAACTCAAGTGTGAGAGAGAGATATTAAGAGAGGGTGAGAATTTTATTTCATCCTCTATAAGTCCTGGTCAGGTTTCCACCACATCAAACCTTCAAATCCATTAAAACCATATCATTTGGAACCAGATATCCCATGACTTGTTGAGTAGTAACAACGTTAAAAGAGACAAAAATAATTGATGGGAAAGCTCTGTGAGTAGTCTGAAAATAAATCAGTGGGTTGAAATTAGATTTTATCTTTGGGAAGAGGGATTTTGATGTTGATCCACCCTTGGAACACTGATTTTACTATTGTGGGAAACACAGTTGGAATACCAGGGTGTGGTCCCATATATATAATAGGGAGGACCTGAGACTCCGAGGTCATCACTTTAACCACATCGACTAGCCCACTAGCAGATCCGGCCTCGGGAATAGGCCACATAGCATACTCTTCAGAACATAGTGGGGAACCTTATACACCATCATTTGGAGACCCTTTCTGAGTTTAATGTTACCCCTATACAATTCATGCATTAGCAAGCTCTTCTAAATTACAAAGTGGAAAGATTGAGGGAGGCAGGTAAGTTAATAGAATTACCTCAACAAGTAATACTAAGTCATCATCTGAGGCCACAATATCACTATTACCCCTAGGTATTCCCATTATTGGTGGAAGATCCCTTTGATTATTCCACTATATAGTCATATATTCCATCATATATTGATACCTCCTCACATGAATCATCGACAGATAGTGTCTCCTTACATCTCAGCTTGCCACTAAACTTTACCCACACTGGGGTGGAAGGAATATTAGGTTCCCCTTATTGGAATGTGATTTAATACATTACCGTCAAATACACATTCTTCTAATGGAAGCTTGTATTTTTTCCCATGACCAATTCCATGATCCTTACCCTCCATGAGGTAGGCATGCAGTAATGACTTAAACCACCCCCAATACAGCTCCAACAGGATACACTCTCAACATCTAGAACACCCCTTGGAGAGTATCCCACCTATATTAATATTTCTATAACACCTAACTCTCCAGAATGATCACTCTAATGTTTTCCATAATATTGTCTCGGATATGCATCCACGCAGTTTTAGCATAGTTTTGAGATAAACTGGCTATCACATTGTTAGGTATTTGTATAATCATCTCTCCTAAGCCAGCACCTATAAATGTCCACTACAAATAATGAAGGATATAGTAATGTTTTCCTTCACGAGACCCCATATATAATATCCCCATCAGCGACTATAGACATGTGAGGTTTTTGGATAACTGAGATGGAGTTTATAACATTTAGTAGCTATGACCATCAATCTGAGTTCCTAGTACCCCACCTTCAAAATATAACATGAAATCACTTTTCTCTAGTTCCACCAATAGTTTAACCACATTTTCTACTACCAGGGTATAGAAGCATTAAAAATTTAAAAAGTTTAATATTCTCAATACCAAATATCACTTTGGTCTTACTGAGCACCACATTACCGATTCTAGTGATTTTGAGCAGAGAGGGCCACCAGCCATGGTACAGAGGACAGATGGAATTCAAAAAGTTGTACCCACCAATGTGTGTTGTGATTCATCCATGAGAGAAACTAGAATAGTCCATATGTAATATTGTTCCCACCTGCTCACACCACATTCCCAAGCTTTATATAATTCCTGAATAGTAAGGGTACCCCTAGGATTACCCTATAGCCAGCTTCCATAATTTTTTTCATCACCAACGTCCCCCAGACATAATACCATGTGGCTAACTATAACTATAAGTACCCATATTTTGAGGAATTTTTGAAGGAATATGTTGTAGAAGACAATTTTCTTCCATCCCTAACCCATGTTGAAACCCCACTTCTCATACTCTACCCTTTCTAAAAGTATAAGTATAATCCTAAACTACTCCTCTACGGTCCCTCTATACATTACTTTGGATACCCTGTTTACTTCATGTTGAATTCAAATTCAAGATAATGGATAACCACTTCTTGAATTATATTTATTCATGGAATGGGGGTTGATGATTCAACACTCTTGTAAATGTTTCTGCTAAATACTACATCAGGAAAGGTGTATACTATAGATAAACCCAAACATTTAGTGACAGAATAAATTCGTTATACATGAACCCATCCAATGGTATGCCAAAAATGAAATTCATATCCCCCATTTTCATTCCCACATCCCCATAGTGAGGTGGAATGTGTTTGTATCTAGAAACCAATAGATTAGAAGATCTGAAATGTGTACATTTTATGGTATAAATTGAATTGGGACATACATACTACCCCAAATAATAAATTTTTTCATAGATCAACCCCACATTTGATACAATAATAGCCTGACCCATATGTTGAGACCCATCAATCAGTCAATTTGCCTCCATCCTGTAAGTGGTTGTACTTATTCAAGATCATGTTGTTGTCTCTCATGCTACTCTAAAAAATTATCCCATATCTGGATAGTAATTCTTCAGGACTCTAGTTACTATCCTATGATTTTCCTCCTCATCCCACTCAGTTTGTATATGGCGATATCCATGTTTTCTTAAACAAAGTGACAATGCGTAGTAATGTTCTATAAATTTGTCTTATCTTCCCATATGATTCATGAGCATGGTGTGTCAACTTCAAGACCTAGAATGTTCACATAGTCCATCAATCTGATGGCCCATAGCGAGATGTGGTCACTCAGTATGTAGTCCTTTAATCCTCACTCAATAAGCTCAGAAGGGCTTTATTGTTGGAAACAATCCTCCATGCCCAAGGAATCTCCTGGTTTTCCACTATTTCAGTACTGCATCTAGATATGGAAGCTCCAATCTAATATTAATTTTATTGTTAGGATATTTTAGAATAATTTAGTGGTTTAAAAGAAATTTCACACAAATTGTGATTCTTGCAACATAAAGAGAGATTATTCATGAAATCTTTTAAATGTGAACACAAAATGTTACCTCTATCATGGTAATTTTGAGAGAAATATTTTCTTGAGAAGAAATATAGTTGAAGAACCAATTCCACATATCATATAAATGTATTATCACATAAGAAGTGTCGATTTTGTAAAATGCCTCATATTGACTTATTTATAGGTGATGATCTCCAGTTGCTCACGGTGCACAATCCCATTTTATCACATCATCACCAGAGTTTCATGTACCTATCAAAATGATCCACCAAATTTAGTGTTACCATCATAACACGACCTTATAGTCCTCTCTCAGCTCAGATTGGGGGAGGGGAGTTTTTTTGCACAGAAATCTCATTCAAGGCCTTAAATGGGTATTTTTGGATAAACTGATCCCACTATCCACCCTGAAAGACTATCTCAGAGAAGATTGAGGGCTTAATTTCTTGTTTTTTCATGTGGAAAAATGAATTTCATTTCATGAATATATTTTCCTAGAAAATGGAGGCATATCATTGAAAAGATGCTCTGGTGGCATACGACAAACAAAAGAAACCTATACTGAAGAAATTATGGTTGCATGTGGACCTCAAGTCTTTCACACATATTTGGGTGAAACAATCCTTTCTCATGCCAATGGAATCATCAATACGGTTGTATTGCTTGACCAAATTCCATCAGTTGAAAAATATGTGCACAAATCCAATTACACACTCATGAAATTCAACACCAACAACTAATAATTTTATCTATAAATTAAAGGTCATCCATCATGTGGGGAGGCTCTCTTAGAAACCAAGTGACACTATATTGCGTGAAATTCAAATTTTTCTATAATAGATAAAAAATCCATCGATCATGGATCTTCAAAGGTATTTATTTTACACAATAGACCATGTGTGCACCCATGAATTACTTGGCCTACTATAGAGTGATCCTCGCACCACTAACCATATGTCTAGTCAGGTGCATTTAAGGGACTTTTCTGTATGTAACTCTGACCTTCATGAAAACACAAACACATAAACACAACTATGCCTCCTGATTATACCTATTCCCTTTTTGCTACATCCCCCTTCTCTTATAATTATTATGTGAAACCCAACACAACTGTGTGATATAAATTCTTATTTCCTTACATGATATTCCTATGCCTCTAGTAAATCCCTACCCTCTATGGATAAGAATTGTAACACAATTTTCATCTAAGAGTACGAATCATAACATGGTCCCCATAATTGGACAATTCTATAGGGAATAAGCCACACCATGCCCGTCCCAAAGGAGCATGAACGATGGTCACATAATGCAAATGGTTAAGGAGTATCTCCACTGATATTAGAGATGTATGATGTAAAACTATATATCTCCATTTACTATTGGTAAGAAAATAAAATGAATTAAATTTTCCTCAGTTCATGAAAAAAATTATTAGTATAACCTCATGTGATAAACACAAGATGCCTCATGTATGATCATCATGGGATGAAACCTCCCCCTATCGTGGAATGACTATTCTACCTTAGATAACTGAATATGTAACTCCCAAACCATTATAAAAAAAATAAATCCTCTTGAGAATTGTAGCTGTTATGTGTAAGACCCACACCATCCCTCATCGATGCTCCTTTCGTGACACAAGAGTCCTTACCATGGGACGTTAAACTACATGGATATATCCTATGACAAAACCATAAAATTCATCATTTAACTACATGGTTTTTGATCCTTATATTATAAAAATGGTATGTAGAACAGTTTCCTAAGGCTGAATACTTTATTTGGTAAAATAAGTTGTCACATATTCCATCCTATGGGCACACCTCCTTGATTTTAATTCATTGGGATTTATGATCCACAACACACAGTCTTCTTCCTAGGGGGTTTCTGATCCATAAATATACTAATGAGGTGTGAAATATTTCCTCTTATTGAAAATCATCCCATATAAGAATCCTTGGGGAGTTATAATCCACAACTTTGGGTCTGAATCTATGGATCATTCTGATCCATCAATAAACATATCTGGTGTGACATCTTCCCTCCTAGGGACACACCCCCCCTCTGTTCTTCCATGGGGAATTCTGGTCTTGCTATCTTTTCCCCGTGACCATTAACCAATCTCCCATCTCCACAATATGTTAAACTCATTCCCCGATCTATCTAAGCATGATTTTTTATCGTTATCTATATTAATTATAACTCATGACCTAACCCAAACCCTTAAAAATAGAAATGAACATGGGATTACATAATTATAATGAATTGGAAGTATTATTACCTTACAGTCAACTACCTCATGATGGGCATGGGATTATATGGTTTCCATTCCTATGATAACTCATTTGACATTTCCTCCCAATATGAGGATTATCTAGTGGCGGATGTGGCCATTTTCCATACATGCTCAATGGTTCTTCTTATGAATACAATCATGACCAATGGTTAAATCCCTATAAATATAGAAATAATGCAATTTACTAGTGTCCACAAGGATATAGAGTCAGTAATGAATCCATGAAAATGATTCAAATGTATGAGGGAGACCCAAACATGGTGATGATCCCTAATGAGAAATCCATGGAAGGAGGAACTGATATCATATCAACCCATTTCGATCAAAGAGCATACATCTCCATTGAATGTGAGGAATATCACCCTCTTTTGGAAAGTGTAAAAAATGTTTTATAGCATCCATCGGGCACAATACTGACGCATAGGTGGTCCCCATTGAAATCATTGGAAATCAAATTTTAATTTAAAATAAACCTCTTTGTTTAAAATCATGTGGATTTGAGAGAGATTCCACCTACACCTCAATGGTTTTTGAAAACAAAGAATGGCATAATGAAACAACTATATCTAATCACAAACCATGTTCCCTTCAAATGATCCAATAAGATTCCATCATAAACAAATAAAAGGACATAGATCTTTCTATAAGGGACTAGTTCTTTTGTTATAAGATATATAACAACCTTGTATCTAAGAAGAATAAAGAACAACCGAAACTTACTGTTAAATTATATCCTCCTAAAAAATCTGGATCACCTAAGAATCACTCCATGATCAAAGGGGATAATCTATCACACCTATGGAGGTAAAGTAATTCGAGTAATTAGAGGATTGTACGAATAAAAAGGGTCATAAAGGATAATTTTATTTAGAACCACATTTTAAGGAGTTCCAAATTAACTCCACATGGTTTGGATATATGGTCTGGAGAACTGGGTGTCAACCATGTGGTCATACTATCTTAAATATAAACCTCATATGTTTGGATTCCACGGTCAGACATATAGTGTTCCAACCATACTTTTTTATCTGTTTTAATATGTACAGTTTCTACTAGGCATTCTCATAGTTTGAACAAACCATTCACTAACCATGCACCTTACTAGTGTTTATTGTCTTCCCTTGTATGGTTTCTTAGAGATGTTATACAGCCTCTATAGACATTTCAGAACCTATTCACCTCTAGAAAAGCCTAAAAAGGATCCAAATCCCCTAAAAACCTCTCAAATGTTTACAAAAATATTAGGTAGACACAAAATACATGATGAAATGGCCATGTTCCTAAAATAATGGGCTCTACATTCATGATTATTCATTGTTACCAATTTATGTTCATTTTTTTCCTTTCATCATAAGGATTACCATTTTTTAGTTATGGAAATCCAACCATAAAGTCTTCATCATCAACTCCCCCATAATTCCATTAGTTCATGAAACTAAGTATTGAAATAAGTTTTCCTCAGGAGGAGACCACATGTTAATTTTGAAAATTTCTTAATATCATCTTTTTGAATCCATCAAAATACTCAATAAATACAACATTGTTTTCTAAACAAAAAACAAAAATTTCAGGAGTCATTTATTCTCAGAGTAATATTTTCCTCCTTTTTTTAGTGTTTATACACCACTTGAGTTTTTCATTGGTATCATTTATTTACTTCTAATGTTTTTTTGATAACGCTCAATATAATATATATATATATATATTATATCTAACAACTCTTTTATTTGAGTTCATTCAATTTATTATTCGAACTTCTTTATAACATAATTAAATTCAAGATTCATTAATGAAATACTAGTTTACCAGGAATCACCACATGTTTATTTATATTAGGTCTTGCTACGATTAGTGTTTATATGAAACCAATAATTCCATGAAATATCTTTTAGCACACTAACCTCATAGATCAAGTAACCCCGTTAAAACTATAATACATTAAATCATAGTTAAACACATTTAAACACATTGGAAGATGAGTTCTTCCAAGTCATCCTCAAGTTCACGATTGTGATTGATCTTGGGGAACCAACCCACTAATTACTCAATCATTCAAAGACATATAGTTGGTTATTATTCTAATAAATTCACTATTAGAAACATCATTGTATGTATGTTCATATTCCTTCTACATTCATGTCTTAGGATTTAACTCTTGTGTATGAAACATCCCACTTTTATATTTTGTTCTTTTAATGCAACAACATTGAATATTTCAATATGTTCATTCACAATGAAAAGGGTCATCCAGTGTTCTTTACATTATTTTTTATAATGGTGTTTTTGGACCACTTAATTATTTATCATGTTTATCAAATTCAATTTTTACTAGAGAAACTTTGATCATGTTTTTCCATTAATGAATATTTCTCCATGTTCCCATCCTTATTACTAATAATTTTTGTAACGTACTTATTTTTCATTCATTTTTTCTTATATTTTTTCCATGATGCCTGCAATGAGTGGAGAATTATTAATTATTGGTTCACCAATCCTTAATCTCAATTAATATCCTATAAAGTCATAAATTGGATTCCAACGTAATAAATTTTCATCAATTGAAAATTTTATTCGTATTTTTCTTAATAATAGAGGAATTAATTATGAAACCTCTACATCCATGTTGAAATGTATACCTATATTTCTATGGTTATCACATACAAAACTCCTCTGATTAATATCATTCATTGTTTCTTTATTTATTATTTATAGTGTAGATGCATCATAATATCACCAAACATTGATCCCTTAGGAATTTAAAAACATATTCATTTTGTTCCCCACTCCTTCAGAGTTATTTTAATTGAATTATTATAAGAATCATAACTTTTAAATTTTTTTACAATTTTCTCTAATTTATTAATCCATTATTTATTTTGTTTTTACTATCCACTTTTTTGGTGTACAATGGTAAAGATATTGAACTTTTATTTTTTATTATTAATCCTACATCAAGATCCTTCATCATAAAATCCCTCTCATTAAAATATGTATCCATCCATATCACCCCCAGACTAGTTTTTATTTTTTATTTTATACTTTTTCATGTTGTGTTTTGATACATAAAATCCTTTTTAGTACATTCTCAAAGAATTTTCTTTACAACATCTTGCACAAGGTGTCCATGGGGATAAAGTTTCATATTGATCACTGAGAATATTGTCATAATAACATTATTTTGATCCACCTACACTTGACCCAATATTCTATTCTCATTAGGAATATCTTCCATGAATGACTATTTCACCTCATGAATGATTTATAGTTAATCCACATTTTAATAAAGGCATTGGATATTGACATTAATACTACTTGAAAATTCTGGAAATTGAAAATTCTATTTAATCCCCACTTATTTCCTACAGTCACCATTTTACCAAAATTACAATGGGAAATTTGATATTCTAAATTTATATAAATATTCTAAAACACTCTCATAATTAGATTTATAAATTCATTCAAAACTGATCACAAAAATTCTATAGTCTATATTTTTATAAAACATCCCCTTTTCCAATTTTTAACTTTTTTCATTCGGAAACATTCATTATTATTTGAGGTTGGCACCTATTTATCCTTCATTTATACTTGTTTCTATTGGAAAAAATATCTAGGTATGATTTTAGTTCTTTTTAGTTGATTTTTTATTTATAGTTATAGCAGAATATAGTTCACAAGATGTGGGTTTTTAGGTTATGTTCTGCCTCTGGGTTTTAAAAAATTAAGGTTATATATTTTCAAAATAATATGTTCTTGGTGGACATAATAAAAATATAGTATGGAAGTTTTATATTTGGTATCATGTTATACAATGAAGAAGTTGTATGTAGCTACAAAAGAGGAGGGAGTAAGATCATGAGATTTCTTTGAAGTTACATAATCTTAGAGGATGACATTAATGGATCATGCCAAAAAGGTATATCATGAAAGTTAGTTCATTTCATGGGGCTCGTTCATGAAATTTTTTTGGATCAATGTAAGAAGTTCATTACTATAAGGCATTAAAATCTTGTTGACCTCAAAAGAGATTGTATACCGAAGATGATAAAAAGTAATTTCATTATTTTGGATTTTTTTGGTTTTTTATGTAAGGAACCTATTATAAATTATATTAATAGAGAAAAAATACCAACTATATCACAACTGCATAATATATATTATTAAAAAATGGATTTTTTGTGCAAGAGTCCACTCTAAAGGAGGGATATGAAGGGAGTAAATTTACAAATAAGTTAATGCAAGAGGTCATCACCAATGTAAGGTTTTAATCATGGTTAGTGTGTTGATGAGACTTTATTATTAGGTTATTTTATGATTCCATGTGATTAGAAAATATAGGAGAAACATTTTAAGGGTATTCATCCAAAGTGGTTCCCAAAAAATTGGTTATCAATGTATAGGTTCACAGTGCTTGTGTGTTCAATGTGTGGTGGGATGTTCATGTAGAAAAACAAGTTCAAAAAGGGTTTTACATGAATAGAAATATTCATGTTAATATGGATTTAACTTATAGAGTAAAAAATGAGCTTCATGAAATAATCTGATATATGTAAAAAAATAATAGTTGATTTAGAATAACTAAATAATATTTTAGAGGAGGGGTGTGTTTACATTATAGGAGAGGACAATAAGCCCTCTATGTCTAATTAACATAGAAACTGTTGGGACAATGAGATTTATTTGAATATTGTAACTCGGTTACAATATAAATGAATTTGGTATATTGGAAAATAGTATTTGTAAACTCTTTTAACTATCCTTATTAGGGTGAACCATATAAAAAAATTTTTGTTCATATTTTCACATCGATTTATTCATTGTTACAAGTTAATGTTGTAATATTTTATAATTAAATGTTTAAAGAAGACCCATAAAGGTAAATTGGTTTTATCTAATATTCACTAATTCTCCCTCACCCCACATAGGGAACTTGAACTTGTGGGGAAAACAATTGGAATAATTTCTGAATGTTAATGTGAGTGAATATCCCTTAGTTGATGTTAGGATTGTATCTAATCTGATAGAAATATTGAAATTCTATGTAAATAATTTTCATCTATGGGTGATTTGGGTGTCGGGATGTTTCCTATCATTTTTCATAGATTAGTAAAAATTATTCTTGAATGGGATATCAGTAATTATGGATTGGAATTATTTTACAAACATAGATCCAAGAGAAATGAAATTCAATTACATACCTACAAAATGTTTTTGAGAATCCTTATTGGACAAAATCTACATGAAGGGGATGTTATATATATCATTTCAGGACAAATGGGGAGAAATAGAAAATACATATTAAGGAGACTACAAATTTTAATAAGATAAATTATATTTTCTTTGGAAAAATAATTTGTACATAACAATACTCCCTAATGAATATATTAATAAATTCATTGATCAGGTGAACATAGTTCTGGATGAAATTCACAAGCTTAGAGAAACCCTCTATGATGTAACGATTTTACGAATATCCATTAAACTCTTCCACCCTAATTAAACCCATATACATATATATATATATATATTATTAAACACAAATATCAGAAGGAGTTGATGTTGGATAGTTTTCATATTACTCATTTTATATATTATATGGGAAATTATGATAATGATTACATAGAATAGGGGTTTCAAAAAAGGTGGGAATTAAATTCAATGAATAAACTCCCTAATGATGATATCTAAGTAGTATTAAAGGTTGATAATGTCACGTTATTCCATTTATAACAACCTTTGTCCTATTTATCCCATTAAAGAATGATTTATAACAATGGTTTATCATTATTACATTTCAATTATCTTTTTAATTTAGATTTTTAGATAATTATTTCAAACAAAAAAAAGGTTTAAATTTCTACCAAGCTTCCATTTTTTAAAACAAAAACTTTTTCATTGTAAATACACGCATTCTTAATTTAAGGTAACTCTCATATTGGGATATCTAAATTTATTAACATTTATAATTATCCTTAGTCGCTGTAAAAAAATTAAAAATTTGGGATGAGTAAATCAAATATCAATAAGAGACACGAAACAATTACTTTTTGTCCAAATGTATACATGAAAACTCTATAATAAAGTTTTCCATTTGGATATTAGACAACTAAATTGAAATATTTATTTAATTTTCCTAGAAATTAATTTTATTTGTTAAAACATTCTATTAAAAAATTTATATTCAATAATAATCAATAAATCATATTCATAATGGTTTCTTTTAAAACATGAATATATAAGCATACCCTTCCTTTAGAACAATCATTTCACCTTTATTTTAGAGAACATTTTTTATAATACATCCTTACAAAAAAAACTCATTTTATGACCTTTCAAAATAAAAATTATTCTATTATAAAAATTTGAAATAATTTCATATATGTATATTAAGATATTATAATGAAATTTACCCATTAATGAATCCCTAAACATTTATCACATAAAGAGATTATTCCCACATCTCATATGATTAAATTATAACTAGTAAACTTTGTCACAATACATAATGAATTTGAGGGCTATATTGGGATAACCCATCATTAGTGTTATATCACGCTCATCCATAATTCATATAAATTTTTGATGAACCATAGAATGAATAAAATAATATAGTGTGAACTTCAACTAAAATTCCCTTTTGTATTTTCAATATATAACATAAGAAATAACACATTTAGTAATCTCATAAATATGAGACAAAGTCTATTTTTCCTTGGAAAATTATTTTAAAATAAAAAAATCATTGAATATTGAAAGAAATGAGTTATTTGAACATAAAAATGGATGATTCTACTTGATTGTTGATTAATTACAATTTATATGATGGTGGGAGAAAAATGCCAATATGTATTTTAGAAAATATACATATTTACCTTTTCTAAAAAATTATTAAATGACTTGTATGATAAATGTTTAAAAGATTCATTTTTAGACATTTAAAAAAATGTTATAAACATTTGAAACTGAATTTGAACCCCATTTTTTGATTAGAAGAATATTGTCATTCCATTTTGAATAACATTTATAGGAAGGAGAAATATTTTATAGGACAATATATGTTATGGTTTAAAAAAATCAATTACCTTAAGTCATACATACCTTTATAAATTATCTTACTCTTGAATAATACAATTATTTCAGCATTATAAATGATTTATAACATTTATTCTTAGTTACATTTTTATTACTCCTTTTGTTTAATTTATTAATATTACTAATTTAGTTACTAAAATGTTTATGTTTACATCATAATTTTTTAGGGTTTTATTTTATAAACTCAAAATAACATTAGTGTGTTGATCGTGGTAAAATGAATTTTTGTTCAATTAACTCCAGAATTATAAAAATATAATAATAAAGATATTAGTGAATTAGATACAATTTATTAAAAACTATGTAATGTGGTCATGATAAATTATTCATTTCACTTAATGGATATGGTAGCCCTTATGTACACATGAATGACAGTTTGAATATTCTACTAAATAGAAAAAATAGAGTATAAAATATTTTACTATTATAGAATCAAAAATAATTTTTAAAAGTCATTTTTAATTCATTATTTTTATCCTTATGACCATACATGTGAGGAATTAATGAAATATAAATCACATAGATTCATGGATTTAGTATCCAAATTATGCGCATGAGCAAAGTAATGAAATTTAGAGGGGGAATTTGATATGAAGGTAAGTTGTATATTTTCTTTATAAGATGAATTTCAAAAATATAATTTATATTAAAAATTTATATATTTATAAACATCCTTGTGATTTAGGGATGGAAAAAATAAAACACATCACATCAATGAGGTGGTAATCAACAGATACGAATGAGCGATGTTTTCATTTTTACATAAGATAAAAAAGATATAGAAAATGATTTTCCCATTAAAATAATAGCTGTTTTGTATAATTAAGATACTTATATCATTATTTTAAAGTGTTTATAATATATTTTACAAAGTTATAATAATAAATAATATTTAATAAAGTCATTAATAACATATACCTTATCCCTAGATATCTTCCTTTAGCATACATATTAACTCATATGGGGGTTCTCTTTTGAAATGATGAGGAACTCATAAATGTGGGGTGAAATTTGGTGGAGCTTTTTTTATAGTTACATCCAAAACAATAGTTCTCATAATGTGTAATTAAGTGGGAAGAATGGGTTCCTTTATATATGTGAGTGGAGTAGTATATATTTAATTTTCTAATCATTTAAATATAATATAATATTAATCCTTAGAAATTTGTTCCTGAATTTTATGATGTGAAAGATATTTTTTAAATTTTTAAATTTTAATCATCTAATGAGAATAAATATAATATTTTGTGGTCTTATTTGTTTTTTACTATAATTAACTTGATTTGCTCATTATTGTGAAGACATATTTTTTTATCATGGAAACAATTTATAATGATAAAAAAAGAAATGGAATTCAACAATATATTCGAAACACCTAATTAGAAATGTGGAATACATTTATAAAGACTAATTTTTTATAATCTTAAGAAATTTCATATAATACAAGTGGGTAAAATTCAAAGAAAAATTATTTGTAGAAAATTATTCTTTTAAGCCTAAAAAAGAAATTATAACGAAATGAAATAAAATATTGTTCCAATGAATTTATTTATATTATTTTTTGTAAAATTGATCATAGTTTACATTAAATAATAATTAAAAATATAAATTTATGATTAAATTAATTTATTTAAATAAAAAATGACAATTTTGAAAACTTGTGATTTTTCAGTGTTATGTAATATTTCATTTTTTTAGAAAAATTATAGAAAATAATACTAAGACTATAATAAACTTTACATTTTAAAAAGGATAACCATTTTTTGAAATAAATGGTCAAAAATTTTAGAGATTAATAATAATATTTTTTTATAAAATACAATAAAATAGATTTTTGCATAAAAATATTTATCGATGCATAAAATGATTATATTCTCATATATAAACTAATTACCATAATTAAATTAAAATAATTTCCTTAAATTTAATATATTATATAAATATTTCTTTTAAATAAATTAATTTTTTTATTAACTTATTTTAATATTATAAAAATATATTGTGAGGAAAACCCTATTTTTTGAAAAATATATATTTTTCAATTAATTTTTTTATCTTTATTTCCTATAAATGAATAATAAATATAATACTGATTATTTATTTTTTATAGTAAAATATTTATTAATATATTTTATAATATGGTTATTCATATTAAAACCAACCAAACTAATGGCTATGTTATAACAATAATATTTAAATTATAATAAATATGTTTTATATCTTCGTTCGCTTATGTTAAGTATTATATATGCCAGTTAAAAGTGACGATTTATATGAAGTGAAAATATGGAACTGGAGAAGAAATATAATGTTCTTGTAATAATTATGATTGATAAATAATATGTCCATGAGGATGTTAATTACTATTAAACCATATATTATTATTAGTAGATAAAGATGATTATTTATTCATTAGAAATATCATTAAAAGGATAACATTTTATTTTGAGATCCTTTTCCTAGAGTTGAGTGATTATTTTAATATCAAGATAGAGAACTTCTGAATGTTTATATATTTGATTTCCTTCCATTGCATATGAATAATATCATTATTTGGTTGTTTTTTAATCAATTTCATCTTATATATTATCACAAAATATGATATATGGATATTAGAGATGAATTTTTCATGCCTAAAAATTAAAATTATCTTTTAACGGATCAGAATATCTATAAAAGGATAAAAATTTAATCTTATGGTCTATAAATAATAACTGAAAATATAATGGTTAGCATGAGATAAGATAATATAAAATATATAAAAATATTCATATAGATAAATTCTATATGAATCATTATTTTCCCAATATAACCTATTCTTAACAAAAAACTTTTTATAAATAAAAAATATAAAAACTCTTCAAAATATTACGGAACCAATTCAAACCCCATAAATTATAAATATTTGATCACACATTCTTCTAATATAAACATAAAATTTATTTCAAAATATAATCAATCAATCATAAATTTACATATTAAAAATATTAATACCACAATCATATAATCTGAAAAATATTTTAATAGTTTTTAAAAATATTAGGAATCACCATAAATCCATAATAAAATCATATAAGCATGTATAATATAATTTATGAATTATTTATAAAATAAAATCCCATATTATCAACATAATATATCAACATAAATTGATCATATAATTTTTTCAATATACTGATCTACATAAAAAATAACTATAATCACTTAGTGTATAAATCACTTTTTAATCCCATGGTTATCAATACGATAAATATTATTATTTTACCAAAATTTGATAAACATTTTCCTAATTAACCATAATTACATAACAATAAATTATCATGTTAACCTTAATATTTATAAATAGATTTCAAATTATTTTCACCAAATATTAAATTATACTTCCTCAAATAACATTTTCACTACAGTACTAACTAAAACTAAGGGTTACATATACCTTAAACATTTATTATAACTCAATAAATTTCACCCAAATAATTCCTATCACATAATACCTCAAAGTATTATTTAATAATTAAAATTCTGGCCATCCAAAAACTTTTCTACCCATAATTTAATTAAATTATTCCCATATGATAAGTTCCCCAACTATAAATTTAACTACATAATAACATGGATAATAATTATCACACCTTATACATTATTATACCAATAAAAAATGATTTATAATAAGGGTTTCACATTATAAAATTTCCAAAATCAATGTGTTTTATAGTCATAGATAATTAGATAATATATAATAATGTTTTAATTTCAATATAGTTTTCATTATTTCTACAAAACATTTTCTTTATAAATAAACACTTACGTCACTCAAATTCACTCCTATATCTAGAAATTTTACTTGATCAAAATTTCTACTCATTATTATACCCTGTGAAAAATAATTTTATATTTTTGTAAGAGAAAAAAATTCCAATTGAGGTTTAAAAATTAAATGAAATATTTTAGACCATTTTTAAACCAATAAAATCCAAAATAATGTTTTCATTTTACAAAATAAATATTAGACCTCAAATAACTATTTACTGTTCCATGAAAATGAAATAATTTCTTAAATAAATTCATGAAACATTTCCTGAATATTTATAATGAAAAAATACTATTCATAATTGTTTCTTAGAAAACAGGAATACGCATGAATACCATTCTATGATAAATAATTCATTCATCATTTTTAAAAAAATGTAATAGTCATAAATATTCATTAATATCTATAATAATTTTATTTCTTTTTTCAATAAGAATATGTTCTTTATAAACCACAATAATAATATCATTTTTGTAACTTGGGGTATTTTAACTACATTTAATATTAAAATAACATTTACAATGGAATCACCTCACTAGATAATTCTTACATATCTTTAGATTGACCTATAACTAGGAAACACTGTCACATTACCTAGTTTATTGGAGATAAATATTAGGATCACCAATCATTAAAATGATATTTGATTCACCAATATTTAGTATAAAATTTAAAAGAACTTTAAGCTAAATAAAACTCAGATATATTGAACATTAATCATTAAAACCGTTTGAATTGGAATTCAATCCCATAAGATATTACACACTTACTTATGACACAATGATTAGAAAATAGTTATGTTCCCTCTAAATAACTTTTTAAAATTAATAATTACTTAAAAATCATGAGAAAACCATTCACTTAAAATAACCAAGGAAAAATATATATAATTATTGATAAATAATGTTTTCTATTATGGTAGGAAAAAATTTCAATATGTATTTGTTAAAAACATACTTTTTTTAATTTTGTAAAAACCTTAAAATTATCCATATAGTAAATATTTCAAGTATTCTTCTTAAACCAAATAATATAATGTTAAAAATATTTATAAAATAATTTATATAAAAATTTTAATATCTAGGAAGATTGTTCAAACATTTTAAAAAACATAGCTATAGTGGATAAAGTTTGGAATGGAATACAGTTAAACATGGTTTTAATGAAAAATATCATAACCTAACTCACATATTTCTTAATATATTTTCTAACTCTATATGAATTAAAATTTATCATCTTTATGATTTCCTAATAGTATTTTTCATTTTCATTTCATTATTATTATTCCTTAATTTCAGTTATTGCAATTATTTATTTAATTACTAAAATAGTTAAGTATATGTTTGTATTTGTGGGATTGTTTGGTTTATTACCTCAATACAACATTTATGTTTTAACTTTAGTCAAATGTCTTATAGTTTCAAAAACTAAAAAAAATTAAAAAATTAAAAAATTTATTCATTAAATATACTTTTAAAACGAAACTATGTAAGGTGGTCCTGATAAACTAAGGACATTATTTCATAGAGATGGTAGTATATACGTACACATGATATAACAACCTATGTAATGATAAAATAACTCATTTTCATATTTATTAAAATTTATGAATTAGATATTGATTTTAAATTTAATGTTTTTCTATTTAAAATAATTTATATGACTCAAAATAATGATGTTTTTTCAAAATCTTTCATTACACGCAAGACTGAGTTATACCAAACAATACAATACTGTAAATATTATTTTTTTTAATATGGAAGTTATCACATAGCTATTATATTTAGGGGTTTTTATAGAAATAACTATATTATGTTTATATGTGTTTATAATATTTTTTAATTCATCTAAAGGATTTTATAGGCATAAAATAAGAACAAATCCAGTTTTACCCATAAAAGCTCTATTTTTCCAAAAAAAAATTCTACACCTTTTAAGAGGGGACCTATTTTACAACCAAAATTTTAAATAATAATAATTTTTATTTGAAAAAAATTGTTTTATTTTTTAAATAATAATATCAAATTTTAGATTGGGATAATTTTTTTCTGAAAATTTTCATTTTTTAATGAATAGAGAAAAATACTACATTTTAAATGAAATATTCATTTTCATAAAATTTATTTATATGGTATAATTATGTAATTATATATTTTTATTGTATAAAATGTTCACATATACATAAATTAATCAAATTTAAATAATTGAAATTAATTTCACATTGAAATTGGATATAAAAATATTTTGAACATTTTACTTTAAAACCCAAATTGTCATCCCATATGTGGGATTAATTTTAAATTAATTTCATCAAGTTATATTATTTTAATTCATAATATTTGATTCCATATTATTAATCAGGATAATTTCTAATTTCTAATCTGTTCATATAAATTTTTTCCCCAAAATATTAATGAAACTATTTAAAATTAATTATAGTGATTAAGAGAAAATCTTGATTTACCAACGACTAAACATTAACAATAACTGCCAAAATGATCTAGAAACTTGTAAAAAAAAATTTTATAGAAAAATTAATAACTTAAACCATCATATATTTATTGTTTTAGGGTTCTAAAACATTTTTATGTAAAAAAACATTTCGTACATTTAACTTTTTTAAAAAAATTCAACCGTGCCCTCTCCCTCCTTTATAAAAGGTCACCAACGATACCCCATTATTCACACCTATAATGCATTTGGGCTCATCAAAAACCCATATAAATAGATTCCCAAAATCCCTTAACTCATTCTATAATCCCCACAATGGGCATAAAATGAACAAATGAAATTCATTGGTGAAAACCAAAAAGATTTTCCTGAAAAAAGAGGTAACCTTCTTAGACATGCATTTCTGTATTATTTCATTCTCCTCCACTTAAATTATTATTATTAATTTATTATATAAAAAATACATTTACTAATATGTAGTTATTATAATGTCATAACCTACACATGTCCACACTTTCATCAAATGTGGTATGCTATCATCATTCGTGTGTACGGCGGACTACTGCATCATGGACTAATGTGGTCTGTTCTACCATTACCACCTATAAAAGATGCAAATAATGTTAAAAATAATATTTATATATGGTATTTATGATTTTTATAAGAAAAATAAAACTCATAATTAATTATATAATATAGACGATTTTACATTTTGTACTATAAGGGATACAATAAAGTCGCTCGTGTGTACAGTGGACTACCGCCACACGAAGAATTATAAATAAATTTTTCAAATGTATTACATGGAATTTAATAAGGTTATATATAATTGTTAAATAAGACATAAATTACATATTTATGGTATAAATTATATAATTATATTTCAATTAATATAATATATAATTTTTTTATTACCCTTTCACACACTGAAAATTGATAATGTCGTTTGTGGACATATCGACTATCACCTCCTCAAACTGATGTGATTCATTTGACATCACAATAATTTTATATATAATTATAAATGATATTTTATTTATTTTATAATTATAATTTTTGAAATATAAATGTTACTTACCTTATTTCCATATCGATTATTGAAAAATGGGAACATTACTCATGTGTTTGTACGGTCAACCATTTCTGGGATTGTAATGTTGGTTCATTTTTCATAACCATATTTCATGACTGGTTATAAAATTATAATTTATGTATAAAAAGGATAATTATTTCTTGATTATTATTATGGATAATGTTTTATAATGGAAACTTTGACCATATACAACCAACCTTAGTCATTTTGACACATAAACTGAATATGGTCAAAACACCAAACATCAACATAATTGATAAATTAGTTATATAAAACATTGTAAAAAGTGAAATAATAGTAATAATTAACATGAAATTTTTTCTAATGAAATTAATAATTTGTATAAGATTAATATTATGGAATATAAAGACACACATGACTAGTCAGACTCATGTTAATGGACATCGTATCAATCTCCTATCATTGGGGCATATTTTGATGTTATACAACCACCTTATTTAATGAGGTATATGTAAATCCCCTTTGAAATATCATATCATGAATTTATTTTTTTTAATTGTATTTTTAAAAAAAAAATTATTTTTATTGGGCATTTGATTTAATAGTTTCAAAGTGGTATGGTATGGTTAGAATGTTTAAGGATTTCATACTTTCCTCTATGTCAATATTTTAACTATTATTTTACATATTAATTTATATGGATATAAAATGAATATTAAGTAAATTTAATGACTATTTTGATACTTGTCTTCCTCAATAATCCTTTTTCTATTTAAATTATTGAGAAACAACTCTTTTCAATTTCTAGTTATTTTGATTTTAAAAATGGTTATTGAAAATGGAACAATTAATTTAATAATAAGAATTTTTCTCTTATGGGAGAAAATGAAATTTTATGGGTGAGATGACTAAAATTGAATTATTTTATTTCTTATAATTATTTAATGTAACTTTTACATTTACATGTAGTTACATTATTGATAGATGCTATGTGGTTATGTGATAAACCAATGATGGGTGGTTCCATGATAAATCAAAGACTCGTGGGTTTGTGATATCCCTCCAACGCATTGGGTATTGATGTATACCATATCTTTGTTACATTTGTAAGAGTAAAAGACATAGATTTCAACCTCATGGTTATTCAATTTAAAATATTTAAAAGTATAATTATGTCCCAGGATACCTTTATGTGTTTTCTAGGGTTCTTATGCATTTTATTGTAATATTATGATAATAAAAAGGGTATTCAATGAACTTATTTTCAAAATAAATAATTTACAAAATATTAAGGGTAAAATGAATTACTTTGTGATAAAATTTTCATGGGTTTTCATTTTTTCCTAAGTGTAATATTTTTCTTTATTTCTGTTTCCCCAGTTGAGTATTTTACGATAATCATTTTTTTTATTTTTTCACACAACATAATAATGTGCAAGGGAAAAGAATAATTCGAGTTGTAGTTTATAGAGATTATCCATAAAATAAAATCATGATTTATATTAAATATATTTTGTTATAGAAAAATTGAATCTAATTAGATGTGTCAATATTTTATTGTATGGTGTTATAATGTATAAGTTATTAACTAACTCTCTAAAACTCTAATCCTGAAAATATCTTTATAGTAAATGAAATTTATGTCATTAGTATGAATAATGATTATGTAATGGTTAGGGAATGGGTATTTTTATTTGGTATCAATGGAAATAATTATACAAATTTAGATGTCAAAATATTTCAAATATAATTCCATTAGAATATTTTACTTTATGGTTATTTTTGAATGATATAGAATTTTAATATTACCAGGATTCTTTGGATAAATTATGTTTACGATGAATGTTTCTATATAGAGGAAATATATAATCTATATTGAGAAGGATATGGGGAGGATATCCATTCTAATAACCATCCAAAGATTTAAGGGATTGGAATTGAGTAGTTTTTTATATAGATGTTTCATTTGAAACATGCTTCAAATGGTTCTGGTGTTTGTGAAAGAGTGTTCCAGATATACCATAGGAACATGATGATAATGGAATATTTTATGAGTCAACATCCACTGTAATTAATAGGATCATTTGACCTCAGTCTATCAAAAAAATGTATTCAATCTATAGAAAAGATATTTGATGTCATGGTTTGTTCAGATCACCAAAAGGCACCTCTTTCTATTTATCATTTTGATGTTGGAGCCAACATGTGCTGGTCAATGGTGAAGAATATAAGATAATGTGAAGATATTTTTTCCTTGTAATGGGTTTTATTTAAGAATATTTTCCTTAATAAATATTCTCTTATGGCTTTTTTAATTAGGATGAAGAAATATTCTTGTAACTGATGAAAAATAAGGACGATTAAGTGACTATATAGGAAGAAAACATCACTCATTTAACATGTTTATTCCCAAATTTTATCTATTATCTTGATAGTAAGATAAATCTATTTTAATTAAGACTAAATAAAATATTTTAAAATGAGTTTTCTTATCATGAGTTCAAAATCTATTAGAACCTTGTCTGATGTGCTTAGAAGGTATAAATGGTGTTTTCCTATGATCATGTGTACTATGACAACAAGAAAAAGAATAGGTCCAGTTGGAAGGAAAATTAAAATAATTCATCCCATATGTTTTTAGGTAAGAAAAAAAATTCCCATATTGTCTAAAGTATGGTAAAAATTAATCTTGGAGAATTTCTTTCAAAGTGTGAGAAGTTCTTTCGATGTGGTAAGATTCTTCATATGGATCGTGATTATAAGAAAGATGATCAAGAAAGGAATAAAAACCCAGTGGTAAGATATTTTAGTTCCAAATAGTTAGGTAATCATGCAAGTGTGTTTCATATATTTATTTCCTATGGTTTAAACCATCAATATTGAAAGAAAAATTATGAAGAAAAATCATTTTCAACTACTATGGTTGATGTTGGGCCATCAAATGAAGTGGTGAAAGGTATTTTTTGGTTTATTTAAATTATTCCAATACTATTATCACAACCCAATCTCGGGGGCCGTGTCGTGACTACCCAAATCCCGCCATCTATAGGCCAGTGGTTGACAACTAGCACCAAAGGCGTAAATCCCAAAAAAGGGAAGGCATTGACTTTAAAAAGTAAACACACACAATAGAGCACGCAAGTGAAGTAAGCACTAAGTTAAACTGAGTACAAAAGTAAGTGCTGAAAAATAAATGGGCCAGTATAAAAACCCAACTGAAAGTACATTACAACTGAAAGGGGAGTACAATAGTAGTATGTAAAAAAACAACACCGAGTCATCCTCCAAAAATCCCACCTGAAGGGTGGGTACAGATAGTCTCCTCAGCTCCTCGGGTCTAGTCGTCCGCTCTTTGTACGTCCTGCCAGATGGTCCACCTTCAGGTACCATCCAGCTCCACAAGCCTCCACCTCGGTCAGTGCTGTTCGTCGTCTTCATCCAACACAACGTAGTGCGGGCATATCCCATGCAGGGGTGAGTATACGGTACTCAGTAGGGACACCGAGACCCTCGATGGTCTTTGAGAATCCACAAAGGATAAACCACAACGGAAAGATACAATCACGAAGTATCAACCAACTTTACTTAGGTATATGCCCATACATATACCTAAGTCATCAATTACAAACAGCTCCATGTCTCGAGCCAAGCACATCCTAGTCCACAGAGGAAAGCGCAACCCATTCCACACAGGAAGAAGGTCAATCACATCGATGATAATGATTAAAAAATAAAGACTCAGCTCACATAGGTATACATATTTTGTATAGCGATATCGATGATCAGATGTAGCCATTGAATCATCTATGCTGTCGGACCCACATAGGATACAAGACTAGCTAAGCTGTCAGACCCACATAGGATACAAGACCATCTACTGAGCTGGACCCACTCAGGATACAAGTATAGAGGTCAATACTGCCAAACCCATGTAGGATAAAAGAATAGTAGTCATCACCATCAAACCCATAGAGGATCCCAGTACGGTTATCACCACTGCCGAACTCATGGAGGATCTAGGTACAGTCGTCCTCGCTGCCGAACCCACAGAGGATCCAAGTGCAGTTGTCATCGTCGCATCGCAGCCAGCTCTAGGGTTCCCGCACACAGCACGCTCGATTTCGAGAGGGTCCGGTCCTCGATCAAGAGATTCGATACATCAATTTTCTGGAATCCTAGAGTTCTTGTATCACAATGTTCCGTCTCATCAAATGAAACCCAACGCGATAGACGATGCGTCAATCGCACGCTTGGTCCGAGAGTTATTGATTTTTCCGTTCCAACAGCCCGGTTGGTTTTTAAGCTAAAACCAACCCGACCATAATCTAGCTATGTCCAAACCTCAAACAGAGTAAGCCATAAAGGACCGTCTCATCAAGAGGATTTCAACGTAGTTGATGGCATGTCAGACGGACGTCCGGTCCTTAAGTTATAAGCGTTTCTGGTCCAAGGGCCTGGTTAGCTTCAGGTTCGAACCAACCCGACCATACAATAACTTTACCGAAACGTTGATTGTAATATACTGAAATGACCGACTCGATCCAAGGATTACTACACAATTGACGGTGCATCGATCAGAGTTTTTTAGCTCAGGTTATGGGAAAAAGACCGAAAAACGGTCCGAAGTGGGGGTCTGGGCCATGTCCGACCCAGCCCAACCCCCCCTGGGTCGGCCTGCACCGGGTGGACCCAACCCAGGTGTGGGTCTAACCCGAGAGGGCACAGCCCGGCCCAACTGGGCACGGCCTGGCCCGGCCGGCGCGGCCTGGTCCGCGCGACCTGCCCCGGCCCGGCCGGGGGGGGGGGGGGGTGCGCTGGCTCGGCCAGCGAGCCTAGCGAGGGGGCATGGCCCCCCTGTCTCGCGGACACGGTGCCAGGCTGGCGCCGCGATCTCCCTTGGATCCCATGTGGCAGCGGGAACCTTTTTCCTTACCTCTGCGGCTTCAGCCACGACGGGCTTCTGCCGGCGGCACGGTGGGGCGCCACCGCCTCGAGGCGGCCAGCCGGTGCCGGCTGCCGTGGGCTTCCACGGGCCTCTAGAGTCATTCCGGTGGTCCAATTTTGCTTCTGTCTATGCCTGCGGTCATCTAGGGACCCATACATCACTTCTAAGGCCTCTAATTGCCATTTTGGTTTTGTTTTGTCACCTCCAAATATTCCACACATCAAGAAAAAAAATAGTGGTGGGTTCGGACTTGTTCATTAGTCCGTACCCACCACGTTAGTGGTTCAAAACATCACCTAACAATTACACACCATTCTGAGGGTATAAATCACATGATAAAAAATAAACAAGTTCCCCAAACACAACAAATGAATACGAACATCAGCATTGTGGAAGATGGCATCGTGGGGAAAGGGTTCATAGGCGTCGTTGAAGTGCACCGAGGAGGAAGCGACATCTTCTCTCTTATCGCAGAGAAGAGGATTGGTGGCGCGTTGTTATTCTTCGAGGAACTGGCATCCTTCGTCATTCTCCATCGGAGGTAGGCATTCTTCCAAAAACTCAAGAGTTCTCTCGATCTTCATCGCACAACAAAAGCTCTCCCCCCTTAATAAATTAATAGGCTACTCCTATTATTATATTACACACACAAAGAAACTCTCCCAAAATTAAATCACCACATTAAATAAAACATGTTGACAATCAATTAAGGAAGGAAGAGGAAAGGTCTCCATTTATTAAACACATTGGAAATTAAATGAAAATGGGGGAAAGGGGAAGGATCCTCATTAAATTATGGGTTGACATGAATTAAAGGATTGAGGTGGAGAGATTGGCATTTAAAGGGGGGTTTCCAATTTTATAAGGGGTTTTTAATGAGATTAGAGGAAATTAAATGGTGGGATCGTGTGGAACCCACCACTAGAACATCCACACTTGGGTAGTTAGGTGGTTATGGGCCTCACCATTAACTACCCATGGGAAGGAATTACCTACTTGTAAAATAAAAATTGTTTTGACAATTTTTATTTACTTCTTAAATAAACCCCCAATAAATATCTTCTCCTCCATTGTGAACGCAACTACAGTAAGGATCATGTTAAGAAATTACCGGAGTTGCGAGTTCATTAGGGCCCGCAGATATTAATTCTGATCACCGGTTCAAAAGATATAAAAACCAGCTCGTTCGTTTAGTGAACGTACCTGACCTAAACTTCAAAAATTGATTCTGGGAGCACCGTGCCATGGAATCAATCACCGTCAGAAGCTACAGACACGTAAAATTCCAAATCATTTAAGAAAAAAAAATCCTTGAAATTTCCAGGTCATTACAAATCTATTCAACTATGGATAATTTCATTATTTCATTTCGATTAAATTTTCAAGTACATTGGGAAAATCGTATCATCATTTTGGTGAATATAATTTGGTAAAAAAAATAGGCTTGGAGTATTTTAGAAACCATGATTTATAGGAATGTTCATATTTTCATTAGTTGGATGGTCATTCAAGTGAATCCTGTTGAACTAACCATAGTAAAATGTTATATCAATATGTGTTTGTGTATAGATTTCAATTTATCATGAAAAAATAGAATCCAAATAAAATAAAAATTTATCCAATGATTTTATAACTTTGTTAACATACCAAGATGTTGTGAAATTGATTACCGTTAGAAGTAAATTTTGTTTAGCACTTATTATTGAAAGGGAAGAAACAATTCATATTGGTGATTTCCTATAAGTGAATGGATTTATAGAATTTTTCCTAATGAATTATTTTGTTATTTTTGTAGTCCACAAATGCATTTTATTGTTGATTTAGTTCCTACTGATGAATTACCTTGAATTTTTCATAATCAGTATTTTGATTTTACAGTTGTCTTAGTTCCTGTTGCTAATCCCATTTCTAAAACCCCTTTTCGAATGTCACTTGTAAAACATGTCTAATTGAAATATCAGTTTATATAATTTCTTAATAAAGGTTTCATTCAAACTATAACTACAACATAGAGTGCTTCTATTTTATTTTTGAAAAATAAATATGGTTTTACAAAAAGATTTCATTGATTATAGATCCCTGTATAACATCATTATTAATAACATGTAATGATTTCCTCATATAAATGATTTTTTTAACCAGACCTAGGTTGCTAAATATTAATCTATGATTGAATTTAGGTTCACATACCATCAGTTAAAGGTGAGATATGTTGACAATCTGAAGTGAGTGTTTCAGATGAGATATAGAACTATTATTATGTAGTTATACTCTTTCGGTTTTTTGTATTTATGAATCTTATTAATGGAGTATTTACTACACTTTTTGATCTATTTATGGTTTTTTATAGATTATATTTTGGTATATTCTAAAATCTAGTAAAAACATGAAAAGAACTTAATAATTTTTTTTAAAAGAAAAAGAAAAAGAAAACAATATGCATTGTTTAGTAAGGGTGAATTTTGGTTTTATAAAAAAAATTCCTTTGAAATTTTTATTCTAAATAAGGAATAATTATTCACTATATTAAAAATTTATGTTTAAGTGTGGAAAACTACTTCTAAATTCATAATTACTCATAATTTTATTGGATTATAGGTTTATTACCGAAGGTTTTTGGAAAACATTTCTATGTTATTTATCCCATTAACAATGTTGACCTGAAAGTGATTTAGTTTACTCTCTACATGAGAATTTGATGTTTTATTTTAGTAATATGAAATAATATAGTTAAATCCCCTAGTCTTTCCCCTTCCTTCATGAAATCATGATTTTTTTATCAATAGTGATGCTTTATTAAAAGGACTTGGTTATTTTCTAATGCAGAATGATAAGGTAGTCACATATGTTTCACATCAATTGGAAACTCATGAGTCAAATTACATTATACATGATTTGGAGTTAGTGGATTCAGTTTATGCATTAAATACATAGAGGAATAATTTTTATGGAGTGATGTATGATATATATACTAATAACAAAATATAGAAGTATATATTCGCTCAAAAAGAGTTGAACAAGGAAGAACAAAGATGTATGGAACATATAAAGGATTGTTATTTCATGATTCATTATCAACCTAAAAAGAACAATATGGTTTCCAATGTTTTTACTTTAAGATATAGATATAGGAACATCAACTATTTTTTTGGATATTTGTGAAGTCGAATTTATTAATATTAATTAATAAAGGTCATCAGGAGTATATTTCTTTGAAAAAAAATTTATAATCCATTAATATGATTAAGTTTCCTAACATTAATAGTGATGAAGAAGGTATTATATGATCTTTAAAAAGATAATGAATGCCTTTTGATTCACTGTTGATGAAAGATTTGTTGAATAATGCTTATTATTCTCAATTTTCTATTCATTTAGGAAAAACTATGTTATAAAGAGACATTTGGGTTTATTACTGGAGGGATGGAATGGGAAGAGATACTTATGTATTTACTATGAAGTGTTTGACTTGTCAGTATGTTAAATCAAAATGATAGCTACTGAAGGGAATGCTTCATCATTTTCCAATTAAAAAGTTGAAATGGGAGAATATATTAATATATTTCATAGTAATATTTCCAAATACATCTCAATATATTAATGTGATTTGTTTTATTATTGGTTGATTAACAAAATCATAACATTTATTTCCAATTCAAGATATAATATATTAAAATAATCATTCTCAAATGTATTTAAAGGATATTGAAATGTGACATGGAGTGTCTCTCTCCACTGCATCTGATTGTGATCTTAATATCACAAATAATTTTTAGAATGGACTTTAAAAGATATTCATTAGTAAATTAAATTTCAATACATCTTTTCATCCTTAATCTGATGGACTGTCTATGAGAACACTTCACACCTTGGAAGATATTCTTTTTATTTATCAATGGATTACTAGGTAAATTGTGATCTTCATCCTTTTAAGTTTTATATTTCTTAAAATAATTTTTTATTATATTGTTCAAATGAAACCTTCAAACTTATTATAAGGAAGTTTATATCTAACATTCTTTTTTAGGATTATATAATAGAAAGGAAGCTGAAGGGAATATAGCTGGTAGAGGAAATGAAAGATAAATTTCTTTTGATTTAGTGACACATGAGAACAAATCAGAGATGGATGAAATTTTTTGATGATAACCGAAGGAATTATCTTTATATCAAGGTTAGTGATCAAGTGTTTCTCAATGTTTTTCCCTAAAAAAGTTTTATCTGTTTTGGTAGAAGGGGGAATCTAAGTCCATGATTCATTAGGCCAAATGAAATCATAGATAATGTTGGATTAATTCAATAACTAGTGTCCTTACCTTTGAGTTTATCCAAAATACAGAATGTATTTCATGTTTCTATAACAATGAATTTTGTACTATATTCATCTTCTTTTTTGAGTCCTAAAGTAGTTTGGATAGAAGGGAATATTTCATTTGAATGATAGCCTTTTCAGGTTCTTTTTAATAATGAGAAAGTGTTGTGAAATAAGGCGATTCTACATGCTAAGGTTTTTTTGAAAACTCATATGGATTCATAAGCAATATGGGAATTGGAAAATTCTATGACTTAAAGATACCCCCACTTTTATAATAACTGAATAATATTGTGAAGATGAAATTTCCAAAAAGGGGGAATAATTAAACAACCCAGGTAATTATAAAATAATTATTTTTCATGTTTATTAATATTTATGAATTATATAGTGATTTTAAATTAAATGTGTCTTTATTTCCACCATTGTACATGACATAAAAGAATTAGTTTCTTTGAAATCATGTGTTTTTCACAAGACTGAGTTTTACCAAACAATAATATATTATTAATATTATTATTTAAAAATGGTTGTTATTTATTAGTTATTATATTTATCTATGTGAATAAGATTAACTATATTATGTATACACCTGTTTGTAAATTTTCTTCCAGTTCATCCAAAAGATTTTATATGCATAAGATATGAAAAAATCATGTTTTACCCTAAAAAGCCCTATTTTTCTAAAAACCGGTTTTACAACATTTTAATAGAGCCCTTATTTTAAAATTGAATTTTAAAAAAATTATAGTTTTTTCTTGAAAAAATAATCATAATTTATAAAAATTTAATATAAAATTTTTCTTCGGGTGAATTTTTTGTCTTCTTATAATATGTTTCATTTTTTTATGAATAGTGAAAAATACTAAAATTTTATTATAAATTGTGTTTTTTTCTAATTTATTTATGCGGTTAATTTTTTTTGAAATTTTCTTAAACTATAATTAGTTATATTATACATAAATAAATCTAATTTAGTTCATTTAAATCAATTTATCATTAAAATCGGATACAAAAACATTTCAATCTTTTAAACTTTCTACTTGAAAACACGGATTTGGTGTCCCGTCAACAGGTTAATTTATAAATAAAGTTTTGAACATTATTTGATTATAATTTTTAAATATTGATTAAATGTTTTTAATAAACATAGAATCTTAGTTATAATATGGTAAAATTAATTTTTGACCAATTATATTAGTGAAACAAATTAAAGATAATTATAATGATTTAGAGGAAAACTTGTTTAAAAAGTGATTTAACCTTAATCATAAGGATCAAAATGAACTAGAAACTTATATAACAACCATTATATGGACATATTTCTACATTATACCGTATTTTATAGGTTTTTAAGTTATTTTTAAAAACGTATTAGGTAAAAACATTGGTATAAGTAACTTGTTTTAAAAAATGTCAAGTGTGTCCTCTCCCTCCCTTATAAAAGTCAACCACCTCTCCCCTTTCATAACACATTTCAAGAATTTTGGTTCATAAAAACCCTAAAAATTTATATTCCCTACTTCTGTACTTTCATATTATAACAATAACATGGGGAATAAATCAATCCAATGAAGACCTTTGGATCAAACCAATATGACTTACTCGAAAAAGATGTAACATTATTCAATATGTATTTCTGTTTTATTTCATTATCCACCAGTTCAATTATTTTTATTACATTATTTTAAAATAACTTCACTATCATTAATATAATGATATTTTTTTTATTTTTATGGTATGATCTACACCTACACACACTTCCATCAAATGGGATATGTAATAATCATTTAGATGTATGGAGGACTACCACCTCACAAAGTGATGTTGTTCCTTCTTCTATTACCACCTCTCAAGGATGGAAATAATGATGTAAATACTATTTATATATTGTCTTTATAATTTTTATAACATTATTATACATCATTAATCATGATATCATATACAAACTTTATACATTTTCTTCTACAAGGTATATGATAACATCGCTCAAGTGTATGGCTGACTACTGCCCCACGAAGCGATGTGAAGTTCTTCCACTAACATGTTATGTGGAAGGTAATGTGTTTATATATAATGGTTATATATGGTATAAATTAAAAAAATTATGGTATTAATGATACAATTATCTTTCAATAAATATAATATATCATTCTTTATTTCGTTTTCACACAATGAAAAGTGATAACATTTTTCGTGGATGTGTAGACTTCCACTTCTTTAAGTGATGTGATTACTTTTACATCACAATAATTTTACATATATGTTTATATAATATGGTATTTACTATAGAATTATTTTTATTTAAATACAATGTTTACATACTATCATTCCAAAAGGTTCTTTAAAAAATGGGAACGTTGCTCATGTGGTTGTATGACCTACCATCACCATGATTGTAATGTTTGTTAATTTCTCAAAACCAAATTTCATGAATAGTTTCAAAAGTATAATTTATGTATAATTAGGATTTATATTTAATGATTATTATTATAGATATGTTTATAAAAATTCAACCTTTCCATATACAATCAACCTTAGTCATTTTGACAAATGAACTAAATGAGGTCAAAATACTCTATGTAAACTTCATTGATTAAGTAGTTGTATACCACATTGATATAATTTAAATAAAATTAATAATAACTATGAAAAAGGTTCATAGTAATTTAAATAATTATCATATGTTAATTAATAATGATGATTTATAAAAACAGAAGAATCTGAACTCAAGGTAAGGTATTTCCCCACAGTCTCCATTCATTGAGGAATATTTTGATGTCATACACCATCATTATTTTATCATGTGTCTATACATACACATTGAAAATCAGATATTAAATTTATTTATTCTCATGTTATTTAATTTTTCTTTAAATTCTTATAATTTATTGCGTTTATGATTAAAATTATTCTATGTGGTATATAAGGATTTGAATGTTTATAGATTTTATCAATTCCTCCATGTCAGTATTCTTAATATCATATTACATATTTATTTATATAGTCATAAATTTATTATAAAGGATATGTTATGTCTACTTTGATATTTATATTCTTATATAATCCATTATTTTCTTAAAATAAAATGAATCCCCTTTGTTTCTTTTTATGGGTATTTTCTTATTAAATATTTGATTTCAAAATGGAATGATTATTTCAATGACCTGAAATGTTTTATTATGAGTGAAATAGTAATCTTGTGAGAGATTTGTTGAAACATTTAAGATATTAAATTTTATTTTTATATAATGATACTTGGAAATTTTAAGAGTGGTTACATGATAAACTAATGATTTAAGGTTCTGTGATAAAACAATGTTAGGTGGTTTTATGATAACACAATTGATGGGTGTGTCTATGATAACCCTCAAATGCCTTGGGTAAATAATTCAATCATATGGTTATTCTAATTATAAGAGTCATAGGTATGGAAGTCGACTGCATGATTAATCTATTTATATGATTGATAATTATAATTATGTCCCAAGATACCATTTCGTTTCTTCTATGATTTCTATGTGTTTTATAGTAATATTGTGATTACAAAATGGGAAATAAGTGGGAGATTCGTCAATGGAAAGTATTTAATACTTTTTAAGGGTAAAAATTATTATTTTATAATATTGTTTTCATATATTTTCCTGTTTTTAATTCCATAATGGTTTTACTTATTTTTTTAACAATTAATGTTATTTTTAAGACCATAAAATTTTTTTAAATATTTTTCTCGCGACTTAATGATGGTTAAGGGAGAAGAAATTCCTTTAAAGTTGATGAGATTATCCATGAAATGAAATCAAAATTATTTTTGAATGTATTATATTATGGAAAAAATGGATGCCAATTGAAATTGTGCACATTGTATGTATGGTGTTTTAATGTTTTAGTTATCATCAAATTATCTAATATGCTATACCTAAAAAGATACTAATATAGAATAATGTAAATTATTGAAAAAACACAATATTTTTTAATATTTAAAGTCATGGTCCTCATACATGAACATTTTCATTATTCAATAGATTTGAAAATAAATAAAGTGTATTATATTATAATTTTATATAATAATAAATATTCAATATATGTTATATTTATTCGTAACCTATATTTTTATGAACAAAAATTTTAGTAAGTAATGAAAACTTAATTCTATCACTTCATGGAGGTGATACACTACACATACGCACGAGCGACCTTGTTAATTTAAAATGGAAACAAAATACAGGATCTAAGTAGTATAGTATATTTATAAAGTCATAATAAAGTCATAATCATATTATATATTCATTAATTGAATATTTATGACTATAAATATGAGGCGGTGGTGTAAAAATAACATGTAACATTGTGGAGGTTCTAGTCCACAGGTACGCACATGTGATGTTTTGGTCTCATATAGGATTAAATAGAAAAATAAAATTCTGTTTACATAAATATGATAATATGTTAGTACAAATATGAAATAATTTTTATTGTTTTATAGTTATTACAATCTATTTGATCAAGGTGTAAGAAGAAACAAATTTGAAATCAGTTGATTATGACTTATAACATCTCCTTGGATATCCCTCGTGGGTGGACACATTAAGCCTTATATGATTGATTTTTTAGAATAATAGGACCTCTAGAATTTGGGGATAGAGGACGGGGAGTTATTTATTTTGGGATTATATGTGCTATAATACTAAAAAGGAATGATGATGTGAGTATAGTTGGTTCCTTTTATAAGTGAGGGGAGTGACACACTTGTAATGTTTCAAAACATATAAATATTGTAAATTCATAGTCATTGGTAAGTGGATCCAAAACTATCCTATTATAAATATAATTTCATAAAGTTAAATACCCTTCACTAAATAATAATTAATATAATATTTTTTTAATTATCACATAATTTTATCATTAATTAACTCAATTTACTATTTATAGTTGTGACACATTTTTTCCATATTTATTATTCATAATGACCAAAATTAAGATTTAAATCATTAATAAATTTAGAAGTCATGATTCCAAATATGTAGTCTATTTTTTACGGTTAAATATTTAGAACTAGTAGCAATTACAATTAATATAATTACGCTAAATATAATGATATTTTTTAGAAAAATATGTTTTTGAGAATAAAAATGAACTAATACAAAAAACAATAATAATGTTGGTTCATAAAAAATTATTTATATTATTTATAATTAAATGTATCTTATGTTTAATTAAAATAATTTCTAAAATATAATGTTATATTAAAATTACTTGACTTAAATAAATGAAATGATTGCTTTGAAAAATCATCATTCTTCACAATTAACTCAAAAATATACCATTTTTTAAAAATCCAAAAAAAATCCTTGAAAAAAATAAAACCTGCATACACAATTTATATCAATATTTTAACATAATCATTATAAAATTTATAAAAATATATTATTATATTTGTGAAAATAATGAAATAAAATCAATTTTAAATGAAATATTTTTTTTAAAGCGTAAAATTATTTTCTTATCATTAAATTCCAAATAGCAATAATTAAATGAATGTTAATTGATTAAACTGGATATATAATATAAAAATTTTGTTAAAATAATTTATCAATAGTCATTAATCAAAGATATTAATATAGAAAAACATTTTTCGACAAAAAATTGTTCTCTAAAAAATATATCTTTTAAATTAAAAATGTTTCATCGTCTTTTCTAGAAAAATGATAATAAATGTAAGACCAATTATTCATTTTATTAACTAAAAAAATTAATATATTGAAAAAATATATTAATTCCCATTTATACATACCAAACCAATTGCTTGGTTATAAGGCCCCAGCCTTAAACCTTACTCAATCTTGAGTTATTACAAGATTACACATTGAGGATCTTTTCAGGTTTAGAGTTTTAGAGAATTAGATCATAACTATTACATCTCAAAAGATTACAAAGTATAAACTTCTACTAAGTTTCCATAAAATAAAAACACCTGAGAAGAAACATGTCTAGTTCCATGTTTTAGATAGCATGACATTCCCTTGATCCCATCCTTGGCCCAATTACACATTAAGTCCTATGAAAAAAACAATTCAAAAAAATTTGGGGTGAGCATAAAAAGCTCAGTAAGGGATACACAAAGAATGAAAACTGTTAGTTCTTAAAACAACAAGTAAACCATGTATACCTTATCAAAGTAATACCTTCACCTTTATGAATTATTAAAAACTCTTCAATGAATAAAATATCATTACTTACCCTTTTGGGATCAAAAGATTATCATAAAACCCATATAAAGAACACATAACATATAAAGGTAACTTGGGACATAAACATACTTAAGTCGAATAACCATACGGTCGAATTCCACACATATCACTTAATGGAATAGCCATACGGCCAACATCCATACATACTTAATAGAATAGCCATACGGCCGACTTCCATACCCAATGCATTGAAGGTTACAACGTAACCACCCATCCTGGTATTCACGGCACCACCCGTCATATGGTTTATCATGTAACCACCCATAAAATGTCCAAGTACCATTATAAAATTATAACACATAAAACCAATATAAAGGAATGATAACTTTTCCACATTTCAGTCACAATATATCATTTAAATATATTGAAAAAATAGAATCCTTTATCAAAACCATTTTCAATAACAAAATACATAAAAGATTATATGGTATTTATTTTAGTTTAAAAAACATTACGGCTTGTTGAGGAAGCCAAAGATCAAATAATACTCGCGGCGGCGGAAAAAGGTCATTGTCACCGCGTACGTTAAAAGAAACATTCCTTTGTGTCATTTTGTAAAACGCTTTGTAGAAAAAGATTCCTTTTGTATAAAAGTAAAATTCAAAGGGGTTTATACACCGTATAAAAGAAAGTTGTGTATAAAACGAAATATGACTCAATGAAAGGAGATTGAGACGAAGTCCCTTACAAAGACGGTATCCTTGGTTTAAGGATAAATCAATTACATAATTATGTGTGAGAAACGAATACACCAAATATGAGTGGATATTAAGTGTAAAACAATCAGATTTTATTCACACATATTCATAGAATGACATATTCAGGGAGTATAAGTTTATCCCAAAGAATCAAATTTGGGTTAAGAAGTTCCCTTGCAAAAAATTGACAGCCTAATGGCGTCACTAAAAAATTTTGAAAATGAGTTGATGAGAGATAAAAAGGGTATCTCATCACATGGAAATAAAATTTAAATCAATAAGGATATAGAAGAACATATCCCAACATAATAGTATGTGAATTAAAAGACATAACAAAAGAAGTCTTTTAAAAAGAGGAGGGTGAAAGGTTCCCTTACCGACATGGGGATCTTTCGAAACATACACCCCGTGAAAGAAGGACAATACAACATTGATGTAGATACTCATAAATGAAATTATATTACACAATGAGTAAAATAATGGGCAGTAAAAACACCACTTAAAGGAAATTGTGGAAAATGTAGCATAAATCCCATGGGAATAAAAGTGAGATGACAAATCCCTTACAAAAACTCGGCAGCCTAACGACGCCACTTAAAACTTACAAAAATGGATTGATTAAATAAAATAGGTTCTCTCATAATATTAACATAATTTTTACAGAAATAGGAATATAAAATAACATCCCCCAACATAACAAAGAGAAGCTTAAAGAAGTTACATAAAGGAGAGTACTTAAAAAAAAGAGAGGTTAGATCTCTTACGAAAATTCTGCAGCCTAACGGCACCACTCAAAACTTCTAAAATGGATTTATGAGAGAGAATAGGGTCTCTCATCATATGAACATAAAAATTACAGTACGATTAATATAAAATAACATCCAAATAACCAGAAAGAGTATTTTTAAAAGGAATGACATAAAAGAGTGTACTTAAAAAGAAAGAGAGGAGTATGATCCCTTACCTCAGGTCCGACTTGACTCGATCATTTTTTAACGTCCTGAATAATAAACTTGAGTTAATTTAAACTTTATTAAGAACCTTTTTCAAGTTAATTATTCCTTTTATATCAATTATTGACATGTTATAAACATTATGTAATCATTTAAGTTAATAATGTTTGTTTTGTCGATATTTGGTTCTTAAGTCAAAAGTGGGCTTCTTACAATTACATGTTGTTCGTGTGGTCAAAGGTTCATTATATCCAGAATGAAATTCCTGATTTGGATATCATTTATAACATATATATCCAGCATATAAATGTATTTATAATATTACATAATCATTTAGGGGTAAGAAATGAAATGCACCGTTCATGGAGACGGTAAGCTGTACGTATGCATGAACCCTACTTTCATTTCTTTGTCATATTAATGGAATTAAAACTAAATGAGAGGTATGTATATTTTAATTCCATAATTATATTCATCATTTATATGTATCATTCATCATATATAATAACTTTAAATCCATCCTTTATACGTCCCACATATGGCATTAACAAATCAAATCACTTTGAGGGGGCGGTAGTCCGCAATTCCTAAAATGAAATTATCGTGTTTACCCACAATGGAAACCATAAAGTTATACCACAAATGAAAAATACAGAAGCATAAGGAAAACATAAACATAATACATATCATATATAAATATATTTACATCTTAATTTCCACATTTGAAGGTGTTATATGAGTGTTGAACAATCATCGTTTCGTGAGGCAGAAATTCGCCATCCACAGAAACAGTATGTTATTTAACCATTAGATGAAGGTGTGTGTAATTGTAGATCTAATACTTATTATAAAAACATCCTATTATATTTATGATACTGGATTTGTTACAAAAGAAATGAATAAAAAGTGTTTAGGGGGTTGGAGAAGAAAAATAAAACAAAAGAGCACAAGTGAAGACGTTACCTTAAAATCGGGTAACTCCCCTTGGTTTGAACCAAAAAGGTTTCTTGAAGAGCTTCCTGCCTAAGTCAAGGCTTCTAGGATGAGTAGAGGGATGTGGAGAGACAAAATGATTAGAGCTTGGCTGAACCAATGGCTTGAGAGGTGTGGGTAATGTGGTAGAGGTGGGGGCCTTTTATAAGAGGAGAGGAGGGGCAATCTTGCTAAAGTATAAAATGTTACTTTATTTTAAAATGGTTTTCGGATTTTAAAAGGTCCCACATTGATATAATTCTCGGATAAGGTGATAAGGGTTTTAAATCCACCCATCCAATAGGTTTTGGACTTGTTTAGGTCTTATAATTTACATTATCTTTCCATTTTATTTAAATCCTTTATTAATGAGGTAATCACTGCATCATCATAATGTCATAAATAATTTAATTTATTTAATGTCTAAAAATTATAAATAAAATACTATGATGTATGAAATCTTTTTAGCTTTCCAATGACTATTTATAGTAAAAATTCTGACTTGTATAACAACATGTAAAAATTTCGTTAGTAAAACAACTCATGTTTGTGACATTTTTATTTTAACTTTCAATAAAAGGCATAAATGTCATTATCATACCCAGGTGGAACCACGGGGTACCAAAAATCAACCCATGTGTTGTCATGGAAGGACATAACTCATCAAATAGGGTTAATACAGGTTTCAATATATTTTCATTTTATTATAATATCATTTTTACCTTAAATCACACTAATTACCTTTAATTGTGATTAATAAAACTTAAAAGTTACTTTTCATCAAAAATTATTTTCATCCCTTTGAACCACATTTTACCTAACAGTTAAAATCATTTAAATTGGATTTTTGAAATTCAAATCACAGAAGTGGTAAAGTCCCATTTAAATGAAAATTTAAATTTTTAACCACCACTGTGTGGTTTCACTATTCATCAAAAATTGAAGCTTTTCAGAAAAACACCAAACATTCACCCTAAGATATATTTGATATTCCGAATTCAAAGTGATGTATATTTTTTCCAAATTCATAACATAGAATTTTCATTAATTAATTTTATAATTAATTCCTGCAGTCAGAGCAAATAGAGTGTTTTTATGAAACAATAATTATCAAAAGATTGACACTAGTTTAAGTCCAATTTCAAAGTGAAATTAATTCCAATAACCACTATTGGATTAAATGGTAAAAATATACTCTAATTTTACTTAAAGAATAATCCAAAAGATAATCTAATCATATAAATAAATTAGATTAAAAAGAGGTTTTGAATTAAAATACAACAGTTTTCACTATTCATTAAAAATGAACTTTATTAGAAAGATACCAAAAATTTAAACAAAGTAAATTTTGATGTCCCGATTCTAAATAATAATTTTATTTTGTCAAATATAACACATAAAATTGTAAAAAAGTGGATTTAAAAGAGGTTCGCCTTTAAAAGGCGATTAATCGACCTTTTAAAGAATATTAGAATGTCTACGCTTAACATTGGATTCATTTGCATTTTTAATCCTATAACATTTATTTTAAAGAGTAAAAATATTTGAAAAACATATATAATCATTTTTTAGGTATTTTGTTTCATTCCCACCATTACAACAGCTAGGCGTTAACTACTATTTAAAATAATATTATTTTATTTTTAGAGTGCAATGTAAGATTCCCAAGAAACTCATTGTTGCGTATTGGGTACGCCATTGATCATAGCATCCCCTTTAAAGTATTATTAATATTTTATTCAAAAATATGTATAAATATAAAAATATCATATTCTTTATTTACCTGGGGTGTTACATTGGTAATAAAGCTCATATTTAATAATAATATTTTTATACCAAATCATAGATTATCTAAGAATAGTAGTGTAGATACAACATGATATAAAATATTTTCATTTAATAAAAATAATTAAAAAATATTATGGTGTTATAACTCCCCTAAAAATGAAAAAGGGGAACATAAATTTTAAAGGGAATCTTTCACCCGCATGATTTCAATGTGGAAATTTTGGGAACTTCGTAATAGAGTGTCTTCAAAACCAACAACAACATATTGAGTATTATGAAATTCCCTCTAAAAATTCATATGAAAATGTGGAATGTAAGAGATACATGTAATACTCTGAAATTCAATGTAATTTTTTTTAAATTAAATGGGATTATTTAGAGACATGGCTCTAAGACATCATGTAATTTTGAGGCTTGGAGTGCTGGGAATAATCTATCAAAAAATGTAAAATTTTAAAAATTATGAATGATTATTTTCCTTAAAAATGATTAATAAATCATAAACAGGTGCCCTAATTAGAAATATGAGGGCATCGTTGTGTTCAGAGTAGTGGGTTAACCCTATGCGCGTCTTTAGATTAGTCGGTGTGAGTCTCTAGTGAGAAAACCTGAAAATAGAATAATGGTCAATAATATAATTAAATAAAATTATTTTTATCTTTCAAATACTTATAACTCATTAATGGGGACTATGATTGAAAGTATGATAACACCATTGACCTCATGATGGTGTGATTTCCTTAGGTAAAGCCTAACATTGGCAGGCGCGAGCTAATGGTGGAAAGTAGTTTTTGGCTATAAATAAAATAAATAAATAAAGATTAATTTATTTTAATTCATTATAACTCATAAATAGTAACTCGTCTTGGAAACCAAGAATACTTTTGAGCTCATGAGGGTGTTCTACCCTTATGCGGAGCCCAAAATTGGTTGGTGCAAATGAGATGTGAATGTAATATTTTGGAACATAACTGAAAATAAAATAATTATAATAAAACTTATTTTATCTTCTAATCCTCAAATCTCACAAATGGTAACTTATATTAAAAATTAGTTAAAAAAATTTTATTTTATAATGATATTTTATATATAAGTGGGGCTTAACATCAGTCGGCACGGGTTGAAGGAAAATTTTAGTTTTTTAATTTTCAGAAGAAAAATAAAATAACACAAAAAGTTATTTTATTATATTTTCATCTTAGTTACACAGTGATCAGTCTGCATTGCAATGCAGTGAAGTGGTGACACTGAATATAATTAATGAAACTCATTAATGAATCAGAGTGGCAACGTTGAAAAGTGAGCATGTTTTCCATTCATAATTAAAAAATGAATTTATGGTTGACAATAACCCAAGAATTCCTCTGATAAATGATGAAGGAAACCTCTCTGATGATAAACATAGGCAAATCATACAATGGATAAAACAACCTTGGAGTGATGGTTTGGGACAGAAGATCGATGAATGATTAAGAAAAACCATCCTCGAAGATCTCCTTTTCCAAGTAAGGGTTTAATGCTTTTTTGTGTGAATTTATTTTCCCCATTATTTCTTTTAAACAACGAACGCATCTTTACTCATGAACAAGTTAACCCGAGGATGAATCATTCATATGGGATGGTTAATGATGAGGGATAGAAAGAGGATGTCTATCTTATTGATTATTCCACCCTTTTTGGTTCTTCGTTGTCTTGCTAACAAGAACGTATTAAGCCCAATATGAACAATTATCCATATAAATTCTTTGGGTGTTATTATTTGGAAATCATTCCCCTCTAATCATCTTGTGTTCTGGAGATTCTTTGTGGTGTAATGAATTTTATGGTGATAGTACCCCGGTGTAGATGGGACCATAGCGGCACATCAGCCCGTGATAGGAGACTATGGGAGATGACAGCATTGGGTGGGAAGTGTCATGGCCAGGTGTGATGTGACATTGTAATGGGAAATGGGACAAGGTTGCAACACCCCACCATGGTGGTGGAACATGGATTCCAAACCCATTCCATAGCAGAAGGCAGAAGGTGACACAAACATATCACATTGTGAAGGTGAAAGGGGATACCGACACTATGGTTGCCAGCTGGCGGTAGGCAGATGAGGCAGCCCGACAACCTCATATTAACCCCTCGGTGCAAGACATCGTCCTATCGAGTTGCGGCGGTGTAGGGGGTTATTCCAATAGGGCACTACATCATCTAGTCAACTTGCGGTTTTACAGCGTGGCTAAGCTGGGCACAGGGTCACGCTAGACCTTGTGTGGAAGGGATTAGCCAGCAATGATTGTTCATGTGGCTAATGAACCAGAAACCATAGGCATCTGGGCAGGACCAAACTGGACCACCATTTTGGTCAGGCCATATGACTCGAACCGGGCCACTGGGCAGCCCGAACATGAAGAATAATTGACTGCCAGAGCAGGCTGGGTAGGATGGGAATCAGGTCACTGGATGACCCAGAGGGCTGGACCCATGGCTGAATCGGGTCAGGTCCAACAAGGCCCAATGGGATTGTCCACTAGATAAGCCCAGAATGGGTCGGGACGACTTGGCTGGATCGGGTCGGGTCTTGCTGGACCCCCGGGGCTAGTTGGTCAGGTCGGCCTGACTAAATCTGACCGGGCCCATAAACAACTGGCCCATGTTTACTAAAATGGTAATATCATTCAGACCAACGATCCAACTAACATTCTGCCTATGGCCTTGGGATCCTTGCGATGAGACGTTCCTTTGGGTATACTCTAAGTTATACTTTGAGGTAGTTGAGATGAAATTTATTACTTTAGGAGTAGATTATTCAAGAATCAAACGTTATATGAGCAAGAATCTTTCAATTGTTTGTGATAGGAAAGATATGATGAGTGGAACTCGTTGGTCTACTTGCTGACCAGACCATGGTGGTCCAACTGATATCAGTAGTCCAACAGACGAGCAGACCTCAGTGGTCCAGCAGACGAGTGTACCTCAGTGGTCAAGTAAAGAGGTGGGCCTTAGTGGTCTAGAATACAAGCAGACCTCAGTTGTCCAGTAGACGAGCTAACCTTAGCGGTCTAGTATACGTGTGAAACTCAGTGGTACAAGTGTCAAGTGGACCTTAGTGGTCCAATAAATGAGCGAACATCAGTAGTCTAGCAAACGAGTGGACCATAGTGGTCTAGCAGATGAGTAGACCTCAGTAGTCCAATGGTAGAGCGGACCTCAGTGGTCTAGTAACTGAAAGGAATACTCTGTTTCAGTAGATGATCAAACCATAGTGTCTCATCATGGATAAGTCCCTCAGTAGTACAAGACAATTTATATTTATGATTGAAAAAATAATTTCTATACATTTAGTTCTAACTCGCGTGAGCTATCTTTTCCTTTTTTTCTTTTTCTGTGATCCTTCTGTGTGATATTTCTATGTGTTATTACATTGATTTCTTTCCTTGGTGGTTTGAGGTCCCTACGGATTATTTTTTTACTTACCCCTACATAGGCTTCGCCTACACATGTCGTGTCTCGTGAAGGTGATCGACACATCGATAGAGACCATGGTGGTCTTGTAGATGGTGGTTCCAAGTGACACAGGAAGGATGGTACATATTTCTACAGCTACAGACAGCTACCCTCCACTTACCCTTCATGTTGGGTTTTAGAAGACAGTATGTGGAAGATGTACATTCCATTATGGTTTTGGGAATGTATTTTGGCCCGCTTTTACTTTTCATTTCATAATGTACTTATAGTAGTTTTCTCAGTGGCTGTTATGGTTTAATTAATGTTTTTCTTTTCTATGCTTGTGTTGTGTGCATATGTATAGGTTTAAAATCAATTCCTTCCAATTTTTGATCTTTTTTTTCAGTGCTAGTCTCCTGAACCTGGCCTATGGAAGGTGGGCTTGAGGTAGTCATGGCACGGGACCTGGGTGATGGTTCATGACAAAGTGGTATTAGAGGAGGTCATTTATACCATAATAACTATGAATATGTAAACAAAATATATGGGGGTAACAATGTAAACTGTTTCGGGTTCAGATTTCCAGCTAGGGAGTCTAGTGTTGGTTCGGTAGCCGACGTATCCACACACTAGGACCCTAAATTCTTATTTTTGAATTGGTACATGAAAACACTAGTTACTAGAAATAATGATGGTACATGAATCGTATATGAATATTTTGAGTCTTTCGGGTCCTTCTTGAGTCATCTCACCACGTATACTCTTTTTGTCATTGTTCTTCTTATTTTGATTCAAGATGCTTCCACGTAGAATTCCAGCCAGGATTCCACCGTGCGATCACGAAGATGATCTATGGGGTGACGAAATGGGTACAGGGGTTTGTACTAGAGACATAACCTTCATGTGGTGTAAAACCTATACCACCACCTATGGAGTAGTACACGGTACGTGTAGTACCAGTGGATTACATGTGTGGGCTATATGACAACCCTACTTTTATTACAAACGTAAACCTGATTTATTACATAAAACTTTACTTGATACAACAAAGAAGATTGAGAGGTTTAGTTTCTTTTGGGCTTAGTATCATTACATAAAAACTTAAAACATGAAATACAACATCTTTGTTGAAAACTTCCTTTACATGACCACTACATTCCCTCGTACTTAGTATTGCATGGGATAACCTGATGACATGCATAATAAAAGGGTGAGCTATAAAGCCCAATAAGGGAGTACACAAGGAATAAAATGAGGAGTACAATACATGTTAGACAATAGGTATATCAATAGATCATAATAGAAACATCAACATAAAGGCATGATAAAGCATGATAATCATATCATGGAAATGTGGCAACAACACTTAACATGGAATTAACATGGGCCAAGGCTCATTGCACATGGAGCATGAGTAAATACTCATTGCACATAAAGCACGAGTAAACCCTCGTTTCACATTAATTAGCATGAGTCAGCACTCATTGCACAAGATGTATCATGATACTATACTTTACCCAATTCATTGGAGCGTTATAAGGGCACACCCTTCTTAAACATTTCATTTCATGCATAAGTGTGCCACATGGATCATAAAACATTGATTCCTAAAACATAATCATTTATTCCATGATAAAGGAATGAGTAATTCATACATGAAACTATTTAATCAATAAGTAAATTTTCATAAAATTTAATATCCTTGATGGAGAAATGGGCATGGTATACACTACATAGTGACATTGTCTTAGAAAATCGGTGCAATTTCGGCAGTGTAACGGCGTGACATAAAAATTCATAAAAATGATTTATGAGAGAGAAAGGGGTTCCTCATCATATTTACATGTAATGGACAGTAAGTAGGTCATATAGATACATGTACCAACAATTGTAAGGGAATTTAGATTCATGATACAAAAGTATTGCTTGAATGTAAATGAGGAGAGAGAAGTTCCTTTCGGAATTTCAACATAGTAACGGGTGTACATGGGAGGAATATAATGAGAGAGAAAGGGGTATCACATCATTCAAACAATAAGATGGAAGTATGGGGGATGTGAGAAACCATACCCCAAAATTCATAATTGAAATTAAAAGGGCAATACAATTTAAAGAAAATTGACAAAAATGAGAAAGGAAGAAAAACCCTTACTTGGAAGTGTGATTCCAAAGGCTAGAGAGAGGCTTGTGAGAGGATTATTGGGAGCTTGGGGAACCTTGGGAGGATTCTAGAAGGAGTAGGGCAGAGGTTGGACGAACTCCAAGGGATTTGAGTGAGGAGGAAGTGGGAGCTTGGGTGGGTTTATATAGGAAAGGTGGGGGAATTCTTTATTATTTAGGTTTGGTTCCCCTTACATTAAATTAACCCAAACCACAAACCATCCCATGGTTTTTGCCCATGGTTTTTGGAAACGGGAAGAGGAAAATAATAATTTATACGGACAAGGTCCGAACTTCTTGAAATATTATGGTTGCTTATGTGGAGTTCAGTCACAGTCCCATGGAAATTAATTTAAAAATGTAAGTTGTTAAATAAGTCTTGAGGGGTCCATTAATGCTTTTCAAAGTTAGTTAAAAAAACACAAAATCACATTATTTTAATGGTAAAACATATATTGGCATAAAATAAAGATTATATTATTTTATTACATCATTATTGGGTCATTATGATGTCATAAAACACATTATATATTTAAACGGTATTTAATTTTTACACAAAAATTTGACTGTCTCAGAAAATTATGAAAAATAAACCGTTGGATAATTTTGATGTCCAAATTCCATAAATAACATTTATTTTATCTAAATAATTTTCTAAATATGTGAATTTTCACTTTTAAAATAAAAACTGACATTTATCGAAAATTCACGGGTTTTGACAGAAATGGCTTTCTAACCTTAATAAAAATTTTAATTGCATTCATAAAATTATAAAATCATTTATATTTAATAAAATTTAATTTAATAATAATAATATTATTTTCATAAAATTTTATTTAATTCAAAAACCCCTTAATTTAATAAAAAAGTTTCATTAATTAAATAATAACTAAAAACACCATTTGTACTTTAAACACTATTTAAAATGTATCAAAAATGACTAGAAATTATATTCATCATAATATACCAAAAAAAATAATTTACATGAACATAATACTACTTATTTATTACATAACCCCTTAAAACAGCCGCATAAGACCTAAGGGTAAGGTGTGCGATGGTGACAGACTCTTGGGGTGGCTCAGATAACATCGCTCGTGTGGTAATTTCAATCGACTTCCACTTTTCCCGTAGATGGTCACGTTCAAGCTTAAAATGATGAAGCTCAGCTTGGGCTTGGTCAAGAGAAAAGCCCAAAGATGCCACCTCGTTTCCATGCTCTGAAAAATGGGCTTCGTATGGAGCAATTCTACTGGACGAGGCCATCGCTTCTTTTGTCTGAGTAAATAGGATTTGTTAAAGTCCTATAGTTATACTAATCATGAGATCACTGTTCAACGGTTATATTAGAAACGGTCAAAATTCTTAACATAAAACCAAAGAAGTTGACATTTTATATAAACAAAAAGTGACATTTAATTAGATCAAGAGGGATTTCCGTTAATGAAACTTTGGGTCGTTAAAATATTCCCCCCTTTAGAAATTTCGCCCCCAAAATTTTCATTTTCCCACACTAAAACAAATGTTGGTAACTCAGCTTCATCATATCCTCCAATTCCCAAGTCACTTCTTCAAACATGTGGTTTCTCCACAACCCCTTGATGAGGGGAATTGTCTTATTTCGTAGAACTTTTTCTCTACAATATTTGATCTTCACTGGTTGCTCCTCATAAGAAAGATCATCTTCCAATTGTACCACCTCAGAAGAGAGTACATGTGAAGGGTCTGGTATGTACTTCTTTAAGAGGGATACATGAAAGACATCATGTAATTTGTCCATGGAAGGTGGAAGTGCTAGTCGATAGGCCACAACCCCAACATGATCAATAATCTCAAAGGGGCCGATGTACCTTGGATTTAACTTCCCTTTCCTTCCAAACCTCATGACCTTCTTCCACAGAGATATGCGTGGAAACACCATGTCTCCAACTTTAAACTCAATGCCTCGTTGACAATTATCTGCATAACTCTTCTGTCGACTCTGGGCTTCCTTGATAAGATTCTGAATGGTTTTCACCTTCTCCACCATTTCTTCGACCATTTCTGGTCCAAGCAGCTTAAGTTCACCGACCTCATCCCAACATACGGATGTTCTGCACATTTTCCCATACAGGGCTTCATATGGTGCCATTTGGATGCTCGATTGGAAACTGTTATTATAAGAGAACTCAACCAGAGGAATAGGTTGATCCCATCCTACTTTAAATTCCATTGAGAATGCTCTCAACATATCCTCAAGTGTTTGGATAGTCCTCTCGGATTGGCCATCGGTTTGAGGATGATAGGCCGTACTGAAGTTCAGTTCAGTATTCAGAGCATGTTGAAGACTCTTCAGAAACATAGAGGTGAATCTTGGATCTCAGCCAGACACAATAGATAGTGGTACTCCATGCAACCTTACCACTTCCCTAATATATATCTGTGCTAGTTGATCCAAAGAGAAATACTACCGAATAGCAATGAAATGTGCAGTCTTTGTAAGACAATCCACAACAACCCATATTGCATTGTTGCCTTTGGATGTCCTTGGGAGTCCAGTGACGAAGCCCATGGTGATGTTTTCCCATTTCCATTCTGGTATAGGCAATGGTTGCATCATCTCCTTTGACTTCTGCCTCTCTGCCTTCACATGCTGACACACCAGGCACTTTGATGTATATTCAGCAATCTTCTTCTTCTTATTATCCCGTAAAAAGTTTTCTTGGAGATCTCGATACATCTTTGTGCTCCCTGGGTGAATATAAAAATTTGAACTATGTACATCATCCAAAAGTTCCTTCTTCAGCTCCAGACGTGATGGAACACATAGTCTTTTCCCAAACCGCACAATTCCTTCTTCATTAACATTAAACTCTGAGGATTTCCCTTTTTTGATAGCTTCCACTTTTTCCTAAATTACCACATTATCCTTTTGATCATCCATTAACCTTTCCAAAATAGTTGGTTGAGCAATCATTTGTGAAACGATTGATGGTGTTACCTTCTTTATGATTCCCACATCCATATTCATCAAGTCTACGAAGATTGGATCCTTCTCAATTCTCATCATTGATAGAATTGTTGGGTCCTTTCTACTTAGGGCATCTTCCAACTTGTTATCTTTCCCAGGGTGGTAATGTATTGAATAGTCATAATCCTTGATGAGCTTTATCCATCTTCTCTGGCGCATATTAAGCTCTTTCTGTGTGAATATATATTTCAGACTCTTGTGGTCAGTATATATCTCATATTTATCTCCATAGAGATAATGCCGCCATATTTTCAAGGCAAAGATCACCGATGCCAACTCCAGATCATGTGTTGGATAGTTTCGCTCATGGATTTTCAACTACCTTAAGGCATAGGATATAACATTATCATTCTGCATCAGCACACAGCCTAAGCCCTTCTTTGAAGCATCCCTGAATTCCACAAAAAGTTCCCCACTTGTGGGTAGAGTGAGCACGGGAGCAGTGATAAGCCTCCTTTTCAACTCCTTGAAGCATCCTTCTCATACATCACTCCAAGAAAACTATACTCCCTTTTGAGTTAGCTTGGTAAGAGGGTCGGACAATCGTGAGAAATTTCTCACAAATTGTTAATAATATCTAGCTAACCCAAAGAAGATACGGATATCTGTTACTGATGTTGGCCTTGGCCATCCCTCAGTTGCATATGTTTTAGAGGGGTCCATAGATAACCCATTACTTGTAATGATATGGCCCAAGAATGAGACCTCCTCCAACCAGAACTCACACTTTCCGTACTTTTCATAGAGCTTATCCTTGCGAAATGTCTCTAGTACAGTTCTTAAATTCTCCTCATGATCCTCCTTGGTTTTTGAGTATATTTGAATATCATTTATAAATACTAACACAACTTCGTCTAGGTAATCTCTAGAGACTCTATTCATCAAGTCCATGAAGATTTATGGACCATTGGTGAGTCCGAAAGGCATTACTATGAATTCATAGTGCCCGTATCTTGTACGAAAAGCAGTCTTGGGGACATCTTACTTCTTCACCCTTACTTGAAAATATCCCGACCGAAAATCCACCTTAGAGAAGTATTGTACTCCACAAAGCTAATCAAACAATTCATTGATTCTTGGGATATGATACTTGTTCTTTATCGTGATTTTTTTAGGTTCACGATAATCGATGCAAAGACGCATTGACCCATCCTTCTTCTTGACGAAGAGGACTGGTGCACCCCATGGTGAAGCACTTGGGAGTATAAACCCTTTATCTAGATTCTCCTGTAGTTGTTTCTTCAGCTCTTCAAGCTCAACAACATCCATTCTATATGGATTCTTGGATATTGGTAGTTCCCCAGGTATAAGTTCAATTGAGAACTCTACATCTCTTCTAGGAGGAAGACCAGGCAGTTCCTCGGGAAACACTTCTGTGAATTCCCTCACAATAGGCATTTCATCAAGGAGGGTTTCTTCTTTGGACTCAATCATCTGATCTAGATATACGTGCTCATAGGGCAATAATATCCATGCTTGAGATGATGGAGCTAAAGGAGATTCATCTTCCTCCTCACACTTGTTAAGAATCGGGGGTCGATTCTCTATATGGAGTGTGATTTCCCTCTCCCGACAATTTATGTTGGCTCTATATAAGTAAAGCCAATCCATGCCAATAATTGCATCAAATTACACCAGAGGGAGTATGACGAGGTTCACTGGGAAATTCAATCCACAGATTATAAAAGGGTAGGACTTATATTCATGGTATGTAATGATTGCCCTATTTTCCGTACTCACCGACATCTTTACTTCCATGATTCGTGGTGGTGTTGGGATTGTTCTAATAAACATTAGAGATATAAAAGAATGCGTAGAGCCTGAATCAAAAAGTACATTCAATATTCTTGAATGAATAACTAGCGTACCTATCACCACTTCGTTTTCGGAGTTCACTTCGGAAAAAGTGATGGAAAAATCTATTCCTTGCTGTCTTGGAGTTTGTTGGTAGCCTCCTAAAACCCTTGGATTAGGGCACTGATTTTAAAAATGACCCAGTTATTTAAATTTGTATCATTGAAAAATGTGTTGAGGTTCGAACGGAGCATTCCTCTCCTCTGTCGTAGCCGCGGGTCCTTCTTGCCGACAGTTAACAGCTAGGTGCGCTTCTCTTCCACACCTGAAGCATTTTATTGTCCCCTTAAGGCAATTTCCAGGGTGCTTCTTTCTGTACTATTGGAAAGTTCGGTGCAAGATATTCTTAGCATCGTTGGATTTATCCATCAAACCACCAGCATTGAAGTCCACCTTACGCTTATTGTCCCCATGATACCCCTGTGATTCCCCGATCTCTATTTCGGCCTTGAGGGGACATCAGACAATTTCCTCATAACTGTCAAAGTCACAGATCACTAATGCTTTCTGCAAGCTAGGCTTCAGCCCACCAAAGAAGCGGTCAACCTTGAATTCGGGGGTAACGACAAAGCCGGAAGCATATCATGCAAGCCTCGTAAAGTTTTCCTTATACGCTCTAACAGATCCTTCATCTTTTTGCTTGAGGGAAAGGAATTCCCTTTCAATCTTAAGCCAGAGGGTGCGTGGAAAATATTTATCAAAAAACATCTTCCAGAAATCCTTCCATTCTAACGCCCTGATCTCCTCCTTAGGCTTCGTATTTTTGATCAACGTCCACCATTGATCAGCTTCACCCTCCATACAATAAGGCTCCAGGAGAACCTTATCTTGTTCAGAACATTGAAGGATTGAGAAGATCTTTTCAATGGATTTGATCCATTGTTCAGCAATTGTGGGATCAGATGATCCACTAAAAGTTGGAGGCCTTTGCCTCATGAAGCTCTCTATAGTGACTTGTTCTTTCTTGGGGGGGGGGGGGGGGTTGAACATTCCTCTTTACTCGTGTTTCTATTCAAAACTTGAGTTATCTGAGAGAGAAGCATGAAAAAGTTTGTGATTCCCGCTCCCATTGGATTTGGAATATCATTAGTACAGTCATCACACTGATCTTCACAACGGTTGTTAGCCCGAGTCCTCCTATTACCGGCCATTGGCTGGAATAAAAGGAAAGTTAGGGGTAAAACATAAAGGGTAATCCAAAAACAAAAGTTTATGACTTATAAATAAACTTTTATTTACTTAACTCATGAGTCTGTAGGCTTCAATCTAGGTTTTTCATGATCTAATTCCTAACATATATTCTTGGGGGCATTTTTTTAATTCCCTTAATAAGGGTTCATACTAAGCTTGAGAATTTACCAAAGCATTTCCCCCGGGAGTGTCATAACCAAGAGTGCAGTAAGGCCCGTTGTTGGGCACCAGTTCCCATTCGAGTCTAGCTCCAAGCGGTGTTTTCAGGTTTTACCGCTAGGATACATCTGTGTCAGAGCCGCCTCTACCTGCTTGTATCCAGACAAGGATTTATTTGCTTGATATCCCACTTATGCAATACTCACCAAAACTTAGGGACGTTTTTATTGTACTTAGTCTTGTATCTAAGGATTTACTAGGGTTTCCTAATCCCATAAATAACTAAACCAATCCTCTGATAAAAACTATGAAAACCCTACTTTTATTACAAACTTAAACATGATTTATTACATAAAACTTTACTTGATACAACAAAGAAGATAAAGAGGTTTACTGTCTTTGGGGCTTAGAATCATTACATAAAAAATTAAAACATGAAATAAAATTTCTTTATTGAAAACTTCCTTTACATGACCACTACCTTCCCTCATACTTAGCATTGCATGGGATAACCTGAGGACATGCATAAGAAAAGGGTGATCTATAAAGCCCAGTAAGGGAGTACACAAGGAATAACATGAGGAGTACAATACATGTTAGACAATAGGCATATCAATAGATCATAATAGAAAAATGAACATAAAGGAATGATAAATCATGATAATCATAACAAGGAAATGTGGAAACAACACTTAACATGGAATTAGCATGAGCCAAGGCTCATTGCACATGGAGCATGAGTAAATCCTCATTGCACATAAAGCATGAGTAAAACATCGTTGAATGTGAATTATCATGATTCAACACTCATTCCACATGACGTATCATGATACTATACTTTACCCAATGCGTTGGAGCGCTATAAGGGTGCACCCTTCTTAAACATTTCATTTCATGCATAAGTGTGCCACATGGATCATAAAACATGGATTCATAAAACATAATCATTTATTCCATGATAAAGGAATTTGGAATTCATACATGAATCTTTGTAATAAATAAGTAAATGTTCAGTAAGATGAATTCCCTTGATGGAGAAATGGGCATGGTATTCACTACACAAGGACATTGGCTTAGAAAATCGATGCGATTTCGGCAGTGTAACTACGTGACATAAGAATTCATAAAAATGTTTTATGAGAGATAAAGGGGTTCCAAATCATATGTAAATGTAATGGACAGTAATTAGGTCATATAGATACATGTACCAACAATTTTAATGGAATTTAGATTCAAAATACAAAAGTATTTCTTGAATGTAAATGAGGAGAGAGAAGTTACTTTCGGAATTTCGGCATAGTAACGGATGTACGTGGGAGGAATTTAATGAGAGAGAAATGGGTCTCCCATAATTCAAACAATAAGAGGGCAGTATGGGGGAGGTGAGAAATCATACCCCAACATTCATAATTGAAATTAAAAGGGCAATACAATTTAATGAAAATTGACAAAAATGAGAAAGGAAGAAAAACCCTTACGTGGAAGTGTGCTTCCAAAGGATAGAGAGAGGCTTGTGAGAGTCTTCTTGGGAGCTTGGGGCACCTTGGGAGGATTATATAGAGAGTAGGGAAGAATTTGGACGAACTCCAAGGGATTTTAGTGAGAAGGAAGTGGGAGCTTGGGTGGGTTTATATAGGAAAGATGAGGGAATTCTTTATTATTTAGGTTTGGGTCCCCTTACATTAAATTAATCCAAAATACAAACCAACCCATAGTTTTTTCCAATGGTTTTTGGAAAAGGGAATTGGAAAACAATATTTTTTAAGGACAATGTCCGAAATTCTTAAAATATTAGGGTTGCTTATGTGGAGGAAAGTCACACTCCCATGGAAATTAATTTAAAAAGGAATGGTGTTGAATGAGTCTTGAGGGGTCCATTAATGCTTTGAAAAGTAAGTCAAACAAACCCAAAATAACATTCTTTTAATGGTAAAGCATTTATTGGCCTAAAATAAAGATTATTTTATTTTATTACATCATTATTGGGTCATTATGATGTTATAAAACACATCATATATTTAAACGGTATTTAATGTTTACCCATAAATTCGACTGTCTCGGAAAATTATGAAAAATTCACCGTTGGATAATTTTGACATACTGATTCCATAAATAACATTTATTTTATCCAAATAATTTTATAAATATGTGAATTTTAAATTTTAAAATAAAAACCGGTATTTATCGAAAATTCACGGGTTTTGACAGAAATGGCTTTCAAACCTTAATAAAAATTTTAATTGCATTCATAAAATTATAAGATCATTTATATTTAATAAAAATTAATTTAATAATAATATTATTATTTTCTTAAAATGTTATTTAATTCAAAAATCCCTTAATTTAATAAAATAGATTTCTTAATTAAATAATAACTAAAAACACAATTTGTACTTTAAAAACTATTTACAATGTATCAAAACTGACTAGAAATTATATTCATTTTTATATACCAAAAAAATAATGTACATGAACACAGTACTACTTATTTATTACATAACCCCTTAAAGCATCCGCATAAGAACTAACGGTAAGGTGTGCGATGGTGACAGACTCTTGGGGTGGCTCAGATAACATCGCTCAAGTGGTAATTTCAATCAACTTACACTTTTCCCATAGACGGTCACGTTAGAGCTTAAAATGATGAATCGTAGCTTGGGCTTGGTCAAGAGCGAACCCCAAGGATGCCACCTCTTTTCCGAGCTCTGAAAAATGGGCTTCCTATGGAGCAATTCTATTGGATGAGGCCATCGCTTCTTTTTTCTGAGTAAATTGGATTTGTTAAAGTCCTATATTTATACTAATCATGTGATCACTGTTCAACGGCTACATTAGCAATGGTCAAAATTCTTAACATAAAACCAAAGAGGTTGAAATTTTATATAAACATAAAGAGACATTTAATTAGATCAGGAGGGATTTCCATTAATGAAACTTTGGGTCGTTACAGGCTAAACACACTTCATGAGTTTTAGTGACAGAGAACCCTTAGGTTTCCAGGTGAGCCCCTCTAACAGAAGGCTAAGGGTTGTCCTAAGGTGGTGACCGATTTTTCCATCTAGTTAGGGAACCAGTAGACCATATGTTGGTCTTGTCATCAATCAGTCTACATATCTCAGTATGGAGATGTTAGGGTTTATAATATACTAAATTACGATGAGGTGACTTTTTCATGGACAAATCTTGGGATCCTTTCACAGAGGAGGGGATATTTCTATAAAAGCTAAAGGATATGTGTTCCCAAGTGCTTCTACAGCTTCAAAATGATGACATGTTGGATGCTAAGTATTCATTAAGGCATACCGACCATTATAGGTACTCGATGAATATAATATGAATAGTGATTCAGTGATCAGACATCCGAGAAAGATGTGTTAAGATACATCCAAGCCATCACTTTTCCTCTCTGCATTCCTACTTATTATAGTGTGATAGAGATAATTTTTTTGTTAGAAGTAATTTGGATGAGTAGGTACAGTTAGTGAATGTCAGCAGTGTAAAGCAGGAAGTCGATGTCAATCATAGAGATATAGACATGTTAGACGTTATGAGTAGAGGTCCCATGAAATGGGATCTACATCTCAAGGCTAATACGGTGAGTCTAGTCGGCCTAGAAAGAGGTAATAATTTTCAAAAGATGGTAGGGGACATCTCTTTATAGATTTTACAACCTGTCATGATAACAGTTAAATAGTGTATGGGCCACCAGGGTGGAGATAGTGACAGGAAAAAAATAATAAATAAGGATAAATATGTGGAAGAGGAGCTTGGAGAGCAGCATGAGGTGGTCCAAACCAGGCTCACAGATCTAGAGATAGGGGAATATGGAAGTTTCATGTGGTCATTGAATATGACCCAGGGGCTCCAAGAATGATTTGATGTATATTCTATGTCAACTCATAGCTTCCATATTAATAGACACAGGTGTAAATCAATCCTTCATATCACTAATATTGTTCAAGTCCTGGAGTTTCTATTTAAATCATTTACTTGACCCTTAGGTCTAGAGAAACCTATAAGAGGAGACTCGATAATCACACTTATGCCAATAATGTGATATAACCCCTAAGGAGATACTTTTGGCTAGAACCTCTTGGTGGCAGCATCATGGACTTATGATGTTAGTTTGGGTATGGACTGGTTATCCATAGTTCATGATCAGATTGATTTTTTTAGGGAAAAGGGTGTGGTATGTCAACAGCCATGGAATGGGTTTTTACTTGGTTTGTGAAAAAGGAAACCTAGGTAATGTAGGATGACCTCATGCCTAGGAATCTATAGTCGATCACTCTTGAGTCTGCCAGCCTTACCCTCATGGCAGGGGATGATTTGAGTTTTCAGTTCCCAGTAATAATAGCATAGTACAAGGACATCTTTCCAGACGGTGTTTCCAGTTTTACCACCTTATATGGAGATGGAGTTATGAATCATTCTACACCACTATATGCCATGAATATAAACATATATATATCAGATTGATTTCATAGTGCTTCACATGCTGAGGGTGTAGGTGGAGGACTTGAAAATAAAAGGATTGGTAAGACCCATTGCTCAAGGATATAAGTAGATTAACAATACTTTAATCAAGTGACCATGTAGAATGAATATCCAATACCAATGGTTCGATGAAAACATTGATCAGTTGAAAGGGTATACTTTTTCTTTGAAAGAAACGTTCCCATAGGCTTTTCAGCAGTTAAGATACTGTTTGACGAGTGCCCTGACCTTGAGATAGAAGAGGTATTCTTTGCACTGAATATGTGGAGATACAACCTTATGGGTGAACATCATCTACTCTGACCATAAGAGTCTCATGTATATCTTTTATTAGAATGATATGAATCTTAGTTAGTGATGTTTTATATTGTTACTCTAGGACTATGAATTCATTATTGTCTAGACTCCACGGATAGGGAACATGGTGGAAGATGCTCCCAGAAAGCAATCGAGTTCATAGCTATTGAATGAGGCCTCTGATCAGTTGGACTCTCTTCAGATATCCATTGTGGATAGTGAGGAGAAATATTTTCTTTAGTTGATGGTAGTTTCCCCTCCACTTTGACAGCAAGTTTGGGATTCAAAACTCATAGATTGCAGGTGTGAGATTACATGTGCCTCGATATCCATAGGGCATGCCCCTGATGGATATTAAAATATTTGGGGATCATTTCATTATTTTCAGAGGATACAATGTAGTAACAGAGGTGTTTCGAGAGGAGGTGTTGAATGATTTCCAAACATACCCTTTGGCGGTGCATCCAATTATGTAAAAGATGTACTAGGAATTCTGATGTTAATATTGGTGGTTGGGGATAAAGAAGGCAGTGATAGAGATTGTCTTGAGAGGCCTCCCTTGTCTGTAAGTGAAGGCTGAGCACTAGGTTCCATAATGTTTGACACAACCCCTCGAGGTACCAGAGTGGATGTGGGATGGGATATATATGGGCATGTTAGGGTATTACCATGTACATATAGGGGCCACGATACAATCTAGGTGATCATAGACTGACTCTACTAGTCATCCCACTTCCTACCGATTTGATAGAAGGGTTCAGTAGAGAGCATGAGACACCTTTATGTATAAGAGATTGTTCATCTCCCTGGAGTCCCATCTAAGATAGTCTATGATCGTGAGGCACACATTACATCCTGGTCTCCAAGGTGATTTTAGGAGGCATTTGGGACTCAGCTGTGCTGGAGCATAGCCTTCCACACATAGAAGGATAGTCAGACAGAACAGACCATACAGACCATGATAGATATGCTTTTTTCATGCATTCATGAGTGGGGTTTTCATTGGGAGTACCACAAACCACTGGTGGAGTTTTCGTATAATAATAGATAACACTCCACTATCATTGTTACATCGGTCTTGGAACTTTATGGATGACCATATAGGTCAACGTTTTTGTGGAAATACCCTTGGGAGTTAATAATCATTGGTCCGAAGAAGATATAGGCAACCAATGAGAATTTTTAGGTCATTAGAGAGTGGATAAATATTGTAAAACACTGATAAAAGTCCTACTATGATGGGAAATAGAGACCTGTGGAGTTTGAGGAGGGGGACGACATATTCCTATGGGTCTCTCCTCAAAGAGGGATACAGAGATTTTTTGGGGTGGAATTTTATCTCTGAGGATCATCAGACCTTTCCTGATACTGCGTAGAGTGGGTGAGAGGGCATACTACTTGGCTCTACCACCATAGTTAGAGAGGGTGCATGACATCTTCCACATATCATGTTGAGGAGATACATGCATGACCCTTCTCACATAATTGACCATGGTGAACTGGATAATGATTATGGGGAGACATTCGTGGAGTACCCAGTAGAGATAGAGGTTCGATGAGAGAGGATCCTTCATAGAAATTCGATACCTCTGGTGCATGTTCGTTGGAATTACGGGAATCTCCAGGAGATCTCCTAGGAGCAGAAGACTCAGAATCATGTTTTTTACCCTCATTTGTTTGATTAGCCCATATTTTGGCTTATGAGGATGTAAATCCCTAAATGGGGAGTAATGTAATTCCACATATTTACATGTAATTTGTTTTCAAAATCAAATGGGATTATTTTGAGGCTATGCTCTGAGACATCACATGATTCCAAGGTACGGAGTGTATGGAATGATCTGTTGAAAAATGTTATATTTTAAAATGCGTGGGTGGTAAAGTTTACATAAAATTGGAAAAACTCTTAAAATGGTGCGTGAATCAGAAATCCAATGGCACTGTTACATTCAGAGTAGTGGGTTTATACTAGTTGCGACTTAACATTAGTCGGTGCATGTCTCAATTGAAAAATCCCAAAAATATCATAACCGTAAATAAAATAATTAAATAAAATTATTTGATCCTTCAAATCCAAATAACTCACTTATGGTGACTCAGATTGAAAATATGAGACCACCATTGAGCTCGCGAGGGTGTTCTCTTTAAGGTAGATCATATAATTAGACTGTATGGGACAGTGGTGGAAAGTATTTTTTGGCCATAAAAAAAATAATTTAATAAAGATTATTTTATTTTCAAACCCTTATAACACATAAATGGTAACTCAGATTAGAAATTTTAGATTGTCGTTATTCTTGGGAGGATGTTTTTCTTTTAGGAGGATCCAAACATCGGTCAGTGCAATTTGGTTGTGATAGTTGGTTTTTGGGATTTAACCATAAATAAAATAATTTAAATAAAATTTATTTTATTTTCAAATCCTCATAACCCACAAATGGTAACTCACAATAAATATCTGAGACCATTGTTGAGTTCATAATGAGATATTATACTTACGTGGGGCCTAACCGTAATTGTCATAGGTCGAGGGAAATATTTAGTTTTCAAATTTTTTTGAGGAAAAATAAAATAACATAAAATGTTATTTTAAAATATTTTCTTCTTCTTTACGCATTGACTCATCAGTGATGTGCTGAAGCATCGAGGTGACACTAAATCCATTTAATAATCCTCATTAATGAATCTATGTTATGGCTCTACAATTCACACATATCTTCCTTATTTAATTAAATGGGGAAATAGGGGTTGAAAACAAACCTAGAATACTTATGAAGAGTGGAAAAGGAAGCATCTCCAATAACGAACACCACCAAATCAGATGTCGATAAAGACAACCTTAGAGATTGGATACAGGACTGGATATCGATGGACCACAAAAAATGATCATTATTAGGAAATCTACTTTCACAAGTATGGGTTTGATTCTTTTCCTTATGAATATATTTTCCCCATTATTTCCATTAAAAAATGTGGGTAACTCACGAACAAGTTGACATGCAGATCAATCATTCATATGATAGGGTTAATGATGTTGGATAAAAATGAGATATCTATCATAATGATTATTCCGTCCTTTTTGGTTATTCATGAACCTACTAACAAGAATGTATCTGGGAATATACACACAAATTCATGAATCATTATTTGGGTGTTCTTAAGTGAGACTACTTCCCCTATCAATTTTTGCATTCTTATTGTTCTTTGTGGTGTAATGAAATTGACTGTGATGGTATTCGCAATTTGGAAGGGACCGCAGTAGCTCATCGGGCTACAATAGGAGGCCACGACACATGGCAGCATCGGGTAGGAAGGGTCGCATCCATGCGGGCCATAATATCATAAACGATGGCAACACAAGGCCACAACACCCAACTGTGGTGGAGGAACTAGGAAGAAGCACAAGGGCCACGACAGCAGGTGGTATTAGGAAAGTTTGCAGCATTCCATGGATGCCATAGTGGCCTCCAGCACTGATGTTGGCAACTGATGGCATGCAGTCGCGGCCACCTAGCCACATTGGAGGCACCACATGACACACGTCTTGTTCTGATAGGGTTGCGGTAGTGTTGGGGGTAGTGCTAGTGGGATGTTGTGTTGGTTGGTCAACCTGATGGTTGACCACAACACTGTTCTGGGCATGTGGTAATGCAGGACTGCATTCGAAAGGTAGTAGCATGCAATAGCCATCCGTGTGGCTGAAATAATAGTTCAGGTCATCCAGGACCCCTGAGCTGCATTGGTCTAGTCATTCTGACTAAGTTAGATTGGGCCTAGATTCATTCGGGCTCGGTTTTCTAAAAATCCAATATCTTTCAGACCAGATGTCTGATTGACACGTTGCCTATGGTGTGGTGACCCCTACAATGATAAGGTACTTTGGGTATACTCAAATTGAGACTTTTGTGGCAGATGAGATTTGAATTATGTCTTAAGGTGTAGATTCTCCTCGAATCAAGTGTTCTATGAGTAGGAATCCTACAGTTGGTTATGAAACGAAATATATGACGAGTGAACCTCGGTGGTCCAGGAACCGAGCGGGCCTCAGTGGTCAAGAAGGGGAGTGGACCTTAGTGGTCCAGTAAACGAGTAGAACTCAGTGGTCTAGTAGACGAGCAGACCTCAGTGTTATAGTAGCCGAGCAGACCTCAGTGGTCCAGCAGATGGATAGACATTAAAGGTCTCATAGAAAAGCGGTCTTGAGTGGTCCAACAGACAAGCGGAACTCTGTGGTCCAGAATCCGAGTGGATGTTCATGGTCCAATATCCAAGAAGACCTATATGGTTTAGTAGATGATCATACCTCAGTGGATCCTCAGGTATGATTCCCTGAACAGTACAATATGATTTATCATTATGACAATAAATCTTAAATTTTATACACTGACTGATATCAGGTGTGAGTTGTTTGCATTGTGGTCATACTTTTTGATCATGTTGTGTGATCTTGATGTGTGGTGTGGCTTTTTGGTTTTTTCCTTTATGGTTGGTGTTCCTTACTATGTATTATGTTACTCATCCCTATACAGGCTTCAACAACATGTTTCGTGTCTCATGCAGGCGATTAATTCTTCAATAGAGACCTTAGTGGCTTGGGACCAGGTGGGACCTAGAGAGAAGTGACAGATGAGACATACTTCTATAAATTCAAATACCTTCCCTCCAACGTCACTTAAGGTAGGGTTTGACCATATGGACCTTGGAACCTAAACTTTATTCTGAATTTTTTTCCTTATATTCTGGCCTATTTTTACTTTTTAGATTGTAATGTGTATTAAGTATTAATCCAAGTAATAGTTGTGGCTTACTTAGTGTTTACCTTTCTGTATTTTTTGTTCTGTGTGTGTATACATGTTTAAAATAAATGCCTCCCTTTTCAGGATATGCCTTCTCAATTCTAGTTTCCAGCCCCTGGCCTATGGAAGGTGGTCATGGGTTATTCAAGGAAAGAACCCAAGGGGAAGGGTTGTGGAAAAAAATCATGGTTTCTTTAAAAATAATATCATATTTTTATGACAAAATTATAATTCAGAAAAAATAGAGGTAAAATAAATTGGTGTCTACAAAGTCCATAAATAAAATTTCCTTGTGGTCATTGTGGGGAGTACTAAGAAAATAGAAGAGGGTGATGATTAAAAAAAGGCTGTTGATGGAGTAGAAGATATATATGTTAAATTATAATTCTTTTATAAATAGATATATATTTTGAAATACAAAATGATGAAAACCAATTTGGTGTTATGTGATTATACACTCTATTTGCAATAGCAGTATAATGTCAAGTCTATATCGAATGAAGAAGTTAAAAATCCCAAATTTGGAATGATAGTGAACTCAGTGGAGATTATTGTATAAAACATCAATGGTGATTCACAACCCATGTTTATTGATGGGTTGATAATATATTAAAAGATATATTTAAATGAATCTATGATCCTGAAATGTAATATTTATTCCAATGAAAAAAATAAAATATTGGGATAGACTAATAACTCCAAGAATTATATTTGGAATATTGTCCACATATGTGATAAAAATAGATAATTTGGAACCTATAGGTCCTATCAAATAAATATAGAATTTTTAGAAGATTAAAAAGAGACATTGAAATGGAAAAGATGGTATACATATATGTTGAAAATAGAAATTAGTAATTTTTTATTCTGGAAAATAGGAACCTACTCCATGGTTGATGATTGATTTAGGTATTAATCAGAATCATAATATTTAAATAACAAATGATGTATCAAGTATTTTAGGAATAACACATAGGGATAAACCACATATAATGTTTTATTAATATTTTTATAGTTTATATTTACAAAATTATTATTCTATATAAAAAATGTACCAAAAAGTATAATAGAAATAAAGGAAGATGATTAGAGTTTTTCATCATAGGAATGATTCTAAAAGCCATTTTTTGTGGTTTATTTTAACATATATGATGGTGTTTAATGTAAAACTATTTGAGGAATGTACTAATTAAGAAAAAAAGTGGTGGAGCATAGAAACTCATGGAATCATCAAGTGTTCTGAAAATAAAAAACGAATTTATAGATTTATAAAATGATTTATTCAATGATTACTTAGATAGGATCAATAATATCATCCAAAAATAGGTATTAATAGATACCAAAATATCTATACAAAAAAATTGACCCGGTAGTATTTTTAGATATTTCCCTAATTGTATCAGATCAAGATTATGTCAAGATCATTGAGAGTGGATTCATTTCCAACATTATGGGAAAAAAATATTTTGTCATAAGAATCAATAATTAAAATTGACATTGTGTTTTTTATAAATGATGAAGGAATAAATATTATTTCCTATTGATATGAATATTTAGGGGAAAACATATGAGAGGAGTATATATCTTGTTTGTTGATACTCTAATTCAAAACCTTAATATTTTTATTTAATAAAAATGTTTAGTGAAATTTAAAAACTTTATGTATAAGAAAAATATCATTAATTGGAAGGATGATCTAATGTTTATGTATTGGAAGTGAACAGAATGGAATCATCACCCTATTAGTAGAGAATAATGTATTTGATTTCTATCAAAACAAGTACCAAAAATTTGTATCATATATAACATTGATATTTTACAAAATAATCCTTAAAATATATACTGAAATTTGAGGGTGATCTAGGTCTCCCAAATATATCTTTATATCATACACACTTGTTCGATGCTTATCATAAGTGGAATGTTAATAAAAAAACTATAAGGAGGTAGAGGAAATATCCACAAGAGTACGCAAACTAGAGAATATTGATATTTGTGGAACTATATCACCAATAAATTTTTATGTAATGAGATAATATGTTCATTTCATTAGTTATTATAGTTTAGTTTTTTGAATTATGGTTGTCTCTAATATTTCCTATGTGGTTACTTTCATAACACAATTGTAAAGGGTAGTTAAAACATTTCTTGTGAAGAAAATCATAAAAAAATTAACATGTAATAGTACAATGTTTACCAGCAAGAAATTTTATGATTTTCTAGAAAACATAGGATAAGGAATCATGGTTGATCTTTGTAAGGTAATTTTATAAATGGGGTGGTTCAAAGGCAAAATCAGAATATAAATAACATGGAAGAAAATATTCTCATTAAAAATTTCCTCTGATAAATGTCTTGGATGGAAATAGCCATGAAATTATTCTATAACTATAAATGATATTTTTTATTTTCAAAATAATAAAACAGTCAATACAAGTTATGTTATAGAAAAAATCATGCACTAAATAACATTAAAATATTTGGATGTTATTGTATCATTCACAGTAAGGTCAAATACACGATGTTTGAATCCCAAGGAGATAAAGGGACATTCCTTGGAAACTAAAGACAAAAAATTCATATAAATGTTTTTATATGTATTTAGGAAAGGTTTTTTAAATATTTGATGTCACTATAATAGAAAATCATAATAATCTTCAAAACAATAGTGATTTATTTTTTATGATAGTGATGATAATGTAAGAAACTGAGTGGGAGAAAACATGATAATTACTCATTCAAAAGAAGATAGAGATTATGGGTAGGATGGATTCAGATATGAATATGTAAAAAAGAAAAAGGATTGATCAAAAATTGATATAAAAAATATCAGTATTAACTATATTTTTCTAGTGTATACCAAAAGAATAATGTCTCAACATAAATCATATTTCATACAATAGTTATATAAATATTCTTTTCAAAAATTAATTATGGATTGGAATAAATTTTAGGAGATGAACAATGATTCTAACCAAATTTAGATAAATTAAATTTGAGAGATTTTTTAAAGTCTGATAGAATAGAACATCATCATAATAAAATGGGTATTTTTTATTAAGATTAATGAATATGTCCTAGTTATTTGAAAAAATATGTGAATTGTGTGCTTGGGGTACTCTAAGATAAAATTAATATACATTGATGAGACTTTTCCAGCAATGGAAATGTTCAAGACAATTTGAATATTCTTAACTAGAGTAGTGAATAATAAATTCAAATTATTATAGATGGGTTTTAAGTAAACAATTCTATTTTGAGTTCTTAAATAAGAGATATAAGTCAAATAATTTATTGGATTTTTTTCCTTGAATATAATAAATGTCATCTATAAAAGGACTTATATGGGTTTAATTAGACACCCAGATCATGGTATTCAAGACGTCATCAGTACAAGAAAAATACAGGTTTTCAGTATCACAAGGTTAATTAAATTCTATATAATATCAATGAGGGAAATCAATGGATAATAGTGTCTTTTTGTGTGGATGAAATGATCGTTTGCGGTGTAGATGGGGGACTCATGTTTTTTTCCAAAATTTCTACTGTGTGTGTTTGAAATGTCAATGATCAGTGAGCTAATGTTTTTCCTTAGTCTTCATGTGACATAATAAATTCATAGAATATTAATTTATCATTATAAATATGAAATTATGGTTCTGTGAAGATTTTCAATTAAGGATTATATGGAGATAAAAACTATAGTTTCTACATGGATGAAATTTTTATGATATTTAGTGAATGAGTGGTTAATGTCATAGAATAATGGATGATATTTTGAATTTTTTTACTTAATAAAGACAAAACAAAATATAGTTTTTTTGACAGTCCTAGAATTAAATTATTAAATTATTCCAAAATAAATTAATATACTTATGGTAAATAGAATAACCATCAATATCACAATCATAATAGATATTTTATTACTTTAGAATGAAGCATCTGAACAAGAGATGCTGGGATATTAATACAATAATTGGGTTCGTCTAGCAGATGTTATAATTTCATCATCTGGAAGATCATTCTATCTTGTTGATTGTGTAGTTATTGGAAAATAAAGAAGAAAATTCATTTATCTAATCTAAACAGAAGTTAAATATATTAGGTACACTCTATATTATAATTAATTATAATGTATGATGACATAGATTGAAGATATTGTAATTTATGAGATGTCTCCAATCAAAACTCCATATAATAAGTCATGTTCTATAAGTACTAGCTAAAATATTTCCCATCACTAAAATAAAAAACACATTGAAATCAAATATAACAGTATAAATTATGAATTAGAACAAGGGTCGGTGATATTGGAGTATCCATATGCATATTTTCAGGTCAAAAATATTTTTTCAATGTCCATAACTGTTGATGATTTTTAGAGGCATCGAATAGATCTTGGGGTTCTATCGACTCACTACACATGAATAGTTTTGTTATGGGACTCACACTCCCCATGGTACACTATGAATTTATTTATATTAATATATATCTTCATTTAATAATTTTATACCATAAAGTAATTTACATTTATTATTTTAAAAAGGGGTGAATTCTTTATTATATGTCTTGTTTGTAAAATTAAGAAAGTTATTCAAAGGAGTTGAGTTGTTGAGTATTGAATTGGGGGTACTTGTGAATAGATGATGTAGTATGAGTTTTAAATATTATGGTTTTTAAGTAGATAATTAAATTAATTAATTTCATGAAATGAGAGACCTATGAGTTCCCGATAATAGATATGTATATGTGTGGTTGAATATAGTGTGTTTCTAGAAATCCATTCTCTATAAAATAAATTGAATCAATTGGTATTGATCGCTAAAATTGATTGGTATTTTTTAAGGTTCAAAATGATGTATCATAAAGGAAGAGTTTCATTGATTATATTAGTATACTAATCTTTTTTGTCATTCCAATAATGTCACATATAGGATTACATTATGTATTGAATGAGTCTATGATTTCAATATTGAGTCACAATGTGTGAATTTTGGTCCAATTAGAAGGTGTGACACTTTTCTTACAAGAATAACATTTTGAGGGTTTGGAAGAAATTTCCAAAAACAATTGGGTAATTAAGGTGAAAAAATCCCTCAAGGTGATATTTCATTTTTTTGGGGACGATCATGCATGTTGAAAGTGTCTTATAGAAAAAATTTCAAAACAATACTATATGTAAGGTCTTTGAAACTTCAAATATGGTGGATAGAAGTTCATGATACTTCTTGATAGGTGAGTGATCATAGAGGTAATTCATTTAGGGTAACTCTAAGAAGTTAATGTGTGGTAGGGGATATTTTTTAAAAGATTATTGTGGAATCCTGTGAGTTGAGCATTTTCAAAACATTTAAAAATAAAGAATAGTATAAAGTAAAAAGAATATAGAATGGGATGAATAGAAGTTTCATTATATTTGGTGTTTTCAAGTATCATTTACTATATAAAGTCCCCTTAATCACAGCAAATTTTATTGAAATAATTAACATTGAGGGACGTCATAGAGAATTTTACTAAAAAGAAAAGGGAGTGTATGAGGTATAGCCCACAGTGAGGTAGGTTTATGAGTGGTTCATATGGAAAGGGAAATTCTCATGAGTAGTCAACAGTGAGGGGATTTTATCTTTTCCAGCAGAGTAGAGATGAAACAAGTTGTTTGGGTTGTGTTTGGTGTATATGTGATCATCACATGGAGGATAATATTATATAGGAAATTATTTCCATGACGTACATAGAAATTAGTGAACCACTGTGGAGGTGTTTTGTAGTGGGTTGGTGATTTCACTATGGGTAGTTCTAAGAGAAATATAATTTCACAACATATTATTCAATGAAGTAAGAGGTTTGTTGTAAATTGGATTTCACCTATTAGGTGTAAACTGAACTTAATGACACACTCAAAATATATGAAAAAATATATGTTATTTCAAAAAAACAAAATAATCATTTATATAATATTTACAGTTATTTCAGTAGAGAGAGTATGGATTGTTAAAAAAATTATAGATAAATAATGACTGGTCATTGAGTCTTCTCAAAACCTTTATACATAAATGAACTAGAGTGGATTTTGGTATATTTGAACATTAATCTTGTGTAATCATTGGACTATCCTCACTAGGTAGAACCAAGAAGTATTGTATTTTACATCGAAATATTTCATTTTTATTTAGATATTTATATGGTAATGTCAAAGGAGATTGTTTTTTCAAAAATAAAATAAATATATCAAATATAGAATTGGTGAAGTCTAATATACCCAAATTTACCCCCTCCTCCACCCAATGTACTTCACCTAGTTGGACCTTTGTTTTCCCAAAATACTTTTTGTAGTCTTCCACATCTCAAATTGTGTTTCACAATGAGGTGTGTTCTTGTATACATCATTAGATAAGGATTTAGTAAAGATATTTTATATCTGTGCTCCACCAAGTCTCTCACTATGATAAGAAAAATTAATATCTCAACATATTTGTTCAATGATCTCCATGGAATAGTATTTTAAGAAGACACACATCTCCATACATTAACCACTAACATTGGTACCATGGAAATATTGGAACTTTATCATGGAATCTAAGTTTACAAAATGTAAAAAAAATTGATTTTGAGTTTGAGCACAAAATCTGAACCATTAGGATTTGATACCACTTATTGGGACTAAATAGAATTTATAAACCCTAAGAGATGAGATGAATCAGTTTACACAGTGATATATAACTATTCATTTTGATGACCACATCTGGATTAAAATTTTCACCCCTTATTTAAAAAAAGACATTCAATATCCCATTATCTTTTTGCTGATCACACCAAATTTGAAAAACATATACATGATTATAAAACTCAAGATGAAAATGAGTATAATTGTCTTAATTCTTAGGTTTAATCCAATGAGCATACACATGAAGTTATATCACTATAACGTAGTTTACTAAACATTCATTTGGAGGCGATAATTTTTAGGTCACATTTACATCATGCTAATATGCACTGATATTTTATGTTTTAGAAGAAAATAACTCTTTATAAAATGTATACTACCTTATTAAATTCATGATGATATAATATGCTGAAAGAAAATCAATTTATAAATGTGTCGGTCTCTTTAGTTGTTTAAACACGTTAAGGTATATTCTAGATCAAAATGTTGGGTGGGATACCTTACTTCCTCATCTCTAAATAGATGGTACGTCAAACTATTATTTTTTTCACTCTCATTATTAAATATCAGATGATATCAACTCTTATATGTGATAGTTGAGTCTATTAATTATATGAAATCATTGTAGTAACGTCATCCTCTCCCTGTTTAAGATTAATCTATATTTGGGAAATCATGTTTCACACCTACATCAAAATAATGATATAATAGTGTAACCCCTATACTATTTGATCATTATAATTACAATAAATAGATATGATAAATGGTTCCATACCTATAGATATTCCCTATTATTATTCCATAATATCAATATAAATATATAGACACACTTAATCGTGTATTTTCGATATCCAATATTTATCCTTCTCACCTAAAACATCTATAAGTAGTTTTTATAAACTCCTATATGTGTCCTACAATTGATATGGATATGAGTCAATGATTTTTTCTATTGTTACTCTTGGACTATGAATTTGTGATTGTCTAGACACCTTGGATAGGGAACATGGTGGAAGATTCTCCCAAAAAGAGATCGGGTTCATAGATACTGAATGAGGCCTCTGATCAGTTGGAATCTCTTAATATTTCCTTTATAGATAGTGGGGAGACATCTTTTCTCCATTTAATAGTAGTTTCCCCTCCACTCTAACAGGATGCTTGGGATTTGAAGCCCAGAGATTCTAGCTGTGAGACTACATGTTCCCAGATATCCATAGGGAATGCCCCTGATGGATATTCAAATATTTGGGGAGCATGTCATCCTTTTCAGAGGATACACTATAGTACCAGAGGCGTTGTGGGAGGAGGTGTTGAAGGATTTCCATACACACTGTTTGGTGGTGCATCCAGTTATGAAAAAGATGTACTAGGAACTCTTAAGTCAGTACTTATGGTCGGGGATAAAGAAGGCAGGGACAAAGATTGTCTTGAGATGCCTCACTTGTCAGCAAGTGAAGGTTGAGCACTAGGTTACATCATGTTTGACACAACCCCTCAAGGTACAAGAGTTGAAGTTGGATGGGATATATATGGACATGTGACAGTATTACCATGTACATACAGGGGCCACGATACCATCTAGGTGATCATATACCGACTCAACTAGTCATCCCACTTCCTACTGATTTTATAGTAGGGTTCAGTAGAGAGCATGAGACATCTCTGCATATTGGAGAAAGATCAGGTAATTGGAGTCCCATATAATATAGTCTAATATCATGAGGCACACTATACATCCTAGTAGCCAAGGTGATTTTATGAGGCATTTGGGACTCAACTACATTGGAGCATATCCTTCTACACATAGATGGATAGTCAGATAGACAGGACCATGAAAAACATGCAGGATATGCTTTGTTCATGCATTCATGAGTGGGGTTTCAGTTGGGAGGACCAAAAACCCCTAGTGGTGTTTTTGTAAAACAATAGATAACACTACACTATATGTGTTCCATCATTCATGGAACTGTATGGATGACCATATAGGTCACCATTATAGTGAAAAGTCCCTTGGGAGTTAGTAATAATTGATCCAAAAAAGATATAACATACTAATGAAAATGTGTAGGTCATTTGAGAGTGGATAAATATTGTACAACACTAATAAAACACCTATGGTGATAGGAAACAGAGACCTGTGGAGTTTGAGGAGGGGGTTGACATATTCCTACAGGTCTCTCCTCGAAGAGGGATACAAAGATTTTTTTTGGGTGGAATGTTATCTCTGAGGATCATCAGACCTTTCCTGATACTGCGTAAAGTGGGTGAGGGGGCATACCACTTGGCTCTACCACCATAGTTAGAGTGGGTGCATGACATATTCCACATATCCAGTTGAGGAGATACATGCATGACCCTTCTCACATCATTGACCATGGCGAGCTAGATATTGATGATGGGGTGACATTCATGGAGTACCCAGTGGAGATAGAGGATTGGTGAGCGAGGATCCTTCATTGAAACTCGATTCCTCTGTTGCATGTTCATTGGCAGCATGGGGATCTCCAGGAGATCTCGTGGGATCAGAAGACTCAGATTCATGTTTTATACCCTCATTTGTTTGATTAGCTGATATTTTGGCTTCTGAGGATGTAAATCCTTAAAGGGGGATTAATGTAATTCCACATAATTACATGTAATTTTTTAATATTAAATGGGATTATTTTGAGACTAGGCTCTGAGACATCATGTGATTCCAAGTTGTGGAGTGCATGGAGTGATCTATTGGAAAATGTTATATTTTAAAAAGTGAGGGTGTTACTGTTCACTAAAAATATGAATAACTCTTAAAATGGTGTTTGAATCAGAAATCCAAGGTCATTGTTACATTTAGAGCACTGGGTTTACGCTAGGCATGACATAACATTAGTCGGTGCCGGTCTCAATTGAGAAAACCCAAAAATGGCATAACCATAAATAGAATAATAAATTAATTTATTTTAATCCTTCAAATCCAAATAACTCATGTACTATGACTCAGATTGAAAATATGAGACCACCGTGGACCTCGTGAGGGTGTTCTCTTTTAGGTAGATCCTATAATTGGCCTGCATGGGCCAATGGTGGAAAGTATTTTTTGGCCATAAATAAAATAATTTAATAAAGATTAATTTATTTTAAAATCCTTATAACACATAAATGGTAACTCAAATTGAAAATTTGAGATGTCGTTGTGCTCGGGAGGGTGTCTTCCCTTTAGATGGAGCCTAACATCGGTCGGTGCGGTATGGTTGTGAAATTTGGTTTTTGGGATTTAACCATAAATAATATAATTTAAATACGAGTTATTTGATTTTCAAATCCTCATAACTCCCAAACATTAACTAACATTAAAATTATGAGGCCACTTTTGAATTCATAATGAGATATTCTACTTATGTGGGGCCTAACCTTAATTGGCATGGGTCGAGGGAAATATCTAGTTTTCAGATTTTTTGGAAGAAAAATAAAATAACTTAAAAAGGTATTTTAAAATATTTTCTTCTTCTTTACGTAGTCACTCATCAACTATGTGCTGCAGCAACGAGGTGACACTGAATCCCATTAATGAACCTCATAAATGAATTTGTTTGGTGGCTCTAAAATTTGAATTTGTCTTCCTTTTTAATTAGATGTGGAATTAGGGGTTGACAATAACCCTTGAATTCTTAAAAAGAGTGGCGTAGGAAACATATCCAATGACAGACACCAACAAATAAAATGTTGATAAAGGAAACCATAGAGAGTGGATATAAGACTAATTATAGACGTACAATGAAAAATGATCATCCATACGAAATCTACTTTCACAAGTAGGGGTTTGAGGCTTTTCTTTGTGAATTTATTTTCCCTGTTATTTTCATTAAACAAAAAATTTGGGTAACTCATGAACAAGTTGACCTACAGATCGATCATTCATATGGGAGGGTTAATTATGTTGGATAAAAAATAGATAACTATCTTAATGATTATTCCGTACTTTTTGGTTATTCGTGAACCTACTAAAAATAATGTATCTGGGAATATACAAACAAAGTCTTGAATCATTCTTTGGGTGTTTTTATGTGAGACTACTTCTTGTATAATCTTCATGCATTCTTACTGTTCTTTGTGGTGTAAATATTTTGACTGTGATGGTATTCGAAATATGGACGAGACCGCAGCGGCTCATTGGGTTGCAGTAGGAGGCCACAATAGATGGCAGCATTGGGCGGGAAGGGTTGCATCTAGGCAGGCCTCAATATCATAAAGGGCAGAAACACAAGGCCACGACACCCAACCACAATGGATGAACCAGGAAGCAGCACTTGGGACATGACAGCAGGTGGTGGGAGGTGAGTTTGCAACATGCCATGGATAGCATATGGGGCCACCAGCACTGAGGCCGGATACTGATGGCATGGAGTCATGGCCACCCAGCTGCATCAGAGGCACAACATGGCACATACCATGTAGAGATCGGGTTACAGAAGTGTTGGGGGTAGTTCTAGTGGGGTGTTGTGTCAATCGGTCAACCTGATGGTTGACCATAACACTGTATTGGGCATGCTGTAATGTAGGACTTCATTTGAATGGCAGTAGCAGGCAACAGCTGTCTATGTAGAGCATCTGGTATGATTCCCTGAATAGTAAAATATGATTCATCTTTACAACTAGAAATCATAAATTCTATACACTGAGTGATATCAAGTGTGAGCTGTTCACATTATGGTCATACATTTTGATCTTTTTGTGTGATCTTGATGTGTGGTATGGCTTTGCGGTTTTTTCCTTTTTGGTTTGGGGTCCCGATTATGTATTGTCTTACTCATCCCTATATGGGCTTCACCAACATGTGTCGTGTCTCAAGCATGTGATTTATGCTTTGATAGAAACCATAATGGTCTGGGACCAGGTGGGACCCAGTGAATAGCGATAGATGAGATTTACTTCTACAGATTCAGATAGCTACACTCCACCTTCCCTTAAGGTAGGGTTTGAGCATATGGTCCTTGGAACCTGTACTTTCCATTGTGGGTTTTTTATTCTATTCTGGCCTATTTTTACTTTTGAGTGTGTAATGTGTATTCATTATTTATCCAAGTAATAGTTGTGGTTTACTTAGTGTTTACCTTTTTATAGTTTTTGCGGTGTGTGTGTGTATACATGTTTAAAGTAAATGCCTCCCTTTTCGGGATATGCCTTCTCAATGCTAGTCTCTAGCCCTTGGCCTATGGAAGGTGGTCTTGGTTTATTTAGGGAATAAGCCCTAGGGGAAGGGTTGTGGAAAAAATAAATCATGGTTTTTTAAAAATAATAACATATTTTTATGAAAAATTTATAATTCAGAAAAAATAGAGGTAAAATAAATTGGTGACTACAATGTCCATAAATAAAATTTTCTTTTGGTTATTGTAGGGAGTACTATGAAAATGGAAGAGGGTGATGATTAAAAAATTTAGTTGATTGAGTAGTAGATATCTAGGTTAAATTATAATTCATTCATATATATATATATATAGAAATTCAAAATGAAGAAATCCAATTTGTTGGTATGTGATTATATAATCTATTTGCAATTTTATGATAAGTTCAAGTCTATATCAAAGGAAGAAGTTAAAAATATCAAATTTGAAAATCTAATGAACTTTGAGGAGATTATTGTATAAAAGATCAATGGTGATTCACAACCCATGTTTATTGATGGGTTGAAAGAATATTAAAATTTATATTTAAATGTAGCTATGATCCTGAAAGGTAATCTTCGTTCCAATGAAAAAAATAAAAGATTGGGATAGACTACTAACACTAGAGAATGATATTTGGAATATAGGGCACACATGTGATAAAAATAGATAATGTGGAGCCTAGAGGTCCTATGAAATAAATATAGAATTTTCAGAAGATTCAAAAGAGACATTTAAATGGAAAATATGGTATACAGATATGTTTAAAATTTAAATTAGTAGTTTTTTATTCTGGAAAATAGGAACCTGCTCCAAGGTTGAAGATTGATTTAGGTATTAATCAGAATCAGATATTTCTAAAACAAATGAGGGATCTAGTATTTTAGGAATAACACATAGTGATAAACCACATATAAAGTTTTATTAATATATTTATATTTTATATTAAAAAAATTATTGTTCTATATAAAATAATGTACCAAAAAGTATAAGAGAAATAAATGATGATGATAAGACTTTTTCATTTTAGGAATGATTCTAAAAGTCATTATTTTTTTGTAGTTTATTTTAACATATATCATGGTGTTTCATGTAAAACTATTTTAGGAATGTACTTATTAAGAAAAAAAGTGGTGGAGTATAGAAACTCATGGAATCATCAAGTGTTATGAAAAAGAAAAATGAATTTACATATTTATAAAATGATTTAGTCAATGATTACTTAGATTGGATCAATAATATCGTCCAAAAATATGTATTAATAGATACAGAAATATCTATATGAAAAAGATTGACCTGGTAGTATTTTTAGAGATTTTCCGAATTGTATTAGATCAAGATGATGTACAGATCATTGAGAGTGGATTCATTTCCAACATTATGGGAAATAATTATTTTATCATAAGAATAAATAATGAAAATTTATGTTGTGTTTTTTATAAATGATTAAGCAATAAATATTATTGCCTATTGAAATGAATGTTTGGGGGAAAATATATGAGAAGAGTATATATATTGTTCATTGATACTCTAATTCAAAACATTAATATTTTTAGTTAATAAAATTTTTTAATGAAATTTATAAAATAAATTTATAAGATAAATATCAATAATTTGAAGGATCATAAAATGTTAATGTATTGGAAGTGAACAGAATGGAATCATTACATTATAAGTGGAGAATAATGTATGTGATTTCTATCAAAGGACGTACCAAAACATTTTATCATATATAACATGGATATTTTACAAAAACCCTTATAATATAAAATAAAATGTGAGTGTGATCGAAGTCTCCCAAATATATCATGATATCATGCACACATGTGCGATGCTTATCTAAAATAGAATATTAATCAAAAAAATTCAAGGAGATAGAGAAAAGTTCAAAAAGAGTACTCAAATTGGAGAATATTGATGTGTGTGGAACTATATCACCAATATATATTAATGTAATGAGATAATATGTTCATTTTATTAGTGATTATAGTTTAATTTTTTAAATTATGGTTGTCTCTGATATTTACTATGTGCTTAATTTCATAACATAATTGCAGAGGGTGGTTAAAAAATTTCTTGTAAAGAAAATCATAAATAAATTAACATGTAATGGTACTATGTTTACCAACATCAAATTTTCTGATTGTCTTGAAAACATAGGTTAAGGAATCATGTTTTATCTTTGTAATAACCTTTTATAAATTGTGTGGTTCAAAGGCGAAATCAAATTATAAATAAAATGGAAGCAATGATTCTAATTGAAAATTTCCTCCCATAAATGTCTTGGAAATAAATAGCCATGAAATTATTCTATATCTATAAATGATATTTTTTATTTTCAAAATAATAAAACAGTCCATAAAAGTTATGTTTTGGAAAATAATCTTTAACTAAATAACATTAAAATATTTGCATGTTGGTGTATCATTCACAGTAAGATTAAATACACAATGTTTGAATGCTAAGGACATAAAGTGATATTCCATGGCAACTAAAGACAAAAAAATCATATAAATGTTTTTCATATGTATTTAGGAAGGGTTTTTAAAATATTTGATGTTACTATAATAGAAAATCATAATAATCTTCATCATAATAGTGATTTATTTTTTATGATAGTGATGATAATGTAAGAAACTGAGGGGGAGAAAACATGAGAATTACACATTCAAACGAAGATATAGATGATGGGTAGGATGGATTCAGATATGAATATGTAAAAAATAAAAATTATCTATCAAAAAATGATATAACAAATATCAGTAATAACTATATTTTTATAATGTAGAGAAAAATAATAATGTCTCAACATAAATCCTATTTCAAAACATAATTATATAAATATTTTTTTTCAAAAATTAATTAAGGATTAGAATAGTTTTTATGAGATGAACAAAGAGTCTAACCAAATTTAGATAAATTAATATGAGAGATTGTTTAAAGTCTGATAGAAACGAAAATCATCATGATCAAATGGGTATTTTGTATTTAGTTAAATGAATATGTCTGTTTATTTGAAATAATATGAGAATTGTGTGCTATTGGTACTCCAAGATCAAATTAGTATACTTTGATGAGACTTTTCCAGCAATGGAAATGTTCAAGACAATTTGATTATTCTTAGCTAGAGTAGTGACAATATAATTCAAATTATTATATATGGGTGGTAAGTAAAAATATTCTATGTTGTGTTCTTAAAGAATATTTATATGTCATATAATTTATTGGCTTTTTGTCCTTGAATATAACAAATATCATCTATAAAAGGAAATATATTTGTTTTATTAGACACCAAGATAATGTCTTCAAGACATCAACAGTACAAGAAAAATACAAGTTTCCATCATCACAAGGTTAATTACGTTATATGTATTTACAATGAGGGAATCCAAGGATGATAGTGTTATTGTGTGTGGAAAAAATGATCGTTTGTGGTGTAGATGGAGAACCATGATTTTTTTTTCAAATTTCCAATGTGTGACTATGAAATGTCAATGATTAGTGAGATATTGTTTTTCCTTATTCTTCATGTGACATAATAAATTCATATCATATTCATTTATCATTATAATTATGAAATTATGGTTCTGTGAATATTTTCAATTAAGGATTATATGGAGATAAAAAGTTTAGTTTCTTTGTGGATAAAAATTTATATGAGATTTAATGAAAGTGTGGTTAATTTCGTAGAATAATGGATGATATTTTGAATTTTTTTACTTAATAGAGGAAAAACTCAATATTTTTTTTGACAGTCCTAGAATTAAATTATTAAATTATTCCCAAAGAAATTAATATACTTATGGTAAATACAATAACCAGTAATATCACAATCATAATAGATATTGTATTACTTTAGAATGAAGAATCTGAACAAGAGATGATGGGATATTAATACAATTATTGGGTTAGTTTAGCGGATTTTAGAATTTAATCAGTTCGAAGATCATTCTATCTTATTGATTGATTAGTTATTAGATAATAAAGAAAAAATTCATTTATCTAAACTATGCAGAAGTTGAATATATTAGGTGTACTCTAGATTATAATTAATTATAATGGATGATGATATAGCTTGAAGATATGGAAATTTATGAGAAGTCTCCAATCAAAACTCCTTGTGATAAGTCATGTTATATAAGTACTAGCAAAAATATTTCCCATCACTCAAATAAAAAACACATTGAAATCAAATATAAAATTATAAATGATGAATTAGAACATGGGTCAGTGATATTGGAGTATGAACTTGTATAATTTCCGGTAAAAAATAATTTTTCAATTTCCATAACTGATGTTGATTGTTAGAGGCATCGACTAGATCTTGGGGTTCGATTGACTCACCACACATGAATAGTTTTTTATGGTAGTCCCACTCCCCAAGGTACACTATGAATTTCCTTATATTAATATCTATATTATTTTACTAATTTTATACCATAAATTAATTTACATTTATTATTTTAATAAGGGTTTAATTCATTATTACATGTCTTGCTTGTAAAATTGTGAAAGTTTTTAAAAGGAGTAGATTTGTTGAGTAATGAATTGGGGGTACTAGTGAATCAATGATGTAGTAGATGTTTTAAATATTAGGATGTTGAATTGGATCATTAAATTAATTAATTTCATAAAATGAGAGACCTATGAGTTCCCGATAATAGATATTTATTTGTGTGGTTAAAGAAAGTTGGTTTCTAGAAAGCTATTTTCTATATAGTAAATTGAAACAATTGGTAGTGATCGCTAAAATTTATTGGTATCATTTAAGGGTTGAAATGATGTATCATAAAGGAAGAGTTTCATTGATTATATTTGTATAATAATATTTTTTATCATTCTAATATTGTATCATATAGGATTTCATTATGTATTGAATCAGTCTATGATATCAATATTGAGTCACAACATGTGAATTTTTGTCCAATCAGAAGGTGAGAAACTATTCGTACAAGAATAATGTTTTGAGGGTTTGGAAAATAATTTCCAAAAAATGAATTGGGAAATTGAGGTTAAAAAATCCCTTACGGTGATATTTCAATTTTTTGGGGATAATCATGCATGTTGAAAGTGTCTTATAGAAAAATTTATAAAACAGTACTATATGAAAGGTGTATGAAACCTCAAAGATAGTGGATGGAAGTTTATGAGACTACTTGATAGGCGAGTGATCATAGAGGTAAGTCATTTTAGGTAACTCCAAGAAGTTAATGTGTGGTAGGGGATATTTTTTAAAGGATTATTGTGGAATTGTGTGAGTTGAGCATGTTCATAACATTGAAAAATCAAGAAGAATATAAAGTAGAAAGAATATAGAATGGGATGAATAGAAATTTCATTATTGTTGGTGTTTTGAAGTATCATTTCCTATATAAATTCCCCTTAATCACAGTAAAATTTATTGAAATAATTAACATTGAGGGTCGTTATAGAGAATTTTACTATGAAGAAAAGGTATTTTATGATATATAGTCCACAGTAAAATAAGATTATTAAGGGTGCATGTGGAATGTGAAATTCTCCTGAGGAGTCACCAGTGAGGGGATTTTATCTATGCCACCAAAGTAGAGATACAACAGGTTATTTGGGTTGTGTTTGGTGTCTATGTGATCATCACATGGAGGGGAATCTTGTATAAGAAATTATTTCCATGATGTACATAGAACTTTTTGAACCATCCTAGAGGTGGTTTGTAGTGGGTTGTTTATTACTCTATGGGTAGTTCTTAGAGAAAAATAATTTCATATGTGATTATTCAATGAAGTAAGAGGTATGTTGTATAGTGGATTTCACCTATTGGGTGTAAACTGAACTTAACAACACACTCACAATATATGATAAAATATATGTTATTTCATAAAAACAAAAGATTATTTTATATAATATTTACAATTAATTCCATAGAGAGTGTATGGATTGTTAAAAAAATTATATTTAAATAATGAGTGGTCATTGAGTCATCTCTACAACTTTATACATCAATTGAACTAGAGTGGATTTTGGTATATTGTAACATTAATCTTGTGTAATCCTTGGACTATCCTGGCTAGGTAGAACGAAGTAGTGTTGTATTTTCCATTGAAATATTTCCTTTTTATTTAGATATTTATATGGGAAAGTCAAAGAATATTATTTTTTATTTATATAAGAAATATATCAAATATAGACTTGGTGTAATCTCATATACCCAAATTTACCCCCCCCCCTCCACCCAATGTACATAACCTAGTTGGACCGTTGTTTTCCACAAATAATTTTTGCAGTACTCCACATCTAAAATAGAGTTTTACAATGAAGTGTGTTCTTGTATACAACATTAGATAAGGATTTAGTCAGGATATTTTATATCTGTGCTCCACCAATTCTCTCACTATGATAAGGTAAATCAATATCTCAACATATTTGTTCCATGATCTCCATGGAATAATATTTTAAGAAGACACACATCTCATTTCATAAACCACTAACATTAGTATCATGGAAATATTGTGGTTATATCATTGAATCTAAGTGTATAAAATGTTAAAAAATTTAATTTGAGTTTGAGCACAAAATCCTAACCATTAGGAGTTGATACCACTTATTGGGACTAAATATGATGTACTAACCGGAAGATAGGGGATGAATCTGTTTACACAGTGATGTATAACTATTAATTTTTATGACAACAACTGGATTAAAAATTTCCCCCCTTATTTAAAAAAAAGACATTCAATATCCCATTATCTCTCTGCTGATCACACCAAATTTGAAACACATATACTACATTATAAAACTCAAGAAGAAAAGGATTATTCTTGTCTTAATTATTAGGTTCAATCAAATGAGAAAACACATGAAGTTATATAACTATAAAATTATTCACTATACTTTCTTTTGGAGGAGATAATTTTTACTTCACATTTACATCATGCTAATATGCACTGCTCTTATATGTTTTAGAAAAAACTATTTCTTTATAAAATCTTTACAGCCTTATCAAATTTCTGATGAAATAATATTCTGAAAAAAAATCATTTTATAAATTTGTTTTTCTCTTTAGTTGTTGAAACACGTGAAGGTATATTCTAAATCAAAATTTTTGGTGTGGTACCTTATTTCCTCATCTCAAAATAGATAGTATGTCAAACATTTCTTTTTTTCACTCTCTTTCTTAAATATCAGATGATACCAACTCTTATATGTGATGGTTGAGTCTATGACTTATATGAAATCATATTAGTAACATCATCCTCTTCCAGTTTAAGATAAATCCATATTTGAACAATCATGTTTCACATCTACTTCAACATGAGGATATAATAGTGTAACCCCTATACTATTTGATCATTATTATTACAAAAAAATAGATATGATAAATGCTTCCATGCCTATAGATATTCCCTATTATTATTAAATAATATGGATATATATATAGACACACTCTATCATGTATGTTAGATATCCAATATTTTTCCTCCTCATCTAAAACTTCTATAAGTAGTTTTTATAAACTTCTATATGTATCCTACAATTGATCTAAAGGATGGGCTTTACTAAGCTTCACTATGATCATGCCTAATGTCCCCTTTATTTTGATATATTATTATTCATAATAATTGGTTGATGTAAATACCTACATTTTATACCAAATATCCTCATTTTAAATTATAATTGAATCTACTAGTTATTATGGATATAACATACTCACAGCCTGTTGCACCATACTATGGATTGGTCTTCAAAATCATCATCACAATCATAGTGTGATATACTTATTCATGTAATTATTATTATTCAAGAAAATATAAAAAAAATTCTCATGATATCTTACACTTAACTCTTATAAATATCATGGAATGATCCTCAAACTCTTCTTGATCCAAAAACCTATTAAAGAGTATCATTCAACTTCATAAAATAATATACTATTATTCATGTGTATATAAAAATAATACTAAGGAATGGAATAATTTTTTCCCACCATGAAACAATATAGTAACACTCTCTTCATCGCTCTGTATGGTGTGGCATCCTCTTTATAGTGTGGTTGTTCTCACCACCTCAAACTCATAACACTATTGTGGCATGTTATTCTTATTTATGGTGAAAATCATTTATCTTCCCAATAATCATCACAATCTTTAATGAATCATGGATTATAAAGAATATTTATATAATCAATGAATAATATAAAATATTCATCTAATTTAATCTCATGATATTTTCTATTACATTTTTTCATTATTCTTTAGTATACCTAATGAATCATTTTGTATCATAATGAAACTCAAGAACTTTTTAAATTATCTATTTTTATTGAGTGACATTACATATTTAACTATGATTCACCTCTAACCTTTATATATAATCATGAAAAATTGGGTAACCTTCACAAATATTCCCTTACATACAGGTACGTTTCAATTTTTTTCTATTGAACACTTATATATATGTTCTTTTCCATGCTTCAATTATAGATCAGCACATATATATTGGTAGTTTACCTATACACCATATATGAGTGCCATTACATTTTTATGGTAAAAATTATAGTTACCATTACATATAGATACTTTTTTTACTTATATATAACTTCATATATAGGTACTCATCCAGTTTTTCAAGAATTATGGTTACCCATACTAATAGGTTCTTTTCCATTTAAGAATACTCTTACATATAGGTATATTATATTTTTTTCTAAATTCAAAAATTAAACCCTTCAAACTATAATATATCTCAACAAACTGAAAATCTTTTCAAACACACTCAGGAATATTCAAAATATATAATAAAATTTGTATATATATCATACAAACCTCTAACTCCAAATTTATAATCACACTCTAAGTAATATATGTCATTGTTATGTTTCCTAAACAACCTATTTATGGTTTCCATATTGTATGGTAACCATATATACTTCTCCATCCATTACACCATGTTTCCTTACATCTCTCAATTATTTCAATCACAATCATCAATCATAATACATGTGATTGATAAAAATCTAACACCAAACACCCCATTGGTTTTAATAAAATTTATGTGATTTTATATTGGTATTGATGTATTTTATAAAGAAGTTGATGATAAACATCGCTTAAGAAAAGATATAAGAAGGTATTGATAGATGTATTGGATGTGTCGTTATGGTGAGAGGAAGTGATCATTAAGGGTACTCCCAATTGTTTTATATGTAGGACATATGTGTGAACATTTTAATTGATTGGGTGATTAAATTCAGGACTCTCATCAATTTTAATCGGTGAATGTTGTATTTAAATAATCCTGTGTAATTTTTAACTCTCACTAGGATATGTGATTGGTAGTTATGTCCCACCAAACCTAGCCACTCTTATTTGGACATGATTGAATCCCAAGTAGTTTGTTATGATTTAGTTATTGAATAGATGTTATTGAATATTTCATTTCCTTATGTTGTTGATTTATTTAAGGATTTTAGTTCCTTGGAACTTTATAAGACTTAGATTTTATAGGGAATTGAATTTTATGATTATTTTGGTTTATGTACAAAGAGAATTTTGATACAAACATATCCATTAAAAACAACTAAGTTTTGTTATCTAAATGTTTAGTTAAAGGACTTGATGATAATTCAAATTTTCAACCTTATCACTTTTCTATGTGGTGAAACTATTTTCACTATAAAGGGTTCTAGTATCCTATGTTTGTGTATAGATTACTATAAAATAATTTTTTTCAAGATCAATAATCGTTTCCAAATTTCATATTAAAAGATCCAATTTAATAATTTCATGAGGTCCAAATGGTTCTCAAATATTTATCTAAATTGAGGATATTTCAATTTTAGGTTTTTAAAATTGGATATTATATGGATTACATTTAAGAGCTGATAATAACTCTAGAAATTTCATAAAAAGTCATTCAGCAAGAGAACTTACATAATATTTTGGTGGGATTGATGAACATGGTCATGTATATATATATTGACTTGTTTAACATTATATTCACTAAATACGTCCTAGTGTATTCCAAGAAAAATGAGGATCATTGTTGGAATATTGAGATTAATCTAGCTACACAACAAGTGAATTAATTTAATTTTATTCTCTTAAAGTGTAATTTTTTGATAAAAAATATTATTCTTAGGGAATTTGATATTTAATTATGATATTTCTTTATACATAAAGAATGTAAAAATTATGATTTCATGTGGGTGGCCTAACAATTAATTTGAGATATGAGGATTCTTTGATTTCTCGGGGGTAGTTCAAATAGTTTATTTTAGATTCTTCTCGATTAGAATCTCTCATGATGAACTTGACCAAGGAGGGGGTAATGTTTGAGTGGACTAGACTATATAAGAGGGGTTTATAGGATTTTAAGGGGTGTAATACCTCTACTCTGATTGTAAATTAACCCATGTAGGATGGAGGGTATACAATGGATAAATATTCATTGGGATTTGTACATAGTATATTTTTATTAAAAAATGGTTGGGTTATCACTAATGGATCTTTAAAGATGTTCTTGTAAGTGAATAAATATTTTATGCATGATTGGTATCAAGATATTACAGTTCATTTATAGAAATATTGGCACCACTATCTCTTAATTTATAAAATTATGGTTTTCATATAACAAAAAATTATTGTGTATATAATCTCTCAGTGATACATGAATTTATAATTAATTATAAAGTTATAATGCCTAAATTAAATTTATTCTTAAGTGGAATATACCACTTACAAGGGTAATAAAATTGAAAATTCAATTATTTAGAAGGTTTTGGTGTAGGCGGTGCGTGATTCTAGAAATGAGTAGTTGTTGATAAAACTCTTATTCAGTTTTTTTTGAATTTCACTAAGGATCAAGATATCGTTTCAAATGTTTATCTATGTGTCACCTCATTATTATTAAATACAATGAAAGTGATTAATGTGGTAGATTGGTAATTCTAGTATATGATAAATAGAATATATATTTTTTAGTATCATACATGTTTCAAACATGGTGAGGATGATATCATATACATTCATGGAAGGATTTTTTTATTGATGAGAATGAGGGAAGAAATAATGAGTAATTCCTAGTCCATTCAATGTGTTTTAAAACTTGAGTATAAAAAATATGAACCATGATATATATTGACAATTCTGGTGTTTATGGATAATTAAATACTAAATATGCTTCATATCATGGTTCTTCACTTCTCAGTAGTTGAATGTTGAGTGTGAGAGTCCTGGTAGTCTTTTCTAGCTACATCCCATTCCTACATGGAACTGTAAAATGGTAAATATGGATTTTTTGATTACAATAATGAGGTATCCTCGAGAAAGAGTAATAGTGTGGGTGATTTTTCTGGGTTAACCAAGGTTTCATACATTCTTTTCATCAAGGAGACCTAGTCGGTCAATAATAATGGTTGAATATATGTGTAAAATTTGGAAGATATCATTGATTGACTATAGTAATTAATTTAAATTATATTTTAGATTCACAAAAAATATTATGATCATATTATAGGGAGCTTTATGAACTAAGTTGAATCTTAGTAAAACATACCACCCTTTAAATGATGGAAAATCAGAGCATGTAATTAGGATTCATGAGGATAAGATTCTTGAGAATGTACTGGATTTATAATGGTCCATGGAGGATCATATAATATTTTAATAATACACCTATGACCTAATTTATTATACATTTATCCTTATGGAATAATTTGTGGAATTTTAGGGAAGACCGTTTCTTGATCTCTAATTTTGAGTAGAGACCAGGGAATCATTTTAGATTTTACAGAGTCTCAAACATGAGTATTTAGAGTGTATTTTTGGTATTAAGAAGGGATTAATATAATCTATATCATGTAGATATCCTAAATAGGCTAAAAATATTTACCTATAGAGTTGGATGTGGGTGATTGTGTCCTATTAATTGTGTCACATTAGTTAGGACACAAATTTTTTAGTAGATAAGTAAAGAAGTCACCCCACTATTTGACTCTATTTAATATTTATAAATTATAAATGAAATAACGTAATGACCATAATAACTTCAATAAATAATGTCTATACGTGACATATTCTTGGTATCTTAGCTCTAAAGATATAATAAAAAACCATATCATGTAATATATGTCACACATACGGACTTAGAAGATAAAACATCATTTTTAGAGAGATATATGAAAATAAATCATTATATTTTATTATAATTAAATAATGTTATTTACCTCCATTTTTCCTTAAATTTTAAGTTTTAATTTTTTGGACTTAAAGATTCAATTTAAATAATGTCATAATTATTGATTTATTTGGATGAACTATGAACTTATTTATATCATAAAATATCCTAATAAAATGGATGTTAATATCTTTATCATTTTTTTATTTTTTGTAAGTGAATGAATGGAAAAATTATTTTAAATAATGATTTTATTGGGTTAAGAAAACTAAAAAGGAATTTCTTATTGTTGTGTAATATTAAATGATTTAATTTCATGCTTGCTAAGTATAATAAATAACTCTATAGGAATAACATAGCTAAATATATGCTTCTGGCATATTAAAATTTTCTATTCCCAATATGTTAGGATTTCAAAATACTCAATAAAAAATTAAAGATATAGCTAATCTATTTAAAATTAACAAAAAAGTCAAAATTTTTTTGAATAAACAAAGATAACTGAATTCTATATAATATTTTAAACATGGTTGAGGAAATTTAATATTAATCCTACCAATTAATGTGATATTAAATATACAATTTTGAGGGTTGTATAACAGAAACACAAACTTCTGTATGAGTAACTGGAAACTAAAGTTATAGTAAAATCATTTAAAAACACAATCAACAAGAATATGTACTTTTAAAAGAGGATTTATGTGAGGTTTGTGTAATGTTAAGTAATAGTAAAATACTCTTCAGACCAATCATGTTTGAATATTACTCATCGAAACACTTTTTAAATGAGTTTCACATAGCTTGAGGTAGCTGAAACTAAAGAAGGATTGAGATAATTGAGCTATGGATATTGAGACTAACTATTTTCCATGGGGCGCATATACCAGCCTATGGGGTCCATAAATGATCTTCAAACATTACATATTAACATAATTTGGTAATGAGGAAGCTCATATTCTAGGTGTTTTCCAATCTATGTGATAATAATTTTAATGGGAGTGTGGAATTCATTGAATGATATGAGGGAAGGATTATACTCCACCTAGAATTAATTAAATACCTTAAAGTATCCATTTATAAAAACTTGACTGAATCTATTCAAAGTTATATATTAAATTTTTTATAGTCCTTTTTGATAATTTTATTGGAATTTCTTAGCTCATTATTGATTTCCATGGTTTTAATATATCATGATCCGGGATTAAAATCTCATTATTGGTATTTTTAGTTATAGAGGAGAATCTTTTATTATGATTCATTTTTAATATATATTTAATTAATATTAATTCATTATTGGACACAATTTGTTGTGAGTTGAATTCCATATTGAAAGATGATTGGAATCAAACCTGATTGACTATTTACTAATTTGGTTGTTAAATTCATTTTTGCATTCACTCAATCATTTCAATATATAATAAAATAGGCTGAGTTGTGTAGTGAAGTACATAGTTATTGTTGTAATATGTAAGGAAGGAAGTGATCTGGCCTTTAATTTGTTTTTTCATCTTCTCCAAATTAGGGATTTCTAATGCAATTGAATTGATTTTATTATTTAAATATTATGGTGATAGTGAAATACCTACACATGTTAACATGAAGGATAATGATCTTAAATTAGTTATTTTATGTTGAGACTCACATCTCATAGCAGCCCAGGTTAGAGGTATACGGTTATTTATACTCTAGTTTCTGATATTATACTATTCTTTGATCCTACCCCTTGGATGAATCAGTAATCAATATCATTCATTTTTAGTCATTAATAAAAAACAAAAATAATCCATATAGATATGAAATATAAATATATATATATATAGGAAATACAATAATGTAGTCATAGTCATCAATATTCTAACCTCCATGGATAAAATGTTTTTCCCTTTTTTATTATATTTTACCTTATATTAAAAACTATGCCTGCATAACCAATGAAAAACTCTCTCATGGAATTACAACTATACACAATTGAATGATTTTATAAGATAAATATTGGGAGTAAAATTACCTCGGTATACCAATAGTAGAAGTTATATCATATTCCTAAGGATAAATGGAACAGAAAGAATTATATTGGAGGCAAGTGGAGAGAGTTTCTCTTCATTGATTCTTAGTGATTCATCAGGATAAGGAGAATGGGTATGTTAGTGAGTTTATAATAATCCAAAAACATCAAGTTATCAATTTGATAATATTTTTCTTATAATATTATATTATAATAGGTTATACTATGGGTAAGGTTTAGAAAAGGTTTGTAATTGGAAATTAAGAAAATATGAAAAACTAGATTTTTTTTCAACTATGTAAGAACAAAACTCAGACAATTTTGAGAGGCCACTAGATTTATGGTGGAGAAATAATTGGATCCCCACCCACAAAAAAGATTATTTTGGTGAAAAATAGGATCTGGATGGGATCTAGAACCCCCAAATTTAATATTTGATGTTCTTTTATTTTTCTCTAGAAAATCATTTATTTTATATTCTTCTTTCCTTTATCCCATATGTGTGTATACTCTTACCATTTTTTATCACATTATTTTATCTCCTCTTCTCTCAATTTTATTAAAATATACTTAACTTATATGATCTTTAGTTGGTATGTAAAACTAAATATACCTTATAATTTATACTTTCCCTCCCAACATTGTACCTCCCCAGTCGAATCTATATTTTTGGTGATTTTTCCATTTTATATGTTTAAATTGATTGGGGAAGAATCCATATATGATCCCTAATGGGTTATTATATACATGTAAAATATAGTTGTCCCTTATACTCCCCTTTCGTTTATTTTTCTTGTGTACATCATGTTGAATTGGAGTTATGGTGAGGAGGTACAAATAACATATATTAGAACCAATGTTATATTCTTTATTTATTACCTAAAGATAATGGCATGTTAATCACATCATGGAACCTTCATAAAAAATAAATTGATTTCTTAGTCAATTAATTATATTAACTATATTAGTATCATTGGTTTTGTTTCTAATTAGAATCTATAGTGGGGGTATATTAATGTGAGAGGAGGTAATGTGACTTCAGAATATCTGAAAAATGATCCTATATGAGTAAGCAATAGGTTCATCATGTGGTTAGTGTGAGAATAGTAATACTTTGATAGTAAATAGTTAGTTTTGAAATCATGATGGATTAAACTTCATTTAATTGATATATATATAATATTGCCAGACATTATGAGAGTTTCTAGGCTTAAATTGGGTGTTAGGACTATATGTATGGACCAATGGTAATGTATTCATGTCCAGGAATTATAATTTGGTCCATATGAGGATTTTATTACAGTAAAATTGTCTGATATTATTTATTAGTATTTTTAGGGTAGAAAAAATCCATCTTAGTATCTAAACTATTTTTAGTTTGGATGGGTTGGACAAATACTGACCTTGTATGTTAAATATTAGGATTATGGGTATTTTAGATGATGTCCGCCAAGTATCCCAATTATTTTCAGTGCATACGTTATAAACACATGTAGACCGAGATTATTCATACTTATGAGTTTGGACACTTTAAGAATCATCCATCCTAGTATATAAATTATTATGAGTATTGATAGGTTTCATATAGACATACCTAATATCCTGGGATGATTATTATTTTATGTATAGACACAATAATGAACTACATATCTATATGTATGACCTGGAGTCATATACATTTATATTATATCCTTATAATGTAGTCATAGAGGGTCTACCCATTAAATTATGGTACCAATCTATCTCTTATGCTCATACATCTTTAACTCTATCCAACACATTGAAACAGAATAACATCAGTTAGTGTTAAATTGTCTACCTAGAATAATATAGGTAAGATATATCATCTGGGTAGTGTATTTAACACTCAATTATGTGTTTTGGGATCATATAGTAGGTTTTTAATATATCTATCTCACTTTTTTACTTTCACCATATATACGTTCGATTATTTTTGGGACATATTCGAGGTATATGTCATAGTATATTACTCATAAACTAAACATGAACCTTGATGGATGAAAATAAATCAATGTCTTTGATTTATGAAAGGGAAGGAAACCAATGATAAATTAGTGATATGGAGTTAGTTGATGGAGAATATGAGACAAAAACCATGAATTTCCTATGACCTCTTTCAGTAGTGTCTCCATTAGTCTATGTTATTGGATTATACTATGTATACATTCAACATATATGTAAACCCATCATTTTATGTATCACAAGTATGAAATTGTGTGGGTTTTGTTTTATTAAAACATTGTGTGATATATTTCATTTATATATATTTTCATGGAAAATTCAATAATTTTTCAATTGATATAAATAATTTCTTCCATATATAAATTTTTATTTATAGTTATCTAATTAAAGTTATAGTATCCCAAAAACACTGATGTGACCCTTTCTTCTAGTTGGTATATTTTGAAATATGGGGAGTCACTTAAGGTCATGTAAAAATCAATCTTTTTTTTATAAAAAATATACAGGCCTAGGGAATTACACATATGGTATAATTGTAAAAAAAAATGTTTTGGTTGAACATGTTTTCAATGATGAAAATATTTATGTGAATATATTATACTAAAGACGATTATTATAAGAATTTCATCCATGGAATTAAATTATATTTGGAATTAAATCAACCATTCCCTTTTATATTTTGAAATTTCAAGGTTATTTATGATGTGATTTTCCATAAAATATAGTACAATATTTATTAAGATAAGCCATATTTTGATAGAAATTCATAAGAATTTGTTTAATACTTTATTTTTTGATAATAAGATAATATGAGTTTGATATACTTTTGGAAGTGGTTTCTTTAATGAAGTGGTTGAATGTAATACAATAAAATAAAATAAATAGGCTCCCAAAATTATAGAAAAGTTTCACTTTATTAATATTAATTTTAAAATCCATTCGAACCATAAGAAAAGAATTAGTTCCATTTATATAGTCATGAATTCATTTTAATTTTAAATGGATTTTCAAAATAAGTTTTTTTATTCATCATAGGGTTCTAATAAAATAATGATATGATATTTTATAAAAAATTAAATACTCATTGTTTATTAAACTACAATCATCTTAGTTATATCTGATGGATTTTTAATGTATAGAAATTATTGGATCTATGAAATTATTCTTTTATCTTCAGGAATTATGTTTTGAGATTTAGTGTGGCTAAAGTTTCCACGTTTTGGTGATGAATACACATATTTATTTTTATATGGAAAAATTTATATCATATATTCTATGATTTTGAAAAATATCTATAATGATATTATGGATCAAATTCAAGAGATAAGGATGTGTATAAATATGAATTAGTGATGATGACACAGCAAGAAATTATAGAATCTTTTTCTTATATAAATAGATCATATCCGGTTATGATTGGGTTTATATATTCAGGAACAATTAAAATGTTTTGAATGACATGATTGATGGGGGTCACATGCATAGAGGTCTAAAGGACTTTAAGAGAGGGATATACAAGAAAAAATGTTTCATTTGTTCTGAAAGTATATTAATAATATATCCAATGAGAAAATATGAACATATTATTTTTGAAGACATTTAGTTGGATATATACACTATTTTATATCAGTTTAATCTATATAATGATCTATCATAATGAATTTTTTCATAAATAAATTTATATCAATATTATTTTTAGTTCATTTTGTAAGTGAATAAATATAATGAATGTGTTTATAACTGTAGTACACAACATTGGATCATTTCTAATGATTTCATATCATTTCTTGTGTTGTTGCAGATTCATCCACACTGATGACATGTTATGTGTAATCAAATAGGTAAATATCATCCAAAAATTAAGATGAAACTTGTAAAATATTCATTTAATTATTCCATATATTAATTATTGGGATATTAAGGTTATATATTTATCTTTAACAATTTTTATTATTTCTTCTAAAATGAGAGGATGATTCCTAAATTAGTATTTTTCCAAAGAAACTAAAAATACATTTATCATTATTCATTATGATAACTATTTTTTCTAATCTATTTTTTCTTTGGTTTCTAACAATAACACAATATTTTAATATGAGGAATAATATAAAAGTAATGAGTTTAATATTTCACGTTAATAAGATGGAATCAAATTATAGTTTATTATTTAATATTCTCTAAAAAATATCGAAAAAAATCAATTAATTAAATTCATATTGGATATAAAAATGTGATGTTAAATAATATAGGATTTGGCATGTAATTATAGGAAGATGAATTTATAATCACTTATTATGTGATCAATACGACATTTTAACAGCCTATATTGCGACTATAAAACCAAGACCCAAACTATAATTTCACATAGTCTCAAACACATATTCTTCTTATAATAAATTTGAATATATTTTTTAGGGATAGACCAGAACCATTGGGTATTTCATTTCACTATAAGAAAATATAAATCATTATAAAATTAAAACAATCGAACTTTATATATATTAAATCCATATTTTAAAGATAATAGAAATTAATATTGTATAATTAATGAATTTAAAACAAAACAAACAATTATAGATATGATGTAAAACATAATGTGACTAAAACTTGTCCACCATTGAAAGAAAAATATTACACTAATTTATTAATAAACACCAACAAACTCCACTATGATCATAGCTCCCATAATCCTCTTCTAATTGGAATGATAAATGTTCCATTTACCATATCAGGAAAGGTGGTATTTATATAAAAACATAGATGTTTGTTTAAGGGTGAGTAACACTTTACTTACTAAGATGTACCACAATTTAAATCATGAATTCCCAACACTATTTATCTAATAAGATGTACATAATTCATTTGGAAGTAAAATAACAAGTTTATATAATAGTAATTCATATAAACCTTTTATGAAAACATATATTAAATTCCAACATGCATTAATGGTGGAACCATATTTACAAAATTTATTTCATAATAAAGAGTACTAAAAAGAATATAAAAATGAATACATACATAAAAAAAATTAATTATGATCATAGTGTGCCTTTAGTGAATCATCAATTTCATTGATGAATCTCCGAGGATCTTTCAACCCATTTCATGGATATTTCTAACAATTCCTCCTATTATGTTTAACCATTCCCCCTCCAGGGATCATATAAAACATATGATAATTACACCCTCATGGATATATCTAATATATCTCACATATATTATTTTATATATAGACCCCCCAGTATACATACATTTAAATGAAAAAAATAAAAATTATTTCCCACATAAAATCAAAAAAATAAATATATATTTAACTAGAATCCATCATAGTATAAAAATATATTTTCTTAAAACAAATCAAATGATTCTAAAAAATATTTTTATTATCATCAAAGAATCATAAAAAACCCTTTATTCAAATCCAAATAAACCTCTATTTTATGAAATAAATTTTTTTAAAAAATATTTGAGAAAAATCATTATAAATAAATTATTTAAAAACGTATCAATCAATGTTTAGTGGATTGAAATCAATTAAGGAAGGAATTAGAACCCCCTACCTCCTTTAAAATCTATACAAGGTCCCAAACTAATGATGCTTCCAAAATTATCCATCAAATCATATTATCAATATTCCTTAGAAAAAATTATATTGTAAAAAAATGAACATATATTTAATTTAATGGATAATAGAAAAACATTTTTACAATCAGCATTCCCCCACACAATATTGGAAATAATGATTTAAAAATATAATGAATGCTTTGTGATTCAAAATTTCAACATTAAGAAGTATATGTATCAAAAAAAATCATTTAAGTTGAATGGACCCATGACAAAATTCACAGATCCCATCTTAATTCATTTTATAGAAAAGAAAATTAATATATTTATTCAAATCATAACGGTGCAATATATTTAAATATAATAATGTGTTTAGTAATCAAACATAACTCTAGAAAATAACTCAATAATTAATCAGTTATATATCCATCCCATTAATCAATAAGTAATTACATTAAAAACATTAACCAAAAATAAAAATGAGAGAGTGTATAAAGGAGAGAGAATAGATGGGAAATATAAGGAACTCCCTCTGTCAATAACTCATTTCTCTATATACAAATAAAAAGTACCATGTTAAACTTCTATAATAAATGGATCAAACCTCTCCCCCATTCAAAAATTAATGTTAATTATATTCTCCTATATAATTCTATATTCATACCTCTATTAAAATGACTATAATAATATATTCAGGGAACATATATCCCCAAATCCAATAATTGACCATAGTAAATTATATGTCAACCTTTCCTATTTCAAAATCCACAAAATAGTTTTTTATCACTTTATAATTATATATATTATAAGTAAATATAATATTTATCAGGATAAATCTATTTATAATTGAAAATAAACTTAATGTATAAAAATAAATAATATATACAAATTCACGAAATCAACTCAAAAAGCATAAGTATTATAATTATCTTAACTAATTTAATTTTCATCCATAAAAAATAATTATATGTACTGTACTCAAATGTATCCATCCATTATTATCTCATATAAGATACCATCCACCAAATTTTTTCTCAAACCTATCCATTTTGTATATAAGGATCGAACTAATTATGTAACAATTTATGCCAGGACATTATCTTGTATATCTATAATCCACAGTATAATCTCAAAAAATTTAATAAAATGTTTTAATCAATAGATTACCATGGGGGAACATAAATGGATTTCAATTGGTATTTCCATAATTGTGAAACATAAAAAATTCATTTTCTACAATATACCTTCATAGATAGTTTTCAAAATAATACATATATCTAGATCACTCATTTCAATTTTAATCATAATCAAATGTACTAACATTCCTTGTATCTATATTATTCATCTCCCCAATGGTATTAGTACTCATAGAGGGACTTAATATATAACTATTATCTACAAAGGTAATCATTAATGGTCAACATAACAATTATTATTAATCAAATTTATCATGAATAACTTTTTATTTATATGAACATGTAATAGTTATAAAAAATATATCCTATGAGATAAGCCTCTCTCACCAAAGGCCAACCTTGATCAACACAATCTTCCATAAAAAAATTGGAGTGATATTTTTGAATGATGCATCATAACTATTCTTATAAGAAATTTATAGTAATGTAATATACCCCACTATCACCTAAAATCTAGAACATAAGATCAAATCATTTCCCCTAATGTCAATTTGGACCATTTTGATTTCACATCTATCTAACGATGATACCAACCACACATATTCAACCAGTTACAAATAAACCATTTAAGTCCTATCAAAATACATAATAAAAATAGGGGATATCTATCTAATATGATATCAAATAAACTCTATAAAACATAATTACAACATTCAAATTCAAATTACACAAGAATTTAACTGAACATTAAGAAACATTCAAGACCTGACCACAATCACCATGATATGTCATACTACCCTATATATATATATCTATAAAAAAATATTAAATCCATTATAAAATCTTCACTTTTCTATATTGACTTATGTAAATGAATGAAATATTGCCATAAATGACTAATTCTTAGTCTTCACATGTTCAAAAATCGAACATCAAGATCTATCCCGGATATATCATTCCTTATTCCCACCAAAATGAACTATTATCTAAGTGTATTATAAATATTTATTATATATATTGAATTTTAAAAATATAGTTACTAAATTATTTCATAACATATTCTTTCATCACTGAGTGAACCAACAACCCTATCCTTAAAATAGATCATTAAATTAAACGATCTACCTCACACATCAATTGTTTCATTATTATTTTGGGAATCAATAATCATTATATATTTTAAATTGGAAGAATTCCATACCTCACGTATTCAATAGGCACAAAAGTGATTCCAATATAATACAATACCAAACACTCTACCTATTCCTGAGCAACCAAATATGTATTCACCATCGCACACATCTGCTTTCAAAAAATATTTTTATTCATTTTCTCTATGAATATTCCTGGACAAAGAGTATGATACATTATTACATTTAGTCATAATATATAATGAATTGATGTTAAATTTATGAATATAATTAACTTATATTATTTTCCTTATGTTTACATATTATTTTTAGAAATTTTTCTATGGAAATCATTCTTTTGATTCACCAAATTTAAAAATTAATAAACCAATTAACAATTATAGTAGTGAAATTAAGAAATATACCCTTGAATGAATGTGTTTAGTCTCTAAATTATGACATATTCTTCCACCCATGATTACTTATTAGGTATCACAATTTTGGGTACCATAGTTTGCGTATAAATCATAGATAAAATTAAGAAAAAATGATATATAATTGAGTGAATAATAATATATTAAAAAAATAAATATATAGTCAATTATGTATAATAAATTAATATTAATGAGAACACCATCACATTATAGAAAACTATAAACTACTAAATTATGTAGACATGGCCACAAAATATAAAAAAAATTATAGGAAAGACTTCACCTAAAAAATCTCTATCTTTATATCACTATAAAAAATAAAACACCATCAATGAAACATGAATCTATATAAAATATATATCAATGTATCCATGAACACGTTTAAATTATCACTGCATCCTTGCTTATTGAATTTAATGAATGATCATAAATTATCATAATCAATTTTGATAGAAAACCTATAATAGATAATGTCATACTAGGTAACATCCCTAACCTAGGAGCACTAAATCGGTTCTTCATTTCGGGTCCCCACATGATATCATAGGTTCCTACCCATATGTAAACAGTTTTGACAAGCACTAAGTGTCTAATAATCCATGTGTGGAGACGATAACCTCTTTTCTAGAGTAATCCACAATAGATAACGAAGAAATAATAGAAATAAAATGTGATAACCAACTAACATGAATAACAACCAATTCTCAAATATGGTACAAGTTCAGAACCAAATATTAAATATTCCAAGTCACGATCACTATACCAAAGTTCTAGAGAAACAAAAAATAAATACTAAAATATGTGTTCCAAAAATGGGTCCCGAATCCACGTACGAAACCTCATCCATATATATCCAAAGTTCAACTCAACTCCCAAGAATATGGCATTTACCCTTATCCTAACATGAAAACTTGAAATATTCTTAGGTACCCAATGGTGACCTGGGCAGTGTGTGAGTATAACGTTGTAGGAGAACACAAATGGTGTATTTAAAATAATTAGCCTCGTAGACAGTGCATGGAATAAAAAATAATAGAAAAGATTAAAAAAGTTATCTTAGGTTCCATTATTTCTATATGTTTGACTTAAAACATTTCTAAACTTTTTCCAACTCTATTACATATATCATAGAAATAACTTAATTAATATTCATCACATGTTCAATGGATTTTGCATATTAATAAACTTTTAAAGCATCAAGGGAGATAATTCAAGTTCCAAACCTCACTAGGCATAATCACACCAAACATATTCAAAACACTTATATTGAAGCCTTGGTCCAAGTGGGCTTTTGAGATGAAGCCACTAGGGGAATGTAATTTTGTCACCTTCCCTAACCCATTCATTGTGGGGTGGAGTTTAGAGCCTCAGTCTAACTTGACCCATGGTTGTAGAGCCTCATGTCAATACCCTAAATTAGGAATCCATGCTAACATGATTATTAATCCATTCACAACACACACATACCACATTATAATCAAACAAAAACAACACAAATTGAAACCCAAAACCATAAAAAAAATCATGGGAATTAATATCATGCCATAGTCCATTAACACATTTTCCAATTATACTACAGAACATTTATCCCCATTTCCCTTTTCTAATGATTACATAACTAAGAAGACTCACTATTTACCACAAAGTAACCCATTTAACATGTTCCAAAATTCCCCTATGAAAATACATTTAACATATTCCCCAATTTACAAGCCATTACCAATTTATCAAGTTCACCATTTCATATTCCCTAATCCGGTTATGAATTTTAACACAATTCACAAGCCATTTTACACAATCTCAATTTACCTAATTAATCCATTTCCATTCCATGTCTAAAACCCATTAATCCATTTTCAATAATTTTCCCAACTACCCATATCCCATGTTAATAATCAAATTACCCAACCATTATGTTCATTTTGGGATCTATATAAGGACAATACAATTTCATACTTAACATTTTTGTTTCCCAAGTTCGATAAGGTCAACGCACCCTAGGGGTGGTACTAAATTAGTCAAATAAACCTCAATGAAACCCATGAGGATCATGAGGGGTTCAATTTTTCGTTTTCACATCCTTTTTACAAAATCTAACTAACATCACTAAAACCAAAAGAAGGGAAATAAGAACATAATCCCATATGCATAAATACATATAAAAACATTGAGATATAACTTATAGACCACATAAATCAAATAAATTAATGAAATAACCTCTAAAAATAACCTTAGGTTCCAATACTATCCCCCTTTAAAGTCCTAACCTAGGTTCCTATAGAAAAAGAGTGTTTTAGTGCTTTAGAAACAATAAGAGAAACAACAAGCCTTGATTTGGAAAAGATAGGAAAGGGATGTTTTAGACGTACATGGGGATTTGATCCACAACCAAAGGCACTCTAAGTGAACAAGAATTAAATTAGATAGTCCCTTGGGAATATTGGGTTATCCATGTTAATCAATAGGGTGGTAAAGGAGGAAATGGGGCACAAATTCTTGAATGAAATTAAGAGCCTTGATGTGGAAATTTGGTAAATTTTTACAATTTATTGGGATCATATTTTTCCCACATGGTTTTCTAAACCATGCTCAATCCACTAAATAAATAATGTTAGGTTTCATGGTTAACTATAGATGACTACAAGGTTTGGAAAGTATGTACCAACCATGTAGAAATTCCAATGTCCAGGCCTACATGGTTTCTCCTTCCCCTCGCATGGTTTTCACTAACAATGGACAAACCATGAAACATGCACATAATGGATATTTTTCCGTTTTTCATTAATGTCACAATCCCCTGATACACCCCTGATAATCCCCATGAACATGTGAATCATTTATTGACCTAAAAAACATGATAATGAAACTGAATATTAACAGAAAACATACCTCAAGAAAAACCAGCATCTTACAAACTATCCACCTTATAACAACATTTCATCGAGTTGTCATCCCAAGCACCTATAAAATTCCAAAGAAAGGATTTAATGAAAATTTTCCCACACATCTGAATCCCAATCATATGTTTCTTCTTAAAAAATACCAGGGTGCCACAAAACCCTGAAAAATGGAATAATATTAACCCATAGGACCTTCCACTATGATATTTGATATGAAAGGGATGCTACACAAAAGACGCATCATCGTAAAGATCAACATCCTCATCATTGATCATGTGAGATGGGTCAGTGTGATAATATTGAAGTTGTGAAACATGAAAATCATCATGCATTCCAATATACCACTATGGGAGAGATAATCGGTACATCAACTATCTTATCCTCTCCACAATCTCAAACGGACCCACATACTTGGGTGTCAAATTTCCCTGTTTCTGTATCTGACAGTGACGCAACCTTATAGACACTCAATGATATAGAAATTACCCAATAAAATCTCAATAGAATGATGATGCTTATCCACATAATAATTCGGCCTACTCTGGGCTGTTTCCATGCATTTACGGATAAAGTAAATTTGTTTTGATGTCTCGTGCATGAGGCTTGTCCCAACAACTCTTATTATATAGCCTCTAACCAATATAACAGAGAACTACATGGCCTCCCTGAGAGATTCTAAAATAGCTCGATTTGAATGAAAGAGAAGAAATTAGTATTTTTGATAACTCAACATGTGACAACTGCTTTTACCATGGCCCAAAAAATTACAAAACACAAACCCCCAACATGTCTTCTAACACCTGAATGATTTGATATGATTTCATCTCCTTTTTGTGGCTAGAATTTTGTACTGAAAACATTTGGGTACCGAGATCCTTTTATAACCCCTTCTAGAAGTGTAAAGATTACGACCTGAAAATATATATTTTTTCCATCCCATAAAACATCACTATCTCTTGAACAATAAATCTCCCAACTATTCAATGTTGAAAGTCTATAAAATTGATAAAAATGAGCCAAGTTAGTCAATTCATCCACAATTACGAATATTTCATCATTCTTATGATACATCCATGAAAGTCCTAGTATTATGTTGATCATTACAATATCCCATTTCAATTATAGAATGGGTAGTGGCTATAACAATCCACCTTGTTTCTGATTCTAGGCCTTCAGCTACTGATAGGTAAGGCATTGTACCACAAAACCAAAAATTTATTTCTCCATTCTTGGCTATCAGTAATTCATATAGTGATCATGATACAATTTGGTAAAACTGGGTTGCACCACCCACTTAGATTCATGGTGTGCACATGTCAACTCTTCCAGAAAACATATTCTCATGATGACACTATCGTGAACGTACAATATCCCATCATCCCTAACAGTCCAACCAGAAGGTGGATCCCCACCATTAATTCATTCCTTTAGAGAGAAATATTCTAGATCCTCAAGATTAATCACTTTAACCCAACTCAAATGTTTTGAATCAAATTCTATGCATGGTGGGGTCATCTTCTATTTCTCAGCTAGTACCTATAGGTTCATTTCATCAAACAAAAACATCATCATCAAATCAGAGTTGTACTCTTGAACCGACTAACATTCATCTTTGAAACTCAAAGAATCTACAACACAATTTCCCATTTTTATTTTTTATACCATCTTGATGTCAAAATAGATTATATACTAAACCCACCTCTGTTTCATAATATTCAAAACATGTTGGGAGAAGATGTTCTTACAAGTTTTATAATTGGTATAAAATGTGAATTTCCCTCCCGAAAAGGAGTGCCTCCATCACATTAAGGCATATACCAGCACATCCAAATTAATATCATGATTAGGGTAATTTTATTCATGCGGCCTCAAATGTCAAGAGCCATATGAAATGACCTGATCATCTAGAATCAAAACCGCTCCAAGAACAACAATATATGCAACCCAAAATACGATACACCCCTCTCTGGAATCTTGTATGATTTGAATTAGTGTGTAGTCAACCACTTTTTAAACACTTGTAAAGAATCCTCACATATCCTAGACCATTAAAACATTACAACCATCATAGTAAAACCTAATAGTTTCCATTCCAGTCAAGAGAAGTATTTAATAAACCTCTAGTAATACCTGGACAAAACTATAAAACTCAAAACTTCAGAAACATTCATGGAATTCTACCCAGACACAACCTCCTTCATATTTTCTGATCCTACTAATACACCTTCCTGTAAGATAAAACGACACAAAAAATGCATCCCGTAAATAAAAATGTTAAATTTTGATGGCCTAGATTATATCATATGCTCTCCTGGCCTACTCAAGATGATATCAAGATTTTAGGAATGATCCTCATGAGTTTTATAGTACAATATGATGTTATTGGGATGGAATACTACAAATTTACCCAGATAATAGCGAATAATTTTATTCATTAGATCCATGAAAAGTACTAGCACATTTTCCCACATAAACGACATCACCACAAACTCATACAACCCATACCTACTCCTAAAAGAAGTCTATGTTATATCTGAAGGTCGCACCTTCAGGTAGTGATACCCTATTCATATATCAATCATAGAAAACATTGAATCACCTCTCATTTTGTCAAACTATTCATAAATTCAAGGAATACATTATTAGTTATTAACATTCATTTAATTAAACTTCCTATAATCAACACATATTGTCAATGATTTATGAGCCTTCTTGGAAAAACCAATATAGATCCATAAGGTGATGTGATATAATGAATAAACCCATGGTTATCATGTTCCTACAACTATACCATAAGTTTATAGAGTTCCTCTGGGCCACTCAATATGGAGGAATTGAAACTGGTTCTTCTCCCAGTAGAAATTCATTCTAGAAATCCACATCTATCTAGAGTGGGATCCACGATAAGTCTTTAAGATACACATAATAGAAATGATCCACCATGATAGAAAATACACCCCACTCTTCTCTTTCATCATTATGCATTAAACAAGATACTTTTGTTGTGATATCATGCAACTACTAACAAACTAGTCCATCCCGACATTCCCTAACATCACATTCACCATGATATAAATATGTTTCCCCTTCAAGAGACGTAAATGTTACCTAGTGATGGTAGTAGTCGACATGGTCCTAGTAAAACACCATCCAATACTTTCCAAAAATTAGGTCAAAACTGACTTATCGAGGATGAACAATCCCCACCAGAAATGGTAGCCAAAAACCTCCAGAGAAAAACATTAAAATTATCTAATATCCATAGCTCTCACACCGAACAGGGTGTCCATAAAAACAACCCCACACAAAAATTCTACTTATATTCCCGAAACAACTGTAAATTGATCAAAGATAAAGGAATGTGTGCTGAATGGGTCAAAAATAACTAACAAGAATGAAATATACAGGGATCGTACCTCGAACAATCGACAATTTAACCTCACTAGCTCTAGGTGTAAAGTGAAATGTGGGAAGCTAAAATTCCACTATGAACTAGGCTTTGACCTATGTGCATAGCATTGCACTACTCTACTAGTATGGGTGCTCTCTCCAAAAAGTACCAAGTCTATGACCTCTACCAATATGGCATGTCGACCTACAACTACCTTCCTGGAATTGGCTATTCATCCCCCTTCCCGCACTCGAAATCAACCTCAAGACTCTGTATGTCCACTAATAGAAAGGATTCCAAAATAATCTCCGTACACATCCCATTTTTCCAAAAAAATGAACTCAATGGGGGGGGGGTCTGTGACATTGAACATGCTTGTGTCCCAGCCTACCACAATGTTAACAGAACACCCGATTTCAACCATGAGAGGCTAACCTCTCTTTTGAATACTTGGTGCACTTCCACCATAACATAAGATCCCAAAAGAATATATTCTTACCTTAGAAGTAGTGCCACTCACCCATCCCAGTACTTCCATAATTCCACTACCAAAAGCCACCCCCTAGATCCATTATGAGATAAGGAACCAGTCCCCTACCTCATCAAACCTTTTTAAATGGAATAAATTAACTTTATACCAGATCTCATGTCTCATACAATCCTAGAAGTGTTTATCCACTGAAACCTAATATATTGACAAAGCTATAATTAAGAATCAAAAATCAGTTAAAAGATATTTTAGTATATCACTAACATTTAACCTTTGGTCAGACTCATAGAATATACATCCTTCTCCTACCGTAAGATCAATGGATAGAAATGGTCTGGAAACATTTCCTAAAAATGATTCAACAACATTCATTTTTCCCATTCAGTGTCGACAATGATGTCCCACCAATGAATTTCCTCACATCTCAACATATTGGCCCCCAAAATGACATGATTCCTAGACAGAGTATCTAAATGGTCAACAATTTTTTGGATGGAATCTATCAAGAACTCAACTACCTCAATCCCACCCTCTCTAGTAATGGTCATAGGGTGATTTAGCTTAAACTAACTGGTCATCAAAAACATGATTGGTACAACCCCTAGTAAGTCAAATTCCATCATTTTCATGAATGGAGTAAGGTTATCAAGAAACTTATATTCTCTATTATCCTATATCACCCCATTATCTTTCTCCACTAATAGAGGGGAATTTTTGGAAAGTTCCTTTTGTCACCTAACCATCACCATACATCATGGTGGAATTTCTCTATATTTCCAAACACATGGTTTATAACACATAACATAAATTGTCCAAGATTACATAAAATAAGGATCATTACTCCACCTAAACAATCTATTTAGAACACTTACCATCCCATAGGATATAGTCACTTATGAAACACTACCCTTGATCATCCCTTACATGGTTTATGGATGAATGAGTAAACCCACTTACGCAGTCACAAGTATTCCATTAGACACCCATTACAATAGTATTTATATACTCCATACATATATCTTCCTCTTATAAAAAATTTCCATTTCATAACTTGTTACAATTAATGATTTCAACTCCCTTTGAACACTTGATCTAGATCAACAATCTAACCATTATTTAATATTTTAACATTTTCAGTCATTTTCATCATTTTATTAAAAACCATTTTATTAAAAATTTTAAGGAAATAAAATTAATTCTTCCCTTCATGCTTCACACACCCATCCCTTGTGTCCCTATCATGATGCATGCCACCCTTATACATAGGTTCTAATAACAATTCATGAATTAAAAAATACGTGCTACCACGAACATGAGCCAAAAATATCACAAACCAAGAAATAACACAACAAGTGCATTACCCAATGGTGAAATATCATCAAATTTAATATTGAAACTCAAAAACACCAATTCCCCCAAGGGTAGTTAGTTTTTCCCTTGTACATGTGTTAGATACTCCTAATAAGAATTTCATTAACAATACTCGACACATCCTAATCTCATTTCAACAATCATAAATAGTAATTTCATAGAAAAGACCTATTCTCATGCCGCTTTGTAACATACCAAACTAGGGATCCACTAAATTGGTGCCCCAAGCTGGGTCTCCACTTGAACTCAAGAATTCCTTCATATGTGCAAGAGGATAACGACTAGAATCGAGGTTCTAATTGTCCATGTTTGGAGACTATACCCTCTTTACAAGAGTAAGCCACATCAGACAAACATGAACTAATGGAAACAAAATATGATAACCAAATAACATTCATAAAAAAAATACCCAAATAGGGTTCAAGTACATAACCAAATAATAAATATGTTATTTCATGCTCATATTTTCAAATTGTAGAAAACCGAAAAATAAAGGATAACAATTGAATCATGAAAATTGTTCCCGAATCCATATCTTGATACTCATACACGGATATCCAAATTCCATCTCAACTCCTTATCATAGGTAACATTCCCTTATCATGACATGTAAACAAGTAATCATCTTAGGCACCCAATGTCAGCCTGAGTAGGGTGAGTAAAACTCAGCAGGCCACCACCAACGGTGCCTACAAAATATCCAGTACAATAGATAGTGTATGAAATACAAAATAATAGATAGTATGAGAAAAAGGTAAATTTGGTTCTATTAGATCAAATAGTTTTACTTAAATCATTTATAATATTGTTCCAAACACTAATAATTATACCATTTCCCTCACTTAATTCATTTTTATCACATTTTAAACAGATTGGGCATATTCATCAACATTAAATCCATCAAGGGGGTGAGTTAAGTTCCAAACCTCTCTAGGGGTAACCACACCACAACATATACAACACACTCACCTTGAAGCTTTGGTCCATGTAGTCTCTTCAAATGTAACCATTATGTGAATTGAAATCCATTCCCTTCCCTAACCCATGATGTTTGAGGTGGTGTTTAGAGCCTTAGTCTAACTCAGCCAATGGGTGTAGATCCTCATGTTAATACCCATGAAATATGATGGAATGTGCAAAGGCTTATTTATCCATTAACCTCACACATATCATATTAAAAAAACTAACCAACATAAATGGTAACCACAATCCATAACAAACATCATGGTAATTAATATCATACCATAATCCATTAACACATTTTCCAATTACATTACATAACTATTTAACTCCATTTTCCATTTACGATGCCTAAATCACTAAGCATATTCACCAATTCCCATGAATTAATACATTTATGTAATTCCACAATAAATTTATGAAAATGTATTTTACATATTCCACAATTTAAAATACATTACTAATTTAGCATGTTCACAATTTCATATGCACTAATACTCTAAGGAATTTCAATAAAATTAAAAATCCATTTGAAACAATCTCTATTAACCTAATTAATAAATTTCAATTTCATTAAAAAAAATTTATGACATTATCAATCCTAGGACCTACGATCCAGAACCCATATTAATCATCAAATTACGCAACCATCATGTTCATTATGCTATCTACCAAAGAAAAATACAATTTTGTACTTAACATTTCTGTTACCCATGTTCGAGAAGGTCGTCCCACCCTATGGGTGGACCTGAATTTGTAATATCATCCCCAATACATCCAATAGGGGTCATGAGGGGTTCAATTTTTCATTTATACAACTATTTTACCAAATATAACAAATATAACTAAATCCACAACATGGGGGAAGGAAGAATGCAATCTCATATGAAAAATCCTTATAAAAAATATGGGATATAACTATTAGACCACCTACCTTAAATCTATAGATGAAGAAACTCTTAAACATTGACCTTCCTCCAAATAAAAAATCACATTTGAGTTTCTAAACTTGGTTCCATTTTAAAATATGTTTTTAGAGCTTCGGAGGAATATGGGTGAAACGTCAAACCCTAAACTGAAAAAGAGAAGTGTGGGATGCATTAGACATTCCTTGAGATTTGATCTGCAACCAATGATTCTACAAATGAAATAAAATCAATGGTGAATAGTTCTTCATAATTTTGGGATGTCCAAATCTATCACTAGGGTTTTAGGAATGAAATGGGGTAGAAAATTTAGTAGAATATTAAGAATCCTGATGTGAATTTTTTGTAATGTTTTCATCTTTAATGGTGTTCATGATTTACCCACATAATTTTTCAAACCATGCGAAAACTATGTGAAAGCAATTATCTTATGGGGTTTGGCTCAAATAGTTAACTAGGGAGGCCTGTACTATTTGAAAAATGTGCGCAAACCATGAAGATTTACACTATCGAGGCACACATGGTTTTACCTTCCCCTCTCATGGTTTGAAACAACCTTGTTAAAATCATGCAACATGCACAGAAAGATCCTTTTTCTCTTTTGGTTCATGTCTCAAACCCTTAAGACACCCCTGTCATGAAACATCCCAGGTCGACCCTGAATAGGTCACTTGAGCCAATCAACAGCAAGGCCCTAGAGGCATTCTCGATCCTCCCGGGTTGGTGATATGCACTAGGGAATTGACAAAAATGATGGGAACAGTTTCTCCCAATATAATTAAATAAAATAATGGGAAATAATAAAGATAAAATCATAATAAATAAACCAAATAATGTGACTAAACATGAAATAATGAAAATAAATCTAACTGAGTGTACAACCACTATCTCCGTGTGAGCTCACTGGTCACTCACCAACTCAAGACCAAACATTTCCGAATGTGAAAAAGCTCACATTGAACCTGAAACAGAAACTTAAAACAAGAAGATACTATAGGAATGAGTATAAAAACTCAATAGGCATGCCTAAATAATCTATTCCCAAAAAAACTGCCATTAAATAATGATTTTTAATAATCTCAAGTTTGAACTAAATTATATAAAATATGAGTTTCCACACACACTTTCATTTATAATGATAGTAAAAGTCCATCGACCTTTCTAATTTAAAAATATGTTTAAGGTTTAGAGGAAAAAGATGCATAACATTTTAATTTTTTTTAATAATCTAAAATCCAAATTTTAGTTATTAAACAAGAGGAAAACCATACGCCCACACACAACATGCAATAAAGGCAATGGAAAAGTGGCGCATGGGGCCATAAACCAAAATAAGCACCTCAAACGTCTTCCAAATACAAATAAGCACAAAATAAAACATTGGTTGAACCTAGGAGGTTCTGAAAAATCTAGAACATACAATACATATGACTCATCTTGAAGGCATGCCTTACTCATTGATGTCATAACGCCCAACACCTGGGGTTTCCCTACATTGCCTACCCAAGGGGCCCAATCCCCTAGCAGAGCAGTGTTCATACTAAGGGACACTAGCGAGTGCGTAATCTAAACTAGTGAAACAATCTTTCTCAGATGATTCACTTACTATACTAGGTTCCCATGTCTACAAGTGCAATAAAAAGGGGTGAGTAAATGATGACAATCTTGTAACCAATCACAATGCCCGACTATCAAACACAACAACTCACACAATCCACGAACACAGCAAGATCACCCCTGAGTCACCCCAAAGAGAGTTTTCAAAATATTTCACTTCTTTAATATTCCAAACGGGCCTTAACTAACCACTCAACCCCAACCTATTTTCAGAAGAACCAACACATTCCACTCACTTCCAAAGAATCAGGAAAACACCGCCTCCAATCTCAAAACCATTCGAAACCACATTTAAGAAATCCATTTTATAAACTCAAATCACCATTTTTAAACTATGACCAATGTAAAAAAGGATAATGGGGATTTTATCAAAACATATTTTCCACATTAAAATAACATTTCAAAACAATTAAAGCACAAGAAGAAATTACTATCTTTCACAACAAACACTACTCCTATGACTAATTATTTAATACCATTTACCCTTAATATAAAATTAATGAAATAAAAAGAAATTATTAAATTCTAAATATAATGGAAAGTGTAGTGGGGACTTACCTCAAGGTGGAACCAAGCTGTCCACTCGACTCTTGGTGCTCTCTAACTGAAAGTTGTTCCTATTGACAATGGAAACCCGAAACCACTTCGCCTATACGTATATACATTTTCATATATATATATATACATCCTTTGATACAAGTATATATTCCCCGTGCGATGAGGTAATATGTTCAAAGAGGATATACATATATACAAGCTTACACATGTATATACCTATAGGTCTTTGTCACTAACGACAAAAACCCACACCGTGTTGAGAAAAACACCGTACAATGATGTAAGGGAGTCCAATAACTACCAAAGGCTCCAAAAAAAACTAAAACAATTTAACATCCTATAAAATATTATAAATTAAGTGCAACACATGAAAAATACACCTTTCATAGAAAACATGTCACAAGGCCAATTTGCATCACACTCACAACTTAATAAATTATTTATATAATTAATAAATCTTTTCAAAGATGTATAACAAAGCATCACTTAAAAAAACACACTCTAACTCCCCTATTTAAAATTAAAATCACACGAATACATTTTCTTACTCATGGTGCATAGAAATTATAAGATTTAAAAAACCACTTAAAAATATTTTTAAGTGACTCTAAATACTATCACAAGACTTTGAACACAAAAGACCACCAAAACCCCCCCAAAAACCTATTTTGAGGACAAACACACACCACTTACATGTCAAAAATAGAATTTTCATCCCTAGTAAAACATAATAAATCAACAACATTGTTTATAAAAACATTATGAATGACTCATCATGGGGTTTTATAAAATCAAAACATTCATATCACATAAATACATTACTAAACCCATTGAAATGATATTAAACATCAAGAAAAACTATATTCACACCAAGAAGTCTAATAAAATAACATACTAAATTGATTAAACAAGAAAATTAAAACACTATATAATGTTGATGCATGGAACTGACTTCCTTTAGTTTCAAAATTCCAAAAATACTTTGTGGAACCCCAATCACCGCACAACCGCACCGCACGTTGATAAAAATAAACCGTAAAATCCAATAATCAAATCATATACAGCATAAATAAAAAAAACTCAATTCCAAAACCCCAATTAATATGAATCAAAACCCCAAATTGGAGGTCGAGGGTTTACCTTGAGGAAAGTCATTCCAGAGAAGGGAAGAGGGGTGCCGGAAAACACGCCAGTAGGAGAAGGGGATGCCAGCGCGACGGTCTGATAATCGAAGGGAGGCATACAGTGGTTGTAGACTAGAGGGGAGGGTGTGCATGCAGGCTTTCTAGTGAGGATGAGGGTGGCACGACAACACATATGAGGAGGTGCGGGTGGCGGTCGTTCGCATGATGGGAAAATGAGAGGAGGTGATCTAATTCCCTGGAAGAGGGCAAGGGAAGGCGTCGACTTGGGTTGGAGGGGGGTTGATGCATGATGCAGAATAGTGGGGTGATGGGTTTGAGGGAGATGGGAGGGAGATAGAATGAATAGAATTAAATAAATAAAGAATAAAATAAAAATGAAATAAAAATAAAATAAAACAATACTAAGTAATAATAAAAAAATTTAATCCCAATTATGAAACAAAATAATAATAAAACTAAAATAATAGAAACAACAAAAATAAAAAATATTGTTATTATTGAGGCCAAAAAAAGTGATAGGTCATGTGCATGGTCGCACACTCAAATAATAACACATTTAATATGGAAATGTTCTCTTATTAAGGAAAGTAATCGTTCACGGTCGTGAAAAATAAATAAATAAATTAATTAAATCTGGTTTAAACTACATCTCAACAAAATCATTAAAATTATATAAATCTTCAGGTTGGGGTGTAACAATTCTCCCCACCATGACACTTTCTGCTCCAAGAAACTCCCAGAAGACTTGACCAAGCCAATATTCCAAGCAAGACCATGAAGATACCTAAAAAAACTCAATCACCAAAATATTGTCAATTCAAAACACAGATGACCTAAAACTCCAAAAATCTCAAAATCGGAATCACCATGAAAAATAACCAACCACAAAGAATTCATTTCCCAACAAAACGACAACATGAAATAGCCCGACCCCTACTTAGGGATCACCAGGGCTACTGAGACCTCCAATAACACTTTTCAAGCTACCCACTACCCGAGCTAACCCATTACCATGGTCAAGGTTGGGCAGAGCAGAAGTAAGGGATTGCCCCACCAAGAACACTTTGAAGATAGGGTTTTCCATGTGTTCATTCTATGGTGGTATCCCCACCATATTTTGATTATTATTAAACATTGGTTCTTCCAACCAAAATGACCAACAAACCCAAAAAAACCCTCTAACACAGGATCAACCCTCCAAGCTCTCTATTTCAAACCAAACCAACACAAGAGGAGACTCCGATGAGACCCGTAGTGGGTCTCCCCACTATTTTATAATTTGAATAACACTATGACACCCACATGGTATTCCCCTTTTTTGAGTGATACAGACTGAAATATTCATCATGAACCCACCAAAAAAGGCCGAAATGCATAGAAAATACCAATTTTGGACAACACTCCACCACTTGAAATGGTTTTGAATGTAGAAACCCCTAACGTTGTGGAAAACTGGACAGGTGGGCGTTAATCCCACAAGACAAGGGCATCTTTAAAACGAGTACAATTTTGACTCCTAACAGACCCACAATAGGGTTTATAGAGAACACCTACTGGCTTTACAAGAATATGGATTCTACAAACCACTTTATGGCCTAAGAGGAACTCCCATAAATTAAGACCATTGAAAGGAGACAAGGTCTTCATACCCCTCACAACACAAATGAAGCCTTCAATGATGATAACGTAATAGAGAATTTAAGTTGTCCACATACTGACACTGTAGAATTAAGTCGGACCAAGACCATCCAACATCCGATGAGTTTAGATTGTGTAAAATCTTCACCCCAAGACCTATGGTTGGGAACTTAATATCTTAAGTATCTACCGCCTCACAGTCATTGGCTGATCGTCTCCGACATGAACTTCCTCAGCTGAAGTAGCAACCTGCAAACTCTCCTTGTGTCCCTAGTGACCACTCTATCATCTTAGCAATTGAGAATTGTGGCAAACAACTTAGAGTTCCCAACTGACCACACTAGAGATAGGCGATTTAGTGTTCTGTCCGATATGTTACACGAACAGATGGAAGGAGTAATCCAAGAATATGCCCCTTCGATTCGCACTCCTCATCGGATGAGGAACCTTTACTTACCACAATATGAACAAGACCACGAACTATTACGAGGTTTAAACTGATCACTTCACACCACCTTTGGGGAACCTAAAACTAACTCGTTGAAGGGTCAACACACCTCCTTCACCACCTGTTCACTGGTCGAGCACCTACGAGCTTCACCAATTTCCCTCTCCTTCACTCAGGTGCAACCATGGAATCAGTCTAGTCTTAAGGATCGCTCACAACATTCCCCTTTTCAATGGAAACAGAATGAACACTATTTGTTGGTGTAGTCTCACTCCTCTAAACATACTCAAGACAACTTACGCCTACACAACATTTGAAGTTCCTCAAAAATTGGAGAAAATCCTATCCTTCCCAAAGCATTCAATGATATCCAACTGATCTCGACATCTACAAAAAGTCTACACAACCAGGCAGAACCAAACTCCACCACTCCACTGGGAGTATAGGCTGAGACAAGAATTGAGAGACCTACTAGAAACCCATGATATGTTTATAAGGGAATATCCAAAACAAGAAACACAAAATAGCCTTCCACAAATCCACACACATCACTAAAAAAACATCCACACCTTAGACACAATAACATTAATTCCAATTTAAAACATCAATTCATTCTTAAATAAAAATACCCACATGAAAAACCAAGCACTGCACACCAAAGCCTAAAATCTCTTTTGAAAAAGTCTCATTCACTCTGAACTCAAATCCTTTTTCCAATTATAAAATCATTTAAGCACAAAAATACTTTTTAGAGAAAATCCCTCTTTTCCGGAAACAAGATGCAGCCCTAGAAATCAATCACTCACCACATATATTCCACGATGCCTTAAAAATATGTATATAAGGTCCCAACCTTAAACATTAATTAATCTTGGGTTATTTCATGAATTCAAATTGTGGATCTCTTCAGGTTTAGAGTTTTATAGAATTAGATCATAAATCATTCATTACATTCCATATTTAAACAAGGTGGTCACATCAAAGACAATATTCATTTTTTTCCACCAAAGGAAACATATTTAAAATAAAACATGGTTTCTTTCTTGACACTTCCTCGACACTATCATCACATCATGTACATTTCCCTTGACCTGCGAAAAACATTTCAAAAACATGGGATGAGCATAAAAATCTCAGTGAGGGATATAAAAATATAGAAAGAAAACATTAGTCCACGTATACATAATAATCAATGAAATAATAAATTACTCATAAAACGTAAGCACTTTAACATACCTCATTAAATCCTAAGATTTATGAATAACTCAGAAAAACCATAATACATAAAGGTAACTTGATTCATTCATAACATTCTTATGTAGGTAGTAACACTCATGGTTACATTTGGAATACCCATAATTTTATATTCCATAAATCTCTTCGGAGAGACCTTAGCGTTTAACTCCTTTACGTTACCTAATGCATTATAGATCTATCTGGGGATCACCAGCCCTTAGTTTATCATGAAACCATCTGACTTCATAAACAATTTCAAAGAACCATAACATAATCGTATCACATAAAACATGCATAAAGGAAACATAACATTTCCACATTTCAATCACAAGATATCAATTCAACCCATTGATATAATCAAAACATTATCAAAACCATTTTCAATACCAAAATAAAAGAAAAGTAAAACATGGTATTTATTTTTCATTTAAAAAAGTTATAGCTTGTAGAGGAATCCGAAACTCAAATAATGGTCACGGAGGCAGAGAAGTCGTTGTCACCACATACGTAAGACAAAAACATTCCTTTTGTCATTTTGAAAATCGATTCGTATAAAAAAGATTCCTTTTCAATGAAATTAATAGTCAAAAGGGGTTTTTATAGCACTAATAAAAGAAGTTTGTATATAAAGTGAAGTGCGCCTCAATGCAAGGAGATTGAGATGAAGTCCCCCACCTCAAGTCTAACTTGTTCTCGTTCGTTCTTTATATTACTGAATAATAAACTTAGGTCAATTTATTATTACATAAGGACTTCCTTAAAATTTTATTATTCAATTAATATCACATATTATCATGTTATATTAATTATTTAATTACGTGAGTTCATATCATATGTTTTGTCGATGTTCTGTACATGAGTCAAAAATGAACTAGTTTGAAAAGAATTGCCCATGTAGTTATATGTACAGCATCTCCAGAATGGTATTGATGATTTAAATATAATATATATATAGTATATATTAATTTTATTCTATTCCATAACATTTGGAGATAAAAAGCGAAATGCACCGTTCATGGAGACGGTAGGCCGTACGTACGCATGAATGCTACAATCATTTAATTGTCATATTAAAGGAATTAAAAATAAATGATACATATATATATATTATAATTACAGTATAGTATTTATTTTATATAGTTAACATTAGTTCATTAATTACATTCTTTATAAATTCCATGTTTGGCATGAATGAGTCACATCACTTGAGGGGACGGTAGTCCACACTTCCTCAGATGAAATTATCGTTGTTCCACAACATGAAAAGCATAACGATGTGATTTTAAAATAAAATTAAGAAGAATATAAAAAAATAAATACCATATATATCATATATGAATATAGTGACATAATAATGGCCACAATGAAATGTGTTAAAAGAAGATTGAACAATCATAGTTTCGTGAGGCAGTAATTCGCCACCCACAGAAAGAGTATGTTCATTAACTATTAGACGGAGGTGTGTGTAAGTGTAGGTATAATCCTTATCATAACAATATACTACTATATATAGGATACTGTTGTTATTATGGGATCAAATAATAAAAATATACTGGTGAGTGAAGAAGGAATATAAATGAAAGGAACTTGAGAGATGACATTACCTCTAAATCAGGTAACTCTTTTTTTGATTTGAGCCAAAGAATTCCTTGGAAGGACTTATGCCCAAAGTGAGGATTATAGGAGTAAGAGCGGTATGTGGAGAGATAATATGAGCAGTGTTTTGATGATCCGAGTGCTTGATAGGTCTGGGTAAGGAGGTAGAGGTAGGGGCCTTTAATAAGAGGGAGGAGGGTCATTTTTGGAAAGTCTTGAAATGTTACTTTATTATAAAATAATTTTTGGATTTTAAAGGTCCCAAAATGATATATTTTTAAGATAAGGTGATAGGGTTTCTAAATCGACCCATACAATAGATTTGAGACAAGTGCATGTCTTATATTTTACCTTATCTTTTTTTATTTAAATCATTCATTAATGAGGTAATCACTTCATCATCATGGTGTCATAAATAAATTTATTTATTTAATGCCTAAAATTTCCAAACAAATACCATGATTTAGAAAATCATTTAGCTTTACAATGAATTTTTATAGTCTAAGAGATCATTTATGTAAACAAAATTAAATTTTTTTTACTTAGGATATACAAACCTTTCTTATATTTTTCTTCTTTTTATGAAATAATGTAATAAATGTCACTATCACTCCCATGTGACTCCATTGTAACACCCCGAGATTTTATGAAAAATATTCTTTTAATTTCATTAATGTCTAGTTTTTTATGCTACACCAAGATTACCTTGCGCTATACGCAACACCGTATTAGCTTGCAGTATACGCAACACTATTCTTGGATCGTGTTACACACAATTTTGATAATAGTTATTCTACGCAACATTGATTATATATATATATATATATATATTCAATGTATAAATTAAATATGGTTGGATTATGTTATACGAAACAACTAAGGATTCTTGCACAACACGCAACCGTGACTTGGCTTGCATTACACGCAATCGCGACCTTCTTCGATAGCGTGTGTTGTACGCAATACCGGGTTTTACTAAACAATGAAATATTATTATAATATTATTATGCATTAGAATTTATGAATATTATTAACTAAAATTTTAATCTTATTACATTATTATTCTTCTTGCACATTTTCTAAAACATGGTATAAGAACAAAATAAATTTTTCGGGTAAAATAAGTATTTTTCAAAAAATGCAGTTTTCCGCCTTTTGATGGCGCACGCACTTTAAATATAGTTTTTGACATGTTTATAAGTTAAATTTGACAAAATAAAATTCTTCTTTTCAATCATGAAATAAAAATTTACTTTGGATAAATTTTCATATCATTCTGGTAACTTTCATATTTTGATGAATAGTAAAAACACGCTATATTTTAATTAAAAACAACTTTTTTCATCGCAATAATTTATATGGTTAAATTATAATATTGAATGGTTTTAAATTATAAATAGAATATATTTTTACCATTTAATATAATTTATGTCATTAGCATTGATTCTACCTTGAATTCGTAGGATAAATCAATTCAATCTTTTGCAATGTTTTGAAGAAAAATCCGTTTTCTTTCGACAACAGGATTAATTTTAATTTAATTTCTGAAAATTTTTTGTATGGAATTTGGAAAAATAGATTCCATATTTGGAATTAGTGGATCCAAATTATGTTAATATGTTACTTTTTATTTTTGTGAATTACGAATAGAACTACGGTAAATTTTATTTACCATAGTTAAAGGTAAATCGGGTAATTAAGGGTAAATATAATATTATAAAATTGAACTAACACATGTAAAAATAATATTGGATGACTAAATGTCGACCCATATCACCTAATGGTCGGATTAGATTCATTTAATGGACTTTTTTCCATGAAAATAATTTAATTATTATTAAAACCAAAGAATTTGACAACATGTCACTTTCTTAAATCTTATAAGTATAATAATTTTAATTTAGTGATACACTTCATCAAACTTCGAACATGAATAGTATCTAGAAAGATAATACAATTATCTACATCATAAGAATTTATTTAGAATTTTTAGGGATTAAATAATTATCATTTATTCTGATACAAAGATGATGTAGTAATTGTCTTATTAATGAAATATTGACATAATTGATGTTATAAATACCCAAAAAATGCAATTTAAGACTTTTTATGAATGAAACTAATTTTATAGGTTAATATGACATGTTAGTATTGATTTAATTAACTTTTTTAGAACTAATCATTCTGTTATGATTTTCACAAAAATCAATTACTAAATAGTTTCAAAATTGACATAAAATAGTTTTTTTAAAAAAATATTATATTATTAATTATTATTTTATTCCTAAAAATCTAAGGTTCGGCCAAATTTCTTAGATAAGGTTATATATATTAATAATAAATAACTTGGGGTTCGTTTGGCTTCTTATAGTATTTTTATTAACCTTATAGTATAAGAACACAAGAAGACACATTAAAAGTAAAATTATTTAACTTAATGTTAAATCTAAATGATAAGGTTAAAATAGGAACCTAAACTTGTATAAATTCTATTAGATGAGAGAATGTCGACCCATACCCACCTTAGATACAAAATAAATCTATTTACAGCTATTTAAAACCGAAATTGACTTTATAATAAAATAATAGTTTTAGTTATTCCAAAGGTACCCCTATCCTCCCTTATAAAAGGGTACCTCCTCCTCCCTCTTCCTCACACAACTTTGAGCCTTCATGCTCGGCCAACCCCTGCCAATTATCCTCTAATATTCCCTAGAATCATCCTAGAGGTTCTGGTCTTCTTCAAAGACCTATTTTAGTACCCTAAAAGGAGGTCTCAAAGAAGCACTTCAAATAAGAGGTAATGTCCGTTCCGGATTCTTTCATCTTTATTTCTTCTTCCACTTCTTCTTCTTTAGATGTTTCATTATAAAGTAATAACATAAGTTTCAATCATATATTGATATGTTATTATAAGTATGAAACAACCCTATTTTACCATCTATCCATCCTACGGAAAATGAAATCACCGCGAGTGCGTACGTACGAAATACCGTTTCCACGCCGTGGTGTAATCTATTTTCCTCCACCACCTAACTTGGATGGGTATAATGGTGTAAATAATGACTATATATGACTATTAAAAAGTGATATTGATTCTGAAATATTATACATACACTCCAATACAATTCCACGATCATGGGAACGATATGATCGCTCGTGCATACGTACGGAATACCGTCTCCACGATGTGATGCGATTCGTTCTACATGATCTTCATTGGATAATGATTATATAAATGAATTGAATGAATGAATATGATATCAATTACAATAATACCATTCTATAAATGAGGTATCTATAACCTAAATATAATAATAATAATTTATTCGACAAACACGCATAAGAACAAAAAAGTAATAAACACCCGAATAACAAGTAGTAATGAAATATTACTAATAATAATCTAAGAATATGAACATATATGATATCATAACAATAATTATGATTCTTTAATAAGTCAATAATATTATTTAAATCATTATACAGGAGGTTTGGACACTTACGAAGCAAATCGAGCCTAAGGTAAGGGAAAATATCACAATCTCATTTTTATCCGAGATTGTTTATACTTTGAAATTTACAGGGGTGTATTTTATCATAAAAATCCATGTTTCCTTAATATGTAATATTATTTCCATCCACCTACAATTGTTTAAATCCAATTTTACCTTTCGGTGAGTTTTTAGTAAAAGATATGAAAGGAATCTTTTGTCGTTTTTCGTACGAGGTACTTTTTGACTTTTCCGACAAAAGGATGAGAAGAATGTTTTTTTAACTTTTATGGCATGAATGGATTTTTAAAACAATATTTCCTAGAATCTTTATTTACAAGTTTTAAAGTCTATTTTTAATCAACTTCTTTTAGTTTAGAATTATATGACATGTTAAGAAAGGAAAAGTTTTTTTGAAGTAGAAAGGATATTTTCCTCAAGAATAGAGTTTAAGTGTTTTATCAAAATTATTTTCCATCTAAGATAATATAGGGTTCTGTATCTATCCCTATTTTTACATTGATTTTATTATGTTATAATGGAATTATTTTTATGATGGAATGTTGTTTAAGATTCCCATTTTTATTACATGGGTTATTCAATGATGTATGATTTTTTATTTTGTAGCACACATAAGAATGGTGTCATTATGAGATGGGTGTGACCTATATCTCTCTCAAATTCATTGGGTAAAGATTTTTTATCTCATGAGATAGACATGGCTGGATTGGTAGGTTATACCAGTTCAGTGAAACAGTACTGAAACGAGTAGTGAACTTAGTTCCTAAAGGGACTTTGTCCACTAAGATAGTCTTGGCAATAAGTCTTGACTAATAAGAAATGATTCTCTATGATTATGTGTGTATGCCACAAAGATTCATGTTTTAAGTTATGATTATTGGGATTACATTTCACTACTATGATTTATCCCATGTTATGAAATTATGATCTCTTTTGTAGGTTAATATTTCCAAAATATATGTTCATATGAATATAACGTGATTGATATTTCTTTTGTTTACCCTTACAGAGTATTTGAGCTCACCCTTTTATGTTTTCTTTTCCCCAGGACATAAATAAAGGATTTAGGTTTTAAAAAAAAGAAGATCATTATGGGAGATGTTGAATATCTTTCACCACGATTAGAAGATTATATGCCGAGTTTCCAAAGACACTAAACTAGTACGGTCCCTGTTTGTGTGTTTTTGTTATGTACTAAGTATTCTGCAAAAGTAATTTAATGTCTATGTACATTAAGCTTCGGGTCTCTACAGTTGGTATTAGAGCAAAGGTTTAGTCAACCATTGGAAACTAGGATGCGAAAACGTTAGTGACATCCCTAGAGATATTTCTAAGGTATGTCTAGGGATGTACCTAAGGATAAGTATACGTATAGGATACAGTCCTAGAACTACGGTAACGATCATAGAATTTAACCTAAGATGTTAGATATTGAGGATACTCCCCCTTTATTATATTGTTTTCCCTAGCATGATTTTTGCCTCTCACACTATTCTTTTTGGGTTTTAGATGATGGATGGAACCCGAAGGATCCGTGTTGATAAATGTAATGGACAATGCAATGATTGTCCTCCTGAACAAACAAATCTTATGGGAGATGGAGTGAAAAATCTTATTGCTATACTTACACAAGCTATGAATCATTCTGGACTTCCAAATGAGCAGAGAAGGGAACAAAATTCTTTTGAGTCCTTCATGAGGCAATGTCCACCTTCTTTTAGTGGGTCTTCTGATCCACTTGTTGCTGAACAGTGGATCAGTACCACTGAAAAGATATTTTCAGTTCTTCAATGTTATGAACATGATAAAGTCATCTTAGCAGTATATCATTTGGAAGGTGAAGCTGATAAATGGTGGAATCTTATCAAGAATACGAGGCAAAGAGATCAAATTGAGTCCATGGAATGGGACGAGTTCAAGAAATTATTTTTCAATAAGTACTTCCCTCGTATTCTTCAAACAAAGATGGAGAAGGAGTTTCTTGAACTAAAGCAAAATTATGATGAATCAGTTGGTATATACGAAGCAAATTTTACAAGGCTTGCAAGGTATGCATCTGGATTTATCATCCAACCTGAAAGTAAATTTGATCGATTCTTTAGTGGCTTAAAACCAAATCTTCGAAGGGAATTAGCTATAAGAGACTTCAGTAGCTATAAAGAAATTGTGCGTTGTGCTATCAAGGTAGAAATGGAAGTTGGTGTTACATATCCATCTCATAGTTTTGACAAGAAACCAAAGATGGAGTTCAAGGAGAAATCTCAGAATAATGGTGAAAAGAAGATGAATGTTTCCTTATGCTCAAAGTGTGGAAAGAAGCATGGTGGATATTGTCTTAAAGGGACAAGTAAATGTTTCAAATGTATAAATTAAGATCATCGGGCATTTGAATGCCGTAATGATGGGAAGAAGATGCCTAATGATGTAAACAATGTAAGGGATACACAGAATGAACCTACTACACTTCAATGCTTCATGTGCATGGAAATGGGGAATTATGTTAATAAATGCAATAATCCAAGGGTTAGTGATGATCGACATGAGAAACCACTTAAGGAAAATGACAAAGGGAAGTCACATGCAATCACCATTGGCGATGTTGAATATGACAACGACGTGGTGGAATGATTAAGTGTTTATGTAATGGGATTCCAGAATAATGTTGTATACAGTATCGTGGAATATTGGAATATTTATGTTTTGGTCTATTGTGGTTTTCAATAATTTTATGGCATCGGTAACCATGAAAAGTGATTGAAATATTTTTAGAAATCAGATTATATGCACATAATGAAGGGATAAAGAGAATCTAATATGTTTGATTGTATTCATGAGCTCATGATTAATATAAGGACTAAGTGATATCATGGTTTGAGGATATAGAATTTTGAGTATTTTGGTATGTGGAAAGTGTTAACTTTTAACTGCATTCATGTTTTCACTAAGGTTCAATGGATATTCATTTTTCAAGAGAATACATGATTAAGGTATTCACATGTTTGTAATTTGACCAACAAGATATATCTTATGATATATGGGGGATAAATGATGGCATTCACGTGATCATTTTCTTTATACTGTGATCTTGGACCGAAGTATTTTAGATAAGCCTAAAGATTGGAATGGATTATGTTGGACATAAGTTAGTATTGTTTAAGGATAAATTTTTTTTGATATTTTTGATGGGATGTTATAGTAATATAGCTTTAGAAAAAGGACAACCTACAGGACGGGCGACAACCCATCGCATCGGACAAGGCTGTGGGAATCGAACCCACAACCGAAGTGCGACTGGCCTTTATCGCCTACCACTGGCCTACATGAAGTCCCTTTTAGTAGAAACTAGTTTTATTATATTATGTAGTATGATATATGAAGTATAAGTCCATTTTAGGAACCATATATGATTAATCTCACTATAGATGGACTTATGTATTTTTTGATAACTTTTCTAACCTTTTGTTTGAGACAGATGGAATGACCCATCATTCTATCACATGATCTACTAACACATCAAAAATGAAAAATTCAAATTCATTTCTTTAAGAGATGAAGTAAAAAAATTCCAACGAATGAAAAATAGTGAGACTATACCAAAATCATGAAAATATTTCTTCTAATTCCAATTTCATCAACTTTAGGGAAATGATCTTGAAAACCAAAAATGTTGTCCTAGTGCTCTTATATCTGATGAATTAGATGATACCTTAGATCGTCACAAAATTATGGCTTTGTGATTGCTGGTTTTTCCATAGCCATGTTCTCTACCACTCTCCATGAGAACATGATGGTTAGATTTCTCTTCCATATCCATATTTTCACCTATGTGGAAACCCAGTGATTAGTTTATTTGGGTAACTGTTACGTTTCGTACTTTTGTTTTTAAATATTGGTTTTGGTATTCCTTTTTACGATGTGGATTTCTATTAAAGAAACTTTCGAATAGTAAACCATTTATAACCCCGACGAATTTCGAGGGAGAAATTAATTTTAAGGGGGGTAGAATGTAACACCCAGAGATTTTTTGAAAAATATTCTTTTAATTTCATTAATGTATTGTGTTGTATGCTACACCAAGATTACTTTGCGCTATACGCAACACCATATCTGCTTGCAGTATACGCAACACTATTATTGGATAGTGTTACACACAATTTTAATAATAGTTATCCTACGCAACATTGAGTATAGATATATAGATATATATATATATATATTCAATGTATAAATAAAATATGTTTGGATTATGTTATACGAAACAACGAAGCATTCTTGCACAGCACGCAACCCTGACTTGGCTTGCATTACACGCAATCACGACCTTCCTCGATAGCGTGTGTTGTACGCAATACCGGGTTTTACTAAACAAAGATATATTATTATAATATTACTATGAACTAGCCATTATGAATAGTATTAACTAAATTTTAAATCTTATAACATTATTATTCGTCTTTAACATTTTCTAAAACATGGTATAAGAACAAAATAAATTTTTCGGGTAAAATAAGTATTTTTCAAAAAATGCAGTTTTGCTGCCTTTTGATGGCGCACCCAATTTAAATCTAGTTTTTGACATGTTTATAAGTTCAATTTGACAAAATAAAATTCTTCTTTCGAATCATGAAATAAAAATTTACTTTGGATAAATTTTCATATCATTCTGGTAACTTTCACATTTTGATGAATAGTAAAAACACGCTATATTTTAATTAAAAACAACTTTTTTCATCGCAATAATTTATATGGTTAAATTATAATATTGAATCATTTTAAAGTATAAATAGAATATATTTTTACCATTTAATATAACGTATTTCATTAGCATTGATTCTACCTTGAATTCGTAGGATAAATTAATTCAATCTTTTGCAATGTTTTAAAGAAAGGCCCGTTTTCTTTCGACAATGAGATTAATTTTAATTTAATTTCTGCAACTTTTGTGTATTGAATTTGGAAAAATGGATTCCATATTTGGAATCAGTTGATCCAAATTATGTTAATAAGCTACTTTTTATTTTTGGGAATTATGAATAGTAACTACGGTAAATTTTATTTACCATAGTTAAAGGTAAATCGGGTAATTAAGGGTAAATATAATATTATAAAATTACCCTAACAAATGTCAAAATCCTATTGGATGACTAAAAGTCAACCCATATCACCTAAGGGTCAGATTAGATTCATTTAATGGACTTTTTTCTATGAAAATAATTTAATTATTATTAAACCCAAAGAATGTGACAACATGTCACTTTCTTAAATCTTATAAGTATAATAATTTTAATTTAGTGATACACCTCATGGAACTTCGAACATAAATAGTCTCCAGAAATATAATACAATTATCTACATCATAGGAATTTATTTATAATTTTTAGGGATTAAATAAGTATCATTTATTATGACAAAATGATGATGCAGTAATTGTCTTATTAATTAAATATTGACATAATTGATGTTATAAATACTCAAATAAATGTAATTTAAGACTTTTTATGAATTAAAATAATTTTATAGGTTAACATGACATGTTATTATTGATTTAATTATCTTTATTTAGAACTAATCATTCTGTTATGATTTTCACAAAAATCAATTACTAAATAGTGTCAAAATTGACATAAAATAGTTTTTAAAACAAATATTATATTATTAATTGTTATTTTATTCCTAAAAATCTAAGGTTCGGCCAAATTATTAGATAAATTTAAATATATTAATAATAAACAACTTGGGGATCGTTTGGCTTCATATAGTAAGTTTATTAACCTTATAGTATAAGAACATAAGAAGACACGGCAAAAGTAAAATTATTTATCTTAATGTTAAATCTAAATGATAAGGTTAAAATAGGAACCTAAACTTGTCTAAATTCTATTGGATGAGATAATTAAACCCATACCCACCTTATCTTTAAAATAAATCAATTTAGCGCTATTTAAAACCGAATTTGTCTTTATAATAAAATAATTGTTTTGGTTATTCCAACGGTACCCCTCTCCTCCCTTATAAAAGGGCACCTCCTCCCCCCTCTTCCTCACACCACTTTGAGCCTTCATGCTCGGCCAAACCCTGCCAATTTCTCCTCTCCACTTCCCTAGAAACATCCTAGAAGTTCTGGTCTTCTTCAAAGACCTATTTTAGTACCCTAAAAGGAGGTCTCAAAGAAGCACTTCAAAGAAGAGGTAATGTCCGTTACCGATTCTTTCATCTTTATTTCTTCTTCCACTTCTTCTTGTTTAGTTGTTTAATTATGAAGTAATAACATCAGTATCACTCATATATTGATATGTTTTTATAAGTATGAAACAACCGTATTTCACCATCTATCCATCCTACGGAAAACAAAATCACCGCGCGTTCGTACGTACGGAATACCGTCTCCACGCCGTGGTGTAATCTATTTTCCACCACCACCTTACTTGGATGGGTATAATGGTGTAAATAATGACTATATTTGACTATTAAAAAGTGATAATGATTCTGAAATAGTATACATACACTCCAATACAATTACACGATCATGGGAACGATATCATCGCTCATGCGTACGTACGGAATACCGTCTCCACGAAGTGATGTGATTCATTCTACATGATCTCCATTGCATAATGATTATATAAATGAATTGAATGAATTAATATGATATATATTACAATAATACCATTATATAAATGATGTATCTATAACCTAAATAGAAGAATAAGAATTTATTCGACAAACATGCATAAGAACAAAAAAGTAATAAACACCCGAATAACAAGTATTAATGAAATATTACTAATAATAAGCTAAGAATATGACTATATATGATATTATAAAAAACGTATGATTCTGGAATAAGTCAATAACATTATTTAAATCAATATACAGGAGTTTTGGACACTTACAAAGCAAATCCGACCTAAGGTAAGGGAAAATATCACAATCTCATTTTTATCCGAGATTGTTTATACTTTGAAATTTACTGGGGTGTATTTTATCATCCACATCCATGTTTCCTAAATATTTAATATTATTTTCATCCACCTACAATTTTTTAAATCCAATTTTACCTTTCGTTAAGTTTTTAGTAAAATATATTAATGGAATCTTCTGTCGTTTTTCGTACGAGGTACTTTTTGACTTTTCCGACAAAGGGATGAGAAGAATGTTTTTTTTAACTTATACGACATGAATGGATTTTTAAAAAATTATTTCCAAGAAGCTTTAATTACAATTTTTAAAGTCTATTTTTAATCAACTTATTTTATTTTAGAATTATATGACATGTTAAGAAAGGAAAAGTGTTTTTTAAGTAGAAAGGATATTTTACTCAAGAATAGAGTTTAAGTGTTTTATCAAAATTATTTTCCATCGAAGATAATATAGGGTTATGTCTTTATCCCTATTTTTACATTGATTTGATTATGTTATGATGGAATTATTTTTATGATGTCCTTTTCTCTTATATGGATTATGATGGCATGATGTTTAAGATTCCCATTTTTAATACATGGGTTATTCAATGATGTATGATTTTTGATTTTGTTGCACACATAAGAATGGTATAATTATGAGATGGGTGGGACCTATATCTCCCTCCAATGCATTGGGTATAGATTTTATATCTCGTGAGATAGACATGGCTAGAACAGTAGGTTATACCGGTTCAGTGAAATAGGACTGAAACGAGGAGTGAACTCGGTTCAGAAAGGGACTTTGTCCACTAAGATAGTCTTGGCAATGAGTCTTGACTAATAAGAAATGATTCTCTATGATTATGTGAGTATGACAAAAAGTTTCATGTTTTAAGTTATGATTATTGGGATTACATTTCACTACTATGATTTATCCAATGTTATGAAATTATGATCTATTTTGAAGGTTAATATTTCCAAAAGATATGTTCTAATGAATATGACATGATTCATATTTATTTTGTTTACCCTTACTGAGCATTTGAGCTCACCCTTTTATTTTTTCTTTTCCCCATGACATAATGAAAGGATTTAGGTTTAAAAAAAGAAGATCTTTATGGGAGATGTTGAAGATCTTTCACCACGATTAGAAGATTATATTCCGAGTTTCCAAAGACACTAAACTATTATGGTCCTTGTGTGTGTGTTTTTGTTATGTACTAAGTATTCTGAAAAAGTAATGTAATGTCTATGTACGTTAAGCTTCGGGTCTCTACAGTTGGTATCAGAGGAAAGGTTTAGTCGACCTTTGGAAACTAGGATGCGAAAATGTTAGTGAGATCCCTAGAGATATTTCTAAGGTATGTCTAGGGATATCCCTAAGGATAAGTATACGTATAGGATACCGTCCTAGAACTACAGTAAAGATCATAGAATTTAAACAAAGATGTTAGATATTGAGGATACTCCCCCTTTATTATATTGTTTTCCCTAGAATGATTTTTGCCTCTCACACTATTCTTTTTGGGTTTTAGACGATGGCTGGAACCCGAAGGAACCGTGTTGATCAATGTAATGGACAATGTAATGATTGTCCTCCTGAACAAACATATGTTATGAGATATGGAGTGCAAAATCTTATTGCTATACTGACACAAGCTATGAATCATTCTGGACTTCCAAATGAGCAGAGAAGGGAACAACATTCTATTGAGTCCTTCATGAGGCAACATCCAACTTCTTTTTGTGGTTCTTCTGATCCACTTGTTGCTGAACAATGGATCAGTACCACTGAAAAGATATTTTTAGTTCTTCAATGTTCAGACCATGATAAAGTCATCTTAGCATTATATCATTTGGAAGGTGAAGCTGATCAATGGTGGAATCATATCAAGAATACGAGGCAAAGAGATGAAATTGAGTCCATGGAATGGGACGAGTTCAAGAACTTATTTTTCAATAAGTACTTCCCTCATATTCTTCGAACAAAGATGGATAAGGAGTTTCTTGAACTAAAGCAAAAGCATGATGAATCAGTTGGTATATACGAAGCGAATTTTACAAGGCTTGCAAGGTATGCATCTGGATTTATCATCCAACCTAAAAGTAAAGCTGATCGATTCTTTAGTGGCTTAAAACCAAATCTTTGAAGAGAATTAGCTATAAGAGACTTCAGTAGATATGAATAAATTTTGTTTTGTGCTATCAAGGTAGAAATGGAAGTTGGTGTTACTTATCCATCTCATAGTTTTGACAGGAAATGAAAGATGGAGTTCAAGGAGAAATATCAGAATAATGGTGAAAATAAGATGAATGTTTCCTTATGCTCAAAGTGTGGAAAGAAGCATGGTGGAGATTGTTTTAAAGGGACAAGTAAATGTTTAAAATGTGGAAAGGAAGGTCATCAGGAATTTGAATGCCGCAATGATGGGAAGAAGATGCCTAATGATGCAAACAAAGGAAGGGATACACAGAATTAACCTACTACACTTCTATGCTTTAAGTGCAAGGAAATAGGGCATTATTCTAATAAATGGCCTAATCCAAGGGTTAGTAATGATCGACATGAGCAACCACTTAAGGCAAAGGAAAAAAGGGAAGTCACATGCGATCACCATTGGCGATGTTGAATATGACAACGATGTGGTGGAATGATTAAGTGTTTATGTAATGGGATTCCAGAATAATGTTGTATATAGTATCTTGGAATATTGGAATATTTATGTTTTGGTCTATTGTGGTTTTCAATAATTTTATAGAATCGGTAACCATGAAAAGTGATTGAAATATTTTTGGAAAGCAGATGATATGCACATAATGAAGGGATAATGAGAATCTAATATGTTTGATAGTATTCATGAGCTCATGATTGATATAAGGACTAAGTGATATCATGGTTTGAGGATATATAATTTTTAGGATTTTGCTAAGTGGAAAGTGCTAACTTTTAACTGCATTCATGTTTTCACTAAGGTTCAATGGATATTAATTCTTCAAGAGAATACATGATTAAGGTAATCACATGTTTGTAATTTGACCAACTAGATATATCTTATGATATATGAGGGATAAATGATGGCATTCACGTGATAATTTTCTTTATACTATGAGCTTGGACCAAAGTATTTTAGATAAGCATAAAGATTGGAGTGGATTATGTTGGACATAAGTTAGTATTGTTTAAGGATAAAACTAATTTTGATATTGTTGATGGGATGTTATTGTAATATAGATTTAGAAAAAGGACAACCTGCAGGACGGGCGACAACCCATCGCGTCGGACAAGGATATGGGAATCGAACCCACAACTGAAGTGCGACTGGCCTTTATCGCCTACCACTGGCCTACAGGAAGTCCCTGTTTAGTAGAAACTAGTTTTATTATATTAAGCAGTATGATATATGAAGTATAAGTCCATTTTAGGAACCATATATGATTAATCTCACTATAGATGGACTTATGTATTTTTTGATAACTTTTCTAACCTTTTGTTTGAGACAGATGGAATGACCCAACATCATATCACATGATCTGCTAACACATCACGAATGAAAAATTCAACTTCATTTCTTTACGAGATGAAGTGGAAATTTTCCAAAGAACGAAAAACGGTGAGACTATACCAAAATCACGAAAGTATTTCTTCTAATTCCAATTTCATCACCTTTAGGGAAATGATCTTGAAAACCAAAAATGTTGTCCTAGTGCTCTTATATCTGATGAATCAGATGGTACCTTAGATCATCACAAATTTATGGCTTTGTGATTGCTGGATTTTCTATAGCCATGTTCTCTACCACTCTCCATCAGAACATGATGGTTAGATTTCTCTTCCATATCCATATTTTCACCAATGTGGAAACCCAGTGATTAGTTTATTAGGGTAACTGTTACGTTTCATACTTTTGTTTTTAAATATTGGTTTTGGTATTCCTTTTTACGATGTGGGTTTCTATTAAAGAATCTTTCGGATAGTAAACCATTTATAACCCCGATGAATTTCAAGGGCGAAATTCATTTTAAGGGGGGTAGAATGTAACACCCGGAGATTTTATGAAAAATATTCTTTTAATTTCATTAATTTCTTGGGTTGTATGCTACACCAAGATTACCTTGCACTATACGCAACACCGTATTAGCTTGCAGTATACGCAACACTATTCTTGGATCATGTTACACACAATTTTGATAATAGTTATTCGACGCAACATTGAGTATATATATATATATTCAATGTATAAATGAAATAAGGTTGGATTATGTTATATGAAACAACTAAGTATTCTTGCACAGTATACAACCCTGACTTGGCTTGCATTACACGAAATCGCAACCTTCCTCGATAGCGTGTGTTGTACGCAATACCGGGTTTTACTAAACAACGATATATTTTTATAATATTATTATGAAATAGCCGTTATGAATAGTATTAACAAAATTTTGAATCTTATAACATTATTATTCATCTTTTACATTTTCTAAAACATTGTATAAGAACAAAATAAATTTTTTAGGTAAAATAAGTATTTTTCAAAAAATACAGTTTTGCCGCCTTTTGATGGCGCACCCACTTTAAATCTAGTTTTTGAAATGTTTATAAGTTCAATTTGACAAAATAAAATTCTTCTTTGGAATCATGAAATAAAAATTTACTTTGGATAAATTTTCATATCATTCTGTAACTTTCATATTTTGATGAATAGTAAAAACACGCTATATTTTAATTAAAAACAACTTTTTTCATCGCAATAATTTATATTGTTAAATTATAATATTGAATGGTTTTAAAGTATAAATATAATATATTTTTACCATTTAATATAATTTATGTCATTATCATTGATTCTACCTTGAATTCGTAGGATAAATCAATTCAATATCTTGCAATGTTTTAAAGAAAAACTCGTTTTCTTTCGAGAACGGGATTAATTTTAATTTAACTTATGCAACTTTTGTGAATTGAATTTGGAAAAATGGATTCCATATTTGGAATCAGTGGATCCAAATTATGTTAATAAGATACTTTTTATTTTTGGGAATAATGAATAGTAACTACGGTAAATGTTATTTACCAAAGTTAAAGGTAAATCGGGTAATTAAGGGTAAATATAATATTATAAAATTACACTAACACATGTCAAAATCCTATTGGATGACTAACAGTCGACCCATATCACCTAAGTGTCAAATTAAATTCATTTAATGGACTTTTTTCCATGAAAATAATCTAATTATTATTAAAACCAAAGAATGTGACAACATGTCACTTTCTTAAATCCTATAAGTATAATAATTTTAATTTAGTGATACACTTCATGAATCTTCAAAAATGAATAGTCTCCAGAAATATAATACAATTATCTACATCATAGTAATTTATTTATAATTTTTAGGGATTAAATAATTATCATTTATTATGACACAAAGATGATACAGAAATTGTCTTATTAATGAAATATTGACATAATTGATGTTATAAATACCCAAATTAATGTCATTTAAGACGTTTTATGAATTAAACTAGTTTTATAGGTTAATATGACATGTTATTATTGATTTAATTAACCTTTTTCGAACTAATAATTCTGTTATGATTTTCACAAAAATCAATTACTAAATAGTGCCAAAATTAACATAAAATAATTTTTAAAACAAATATTATATTATTAATTGTTATTTTATTTCTAAAAATCAAAGGTTCGGCAAAATGACTTAGATAAGGTTATATATATTAATAATAAACAACTTGGGGTTCTTTTGGCTTCTTATAGTAAGTTTATTAACCTTATAGTATAAGAACACAAGAAGACACGGTAAAAGTAAAAATATTTAACTTAATGTTATATCTAAATGATAAGGTTAAAATAGGAACCTAAACTTGTCTAAATTCTATTTTATGAGATCATTTAAACCCATACCTACCTTAGCTTCAGAAGTAATCAATTTGGAGATATTTAAAACCGAATTTGACTTTATAATAAAATAATAGTTTTTGTTATTCCAAAGGTACCCCTCTCCTCCCTTATAAAAGGGCACCTCCTCCCCCCTCTTCCTCACACCACATTGATCCTTCAAGCTCAGCCGAACCCTACCAATATCTCCTCTCCACTTCCCTAGAAACATCCTAGTGGTTCTGGTCTTCTTCAAAGACCTATTTTAGTACCCTAAAAGGCGGTCTCAAAGAAGCACTTCAAAGAAGAGGTAATGTCCGTTACCGATTCTTTCATCTTTATTTCTTCTTCCACTTCTTCTTATTTAGTTGTTTCATTATGAAGTAATAACATCAGTATCACTCATATACTTATATGTTATTATAAGTATGAAACAACCCTATTTCACAATCTATCCATCCTACGGAAAAAGAAATCACCGCGCGTGCGTACGTATAGAATACCGTCTCCACGCCGTGGTGTAATCTATTTTCCACCACCACCTTACTTGGATGCGTATAATGGTGTAAAAAATGACTATATATGACTATTAAAAATTTATATTTATTCTGAAATAGTATACATACACTCCAATACAATTCCACGATCATGGGAATGATATCATCGCTCGTGCGTACGTACAGAATACCGTCTCCACTATGTGATGTGATTCGTTCTACATGATCTTCATTTCATAATGATTATATAAATAAATTGAATGAATTAATATGATATATATTACAATAATACCATTCTATAAATGAGGTATCTATAACCTAAATATAAGAATAATAATTTATTCGACAAACACGCATAAGAACAAAAAAGTAATAAACACCCGAATAACAAGTAGTAATGAAATATTACTAATAATAAGCTAAGAATATGACCATATATGAAATCATAACAACAATTATGATTCTTTAATAAGTCAATAAAATTATTTAAATCATTATACAAGAGTGTTTTGGACACTTACGAAGCAAATCGGACCTAAGGTAAGGTAAAATATCACAATCTCATTTTTATCCGAGATTGTTTATACATTGAAATTTACTGGGGTGTATTTTATCATCCACGTCCATGTTTCCTCAATATGTAATATTATTTCCATCCACCTACAATTTTTTAAATCCAATTTTACCTTTCGGTGTATTTTTAGTAAAAGATATGAAAGGAATCTTTTGTCGTTTTTTGTACGAGGTACTTTTTGACTTATCCGACAAAAGGATGAGAAGAATGTTTTTTTAACTTATACGGCATGAATGGATTTTTAAAACATTGTTTCCAAGAATATTTCTTTACTTGTTTTAAAGTCTATTTTTAATCAACTTCTTTTAGTTTAGAATTATATGACATGTTAAGAAAGGAAAACTGTTTTTGAAGTAGAAAGGATATTTTCCTCAAGAATAGAGTTTAAGAGTTTTATCAAAATTATTTTCCATCTAAGATAATATAGGGTTCTTTCTCTATCCCAATTTTTACCTTGATTTGATTATGTTATGAGGGAATTATTTTTATGATTTCCTTTTATCTTAGATGGATTATGATGGCATGATGTTTAAGATTCCCATTTTTATTACATGGGTTATTCAATGATGTATGATTTTTGATTTTGTGGCCCACATAAGAATGGTATCATTATGAGATGGGTGGGACCTATATCTCCCTCTAATGCATTGGGTAAAGATTTTATATCTTATGAGATAGACATGGCTGGAATGGTAGGTTATACCGGTTCAGTGAAACAGGACTAAAACGAGGAGTGAACTCGGTTCAGAAAGGGACTTTGTCAACTAAGATAGTCTTGGCAATGAGTCTTGACTAATAAGAAATGATTCTCTATGATTATGTGTGTATGCCACAAAGTTTCATGTTTTAAGTTATGATTATTGGGATTACATTTCACTACTATGATTTATCCCATGTTATGAAATTATGATCTCTTTTGCAGGTTAAGATTTCCAAAATATATGTTCTTATAAATATGACGTGATTGATATTTCTTTTGTTTACCCTTACTGAGCATTTGAGCTCATGGTTTTATGTTTTCTTTTCCCCAGGACATAAAGAAATGATTTATGTTTAAAAAAAAGAAGATTGTTATGGGAGATGTTGAAGATCTTTCACCACGATTAGAAGATTATATTCTGAGTTTCCAAAGACACTAAACTATTACGGTCCTTGTGTGTGTGTTTTTGTTATGTACTAAGTATTCTGCAAAAGTAATGTAATGTCTATGTACGTTAAGCTTCGGGTATCTACATCCATGGGCCCTTAGGTTTGGTAAAATGTTTCCCATGGTCGTCCATGACTCAAAAAATTGTATTTGGACATATTTTGGGGTCATTTTATATTATTATGATATTATTTTATTACCCTTAACTACTAAATTACTAATAAATCATGACAATTAAAGATAATTACCATTGTTACTATTCATAATGTTCAAAAACAAGAGTCTTAATTACATAATTTGGACCTTATGATTACAAATATAGAATCCATTTTTCCAAATTCCAAACATATAAATTGCAGTAATTAGTTTAAAAATAATTCCCATTGTGAAAACTAATAGTGTGTTTTTAAGAAACAATATCTATCAAAAGATTGACAATTGTTTTTGTCGAATTTCAAAGTTAAATTAATTACAATAACCACTATTGGATTAAATGGTAAAAATATATTCTAATAAAAATTTAAAACCAATTAAAAATATAATCTAACCATATATTTAAATTAGATGAAAAAAGAAGTTTTGAAGTAAAATGCAGTATTTTTCACTATTCATTAAAGAATGAACATTGTCAGAAAAATACAAAAAATTTATCCAATGTAAATTTCAATGTCCCAATTCTAAAGAATATGTTTATTTTGAAAAATAGAGCTTATAAAATTCTCAAAAGTTATATTTAAAAATGGTATTCCATCAAAAGGCGGTAAAACAATCTTTTAAAAATATTAGAGTATTCTATGCTTAAGATTGGATTTATTCTCATTTTAAGCCTCTAAAACACAATCTAATTCATAAAAAGATATGGATATGAAAATATATTATTCTTTACATAGTTGGGATGTTACATCCTTCCCCCCTTTAGGATATTGAATCCCCGTAATTTGTTTAATTATTGAATAAGTGGGGGTATTTGTCCCTCATTTCATTTTCAGATTCCTATGTTGCCTCTTCAATCATGTGGTTTTTCCACAAAACATTTACATGATGAATCACCTTATTCTGCAACAATTTCTCCTTCTGGTCAAGAATTTGGACCGGTTATTCCTCATAAGATAGATTCTCTTCCAACTGAACTACCTCGGGACTCAAGACATGAGATGGATCAGGCATGTACTTCCTTAACATTGAAACATGAAAACATTATGTACCTAAGATAAACTCGGAGGTAAATCCACTTAGTATAAAATTGATCCAACTATATCCAAAAATTTCATATGGTCCAATGAACATTGGACTCAGCTTTCCATTCTTACTAAATCTCATCACACTTTTCCATGGTTAAACATTGAGGAAGACATGATCAACTACCTCAAAAGAGAGATCCTTCCTCTTGTTGTCCGCATAACTTTTCTACCTACTCTGAGTTGTTCTCATGTGTTTCATTATTATCTGAACTTTTTCTGCCATCTCTTCTACTAATTCTGGTCCCATAAACTTCCTTTCACCTACATTATCCCAAAAATCTGGAGTTCGACACTACTTCTCATATTATGCCTCAAATGGTGCCATCTGAATACTGGAATGAAAACTGTTACTATAAGAAAACTCAACCAATGAAAGATGTTGGTCCCAAATTCCCTAATAATCCATAGAACAAGAATGTATCATATCCTCCAAGCTTTGAATTGTTTGTTCTAACTGCCCATCAGACTAGGGATGAATAGTTTTACTAAAATTTAATTCAATACCCAACGACTTCTGAAGGCCTTTCCAAAAGTAAGAAGTGAACCTGGGATTACGATCAAATACAATGGAGAGGGTAACATTGTGTAACCTGACTATCTCATTAAGATACAATCGAGAAAGTTGATCTAGGGAAAAATTATCTCATGTATCAAGGAAATGATCATATTTAGTCAAGCGATCAACAATAACCTAGATTGCATTATTAACTCGAGGTGTCTTCGGTAATCCCAAAACGAAGTCCATGTAAACACGCTCCCATTTCCACTCCGGTACTGGTAAAGGTAGAAACATCCCTTTAGATAACTACCTCTATACTTAAACCTGCTGACAAATCAATCACTTCATAGTAAAATCAACAATATCTCTTTTTATTCCATCCCACCATTAGTACTCTTGAAGATCTTTGTGCATCTGAGTACTACCTGGATGAACTGAAAATGGAGAACATTGAGATTCACATAACAACTCTCTCTTCAACCGTGAATCATAAGGCACGCACAACCTCTTCCCAAATCTCAAAAAACAATCATTATCAATGTTGATTTCAGGTAACATACCGTTTTGAACCATCTCTACCATTTTCTAAAACTCACTGTCTTACTTCTATGCATGCTTAATTCTGTCTGATAGAGAATAATTCCCTGATACCTGAAACAAAACAGAAGAATTTCCTGCACCAACTACTTCCACGAAAAAATTTATCAAAAATTTAACCAAAGTATCATCTTTCAAACATAACATGGTTAATGAAGCATTACTTTTTTGACTCAAATATTCAGCCACTTTTTTTGATTTTCCTGGGTGGTAGTGAATCATGCAATCATAATCCTTGATTAATTCTAACCATATCCTCTGTCTCATGTTAAATTCTTTCTAAGAGAATATATACTTTAATCTTTTTTGATCAGTATATATTTTACACTTTACACCATAAAAATGATGCATCCAATTTTTTTAAGGTGAAAACAACAGCAGCTAATTCCAAATCATGTGTAGGGTAATTTATCTCATGATTTTTCAACTGAAATGAAGCATAAGTAATTTCCTAACCGTTCATCATTAGGACACAACCATTTCCTTTTAATTAAGCATCATTATAGATAACAAACTCACCATTTGATCGCGTTGTCGAGTGCGTCAAATTAGTTGTTTAATTATGACTAGAATTTCTGCAGTATAGCAGCAACCCTAAGTCGTCTCTCGATGGAGCCTTAGATCATTAATTTAAAAAAAGGGTTTTGATTATGAGAGTAGAAGGTGAATTAGGTTTTGTAAAACTTGGGGGTTTTATGATTAATGATGAAAATGGAAAATGAAAGCGATAAAACAAGATTGATGGGGTTATGATCCTTTAATCCCCGGTTTGTAACACCTAGAACCATACTATTACAAAGTTTGTTCTAGGATACCTCCGAGTGTTCAGTCAAAAACACATAACGACACCGCCGATGATTGGGTTATTTGTGTTTGACATCATAACCGAAACTCACCAAGGAAACACATGATGAATTCGATGTGCTCTCCAGATTTTCATGTTATTTCATTGTGATACCATGACATAAATGTACATGTCCTTGACAGAGCTTGTGTGAGTTCTATTGGCCAATATGAATCACACAAGCACCGCAATTGAAAGGGGGAAAAGAAAGTGTTGAACGGTGTGTGAAACATCACATGAAACGGTACCCCCAAATATGATCATTTGAGTTGATCATGACATACGAGTACATAACTCAATAAAATAAGAATAGAGGATGATGAAAAACAACACAAAAACCTGTAATTAAAAAGATCATTCAAATAATACAACATGAAGCATGTGATTTACATCACGTTCCTCCCCGGGTGATCACAAGGGGTTTAGAAACCCATGGGAGGGGAAGAAGAAGAAGATGTTGAAGTAGCACCTCCCATAGCCTCTATAACATCTAGGGATGTTGATAAAACTCCTTGGGGACTCCAAAAAGGTAGAACCTTGCCTCTTGGCAGAACATACAAATGGGGAGCCCAAGGTTTCATTTTATAGGAAAATTGGAAGGTGGTGTTAGGCACACAGATTTCATAAATCCACTCGTACCACGCGTTTAGGCCTTCAGACACTCTTATCTCGCTTCGGAGAAAATAGAAAAGTTGTAGCCCTACCTCTTGACTATCTCCACCGAATGTTCAGAACCCTTTGAACAAATACAGGTCAATATATTGATATATTACAGAACACCTCATTTGACTTGGTCCATATTCGGTGGCTTAAACAGATCAGTTCGGATGGGCCCCATAGACGCTGAATCAGGATTGGGTTCCTTAATATGAAATGTATCCTATTAAATTGAGGACAGGTCCACAAACTTTCAGACCATTTGGATGCACAGATGTCATGTACTATGCAAACCAATGGACATATGTCCATGGATCCATCCAATTTTGGCCCATTTTTCTTCCACTTCATCAAGGGCCCTCCAAATCACCTCCACCTACATTGAAACAATAAAAACAAGTAACATTGCCCATTATAATATTGATTAGCATTAATTGATTTATTCAAACATATTGTTCAATTTATTATTATATTTGGAATATTCATTACAAAACTAGTTTAAAACTGCGGTGTAAGGGTGCAATAAAATAGTGAATCGTGGTACGATCACACCCCCACACCTAAACATTTGCACTCTTGGGTAAAGTCACATATCCAAATACAATGATTCATATATATATATTTCCAACATCCTGAAGATTTATCATTTAAGGAAATTTTATTTAAAGTAAATTGATCAATGCACGAACCACACCAAGGAGTTCTTCCTAGTGAAAATAGAAAAAGATGTCTCATAAATCATATCATAGAGAAATTCAAAAAGATTCACGATACCCAATTGAGAAAAGAATTTAGAAGTAAACCATGACACTAACTCTCCATGTGTGTGTGTGAAAACCATTCCATGCTATTCTTTCCACTTGATATCCAATAAATATATGTTATTTTAACATTTTTCATCTTAAATGATTTTGTCACCGAACCTGTCCTACATCCTTTGTAATCATATTTCAATACCCACTCATTTAAGCATTCCTAGAAGTCAAACCATAAGCTCTCGATCTAGATATCCCCATCTGTTGCACATTTCATCACTCCCCTCATTTATTTATTTATTTATTTATTTTTGAAGTTGCAATTGGAACAACTCTCACACTCATCTCTCAACCCTTGTTTGATATCCTCATGACACTAATTGAAATATTTATAACAAGATAAAAGGTTGAGGAGGAGTGGTTTTTGACCTTCCCAAGACACAATATTTTTTTTTGAGGGCGTACAATAGTCAGACATTAGGTACACACGCATAGGTCAATCTAGTACAGTAATGAAACAGATCGGATAAGGATCAAATGTATGGAAATATCATTTAAAGTTGAAAAATATTAACCCAATATATATTTACCTTATATTAAGTAAGAAATAATCACACTTTGTGGTTTGCTGAAAAACTTTGTGGAGATATTAGTGACACAGTTTTCCAAAAAACTACTCACACAAAGGGCATCAATCATCTGAAAGGTTTCACATAGATACGACCATTTATATCATTGACAGAAAACCAATTCACTAAAAATCACTCCTTTATGGTAAACTCATACAAAAATTCTTTTTAACGTTCATTATGGTATTTTTACTTTCCCCACTTTATGGTCGCCAAATCATGGAACTTCAAAATTGTCGATGGGGAAAAATGAAAATACAATAAAGAAGGCCAAAAAGAGAAAACAATGAAAATTCCTAACTAACCCAGGAATGTATCCACCCCCCACACCTAGAGTATGCAGTGTCCTCACTGAAATAATTGAGAGTGTGAGAAGGAAGGATAAAACCTGGTGTGTTTTATTGGTATGATGCATCAAGAAGGTGTATTTCCTCCACCGGATTCTTCGAAAAATACTCATAGAAGTGTTTAAGTCGCTGCCCATTTATGGTAAGACATCATCCACTCTGCTCATGCAAAACCTGTATTGCACCAAAAGGGTAAACATTAGTAACAGTATAAGTACCGAGCCATCGAGAACGAAGCTTACCTGGGTGGAGCTTAAGCCTGGAATTGTACATGAGGACCTTCTCACCAATATAGAACTTCCGCTAGTGAATCATGATATCATGAATAGAATTTGTCTTCTCTTTATAGATTCGGGAGTTTTCATATGCATCACGTCGAATTTCTACCAACTTTTGAATCTGCAGCTTTCTTTGCTCACCTGCATCTTAAAGTTTCATATTACATTGTTTAACATCCCAATATGCACGATGTTCTACCTCCACTGGGAGGTGACAAGCCTTTCCAAACATAATTCTATATGGTGACATTCTGACTGTGGTTTTAAAAGCTATACGGTACGCCCAAAGTGCATCATCCAAGCACAAACTCCAATCTTTCCTATTAGGTTGTACCGTTTTCTCCAAGATTCACTTAACATCTCAATTTGAAATTTATGCTTGTCCGTTAGTTTGGGGATGATATGCAGTGGAGACTTTATGAACAACCCCATACTTATGAAGCAAGTTTTTCATTTTACGATTTCAAAAATGTGAACCCTGATCACTAATGATGAATCATGGTGGACCAAACCTACTGAAAATCTGGGACCTCACAAAATCAACAACCGCTCGAGAGTCATCGATCCTGGTGGCCTTTGCTTCCACCCATTTAGATAAATAGTCATCATCCAATAAGATGTACACAAAGCCAAATGAATTTGGAAAAGGCCCCATGAAGTCAATGCCCCATGCATCGAAGATCTCACAAAATAACATGGGTTGTTGGGGCATTTCATTCCTCTTAGAGATATTCCCTTTGAATTTAAAATGACTACACAAATTGAAAAATATACGGGCATACCTATACAATGTTGGCCAATAAAGTCCTGATTCAAGGACCTTTCGAGCTGTATGTTGAGTGCCAAAGAGGCCCCCACATGCCAAAGTGTGACAGAAGGTCAAAACAGAGGTGAACTCATGGTCAGGGACACACTGACGAACTACTTGTTCACTACAAATTCTCCACAAGTATGGGTTTTCCCAAATGTACCAACGAGAATCATGTTTACGTCTCTGGTATTGTGAAGTGCTAAAATCAGGGGGACCCTATATGTTGCTAAAAAATTCACAATGTCTGCATACCGGGGGGTAATGTCCACAACATCACAAAGGTTCTCATGAGGGAAGAATTCTACAATGGGTAGGGGTGAGTCAACATGATGGTCCAATGGTGGGGAAATCATACTAATGTGGTCAACTATAACATTCTCTGCCCCTCTATTATCTATAATCTCAAGGTCAAACTCCTGGAGGAGGAGCATCCGCCGAATGAGGTGGGGTTTGGCTTCAGGTTTCTTTAAGAGGAAACGAAGGGCAACATGGTCAAAAAACACAATCACTTTTGACCCAAAAAGATATGAACAGAATTTATCCAAGGAAAACACAATAGAAAGGAGTTCTTTTTCAGTGGTTTTGTAGTTTACCCGGGCAGGGTCAATGGTACGCGAGGCATACACAATGACATGAGGAGCCTTTTCAACCCTTTGTCATAAAACTGCCCCAACTGCAAAGTTAGAGGCATCACACATAAGCTCAAAGGGGAGATCCCACCTTGGTGGTTGGATTATGGGAGGTGATTTGAGACTCTTTTTTAGTGAATTGAATACATCCTCACAATTTTTATCAAAACAAATTCAGAATCCTTTTGTAACAACCGAGATAAGGGAAGTGTGATCTTACTAAAGTCTTTAATGAATCTGCGGTAAAAACTTGCATGACCCAAGATAGACCACACCTCACGAACACATTTTTAAAATGGAAGGGATGAAATTAATTCAATTTTAGATTTATCAACTTTAATTCCCTTATTTGAATTGATATGCCCAAGAACTATCACCCGTTCAACCATAAAATGGAATTTTTCATAATTTAAAACAAGATATTTTTCAATGCAGCGGCGGAGGATAAAACCTAGGTTTCCCAAACAATCATCAAAATAATATCCATATACTGTGAAATCATCCATAAAGTCTTCCATAAAACTCTCAGGGTACTCAGAAAAAATACTCATTATACATCGCTGAAAAGTACTAGGAGAATTACATAGACCGAATGACATCCTTCTGTATGCAAATGTACCAAATGGACAGGTAAATGTTGTATTTTCTTGACCTCAGGGGATATATGGATTTGGAAATAACCCGAATATCTATCAGGGAAACAATAATTGGACTTACCATCCAATCGTTCTAACATTTGGTCAATGAAAGGTAAAGGAAAATGGTTCTTCTGCGTGGATTGATTTAGTCGACGGTAGTCAATACAGACTCACCAACTGTTTTGCACATGCATTGGAACCAATTCATTCCTTTCATTTGACACAACTGTTATTCCTGTTATTTTAGGCACAATTTGAACTGGGCTAACCCATTTACTATCAGATATAGGATAAATGATCCCTGCAGCAAGTAATTTACTGACTTCCAATTTTACCACTTCAAGGAGAGTGGGATTCAACCGGTGTTGAGCTTGCCTTACAAGCTTAGCCTCACCATCCAAAAGTATATGGTGCATAACAATAGATGGGATAATCTTGGGAATATTAGCCAATGTCCATCCTATTTCCTTTTTACACTCTCTCAAAAGTTTTAGCAGTTTGGATTCCTGTTGTGGAGATAGGTTATTGGCAATAATGACGGGAAATTGGTCAATACCATCAAGATAGGCATATTTTAAATTTGATGGAAGTGGTTTTAATTCCAACACCGGGGGTTTTTGGATTGAGGAATTGGATTTAGGGGGAGTGAGGTCCATGAAACTATCTTTCTTCTCATGTTTATTCTCTAAAGATGGAGAATCTGTAGAAATGAGATTTGTAGAATCATCGACGGTCATGGGTACCTCAGAATGAACACACTCATCAATTAAATCATGAAATTTACACTTTTCAGAACCCACAAAACACTCAAAACATGAATCAAAACTCAAATCATCCAAGGGTGAAGAAAAAAAATGAATAATAGTTTGGGTTGAGGAGAGAATTGTGTGTGTGTGCATCATTTGAGATCACTTCCATCAAATAGACAGGAAGAGTGGAGTGCTCTTCAACAGGGTGTTTCATAGCCTCAAGGATGTTAAAACTTACCTTTTCTCCTCTGCATTCCATGGAAAACGTACCATTGTGAATGTTGATGATCATCTTTGCTGTTTTGAGGAATGGCCTCCGAAGTATGAGAGGAGCATGTCCTTAGGTTCGGGTATCTTCCATCTCAAGAATGTAAAAATCAGCGGGGAAGATGAGATTCGTCACTCTGACAAGGACAGACTCAATCACTCCTTTTGGATGCATTGTACTCCGGTTGGCAAGTTTCACGATAATTCCTGTTGGTTGAAGCTCTCCAACCTGTAGAGAAGTATAGACAGAGTGAGAAATCACATTAATGGAAGCACCTAAATCAAGCATAGCATCAAAAAAAAGGTCTCCCCTAGGGTACATGGTATCGTGAATGTGCCTGGATCCTTGAATTTGGTTGGCATTGCTGGTTGAATCAAGGCCGAGACATTTCTACCCAAGTTGAATCTCTCATTTCCCTTCAGCCTTCATCTATGGGTGCAAAGTTCTTTACGAAATTTGGCATAACGGGGAATTTGATTGAATGCATCCAACAATGGAATATTAACTTAAACGTTTTTAAATGTATCCATTATTTCATTATCAATCTCATTATCAAAGTTTTTCTTAGATTTAAAGAGTATTTGGGGGAAAGGAAGAGGAATTGATTGTGCATTTGAATCATCAATGATAATTTGATTGCCCTTTTTATTTTGTTTTTCATTATATAAATTTTTTGAGGTTTGGGAAGGAGCGTTTTCAAGAGGGGGACATACCTGTTTCATAGAATCAGTATAAGGAGAAGCTTCTTTACCACTACGGAGTGTAATTTCACATACATTACCTTTGTTCTTCGGATTGCCAATGGGTTGGGATGGTAGTTGTCCAGACCCTTGCATCTTAAGCTCACCGATGGTGTTCTCCAATTGTCCCACTTGAGTTCGTAGGTCTTGAATTGCCGATTGTGTGGTCTGTTGGAACTGAAGGTTTTGGGTTTCAATTTGTTTCACCATGTCCTCGAGGCTTGGTTCAGATTTGGGAGGAGGAGGATGATTGTTTTGAGAAGTTGAAGGATAAGAAGGTTGCATACCTTGGCCTTGTTGATACTAGTTCTGCTTGGGGTAGCTTGAGTTTCCTCCTTGTCGGTATTGTGGGTGTGCTTGCCACCCTGGATTTGGATTTGGCTTGAATTGTTCTTGCTTGAAGGTAGGTTCTTGTTGGAATGGACGCCCTGGGAACATAGCTACACAGGACTCAGATGAATCTTGAAGTTGTGGGAACTGGTCAGAAAAATGAGTGTTATCAGAACAAATCCCACAATGTAATGGAATAGAAGTAGAGTGTGAGTTACCTTGTTCTTGAGATAGTTTCCTTAGAAGGGTATGCATCTCATCAAGTTTAGTATCTATCTTTTTTTCTAGGGCTGAATGACTTACCTCATGAACTCCTCGGGTTGGTGCAATAGCTCTTGTACCAAATTGTTGTGCATTTTGAGCCATATTGGCTATTAAGTCACGAGTGGCAGGAGTTTTGTCAACTAGCGCACCACCAAATGAAACATCAATCATTCCACGATCCTTGGGGATAAGTCCCTCATAGATGTATTGGATTAACAGTTGGTCACTAATCTGGTGGTGGGGGCAGCTTGAGCAAAGTCCTTTGAATCTCTCCCAGTATTCATGAAGGGTCTCTCCTTGTGATTGCCTAATTCCACAAATTTCTTTCCTAATTGAAGCAGTTCGGGAGGCAAAAAAAGAACTTCTCTAGAAAAAATCTTTTTAGGTCATTCTAGCCCCCAATTGTGGTAGGAAAATAGTATAACCAATCTTTGGCTACACCATCAAGGGAGAAAGGGAAGGCCCTAAACTTTATTAAGTCCTCAGACACATTTTGGGGTTTCATGGTGGAGCACACTATGTGAAACTCCTTTAGATGTTTGTGAGGTTCCTCTCCGTGGAAGACCTTGGAATTTTGGAAAGAGGTGGATGAGACCTGATCTCAGCTCAATGTCGGTCACTTCCTCAGGATATTGGTTGTACGCAGGTTGGTACTCCACATCCGGGGTGGTCAGTTCTTTTAATGTTTGGTTATTTGAATCCATGATCTCTGGGGTTTTATTTGGTTAAAATTTTTATTGGTTTAAGACCACTTTAAGTTCCAAATGGGGTTCCTTAGTGTTACTTCATTGACCTTCTCTAGATGCCTTGATTTTTGTGTGAAGTGACTTTTCAATTTCAGGGTCAAATTCAAGTAGTGTTTCTTTACCAGATCGGGTCATGCAAATAAGATGTGAAGTTTGTTTGTTTTAATATGGATGAAATCACTTAATAATGGTAAAAAGAGAATTTAATATTATAATACCGAATTATAGAGAGGGAGATGGAGAAGAAGAGAGAGAGAGAGAGAGAGACCGAACACCCTAAAAACAACCAAAAATAAAGACAAACCCCAAGATAAAAACAATAAAATGGGGGTGGGGTATTTAAAGGAGTACTAATTAAGAAGTAAAATAAACAAATAATAGGAAATAAAGAAAAAAAATGATCTTGGCTTCCCGGAAACGGTGCTAAAATTTGATCGCGTTGTCGAGCACGTCAAATTAGTTGTTTAATTTTGACTAGAATTTCTGCAGTATAGCAGCAACCCTAGGTCCTCTCTCGACGGAGACTTAGATCATTAATTTAAAAATAGGGTTTTGATTATGAGAGTAGAAGGTGAATTAGGGTTACTAAAACTTGGGGGTTTTATGATTAATGATGAAAATAGAAAATGAAAGCGATAAAACAAAATAGAAATGAACAAGATTGATTAAACGTGATCAACCCGGGGAATTCTCGTGATGCTCATCCTTCATCGATTCAAGGGATGGGGTTGTGATCTTTTAATCCCTAGTTTGTAACACATATAACCACAATTTTACTGAGTTTGTACTAGGATACCTCCTAGGGTTCAATATAAAACACATGACGATTCACCGGACACCACCGATTATTGGGTGATTTGTGTTCGACATCATAATCGAAACTCACCAAGGAAACGCATGAAGAATTTGATCTGCTCTCCAGGTTTGCATGTTATTTCATTTTGATACCATGAAATAAATTTACATGGCCCTGAAAGAGCTTTTGTTAGTTCTATTGACCAATATGAATCACACAAGCACCGCAATTGAAAGGGGGAAAAGAAAGTGGTGAACGGTGCGTGAAACATCACATGAAAGGGTACCCCCAAACATGATCATATGAGTTGAGCATGACATACCAGTACATAAGCCAATAAAATAATAATAGTGGATGATGAACAACAACACAACAACCTAGAATTCAAAATATCATTCAAATATTACAACATGAAGCTTGGGATTTACATCACGTTCCTCCCCGGGTGATCACAAGGGGTTTAGAAACCCATGGGAGGGGAAGAAGAAGAAGATGTTGATGTAGCACCTCCCATAGCCTCCAGAACTTCTAGGGATGTTGAGAAGACTCCTTGGGGACTCCAAAATGGCAGCACCTTGCCTCTTGGCCGAACTTACAAATGGGGAGCCCAAGGTGTCATTTTATAGGAAAGTTGGAAGGTGGTTTTACGCACACAAATTTCATCAATCTAATTGTACCATGCGTTTCGGCCTTCAGCCAATTGTATCTCACTTTGGAGAAAATTGAAAAGTTGTATGCCTACGTATTGAATTTCTCCACCGAAGGTTTGGCACCCTTTGGAAAAATACAACTCAAGATATTGATAAAATACATAACACCACATTTGACTTGGTCCATATTCGGTGTCTTGGACAGATCAGTTTGGATGGGCCCCATAGAAGACGATTCCTGATTGGTTTTCTTAATATGAAATGTATCCTATTAGGTTTTGGACAAGAGCACAAAATTTCAGCCCATTTAGATTCACGGATTTCATGTACTATGCAAAACAGTGGAGAGATGTCCATGGATCCATGCAATTTTGGCCCATTCTTTTTCCACTTCATCAAGGGCCCTCCAAATCACCTCCACCTACATTGAAACAATAAAAACAAGTAACATTGCCCACTATTATATTTATTAAAATTAATTGATTGATTCAAAAATAAAGTTCAATTTATTATTATATTTGGAATATTCATTACAAAACTAGTTTAAAACTGCGGTGTAAGGGTGGAATAAAACAATGAATCGTGGTACGATCACCATTCCTGGAAGGTAGTGCCAATACTAGAGCATTCACCAATCTTCTATTCTATTCCTGAAAACAATCCTCACATTCTTTTGTCCAAATAAACTTAACATCCTTCTAAGTTAACTTATTCAATGTGCTGGAAATGCGTGAAAACCTTTTAACAAACATTTAGTAATAGCCTTCCAAACCAAGAAAACTACGAATCTCAGTTACATTTGTGCGTCTTGGCCATTCTTCAACAAATTTTGTTTTTTAAGTATTAACAATTATTCCATCTTTAGAAACAATGTGACCATGGAAAGAAATTTTTTGCAACCGAAAATCACACTTGCTGAATTTCCCATACAATTTATTTTCTTGTAAGGTTTGAAAAATAACCCTTAAATGACTTTCATGCTCCTCTTTACTTTTAGAAAACATGAAGAAATAATCAATGAAAACAACCACAAACTTATCCAAGAAATCATGGAAAATTATATTCATAAGGTCCATGAATACATCAGGTGCATTGGTTAACCCAAAAGGCATAACTACAAATTATTAATGGCCATATCTTGTACGAAATGCAGTCTTCAGAATATCTTCTTTCTTTACCTTCAACTGATGGTACCCCGATCTCAAGTCAATCTTTGAAAAATACTGAGCTCCCTAGAGCTGATCAAACAAATCATCGATATGAGGCAAAGGATATTTGTTCTTAACAGTGATGTTATTCAAGTCTCTATAATCAATAAAAAGTCTTATTGAAGCTTTTTCTTTTTAAAAAATAAGACAGGAGCACCCCATGGTGATGTGCTAGGTCGAATGAAACCCTTCTCTAATAAATCTTGCAATTCCTCCTTCAACTCTAAAAGTTCAATTTGAGCCATTCGATAAAGGGGTTTTAAAATTGTCTTAGCATCAAGAACTAATTCAACAGTAAATTCAACTACCTGATCTGGTATTATTCTAGGAAACTCATCAGGAAAAACCATATGCATACTCATTTACCACTGGCACATCATTAATCTGAATGGTTCCTTTGTTTTCAACAATATGTGCAAGGTAACATTCATTTCCATCTTTTACAAGTTTCTCAGCCTCTGGATATGTTATCAATAGTAAGGGTTAATTCTTGTACACAAATCGAAAGTCTTTCTAAAAAGAAACTTCATTAGCCCTACAGTCAATCTTAGCATGGTAAACAGAGAGCGAATCCATACCCAGTATAACATCGTACTATACTATAGGTTAACCAATAAGGTTTGCAAGTATAGTCTTTCCACGGATAAGTATAGGAAGATTCTTATAAATTCTTTTTGCCTCAACAGTTCCCCCAGGTGTTTTTACCACAATTTCAGGAGTCATTTCTTGAGATGGAATTCCCAATTTGCTAGAAAATTATTCAGAGATGAAAGAATGTGTATACCCCAAATCAAACAACACATTGGAATAATATGAAAAAACAGACAAAGTACCTGATACCACATCATTTGATGGCCCAACATCTGCTGAAGTAGTTGAAAAGGATTTCACCACACCTTTCTGCTTGGAGTCTGACTACTTTCCATCATTTGAGCTCTTTTTCGAACACTTGTTTTCATAATGACCCATCTAATTGAACTTGAAACATTTCACTAATTGTAAATGAAATTTGGTCTTACCATTACCCTGATCTTTTCCAGTGCAATCACGAGCCTCATGTCCCATCTTACCACATCAGAAGAACTTTTCAGAATTCAAAAGACATTCCCCAGCATGCTTTTTACCACATTTATCACAAACTGGAAACATATTTTTCTTACCATCAAACCTTTTTGAAGGATTCTTCCATTTCTCTTGCCACCTCAGTCCCTTCTTCTGTTGGTTTTCATATAAAACTTGATTATCAGCAAACTCCATTTCCACCTTCTCAGCACATCGAACAATATTTTCATAACTTTTGAACTCACGAGAAGCTAATGCCCTTTGATATTTTGGTTTTAATCCTGAGTAAAAACGATTGATTTTACTATCATGTTCTCGAATAAAATTTAGAGAATACCTTTCCAATCGAGTGAACTTTTCTTCATAAGCAGCCACTGAGTCGTCCTCTAGCCTCAATTCCATGAATTGTTTTTCCATCCTAAGTCGAATAGCCTTAGGGAAATATTTCTCAAGAAATATACCATTGAATTCATCCCAGTCAAGAGCATCAATCTCATCAGCATCCCTGATATTTTTAACCATTGACCATCACTGATCTGCTTCACCCTCCAAACTCTAAATAGCAAGAATAACCTTTTGATTGTCTGAACACCCCATGACATCAAAAATCTTCTCCAGTTCTTTAATCCACCCTTCAGGTAAAACAGAGTCAGATGATCCTCTAAATGATGGGGGATATTGCCTCATGAAATGTTCCACCACTGACATGTTCCTCTGCGGTTGATCTGGTTGATCCCGTGCATTTATACCAGCACCATTTATCGCTTGAGTCAACTGTGTCATTACTTCAAAAAAAATTCAGTTCCAATTCCGACCATCTCAGGATGCTGAGTTGGAAGGTCATTTCCTTCTGTATGTCTTCCTAGCACTGCTTCCATGTTTCCTCTGTGGAAAACCATTCTGATCAAACATGTCTTAGATGAAGCAACGTGGTAATCTACAAATACTATATCATTTCAATTTGACCATAATGTGTAAAAAAATATTTTTGGATAATCATTTAATAGAATTATAACTCCTAAAGTTATCTAATCCGACCCTTGATACCAACTATAAGGCCCTAGCCTTAAACATTACTTAATCATGGGTCATTTCAAGAATTAACATTGAGGATCTTTTTAGGTTTAGAGTTTTAGGGAATTAGATCATATATCATGCATTACATTCCCCATTTAAAAAAGATGGTTACATCAAAGATAGTATTCATTTTTTCCCCCAAAGGAAACATATTTGAAATAAAACATGGTTTCGTTCTTGAAACTTTCTCGACACTATCATCACATCATGTACTTTTCCCTTGACCTGTGAAAAAGATTTCAAAAACATGGGATGAGCATAAAAAGCTTAGTAAGGGATATAAAAATACTGAAAGAAAACATTAGTCCATGTATACATAAGAATCAATGAAATAATATGTTACTCATAAAACATAAGCACCTTAACATACCTCATGAAAGCATAAGATTTATGAATAACTCATAGAAATCATAATACATAAAGGTAACTTGAGGAATTCATAACATTCTTATGTAGGGAATAACCCTCATGGATACGTTTGGAATACCTATAACAGTATCTTCCCTAAATCTCTTCGGAGAAACCTTAGCATTTAACTCCTTCACATTACCTAATGCATTGGAGAGCTATCTCGGGCTCACCTGCCTTTAGTTTATCATGAAACCACCCAACTTCATAAACAATGCCCAAGAACCGTAACATAATCATATCACATAAAACATGCATAAAGGAAACATAACATTTCCACATTTCAATCACAAGATATCAATTAAACACATTGAAATAATCAAAACATTATCAAAACAATTTTCAATACCAAAATAAATGAAAATTAAAACATGGTATTTATTTTTAATTTAAAAATGTTATGGCTTGTAGAAAAGCTGAAACTCAAATAATGGTCACGACGATGGAGAAGTCATTGTCACCACATACGTAAGACAAAAACATTCCATTTGTCGTTTAGTAAAATCTTCAGTGTAAAATGATTCCTTTTTAATGAAATTAAAAGTCAAAAGGGTTTATTATACAACTAATAAAATAAGGTCATATATAAATTTTAGTACGCCTCAATGAATGTAGATTGAGAAAAAGTTCCACACCTCAAGTCCGACTTGTTCTCGTTAGTTCTTTATATTACTGAATAGTAAACATAGGCCAGTTTATAATTCCTCAAGGACTTCCTTTATATTTTATTATTCAGTTATTATCACATATTTTCATGTTATAATAATTTGTTAGTCATGTGAGTTCATATCATATGTTTTGTCAATGTTCGGTACATGAGTCAAAATGAACTTGTTTGAAAAGAATTTCCCATGTAGTTATAATAACATCATCTCAAGAATAGTATTAATGATTTAAATATCATATATTTCCATTATATATTCAATTTATACAATTCAATAACATTTGGAGATAAAAAATGAAATGCACCGTTGATGGAGACTGTAGGTCGTACGTACGCATGAACACTACTTTCATTTCATTGTCATATTAAAGGAATTAAAACATAATGAGACATATATATATATATATAATAATTCCAGTATAATATAAATTTTATTTTGGTAAAATATGTTCATTAATTACATTATTTATAAATTCCATGTTTGGCATGAACGAGTCACATCACTTGAGGGGGCGGTATTCCACACTTCCTTAGATGAAATTATCACAGTTCCATAACATAAAAATAATAATGATGTGATTTAAAAATAAAATTCAGAAGAATATAGAAAATATAAATTCCACATATATCATATATAAATACATTTACATCATAATGGCCACCATGAAAGGTGTTAAAATAAGATTGAACAATCATTGTTTCGTGAGGCAGTAATTCACAACCCACAAAAACATGATGTTATTTAACCATTAGATGAAGGTATGTGTAAGTTTAGCTACAATCCATATCATAACAACATCCTAGTATATTGAGGATACTTTTTTTATTATGGTATCAAATAATAATAACATAGTGGTGAGTGAAGATGGAAAATAAAAGAAAGGAACTCGAGAGAAGACATTACCTCTAAATCGAGTAACTCTTTTTTGATTTGAGGGAAAGGCTTCCATGGAAATACTTATACACAAACTAAGGCTTCTAGGAGTAATATAGGGATGTGGAGAGATAATATGAGTAGAGGTTGGATGATACAAGGGCTTCAGAGGTGTGGGTAAGGGGGTAGAGGTGGGGGCCTTTTATAAGAGGGAGGAGGGTCACTTTTGGAAAGTCTTGAAATGTTACTTTATTATAAAATGATTTTCAGATTTTAAAGGCCCCAAAATGATATATGTTTAGGATAAGGTGATAAGGGTTTGAAATACACCCATCCAATAGGTTTTTTTTCCCAAGTGTAAGTCTTCTATTTTACCTTATCTTGTCATTTTATTTAAATCGTTCATTAATGAGGTAATCACTACATCATCATGGGTTAAAAAATAAATTTATTCATATAATGTCTAAAAATTATAAAAAAATACCATGATTTAGGAAATATTTTTATATTTCCAATGAATATTTATAGTCTAAGAGATCATTTATGTAAACAAAATTAAAACTGTTTTACATAGGATATACAAACCTTTGTTATATTTCTTTTCTTTTAAAAAAATAATGTCATAATTGTCACTATCACACCCATGTGACTCCATGGGACCTCAAGTTAGGTAAAAAGCATCCCATGGTCGTCCATGACTCAAACAATAGGATTTAGAAACATGTTGGGGTCATTTTATATTATTATGATATTATTTTATTACACTTAACTACCCGATTACTAATTAAACACGATAATTAAAGATAATTACCATCGTTACTATTAATAATGTCTAAAAACAAAAGAGTCTAAATTACATAATTTGTACCTTATTATTACAAATATGGAATCCATTTTACCAAATTCCAAACACAGAAATTGAAGTAATTAATTTAAAAATAATTCTTGTTGTCAAAACAAATAGCATGTTTTTAAGAAACAATATCTATCAAAAAATTGACAATTGTTTTTGTCCAATTTCGAAGTGAAATTAATTATAATGACCACAATTGGATTAAATTGTAAAAATATATTCTAATTACACTTTAAAACCAATTAAAATGATAATCTAACCATATAATTAAATTTGATGAAAAAGAAGCTTTGATGTAAAATGCAGTTCCTTTTTTCTGTTCATTAAAAAATGAACATTTTCCGAAAAATAACAAAAATTTATACAAAGTAAATTTCAATGTACCAATTCTAAATAATAAATTTATTTTGACCAATAGAGCTTATAAAATTGTCAAATTTTAGATGTAAAAATGGTTTTCCATCAAAAGGTGGTAAAATAATCTTTTAAAAGTATTAGAGCATTCTAGGCTTAAGATTGGATTTCTTCTCATTTTATGCCTCTAAAAAACTATGTAATTCATAAATAGATATAGATATGAAAATATATTATTCATTACTTACTTGGGATGTTAAAATGTATTTTTTTAAAGTCAGGCACCCGTCCACATGATCCACCAATTGTTCATTAATCACATCCATATGCCCAAGCAAGCACCCATAGGAATACCCCTAGACAAAATAAGGTTCTTCCAATTTCAAAACAAATCATTCCCAATATTATGAAAATACCATTTTCCAATATAGTTTCATAATTTTCAAGACATTCACAATGTTTCCCATTTTCATAAAACACACTTCTATTTCAAATAACCCTATACATTCTTTTAGAAATTCAATTTCAAAAAAATCAAATGCCAAACTCCAAAAACAATGTCCAAGAAAAGCACACACAAAAAATCATGTCAAACTCACACCGAGATAAAATAAAAGCAACCCCAAATTCCTATTTCTTTTAAAAACTCCACCACACCAACCAAAAAATGATCCAAGACATCACCAACACTAAAGCACCTCGATGGGAGACTAGTGGTTGTGCCAGACCCAGCAACATGGTTTAGCAGGCCATGCCCTACGTAATCGCCAAAAACTAAGAGTGTTAAACGGTACTCTCCGACAAAAAATGGGTCACTACTCCATGTGAGACTGCATGTAGTACCGGTTTACCCCTATTTTCATCCTCCATCCACACAAACCAAAGCCAAAAACGTAAATCCCAAACCACCCCTGGTTACCTGAGGATTGGAATGAGGAAAATTTCGCGACCCTCTTCTCATAACTATGCCTTGAGTACTGACAATCCTATCTCTGATCTACCTGACACCCCAAATAAAAAGAACAAATCCTCCTCTAATACCATTTTTCACGAACCTACCCTAGTCTATCCTGAACAAGTCGCCCAAGCTGATCCGCAGTAAGGCCTATGAGGCATTCACGATCCTTCTAAGAATGTGATAAGCATCAGGGCATCAACAAATATAATGGGAACAATTTATCCCAATTTAAATAAATAAAATAAAAGTAAACAATAAGGAGAAACTGAGAATAAATAATCCAAATAAAGTGACTAAACAATAACTGAAGAAAATAAATCTAACCGAGTGGGAAAACCACTATCTCAATGTGACCATGCGGGTCACTCTCCAAATCAAGACTGAACATCACCCAATGTGAACAATCTCGTGTTGAACCAGCAACAGAAACTAAAAACAAGAAAGAACTATAGGTATGAGTATTAAAACTCTATAGGTGTTCCCAAACAATCAATTCCCAAAACACTGCCAATAAATTAAAAATCTTACTAATCTAAAGTTTGAACTACAATATATAAAATATTAGTTTCCACATGCACTTTAATTTCTTAGGAAAGTAACAGTCCATGGCCCTTTCTAATTAGAAAACAAGTTTAAGGTTTGGAGGAAAAAGATGCATTACATTTTTAATTTTTTTTAAATAATCTAAAATTCATATTTTAGTTGTTAAACAAGAGGAAAACCATACGCCCACACACAACACACAATAACGATAATGGAAAATTGTCACATAGTGCTAGCAACAAAACTAAGCACCTCAAACATCCAACACATACAAATAAGCACTAAAAAACATGGGGTGAACCTAAGAGCTTGTGAACAATCCAGAACTTAAAATACATGTTACTCGTCCTGAAGGGATGCCTTACTCAATGAAGTCATAATTCCCTAATGCCTGGTGTTTCCCTACATGGCCTAACCAAGGGGCCCAATCCCCTAGCAGAGCAAAGTCTGTTATAAGGGCCACTAGCCAGGGTGTAATCTAAACTAGTGAAACAAACGTTCTCAGAAGATTAACTTGCTATTCCAGGTTACCATGTCAACAAGTGTTGTCACACCCCGACCACAGGAAACCATATTTTTACTTTCTTCTTGGACCCGGTTTAATTTTTTTTATGTTTAATTGTGTTGGCAGTTTCGCGCCGGTGCCCGGTCACCGCATCGCTAGCGGTGACCATGCGTTAGGCCCGGGTGACTGTGTGTTCACCCAGCATTTTGAATATTAAAAAAAAATTATGTTGAGATTTTATTGTTATTACTATTTAAATTGTGTTAGTTTTATTTTAGTTATTTTTATTGTATATGTGTTTATATATGTGCATATGTATGTCTATATATATGTCAATATATGTATATACATATCTTTATATATGTTTATTGTATTTATGTTCTCATGTTTTTATAAAGGTATATATATACATATGTCTATATATATATATTTATATGTATGTGTGTGTGTGTTATTTTTAAATGGTTTTATTATTCTAAATATTTTGGTTATAATAATTATTATTATAATTAACAAATTTTTATTTTATTATCATTATGTTATTATTATTATTATTATTAAGTTATTATTATTATTATTAAGATTTGATTTGATTTATTTAATTATTTTATCATATTATTATTATTATTATTTATTTTTATTTTTATTCTTATAATTATTATTATTATTATTAATTATTTTTATTCTTCTTCTTATTATTATATTTTATTATTATTATTATTATTATTATTATTACCTATATATATATATATTTTTTAGAAACCCTAATCTCCCCCTCTCTCCTGTGTGGTGCCCCCCTCTTCTCTCCTCTCTCCCTTCTCCCACACCCTCTGCGCGAGCCCCTCCTACGCGCTACCCCGTCCGGCTCCCACTCCTGCTCCCGACCGACCACTCGTCTTCGCCATGATCCGCCCATACCTCGCTCCCACAGCCGGCGCCCGGCTCCTGCTCCGCCACAGGCGTGCCACCGCGCGGCCTCCGGCGTCCGCAACCGTGCGGCCTCCGGCGTCCGCAACCGCACCCCCTCCGGTGCTCCGCCTCGCCGCACCCGCACCGGCCTCTGTCACGGCCTCCGCACGACCTCCAACACCCCAGCCTTGAACAACCACTAGCGCCCGTGGCTCGATGCGCTGACCCCGAACCTGATCACCCCAACAGCTCTGCTCCAGCGTCCAGCGGCCCTCCCCCTGCTTCGCTCTGCCGCACCCGACCCCCCTGTCCCGGCGGTGACCTCCTGTCCGGCGGACCCCCTGTCCAGTGACTCCCCTGTCCCGACGGCCCTCCCTCTATCCGGAAACCCGTCTTATGGCACCCATCCTCTGCCCGGACCTTGTTTCTCCCGTGAGACCCCCGTCTTCGTCGCTCTGCTCCCGTACCCCCTCGCCGCCGGCCAGCACCTCCGGCGCCCTCGGTTTCCACCTCGCCACTGTCCACCTCGCCGGACAGCACCTCCGGCGAGCCCCCGTTCTGGCCAGCAGTCTCCGGACGCCCGTTCGGGTGTCCCATCGTCTTTCTATGGTCCGTATAGCCTCCACCTCCTTGCGTCGGCCAGCGGCGCACCTGAAAATCAGTGCGCGACCCCGGTGATCGAGCACGTCTACACTGAGGTAAGTTTTGTGTCATGTGAATATATATATAGATATATATATATTGTGGTTGGTTTAATTTTTTGGTTTATTGCAGCACGTTAGCGGAATAATTCTGCAATGCAGCGGTGTTTGTCTTGTGCGCGCGTACGTGCTTGCACGAGGTGTTTTGCGCCATCGGGTTCAGTTTACGAATCGAGATGAGGTTTTCTATGTTCTTACTTAAATTATTTTATATCAAAGCTTGTATATATATATACGTTGTCTTTTTGTTTTCTCATTATTTTGAACTACTTTAAATAGGTGTTTAGGTGTTTTAGTTATTCCACTTTTGTTGCAGCGTGTTCGCGAAGTATTTTCGTGTTATCAAATTGCCCGCTTGTGTTTTCTAGTGCACAAGTGTGAGGCGTGTCATTTCATCGAAAACAAGATTCAATTCAAGGTATGTCTCCCACTACACTCACCTTTAAATTTAGGAATTTATTTATTCCTTATCATTTCATTGTTTTTCAGTAAATTTAAAGTAGTATTAGATAATTATTACTAGAATGGCGACCTGCTGAAATTGGAAACTGTTTATTCCTGCATCGCAATGAAAATATCTTTCTTGGATTTAATTTTGTGGTTTTCTTGTGTTGTTTCTGAATAAGTACTTTATGAAATGTGCAAGTCATACTGAACTTTGTTTTGAAATGATTTTGGTGTGTGTGAAATAGCGGGTGTGTCGTTTATAAAAGTGGTGATCTCTGGAAAAAATGGATAGATGAAAAGCCGTTTTCTCTTTAAACTGGATTTTGGAATTTTTCAGTGGTGGTTTGGTTTTCCTTAAACAAGTTTCTAAATATGTTTTTCTGGTTTTCAATGTGATTGCATGTGTCATATCTTTTGGAAATTCTTTGATATTAGATGGATTAAATTTAAATGATGCGGTGGCCCGGTTGGCACTTTATTGATTGTGCACTGACTACATATAAATATACGTACTTATGGGGCATTTCTACAGAGGGAATTCCCTTCGAGGGATGTCGTGTAGCGGTGTCCGTGTAAGGGGTTGGAAAGTGGGGTGAGATGAGTCACGCGTGCGAGGGCCTCCCACTTACACAGTATTATTAAAACTACCGTGAGTTCCTGGGCGTCTTTTAGAGAATCGAGTGACGGTTGTTGGCTAACCCCAATTAGACAGGTTAGTCCCCCCTTGGTAGGTAGGCCTTGTGGGGCGTGCCACTGGTTTGCTGTTTGGGTGGCCAATTGGTTATTGACTATGGAGTACCCTGTCGGTAGGTAGTCTGAACCCGAGTATGTCCAGGGGTTTTCTAGGGATGTTTAGGACCACCAATGGTTACTTGATTTTCCCTGCTTGTTTACTTTCAGTTGTTCTTTACAGCTTATACTGGTTACTTTGTGAAAATGGATTTCAAATGAAAATGTGTTATTCTCTTTGTGTAAAATTTGAAAATGTAACACTTCTTTCTCTTTTAGAATTAATTTGGCACCAATGAAAAGAAATTAAACTTTTGAAAAAGAATAAGGATAATGCCTCGTGTTTTGATTTTCAAGTGAATCATTGTGAAATCTTAATTCAGTACATTGTAGTTCAAACCTGGAATTTGAAGATTCTTTATTTATTGGCAGTGCTTTGGGATTTGTTGTTGGGCTCACCTACTGAGTACATTTTTGTGCTCACTCCTATATTTTACCATTTCAGTTGCAGGTTCCTTGTGTTCATGTTTTCCTGGTTTGAGTCGCTCAGTGTTGGAGCGAGGTTGGGTTTCAGTTGGGTGGTCACTCGTGAGGTCATGTGGTGGTATGTTGTTGTATAGTTTTTGTTTCTTTGTTTCTAGTGTTGTTGTTTTGTTTAGTTTTCTTCTTCTCCTGATCCTGGTACTATTTGGGCTGAAATCGTTCCCAACGATTAAATTTTTCTATGCCCGACACTTGTTGCTATCCCGGGGGGATCGGGAACGCCCCTGGGGACATGCCGCGGACGGACTCGGGTGACTGGTTCTGGGTCGATCCAGGCGGGTTCGTGACAAAATGGTATCAGAGGAGGTTCTTTTTATTTTGGGTTGTTCGGTAGGTGGAGGTTAGGACTATCGGGACTCGAGAGGTAGGTACAGGAAGGACATCATGAACCCTCGCCCATTCCGCACCTCGAGTCGCCAAGGGTAGTCCGGGAATTGTGTCCTTGTCTCTTTCTGGTTTGTCTTGGATTAAGAGTTAACAACGGAGGCAATCTGACGTTACCTCATGATTTCACATGGAGTAGTGAACCATGTGGAGTCTGAGTACACGGTTTGAATTCATCCTAGGGTTCGATGCTAACTTAGGACATGGCCCACTACCATGTTTCCAGGTTGAGCGTGACTACTAGCCCCTCACTCCAGTGGTTGATGCAAATTTGGGTGATGCTTTCGTTTTGGTCTATGTAAGTGCGTAGTTGGAAATGAAAAAGGGTTTTTGAGAAATTGGACTAGTTTATTTTAAAAAAAGACTTTAAATGTATGAAATGAGTTTTAAAACTGAAATCTCTTGATTTGGAAATATGTTGTTTGCTTGGAATTGGTTAAGAATGGTTTGGGGTGAAACCTCAGGTCCTCTTTATGAACATTTTCACATGTGTGAGAATGCATGGAAAGTGCGTGCTAGTGTGAGTATGAATGGAAAGTGGATGAAGACATGTACAACGGTTCATGGGATTACCTGGGTGTGCAATTGAAATTAAAGGCTTGACCTTGTTTTCTAAATTGGTTTTAAAGGGGAAATGGTTTTTGGAAAGTTTTTTGTTTGAAAGTGGATTGGTATTTGGAAAGGGGTCTTGAAAAAGGGTGGTTTTGAAATCTAAAATGAAAAGGGGATTTTGAAAAGGGAAATTTGGGTAGTGTTTGAAATTGTTTAGTTCTGAGCTGGTTGTTTTGGACCAGGATGTTACTTTTAATCATGCTTTGATTTGATATTGGTATTGGCTTTGTGTTTTATATGTCTCTCTGGAAATGCCGCCCAGAAAGGTCTCTAAGGATTCTGATAAGTCATGCCCATTTTTTGGTCCTCCTCAGTCTTTGCCTATTCTCCATGGTGATCAGGGCCTTTTAGAGGCAGTGGAATGGCTCGAGGAAGTGGAGCGTGTCTTTAGAACGTTGGGATCTCCCGAAAATGTTAAGGTTCGTGCAATTATGGAATTGTTCGAGGGGCCAGCTCTGGACCAGTGGAAGATGGTTACCCCACCGTCAATGCAAGTTGGAATGACGTGGGATGCCTTTAAAACTGTTTTCATCCAATGGTTTGTACCTGAAGAAGTGAAACTGAAGAAAAGAAGAGAGCTTGTGCATATTCAACGAGCCCAACGGACGGTGAAGGCGTATGTTGACCATTTCAAGGAACTGATTTCCTTTTCTCCAGAGGTAGCGTCGCATGAGCTCATGAAGGACTCTATTTTCACCGGAGGTCTTTGTCTAGAGATCAAGGAGTGAGCCCTCCCTTATAAAGACCATTGTTTCGAGAAGCTGTTGGAGGAAGCTTTCTTAGCTGAGTTGGTTTCTGGTGCACTGGTGGTTAGTACTTCAGCATACCCTATTGATCACAAGAGTCCCCCATCTGGTGAGGAAAAGACTCTAGAGATACCTGTTTCTAAGGAGTTATCCTCTTTGGTCCTAGCTTCCAGTTCAATCGATCGTTCAATGGTATGCTATCAGTGTGGTCGTTTCGGGCACTTAAATCCATCTTGTCGCAACCCTCCAAAGACGTGTCATCGCTGCGGCTGTCTGGGTCATCTAGAAAAGTTTTACAAGAAGCGTCTCTTGAAGAGGATGCTGTGATTGGAGAATGTCAGTACCTGACTGTGAGGCAGGAGATGCTTCATACATCAGTGCCCCAACCACAGGTCTTGGGGTGAAGCTAGCGCACAGTCAGGAGCTCCCTGGGGTGTGAAGCCTTGGTCCGGGATTTGTGTTCCGTGTTGGCGGTGGAGCAATTAGAAACCTTTTTATATTTGTTTTTCTGCTATTAAAGTTTCAACATCATTGTAAGTATGTTTTTTTGCTCTGAAGTAATGATGAACTTGTTCAAAAATAATCCAAGCAATCTTGTTGTGTGGATGTGATCTTTTAAATGGTGTGTCTTTCATAAGGTGTGTTAGACCTTTGTGTAGGTTGACCTCGGTTTAGCTATGCTTGTCGGATGAGGTTATGATTTATGGACATCAATGGATCATGTCTCCAACTTGATGTCTGGTTAAATATTTTCGGTGGGTTATCCCTGGTGTTGAAGTTTGTTGACTCGAGTCGAGGGTTCAACGTTTCGACGGAGGTGTTGTTTTGATCGTGTTATAGGAGTCGATTTGGATCAGTTATGAGTTCACGCACTGGATCCGCCTCCTTATGGTAGTATGTTTTGGGTGTTAAATTTTCAAACCAGTTAAGTTCTTATGGTGGTGATAACCCTTTCGTGTTCTCCCCACAACCTTGGACTTCAGTATTCTCTTGAATCGGTCGGGTGTGACCTGTGTAGAGTAAGGTCATCCCGAGATTCTTAGTTCTTTTCGGTTCCTTTAGTTTTGTTTGGGAATAGAGTTGAATCTTGACCGACTTTTGGCTTGGCGACTTTCTAGGGGCAGAAAGTGTCTTTAGTGGGGAGAATTGTCACACCCCGACCACAGGAAACCTTATTTTTACTTTCTTCTTAGACCCGATTTAATTTTTTTTAAAGTGTAATTGTGTTGGAGGTTTCGCGCAGGTGCGCGGTCACCGCATCACTAGCGGTGACCGTGCGTTCGGCTTGGCTGACTGTGTGTTCACCCAGTGTTTTGAATATTAAAAAAATCTATGTTGACATTTTATTGTTATTACTATTTAAATTGTGTTATTATTATTGTAGTTATTTTTATTGTATATGTGTTTAGATATGTGCATATGTATATCTATATATATGTCAATATATGTATATAGATATGTTTATATATTTTTATTGTATTTATGTTTATATGTTTGTATAAAGGTATATATATACATATGTCTATATATATATATTTATATATATGTGTGTGTGTGTTATTTTTAAATGGTTTTATTATTCTAAATATTTTGATTATAATAATTATTATTATAATTAAAAAAAATTTATTTTATTAACATTATGTTATTATTATTATTATTATGAAGTTATTATTATTATTGTTTTTAAGATTTGATTTGATTTATCTAATTATTTTATCATATTATTATTATTATTATTATTATTATTATTATTATTCTTATCATGATTATTATTATTTCTACTAATTTTTATTCTTCTTCTTATTATTATATTTTATTATTATTATTATTATTATTATTACTACCTATATATATATAGATTTTTTTAGAAACCCTAATCTCCCCCACTCTCCTGTGTGGCACCCCCCCTCTTCTCTCCTCTCTCCCTTCTCCCACACCCTCTGCGCAAGCCCCTCCTGCGCGCTCCCGGGTTCAGCTCCCGCTGCTGCTCCCAAATGACCACCCGTCTCCGCCCCACTCCACCCAGACCCCACTCCCACAGCCGGCGCCCGGATCCCGCTCCGCCACAGGCGTGCCACCGCGCGGCCTCCGGCGTCCGCAACCGCACCACCTTCGGCGCTCCACCTCGCCGCACCCGCACCGGCCTCCGTCCCGGCCTCCGCACGACCTCCAGCACCCCAACCTTGCGCGACCACCAGCGCCCGTGGCTCACCATGCCGACCCTGCACCCGGCCACCCCTCCTTCTCCACTCCGGCGTCCGACGGCTCTCCCCCTGCTTCGCTCCGCCGCGCCCGACCCCCTGTCTCGGCGGTGACCTCCCGTCCAGCGGACCCCCTGTCCGGCGACTCCCTTGTCCTGACGTCCCTCCCTCTATCCGGCGACCTGTCCTCTGGCACCCAACCTCCGCCCCGGACCCCGCTGCTCCCGCGCGACCCTGGCCTCCGTCACTCCTCTCCCTCACCCCTTCGCTGCAGGCCAGTGCCTCCGGAACCCTCGGTTTCCACCTCGCCATTGTCCGCCTCACTGGACAGCACCTCTGGAGAGCCCCCATTCCGGACAGTGGTCTCCGGCCGCCCGTTCGGGAATCCTGTCGTCTTTCTGCAGTCCGTCTAGTCGTTGCCACCTTGCGCCAACCATCGGCGCACCCAGAAATCAGTGCGTGACCCCGGCGATCGAGCACGTCTGCATCGAGGTAAGTTTTGTGTCATGTGAATATATATATATATATATATATATATATATATATATTTATTTATTTATTTATATTTTGTGGTTGGTTTAATTGTTTGGTTTGTTGCAGCGCGTTGGGGGAATAATTGTGCAACACAATGGTCTTTGGCTTGCACGCGCGTATGCGCTTGCACGAGGTGTGTTGCGTCATCGGGTTCAGTTTACGAATCGAGATGAGGTTTGATACGTTCTTACTTAAATTATTTTATATCAATGTTTATATATATATATACGTTGTCTTTTTTCATTCTCATTCTTTTGAACTACATTAAATTGGTGTTTATGTGTTTTAGTTATTCCACTTTTGTTGCAGCGTGTTTGCGAAGTATTTTCGCGTTATCAAATTGCCCTCTTTCATTTTCTAGTGCAAAAGTGTGAGGCTTGTCGTGTCATCGCAAACTAGCTGCAAGTCAAGGTAGGTCTCCCACTGTACTCGCCTTTAAAATTGGGAATTTATTTATTCCTTGTCATTTCATTGTTTTTCAGTAAATTTAAAGTAGTATTAGATAATTATTACTGGAATGGCGACTTGCTGAAATTGGAAACTATTTATTCCTGCATCGCACTGAAAATATCTTTCTTGGATTTAATTGTGTGGTTTTCTTATGTTGTTGCTGAATGAGTACTTTCTGAAATGTGCAAATCATACTGAACTATGTTTTGAAATGATTTTGGTGTGTGTGAAATAGCGGGTGTATCATTTATAAAAGTGGTGATCTCTTGAAAACATGGATATATGAAAATCCATTTGTCCTTAAAACTGGATTTTGGAATTTTTCAGTGGTGGTTTGGTTTTCCTTAAACGAGTTTCTAAGTATGTTTTTCTGGTTTTCAATGTGATGGCATGTATCATATATTTTGGAAACGCTTTGATATTAAATGGTTTAAATTTAAATGATGTGGCAGCCCAGTTGGAACATTATTTATTGTGAACTGAATACATATAAATATACGTACTTATGGGGCATTTCTACAGAGGGACTTCCATTTGAGGGTTGTCGTGTAGTGGTGTCCGTGTAAGGGTTTGGAAAGTGTTGTGAGATGAGTCACGCGTGCGAGGGCCTCCCACTTACATAGTATTATTAAAACTACCGTGGGTTCCTGGGAGTCTTTTAGAGAATCGAGTGACGGTTGCTGGCTAACCCCGATTAGACGGGTTAGTCCCCCCTTGGTAGGTAGGCCTTGTGTGGCGTGCCACTGGTTGGCTGTTAGGGCGGCTAGTTGGTTATTGACTGTGGACTACCATGCCAACAGGTAGTCTGAACCCGAGTATGTCTAGGGGTTTTCTAGGGATGTTTAGGACCACCCATGGTTACTTGATTTTCCATGCTTGTTTACTTTCAGTTGTTCTTTACAGCTTATACTGGTTACTTTGTGAAAATGGATTTCAAATAAAAATGTGTTATTCTCTTTGTGTAAAATTTGAAAATGTAACAATTCTTTCTCTTTTAGAATTAATTTGGAACCAATGAAAAGAAATTCAACTTTTGAAAAACAATAAGGATAATGTCTCGTGTTTTTATTTTCAAGTGAAACATTGTGAAGTCTTACTTTAGTACATTGTAGTTCAAACCTGGAATTTGTAGATTCTTTATTTACTGGAAGTGCTTTGGGGTTTATTGTTGGGCTAAACTACTGAGTAATTTTCTATGCTCATGCCTATCTTTTACCATTTCAGTTGCAGGTTCCTTGTGTTCCGGTTTTCCTGGTTTGATTCGCTTAGTTTTGGAGCGATGTTGGGTTTTAGTTGGGTGGTGACCCGTGAGGTCACGTGGAGGTATGTTATCGTATAGTTTTTGTTTCTTTGTTGCTAGTGTTGTTGTTTTGTTTAGTTTGCTTCTTCTCTGTATCCTGGTACTATTCGGGCTGAAATCATTCCCAATGATTAAATTTTTCTATGCTCGGCACTTGTTGCCATCCCAGGGGGATCGGGAATGCCCCTCGGGACTTTCCGTGGTCCGACTCAAGTGACCGGTTCAGGGTCGACCCGGGCGGGTTTGTGACAAGTGTAATAAAAAGGGGTGAGTCCACAATGTCAATCAAGTAACCAATCACAATGCATGACCACCACACACAACTACTCACACAATCCACATACACAGCAGGATCACCCCTAAGTCACCCCAAAGAGAGTTTTCAAAATATTTCACTTCTTTAAAATGCCAAATGGGCCTCAACCAACCACTCAACACCAACCTATTTTCAAAAGAACCATCACACACCACTCACTTTCAAAGAATCCAAGAAACACCACTTCCAATCACAAAACCATTTGAAACCTTATTTAATAAATCCTTTTAGAAACCTATATCACCATTTTGAAACTACGATATATGTACAAAGGCTAATGGGGAATTTTATCGACATGTATTACGCTTATTAAAATAATATTTCCAAACAATTCATGCACATAACGAAATTAATATCTTTCAAAACAAACACTAATCCTGAGACTAATTATTTAATATTATTTAACATTAATCTAAAATTATTTAAATAAAAAGAAATTGATAAATACTAAATATAATGGCAAGTGTAGTAGGGACCTACCTCAAGGTGGAACCAAGCCATCCACTTGACTCTTGGTGCTTTCTAACTAAAAGTTACTGCTCTTGAAGATGGAAATCTGACATTTCTTCATCGATACGCATATACATTTTCATATATATATATATATACCCTTTGACTGAAGTACTTATTCCCCACACTATGAGGTAATACGCACAAGGAGTATATACTTATATAAATTCTTACCCAGGTATATACCTATAGGTCTTTGTCACTGATGACCAAAACCCACACCGTGATGAGAAAAACACCCTAAAACGATGAAAGGGAGTCCAATAACTACAAAAGGCTCCAAAAAACAACTAAAAAAACCACATCCCATAAATAGTATAAATTATGTGCAACACATTTAAAATACACCTTTCATGGAAAACATGTCAAAAAGCCAATTTTCATCACAATCACTTCTTAATAAATCATTTACATAATTAATATAACTTTTCCAAGATGTATAACAAAGATTCACTTAACAAACCTACTCCAAATCCCTCTTTAAAATTAATATCACATAAAAACAGTTTTCTACACATGGTGCACACACATTATAATATTTAACAAACCACTTAAAAATATTTTGAAGCAACTGAAAATTTTATCACCATACATTGACACAAAAACCACCCAAAAACCTTATTTGAGGCCAAATGCACACCACTTACATGTCAAAATAGAATTCACATCCCTTTCACAACATAATAAATCAACAACACAGCTTAAAAAACACTATGAATGAATCAACACGTGTTTTCATAAAATCAAAACATTCATATCACATAAATAAATTACTAAACCCATTGAAATCATATTAAAAAACAAGAAAAAGTTATATTTTCACCAAGAAGACTAATCAAATAACATACGAAATTGATTAAAAAGAAAATTAAAACACCAAATAATGTTTATGCACGGAACTGACTACCTTAGGTGTCGAAATTCGTAAAAATTTGTGTGGAACCTCAGTCGCCACACAACCGCACCGCACGATGATCAAAATAAACCCTAAAGTCCAATAATCAAATCATATACATCATAAAAAACCAAACCAAATCAAAAACCCCAATAAATATGAATCAATATCCCAAATCTAAGGAGGAGGGTTTACTTGGAGGGAAGATGTGGTTGATAAGGGATGTAGGGCGCTGGATAAAAGTGCAAGCGGGAGGAGAGGGTGTGGGTGAGACAGTCCGGCTTTTGAAGGGAGGCATGCGGCAGTTGCGGATTGGAGGGGAGGGAATGTGCAAAGGCTGCCTGGAGAGGAAGAGGGTGGCATGATAACACATGGTAGGAGGTGTGGGTGGCGTCTATTTGTGTGACAGGAAAGAGGAGAATAGGAGGTTTAATTCACTAGAGGAGGGCCATGGAAGGCATCAGCTAGGGTTGGAGGGGGGTTGATGCGCGATGAAGAATGGTGGGGTGACGTGTTATAGGATGATGGGAGGTAGAGGGAATGAAAAGAAATAAATAAATAAAGAATAAAATAAAAATTAAATAAAAATAAAATAAAACATAACTAAGTAATAATAAAAAATTTTAATCCTAATTGTGAAACAAAAAATAACAAAACAAAAGTAATAAAAATAACAAAAATAAAAAATATTGTTATTATTCAGGCCGGACAAAGTGCATGGTCTTTCACATGGTCGTGCGCTCAAATCATAACAAATTTAATAGTCAAACATTCTCTTATTATGGAATGGCACCACACATGGTCGCATGAAAAAAAAATTAATAAGTAAATTAAATAATTAATTATATCTGGTTCAAACTACATCTCAACCAAATAACTAGTAATATATAAATCATCAAGTCTGGGTGTGAAAACACCTATTACTACCCCTGAAAATTGGAAACATTTATTTATCCTAACTCAAGAGACACAAATAATATATTAACTGAAATCATACCTCAATGAAAACCTAGATCTTACAAACAATATTGATAAACAATAAAATTCATCTACCAATGGAAACAAATGTTTCACCATATATGATAACAACTACCTTTCTTGAATCACGTCACAATACATGTGGATTTTGGAAATAAAAGAAATATATAATATATAATGATTAAGGATTCTTGGATTGTGTTCTGTGAATATAGGTTAATATGTTGTGTAGAACTACGAATGCATTACAGGGGTAGAATCAAGGACCTTGGTTCTGGTGCAAGGAGATGATGTCTTGGTGGTGTTCGATACAATGTTCCTTCTTGGATGAGATGGTATCAGGAATACCAAGAGGTGAGGTGTAATTTTATCATGGAAGGGATTATTTGTGTTTTTTTAATAGATCTTTGATAGGGTTTTATAATAAGTAGGTTCCTAATGATTAATGGGACAGTTGTTATATTGAGTGATATATATATATATATAATAAATAGTAAGTTATTGTTCTTTTCTAGGAAGTAATATGGTGGGTACGATTATAATTGGTGTGTAAGAGGATGTATGTGGTTCAGATGATGATGGTAGGCTCATAGATGGCTACCGAAGTTTAGGTGTTCACTATGGGTTATTACTGATGGTGGAAACATGGTAGTAGAGAAGGTTAAATAGCGATGTGTGGGAGATATTGGTCAGGTGACGGGGAGATAGAATATGTGTTTTTCATAATGTTTTCTTTAAAATTAAAGGTTTCCAATTTTTAGTTATTAATGTAATTAGTTTATATTATTGTTTCATTTGTTTCTATGTTCCATTAAATTTGGTTTTTTCGCTTTATAAAGCATTCCATATTCTGTATGGATTTTGTTTCTCATAGTTGGTTTTAGTTAATCACATGTGTGATGTAGTTCACCTTAGGTGATGTGAAAATGATTTTTACATTGTGTGCTATCACTTTGCTTCTTATTTTATCATACATGAGGAAATATAATATATTTTAGGGTAGTAAATGTAATGAAACATGAGATTTTATTATTATTAAATGATATACAAGGTTTAGTATCACATTTTAAGGAGTAGTCACTTGATCTATCCCCTTAAGACTGAATTTCTAATAATACATTGTAGTTGAATAAATATTCATTTTTAGGTCGTCAAAACATATTCCAACTTAGGATGAAGGTCATGCGCATCTATGTGGTTTATTGCTAATAATTATTCGATGAATTCAATTTGATGTGAAATTCCTATGGATTTATTATTTGATAGATGAAGAAACTATTCAACACAACAAAGAGTTTCACCTAACATAAGATGCATGTTCTGTTTGATCATCCAACATGGATGTGAGATTTAATCTTGGGATCCAGTCATTATTACTTGTTTTGTTGGGTTTAGTATGATTTTTTGAATCCTTTATTCTTATACAAAGTTATTTTTTCAGTTTTTATGATTAATATTTTTCCCAAAAACTCTTACCTTCATATGTTTTGTACTCTTTTTAGGAATGGTTGTTGATATAAATTTACCATCTCTCAATGATATCCTTTATTGAAAAAATAGTTAAGTTATTTTTAATTCCCATTTAGGGAATATAAAAGAGGAATATAAACTCCATAAAGAGTATATATGTATCACAAATCTAGGGATGGTTCTAATTATGCAAGATTCTATGAGTGTCATTTTGGTGGTGTTTTTTGACATTAAAATACAAAATGTTGACTTGGAAACAAAAAATAAGTGCATTAAGGTTTGATATGTAAGAATAATCTTTAATAAAAGGTTTTAAAGCTTATTTTTGGCATTATATTGGTTTTTCAAGATATTATTTATTGTTTCTTAGTCTCTATGTGTGTGGGAGTCTTCAGATAGCCTCTACAGCCTTTCGTTTTTGATTATTTTAAATTATTGTTTATAATATTTATGATAATATTTGATTATATCATAATAATATGGATTGGGTGGTGTTCTTTTCATGTAGTGGGACCAAACTATTCACAAATAACATTTTTTAATTTTCTTTAATTTCCACATGGTTATTCTTATTAGTTTTAATCATTTCATAAATTCTATCTTCCTTAGATTGTATCCATTTTTCACATAATATTTTTTATGTATAAAATTATTTCTAATTATTATTTTATACATTTATTAAGGGTTCAGTTCATGTTACATAGATCCATCCCTCTAATAATATTTATTAAAACATCAATATAGAGTTTAATAATGTCTTCTGCTACGTTTGATATTTTGAGGTTTTGTGAACGGAATGAATTTAATATGTAGATATTTAAGATGTGTTTCCTTCATCTCCATAGAATACATGATGATTCTATGAGGGGATTTAAGAAAAATATCATCACCATCTCTAACACTAGGAATACATAAACCTCTTATGAAGATATTGAACCTAATGTTCTAAAGAAATCCCAATCCTTGTTATCTCTAACAATATGTGATGAAGTCTTTTGTAAATTGGTCTATGAAACCTCTAATAGTGATATTTGGTCAAATATTGAAAATAATTTTATGAATATGAATCTTCATGTGATGTTAAAAATGAAAATTAATCTATATAATTTTATAATGGTCCCCAGAAATCTTGTATGAACACATTTAGAATGATTTATAAATATGTATTTAGAGTCATCTGATGTGTATGTGTAGATATCAGATGGGTATCAGGACATTTTATTGTTGAGATCCTTATATTATTAATTTAATAATATTAAGTATTCAATGATATATGGTATGGATTACCTCACCTTATGGGAAGTGAATTCCATGGTCTTGTTAATGGATCTTTGAATGTATGGTATGATGGTTGAAGGTGAAGGGTGAAAATTTAGAATTGAGTTTCATAGATAGAAGGGTAAACTAACTAATATTTTTAAATAAAATAATAATGGTTATTGGTTTAGTAATTTTATGTACAATTAGTGTTTTAAAACCAGTAACATTATGGGAAACATCCATATAAGCTATGGGATAATATGAGCTAAATAATGTGGTAAATGGTTGTTTTGATATTATTGACATTCTATTAGTTTTTTATATACATAGATTAGAGTTAGGTTTATCTCTAATTTATATTGATTATAGAATCAATGAATTTAATCTCCCAGTGATTTTTGTGGTTATTATTTTGAAGGATATTTTTTATTTTAGGTCCATATCTAGTTTCACAACCTATCATATTTTTATAACTACATACAATGTTTTTTTACTACCTTGCTACTTGAAGTAGTGTGGTATTTTATATATATTGTTTTATTATGATTTTTATTTTCAATTGAAATAACAACATTGTCCAATTTCAATTTTTTTATATACAAATGATTTTTATGGAAGAATTGGTACCAATTTTTAGTTGTGAATAATATGGTATGTAACAGATTTTTGTAGAGATAGGTATATATATTAGGTAAAATATTTTTAATTTTTTCAAACATTAAAATGGGTTTTGACCTTGTTTAGGAGTAAATGTAAGTATATGGGGTGGTATGAGAATACATGTCTAAATATAATATTTAAAAATAAAATAATAAATTCACACTAATGACAAATGCGCTTAGGTTTTTTTGAATGAAAACATCATGAACCATATGATCTAATATGATGTAATATAACTGTGAGAACATTACATTTGTTTTAATTTTTAATTCTTATGTGAGAAATTTATTGTTTATTGTAATGTTGTTATTGTTACAAATTAAAATATTTTGATTAAATTTTTTTGATGTCATGTGATTATCATAATATTGTTTGTGTTTCTATTTTCTAGTAAATTTAGATTTATTATTATTTATTATGAAATAATCCCATATTCTAGTTATCATTTTTTTCCTTTATGTGGCTTTTTTTTAAACTCATCTGTGATGTAGTTCCCCTTATGTGAGTTGGAAAATATATATACATGGGATGTTATCATGTATCTTATTAGTGGTTCAAATATTAAGTCATATTTAATCATCCATGTTATTAGATTAAATCATTTGCAAGCTTTTATTTATGTGATATATAGAGTTTAATATCATATGGTTCAGAGAGATCACTAATCACAGACTCATGAGTTTATAATTTTAATCACATGCGGTAGTTGATTAACATTTAATAACCTAGTATACATAAGTTCCTATAACATTTTCCACAAGAGCTATGTGGTAATGTGGTGTATTTATTATGACATGGAAGGGTGTTTAATGAAACTTTAAATTAATAAAGAGTTAATCTTCAATATTTTATTAAATCACCTAATGAAGCATTTAATTTTTCCAAAAATAGGTGTTTATTTTTAAATTTCATTAGATGTGGTATGGAGATTTCATCTTATATATATGAGGGATGAGAATCTTTTATTCCTGGATTGTTTTAGAGTTTATTATTATATATTTTATAGACGATTCTTATGTGGGGTTAGTTATTTGAGTTTATTGTAATGGTTATTTATTTTATGAGATTATTTCTATGCACATGTATCATTGATATAGTTTATAAGATAAAGAGATGGATATAGAGAGAAGATGGTTATTTATTTTATGAAATTATTTCTATGAACATGTCACATCACTATTTCACTTTCTCTCACTCCTGATTTTGGTATTATTATTCTAGTTTAAGTTCACATGTTGCAAGCCCTTTTAATGAATAAATAGCTATAACTAATCATAGATAATTTTTACATGATACTGAGCACTATTAACGAGATATTGGTCTAATTATTTTAATTATTTTAGTTTCATTCCATTTTTATATGTTTTTTCATTCTTTTTTGTAGGTGGTTGTATATATTTATTTTATTTAGACTTATTTGTTTGATTGATTTTTTTCAGACAACTACTTTTTTATAATTTAATAATGTATTTTGGGGTAGTTTTCCTTCAATGAAGTACAAATAAAATGTATTAAAAATTTAATTATAGTGTTTCTTCATTAGGTTACATTTTTTTATATTTTTAGAATCTCTTTATTTATGTATTCATAAATTTGATTCCAGATTCCACTTATAATTTTATTTTTCAAAAGAAATTAATTAATCTAGATAATTTTTATATCTATGTTGAGCATCTCATTCATGTTTTATAAATCCATACCAAAATAATTAGTGTTACATGTTTTATTAATGTTTGATAATGTCTTTTGATAAGTATGGTATTGGGATGTTTCACATAGAGAATGATTTTAATATTTAGAGTGTTATGTCGAATGTTCTTCTTGTCTAGTATGGACTTCCATGTGGTTTGAGTGGACTGATGAAAAATATCATTGTTTCCTCATCTAATGGGAAGACTTCAACCATTTCAAATGTATATTTTTATTTTTTAAATAAATTCTACACCTGATTACTGTTAATCATTATGGAGAAAATCCTACATGAATTATACTATTAAAAATTGACTTATAGTATTTAGTGGAATCTTTAAAATTTTAATATAACAATGAATATTATTGTTAGGATGGAAGATAAAATTAATATTAATAACATTAAACATGGACATGGAACTTTTATCCTAACTAATTTACTTGTTTCATATCATTTAGTTTTTGGCAGAAAAAATATGGATGTACAAATAAAATATGTATAATAAGAAAATCTATTACAGTACTCAATGGAAGATTCTTTTAATCATATTAATAATGAATTTATTTATTTTAGGGATTATATTTCATTATAGATGGTGATGTTTCATGTCCTATTTATGGATCATCATATGTATGGTTTTAATGTTGAAGGTATTAGGGTGAAGCCCTAGCCAATGTTACTGAGTGTGAATGGTCATCTAAAGAACATTATAAATATAATAATAATGGTAACAATTTTTAATATATTATGTTTTATAATTGTTATAAAACTATCCACATTATAAAATACTTGAATCAGAGTAATAATAGGGATAAAAGTTCCTCGAAATGTTTTGTATACCTTGGTTTTAATTGTGTTTATTTTCTATGGGAATTTTTATCAACCATTATTGTAAATTTAGATTCATCTATATGATATATTTATTCATTGATCTGTGGATGAATACATAATTTTACTTGTATCTGCCCCATATTAGATAGAATGGTGTGACTATGTCTAGTTTTTGGGTCTTATTTGGTCCAACACCTATGTTGTATACTATCAGGTTCTTGTGACTAATTGTAGTGTGTCTTCTACTCTCTTAAAAATTACATTTTAGTTTTCAATATTTTTATTCCTATTATAATTTTTTCCTTCCCTGTAAATTTCTCATGATTCATAATTCATTTCATTACCGGTCCTACTAAAGTTCTGAAACTATGAGGTATTGATGACTGGTGTATAATTATAGTGACTTAAGCATTTTAAACATATTATTACATGATTCTAATCATTATTATCCCTAAAATAGAATCAAAGGATGGAAAATTCTATTTTCTTAGGAATACTGTATATAAAATTAGAAATCATAAATATAGAATAAAGAAAACTTTCATTCATCTCTATAGTGATATCCTAAATCCCATTTAAATCATAAAACTACATAGGACAACCAATAGAATTCAAATAAAAAATAGATTACCTAAAAACGTTGTAAGGGATTAAACATTATAATATATCATATAACATGATTTTCAAGGATAACATGATAACATAAATGGATTTGATGAAAATTAAAATTATATAAGAATAAAATATAGAACATGGGATAATATGATTATGGAGACACTGGAAATTGGTAGCAACATATAAAATGACATAAACATGAGTCATGGATAAGTGCAACGTCTATATCACATGGTGGAAGTAGTTTTATAATGGAATAAGTTTTATCAATAATCTCTTTCATAATTTGTAATGAGACAAAAAAATTACGCAATTATTTTGAGTTCTATATGGTTTCACCCATCATAACATGTTCATGCATCTGTGTGACACATATAGAATCAATCATATGGAATAAACCTAAGGATTTACCTTTTATAGAAATGTTTTTTAATCTTTTCATAATTCATAACCAAAGGGAATATCATAGTGTTATCGATGAAATTTTAAATTAAATCATTCTTTGAAATTAATAAAGGAAAAATAATAATATATCCTCAATAATGGTTTCTAACTGATGTGAAGACATGAAACATAATGATCATGTAACTTTACAAATGTTCCCCTTTAACACTATTTTATAGAAAAAAATAAATATTATTTAAATGGGATAAAGGTATAATTATTTCTATAATATAAGAAATGAACTAATATTGAATTTAATAATAAATTTAATGATTTTAGAAAAATATATTGAGGCTTAAAATTGTTTAATGGTCACACGTGAAAATGGGTAAGAATCATAGAAGTTTCCTTTAATCGGTATTATTAATTGAGAGGAATTAAGAAGAGAACCTTTTTAAACATTTAGTTCCACATAAATGAAACTTAAAGTGAGATAAATAAATATGTTTGTTATATATATATATATAATATAGGAGAATTATATAAGAATAATTAATAGATAAATTGAGGTAAGGAGAGAAAATTTGTATCCCAATAGAAATATGGAGGTTCTAAGAGATCTATTACATTACGATTAAAATTAGTTGAACAAGATATCACCTCCTCTATAATGATATAAATAATTTTATTAATTTATACACACAATATATTCATATTTAATATATCATATATTATCCTTATATAACATTTTACCACCAGTTCATTAAAAAATTTCATTATTACCATTTTTAGGGATAACTGCTCTGATTTTCAATGAATGTTTTGGTATGTAATCTATGGTTCATGTACATAAAGTATATATTTGTAATATATAATATTTTTATTAATTATAAAGTTATATTATTAAATTATTTAATAAATTTTTTTAATAATGATTTAATTTTGGACATGAAAACCGGGTTGAATTATTTCATGGAGAAGGTAGGCCATACATTTGCATGTGCAATGATATCATTACCTTAGTGGTGAATGGGTATATAAATAGATGATATTTGAATTTTAAAGAATAAATATCATGAAATATGAATCAAATGTATCCATTATATTCATAATTATAAAAATCCTTGTAATATGATGATAAAAAATGAATTACACCACTGTGTGGAGATGATATGTCGTACTTATGCACTTACAATGATTTTATTTTTCATAGGATTGATAAAATATGGAATATGGTTGTATTGTATTCCTAAGAAAATATAATTATATGTTTGACACTGGATTTATTATTTTAATATTTATATAAAGTATTTATATGAGATATAAAAAGAATAAATTTGAATGATTCGGTAAAGACGATTACCTCTTCTACAAAAGAGCTCCTTTAGAACATTTCATAAGGGACTTAAGGTAGTTCTTTTGAAAGTAATATAACCACATTAAATTAAATTACTATATTTAGAAGATTTAATTTAATTGTTAGAGATATTTGGATCAAAGTGGTGTACATAGGGGAATGAAGGTGTTCCCTTATATAATTGAGGTGGGGGTCACTTTTGAAATTTCTCAAAATATTAAAATATATTAATGAAATTCTTGATACAAGTGCTTCCAAATGATAAATAAATTAATAAGGGGTAAAAGTTTAGGCAATATATTACCCCTTTTCTCCATATTTAAGGTTTCATGGTTTTCTAATCATGACATAAAATATTAATCCCATAAAATATCATTATTGTTAATTTTAATACTATTCATTACAATTACTATAAAAAAATCAGACAAACCTAAAATTTAAAACTAATTTTTTATTATAACATAAAACTGTCATTGAAATCTATAAAATTCAGGTATTAATTTAAATATCTTGAATAATATTTATTTTAATATTTTTAATATCATTTTTTCATTATTCTTTTAATTGAGTAATTAATGAATTATTGTTTTGTAAGCATTTAAGGTCATTATTTATTTTATACAAATTTAAAATAAGTTACCATGAAGCTATATAAATATTTTATATTTCAAAAATAATATTTATATTTTAACATTTAATCTGATAAAATACATATTAAAAAAATTATACCTATTAAAAACAAGAGTTTGAAAAATTAGACTTTTCATTAAAAAAATACAATAATGGTCATATTTTTATTAAAAGTGTAATAACATTTTCATAAATTAAACCATAATAAGATTTTGGGGAATAATTACTCAAAAACAAATTGAGAATATTTTTAGGGTAATATTATATTTCTTATCATATTAATTTTTTCTCTCAATAACCTGATTTACCCTTTAACATGGTAACAAAAATTACTAAGGTTACTATTCATATTGCCTATAAATAAAAGGAATAAATTTAATAAATTTTTACCTCATAAATATAAATATTAAATCCAATTTAAAAAATTCAAAATACCTTACTCACTAAATTTCATTTAATATTACTCTGAAAAAATGCAACGAAAAACTATTTTTTCACAAAATACCCTATTAAGATTAAAATGTATTTATACTCAATTCATGGCAACTTTTTTTGAAAAGACCAAAAATAAAATATTTATAATAAAAAATAAGTATGTAAAGTTTATAAATTATCCCTAATAGAATTTTAATTTATAAATTCTATAAAAAATACAAATTTCAATGTAAATCAGTATTTTTGATTATTCATTAAAATTTCAAACATTCAAAAAAAAATTCAAAATATAAACATAAAATTATTTTGACATGATAATTTTTTTAAAAAATATATATATTTTGAAATTAATTTTATAGATGATTCATAATTATTATTAATTTTTCTTGTATAAATAAATTCTTTCTTGAACAAAAAACATTTTTTAATGAATAAAATGACTTACTAAAAATTTAGGGATTATTTATTAAGAATTAATAAACATATAAATTGTATAATATCGTTTTTACTATTCATATCCTCTAATTCAATTCCATGGTTATCATAGTCATGTTAAAATAATAATATTTTAATAGTATATAATGGTTCATTTAAACTCATTGTTGGGCTCAAGAGAAACTATATAAGAATTGAAATTATTTTAATGGAGATATTTTAATAAAAATATGGTTTTATATTCGTCCATACTTATTAAAATTTTCCAATGAATTTTCATTTTACATAAAAAAGTTAAAACCTTTGAGGATACTTCTTCTTCTTTCATTTCCTCCCCCAGTTCCCATGTCACCTCTTTATATTTGTTGATCCTCTATAGTTCATTGACTAGAATAGGTGTCTTGTTATGTTGAAATTTACCTCTACAGTCTAATAAATTCATATTATTATCCTTATATGAGAGATAATATTCCATTTTTACAATTTACTGATGTGTATAATACATCATGCACTTGATACATGGTACATGGAAGTGATAGTATATATTCCACTACTCTAATTTTATTAAGAATCTAAAAGGGCCCAAATGTAACTTAGATATAGATTTATATTCTTCCTAAATATCATGAATCAACTTATTGTAATGTGAATAGTAATACCTTGTATTAAACTTCAATCTATAAGTCTCATCAATAATTTTCAATAAATTAATTTTGTCAGTTTTTGTAAACCCTTATTTGCAAATAAATTGGTTTCACGTTTTATACAATTTATTGAACCATTTTAGGTGCTAGAAACATACATTCACCAACTTCATTATATAATTTTGGGTTTCAAAATCTATTCCCATAATGATCTTCATAAGGGGACATTTTTAATCTTGAGTGGAAACTATTTTTGTAAGAGACCTCGACCAATAGAAGTTGAGGATCACTTTCTCCTTTGAAGACCATCGATAATGATCTCAACTTGTCTTACATTGTCAAAATGGTCTTCTCAAACTGGACAATGGGATGAGGGAAAAAAATACTGAATTTTAGCTCACTATTTTTATCATGATGGATACTTTTTCAAACCATGTATGTAAATATTGGCTCTCTATTAGATATAATTAGTTATTGTACTCCATTTAGCCTTGCCACATCACTGATGTATATGACGATCCTAAACAAACCATAAAGCATTATTTCCTCATGATGTCTTTAGAAGTATAGTGAAAATTTCCATGGTGATTTTTTTCCATTTCGAAGTGGGTATAGGTAATGGTTGCATCACCCCCTAAGGCTTTTTCCCTTCACCCTTCACTGTCTTACATACCAAACAATTTGAATTATATTTAGAGATATCCTTGTTCATATTGTCTCACCAATAGTTATCCAATAGATCTCGATACATATTTATACCCCCAGATTGGATAAAGATGGTAAAGCTATATTAATCATTAAAAATATCTATATTTATCAAAGGATTTGATGGTAAACATAATTTTTACCCAAAACATATGAATTATTCTTCATAAATTTTAAACTATGGGGGTTTCCAAATTCTAATAGATTCTACCGTCTTTTGAATTTTCACATAATTTCTTTGAGAATTAGTTATCTTGTCCATAAGGGGTGGTTAAGAAGTCATCTGTTAATGAAATGATGATTTTACTTACCTTATGATTCCCATGTCCATCCTTTGTAAGTCTAAAAATATTGTATCTTTCCTAACACTCATCATTGATAACATTGTAAGATCCTTTCTACATAGGGAATCTACCACTTAATTTTCTTTACTAGGTTGATAGCTAATTGATCAGTCAAAATCCTTGATGAGATCTAACCATATTTATAGACCATATTAATATCCTTTTATGTGAATATATATTTTCGGATCTTGTTAATATTATGTATCTCACACTTATCCTTAGAGAGATAATGTTGCTATATTTTCAATGAAAAGATTTCAAACACCAACTCTAGATAATGTATAAGATAGTTTTTCACATGAAATTTTAACATCCTTAAAGTGAAGGCTATAACATTTTAATTTTTAAACAGTACAGTACCTAATATCTTCACTGATGAATCATTGTATATAATTAATAGTTATACACTTGTGGTTAGTGTAAGTATAAGTGTAGTGATAGGCCTATTTTCAAATCTATGACCCGGTCGTCATATTCACTAGTCTAGAAAAACTTTACCACCTTATGAGTCAGCCTTCATAGTGGTTTTTGAAATCATGATTAGTTCGTCACAAATATTTAGTAATACCAATATAGACTTAGGAATCTATGGATTTTATTACAAATACTATATGGGTCTAATCCTCTATTACCTATGTCTTAAAAGGGTCCTCAAATATCACTTTACTATTGATAACATGCCCAAATAATGTGAATTCCTCAATACATAATTCATATTTATTGTTCATTTCCTATAGTTTCTCTATTTTTAAATTACATATCATAGTATCCAAATGTTCACCATGATTTTAGTTGTTCTTAGAGTATATCAGAATATATTCTAAAATAATAACACATATTTTTTATTGTAATCTTTAAAGAATATATTCATCAATTCTATAGATTGTTTTTGATAATTGGTGTTCTTTAAGGACGTTGATATGAACTCATATTGTCTATACCTCGTTTGAAATGTTTTCAGGTGAATATATTCCATTTTCTCTTTTTAGTTGGTGATATTCTAACCGAATGTCCACCTTAGAGAAATACTTGGCACCATGAAGTTCATCAACAATTAATCTATCCTTAGAAGGGGATACCTTTTCATTATCATGACTTTTTTGTCTATCGTGATAATCATGGAATATGTGAATTGATCCATATTTCATCATTATGAAGAGGGATGGCACACCCCATGGTAAAGAACTCAGTCTTATGAAACCCCAGTATATATTGTTTTGAAACTCCTTCATCTATTAATAAAAATCAATAGTTTTCATTCTTTATGAAGTATTTGGTATGTTTATACATACAGGAATAAGATAAATTGATAAATCGGCCTCTTTTTTAAGAGGTAAACTAAAAAAATCTTCATGTAACACATGATTTTATTCCATAATAATTGAAATTTCTTCAAGGATGATCCTCTCCCTTTTCAAAATAATTTTAGCTTGAAATAATTTCTCATAAATAAATAATATACATACATGAGTTGATGATTATGAAGAAGATTTATTATCCTTCTGATAATTTTAAATTATTGTATGATACCCCAAGATGTGAAGGGTGATCTCCCTCTCCCAATGGTTGTTGTTTTATTTTTCATAATGATAGATAATTAGTTCTTAATATATCATCAAACATAAAAGTATGATGAGATTTATTGTGAGGATCATTCAACAATCATTGACTAGGGAAGAGTTTTATAGTTTAGATGAAATAACTTCCCCATTATCTATTAGCATATATAATTTTACTTCTATATATTTTGGTAGTGTTTGAATATTTCTACCAAACATGAAAAATATAAAATAATGCATAGACATATATTAAGATAGTACATTCACTATTCTTGAATGAAAAATAGGCATACCTATCACCATATCATTTTGGGCACCACCTTAATAATTGTGATAGAACATGATCTTCCTTGATTCCATGGAGGATGTTCTGATTGATTTTCTCCAAAAACCCATGTATTGAGGCATTATCTCAAATAATACCCATGTTTCTTGCAATTAAAACGTTGTATTATAGGATGACTATTGATCTAAACTATCCTTAATTCATCCACATTATTGGCATTATTCAAATCCATTAGGCAATGTTTAGCTTGATGACCACCTCATATAGATTTGAAGCATATCCTAGTTCCCATTAAATATTTATTTGTATGGTTCTTCCCACATTATTTAGATGTCAGATGTTGCGTTTTATTTCTTACATTAGATTTATCTGTTTATCCTCCCATATTAAACTCCATCTTATTTTTCTTTTCTATTTTTTCAAGAGACCACAACTATTCTTCAATCATCATCTCATCCTTCAAGTCACAATAGAAAATCTTATCACCACTGTAAAAGTATCTAATCACTAATTATTTTTATAGATTCAAATTTAGTCCACTATATATGTGATACAACTCACATTAAATTTTAATAAAAATGGAATAAGAATATCTAATATGACTTTAAAATCCTTCCTATTTATATATGATAGACTCATCTGCCATTTTGAATAGTCTAAGAAAATCCCTCTCTATCTTAAAAAAGAGAGTGATGGAAAAATATTTTTTGAAAAATACATTCTTAAATCCATCCTAATCCATGGAATAAATTTATACTTTAGACATTGTGTTCCTGATCAATGTGTACTACTGATCAGAGTTCCCATAAAAATGATAGACTGTTAGCATGAATTTCTATTATTCAAAGAACTGTAAGATGGATAATATCTTATCAATGGAGTAAATCCATTACTCATTGATGAGGGGATCATAATATCTACTAAATATATGAGTTTGTTGCTTCATAAAGGAATAAAAAAAGATTTCACTTTTTTAGAGTAGGGGAAGTCCGAAATATTCACGTTACTATTTTTAACTTTCTCAGGTTGAGAAATTACTATTATGAAATTATGATCTCCTGTTCTCATTAGGTCTGGCATCTCATTAAGAAAATAATCATATTTCCTTTCACATTGATTGTTAGTAAATGATCCCTGATTTTAATCCATTAACTTGTGAATAAAAAAATTATATAGGGGGTTTCAATACTTACTTAATGAATGTTTAAAAATTAAATTGTGAACATATAATGAAGAACTTATAAATGAAATGTATTTTATAAATTATGATTAAAAATGATTCAATATAGGTTCGCAGAGGTGATATAAGTATCTTTAGTGTTTTTACTAAATGGTTTTAGGTATAATACCTAAAAATATCTAGACCTATATCTATTACTAGATATAGATTCTAAATCATTTTACATATATTATAACATGTTTTTATGGCAAATTATCCACAAAATATAAACGAAAGATCAAAAAGTCTAGTGTCTTTGGAAGACTAGGTATATAATTAGAAAACCTAAAACTAGAATAAAAACATTTTATTAATCTTCATAATGATATCCTAATTTTTATTTAGAACCTATGTCATCATTGGATAACCTAGGGAATACATATTCAAGATATATGAGCTAAAAATCCTAATAAGGGAATAAACATGGGAATGAATCGTAGTACTTGAGTTATAAGGAATAATAGGGAATGTAACCTGAAAAAACATATTGAATCATAATATATAGAATTTCTATTCATATTATCATTGAAACATAGTAATGTGGAAGAAATATATAATATGACATAAACACGATTCAATGCTAAATACAAAATCCATATCACTAGGTAAAAAAATTCCCATAATGTATTAGGTTTACTCCACAATCCCATACATAATGCCCCATGTGACTAAAACATTACCCAAATCACTATAGTTAAATCTTGTAAAACCCTTCAAAACATGTTCATTCATAGTTATACCATATACATAGTCAAACATAATTAATAAACAAAAAATTACAAATATAAGAAAATAGGGTTTTTAATTATTTCATATGGCATAACCAAAGGGAATATAATAATGAAAAACATGACATAAAATATTCAATCATTATTAGAAATTAATTAAGTAAAAAATAAAAATAAACCATTAATAATTGTGTCCAAATGAATTTAATACCTAAAAATAGTGATTCAGAAACTTTATAAATGATTCACTTTAATAATGTTTTATATAAAATAAAAATGACTCTTTAAAGATGAGTAATGTATAATTTTTTATACTAAACTCCAAATAAACTAAAATTTAATTTCATGATAAATTCATAAATTTTATAAAAAAATTACTGGTTTAAAATATTGTATGGAGTGTAGTTGAAAATGGATGAGAAACATATATGTTCCCTTTAACTGGGTTTTCTTATAGAGAGGAATTAAGAAATGATCCTTTTAAAACATTAAATTCCCCGAAACAAAATCATTATAAATAGAGATACATATATATGTGTGGTGCACATACACATAATATAGCATAATTTTATAAGAATAATGAAGGGATAAATTAAGGTAAAAAGAGGTATATCGTAACCTAAAGGAAATATGGTTGTTTGGAGACATCCAATACATTGTGATTTTGTTTAGTTGAACATGATTCAAACTCACGTATAATGATTTTAGTCATTTTATCAAATTATAATAGAACCATATTAATATATTTTATATCATATATAATCCTTATATAACCACTTACCACCCAATCGTTCATAATATTTCATTATTACCATTATTTTGGGTGTTAATTGATTCATTTATCAATGCATGTTTTATCACATAATCTTCAGTACATGTGAATGAAATATATATTTATCATCTGACTAATTTTAGTAAATAAATATATATCCTATTAAATAATTTAATACATTTTTATAACCATTATTGACATTTTATATGGAAATTTAGTTGCATCACTTTGTAGAGACGATATGTCTTACGTACACCTGAGAAACAGTATCATTATCATAATGGTGAATGGATAGGAAAATTGATTATATATTAATTTTTTAGAATCAATATAGTGTGATAATTGTCATATATATGAATTATATACATCATTATAATTATGTAATAAAATTGGTAATGAAAAAAATTACACCGCTATGTGGAGACAGTAATCTATATGTACACACGTGTGGTGCTTTAATTTTTCATAGAATGGATAAAAGGTGGAATTTGGTTGTATCCTAATCATAATATTATCTCACTAGATATATAATAATTTATTTATTATTTTAGAATGGATATAAAATATTAAAGAGATGTAAAAAATGAATTAAATTTGAAGGAATTGGTTATGATGATTACCTATTCTATAAAGGAGTTCCTTTATAACATCTTTATAGGGCCTAGGGTAGGACTTTTGGAAGGTAGAGAACCATAGGAACGTAAATAAATATTTTTCGAATATAAATGGTATGATTATTATCAATCTTGCGGAATTAATGGGGTGTAAAAAGGTGAACGAAGGGGTTCCCTTTTATATTGAGGTGAGGACCAATTAAAGATTTTATAATAAGTATTAATATATAATAATACAATTCTTTATAAAAATTATTCTAAATGTCCCATATATGTGAATGGATTGACATTTTAGACTATATATTATACCATTTTGTCTTATTTAATATTTTTATGTTTTCTGAAGTATTTAATTAAATATTCAACCCATTAAATATCATTATTGTCAATTTTGAATCTATTCATTTATATGACATTAAAAACATCAAGAAAACAATTAAAATTAAAAATATATATTTTATTATATATTTAAACTTTAATGGTCATCTAGAGTATTTTTTTAACCACAAGAGATTTCGAAAATAATATTTATTTTAAATAATTTAATGGAATTTATTTTATTTTTCCTTTCATTGATTAATTACAGTATCATTGTTGTATTGGAATTTAATTTAATTATTTTTTTACTAAAAAATAAATATAAATTAACATCAATATGGTGAATCTTTTTTATATAATAATTGTATTTATAGTTGAACATATCCTCAATATATTATCATATTAAAATTATTATAGTTATGAAAAAACAGAGTGTGACATATTTGAAATTTCATTAAATAAAATATTATACCAGTCATAATTTGACCAAGTGGTATAAAATGTTGATAAATTAGACCCTTGGATGATTATAGTCAAAAAAAAAATAATCCATCCAATAAATGTTTTGCATGTTTTAGTGCAATTTTATATTCCTTATCCTATTATTTTTAAATTACACAGTTGATCATGTAGGTACACTATGAGGAGGGGTGAATCAGTGTACATAAGTTTTATTGATGTTATTTTATTTACATTTATCTATTTTTATAATTCGAACCTATTAAACTTTTATAGTGAATATTTATAACTTATTTATAATCAAATTATCCCACATGATAGTCATAAAGTAAATTGAAGCACGTTATAATGTATTTTTACAAGCCCCCCCCCCCCCCACAATGTGGGTGACTACATCCTTAATATGTTCATTATGGTCCTATAAAAATATTATACACTACAATTAATTATTAATAACAAGTGGGTTGGTTAGGTATCGCCCAAAAACCTTTGTTGGTAGGTATTAATCATTTCACAAATTATATCGTTATCCCATATGGGTTCTTTATACTAGAATTCAACCTTTTTTATTTATACTGGCATTCCACCAGTGTTTACAAAAAAACACTAAAAACGATAAATTACCAAATAAATTCATGTTAAATCTATAAAAAAATAATCTTCCTTTTCGAGCCACATAGATAAATTGAATCTTCACTTGATCACTGAAACTGAAAGTATTCGTATACAACTGAATGTGATCAATGAAATTGTATACTTGTAGACACAGTATTCTCATCTAAATATGCATAATATATCACTTTTACTTCATCTAACTATAATAATATAATTAAAAACTTATTACTTACCAATACACTACAAGTTGTCTTCTTCCACACATTACCGACAAATATTTCTTCATCTCAAACACAAAATATTAACAGTATTTTCAAACACTACACTCATGTAAATTGTGGAAATTATATTTTCATTGAAATATTATTTCATGCATGGAATTCTCATCACCCATGGATATTTGATACTTCAATCCCCTTTTTATATCACGATAATCTAATGAAACTACTTCTTTTAATTTCTTCAAAAAATGTTCTGTAATAATAATTTCATAGATTTTTCCACGTTTTTGTAACACTAAATCACTTTCCTTCATGTAAATATATCTTAAAATGATAACAATTATAACTTCATGTATAGTTCAAGAGAAATTCTATGAACTTATTGTCTCTGTGTATATATAACTCTATACACAGTAATATGAATATCATAATTAATTTTCTATGTAACTCACTCACTATTATTCTATCAAAATTCACTACACTACACACTATGACATCGGACAACACACTCCTTCTCCAGAACCAAAGTACATATACTATTTTTCAAAACCATATTTCATACATGAAAATATCCCTTTAAATTTGAATATTGTTTCATGAATTTATATCATTATCCTTAAAATAATAGTATACATGAAATTTTCCCGCTTTCCCTTCACATATTTGGAGGCCCAAAAAATGAAATTATTACTCATTTCATGAAACATATTTGCATTTGAAGATAATTCAAATCTCATACTTCATCTATTTAGTTCAAAAGTTTCAATTTCTTATGAACCAAGCACTATAGGAGTGTTTTAAAACCATCATGTAACTTGGTCAAATAGTGCAATAAGAAGACGGAATCAAAACTAGCATCATGAAATGATATATAATGAAACATAAACATATTGACTGCAATGAAATAACTTCAAATATTCCAAGAGGTTCCATGACTCTATTTCTCTCTCAAAACTCTCGCTCAGGTAGTGTGATAGAACCATATCAATAAATAATAGGACTCTTGTATTTATATAGAATTCTACATCAAAATTGGGATCCAAAAGACAAGGAGAGCCATTAATTTTTTCAGCTCACTTCCCCAAGTTAATATTTGTAAGATATCACCATCTTTAGACAGTCATTTTTACATCATTTTTAATTTCCTTAATTGTTATTTTTTTAACCATGAAAATTAATTTTCATTTAATTTTGATCATATTGGAATCCATAGGATGATCAATTGGTCCTTAAATTCATTTTCCCAATCTCTGAATTATTTTTCATGGTGAAATCCTAATTTAAAGATCTTCAATGATGAATTAAAGAAGAAGATGATTGTAAGAACCCGGTTCTTATTTTGAGGTATGGGTTTCTTATTTTCTCTTTTCCTTAAGTGTTTTTGAGAAAATAAGGAAAATGGGGGAAAATCCTAAATATTGGGACTACATGTCATGTACGATTCCACACGCCATGTACTTTGGCCATGTGGGATGAGTACACAGGGTGTGTAGCCATGTCGGCGACGAAGGGTGTAAAAACTAACTACATGCAGTGTAGTGGATATTTACACGCCACATAGTTAGTCGGCAAGCAAATAGTAAGGTGGTGGAAGTAGCTTCCAGTTGCACGATAGTATAGGCCATGTAATCAGAAATACACACCATGTAATCATGTCGACAGATGAATAGTGTAGTGGTGCCACCAAAGGAACAGTTAAATGAAAAAAGTACACGTCGTGTAGTCAATAGTACATGCCTTGTAGTTTGTTTTTTCGCATAAAATGGTAAGTAGCCAACCCTATTCACATTATTGGCTTAGAAACGGAGGACGAAGTCGGGAGAGGAGGCCGGACATTTGAGGATCTCCATATCAAGTGTCGAGAATCCTTTTTTTCCTTTGATGATCTCGTTAGAACTGCACGGGTAAGACCTCCACTCTCCTTAAGTCGTTCTTTCCAATTCTTCATATAAGGGAAGTTATTTAGGTTTTAATGAGGTTTCCTTTCACCTCATATCTACGTCGTTCTTAGACGATTCGAGGATCGTCACTCACGTATACCGTTCAGGGGCGTTAAAGGTTGGTGGCTTAGTGTTTAAATTCCAGCTGCTATGCGTTTTTGTGAATCGTTGAGCTACGATCCCATGTTTGGGTGTTGTGTGGATGATCCCTTAGCTGTTTTAAATACCTAGAATGATATAGGTAATTATGTGTGATAATAAATTGATGGTTGGGATCGCTGCTTGGATCCAGGACCTCCCCGGTGGTGCGTTCTTCTATTTAGCTGTTTGGCCAGGATACCCAAGGGTATTCCTTTATAATAATCATTATCGAATTTCCTTGAGAGTAATTTCTTTTTTATTACTTGTTTACATGTTGGGAATGGCCCGCTTAGTTTTTTAGCCCGAGGTCAGTGTTTTACTTAGCCTGAGGGCAGTGCATCTCTTAGCCTGAGGGAAACTTCTTCCGTGCCTGTGGGCAACAGACTCTGTGCCTGAGGGCGACACTTTGTACGCCTAAGGGAAATATCTGTTATGCCTATGTGCAATTACATGCGGGTTACATTTCTGATTACCTGAGGGTAAGGTTTTTCGTCCTGAGGATACAGAATATTTACATAAAAATTAACTATGGTGGTTTCCTTATAATGAACGATTAAATGACTAATAGAATGGAAATATAACTGGTAAAGTTAGTTACTCTTGAGTACTGCTTAGTTTATTGCATTTTACTACTGCACACTATTGTTTAATATTTTCACACAGTTGGGCACCAACCATTGGTGGGTGCATATGTGGATTTATTCCTCACACCCTATTTGGGTCATTTCTTTAGCCTAAACAGATTACATTTCTGTAGGTGTGGATAAGGGAAAGGGTCTCTATACAGGTACTTGATTGCTGCTGAGGAGTAGGGGAGCATGGGACTGGGCTTATGCTCACTATGATACCGGCTGTTTTGTTTTGGTTTTTCTATACTCTGTATTGTACTGTATTATATTGTTGTGTAACATGTTCTAGCTGTTTTCTTAGAACTTGAGACATGTTGCATCATCATCTATATAACTGTTGGTTATCTTTTTCTGCAGTTGTTTATTTTAAATGTGTATGGTTTATTGCTTCCGCTATTGTTGTATGATTTTTATTTTATTCCACTGCGCTACACTTTGACAAATGAGGGCCTAGTTTTCCCACTATCAGACCTGGGCCCTCGCTACTAGTCAGCAGCCTTTGCCGTTTGGGGAAATGCTCTTGAGGTCATGTGGCGAACCGGGTTCGGGGCACCCGTAGAGTGGCACCCAGATCCGGGATGTTACAATGTGGTATTAAAGGGCTTCTTTTCTTTGACATTATATTTGGAGCCTTAGTCAGGGATAGGAAGGGAACAGTATTTGGTAATAAGATATGCCCAGGAGTAGCTAACCCGTGTACAGGGAAAAGCCAGTCTACCTCATATTTTTTTAATTCTTTTGATTTTTCAATTTAACATTTGATTTGATTTTCACCGTTGGGTGACACACTTGTAATTGTGCTATTTATAATTTATCCATGAGTTCTATTTAGTTGCAACCCGATGAGATGAGGGTATTCCATCTCATGCATCATTTAGGAACATGCTTGAAATCACATGCCATGCATAGTTCCATGCCATGTAGGTGAATAAAAAAACTGCATGTTTTTGCGATAGTTTTTGTGCTAAAAAAGCATATTGTTGTGATGGTTGCTTTGTTAAAATACCTGCTATGTGATAGGGTATTGTTGTATAATCTTGTTGATAGAATGGATGCTAAACATTGGTTTTTGGGGAGTATGAGCCCTCATTGACCAGAATTTGGTGGATCATTGACTGTTTATCTTGTATAACACAGATAAGATGCCAAAATTTGATTTGTGGGGATTATGGGACCTCACAGATCAGAATTTGGAACTTAGGTGTTGTTTTCAAGTATTTTCTGGGTTTCGGAATAGTATCTGCACCTTACTGTCCGGAAAACCCATGATACACGTCGTGTAGTTCCTCGGACACACGCCGTGTGTTCTTCTGTTCAGAATGAAAAAAAAACTACTGGAGTACATGTAGTGTACCCTGAGTACACACCATGTAGTCTCTTCCCATTTCATAGACTGTGTGGGCAGGGACACGGGGAAGGAAAATGCTTGGGGCGAACATGTCGTGTACCGAATGTACAGGCCGTGTAGTGTCGACAGAGATTCTGCTCATGTAACTAACAACAAGGATGGAGAAGACCTTAAGACATACATGTCGTGTCCATCTAGAACACACCGTGTAGTGTGAGCCATGTATCCGGTCGTGTAACTAACAACACGAGTCGGCATAGCTCGTCTAGTACACGTCGTGTACCTGTGGGACATGATGTGTAGTCTTTTCTGAGGACATACCATGTGGTTTTAACTATGTGGCTGGGAAAACAGGGTGGTGTACATGCCATGTGGGTGTGTAACATGCCGTGTGGTATCAATCCAAGTAGTCGGCCGTGTCACAATCAATATGGGTCATTGGAAAAAAAAATCACCTCACATGTCATGTAGATTATATACGCACCATGTAGGCTTGTTCAATGGAAGTCATGTGGCTTAGCCATGTAGAAGGACCCGGGAAGGGGAAGAGAAGTCAAGTACACACCAAGTAGTCAGTATACATGCTATGTAGTCTTGTTTTTCTAATCTTGAATGCCTTTTCCTCATGTTCCTTTTTTGGTCCCTTCGTTTCAGTCTTTGATAATCTTGATCTAAGGTGTGTGTTTGACCATGTAGAGTAATGTTACCAAGAAGATCTCGCGTTTTTCGCCATGAGAGAGGCAACGATTATACTCTAGAGATGGTGGGCCATGGGCTACCAATGGATCCTCTAGCAGAGCCATATGCGCCTCCAGCTGTTATACCAGACACAGGAAATGAGGCATAGTTTCGTGAAGGTTTTATGCAGTTTATGAAGACCTTTCAGGGATCACCGCCGGCTACCAAATCTATGGCTGAGCTAACTCGTATATTCTAACAGCAGCATCCACCTAAGTTATTAGGGGATGGTAGACCACAGGCTGCAGAGTCTTGGCTGGGGTATATGCAGACTATTTTCGATCATCTTGAGATGCATCCAGGGAGGAGGGTCAAGCTCTCGACTTATATGTTGTGTGATTCCTCCAAGAGGTGGTGGGATGTTACCACCCAGTTAGAGCATCATAGATACATGGTGTGGGAAGATTTTTAGGCAGTATTCTATGAAATCTTCTTTATAGAGACGTTGGGGGAAGATAGAGCTCGAGAGTTCATGAATCTGCAACATGGCGCTATGTCGGTGATGGATTATTCTGCTTGTTTTTATGAGCTTCAGCGTTTTACACCTGTTCTGGTGGGTGATGAGACGTTGAGAGATATATGCTTTGATGATGGTCTCTGATATGACATCCAAGAACTCGTGAATGTTTTTAGGTTGCCTACTGTACACGCTACTATGAACCAGATGCTGATTATAGAGAAGAACCTTCGAGAAGCTAGTGGTGTGGGCCAGGGCAGTTTAGAACCAGTTTCTGGTACTATTTTCTATTGGAAAGAGGAAGAGACAGATGGACTTCTCTCAGGGTGGCATTACCATCCAGAAGAATTTTTCAAGTGGCCAGGTCATGTGCTACCAGTGTGGTAAGGAGGGGCACAAGAGACCTCAGTGTCCACAAGACCCAGTGGAGTGCTGAGCTTGTGGAAAAAATGGGTCATCTGCAACGTTTTTGCAGGGCGTTTCCACTAGTGGCTAGTGAGAGGGGTTATGTGCAGACTCCGCATGCGGGAGCAGGACTAGCAGCTTCTTACCTATCGGGGAACTGGAATACGTCAGGGCCTGTAGGAAGGGATTGGGGTCATGGTCATGGTAGCCAGACACTGGGATCTTAGAGGCAGCAGGGCGGGACAGATCATGGTATCCAGGCTATGTCGCAGGGCCGCGACACTGGGTAGGAATATGCAGTGCAACAGACCCAGCAGGAGCAGAATCTCGGGCCATCTACTGTCAGAGGTACTATTCTAGTAGGTTATGTCTTATCTTTAGTACTTTTTGATATGGGTGCTACATATAATTTTATATATGTGCCCATTGTGGAGAGCCTTGGGCTCTGTGTTTCTTCTTCTTCTGCTGTTATGATGCTAGACACTCTGTTGGAGATGAGAACGACATGTGTGCATCAGTTCAAGGAGTACCCCCTTGAGGTTGGTGGGTGTCACTTCTTATGGGACCTCTATGTCTTAGAGATGAAGATCTATGATGTCATTCTCAGGATGGACTGGTTTGTTCCCTTTTGAGACTTTATAGATTTCTATCGTCGTAGGGTGAGTTTCACGTCACCAGAGGGCAGAGAGTTTATATACAAAGGTGAATGGGATGTTTAGGTGATTCGAGCTGGACTAGAGCATCATGGGAGAGGTGGAGTCATAGACCAGATTGCATGTTTATATCTAGATGATAAGGGGACTTGTCAGTAAGATTTCCCTCCAGTGGTTGATCATTTCAGGGATATCTTCCTGGACGACTTTTCAGGTCTACCTCTAGAGCGTGAGGTGGATTTCTCTATTGAGCTTTTTCCAGGAGCGGCATCAGGGTCCATTCCTCCTTATAGTATGGCTACACCTGAGCTATAGGATCTCAAGAGTTTGTTAGAGGAGTTATAAGAAAAGGGTTTTATCCGACCTAGTACTTCTCCTAGGGACTTGCCTGTCCTTTTTGTGAAGAAGGTAGACAGTACCCTTAGACTCTGTGTGGGTTATCGAAAGCTAAACCAGTTGACAGTTATGAACCAATATCCATTACTAATGATTGATGATCTTTTTGATCAACTTTGAGGAGAACGAGTGTTCTCAAAGATTGACATGAGGTTAGGAAATCATCAGCTGCATGTGAGACCATCAGATATACCGCTTACATCTTTTCGGAGAAGATATGGTCTGTACGAGTACTTGGTTATGTTGTTCGGACTCACAAACACACCAGTAGTTTTTATGGATCTGATGAATCTTGTATTCCATCCTTATCTGTATTCTTTTATGGTAGTATTCATGGACGATATCTTGGTGTACTCTCGCACTCGACATGACCATGCCACCCATCATGAGATCGTATTGAGTACACTGAGAGAGCATAAGCTATATGCTAAGCTCTCAAAGTGCCACTTTTTGATGGACCAGATTTACTTCCTTGGTCATATCATCTCAGAGGCAGGAGTTGCAGTAGTCCCAGAGAAGGTGAGAGAAGTAGTTTCCTAGGAGAAGCCCGAGAACGTGTTTGAGATATGGAGTTTCTTGGGTCTGGCTGGTTACTACAGACACTTCATACATGACTTATCTCTCTTAGCAGTGCCATTGACGGGTTTGACTAAGATGGGTGTGATGTTCATTTGGTCAGAAGCTTTCGATACAGCCTTTAAGGACCTGAAAGGAAGGTTGACATCATCACAAGTCCTGATACTTCTAGATCAAGGGAAGAGCTATACAGTTTACTGTGATGCATCAGGTATTGGGCTGGGAGCAGTGTTGATGTGGGGAGATCGAGTAGTTGCGTACGGGTCTCGGCAGTTGAGGCCATAAGAGAGGAATTACCCAACGCATGATCTCTAGTTGGCTAGAGTTGTTCACGTGTTAGGCTGTTGGAGACATTATCTCTTTGGAGAGCATTTTGTGGTTTTCATCGACCACAAAAGTTTCAAGTATATCTTTACTCAGCGTGACATGAATCTGAGGTAGCAAAGGTGGGTCGAATACCTTCAGTACTTTGACTTTGTGATTGCCTATACACCTAGTAATGATAATGTAGTAGCTGATGCACTAAGCAGGAGGACTCAGATACAGGCTGTACAGGAGGCCAGTGACGAGTGGCAGCATATGGGTTTGTTCTCTGAGATGCATTTGGAGGTGCATGACAGTTAGGGGCTGACCTATCTTTCATCTTTAGTTGCGACTTCTACCCACCTCGATAGAGTGAGGATGGGACAGCTATATGATTTAGAAGGCCTAGTTCTACGGTATTTTGTGGAAAGTGAGGACCCTCCACCTGGTTGGACGATAGGCGATGAAAAAATTATGCATTTATATAGACGAGTGTGGGTTCCAGGGGAGATACGCGAGGAGCATATGCGGGAGTTTCATGCTTCAGCTTGGGTAGTTCATCCTGGGGTTACCAAGATGTATCGTGACTTGATACCTAGTAATGTTGGTCGGGTATGAAGAGAGAAGTAGCTAGTTTTTTTAGGAAAGGTTCCACCTATCAGTAGGTGAAGGAAGAGCATCAGAGGCCAGCCAGACTGTTACAGCAGTTACCCATCCCGGAGTGGAAATGGGATGATGCAACGATGGACTTCGTGATTGGGTTGTCGAGGTCACCTCTAGGAAAAAATGCCGTGTGGGTTGTTTTGGATAGACTCACAATGGTAGATCACTTTTTGCAAATCAAGTAGACCATTGGTGTTAACGATCTCATAAAGTTGTTTATCTGAGTGGTCATACATACTAATGGGGTTCCTCATTCTATCATTTCAGATATGGACTCCCATTTTACGTCTAGTTTCTGGCAGAGTTTTCAGAGGGCACAAGGTACACAGGTGCTTCTGAGCATAGCTTACCACCCTCAGACCGATGGCCAGTCATAGCTTACGATATAGGTTCTTGAGGACATGCTACGTGCATGCGTCCTAGACTTTGGGGGCTCTTGGGAGAAACATATACCACTAGACGATTTTCCTATAATAATAGATTTCAGGAAACTATTGAGATGGAACCATACGAGGATTTATACGGTAGGCCATGTCGATCACCTTTATGATGGATAGAGGCAGGTGAGGTAGATTTACTGGAACCACATCTCGTGAAGGAGACTTCTGAGCAGGTGCAGTTGATTAAGAAGCGGATGGCTACTGTGCAGTCTTGTCCGAAATCTTATGCTGATCGCCGCAAATGACCCATAGAGTTCATGGTTGGGGATCAGGTTTTCTTGCCTGAGGTTGGGACACAGGAGAATCAAGAGACATGGTAAACTTTCACTGAGCTATGTGGGGCCATTTGAGATTCTGGAGAGAGTCGGGCTGGTTGTTTATCGGTTGCAGTTACTATAGATGTACCGAGCCATGCATGACGTATTCCATGAATCTCAGTTGCGTCCCTATCATTAAGATTTGTCTCATGTATTTCAGCCCGAGGAGGTTGAGCTTCATATCGTTTCATCCATTGATGAGAATCTGATTCATATCATTGATAAATCACGAAGGTTCTCTGAGGCTGGTCAGTTCCTCTCACACGGGTGCTATGGAAGCATGGCCGAGTGCAGGATGAAACCTGGGAGCAGGAGACCGATATACGTGCTCAGTGGACAGAGCTCTTTTGAGCTTTATCTTCGCCACCCTTGAAAGGGAAATTCGGGGATGAATTTCTTTAAGGGGGGGAGTTTGTAAGAACCCAGTTCTTATTTTGAGGTACGAGTTTCGTATTTTCTCTTTTCCTTAAGTGTTTTTGAGAAAATATAAAAAATGGGGAAACAATAATAAATTTCGGGAATAAATGTCGTGTAATATTCCACACGCCATGTACATTGACCGTGTGGGATGAGTACACAGGGTGTGTAGCCATGTTGGCGACGAAGGGTGTAAAAACAGACTACACGCCATGTGGTGGATACTTACACACCGTGTAGTCATTCGGTAGGCAAATAGTAAGGTTGTGGAATTAGCTGCCAGCTGCGTGACATTACACACCGTGTAATCAGGAATACACGTCGTGTACTCATGTTGACAGATGAACAGTGTGGCAGTGCAGCCAAAGGAATAGTTAAATGAGAAAAGTACACATTGTGTAGTCAATAGTACACACCGTGTAGTTTATTTTTTCTCTAAAAATGGGCAGTAACCAACCCTGTTCATAGGATTGGCTTAGAACTGGAGGACAGATTCGGGAGAGGAGGTCGGACCTTCAAGGATCTCCAGATCAAGTGTCGTGAATCCATTTTTTCCTCTAACAATCTCGTTGGAACCGCACGGGTAAGATATCCACTCTCCTTAAGCTGTTCTTGCCAATTCTTCCTCTATGGGAAGTTATTTAGGTTTGAATGAAGTTTTATTTCACCTCAGATCTATGTCATTCTTGGACGATTTGAGGATCACCATTCGCATATACTGTTAAGGGGCATTAAAGGTAGGTGGCTTAGTGTTTAAATTCTAACTACTGTGCGTTTTTGTGTATCGTTGAGCTACGAACCCATGTTGGGGTGTCGTGCGGCTAAGGCCTTAGCTGTTTTAAATAACTAGAATGTTATAGGTAATTAAGTGTGATATTAAACTGTGGGTTGGGTTCACTGCTTGGATCCAAGACTACCCTGGGGTGCATTCCTCTGTTTAGTCATTTGGCCAGGATACCCGAGGGTATACCAATATAATAATGATTATAGAATTGACTTGAGAGGAATTTCTTGTGTATTTCTTGTTTACATGTTGGGCGTTGCCCGGTTACATGTTCAGCCCAAGGAGAACGTTTTACTTAGCCTAAGGGCAGTGCATCTCTTAGCCTGGGGGAAACTTCTTTCGGGCCTGTGGGCAATAGACTCTGTTCCTGAGGGAGACACTTTGTACACCTGAGGGAAATATCTGTTATGCATGTGGGCAATTACCTGCAGGTTACATTTCTGATTACCTGAGGGTAAGGGTTCGCATCCTGAGGACACTAACTGTTTACATAGAAATTCACTGTGGTGGTTTCCTTATAATGACCGATTAAATGACTAATAGAATGGTAATATAACTGGTAAAATTAGTTACTTTTGAGTACTGCTTAGTTTGTTGAATTTTACTAATGCAAACTATTGTTGCATATTTTCACACCGTTGGGCACGAGCCTTTGGTGGGTGCCTACGGGGGTTTATTTCTCACACCCTGTTTGGTCCATGTCTTCGACCCAAATAGATTACATTTCTGCAGGTGTGGATAAGGTAAAGGGTCCCTATACAGGTACCTGATTGCTGCCGAAGAGTAGGGGAGCATGGGACCGGGCGTAGGCTCGCGATTCTACCGGCTATTTTGTTTTGGTTTTTTTGTACTCTATATTGTATCATACTGTATTGTTGTGTATCATGTTCTGGATGTTTTCTTAGAACTTGAGACATGTTGCATCATCATCTATATAACTGTTGGTGATCTTTTACTATAGTTGCTTACTTTAAATGTGTATGGTTTATTGCTTTCATTGTTGTTGTATGCATTTTATTTTATTCTGTTGCGCTACACTTTGACAAATGAGGGCATATTTTCCCAACTATCAGATATCGGCCCTCACTGCTAGTCGGCAGCCATTGGAGTTTGGGAAAATGTTCTTGAGGTCATGTGGTGAACCGGGTTCGACGCACCCGTAGAGTGGAACCCGGATCCGGGACATTACAATGATCATTTGGAATGATTGAATAGATTTTAGAGATCATATAAAAAGCCCACACTTATTTTAAAATATTTAATGGTGTATGTATAGTACTAAACTAATTAATCCCATGTTTATTCGACATTCATTCATGATTCCTTATAATACATGGTGCACTATTCATCATTCATACAAGAATTACTGCTGGCACTGTCTTGTTATGTCTCTCTATTGTCGTCCATCCCCTATACGGTGGCTTGATACTACACCTATGAAAATTGGTATATAAAATATGTATATACTACTATCTCATCCATTATTTTCATCTCTCTTTTGTTTATCTTTGTGCATACTAAAGTAGTTGCTACAACTCGATCCCATTTCTTTCTAGATATAAGAACCTTTTGTTGTTGAAGCCAATATAAAAACTATTCCTATTCACCCAAATCATTTCTCAAAAAACTCATCATGAAAAATATATATATTACAAGGAATTAATTAAAACATAATAAAAATATTCAAAATCCAAATACTCAAAATTTATTCCTAAAAAATAAAATTTTCCGGGATTTATATTCATACATTCATTGATGTGACATTGTGACAATTAACTATTGATAATTTTATTGACAACTTAAGATAAGATCTACAATTTTCCCAATTTTGTTTATTTATTTGAAGAACTCTTCCAAAAAAAAACCTTTCCAAATTATGAATAATTCTAAAGAATAATTCAACGAAAGAGATCCATACTTCAATCACTTTAACATTGAATTATCAGTATATAAACACATTTAGAACAATTAAAACACTAATATTACTTCAATCAATTTCGGTTATTCAATATACCTATTTGGATTTATTGTTAATGCACATTTTACTTCCAAATCCAATATTTTCTAATCCCATTAATTAATAATAAATCCAAATATTTAATAATTGGAAGGAATTCAATTCATATCCTTCTATAATAATACAAATATTTATCTTCGCTCCTTAAATCTACACATTTCATATTAGATTCCACTTAAGATAATATAAAAATTTTTCTTCCTGAGAGTGTGAAATAATCCCCTTTATTAATTAAATGAGTCATTAATTAATAATCTCCATGTCTATGTGAGAAAACATGGATTATAAAAAAGAGTGATCAGTTTAGAAAACAAATATTTTAATAATTGTTTCAGACTGTGATTCCAACCCTAAAAACTTATTGCATGGTTTGTTTATTAGATTTTTAATTAATATCTTATATTCATCACAACAAATAGATTAAAAACTACATTATAATAATTTATTTCCCCTTTCAAAATACATTTTATTTTTTCAAAAAATTACATGTTTATACCCTTTTGATTCAAAATTTTCATTCATATAGAGATTGGAGAAAATTATTCTTTGATGAAAACATTTAATTTCAATAATTTGAAATCATGAGGTAAATAATTAACCATAACATCAAATATCAATTTAATACCATCTTATATATTCATATTTATTTGTTTTCACAATTTTATCCCCCTATATAGATGATCTTCAAACATTTTATTCATCATGATTGGATTTCTTCAATAATAAACTTGAAGAAAAATTTCAACAGCAATTAAAATAAATAACTCCCATGATGGATATGTTTCTATATGATATATAATTTTTTTTACAAAACTCATATATTAAGAAATCCCCCAAATTATATAACCCAAGTTTAATTCCATATATGGAACAAACAAACAAAAAATATACATGGGAATAATGTGGTTCATCAATGAATGTTTTGGTTAGAGTATCCAGGATGAGATATATTTCTCAACCCAAAAACAACTTTAATTATATTCCAAATTTATGAAAACTCTTCATTATTTCTCCTTATTTGAATTTCCAAACATTATCATTAAGGGAATCACATAATTCTTAATTTATTTATTTTTCATCTTATATGAAAAAGGCTTCTTCACATTATCAAGCATTACAATATCATTATTTTGTTCCTACTCCAACATCTTATCCAATTCCAGATTCTCATTCCATATGAATAGTAATTTTATTAGTACATTCTCTAACTTCTAATTATTTATAAATTCATTTTGAAAATTATAATATTTTACATAATAAGCCTCTGGTTCTTTTTCTTTGTTATTTATCGGAATATTTTTTAAGGAAACCAAGTCATTCATTTTTCAGCCATATTCCATAACATTTTATACCTTCCAAAAAAATCTAAAAAAATCATAGGGATGTCCTTTTTAGACAACCTTTCATGAAATTATAATTTTATTATCTTGATTAACATTCTCCAAATAAACCTTTTTATTTGATTATAATATTAATTTATTCTTCTTCTTTATATTTCTTCCACCAACATTGGGGTTTTAACCTATTTTCCATGGTCTGTTATATGATTTTTTATTTCATAGTTGAATAAAATTTTTATTAGTGTGACATTTATTTAATTATTAATCATGGGTGTTTCATACTTCATAGTTTTCTTAACTCTCTTCTTATACTTATTCCCCAAGGAATGATTTTTTTCTTTTACTCTTTACCTATTTATTTTCAATTATCCTATAATAAAATAATAATATGCATAGTTTATAGTTGTTACATACCACCCCACATAATAATCATGACCTATTCTACTACAATAATCACAAAAGTCTTTAAGACAATCATATATAATCTTGATAGATAAATTCTTATTCATTTATTAATTATACATCAATTCTTCAAGATATCTCTTTATATCTGATATGACCTCCCTTAATACTATCCTTTTGTAATTATTGTGCATTGAAAAATTCTTCCAAAAATCAATGGAATAATACCCACATTTCAAGAAACACCAAAAATACCCAAAAAATCTTGATTTCTTCTTCATGGATATTATTTGTCTACTTTTTAAATCTTGCTGCTTTTAGATAGTGTGACCCTTCATCTGAAATATTTATAGGGAGATAGAATTACTAATCTTCATCATATCCAAATTTAATGATATAATTGATTTTAAAATAGTCTTCTTCACCAATGTTGGACAAAAATTATTTTAGAACCAGTACTTGAAGATGAAATAGTATTTGAAAAAACAAAATCTTTTGATCAATGGTTTCCTATTTCAATGATCTTGAAATAAATTTATCTTTAGATGATATAAAATAATTATTTCCACTTGAATGAGTCTTTTTCTAAGAAATGGACTTGTCATAATTAATCTTGTAAATATTTCTATTCTCAGTATTTTTTGAAGATTCATCTTGGGTGTTTTCTAGATTTATTTATTCTACCTCTAACTCAAGATATGTTATATTAAAATAGTTCTTCTAGTATTCAAGTTATTTCACCATATCATCACATTTTTTCTGTGTAGTATTTAATTATGCATAATTAATATTTTTAAAATTGACCATAGATTCAAGACACCTCATGTTGATGAAATATTTCTCATCCTCAACAACTGTCAATTTTTTTCCCTTTGATTCGTTATTTTTTGAACAATATCATTAAGAATTTTTTTCATCTAGAAATGAATTATTAAAATATTTAATTATATTTTTATTATGGCCTAGATTTTATTCTTTAAAATTCAAAGAGGTTATTTGTAGTGTGTCCAATACATATATCACTTAATTATAAACCTTTTTTGTCATATACTTCCCAAAATAATCCTTTGCAATTCATCTTAAACCAAAGTGAATCTTTCATTATAGTGAAATATATATTTTTCTTTTGATTCTTTAGTGGGGATGAATTGACCATACATGTCTTTAAATTCCATCTAATATTCCTTAATAATCATGGTAGATTCCTGATATTATACATGTGTATGATTCATATCAATAAAAACATTCTCTGTTACATCTTTCTCACACCCATTTCTTTTCAATTCATCATCACAGAAGAGAAATTTTCATTAAAAAGTGATACTATTTATTATTTTCCATGAATAAGTTTTTAATAATCTTTTATCAATAAAACTTTTTTTTCAATGCTTGATCGTTATCCTTGGATTCATTTTGATGTTCTTACATTTATTCATATAGTCCCTAGATAAAAATAAATATGTATGTGACAAACTTGGTCGGAAAATTATTTATATAATCAGTCATTTCTGAATAAAAACACCGAGTTATTCAATAAATAGTTCTTCATCATTTCTTGACTGGATTCATCAAAAGGATATTTATCAGGAGATTTAACAAATATAACTATTATACTAACAATCTGAAAACATTCAGTTTGTGCTATACCCTCTTTCTTTATCAAATTATTTCTCACCCTTCTTTCCCATTTCTATTTTTTGTACTTCAATGTTTTTTAGAGACCTACTAATTGTAAATGACAAAGATTGGAATTGAATTTTCTATATGATAAAACTATTTTACTTTTTCAAATTTAAATACCCACTTTCTATATGTCTGATATAAACAAATAAGAAAATAAGTTAGATCCAATCAGAGGTGTTACCTTTTTCAGGAAATGATTTGAAGTGCCTAGTGGATCATAAAAAAAATCTAAGAGGGGGTGAATCAGTGAAAAATGATTTATTAGTATTAATTTTTTTTACTTTTACCATGCTTTTTTACTTCTAACTTCATCACTTATTATAGTGAATAGATCTTCCCTATTTGCAAACACAATTAGACAACATTAAAGACAAAATGTAGATTTAAGTACAGAATATAGTATTTTTACATGTTTCTCCCACAATGTGGGTGACCTTGTACTTTTTATGTTTAACATGATAAGAGACTTAAATTATTTAAAAAAATCAATTACCAAATGCAATTTGGTTGGTTGGGTATAACCCTGAAACCATTCTAGGTAGGAATGAACCACTTATGAAATTATACTGGTATCCCACCACTATTATTTATACATTTATCCCACTAGGATTATTTATAATATCATTACACCAGTGATTAAAAACAAAACACTATCATAATGAAAAATATCACAATAAATTCAAGAAGCTAGTGAAACACAAAAATGATCTTCTTCTTCAATCCACTTTGATAAACTTATTCTACACTCTCTTAGTCATCTAACGTACTTTGACTTCCACTGAATGTGATAAACAAAATTGTATGCATGTTGGATCAATATGCTCTTATGAAAAAGTTGAAGATATCTGTACTACATCATGTCACTATAATAATAGAATAAAAAGTAGAATATTTATCATCACAGTGCATGTTTTCTTCTTCCATGGATTTTTAAAAAAAAATTCCCTCAACTAAAAAAATATTATTAATAGTATTTTCATTAACAACACACATCTAAATTTTTAAATTTATATTTCCACAGAAATACTATTTCATGCATGGAATTCTTATCTCTTAAGAAAATTTTGTACATAAAACTCCTTTCTATATCAATATAATGAAATGAAACTGTTTTTATCAATTTATAAAAAAAAATTCTATAATAATAATTTCATGGATTCATCCCCTTTTTATCAATAGTAATTGAATTTCATTCAGGTAGATGTACCATATAATGATAACACTTCTTCCTACATATATGTCGCCTCACAAATGCTAGGTGATTATAGTCTTTATGTATGTATTATTCCATACATAGTAATATGAAATGAAAAGGCAATGATTCTTGATAATCACTCACTATTATTATTTGAAATTTCACCACACACCACATTTTCTCTTTATCCAACACACTCCATCACAAGAACCAATGAACATATATAATTTTTCAACATCAAATCATAAAAAAACACACATTATATTTGAATATTGTTTCATGTGTGTGTATTATAATCTGTTACATAATAGTATACACATGGCTATCAATATTTCTCCTTCACATATTTGTAGGGATGCAAAAATGACACTATTCCTCTTCATATGAACCAACTTCACAAATTTGGTTAATGAAATTCCCAGTCTACTTCTCGATGGTTTTAAAGTTACACTTTCTCATTAGTCGAGAATTATACACATTTTTTATAAAACCATTAAACTAAATTGAACCACATAACATGCTCACATAATTAGAATAAATTTCATTCATTCAAGTTAAATGTAACAATAATATATCGAGTATATATGACTAACATCAAAAATTCAAAGCACTTCCAATTATAAATTAATATCTCAAAAATATCTATCTGAGAGTGTGATAAACTCAATGAAAGAAACATTAGGTCTCATGTATTTATAGACAAGTATCCACCTCCATATTTCTTTGAAAAACATGTAGAGACATCTATCTTGTCAGATCACTACCTCAGGGTAAGGTTCACATGATATCGTCATCTTCAGAAAACCATTTTTACTTCTTTTATACTTTAATTCTATTTGAATTTCTTTAAACAGGAAAATATAGTTTCAAATAATTTGTATCGTATTGGAATCCTTTGTATGATTAAATAGTCCTCAAATTCCTCAACTCAATCTTTAGATGAGGTTCCATGGTGAATACTTGATGCATATGTCTTATATAATGGATCAAGGAAGAAGATTATTTATATCCATTCTTAAATTATTCAAATAGATTTAAACATAATACCTCACTTATTTTTTTATTTATAAATTTTGATGAATGGTAAAACTCTAATGAATCTAACATCAATTCACCATTTCAATCTATGCTCTCGTATAATACATGGCATGCGAATAACTATTCAAATTTCACTAACAATTAGAATCAACCCATTATGACACTACAACGTCATTCCACCCCCACATGGAGGATCACCTATGCTCCCATGTGATCCCACATGTACTCTCTATGTATTCCCTCGCCTCAACCTTGTTGTTCAGGTAGAATTGGTCAATCCTTGTTCCCACCTAAGTAGTGGGTTCACCTAGATCCATTTTATCACTTGGTATAAGATCCTATTTATTAGTATAAGTCAAAATAAAAACTATTAAAATTCATCAAAATAATTTCTCAATAATTTGTCATAATTTTTTTGTATTATTCATGGTCTTCGTTAAAATATACTCAGAAAATTTCCAATGGAAAATACTCAAAAATTGCTCATGAAAAATAAATTTTTCATCCCTTCCTCCTCTTCTAATAATTAATCTAACATTATCTAAAATATCTAATGAGAATTTTTTTTAATTTAAGACCATCTATACAAATTCTACTGTAATTGTTATTTATTTTGAAGCAAATCATCCAATCAAAACAACCTTAAAACTTATGAATGATTCTCTAGAATAATTCAATGGAAGAACATCATTCTTCATTCACTATAACATTGAATTATATTCATTAAAATACTATGAAAATAATTAAAACATAAATATTACTACAATCATTTTGGGTTCTTCAATTTATACTCTTACTTACACGATTTACACTTCACCGTCGTAATAAAAAATACTATTGTTATAAATTATATTGGCAAAAAAGAAGGTATGTATTTATTAATGCTGGACATCATGATTCTAAATATGGAATCCATTTTTCAAAATTCAAAACACATAAGTGGTAGAATTTATGTTAATATTAATCTTGAAAATGAAAAGAAAAATAGTTATTCTAAAAATTTCCTTTTAAGTGTTCATTGATTTTATACATAATTCAAGTATAAAATTAATTTTAAAGACCAAAATTAAAATATTTATAATCAAAAGGGACTAATAATATTTTAGAAATAAATAAAAAATATAAATTGTCTTTACAAATCCATAAAAGTAATATTCAATTTTTGATGTAAATCAATATTTTTCACTTTTAATTAAAATTTCAATATTTTTATAAAATTCTCAAAAATTCATCCTAAAATAATTTTGAGCTACTGAATTCAAAAATTATGTTCATTTTTTCAAATAAATTTTATAATATACTAAAAATTATTTAAATGTATTTTCAAAAAGAAATTAATAAAATCATTTTTTGAAGAAAACATATTTTTGAAGTATAAAATAACATTACTAGAAATTAAATATTAATTTCATAAATTTTTTAAATAAATATACATTTTAATATCGTCAGTATTATTAATATCATCCAATTAAATTTCTTTGGTATAACTATCATGTCAATCTAATAATATTTTAATAATATAAGGGAATAGCAATGTAAAATGTTAATATAACATTAATGACAATATAAAAAACCCCAAACCATATGAGAGACCATCTCCATGAAACCCAATATTTCTCAACTCATAAAACTCACCATCAGTGGCCCAAGATAAAAAATCTATTGTAAATACGAAACATATACCGTTTAATATATATTAATATATGCATGATAGGACCCCACCCTCTAAATATATTGAATAAATTTTTATAATAACGTCATAAATTATATTTTGAATTATAATAAAGGAAATATAGTTTTCCACTTTATCATGCATGAAAAAAAATCTTGCAAGTAATTTTATGAAACCAAACACTATTTTCATTCTAGAATCAACCAAATTATTTCCAAATGGATCCATATTAAAAGCCCATTAAAATTTATTTTGAAAAAATTCATGATAATTAACAAATTTAAAATCAATAAAAAAAGGTAGAATAACAACTCTCACTTATCTCTGGTTCCTTCAAATGAAACCTCCCTAATTCATATCATCTGATCATTGTATTATAATAAATAAAAATCAAAGAGTTAAACAATTACATGTGGAAAAAAATTTGCACCACAAGAAACAATAATAACATTTAAAATTCTTAAATAAAGAATTTCAATAATCTTGAAATTTAATGATAATTAAAATTCTAAATTTCAAAAATATAAACATTTAAAACCCCTTTTTAAATAGATTAGAGTCAAATAACTCATTTAAAAAAATTAACATTAAAATATGGCTGTGAAACTATTGATAACAAAAAAAAGAAAAAATCATACCAAAACCCATTAAAACCATTTCAAAGATCCATATATGAAAATTAAAAAACAAACAACGGAACATGAAAAGATTCCATTTCAAAATAGAAACTTGAAATTTATAAGAGAACCCTTTCGTGGAAAGCCTTAATTTCATAGATACCAATAGAAAATCACACATGGCTATTACATATATTCAAATGTTAAATAAGAGAAATTTATAATCTATAAGAATCAAAATAATTTCATAACGATGGTAAAAAAGAGATGACTTCCTCAAATCAAGTGAAACCAAGTATATATGCACAACCTTCCCTAGAAAATTCCCACTGATGTTAAGAATCACCATTTATTATCCCAAAATAACAAAAACCAAAAGATTATATTAAAATAAACCATGGATTCAGTTATCATAATGTTTAGTATTCATGGGGAGAAAGTAAAATTTAGGGAACTAGAGATAGAATAGAATATTTGGGGATCAGAAGAATATGGGATAGTTACCTTGAACAAATATCTCAGAAATCATAGAAGAGATACCATGAATAAAAATTAATGGATAGGGAGACTCTCTCTAGATCTCCTATGGAGTTATTCACATGATTGGACGAAATAGAGGGGTGGTGTGAGTTAAAACTTAGGGTTTTAAATGTAAAATATTAAAAAATATATTAAATAATATAGTTTCATCCCAAATATTTCTAGAATTCCCTCTCTCAATCAATTCAGTGTTGTTTTACACACCATGATCCAAATAGTTTGCATAAAAACCATTCATGGTTTTAAAACCCATGTGTAGGCTATGAATATCCATACTACCAAGTATGTATCTTATTTCAATGTTTTTCACATAATTACACCAATATGTGTGAGATAACCATGCAATTACAATATAAGTTTTGAATTTTCAATTTTCAGGACCTAAATTTTCAGAAACTAAAGGCTACCCAATATGATATAAAATAATAAAAAGTATTTAACAATTATACGATGTGGGTGTTACATGATTTTTGTATATGAGGTGGTACTAGAAAACACATGCCACTATGAAACATACGTAGGAGATAATATCACTTGGTTGATTATAATTGTTCTTAGGGTTTTTATTATAATGATAACTACTAAAACATGATGATAAGAAATGATGTATTATAATATTAAAAATATCTCCTCTGTTGTAAATTTTTATTTAAAAGGATTATAATTTTTGCTTATTGTTAAGTTTTATTATTAAATATATATATGTTTTTGTTTATAAGTGTTTATGCCTTGTGATTATATTCACATTTATTATGTTTCTATTTTAAATGAAATTTTGTTTTATAATTTCCTTATTATTGATTTCATTTGGTGTTGGGGTTTTTTTTCCCTCATTGTGTTTTGGTTAGTCTCATATGTGATGTTATTCGCCCTTTGTGAGGTAGAGAAGATTTTCACATGGGTTATTATTACGTAGCTTCATGGTAGATAGTACATGAAATATAGTTTAGTATTCCATGGTAGTGAATTTAATCACATGATTTAGTTTCATATTCAAATGTAAGATGTAGGGTTTAATCCCACAATGTTTAGTGGTCTTTCCCGTCAGAACCCTATGACTTCGAGAATTTTAATCACACAAGGGAGTTTCTTCACCTTATATAGCCTTATATCCAAAACATAATCTAAAATGGTACATGTGAGATATATGCCTATGTGTTATAGATATTTTTATTTAGTTGATATTTTAATCTGATGAAAATTGTCTGGGGATTTATTCCTTAAAAACAAGTGACTTCCCCTAAAATGATAAATAGTTTCACTAGATATATTGTGTTTGTTCAGTGAGATCATATAATGTTGTTGGGATCTATTATATTAATTTTATTAGACATGGAAAAATTTATTTCTTTTATTATATATGAGATTACATTGACATGGTTTAGTATCAATTTAGGTTTTACTTAATTAATGTTTCTTCCATAATTTTTTAAATTCTCATTTATCCCTTTTTGTTATGATATGATTATTGTTATTCAATTATATGTTCCTGAGGTTTTACTTCATTAAAATCACAAAAAAAAATATTTATAATTTCCAAAAAATATGATAAAAGAGAGAAATATATGGATCTATAAATATAATGTTAGTATGTGTCCATTTTGATGGTGCTTCTCATGCCTCATTCTGATAGATTTTTTCCAGTGGAGAGTTTTCACGTTGTAAGAATAAACAAGGACTCAATGATGACTGTGAAAAAATGACTAGTTCAACTTGGGAGAATAATCTTAGTTAATGGTTTATCAATATTTTTCTATCATTTCTATTTATTACATAAAATTTTTACCTATTATTTTCTTAGTAGTTTTGAGTATGGGTGTCATCGAATAGCATCTCTAGTCCTTTTTTCATTCTCATTTTCTTTGAAATAAATTTCTTATATCTTGCATAATAAATGGATGTTGACTGGATTTATTTTCATGATTTTGAACCAATATGATTTGAAACATGTTATTTTATTGGGATAATTACATTTTTAATGTTTCTTTCTATTGTTTTGCAGCATTTCTTTATTGTTTTCTTAATTAGTTATCTTTTATTTTTAGAATATTCTTTTCTATTTGTGAATAACATTACTAAACATGATCTTTTGGGTTTTTATTATGGTTTGGTTTCATGTTCCATTTATTAATCCCACCAATAGGCAGTGATTCTAGTATAAGTAGATAAAATAGAAGGTTTGTTTTCGCCTCTAGGAATATGATCCCTAAAACACTCATATTTATTTCACATTTCAAAATATAAGCAAATATAATAAAAATAAAAATATATGTATTTATTTTCTTAATGTATATATTAAATTAAATACACACACCAATCAAGGGACTTATGGGACTATGACACAACCCCCCCCCCCCCCCTAATCACCACCATGGTCGACCAACCTCCAAATACAACATTTTAGAAATAATATAAACATTTTAAATCTTATATTTAGAAAAAAAATAAAATAATGACACACACACAAATATATATACATAATTAGATATAATAATAATGAAAATACATAATTATACAGATATATTTATAAAATTAGATATACCAACAATTAGATAATAATAATAATAATAAACATAATTAGACAAAGAAATATAAAATTAATAAATAATCATAATTAATTATATTAAATAATAATGATTATAAAATTATACACTACTAAAAATAGTAATACATGATATCATAACTGTATTAACAATAATATTAATTACTGTTTATATAAATTTATTTTTATTATAATAAAATAATTTAATTATAACTCAATAATAACAATGATAATAACAAAATTTTCAAATGAAATATTATTTAAAAATTGAATTATTTAAACTAAATAATATTAAAATTAATCTAAATTTAATATATAATTTTTATCTAAACAAGTATACATAAATAAATATATATATATATAAATTATAAAAAATTGAAAACTAAATAATTTTATATGAAAGGATAAAACTAGTTAAACAAAATTAATGAAAACTACAATCAATATGTGAAAAATGTTTATAAATTCATGTTCATTATAATTCCATCATTTATGATAAACTTTTACTATAAACCACTTTAAAACAAGTCATGCCTCCATATATTTTATGTTACAAAAAAATGAATTCACATGCATGTGTTTCATTGGATATTTATTTTCACATGGTCATAATTTTCTTGTTCCATATACATCTACATTCTTCCCTTTCATGAGTATGAATAATAAAACATATCCCAATTCATTATAATATATTAGATACCCTCTAAATGTTTTATAATAGATTAATACTATAGTATAAGGAAACAATTTCTCATCTTATCAAAAACTCATGGGAACCCCTCGATCAATTCAATTATAAAATTCCATTTTTTAGAACCATCATTAGAAATACAATCTCCAGGAAGTCATTAATAATATTACAACAATATAAAACCAAAACAAGTAGACTATGGATCTAAAATAAATTTTGTTTACCCCCAATAAAATCAATTTTATAAATATCCCTATAAAGAAATAAACACTTTACACAATGATGACATACATCAGAGACTTTACCACATGGATTAAAAATTGATTTTTGATTGCTTCAAATAAAATTAGTGTTTCCACAACATTTATATAAAGATCATTAAATACCCTCTGTTTTTTAAAATAAACCCAAGTTAACCATGATATTATCCAAAAAATTGTAAAGATATTAATTATTGATATGTTTTTTCAAGGGTACAGAAATATTATAAGTATTTTTAAACCAAAAAAGTATTATTCCAATCTCATTATTTCCATACCTATTCTTAAAAGTCATTTTACAATGCCCAAACTCTTTACTCTCAGTAGGTGATACACTAACCAAAATTAAATCATTAAATAATAATATGAACATTTCAATTGGTAGAAAATATCATCAATGAAAAGTTAAGGGTGTTTATTTTTACTATAACCTGTATCGTCTATCATTGGTTAGTGAAAAAAATAAAACATATTGAATGTATTATTAGAAAGTAATAATTACGATTCCCATAGTTGTTCATGGTCAGATAAACCCCTTTCCCACTAAATTTTATTATATATTCTTAAATTTTCATAAATTTATATTTAATAGATTATATAAATTAAAATATATTCTACTTTTTAGGTAACAAATAAATCGATAATGGAACATCTTTTTTTGTTGAAAAATAAAGTATTTTATTTGGAATAAATCCATGAAATCTTTTATTAGAACTAGTAAATGAGTTTATAATGTTGATTCCACTATTATAATAACCAACCAAGATATATATCCTACTAATGATATAAGGCCTCAAAAAAATTTTAATTGATATTAATTAATATCATATTCTCTTTGAAATGGGTGAAAGTCCCATAAGGAGAAATATATTAAACTCTATGGCCATATTGATCAACATACACCTTAAAGCATTCTATCTAATCCATTATGACCATGATATTGGGCATAATAATATATTAGACCAAATTTACACACACAAATTACACATTACTAGTACTAATATAATAATAAGTGTATTTGAATCCCTCTTCTTCCTCCACTCCAAAAATGAAATTTAGTATTCAATTAATAATGCATCAATTATATAAGAATATTTAATTAATCGATATATTTTATTGATATGGGTTAATGAGATCCTCCAATATCAATCATGAGATATATAAAATTAGTTTTAATAATACAATTATTGTGTAATATCATCATTCATGCATCATATTCTTTTGGAACACACTCAACAATGAACAACTAACCTGATGTTATGTTATTGTTATCCCTATTAGGGTTACCACATATCATCACATGTGACCAAAATCATTATTATTTCAACCTACATATCACAATCCATTAACCTCATGTTTCATTATAATCTCCACCACATTATTCTTGAGAGATAACATTTCAAAACATCTTCATGTATCCAATATTTCTACACAAATGACATATTTTGGACTCATCGAGATTGTTCTTCTTTAAATGTGTTATGGTTCCTTTCAGATAACATTAATGTGTTATCTTACCCCTAATATTAATACATTATTTATATTTACTTATATATATATATATATCCTTGATGAAATTCACTTTGTATCTTTCCTTTTCAAAAAGGTTCTTACCTTAAATCAAACATAGCAGAAAAGTACAAAAACATCGAGTATTGGTCATGTCTGATTCTTTCATAGTTACCCTTATTTACTAAAAAACACAAGCGGATCCATAGTAGAATATAAATTTTAAAATAATAATTAATATAAGATACATTTTAATATTTTGGACTTCAGGATATCATTCACATAATTTCCCCAGTCCAATTCTCAAAAATAATATTTGATTTTCGTTACCATGTAACCTCTAACAAGTCACAGGGTACATCAATGTCTATCATTATTAAATTATTTTATAATACATAAGATATTGAGATAATAACCATATAATAATAAACATACAATAATAATTAATTTTTTATACATAATAAATACATCAAAATAGAATACGAAATTACAGTGGAATGTTAACTATACATTTAATATAACCTATGTAATAACAAGTGAAATTTTTTTTCAAATAAAAATAATATAAATAAAAAAATAATTAATAGTTAAAATTTATAGATAATAGTGAATAAATAAATAAATTCATAAAAATAGAAACCTAAAACCTTCCATGTCTTTGGAATCAACTCAAAACCTACTCTTATTTGTGCTAGTACTCATGTAACAATCCCTATTATCCAGACCCATCCTTGACCGACAATTCAATCATAAGGTCTAAATTCCCATAATATTACATTATATTGGTATGAAAATATTTCAAATTATGACACCATAAACATTGATAAAAAAATATTCTACAATGTTTCAGGTGTATTCAAGATATGTAAAATAAGGTAGTAACACAAAACACGTAATGACTAAGTTATATATGTGAGTCCTAACCATGCCACCAAAACATATGAAAATAACTACATTATATTATACATATAAACCATAATTGAGGTACCATAAAAAATCAATAATGGTATCCTAAAAACATTCAAGTGTATCAACTAATGGAATGAATTACCAAGTAATGGATCATGACATATCTTCCATAAAATGTTTCATTCAAAGCATGGATCAGGACACACCGCACTCAAAGAGGAATGTATAAAGAGAAGATTATGGAATTACATTAGAATAGATTTCATAACTCGGGAGGTAGATCATGAAACACAAAACATTAGGAAAATAACCACTAGATGATATATCTTGACAAACTATTAGTATCAACCATATATTTTATGGCTGGATCATGAGACATCATAAGTGACGAAATTGTTTCCAGAATGTTGTTCAATATATATTATCATAAGAGACTTCACAACATACAAGTTAATTATTATAAACCACTTTATAATATAAATATTAATTAATTATATCATGATACATGGTTTCCAGCACCATCCGATCACTACCATGGAATTATAACCTTAATATAATCATGTTTCATCAATCGTGTAACAATGTCAAAGAAGTATTAATATTTCATACACCACCCAAGTCCTAACACACTACCAATACACTATACACCCATTGTTTTAGGTATCCTAACTTAGAAAAATCAAATATATATCCTGGAATACTTATCCACTGAATCCCATTTCATTTACCTAATTACTACTATTATTTTTGGAAGAACACTTCACCCCATGTAGACTTAGAAGAAAGGAAAAGTTTAACCAATGACAAATATCACCTCAAAAGAGGTAGAAAACCCCACCATTATTCGTATTACCCTTCCTTAGTCAAAATAATAATCACTAACAATTGATATCCACATTATTTGTTATGTAACAACTCATTGCCTATACATATCTAGAAAATAACATTCTAAGTATGTATTCAAACTCATTGTAAATCCAACCCATCCGCCTACCCTAAGGTAGATCACTAAAACTGAATACCAAGACAAAAAATGATTATTACTCAATTTCTCTACGTTTCACCCAATCATTTATCTCTCTCTAGTTACCCTATGTTCATTAACATCATTTATGAATTTTATAATAGTACCAATAAGTAAACAAATTCTAATGCACCACTTGTTGGAATAATTTATGTTGTAATCTTCATCAAGATATTCCTATCTTACCACGGACAAATAAATTAATTCAAACCCAAACTATCATCCATAGAATAATATGAAAATATATGGATCCAATTAAATTAATATTTTTTTGGGGATAAAAACAAAAAAATATATATTGAAAAATACCATCCAAGGCCTGTTTTTCAACATGGTATTTCTTTAACTTTGTATAGAATAAGTGATAGTATTAATTAATATATATTTTAGATAATTTCCATTAATATTAAATCAATATTTATTTTATAACACACTTATTTTTTTTGTTATTTCAATGATTTTAAATCACGACTCAAAGGGGGAATGATGTAAAATTAGAGAAATTGAACATTCTATATCGTGAATATGATGTAAATGATGTGTACTACTCAAGATGACCACCTTCCAACGAAATATTACTGATTGAATAAAGAGTAAAATAAATTAACAAAAAACATGATTTTATTTCATAAAAATAATCATTAAATACTTTAATTTAAAATTGGATAATTATAAAAAACATTAAACTAATATAAGATGTGAAACTTTCAACAACTAATTACCACCGAAGTTTCAAGCTATGAAATCCAGGAGATTAAAATAATTTATATATTATTGTGGATAATAAATATAAGAAATAAAAAAATTTATTATATTAAATAATCCATTCATAAATACTTTAAAGTTTGTTTATAATGTTAATTAATATAAATTCATAAACTGATTGAGGACTATAAATATCCTGCATTGCCAATGCACACAGGAGCTCAATTTTCCCAAATTTATATCTTTTTTTCTTATTCTTTTCATACATATTCCCTTCAAAAATTATTTATATTTATTTATATTATTGTTATCAATCTTTTTTTACCCACATTCTATTTCTCTAAACATTAATTGTTTTTTTCTTCTTTAACATTTTGATTTTAATAGTAATAACTATTCAACTTCAATTTCCACTATGTTCTTCATTGATTATTATTTCAAGTTTGATTCTAATTTATATTGCAGTATTTCAATTATTATATTTCTTATATTTGAGTTATTTTTTTGTTATTTCAAGAATGTTGGAATATGTTTCCCTACATTCATCTAATTCTGTCACGTGTGTCTAATCCTTGTAGGGTTAGGTGTCAATAGTAGGGGTGGATTTAAACCAAGTGAATTTATATATCAGAACTCTGTTACCCTATGAGTAAAAATTTGGTTCAAAATGATTTTTAAATATCATTAATTTTGTAACTACCCTAACCATCATGGGTGTAATCAAAAGGATCCTTGGAATAATTGATTTTGGGAAGGAAAGGACAAAAACTAATTATTCTTTCTTGCAAAAATATAAGATTCCTATACCTATGTTTTATCATATATTTGGACCAAGGAGTTGTTTCACCTTAGGTGTATCAAATTTTCTAGAGAATGACCAATCTGTAAACTTTTCACCACATTTTAGCATAATCCATAGGTCCATACGAAGTAATATTTCAGATTATTTTCAGCATATACCCTAAAATTTACCATGAACACCTCATTTAATCTATTTTAAAACCCAAGGTACTCAATTATTAGAAAATACCATACCAAATATTGATTGTGAAAAATCCTACCAAAAAGGTTCTTATTACTCACTTTCCTTCCTAAAGGGTTTTTCTATTGGTTTGACCCTTGACATCCGGAGTGTAATTTATTTATATCCAACTTTATTTTGGTAAATATAAATTCTAATATAATCAATACCCAAAAAAAATAAAATACATTTTGTGGAATGGTCATATTTTGGAATCATTATTGGGGATAGTTCTTCTTAGGCACAGTGACCTTCAGTACAAACCATAGATTACTTAACACTCCTCCCCGCTTTCATTTTCCATCCCAAATTCATTTCAATGTTTTTAAAATATTTTTTCAATGGATAAATCTTGTTTGGATATTTCATTCATTTTAGTGCATACATTGGGGGACTATTAACATCCTCAATGATTCTTGATGCACAATAACTTATTCCTTTCGATCGTAAAATTGATAGTCATATTTTTGGATGATGAAGCTTAATAATGGAATAATGCAACAATATTGTACTGCCTCACAAGTGAAACCTCCAGTATGCACCACTTGAACATCGGGGAGAGTGACCATAATTGAAAGAGCACTCCATTATGGATTATGGTTTTCAATCTATTAGTGAATTTTCACCTATATTGTTTCCTCCTCTTATTCATGAACACTCATTTGAAATCAAATTTTGATTCATTCATATGATTCAAAACATGCGGTAGTTTATTGGACAATAAATATCTGACCCCCATAAACATTTTTCAGATTTATTAGAGATTTTTGAAACCTTTCACAACCAAGGAGTGTCATATGACAACATTGGACTATGAGTATTCTCATTCTAATTCCACAACAGATCCAAGGATTGTCTTAAGAGTCAAGATCCTAAGTCCATAACGAGTTGGGATTATCTAGTAATGATATTTCTATATAAATACTTCCAACTAACCCATATATGGAAGCTAAGGAATGAAATTAAAATTTTCAATCACACAGATGGCGAAACAACCTGTGTAGCCTAGGACCATTTCATATGGCTAAATCAGAAATTCCTATATCATAGTATCAATGTGTGGATTAATTTGAATACCTTATATCAAAGAATCCTACCCACTTCAAACACTATTGTAGAAATCTCTGTAGATGGAAGGCTCTGGATAAAGACACATAATGTCGATCGAGTGATTGTGGATGAGATATCTCATAACGAATGTTCGTGGAAAAGTGATCAAGGACCACCCAATTGAAGAATCCATAAACTGGAAGAGGATATCCTCAAAAAAGCGTAGGATAAATCCATAAAAAACTGTTTTTTTTTCTAGATACTTACTCTACCATCATCACCACTATCCTAATTAGGGAAGTACAATCAAGTGAGATGTGTGGAGGTCCACATCCATATGTGTATTTTAGAGCAGGTATAGAGGATCCACAAATATAATATTATAATTTCATAAATTACTTTCACCAAAATCTGAGATAACAATATCAATAACTCTCTTTTACCCCAAGGGGTAAATAGTTTCATCCTTCTCAATAACATAAATAATAATAGCCTCTACTAATACAACCACAGCTGCCCCAAATTCTTTATCCCAGTCTTGAATACTTGTTCACTTCCTTCATGCATAAATTTTATCATAGGATTCCAACCTATGATACTAAAATGTAAAACCAAAGGACTTCCCTATAATACCTTGAGCACAAATTTGGATGATATCTAAAACATTATTGGCTCTATTACTGGGTATGTTAACTAGTAATACTGAAACACATTCAATAGGGGAGGAAAAGGTTGGGGTCCTAAGAATTAGATAATGTCATATTTTAAGAATCCATGAATATGTGAGAATGAGAATCCAAGAGATCCTATAAAACATTCTTCAATCACTAATGATTATGAAAATAAAAACTACCATTAAGCTAGTCAATAAATATATAGAATTGGGGTAATCCCCCTCATTAATTTCTATAAATGATTAGACTGTCCAAAATAGAGGAAAATAAAAAAATATAGATGTATAAGATATTATACATTAACATTACCTTTGCATAAGAAATTTCTCATATTAATGATTATTAAATTAATTTAAATTAATTACTATCCAATAAATTAAAAATGGAGGATATTACAATTGTCTCATTAAATGAATAATGCCTCATAATTTTTTAGTATAACCTACCTTAGAATATATGATATCCCCGAATTTTCTCTATTCCCTCCACTATAGGGACATTCAATTTTTGAAGCACCATTTTTTTCGTTGTTCAAATATCAATCTCATGAATATGAGTTTATTTAAAAATATATGTCACATAAAATTGAAACCAATAAGTGTAAAACTTCAATTGAATAACTGATCAGTCAGGTACTCTCAAGGACTTCAAGATGATGTCTTTGCTAAGGTTTGAGAATTCAACTTTCTTGTGAACATACTTACCATAGATATAGAGGAATATGGAACTATTCTAATCATTCTAAAGAGACCATCTATCACCAATGGGAAGTTATTAATTTATTTGAACCAAGGAAACATGATATTCAGGTTTAGTGAAGAAAAAAATGTGTTTTATTTCATGAATCTAATAAAATAAATGGTGAGTCATTGAAATTTTAATACATATATATTTTGATAAAAAAGAAGATTATATTAATAGTGAAGATGATTGATTTACCATGTATTTAGATAAATATGAATGTATTGACTATAAGGGTATAAATTACATATTACCTCTAATAAGGGATATTTTCCAACCATTCATACAATCAGTCATCAGACAATTGACGCTGTAATTGAAATTTCCTATGAGAGAACTAAAGTATTCATTCCTTGAAACTAATACCAAACTTCAATCATTATTAGTTCATAGATAGATCAAATGCAAGAAGATAAAATCATTTATATCTAGAAAAGGAATAAGTATTATATTTCTTAGGCAGTGGCTAACATTAAATGGGTTAGCCCTATGATATACACCCATAATATTTTATTAGAGGAGTGTGTTAAACCCAAATATCAAACCCATAGGCTAATTAACCAACTGATAAAAGATGTAGTCAAAAAGGATTTTATAAAACATCATGATGCTGGAATAATATTTTCAATCATTAAAATCGATTTTTTGATCCCACTACATTTCTTCCTAAAGAAATGTGGATTCACCATTGTTAAAAATGATAAATATGAGTTATTATCAACTCAAACCATCACTAAGTGGTGAGTGGGTTTTGATTATAAAAATGTCAACATGTAGAATTATAAGGATCATTTTCATCTACCTTTCATTGATCAAATGAATGATATAATAATCATACATAAATTCTTCTATTTTCCTAAGGGATATTCTAGATAAAATCAAATTTGATTTTATATATAATATTATATCAAAACCAAATTCACATGTACTTTTGGTTCTTTTAATCTAGAGAGGTTTCATTTAAAATTTTAAATACACGAGATACAGTTAAATGGTGTATGATACACATATTTCATGAAATGGATGGGTAATTATAACCTATAATCGTGTAAATTTCTTGTTGTTTGGAATATCCTTTAATGTTTTCTGGAATAATCTGGAACTATTTTTTCAATGATGAAAATAGATGATTTTTGTGAACAATGGGAGACGAATCATTTTATGGTTCAAGGTGGAATAGTCATTGGAAGTAAGATATCAGATCAAGGGATATAAATTGATCCTGAAAAGATCAAGGTAGTTAAATACATTCCTAAACCCGCAATAGTAGAAGGTATTGGGTGTCATCTAGTCTATTAATGATTTTATCACCTCTTCATCCATGAAATTGCACAGAAAAATAATTTATCAATGGACACTCCTTTGACCTTATATGTAGAGTTTCAATGGGTGTTCATCACTTTTAATAATAACCTTATGGCCATTCTTATTATAATATCATGGGACTGGGATAATGATTTAGAATTATCGTGTGATTCAATAGAGTTTACTATGGGGACTTTATTACGATAGTAAGTTGGAAATATCTCCTTCCAAAAAAAATATTCTATTAACACATGAAATGAAGGTCAACATAATAACATGATCACAGAAAAAACATTTCAAGAAGTCATCTATGATTTTGAAAATTATTTCTCATATCTTATAAATTTTAATGTACTGGTCCATAAAGATCATGTAGCACTAAAATAGCTGATGAGAAAAAATATAAAAAACCAAAATTAATATAATGGATCCTTCTTACATAATTATTTGACATCCTTATTAAGGAAATAACTAGGAATAAAAATATCATTTATTATCAATTTTCTATAATTCCTCAGCCAATCATTAAGGATGAAGACAAATGATCATCGAGGATAACTTTACTGATGAATTTATGTCTACTATAGTTATATAATTACATCCCTATTTTAATGATATTTCTAACTATAATCCCACATAAGAAATTTAACACCATGTCTCCTACCAATAATATAATAGATTATTGGTTGAGGTCCCATAAAATTATTGGTATGAGACGAATATATTTAACTAATCTGATGATGGTTTAATGTGACATTGCATCCCAGATACTGAAGTTCAAATTGTACTCAATATTTATCACACATCTCTATATAGAGGACATCATGGGAATGAATGGATGCTGGATAAGACCCTACATTGTATATTATTCTATCCCACTCTCTATTGAGATGAAAGGTGTTCAGTTCAAATTTTGGGTCATTTTTATAAAATAGGAGAAATTGTAAAGAAAATGAAATTCACTGGAATCCCATTATATAAGGAAATAATGTTTTCCATTGGGGAATATATTTTATGGGTCAATTCATATATTTTCAAGGGAAATCTTACACCCTAGTACATATGGATTATATTAAAATGTTAGTAGAGGATGGGGCCAACACCCGTCACAAAACATTAATTGTTATTACGTTCCTAAGGAAAAATGGATTTCCCTGATTTCACATTAGTGAGTGGAGAACTCACATTGGAAATACATTATTTAAATTATTCATTGAAAATTTGGAATTCCATTATAACATAAGAACTCCATATTTCCCATAGATAAGAGGTAAATTATAATATTTTAATAGATATATTAAACAAATTCTAGAATAGAATGTTGCTACAAGTAGAAAGGAATATTGTTTAAAATTGGATGACACACTTTAAATGTATCTTATAAAATAAAATACCCCCATGGGCACTCTCTATTATCCCTTGTTTATAGGATTCCATGTCACCTTCTGGTTGTGTTATAACATTTATCTTATTAGGGAATTAAGAAAATAAATATGGTTGTTTAAAAATTAGGGGAAGTTATAATGCTAAAAAACGATGAGCTGGAATAAATCCTATGGTATGCTAATAATAATTTTAATATTTATAAAAAATGAATAATTTTTATTCCTAACAAATTGTGCGATGAATCATCACACCATGGGATAAATTACGTCTTATTAATTCATGATTCAAACTATGTAATATAAATCTAAAATCGAACTAGTAAAGACAATATAAAATTTCCAATGTGTTCATATATGGGGGAAAAATTAAACATTATGAAGGACCACCCTTCATGTTCAATGGAAAGAGACTACAAAATTAGTATTAAAATTTTCATGAATAATGTGAAAATTATTTATAGTTCATTTGTTTATTTTATCCACCCTTATAAAAATCTCATAAATAGTTCTTTATTGGAGAGAACCATTTTTTTTGTTTCCCTTTTTTTATTTTTTATTTCTTTAGACCATTGTTATCCCTTTCCTAGAATTTTATGCCTTTCAGTCACGCTATCCGTCTTAGTAGTGCATTAATTCATCTATATATGATGTTTTCACCGACACATATCTATGTGAGGCTTTCATTTTTATACTTACACATTTATTAACCCTTCTTTGTTGTTGGTTAGAATAGTGAAGGTGTTTTCATTCTAAAATCATATTTAGGTTGCAAAATTTTCCAATCATCATCCAACAAGTTTTCATATGTCTTGGTTTTCCCTATAGGGATATCTCAATTAAGTGTTTTCAATTAATTATTTTCAGTTCATTTCTACATATGCTATACTTGTTATCTATCCCACTTAAATTTCTATAAAATTACATACACTGTAACATTTTATGTAAGGGGGAGTCATTAATGAACATTATTTTCAAAACAATTGGATTTTTTCTTGCTTTCACTTTTCTATGAGACAATTATCCCTGAAAACATGGTCTAACCTTATATATAATTGCACCAATATGAATAAAATAAAATGTTTTGATGGATATTTTTTAAATAAATTCATTATCCTGGTTTGTATTTTAAGCATGATTAATAAATTGAGAAATCTAATTCTAATTATAAAATGTTTTGATATGTTTCGATTGAAAATTATTAAATACTATGTCAATAGTGATTTTTATTTTTTTATATATTCTATTTTTCAAGAATATTTCTAGACTAATATATTCATATTCATTTATGAAAGTATTTCATGCCAAATACTTGGTGATTGTGAACATATCAAAAATTGAATAGGTATATTTCTTAATATATGATTGAATAAAAATAATAATAAAAACATTAAGGAAATCATTATTGATCCAGTTTCCCTAAGACCCACTAGTACATTTATCCTTATTATTTCCATAGTAGTCATGAATAAATTGTTAGACAGAGCTGTTTCAGGAACAATTTCCCTTATAACTCTATTTATTGTATTATAAATGATTTTAATTACTAAAGATATGTATGGTTTTATTTTTAGTGGATTTATTTGACATGGTTCATTATTACTTTTGGCATTTTCTATGATTTATTGGTTCCATTCAAAAAAAATTGGTTTTGTTTTTTGGAAGGTCAGAAATCAACATTACCAGTCTGGAGAATCCTATGATGGATCATAAGTTGTTATGTGATGTATGTAAGATATGGACTAAACATGCATTTGGAAAAATAAAATGATATGATATGATAGTGGAAAATGAAAATGTACCATTAATTACGATATCTTGACATGTTAATGGAACTTCATTGAGCTATTTGGGGCATGGATACATTTTTTCCTTGGAGGATTTACTTTATTTCACAGTCTGTTATTATCAAAAATAATAATTTAGAGATGAAACACCATTTTTAGATAGAATCTTACTATATTCTTTCCTATCGTGGGCCTCAGAGTCATTTTAGCCTCATTTCTTAATCCCTCATCATTAATTTTTTATTTGTATATAATTTGTGTAGATGTTCTAACTAATTAAATCCCATGGTTATGAAAATGTATATAAGGTATGAGAATATATCCAATTACATTTTAACTAGAGTGATGAGAAAAAATTCATAGTGAGGTAAATTGAAAAATTAATTTAATATTCGTGGAATAGTTGTGAAATTGTAATTAATGAAAGAAATAATCTGAAAAACGAATCTACTTTGAGTAATGTCTAATTTCCTCTACAGAATTGATTTTAGAGGACTTTATTTTTTTCTCTGGAAATTAGTTTTATTTTATTGTTTGTAATGTACATTTCCTATTTAAAAATTGTTTTATTTGGAATCCTTATTAATATTTTTTTAGGACAATAAATTTTTTCAATTTGTGGGAATATGATAAGACAAATTCATGTGAATATTTTGGATTCCCTTCATTAATATTTAGTATTTAATTATTTTATAATATATTTGGTGCTTCTTTGTTTCATAATGTATTGGGAATTCAAGACACAATAGAGGAATGTTGTAAAAACAATAAAATTTAACATTATACATTATGAATATAAAATACACAAAATAAACTCATGAATATTACCACCTGATAACTGAATCATAAAGCGTTAATCCAAATTAAAAGGCTTGAAAAAGTACTTGATAACAATCCATAATACATTCCAATAAATAATTAAATTTAAAAACTCATGAAGATACATGGTTTGAACTCAATACATGATGTACAATGTTTGAAACCAGATTTCCCCTTAGGATTCTTGTCTCAAAGTCCATGAGATCTATATTATTCAGTGAATATTTTAGATTGTATGTACATGGAATGAAAATAAATTACTCTCCATGAAATAGTCTATGCATAAATCATTTATGGCATGTTTATGATGTGAAATAGTTACATCTCATGAACCAATTAGGGTCTATAAATATCTTACAATGACGATGTACAAAATAGTGCTGGAAAACCAACATAAATTCCAATTATCTTCTTCATTTTTTTTCAAATTTCACTCCAAAATTAATTTTATTTATTAATTTTTTTATTTTAAGATATCCATTTTTCTGATTTCTGTTTCAATTATTTTATATTTTTCATTTATGTTCCAACATTCTAATCTCAATACCAATTCCCATTCAACTTGAAATTCCATTTTTTCAACATTATTTCTTTATTAAAAATAGTTTATATTTTATATTTTAGGATATTAATTATTTGTTTCCTTTCTTTTAGATATTTAACATTCTATCCAAATATTTTTTTATTTTTTTCTCTAAATTGACCTTATTACAACATGTAGGGATAATATAAAAAGAGATAGGGGTCAAGAGTAGTATTGGATTTGACACCAATGATTATTTTGATTAAAAAATGGTAACATTATCACTTTTAATAAGTTTAAAAATAATTGTTAAATATGATTTCTTTTATAACTACCCTAACTATTAGAGATTAAATTGAAAGGATCCATGACTTAGTTGATGTTAAGATTTCTTGGACTAATAAACCATGATATTTCCTACCAATAACCATAGATTCCTGAATTTACATTATTTGATATCTCTAGAACAACAACTATTTTCTTGCATAGATAGATCAATTGGTTGGCCCAAGATTAATTTGTTACCTTTTCAATTATTTACCTCAAAATCCCGAGGTTTATCTCAAGATAGATTTTGGATTATCTTCTTGTTATAACCCAAAATTAACCTTGTAACATTCCTTTAATATTTTTCAAAATAAAAGATTCCTAGACCTCAAAAAAACCCAAAACCAAAGATTTATTGTGAGGAATCCTACAAAAATGATCATAATAATAGGTTACTTTACTACAACCTGCCTACATAAGTTCGACCATAGGCTACAACTATTCTATTTATATCTGTCCATGTTTATTTTGGGAAATATAAAATCTAATCTGATTAATTCAAACTAGTAATCACAGATTCCATGTGAGCCATTCAATAATTTAAATGATGAATGATATATCTTTTCTCAATTAATTCAACCTATATATGTTCCACCAATTGATATTGATAAAAATCATTGAGTAGTATCCAAAAAATTCCTTCCTCATTGGGTATCCATGAGCTATGCCAATATCGAAATTATTGGGAAGGATCACCACTTTTGTTAAGGATTAATATAAACATATAGTTTGAGATAGTAAGTGAAGAATAATGATTTGACTTAGAGAAGAATTCTATGATATGAATTGAAAACACCATATCATGGTATATTCATCCTTATATATTAAATGAGGAATCCCCTTAGTACCCCAAATGATTCACAAATCCTTAAAAATAAAGGTGACGATTACACACCCTTTTTTACCTTAGTCCTAATATTGATACATTTAACTCCTTAAATATTTCATAATATATCATGAATAACCATAAACATTATCATCATATAATAATCAAATTATTATGATATTATAGAATAATATAATAAGGTTGATACATTTTTTTTGTACAACTATTAAACAACCATACGCAACACCACTATATAATTTCATTCATCGTGATGTGGTATAGAGCAACAAATTCCATGAAATAGTCTAAACCACTATATGTTGTTATTTATTTTTTATATATTTATATTAATATTTTACTTATAGGATATCCTCATAGACTTATTTCATCTCAAAAATATGAAATATTATATATAATAACTTTTGAAACCATATCCAAAACACTTTTTTGAATAGTGATCACTCATTTCTACCATATTCTATTGTACCATGAGTAGAATTGTAACTATATAAAAGGCCAATATTTATTTAAATTTACCATATATGGAGTTCATAATTGTTTTCAATGATATAAAGTCCAATAGGTCACACATTGTGGTTATGTGAATGAGGGTTAAGATTTGTTACAAAGCCTCTATACAAAATATTGGGATCAACCCCAAAAGTTTATTGGTGGATATCTGAATATGTTTTGGATATATTTTTATAATATGCAATGTATATTGTAATATATAGTGAAAATTATTGATAAATTTTAGTAATGGAGTTTTAGATCTTGTTTTAAAATATTTTACTGATGGTGTGACATAAGGTAGCGATATACTAAGTCTACGAGGCTTTAATGAATGTGAGATATTGATATAATTACACACTAAACGATGCACTATTATGTTGTGGTTTATAGTATATCATTTCTTATGTTGTGATATACCATATTTTGGTGAATATAACCACATCGTGGTCTTGTGAATTTTCTCTGTCAAGAACATGTATATCCATAACAATGTCCATATGTGAATTATATAGATGTACGCATAATCATATAATTTGTTTATCCATGAAATAAAGTGACTAGGGAAGATAGAGCATGTCAATCCCATTAAACATACTCATATGTTCTTGATATTCATAGTATATTATAAAAAGGTGGATGGACACATCATAATTCATTCATACAAATTGATAAGAACATCACAAGGATGGTATACCAATGGTTTCAAAGTCTTATGATTCTCATGGTTTGTAACTTTCCACCCTCATATACAAAGATTCTATATGAAAAAATAACTTGAATAATATGAATATTCATAGTGTATGAAACAATATGTGGTATACTTTGTGTGTAATCTACTGTACAAAACTTATTTTTGGCCACATGGGTGATTCTCATATCCCAATACAAAAACCAACATTGTCCAAATATAAAATTTCATTCAAATGTATAATACACCATGATGAACATCAGTTTGTGATAATTTAAAGTCAAACATTAAGAGTCCAATTATCATTTCACTTCATAAAATGTATAAATAAAATATAGAAGTATAATAAAGTGAATACTACATTTTATATAACATGATACATTTTATATTCCTTGAATTCCTTTAAAAAACAAAACCTTACATAAACACTCATTTAGTCATATCTTATATGATAGGAATCTAGATATTCCTTTTGTTTGATATACCTATTGGATTTTACAAAACAAATTGCATCATTATATAATTATTATAATATATTTATGTGACTGTATGATAAATCCTCCCACTAAACTCCAGTAGTGGGTAACATCTACAATTTAAGCATGTTTGAATAATAGTGAGGCTATAAATATCATTCTTAATGTTCAAAACCTTGAACATTGTATCCAAACATCTTTACATCACAACATCAAATTTTATGAGGTTTATAATAACTATTGTGAGCTTATAATTCTTTATAAGTTGTTCATCATCATGGAACATTTCAATTTAATCTTTTCCTTTGAGTCCATTTGGAAATAGACTGTATTTTTTTACATAAATATATTTAGTTACCAATATAGACTAAATCTAATTTTGATAGAAGGTGACTTTTTTTTGAGTTTCTATTATATAATATTTTATTTTTAATTGGAACATAATTAAATCCAAACATGATGCTAATAGTTTCTTAAAAACTGTACATACTCCAAAATATCATGTTACTATACACAAACACTTTTTTGTTCAAAAATATATCTTATTAACTTTATGGAAGTACATAAAAAATAAAATATTAACACATATATATCATATTTTATAATATTTCATTACATAAATATTCAAATTATAATATTTAATTATTTAAAGTGTTCAATTATTGGGTGGGAGTAACATTTTTCCTCATATTTTAAAAAATATCATTGATAAATATCTTTATCTCAGATAAAAAGATTATCATTATATCATTTCCAAGCATGTTGTAGAATTTGATCATATCATAACCATGCATATAAAAACTATTATCTCATTTATATGTAATAATAATTGCCTATAATAACACCTCTTATCATATATGATTAAAATAATATAAAAATAAAATATTTATTCTAATATATATGATCTTTGTTATAATCCATTGAATCAAAATCATCAATGTAGAAACCCTTTCCTCTTTCACTTGCATGGATATATTATTATTTAACCATCATTTCTACTTTATTTTTTACTATTATACATATCCACATAGATTTATTAATATATTGTTAGTATCATATACCTTTAAAAATATTATAATTTAATTCTATAACAATATAACCGGATGTGAACTCTATTTGGTGAATATTTGACCCAACTTGGTATTGTTGAATTATTTTCCCTCCAATTTATACTTTTTCTAAATTGAAAACACAATGCTTCCTTATAAAATTGTTACTTCTAATTTTGAGTTAGTTTAGACACTCTCAAACTTCTCAAATGTCAATTTCTTTTAAAAAATTTACCATTTCCCTTATATCCATCATCATGTCACATGATTTTTTTTCAACCATTACCAGCTTCGTAGTCTTCAATAAATCATGGAGGGTAAACTTTTATTGTAGTGTTTATTGTTTTAATTAATAATAAACTATCCAAAACATTCCCAAAATGGTGATAGACTGAATTATATTAATAAATCCAACTAAAATGATGACACCAATCACACCGATTCATTTATATTCCTAATCATATCAGGTACATGAGTCGAGATAGAAGTAACATAATAATAATATAATAAAAAATAAATTTAAAAATAATTTATCTCTCACATTTATCTTATTCTTGATATAATCCTTTCATATTATCTATCATCCAATGTATATTTTGATTCTCATGTTTAATTTTTTATTTTTGGATCCATTATAACAAGAAGTTACATAGATACATCCATAGAATCTTTACTATGATCGCTATAAATGTCTTTATCTTCTTGACTAGATTCATATGTGTGTGTTTTATATAGATTGTTTTCTTCTAACATATTGGTCGTTCGTTTTTTACTATAGAATTATTCTCAGGTTCTTATACATGACTAGAAATTTGATTCCTTTAAGATTATTTTTCTATAGAATTCATCTGAATGTAAAATTGGATGATGAAGAATATATTATATATATAATATAATGCATAATAAAATGATCATTACATATTATAATCATTTAAAATTTGATTATATTGACTATTATCATGATAAAATAATGAACTCTTTTAAATGGAATCATTATCCCTTCATCAGAACAAATCTTTATTTCCTGATGTAATGAGTCCTATATTACATGTCTCTAATCACTTATCTATTTAGTTAATCCATAATTTTATTCCTAAAATGTTTGAATCTTAGAAGGTTATGTATAAAAATATTTAATCAATCTATCATATATAATATCATAACTCTATTAATCTATCCACATAACCTTTATGTTTTCCCAGATATGTCTAACCTAAATAATACTAAAAATACAAAACATAATCCTTTTATGTTCACCCATACCAATATTTCCATATATAAGATAATAAAAGGGTACCAATCTTATAAATGTCCTTCCCATTTGAATGGTCGGGGTCTTGATAAGTGTTTATTTGTATAGAATATGACACATAGTATTTTAAGTATTTTTAAAACCACACCATATCATCCCATGTATTCATTTTTATATATGCATGCATATGATTGTAAAGAACTTGACCCTAGTAGCCCAGAAATGGTGCCTTACTTTATTACCTTGGTATAATAGAAATGGAAGTAGAATCCAAAATGACTAAATAGTTTACTAGAATTGGAAAAATACAAACAAACATAATTTTTACATTGTAACATGAAATTAAATACAACATATTTACTACTTTGGAAATATCAATAAACTTCTTGCGTATCTATGCATGTCTTCATAATATATATCTTTTAATCCTAAGAAAAAATAAAATATAATAAATGGGTGAGATCAGATGATTAGTTGGGGTGAAAAATAATGTATAAGCTATAACAAATAAACATAAAAAATAAGGAATAAATAATAAATAAAAACACATGGAATTAATACATAATATTGTGAATAATATCATAGGAATAAAAGTTGATTATATAATTCCATAATTAATCTCATGAGAAAGAAAGTTGACTATAGATATTTTACTAGTCAAATAATCACACGAACTTAAAATTACTAGTATTCCAATTAGGTAATGAATAATGTCTGACATCATTAACATACTATTAATGCTTCATGCAATACACTATACAAAATAGGTAAAAAAATTAGTCTAGTTTGTCTCATGAGTCTTTATGATGCATCGAGGGGCTATAGAGGTCCCATCCCTTCACATAATATGTCCAATACATTACTAATATGAATGGGGTGAAACATAGTCAACATATATATTCATTTTGAAACTATCATATTAAATTTAAATAATATCCCCATACAATAAACATAACCATAAACCATCCATTGTGATATAGCGAATGGTATTAAGGCAGTACATCCAAAAAAATATTCATAAACCACTCAATAAAATATGGTAAATTGTAACATAATATATAAATATCAAATAATAATAATATTAAATAGAGAATATTTAAATACATGATAATACTCTAAAAAATCATTACCAAATTCTTGAGTGAAATACCGTTTACATTAAAAAGAATAGTTCTTTTGAAAAATATTTTATTTTTATCATTAAAATAAGATTGTAAATAGGAATATCCTAGTAACGACAAGGTAATGAAATTATATTTTATGTATATTAAAAAAATTCATACTGAAATTTTGAAACTAATGTGAAAACATGTGAAATTTTTTTTAAATAACTTTAAAAATGATTCACTTCAGCATTGTTTAAGGGAAAAAAGTAAATTAGTCTTTAAATTGTACAAAGGAATGTTTTTTATACATAAAAACATAAATAAGCTAAGATATTTTTTCATTATATAAAGAGTAATTTTAGAAAAATATTGGGTGATTAAAAAATATTGTGGAGTCTATATGAAAATGGGTAATAAAATTGAAGTTCCGTTTAACTCAGCTCTCTTATCAGGAGGAATTGAAAAAATGAACCTTGTAAAATGTATAATTATCCATAATAGAAAGACTTATTGAGATAGATACATATATTTAGAATATGAACATATAATTTAGGAATCTTACATAAGGATAATTAATAATTACATACCACTTTCCAAAAGTGTCCCACTGTATTCCCCATAACATTATAGATTATACAATGAATAATTTAATAACATGAACCTAAATAGATTTATTATATGATACATAAATAGGTAATATATATACACCAAACACAAGATATAGTGGTCAATATATCACGTCTCACAGAAGTAAAGGTGAGATGAAAAAACTCTTACCTTATGTCTGAAAACATTTTTCACATGTACTTAATGTCCTAGATAATAGAATTATATTCAATAATAATATATTTAATAACATATTAAACATTAATTTATTTTAGTATAATTATATTCATTTCATTTATTATCACTTTGATTAGCTATAAGATTAAATTTTATCTTTTGGGAGTGTTTGTTTCCATGGTTTTCATGATTTTTTCACATGTATACATGTAAGAATGATCATGTAAAATGGGAATAATTATTAATAATGGAAATTATATGTTATTAATGAATATAAATAAAAATTAATGGTCTTATATATCATTTTATTTCAAGATTTCTATATTATTCATTAAATAAACTGTTAATGATAACTGTTTGGATTATTTTGGATTGTTTTCGATCATCACGCACTAGTTATGTTTTATTATTAAATATTATGTATATAATCTAGTTATAGAATAATATATAAGTTTTAACATACATATTATAACCTGTTTTAATCCCAATATGGTTTATGACCTTCCTTGATGGCGGTACTAGAAAATGAAAGAGTCATCTCCCATGAAGGTGGTGAATCCACACCTCAAAGATGATGTATTCATTTTTCGAACTAAAAGGGAAAGAGAATAGAATTGATGGTGCATATCCCATTATCATAAAAAAATTCTAATATATATATATATGATACCGAGGTTATAATTCATTTTTGGTTGGAGGATGTAAGGAAAGGTAATAAAATAAAAAAAATCGAAAGAAAATTAAAACAATAAAATGAGATTTTACATCTAGAATTAATATCCTTGAGAACCTCTTTCAGGAACATTGAATTGATATTTTGATGAAAACATAAAGATAATAACATGGGATAGAGGTTTGGTAGAGGTATTGGGGACAAATTTTCAATCTTTAAGTCTTTGGATGTGTGTGGATAAGAGGTGGTGAGGGGTGGTCTTTATATTGGAGAAGAGTGGGTTTTTATTTTATTCATTAGTTTACAATTTTGGCTCAAGAATAGAAATAGTTTGAATGTTGTTAGTAAATATATAAAAATAATTAATTAGAGTTAAATATTTTTGTATTACATCATCTATACATCATATATGACTAAATAATTCATATATTGGTTAAATATCATAAATTGTCGTATTTCAGTATTTACCAAAAATGAAACTATTGTAGAAAAAACCTAAAAAATCACCATAACCATTAATTTAAATGTTGAATTCAAAATTTAACTCTATTATATGTAAATAATTCTATAAATATTCTAAATTTAATTTTTAAATTAAGTCATCATTTACATGAAAATACTGATTTTAATATTATAACTAATTTCATTATACATTCAAGAATTAATTAAGGTCGCATAAATTATTCTTCAAATTAAAGTTAATTTTTTTTTGTAAACCTATTTTTTGAAAATTTATTTCCATTTAAATAATAATATTAATTATAAATTTGTAAATAGAAATTTATGTTTTATTGAAATACCATCACTTATCTAGTAATTTTTAAAACAATTATTTACTTATTCTATGCTCTAAATATACTATATATTCACTTTTAAAGTACATAATTTTTATTTATAAATTCATATGTGAATTTAGTATTCTAATAATCATATTCCTATTTGTAATTGTCACATTAATATTCCAATGGTAATATTTAATACTATACTATAGTTTTAAACTCGTTGTTGGGTAAAGCATAAACTATAGAAGATATTAATTTTTAAAATAAGTATACCCTAAAATCATACTGTGTTAAATTCTCCCCTCATTCCACAAATTTCTTCCCCAAAATTTCCATAAAGTCACCTCATAAAAATAGATGGGTTTTTCTTCATCATAAATTCCAATAGCTCCAATGTTTCCTAATCAATTATATGATTTTTTAATCTAAATTTACCAGCCAAGTCATATGATTCCTGAAACTGTATTATCTGGTGTTTATAATTAGGATATACTCTTCACAGTAAGATAAATAAGGTTCCAATTCTATTCCATTATAAGTGAGGATAAGTGTTGGGTCAGGAATGTACATCTATAAAAAATAGATGTGTAAATCATTTTTTACTTTAGAAAGGCTATGTGGAATCTCTAAATGATAAGACACATATCCAATTCTCTTCATGATTTAAAAATGACCAATGTACCTAGGGATCCAATTCCATTTATTTCTAATTCTTATAACACCCTTCCATGGGTATACATTCAATAAAACTTGATATCCAACTTCAAATTAAAAATACATACTTTTATTATTGGGATAGATATTTCTCCAAATTAATCATCTTTGATATGGTTCTGAATAGTATTTAACATTGCTATTGTTTCCTTAACATGATTTGGGCCTATGGTCTTCCTCTCACCACTTCTCCCAACATGTTGGTGTGTGTCAACTCTTTCCATACAATCCTTTTTATGATTAAACTTAAATACATGAATGAAAACTATTATTTTAGGAAAAATCTACCAATGGAAAATAATGATCCCACATACCATGAATTTTATGTGAGAATGATCTCAACATGTCTTCTAATGATGGAATGATCCTTTTAGACTACCCAGTAGTTTGAGGGTGATATTTCGGCCTCAAATAAAGATCAGTGTATAAATATTTTTGAATAATTTTATAGAATTTATAGTAAAAATGGATCATGTCGAGACACAATTGAAATCAGTGCTTTATAATGTCTAAATACGTCATTAATATAGATTTTTGCAATGTGATCCAGTGAAAAATCCTCTATTATAGTGAGTAAATGTGCCTATTTAGTAATTATATTAATAATTTACCATATTAAATCATTCATTGTTGGTGTTTTTGATAATATAGTAACAAAATCCAAAGTAAAATCATCCAATTTCCATGTAGGAATATTCAAATGTTTTAAGAATCCTCTGGGATGTTTCCTTGCGACCTTTACCTGTTGACATAATAAACATCTTGATACATAATCACATATTTTTTTCTTAATATTATCTGACCATAAATATTACTTAAAATATATATACATGTTTGTGCTACCATGGTGTATATAGATATTCGAGCTATAGGCATCATCCAATAACTCCCTTTTTAGATTGTGTATAGAGGGATCACAAAGCTTCTTCCCAAATTTCATTATTCCATTCTCAAACATGAAATCTACCAACATCCCATCATTCACAAATTTCATTTTACTTTGAAAATTATCATCATCAGACTAAGAACTATTAATTCTTTTAAATAAATATGGTTTGAAAACCAATTGATAATGTAATGATGTTTAACCTTCTTGATAATTCTTATACCCATAATTTCTAGATCCATGTACAAAGGATCCTTGTAAATCAAATTGTTTTTCAAAACACTATCTTTATTATAGATTAATTTATCTTATATTGTATTAACCTTCTCTGTGTGCTTGGGTGTTGAACATTCATAGTACTTGAGTAGCTCAATCCATTACCTTTTCCCCATGTAGAGTTCTTTTTTTGAGAAAAAAAATTGCATGCTCTCATGACCTGTATATATCTCACATCCTTCACCATAGAGATAGTTTATCCATATCATAAAATTAAATATTTTGGATTATAAATCAAGATTTTTATTTAGATATTTCTATTTAAGAGTTTTTAGTGTCCTTGATTCATATTAAATAACTCTATCATTCTTCGTAAGGACACAACTAAGTCCCCTCTTTAATGCATCACTATAAATAAAAAATCACCTTTTCGTTATAGTATAGTCATGATTATAAAATTCACTAATCTCCACTTCAATTCTTCAAAAAATTATTCCGATTCTTTTATTTATTTAATCATAACCCCTTACTAGTAATCTTGGATAACATTTTAGATAATTGATTAATATTCGAAATGAAACACCAATATTAAATGGTCAAACCAATGAAACTAAAAATGTTAGTTATTTTGTTAGAGTAGGTCATTCTAGAACTGACATTGTCTTAAAAGTATCAACTAAGGTTCCATCCTTACTGAAAATATGGAAAAAAATGAAACTATTTTAAACCACAATTCACACTTTCTATATATTCCATCTAGTTATTTTGTTTTAAGTGTCTTTAGAACAATCATAAAGTTGTTCTCCTGGTCCTCGTAGCTTTTCAAATTCATCATGATATCATCTATAAATACCCCCAATAAATTATCAAGGTGTTCTTGGAGGATTTTTTACATTAGATCCATAAAAATATAGGGTTCATTATTAAGTCCAAATGGAATTACTACAAACTCAAAATTTGCATACCTAGTTAAAAATGTTTTCTTTAGAATATCATCCTTATTTATATGAAATTTATGATATCCAAACCTAATAAAAATCTATGAAAAATATTGAGCTCTATGAAGTTGGTCAAATATGTAATTAGTGTGTGGTAGCAGATACTTGTTCTTTATCATAAAATCATTTATATCCTTGTAGTCAATGCATGGCCTCATTAATCCATCATTCTTCTTGAAAAAAATAAGAGTATATCCCCAAGATGATACACTAGGGAATATAGATCACTTATAACACAATTACTATAGTTTTTATTTAACTCTACTAACTCTAATGTTTCTATTATATAGGGATTATTTGATATCTTTATTTAATTATGAAAAAAAGTCAATAGAAAATTCTACTTCCCAATCTAGAGGATGTCTAGGTCAATCCATTGGAAATAAACCAATGTATTCCTGTAAAATATGTATGTGTTCAATTTGAAGTTATATTTCCTCATCCATAAATTCTTTTCTCTTCCAACCCAAGAATTTAATTTACAAGAGCTACTGGATGTGGATCTAGATATGTCTTAAATTATGATTTCTCCCCTCTAAAGATGATAAATTTCATACCCTCACCAGGAATAATAATTTACTTCCCTTGATAATATATTTTTTCATCATATATTGATATAAAATCCATAACATGTATTATATCATAATTAACCCTAGGTATAATAATGAAATCTGTAATTAGAGGTCATTTATGTTTCATAATAGGAACTGATCAGCACATCTTTATTGAAATAATATTTCCACTATGGGTTTTGACCGATAGTTCCCTCATTAAGGGGAATTATAAATATCTAATTTTTAAAGAATACTATGAAGATATAAAGGAGTGTGACGATCCTAAATCATGTAATTATTTTTTAAAATCTAGGGAGATTATTAAAGTACCTTTAACCACATCATTAAGGACTTCAACCTTAGTTTTTGTGACTGCATAAGAATGGAATTGTTCCCACTTCCTTTTCTAGGGAAATAATTCTTTGGTGGTTATGATAATAATTTTCATAATGTTCCATATAATTAAAATTATATCATTAAAAATTAGAATATTATTTCTTCCCCTTTTAATCATGGTATTGGTGGAATTTTTCTATACACTTGTAACAAACTCCCATCCCCAATAGGCATGTTTCTTATTGTTTCATTCCACAATTATTGCAGGATGGAAAGTCAACTCTTCCATTCTTCCCCTTTTCCATAATTTCTTTCCCAGAGTTTTTAACAGCCCTATTATTCTATTTTGTTCCTTTAATTTCATAATACATAGAATATTCTTTCTCTATATTTATATCATATGAGAATATAACTTCGTATTGATGATAAGTTTTTGGATACTGGTTCCCATAAGATGATTGGTTTTAACCCATTAAATAATCGATAAACCTTTCTCTTTGTATTGCATATATAATTCGTTGAATGATTTTATAACCTTGTGAACTTGGCTTCATACTTAGAAATATTCTCATCCTTATTTTCCCTCAGATTCAATAATAGTATCTCCATATTGATTCACTATTCATGATGGAAATTTTTTTCTATTAAAATTTCATTAAAATTATTCCCTTCCATACTTTGAATTTATTCCTCCTCCTTTTTTTGAATTAATTACACCATTGATCCAAATCACCTAATAGATGACAAAATACCATTATAACCTTCTCGCTTTCATTAATTCCAAAATAATGAAATATCTTATCAAAAGAACTTATCAACTTCTTAGCTACATATGTGTTTGTATTCCCACTTAATGATTGACTTTTTTTATCATGAAGTGATCTTACATTGTTCCTCCACCTTATTGTTCATGATTCCTGAAACGGGTAATGTTATTGTTTATAACAAGAGTCATTGGTGTCTGTATAGTTATATGTTTCTCATCTATAGGTGTTCCTCTGACTCCAACAAAATTATCATTCATAAAATTGAAATGAAAATATATAATATTTACATTGATACATTTTCCATTACTTCTACTAGACTCTATTCCTAAACAATGGGATACACTAAATTAGATTATTAATCATAATGCATAATTTTGAACTAGTAGAATATAAAATAAATAGGAAAATTCATGCATAGATAATATCAAAATTAAAAACATGATTTCTTGGGGGGAATATTTTCTTTTCAATCCTTTATAATGGTTTTTAAACAACATGTGAAATATTCTAAGAATATCCACATATACTGTTAGACCATGTGCACGGTAAGGATCAATGTCGTATACCAGGTAACACCATGTTAGGCTTGACAGTACTTGTTATAATTATTAACCCAATATACATATATTCTAGAATCATGTCTTCTTATTTTATCTAGATAGGGATGTATTTCTAGAAAGACCCACAAAATATATTCGTTAGAAAAAATCAAGGATGTTCTTCTATGCTTATCCTCAATGTGTATCTTAGTTTTATGTTAAATAATATTTTTTTTAAATCTAGTATCCAAGTTTTCTACTAAACTTCTTCTAATAACAACTATAAATATCCCAACCATATTATCACTGAGCTGGTTCAAAAAATTATTATGTTTTACAACAAACAAGGAAGACTTATCCTGTAAGACCGAATAGTTTAGTAGATTTGGGAAAACATAAACCAACATAACTTTTAAATTATTACTTAAAATTAATTATAGAAAATAAAATTCATTGGAATCATCCAAAAACACTTATTCTATCCTTTCAAGTCATTCATAATATTCATCTTCACAACCTAGGAAAAAATGAAAAATAAGAAATGGGTGTCGTTAGATGCTGGGTTTGGGTAAACAATACAACAGAATCTATCATATATAAGAATAAAAAGTAAGGCATGGGGAATAACTAAAACAAATTCTATGAAAACATAATTTTGAGCATAATATAGAAGGAATAAAATATGATTAAATAGTTCCATATATAATCACATGATAAAGTGACTTAACCATAGATATTATACTTTTTGAATAATCACATGGATTATAAATTACTAGTATCATAATGACGGAATGCATAATGTTGTACTTCATAAACATATATTTAAGGTTTCATCCAATACAGCATACATAAATGGGTAAAAACATGGTCAAGTTTGTCTCATGAGACTTACTAATGAATCGACGTGAAATAGTGATCCCCACATATCACTTACTAAGCCAAATGAAGTCCTCATAAGAATGGGGTGAAACATATTCAACATATATATTCATATTTAAACTATCATATGAAATGTATATATTATCCCTAAAAAATATACTTAATTATAGACCATCCAAATTAATATAAATAATACTATCAATATAGTATATCCCCAAAAATATTCAGAAATAATTCATTAATATAAGGTAGATGATAATATATGTGATCAATATAAATTAAAAATATTATTCAAGAGATGATATTTTAATAGATGAAACTATTTGAATAAAATATTTATAAAATTCCATAGTAAATTAAACATTTACATAGGAAATAAGAGTTCATTAAGAAAATAATATTTATTTTTCATAAAAAGATGATTGTAAATATGAATATCCTAGGAATAAAAAGGGATTGAAATTAAATTTTTGAATATGAAAATAAAATTCATACTGATATTTGAAAACTAAACATAAAACTTGTAAAAGAGTGTTTAAAAATACATTATAAGTGAACCTATTCAGTGTGTCTTAATGGAAAATATAAAAGAGTCTGTAATGTGAAAAAATGAATGATAGTTTTATTCAAAATAGAAATTATCTAAGATAGTTTTTAATGAATTTTTTTTATTTTAGAAAAATACATGGTGTATAAAATAGATTATGGAGTTTATATGAAAATGGGTAATAAAAAGGTAAGTTCCCTTTTTTCGAGCTCGCTTACTAGGAGGAATTAGAAAAAGAACCTTATAAAAAATTTAATTCCACATAAAAATGAAGAATTGATATAGATACACATATTTGTAATATACGCATAGAAATTAGAAGTATTGCATATGGATAATTAATAATTACAATGAGATAAGCTGATAGAAAGCTTAACCCGAATGAAAAATAGAGGTTCAGGGGGAATCCCTTATAACTTTGAAAACAGTTGCACTGTAAACCCCCATAAAATTAATGATCATAAAATGAAAAATATAATAAAATTAAGTTAAATAGATTTATGATATGATACATTAATGGTAAATATAAATAAACCACAAAAAAAAATTGGTGAAAATGGAAGATCTCACAAAAACAAAGGTGAGATGAGAATTCCCTTACCTTATGTGAGAAAGGGTTATTCACATGTACATAAATTCCATGATAATAATATTTTATTAATTAATAATTTAATTCAGAACCTATTAAAAATTTATTTGATTTATTATAATTTTATTTATTTAATTTATATTATTTTTTATGAGTTATAAGATTCAATTTCGTCATTTAGGTGTATTCATTTCCTTTGTTTTTATGTTTGGTTTACCAGTATACATGTATGAAAGATCATGTCAAATGGAAATAGTTATCTAGATTTTAAATTATATTTTATAAATTAAAATTAAAAAAAATATTCATATATATCATTTTTTCAGGATATTCAGATTATATATTAGTAAAAACATTAATGGTAACCATTTGGATAATTTTGGTGTTTTTTCGATCATCAGAAACATTTTTTTTATTTATTAATATTATTTATATAAACTGGAACTAGAACACTAAAAAAGTTTTAATAGAAATATCATAATCATTTTTAAACAAAAAATGGTTTTTTGACAATTCATGATGTCATTATTAGAAAACTAAAGAATCTTCATCCAAGAAGGTGGTGAATTCACACCTCACAAATGATGTTTTCATTTATAGAACCAAAAGAGAAAGAGAAAATAATTTTTGGAGTATATTCCACTATCATAATAAAATTATTGTGTATATATAAGATTCTAGTTTTTTCTGGAATTTTTGGATATATGATGTAATAAAAGGATAAGAAAATAAAATAAATTGAATGAAAAATAAAATAAATAAAGGAAATTTTAATTCTTGAATTCCTCTCCCTGAGAACGACCTTATGGAACATTGAAATGTTCTTTTGGTGAGATAAAAAATAAAATAATGTGGGAAGTGGTTTTCGAGTTGTATTGGGGGAAATTTTGATAAGATTAAATTATTTTTGGTGTGAGGGGAAGAGGTGATGAGGAGTGGAATTTATAGTGCAGGAGAGGGGTGTTTTTTTTATTTTATTTATTAGTTTAATATTTTCACTCAAGACTATCAATAGTTTAAAAATTATCACAAAATATATTGAAATAATGAAATTTTTTTAGATATTATGGGCTTAGAGAATCCATACATCATCTACGACTCATTAATTCATATATTTATTAAATACTACAAACTATTGTATTTCATTATTCATCAAAAATTAAATGATTTTAGAAAAATACTAAAAATTTACCCAAACCATTTTCTGACATGTTGAATTTAAAAATAAACTCCATTTTATAAAAATTATTTTCTTTCTATGAGAAAATTAAATTTCATTAAATTTAACAGTTTATTGATAAATATCTATTTTAATATTATAACTGGTTTTATGATACTTTGAAATATTAATTAAGGTCTTATTAAATTATATTATAATTTTGAGATAAAAATTTATTAATTTGTAAACCTATTTTATGAAACTAAATTTTATTTTAAATCATTATATTAATTATAAAATTTTAAATAAAAATCATTATTTCAAAAAAATAATAACACTTGATTTAACATATTTAAAACTTTTATTTAATTATTCCATGATATTAATGTACAATATTATAATATATAAGGTACCAAACTTTTATTAATACATTTTTATATGAAGTTGCTATTATATAGGTCATATTACTATTTCTAATAATCACATTACTGTTTACAAGACAACATATAATAGTATATTACGGTTTTAAAACTCAGCTTTGCATGAAGCATAAATTATCAATGATATTATATTTTAAAAGAGTAATACCATAAAATCATGGGGTGTTAAACTCATTACTTATAATTGAATAATTATTCATTACACCAAATAAAAATTATCGAACCATATTGATATGTAACTCTATACAAAAACGGTATCTTCTGTTACAAACCCAAATTAATACAAAACTATATTTACACATATACAAAATTATAATATGATTTTGATACATGAAAATAATTCATATAAAGAATTAAAATACATTAAAATATATATTCCTTATAAGAGTATGAATGGTGTGACTCATATATTACCATCATTTCTCTACGCATATCTAATGCTTCCATGCTAGTGGGTAATATGACCTAAAGTCCCCCAACCCATGTATTAGTGCATAAGAGATACCTTAATTCCATCATAATTCTAATACCTAATATTTATAAGCTATATTAAAAAATAAAATTCAACCTCATAACTCATGAACGATGCAAATCCATTTTAGAGAAAAAATTGAATCATTTATCAAACCTATCATATAAACATTTACATCAATATAAGTTAATTTAATGAATTATTTTAATAATTTAAAAAAATTCATACATCCTATCAAAAAATAAACCATTTATATCACTAAAACAATTAAAGAGTAAGAAAATAAAAACATAAGAAATTAATATGGATAATAAATTAACATTTATGAGAATATTATAAATAAATAAACTATAAAATTATAAAAAAATTATGCATTATGAAAATTACATTAGCCAAACATACAAAATTTATATAATTTTTATCTTATTCATAATTTATATATAATTAAAAATACATACCTAAATATTGAAAATATGTAAATTTTATGAAAAAATTTATATTCATATAAACATTTCATATTTTTTATATACACTTTTCAGAAACTAAACATCACATATCTTCAAACTAAGGTCTTTAAATATAAAACAATTATATTTTCAATTATAAATAATTAATAAATAAAAATGAAAAACATTTATTCTTCTAATTATTTTACTATCTATAAATAATTTATAAATTCTTCGACAATGTAAATCATTTTTAAACCTACATAACTTCAACAAATTTGTTTTCTATATAGATTAAATTCTTTAATTCAGTGAAGATTTTTTATAATATTAACAAAAAATTAAAATTTATAAAGCCACACAGATTTTGGATGTACTCCTTAATGTGGTCCTTGAAAAGGTTTTTACTATGGACAAGGTTAAAACCACTATGATTTCAATATATATTATATCTTAGTTGATCATATATGTAATATCATATCATGGGTAAAAACAAAAAAAATCTTATATCCAAGAAATTTTATTTTATTTTCACCCTATAAACCATGGTTTTTTTGAAAAATCATAGACAGTTTTTTCTTTGGTCATTCTATAAAACATGGAATTTTTTAGATATAGGAAATTAATTTTTGTATATTCAAACAATAAGGCATGACATGAAAATATAAACTATGACATGGCATATACATATGGGGGAAATTAAATTACAAGAAGACGATGTAGTTATTTGAAATCCATTATGTGGTAAAGTAAAAAACCGATGATCCTTCAATCAAACACATTTTCATTTTCATTTTAATAGAACAATATGAGGTCAAATAAAATTTATAAAAACATGAATTTTTTATTTAATAATATATCTTGGTTTTAAAAAAACTAAGAACCACAACTATTTTATAAAAAACCCATTGTAGTTATGGGAATGATCATTTTTCTAATTTATAAATTTGTTATAAAATTGTATCTAAAAAATGTAAGTGGATTTGAAAACACCATTAGGTTCTAACAGAAATAAATCTTATCCAAACATATTTTAAAACATCCACCAAAACCTAATTTTCATATTATAAATCAATATTTTCATACTGAATATGAAAATTGATGAATGCAAACATTTTATATATTGATCCATCATATTCAGTATCTACCAAACATGATTGGTATTCATCACTAAAAACAAAAAAAACCAACATTTACACCTAGTGTATCCACATGCTCTACCATTATATCATAAGGATCATATCTTCATCATGGAATGTTATAACCATATATTTAGAGGTGGAGAGACTGTGTGTGTGTTTACTTTTCCTTAGAGACGTATTAAAAGAAAATAATCACACAAACTATATCATGTTACTAACCACATTAAAAAGTTTATAAGGAAACTCCCTAATAACCTAAAAGTTTTACAAACATTTGACAATAAAGGTGATGGTTAAACAACATTGGTAACATACAAACATGAATAAATAACTTTTTAAAACCTTAAAATTTTAATATTCCATCATAAATTCTCATATAAGTTATCAAATTATTTTAATCAACTGATTATGGTAGATTATATTAAAAAACGAAAATTGAATCTTGAATTATCACTTAACATGTAAAATAAAATCCACAATGTCGTGATGTGGTGACATCTAACATGATGTGGTCTAAATCAACATGTTTTTGTCATTCTTTTAGTGAATACATCAATAATGGAATGTATTATTTCTTACTGATATCTTGTGATGTAACCCATTCACCAAAAACATAACTAAGTGTCTCTAAACCATTTCATTTCCCAACAAGGATTCCTTAAACACCCAATCCCTTAATCATCTCATGGACCTATTATAAGTAATCTAGTTTTCCATAAACCATGTTCAACCCATTCTGAAGATATTTCTCAAGAAATTGAGAACCAATCCTACACAGAAAGATTATATCATGGTATAAATTATTAACTATTACATTAAAATCAATCTTATTAATCTTGTGATTTATCACATTATTGGTGACACCTTCAGGGTCAGTCACATATAATTAACCCATGAGAACTATGACAACCCAGATTTTTATTTCACACATAAACATGATTTATTACATAAACTCTTCACTTGATACAACATGGAATATCAATAGGTATATTGTATTTGGGTATTAGGAACATTTCATAACAACATAAAACATAAAACAAAACATCTTATTGAAAACATCATTTACACGACCACTATATTCCCTCGTACTTAACATAGCATGGGATAACCTGAGCACATGCATAAAAAAGGGTGATCTATAAAGGCTAGTAATGGAGTAAACAAATCATAACATGAATATTAAAATACATGTAATTAAATAGTAATATAAATGAATCTCAAGAGTAACATAAACATAAAGTCAGGATAAAACATGATAATCATAACAGGGAGATGTGGCAACAACACTTGACATGGAATTAGCATGAGCCAAGGCTCATTACCCATGAAGCATGATTAAACACTCATTGCACATGAAGCACAATTAAACCCTCTTTTAACGTGAATTACCATGAGTAAAAACCCATTTCACATGATGTAATGTGATACTATACATTACCCAATGCATTGGAGTGCTATCAGGGTGCACCCTTCTTAATCATTTCATTTCATGCATAAGTGTTCCACATAGTTCATAAAACATGGATTCATTAAAAATAATAATTTATTCCTGAATAATGGAGTGTGTAATTCATAAATTAAACTCTTTAAACATTTAGTAAATTTTCATAAAGGTGAATACCCTTGATAGAGAAATGGGAATGGTATTCACTACATAATGACTTTGGTTTGGAAAATTGCATTGCAATTTTGGCAGAGTAACAACATGACATAAGAACACATAAAATTGGTTTTTGAGAGATAAAGGGGTGTCTCATAATATTTAAATTAAATTTATTGTAAGGGGTTCATATAGGTACGTGTAACAACAATGTTAATGGAAATTATATTTTGGATACAAAAGAATTACATGAATGTAAATGAGGAGAGTGGAATTCCTTTTGGAATTTTTACATGGTAACGGGTATACATGGAAGGAATAGATGTGATAAAAAGGGGTGTATCATCATTAAAAAATAAATATGATAGTATAGGGGAGGTGAGAAATCATACCTAAACATTTATAATTGAAAATAAAATGGCATAACAATATAAGGAAACATGGACATAAATTATGAAAGTGAGAATCCCTTACATGGATGTCTGATACCAAAGTCTTGGGATGGGATTGAAGGAGACTACTTAAGAGATTGGGTAACCCTAGGGGGATTTTAGAGATATGAGGGTAGTGGTTGGTCTAACTCCAAATTCTTTGAGTGAGGAGGAAGAGGGAGCTTTGCTGTGTTTATATAGGAAAAGAGAGGGAATTCATTGTGATTTTGGTTTGGGACACCACGCATTAAAGAAATCAAAACCACGAAGCAGCCCATGGTTTTTCAAAAAGTGGATTGGAAAAATATATTTTATAAGGCCAATGGAAGAACTTCTTAAAATAAGAGGGTGGCTTATGAGGAGGTGAGTCACACTCTCAAAGAAATCAATTTAAAAAGCTAAAATGTTTTATAAGTCTTGGAGGGTCTAATATGGCTTTGTAAAATAAATAAAACAAACCTAAAATAACATTATTTTAATGTTAAAACATATATTGGTCGAACATAATTTTATAGTATTTTATTAAATTACTATTGGGTCATTATAATGTCATAAAACACATTATATAATTAAACGGGATTAATTTTTACCCAAAAATTCGACTATGTCATGAAAATTATGAAAAAGACACATTGGATAATTTAGACTTCTTAATTCCAAAAAATATTCATTTTATCAAAATAATTTTATAAATATGTGAATTTTCACTTTTAAAATATAAAGATACATTTATCGAAAAAACAAGGTTTTTGAAAAAAAATAGCTTTCAAACCGTCATAAAATTTACAATTGCATTCATAAAATTATAAGATAATTTAAAATTAACAAAATTTAATTTAAGATTATTTAATTCAAAAATAAATTAAATCATGAAAATAGGTTCTTTAGTCTAATATAAACTAAAAATACTATTTTCGCTTTAGAAAATATATTTACAAGTAACAATAATAAAATGAAAAAATATTATTAATTATATACAAAAATAATGTACATAATCATAGTCCAAAGGTCTTGTTACATAACCCCTTAAAACACCAACATAGGACCTTAGGGTAAGGTGTGTGATGGTGAAAAAATCTTGGGGTGGCTCAGATAACATCCCTTATGTGGTAATCACTATCAACTTCCACTTCTCTGATAGGTGGTTCTGCTCAAGATTAATGTATTCAAGATCAGATAAGGCTTGGTCAAGATTGAAGCCCAATGATGCAACCTCTTTTTCTAGATCTGATAAATGGGCTTCGTAGGGTGAAATTCTACTGGATGAAGCCATCGCTTCCTTTATATGAGTAAATTGGATTTGTTAAACCCCTATATTTATACTAATCATGTGATCACTGTTCAACAAAAAGATTCGCAATAGTCAAAATTCCTAATGGCATTTTAAAATCCAAAAATATAAAACCAATGAAGTTAATAAGTTTTATATAACCATATTAAAACATTTAAATAGATCAAGAGGAATTTTAATTAATGAATGTTTGGATCGTTACAATCTTCCCCCATTAAAAAATTGAATCCTCAAAATTTGATTATATAAAAAAAGTACTCTGAAATTTAAACATGGCTTTAGGGATTATTACCCACCACCATTAAGAATTAAACAACCCTCATTATCATATCAATCATAGAGAGTGAGGTTATACTTAGTGCAACAATACCCCAGTTCACATTAAAATTCTTTCACTTATATAGTCCAGACGCAGTCTGTGAAACATGGATCTTACTGATAGAAAATATGATGCACTTTTGAAAAAAAAAATCTAATGTATAGCTTCAAAACATCACCATGTTCCAAGACATTTTAAAATAGTCTGATAGAGTCAAGAAAGAAATTTTTGAAATGTGGTTCTTCTAATATATTGTCTATGTTTTCAAAAATACTAGCAGACAAGACTATATATATTTAGGCTGCTCGAAGGTCTCCCTCTTCAGAAGCTATTCAAAAATAAAATAGTGAATCATACTCTCTAGTTAGGTTAAAATATTTGAAAAAAAATATAATGGTGCATCCCTTATCATGAAAGGTGGGAGAGTTGGGAACTTAATATTTTATCATATATGAGCCATGATCCCTGATGATTATGTTCTTTGGAGGAGGTGTTTAATATGTCATAGAGTGTCTTTCCAGACTGTTGGAAATTGGAAAAGGTTTTGATGATATGTGATCTTGACTTCACAATAATTATAGCTTGTATTTCCTCAAGAAGGGACAAGAGATTTGTATGAGGTTCTTCCCCTTCCATCTAGAAACTCTCTTTTATCCTACTAAAAAAACATGTCAAATTTTGTGTTTCCCTCTACACATGATAAAATTGTGATATTAAACTACTTGAAGTCTAATGATTTATTATTATTTAATGAAAGGAATGTTAGGGGTAACACATAAAGGGTAATCTAATGAAAAAAGTGGATGAATTATAAATTAATTTTATTTCCTTATGAATCTATAAGCTTCAGTTTATGTTTTTCATGATATTCCTTCTAAGATATATTATTAAGGTCAATTTTTTATTCCCTTAAAAATGGTTCGTACTAATCTTGTGAATTTACCAAAGATGTGACATGGGAGTTTCATAATCAAGAGTGTAGTAAGGCCCATCATGAGGTACTAGGATGCCCTGGGTCATACCTGAAACTCTTTTTCGGTGTTTTCACTCCTAGGTACATTTGTGCCAGAGCTGCCTCTACCGGGTCGTATCTAGACATAGATGTATTTCTTTAATAAACCACTTACTCAATACACACAAAAACATAGGTATGTTTCTATTATACTTAGTCTTGTCTCTAATTTATCATTATGGTTTCCTAATCCTAATCCCAAAAATAACTAAACCTACCCTATGATACCAACTATACAACCCTAGTTTTTTTTACACACACAAACATGATTTATTCCATAAACACTTCAGTTGATACAACACAGAAGGTCAAGATGTATATTGTACTGGGGACATAGGAATATTACATAACAACTTAAAACATAAAATTCATAATCTAATGGAAAACTTCCTTTACATGGCCACTACATTCCCTTGTAATTAGCATTGCCTGGGATAACTTGAGGACATGCATAAGAAAAGGGTGAGAAATAAAGCACAGTAAGGGAGTAACCAAAACATAACATGGATATTACAATACATGTTTTTCAATAGGCATATAAATGGATCAGAAGAAAACCATAAACATAAATTCATGATAAATCATTATAATCATAACATGGAGATGTGGAAACAACAATTAACATGGAATTAGCATGATCCAATGATCATTGCACATGGATCATGATTAAACCCTCATTGCACATGAAGAATGAGTAAAACCTTATTTTACTTGAATTATCATGAATAAAACCCCATTTTATATGATTTATCATGATACTATACTTTACCCAATGCATTGGAGCACTATCAGGGTGCACCCTTCTTAATCTTTTCATTTCATGCATAAGTGTGCCACACAGATCATAAAACATGGATTCATTAAATGTCACCATTTATTCCATGATAAAGGAGTGTATAATTAATAAATTAAACTCTTTAAAAAATAAGTAAATTTACATAATGGTAAATACCCTTTATAGAGAAATGGGCATGGTATTCACTACATAATGACTTTGTCTTGGAAAATAGCGGTTCAATTTCTACAGAGTTACGTTTTGACATAAGAACCCATTAAAATGGTTGATGAGAGAGAAAGAGGTGTATCATCATATTTAAATGAAATGGTCAGTAATGGGGTCATATAGGTACATTTTCCACCAATTTTAATGGAAATTAGATTCATTATACAGAATAATTACTTGAATGTACATGAGGAGAGAGACATTTTGTACAGAATTTCGTCTTTGTAATGGGTATACATATAAGGCAGTAATGAGAGAGAAAGGGGTATCTCATCATTAAAAAATAAATAGTATAGTATAGGGGAGCTGATAAATTATACCCCGAAATTTATAATTAAAAATAAAAGGGCATAACAATATTAGGACACTTGGACATAAATAAGGAAAGTGAGAATCTATTACTTGGAAGCGTGATCTCAAAGACTTGGGAGGGGCCTGAGAGAGACTTCTTGGGAGCTTGGGGTTCCTTTGGAAGACTCTAGATAGAGGAGGGTAGGGGTTGGTTGGAATCCAAAGGCTTTGAGTGAGGAATATATTGGAGCTTTGGTGGGTTTATATAAAAAAGGAGAGGGAATTCTTTATTATTTAGGTTTGGGACACCACACATTAAAAGAATCCAAACCACAATCCAACCAATGGTTTTTACCCATGGGTTTTTCCAAAGTGGAGTGGAAAATATTATTTTATAAGGCCAGTGAACAAACTTATTAAAATAATAGGTTTCTTATGTGGAGGTGAGTAACAATCTCAAAGAAATCAATTTAAAAATCTAAAATGTTTTATAAGTCAAAGAGGGTCCACTTAGGATTTTTAAAATAAATAAATCGAACCTAAAAAACATTATTTAATGTTAAATTATATATTGGTCGAAAATAATTTTTATATTATTTTATTACATCACTATTGGGTCATTATAATGTCATAAAACAAATTATATAATTAAATGGTATTTAATTTTTACCCAAAAAATCGAGTGTGTCAGGAAATTATGAAAAATTTACCATTAGATAATTTCAACATCCTAATTCCAAAAAAATATTCATTTTATCTATTAATTTTCTAAATATGTGAATTTTCACTTTTAAAATAAAAAGAATCATTTATAAAAAAACATGGGTTTTGACAAAAACAACTTTAAAACCATAACAAAAATTACAATTGCATTCATAAAATTATAAAATAATTTATATTTAATAAAAAGTAAATTTATAATAATAATAATAATATTTCATCAAAATATTATTTAATTCAAAAATACATAAATTAATCAAAATAGATTTCTTAGTTTAATATTAACTAAAAAGACTATTTGGGATTTAAAAAAACTATTTACAAAGTAATAATAATAAAATGAAAGTATATTATTTATTATATAAAAAAATAATGTACATAATCATAGTTATATGGTGTTTTTACATAAGTTTTTAAAACTCCCACATAAGACATTAGGGTAAGGTGCGTGATGGTGAAAGGCTATTGGGGTGGCTCGAATAACATCGCTCGAGTGGTAATCTATATAAACTTCTACTTCTCCTGTAGGAAGTTCCACTCAAGCTTAATGTATTCAATCTCATCTTGGGCATGATCAGGAATGAATCCCAATGACACAACCTTCTTTTTGATCTCCTATTAATGGGATTCGTATGGGGAAAGTTTATTGGATGAGGCCATTGCTTCCTTTCTCAGAGTAAATTGGATTTGTTAAAGCCCTATATTTATACTAATCATGTGATCACTGTTCAACGACTATATTATCAATGGCCACAATTATAAACGGTATCTTAAAATCCAAAAACATAAAACCAAGGAAGTGCATAAGTTTTATATTCTCATAATAAAACATCTAAATTAATCAAGATTAATTTTCATTATTGAATGTTTGGGTCGTTACAAGAACCATCCAAAAGTCATATTAAAAAATGTCAAAATTATCCAAACAAAAGAGTTGAATTACCATTACATTAAGAATATTATATACATATTTTATCTTGTGAACATGTTCCCTCATGGTTCTCATTTTGTTCCCCCAATCCCAAATTCCCATATACAAACATATACAATGAATACAAAGGCAATATAAAGAGAATAATAATTCTGGGACCACCTAACCAGTTATCATAGGAGTAAAAACCTATAATATCATTTCATAATTAATTATTATTTTCCTATATTATTATTCATTCAAAAACCATTAAAATAGATTAACTAGATATTATATTAATGGTAAAGAGAAATAAAAATGGAAACTGTAAATTAATTTCAGGTTTCATTAGCCTTTCCCATAAGTTACCACATTTGTAGAAAACTATCTTATTAGATGAAAAATATTAAATCATTTCCAAAGAGATGGGATGGAGAAACAAGGTTCTCATCCCCTAGTTCATATGATTGTTCGAATCAAAGGGTATGTGTCATTTAAAATATAAAAGTAAAAAACAAAACATAATATGTTTTTAAACAAATATGGTTGTAGGACATAGAGTAATCGTTGGATGGTCATAGGGTACAATAATGTCATATTAGGGGAATCCCCTCCATAATTAAAAAACCACTATCAATATGTTTTAATTTTACCAATTTTATAGTTGTATCCAAAAAAATTTAACATCCATCGCAGCACATCGAGTACTATATGGTAACTGATGTAATCAACATTAGTACCACACTTTTTCACTTCACCAGAATCATTAAATATATTCTTATACCCCTAATTTCATGTTAAAATCTCCTAAAATCCTTATTCTATCATTATAAATTCCATACAATTTTAATAATTTAAAACCCTTGTTTCCCTACATCCAATATATTATAATTTCTCATTGTTTCACTATCTATTAATGAAAATATTCATTATAAATCTACCACTATTTGGGTACCCATCATAAAGAAAAATAATTATGCATTAATAAGGAATCAATTTCATACACTAGTATTCAATTTATACCTCTCATTCAGGGATACAACCTGACTATGGTCATGTATTTTAAACACATGATCTATACTACTTCTGATTCTCTAAAATCCTCTCATTCATATCCATAACAAATAACCATTATTTCCTAGATTATGTATGTAATGGCCTAGACCCACTTGGTCCATTAATTTTCCAAATTTCTTATTTATGAGTTATCTTGGATAACACTAATGACTCATTAAAGAGTTTTGAAAATTTCAATATTGAAAAAAAAGTGGAACTGATGATCTTCTATGGTGTTGATTGGCGTCGGTGGCCCAGATGAGTGTCGGTGGCACCGTACGACATCAGCGGCACCAAGGGGAGTCAGTGGCACTAATTGACATAAGTGGTACTAAGGGGGTTCGATGTCACGGATCGACATCAGTGCAATCGAGGGGCGTCTATGGTAGCGATTGATATCAGTGGAATATAGGGGTGTCAGTGGCATCGATGGGCATTAGTGGAACTGAGGGTTAACAGTGTCACCAATGATGACTGGGAAACGGTGACTCACCTTACAGTGATTCCTTACCTTTTTTTCAAGACCTTATTGTTTTTACCCAGTAACGTATCTTTTGATGTAAAAGTGTTTAAATGACCTTTCCAATTCCATTTAAATGCAGTAAAATATATTTTCAATCCCCAATAGTGGGTGGAACCTTGAGCTACTAAAATGTGTGTCCTTTTCCCTTTGTGTCGCATCCTTTTCAAGTTTTGTAGTTTCATCCTTATTACAAGTCTTTCTCTGTTTAAAGGAAATATATAAACTCACAACCATTATCTCCACCATCACTAAGGATAATTAGTAAATCTCAATTAATCCCAATATGCAGAACCTCCCAACTGCATGGTCGATCCACGATATGACTTTTAAGTACATCAAAATCATCTCCCAAATTTTAGGATCTTTTGTTTTTATTAATCTTAGATCATCTCTTATTTTCCTTTCACTCTCTATTGGTTAATTTAGATTCCCTCTTCATCACACAAATCATGTGTTGTTCTAGAACCCTTTCCCCTTAGCATTGGAGCAATAGAGTTTTCTGGAAGTTTCACATCCCTAGTTCATGGAGAAAGTGAAAACATGGATCATTGATCATCCAAGAAGGGTTTTAATTTTTCTATAATTACTTTGTATCATGTAGGGTGGGTATGATAATATTTCCTCAGGGTGTGGATGAAACCAATCCTTAATAAAGATAATAAATAAGGTGGTGTTTGATGATGATGTTGTTGTACTCTTTTGTCTTCATTTATATGTTTTGAGTTTTATAGGCTTCTACCCACTGAAAATCACGGTCATTTGTGGTCCTTCCATACACACTAATAAACCCTTATTTTTCTAATAAAAATGTGATTGAATGGCTATAACATGTAAAATATTTAATCATGTAAACTCGTTTGATTAAATGTATAAGAAATGAATAATAATCCTTGTGTGATCACCCCTGTTAACCAAACAGAAAGAAGGAACTAGTTAAATAGTGTGGTTAAATCTATAAAATTCCTTTCTCTGTTATGGTAGTATGTGTGGTCTCTCTCATTGATGCTTATGGGTGATGTAGATGGGGATTGGAACTTGTATTTTTTGGTTATTGGTGGGTGGATTTTTCTTGTATTTGGGGGTTTTTTGGTTCCCCTACTTTTATAGATCTCATGGATCTTTTTTGATGTTGTGACTTTACAAGATAACTGGGTGTGAATGCTTAAATTGTTGTTTGGAAATTTTCTTCTTCAGCCTACTGTTGTTTTTATTTGTGTATGTGCCTCTTAGTTTCTCGATAGTGGAGAATTACTCTAACAAAATCATTTGAACATGATACCAAGAATTCATTAAATGGAGGTGATCGGGTTGTGGTGGTTGTACTTTTGTGCATGTATGAATATTAATTTAGGTTTTTGCTTAAGAGATGGATTTGGAACCCATAGGTTTAGGTGAGTGGTTGATTATATATATGTAAATATTTTGGTTTGGTGTTTCTTATATGAACCCCACCCATGTTGAGCACTTCGGGTCAAACACCCTGATTTCATGGGGGAGGGTGATTTTCCCAAAACTCTTATAAATGGCTGGTTATTATCTCCTTTATTACTCCCTCTCCCATGTATCATAAGACTCCTCGGATAGGCTGTGATGACCCGAGGTCCATTATATTTCTGGATTCTTTATGTAGTGTACATTGTGGTGGTTGCCCCAAGTGTGTAGAGAAATTGTTATTCCCATGTGTATTCGGGATGAGGACTAGGTGTATTAGTGCATGGTGGTGGTTTTTAGGGCCCTCATGTCTATGGGCATGAGTACATATGGTTGTGGTGTCCTAGGTGTCTACAGTAGAGATATGTGGTTGTGCTGGACCTGGTGTCTGCGAGTAGGATTTTGGGTTGTGGTAGCCCATAAGGACATTGTTGGGGTGGCAGTGGGACTGCAGTGAAAATGGATGGGTAGTTCTTATGCATAGGATGTCTTCAATAACCAGTGGGAAAGCGGTGCATGGAAACCAAATATTGATGTGCTACTACTATTAATTTACCTGATGTGTGTTATTTGGGGAGTGTTCCTTGTTGAGGCTGGGAGGACAGTTTTCCCTAGATAGGTGTTTTGGCAAGCTCTACATTCTCACAAGGCATTAGAAAGCCTCCCCAATTTTGTATGGGATCTTTCGGTTTTCTCTACTGGGTATACATGTATTCTCACACAACATATATAAAAATTGTAATCAGGTTTCCATGAGGACATTGAGGACTGTGTTGGCCCATGATAACTCAGACATTGGGATGGTTGTTGTTGTTGTTTTCTTTTCTTTTTGTACTTTACTTTGGAGTTTCTTGAACTTTCTTGCACTTTATTTTGAACAAGCATGTGGAAAAGGGGGTTTGGTTTTACATTTACATTCTATATTTGGATTTTTTTGAGATTTTCCATTTTATATCCTTATATTTTTCTATAAAAAGTTTATTGACTTCAATATTAAGTGTGATTCTATACCCTTGGTGATAGTCGCTACATCAGATCCTATTGAAGGTTGGACTTGGGGGTCATTATCTCTTTTTCAACAAGAATAGGGAAGGGTCTAGTAGTTTGGTGTCCCTCCCATTATCATGTTGATGGAGGGTCAGGGTAAAATGGTATCAGAGGGTTGTTATTGAGATATAGAATGGTGTTCAGAGTTAGGCATAGTGGGGATTGCATGGGATAGTAGGGAACAGTGTTCCGAAATCATTGTGTGCAAAATAGGCCAGTGCAGATAGGCTAGGAAACAAGATTTTCAGGCCCGACATGATCTGATGCAAGGACTCTAGACCTATCGAAAGACCAAGCGAGTCTACACTGATTGCAGAGTAGAGACAATAGGAATGGTGAATGCATCATAATGAATTGTTTTTTTCGGGAATTTTTGTGTGTTTTGGGGATATTAAAAAGAATAAAAAGTTAAAAGAAAAAATTTAAAATAGACCTTCTACAGTACTCAGGCTTAGGCATTCTTTATTTAGCTTACTCATATGGCACCCAGACGAGGAAAATGAGTAGTGTGGGTGATCGATTCCTAGGAGGCTGATTTGGCTGATCAGTAGAGGGATGATCGAGAGGAGTAAGATGACCGGTGGTAGAAGACACATTATTCCTTTCAGTAGAAGACCCTTAGGATGTATGATGGAAGTGTCTCACACATGGAGAAATAAAGATGGATTAAGGTGTAGGTGATATATTTCTGCTTGATATGTGCTCTGGCTAAGTACTCGGTTCCTTTGGTTGTGGGCCAGTTGCGGGGACCGACATGTAAGTGGTAGGTTCTCTACCTCTTGGAGAATAGGGATGCTGAGGTTTTGTGGACAGACATCGAGAAAGAGTTTTGGGTGGAATTCGTTTCTTCCATAATGAAGGCTGAGAAGAGGTAGGAGTTTCACACCCTTAAAAAAGGGAGTATTACAGTGGGGTAATTGGGGATCAAGTTCAAGGATATCCTTTTTTTTCTCTAGATATATTTTCAGATGATGAGTCTCATGTGAGACACTTAGAGGAGGCGCTTTGACCTTCTATTTAGTATGATGTTACACCCTTCACTATGCTGACATACCTGGAGGTTCAGAACATGGATGAAGTGGTGGATAGGATGCATATACTAGGATGTGTTCCATGTGAGGGGATCCAGTTGATCCCATCAAAAGGGAAGGCCATTAGCAGCAGACCTCAAGCATTAAGGCCATCTAGGTTTTGACCAGTGGGGAGCAGGCCCCATCAGTTCCAGTTTCAATCTCACGGTCCTCGATCTTTCTTTGAGATCCTAGGACTGAGGTGATTCATTTTTTGCAGTCGTGGACACCTTTGGAATCATTTTCTGGACTGAGTGTAGTATAGTGTCGGTGTATAGGTTCAGTGCTCATGTAACGCCCCAAACCCAATTACCCATAGTCAGTGCATTATTTTAATACATTGGCATGATTACAAGGAATCATGGCCTGAGGGACTGATCAGTTTAGCATTCCTGGAAAATATATTACAAACATAAACATTACATTACACTTTGTAACATACATTACAACATATATTGTTCTTTGAGAATGCCATTGTTCCCTTATCTTAACCATACATCTCAATAATAAAACACTTCTTGGGATCTTGGGAAGCTAAAACATAAGAAAGGGTTGAGCTCAGATGCTCAGTAAGGGTAAATAATTTAGCGAAAGCTATAAACTTTTAAGGAAATATGTGTAATAAAAATAATAGTCTTTTAAACATAAAATTTAATCTAATATGGAAGAACCAAATCAAATATTAACATATAAACATGCACATGGATATTCTACTAGTTGAATAATCACATGTAATAACTAATTTCATAATGAGGGAATGTATAGTACCAAACAATAATTTCTATGCCAGGGCCTCGTTCCATGACCTAGGGGCTAATTGTAACTGAACCCCAACCCAGATATCCTCAGTTACCAGACTCCAACACATAGAGCCTCTATAACCAGACTCCAACCTAGAGAGCCTCTATAACTGGACTCCAACCAGGAGAGCCAATGTAACTAGACTCCATCTCGGAGGGTCTGCTGTAACCAGACCCCAACCCTATGGGCTTACATTTACAGGTCCCCAACCTAGAACATACTAGTCCCACACATTCATCTTAATAAGAGGTTTAAATATAACATAAAAATTTGTATTACAACTAGCCTACGAAATGTCAATACTTTAACCATAAACCATGAATGGTATAAAAATATCTCATCCATAGTCAAACATATCACAAAACCTTAAATACAATATGGAAGATTTTTATAATAATAAATAAACTTTAAAACGGTGTAAAATTTATTAAAGCATGTTGACATAGCTGAAATCAAAACTATTTGAGATAAATATCTCTTTCTATTTTCAAATCATTTAAGAGTCACATAATTATAAAGGAAACAATAATTATGAAAATATTCTTATAAGCTTGTAAGGGATGCTTCGATGATGTTATAATGGTGGAAAATAGCCTCTCCCATCATATAAGTTAAAAAAGACATTCTGACTTAAATTTTTTCGAAAAGGTTATAAAGTACTTTGTTTGGAAGACGACGGAAAAAATCATTTCAAAAACATATAAGGTCAAATAAGGGTATAAATGACTTTAACCCATTCTCTAGTATATTGTAAAAATGTTTTGAAATGCATTTTATGAATCATGCATGTGGATGAGAAAAAATTCCCAATAGATAATTACATGTAAATAACCTTGAATAATTAAGAGGTTGTAGAATTAACCCTTACCACATTGTAATCAATCAAGTCGTATGCCCAAAAGTTAATAATCACCAAATCATTCACATAATAGCATGAATATAAAAAGAATATTGACAATATATATCAAATGGTAGTACACAATACACCACATAAAATAAATAAGTGGTGAATAATTGAAATCTCGTAGAATTGAAAGTGAGATAAGAAACCCCTTACCTTGGACTTTCCTTTGGTCAAGGGTACGTTTAACATCCCATTCTCCAGGTTCTTCCTTTTGATTTGATCAAAGGGCTCTTTAAGTTGGCTTTATAACCAATATAATGCCTCTATGATAAAGGTAGGATAGTTGGGAGGATATTTGGGCAGGGGTTAGCTGAGCCAAATGGCTTTGGAGGTGTGAATTTGAGAGAAGGGGAAGTGCCATTTTATAAGAGGGGTGAGGGAACCTTAGGAGAATATTGAAATATTATTTTATAATAAAATAATTTTCGGTTTCTAATGGCAAAAAAATGAATTATTTAAATGATTATGTGGTTATGGGTCTAAAACCACTCATACAATAGGTTTTAGATAGGTTTGGGTCACTATATTAACCTTATCTTTTAGATTTAATTCTTAGTTAAATAGTTTGACATTTACCATGACTCTTTGTATTTTAATATTATATGGTTAATAAACATACTATAAACTTCCAAGAAAACCCAAGTGGTTCATTAATTATACACCTATCATTATATAAGTCTTTTGTATGACCCTTAGTCTTTTAAGTTTATTATATCAACCAATAATATTGTATTTTAAAAAAAACTCATTTTTGTCAATTTGAACATTATTTTATAATTGATTTTGTTAAAGTCCTAACAACATAATTAACTAAAAATAAATGCATTTAATAAACCATAACATGTCATAGTAACCTATTAAATTTGTGGATGGAATTAAGACTTTAAAATTATATTTATTTTAGTATTTATAATATCATTTATTTGATTGTTTCATTAATAAAGAAAATACTTCATCATTAAAGTGCCATATATAAATGTATTTATTTTATGTGTAAAAATTATAAATAAAATATCCTGAGGTATTAAATCTTTTTATCTTTCCAATTACTATTAATAGTTTAGTATATAAATTATATAACCTCATAAAAAATAATTTTACTAAAAGATATTCGCTTTTGTTATTTTTGTCTTTACTTTAGATTATATAATATAAAATATCATTATCACTCCCAAGTGGCTCCATGGGGTCCCAAAATCGACCCAAGGATGTCCATGGACATACATGTATCATAAAATAGGTTTAAGACACGTTTTAGGGTAATTCAATATTATTTTAATATTATTTCATAACGCAAATTTACAGGATTTACCCTTTTACCATGGTAAATAAAATATTTACCATAGTAATTATTCATATTGTCTAATTTTTTTTTGCTATTTACAAAATTTAGACCTCCTGATTAAAAATATGGAATCTATATTTCCAAATTCAATACACAGAAGTGGAAGAAATTAATTTAAAATTAATTCTCATTTTCAAAACAAAAAGCGTGTTTTTTAAGAAAAAATTACAATCAAAAAATTGACACTTGTTTATGACCAATTTCAACGTGAAATTAACTACTTCAATGCCCCGAACTTAGTTACCTAGAGTCGGTGAATTATTTTAATAAATTAGCATCATTACAAGGAATAAATTCATGAAGAACAGATTAGTTTAGCACTCTTGGAAAATAGATTACATACATTAATATTACATTACACTTTCTAACATAGAAAACCAAAAGAAAATCATTTTAGAATTATATTATACCCTTTGCTTAACCCTACATCTCAAACATAAAACACTTCTTAAGATCCTTGGAAAATAAAACATAAGAAAGTGGTGAGCTCAGATGCTCAGAAAGGGTAAATAATTTAGCAGAAGCTATAAACTTTTAAAGAAAGTTGTGTATTAAAAAAAATAGCCTTTCAAACATAAACGTGAACAGAATATTGAAAATATAAATCAAACATTTCCATATAAATATGAACATCGATATTCTAATAGTTGAATAATCACATATAATAACTATTTTCATACTGAGGGAATGTATAGTACCAGACTTTAATTATTTTATCAAGGCCTCGTGCCAGACCTATGGGCTAACTGTAATTGGACCCAAACCCGGAGATCTTTTATACCCGGACTCCATCCCGGAGAGCCTCTGTAACCGAACTCCAACCCGGAGAGCCTCTGTAACCAGAATCCATCTCGTAGATCCTCTGTAACTGAAGTCCAACCTAGAGGGTCTTCTGTAACCGGACCCTAACCCGGGGGGGGCTTACTTTTACTGGTCCCCAACCCAGACCATACTAGTCCAATACATTCTTCATAAGAAAAGTTTGGAAAATAACATAAACAATCATATTAAAAATAACATAAATAATGTGAATAATTTATCCATAAACCATGATTGGTTAAAATAACACATCCACAGTCAAACATATCCCAGAACATTCAATACAATATGGTATATTTGTTTCATAATAAATCAACTTCAAACAAGTTTAAAATCCATTAAAGGATGTTGACATAGATGAAAATGATCAATAAAATGCTTTGAGAGAAATACCCCTTTTTCATGAAATTGTATAAAATTCCCAAAATTTATAAAGGTAGACATTTAAAATGGATTTTTGAATCAAAGTGTCCCATACCACTTTGAATTTTTTTTTTAAATAATTTTCATTTCAAAACATTCATGTCCGTAAAAATAAATCCTTAAAAACTATTTTGAAAACATGGACATTAATGAGAATAATTTAGAAGAATAAACATTTATAGAATTTAATATTATGTTTTATTAAAAAGTTACCGTAAAGGGATACATTTTAAAACACTTTCATAAAACATGGAAAAGGATAATAAATATGTCCCAGTAGATACTTACGTAAAAACAACCTCGGATAATAAAGAGATTGTGAAATTAACCCTTACCAATTGGGTAACTTACGAAACATACGCCCCACGAAAGAACTATCATACAATGAATATGTAAATACACATAACATAATGTGTATTAAACAAAGAATACAATTATTTGGAGTACATACACCCCACAAAAAGAAATAGTGGCAATATAGCATGAATCTCACAGGAATAACGAGTGATATGAAAACCCCTTACCTTGCACTTTCCTTTGTTCGATGGTACTATTAAACTCTTGTATAATGACCATTGTATGTTATTAGATTATACCAGAACCATATTAATATTTATTATATCATAAATGATTCATTTAGGAATTTATACTACCCATTGAATAATTATTTTCATATTAAATTAACATTTCTGGTAATAATCACCTTCTTTATCATACGTATTTTAACTTGTTATTCTTGAACGTATCATTTAGATAATGGGTTAAATACTTTCAGAATAAAAACCTTTATTTATATATCATATATATTTAGAATATAAATAATTATAATAGATATATATATATGAAATGGATATCACTGTTTATGGAGACAGTAGGTCGTACATACGCATAAATGCTGTTTCTGATTTCATATCGTATTGAAGGGAAGTAAGTGAATAAGATATATGTAATTACATATATATATATATATATATATATCCAATAGAATTATTATGTAATATATTACATACTTATTAGTAATATATTTTTATAATGGTCGATGAATGGTGAACGTGGAAATGAATCTCATCGCGTCGTGGAGACGGTAATCCGTACATTTGCACAAGCCACAATATCATTTCCCTAAACAAGTGGAATTGGATGGTATATTAATTTTAAATAGAAATTATCATGTTATTTTTATTTATTTAAATACATATTACTCATCATTATATCCATCCAAGTCACATAGTATTGAATAACAAATTACAGCACGACATGGAGAGGGTAAGTCGTATGTACGCACACACGCATGGTGACATTATCATTCATAGGGTAGATAGAATAATCAATATAGTTGTTCCATATTTATAATAACATCACATTATATATAAGGCACTGAATTTAATATTTTGGTATGGTAATAAAAAATAAAGAGTATGTGGAAGAATAAAAGAACTTGAAATAGTGTGGTGAAATCATTACCTCCTCTTCGGGTTCATCCTTTTGATTTGATCAAAATGGATCCATAGGTTGGCTTTATGACCAATAGATGTCCTCTAGGATGAATTTATGATAGTTGGGATGATATTGGGGTAGGGGTTGGCTGAGCCAAATGGCCTTGGAGGTGTGAATTTGAGAGAAGGGAAAGTGCCCTTTTATAAGAGGTGTGAGAGGCACCTTAGGAAAAACTTAAAATATTGTTTTATAATAAATTTATTTTCAGTTTCTAAATGCTCCAAAATAAATTTATTAAATTACAAGGTGGGGAAGGGTCCAAAACCACTCAAACAATAGGTTTTCGACAGGTTTGGGTCACTATATTAACCTTATCTTTTATATTTAACTATTAGGTGAATAGTTTTACATTACCATCTCTCTTTTTATATTTATATTATATGGTTAATAAACATACTATAAACATCCAAGAAAACATTAAGTGGATCATATATGACTTATATAATATTATTTAAGACCTTTTTCGGACCCTTATATTTTTAGGAATAGAATATCAATTTATAATATAATATTTGTTTTAAAATCTCTTTTACGGAAATTTTTACACCATTTTCTATTTTGTTTTTGTTAAATTCATAACAGCATTTTTACTACAAAAAAATAATTTAATAAACCCTAACATGTCATATTAGCCTATAAAATTAGTGGAATTCATAAAAAGTCTCAAATTACTTTTATTTTGATATTTATAATATCAATTATTCTAATATTTCATTAATAAGGTAATTACTTCATCATCATTGTGTAATATATATATTAAATTATTCAATGTATAAAAAATATAAATAAAATACCATTATGTATGAAATATTTTTATCTTTCCAGTTAATATTTATAGTAAAAAATATGACTTATATTACCCTATGTAAAAATTTATTTAAAAAAAGATATTTGTTTATGTCATTTTTTTTCCTTTACTTTAAGTTCATTAAAATAAAGTTTCATTATCATTCATAAGTGGTCAATGGGGTCCCAAAATTGAACCAAGGATCCCAATTGTCTTCCATGAGTCATCCAATATGGTTGACACAAGTATTAAGGTAATTTGGTATTATTATAATATTCTTTTTACCTTTAATTACCCTATTAACCTTTAACCGCGGTAAATAAAAGTCAAAATTTAGTATTCACAAAGAATTATTTTCATCTTTTTATACCAAATTTTACATAATGAGGTTAAATATTTCTCTGAGATTTTTTAAATTCAACCCACATAAGCAGTAAAATTATTTTTTATGCATGTTTTCAATTGCTTCTAGGAGGTGGGTAAAAGACGGTAAAAAGATAAATAAAATTTTTATATATATAAACTTATTATAAAATGACTCCAATTAATTATATGGAAATTATATAGGTATTATGAATCTATTTTGACATAAAATAAATTTAAATAAAGTAAATAATTATTTAAATAAAAACTCGGTTTTAACCAATAACTCAGTGTTTTTCACTATTCATCAAAATTGAAACTTTTCATAAAAATACCAATATTTCAGCCTAAGATATATTTGATATTACGAATTCAAAAATTATGTCTATTTTAACAAATTAAAAACATAAAAGTTGCATTAATTAGTTTAAAATTAATTCTCGTTGTCAAGACAAATAGTGTGTTTCTAAGAAACAATATCTATCAAAAGATTGACACTTGTTTATGTCCAATTTCAAAGTGAAATTAATTATAATGACCAAAATTGTATTAAATGATAAAAATATAATCTAATTATACTTTAAAACCATTCAAATACATAATTTTACACAATAAATTATTTCAATTTAAATAGTTTTTAAAAATTAAAATTAGTATTTTTCACTATTCACCAAAATATGAAATTTATCAGAAAAATACTAAAAATGTATCAAAACTAAATATTTATGTCTTGATTATATAGAATAAGTTTATTTTATCCAATTTAATATATAAAAGTGTCAAATATTGGATTTAAAAAAGGGTTCTCTCTTAAAAGGCGGTTAAATTTCATTTTCTGAAAAATACTTCCTTTATTTGAAAAATTGAATTTGTTCTTATATCATATCTAAGAAACACAAAACATGGATTTTATAATTATATGGGGTATATAAACTTCAAAATTCTGTTAATACTATCCATAACCGTTTTTTGAATTGCTAGTTTGGTAAGTCGTGCTACGCTCGAATTCGGTATTGCGTGTAGCGCAAGTTATTGAATTACTTTGAAGAAATAACATACTATGAAATATTGTGGTGTTACATTCTTCCCTACTTCAATAAATTGATTCCTCACAATTTGAAATTGTTCTTAGAAAATAAAAGGTTGAAAATAGAAAATACTTTTGTGGGAAAACCCACATTGGAAATTGGGTTAATGAAATTTAGTCTTAATAAAAGGAAAAAGGGAAATGAAAAGGTCACCACCAAATTATGATCTTGATTAGGAGAACAATGGTGGAAATTATAGACATATAATTGGAGGAAAAATGTAAATATTTATACGGAGTGATTGTGGTCATCAATCACAAACAAGTGTGAAATTGAGGGCCTCAAATCCATCTATATATCATGATTAAAAATACCATCAGTTCAACAAAACATAAGGTATTTGGATAACACATATTTGGTTTTAAGATCCCTTCCCTAAAGTTTAATAATTAATTTTCCCATAGAATAAGATGAAAAAAATTATTTATATGTATATATATTCTTTACAAGTAGAGTTTCATCCTTCAACTAATTCTTACCACAAACTCATCTTTCACTCCAAAAGATTTAGAAAAATAATAATTTATTTTTTCTAATCATATAGGGTTCCAAAAATAATGAATTTATAATTCACCTATCATAACCTTTAAAAAACTATATTATATAATCCACTGACTTCATGTTGTCTAGTGGTAGGCAATAAATCTCAATCGCACTATGGTTGTACGTTCGATTCCTGTAGCATTGTCTGATGCGATGGATTGTCACATGATCTGTGTGTTGTCATGTTTATAACAATCCAAAAATAACCTTAACAATAATATCCAATCTCAAACTTAATCCATTCCAACCTTTGGACTTATCAAAAATACTTCTATCCAAACTCACAGTCCAAAATTTATAAGGATGTTAAACACAATGAAAATCCTTTTTTCCATGTAATAACATGTGAACACCTTCATCATGTATTATTTTAAAACATGGTAACACTGTAAATTACCATAAAGCCTTATTCATTACATTAATTCTCCCTTATTCATTATAAAATATGGGATATACACCTTCTATTCAAAAATGTTGTAAACTCCTACAATGATGGAATATACAAATCGTTAATCAGTTTCAAGGTAGTCAGAAATATCCAATATAATTTATCCAAATCAATCGTGTATTATTCCAAAAAATCACGACCTTAGTATCAGAACCATATTATGGTTTATCATTCTCGTAACCATATATTTTCTGAAAAGTTAACCTACTATTGAGTCGCTTTTCTTGGTTCTACACAATATCATGTCCTTAATGAAATAGTACTACAGTACAATCCTTATATACTCTATCATTATTATAACATGTGCATCATTAATTCAATACTCAAATGAAACAATATATTAATAACAATGTAATAAATCTAATCATCGCTCTTCATCTTAGGTAGTATAATAACTTTATTATTATCCCATAGCAGCATTTAGGGTATACTCGGATTATTTGGACATTGATTCGCATAGTGTCCCAACTACTTGCAGATAAATCATTGTACATTTAAAACTTTTTTCTTACCCTTGAAATCACGTAATTGGTGTCATTTTTCTTCACACTAATAAGAAACACTCATTCCCTTCAAGAATTTACCAAGGTGATTCTTCCCACAATTATCAAATATGGGAAAATCCTTCTTTCCCTTATTCCCTTTATCCATCTTTCTCTCTACCATCCTTCTCTTCTCTGGCTTCCCTTCAAAGCCATAGGACTCAAGAAATTCATTACTTATCTTATTAACACATGATATTATTTCTTAATATGTTGAGAATATATCGGATACTATTTCCCTTATAAATGTTGGCTTAATACTATGAAAGATATGATCCTTATTACTCTTTGGATCATACATATTGTTGGAGTTCTCATTCCTTCTACTGGGCGCCATTTCTAAACAATAGAATACACTAGATTAGTTTATGAATCACAATTCGTAATTCCAAACATGTAAAATATTTAACATAAATTGAGCAGTTTTTGGATATAATCCATAATCCTAAGCATATCCCCTGACAGTGTCGTAACCTAGAGTGCAGCAAGGCTCGTTGTCATGCACCAGTTCCCGTTCGAGTCTAGCTCAAAGCGCAATTTTCTGGTTTTACCCCTAGGTACATCTGTGCCAGAGCCACCTTTACATGCTCATATCCAGACAGGAATTTATTGCTTGGAAAATACATAAACTCTATGCATTACAAAAATTCTATGAAATTCTTCTGTACTAATACTCAAAGTCTATCTTAGGGTAATGTGCTCTAATCATAGTTTATCTAAATCTAGATTCCATGGTTTTTACTAAACTTCCTCTTATACCAACTATAATGCCCCGACCCCGGTTACACAGAGTCAGTGCATTATTTTAATAAATTCGCATGATTACAAGGAATCAAGTCCAGATGGACCGATTAGTTTAGCAATCTTGGAAAATAGATTACATATATAAACATTACAATACACTTTCTAACATACAACAACAAAAGAAATTCCATTGAGAATTCCATTGTTCCCTTAGCTTTACCCTATGTCTCAAACATAAAACACTTATTGGGATCCAGTGAAAATAAATTATAATAAATGGGTGAGCTTAGATGCTCAGTAAGGGTAAATAATTTAGTGGAGGCTATAAACTTTTAAAGCAAGATGTGTAATAAAAACAATAACCTTTTAAATATAAACTTGACCATAATATGGAAAAAATAAATCAAAAATTGGCATATAAACATGCACATGGTTATTATACTAGTCGAATTATCACATGTAATAACTAATTTTAATAATGACGGAATGTATAGTACCCGACTTTAATTCTTGTGTCAAGGCCTCGTGCCAGGACCTATGGGCTAACTATAACCGAACCTAAACCCAAAGAGCCTCTACAACCGGAATCCATCCCAGAGAGCCTCTATAACCGGACTCCAACACGGAGGTTCTGCTGTAACCCAACCCCAACCCAGTAGGATTAATTTTACCGGTCTCTAACCTCGAACTTACTAGTCCAATACAATATCAATAAGATAATGTTGAAATGTAACATAAACATTTGTAAGAAAACTAGCATACAGAATGTCAATAATTTATCAATTAAAAATGACTGGTAAAAATAACATATCCCACAGTCAAAATTATCACAAAACATTCAATACAATATGGAAGATTTTTATCATAATAAATCGACTTCAAACAAGTTTAAAATCCATTAAATTATGTTGACATAGATGAAAGTGATCAATAAAATGCTTTGGGAGAAATACCCCTTTTTCATGAAATCATTCAAAATCCTCACAATTTATAAAGGTTGTCATTTAAAATGTATTTTTGAATAAAAGTGTCCCATAACACTTTGAAACTTTAAAAAAAATTATCATTTCAAAACATTCATGTACATATAAATAAATTTTTAAATCCCATTTTGAAAACATAGACATTAATTAGAATGATTTAGAAGAATACTTTTTTAAAAAATTTAAAAATATGTTTTAGTAAAACGTTCCCTTAAAGGAATCCATTTGAAAACACTTTAATGATACATGGACATGGATAATAAATATGTCCTAATAGATACTTGTGTAAAAACAACCTCGGATAATAAAGAGATTGTGAAATTAACCCTTACCAATTTGGTAACTTACAAAACATAACCCCCATGAAAGAAGTATCATACAATGATATGAAAATAAACATAAACTACTATGTATTATACAAAGAATACAATTATGGGAAGTACATACACCACACAAAAGGAAATAGTTGCAATATAGCATGAATCTCACAGGAATAAGAGGTGAGATGAAAACCCCTTACCTTGCACTTTCCTTTGGTCGAGGGTACGTTTAACCTCCTATATAATGACCATTGTATGTTATTAGATTATACCAGAACCATATTCATATTTATTGTTTCATACATGATTAATTTATGACTTTATACTACCCACTGAATAATGATTTCATATTAAATTAACATTTCTGGTAATAATCGCTTTCTTTATCGTGCGTATTTTGACATGTTATTAATGAACGTATCATTTAGATCATGGTATAAATACTTATAGACTAAAAACATGATTCATATATCATATATTTTTATAATATAAATATTTATAATAGATATATATATGAAATGGAAAACACTATTTTTGGAGACGGTAGGCTGTACATACGAATAATCATTGTTTTCATTTTCATATCGTATTGAATAGAAGTCAGTGAATAAGATATATGTAATTAAATAAATACATATATATATATATATCCAATAGAATTATTATGTCATATATTACATACTTATTAGTAATATATTTTTATAATCGTTGATGAATGGTGAATGTGGAAATGAATCTCATCGCGTCGTGGGGATGGTAATCCGTACGTACGCACAAACGACAATATAATTTCCTTAAAGGTGTAGAATTATATGGTATATTAATTTTATAGAGACATAATCATGATATTTTAATTATTTATATACATATTACTCATCATTATTTCAATCCAAATAACATTGTGTTGAATAACAAATTACACCATGGCGTGGAGACGGTAAGTCGTACGTACGCACACATGATGACATTAGAATTCATAGGATGGATATAATAATGAATATGGTTGTGACAGATTTATAACAACATAACAGTATATATAAGGTACTGGATTAATTATTTTGGTCTGGTAATAACAAATAAAGAGTAAGTGGAAGAATAAAATATCTTGAAAGAGGGTGGTAAAATCATTACCTCTTCTTCGAGTTATTCCTTTTGATTTGATCAAAAGGTCTCATTAGGTTGGCCTTCTGAACAAAGTAAGGCCTCTAAGGTGAAGGTATGATAGTTGGGAGGATATTTTCGAAGGGGTAGGATGAGCCAAATGGCATTGGAGTTGTGAATTTAAGAGAAGGGGAAGTTCCCTTTTATAAGAGGGGTGAGGGGCACCATAGAAAAAACATAAAATATTATTTTATAATAAATTCATTTTCGGTTTCTAATGGCTCAAAAATGAATTATTTAAAGTATAATTTGGGGATGTTCCCAAAACCACTCAACCAATAGGTTTTACATAGGTTTGGGTCACTATATTAACCATATCTTTTATATTTAACTCTTAGTTAAATAGTTTGACATTTACCATGTCTCTTTGAATTTTTATATTATATGGTTAATAAACATACTATAAACTTCCAAGAAAACCTCAAGTGGTTAATTAATGAATTATATAATTTTAGTTAATACATTTTTCCGATACTTATATTTTTAAGAATAAAATATCAATTAATAATATAATATTTGTTTTAAAAACTCTTTAATGTTAATTTTGAAACTATTTGGTATTTTGTTTTTGTTAAATTAATAACAGAAATATTAATTTGAAAAAAAATCAATTTAATCAACCCTAAAAAGTCATATTAACCTATAAAATTAGTGTAATTAATAAAAATTCTCAAATTACATTTATTTGGATATTTATAATATCAATTATTTTAATATTTCATTAATAAGGTAATTACTGCACCATCACTGTGTCCAAAATAAATTAAATTATTCAATGTCTAAAAAATATAAATAAAATACTATTATGAAGGAAATAGTTTTATATTTTCAATTAATATTTTACTTATATAACCCTATGTAAAAATTAATTAACAAAAAGATATTTGTTTATGTCATTTTTGCCTTTACTTTAAGTTAATTAAAATAAAGTGTCATTATCATTCATAAGTGGCTCCATGGGGTCCCAAAATCAACACAAGGATGCCCATGGTTGGACATCACTCATCAAATATAGTTATTACAAGTGTTAAGGTTATTTGGTAATATTATGATATTAATTTTACCTTGAATTACCATTTTAACCATTATCCGTGGTAAATAAAAGTCAAAAGTTATTATTCACCAAAAATTATTTTCATCTTATTGAAACACATTTTACTTTCTATGGTTAAAAGTGTATCTCATATTTTTGAGATTAATCTCACAGAAGCAGTAAAATAATGTTTTATGCAAGTTTACAATTTCTTCTAGGAGGTGGGTAAAAGACGGTAAAAAGTTCAATAAAAATTTTATATATCTAAACATATTATAAAATGACTCCAATGAATTATATTGAACTTATATAGGTATTTTTTATATATCTTGATCTAAAATAAATTTAAATAAAATAAATAATTATTAAAATAAAAACTCACTTTTAACCAATAACTCAGTTTTTTTCACCATTCATCAAAACATGAAACTTTTTATAAAAATACCAAAATTTCAGCATAAGATATATTTGATATTCCAAATTATGAAATTATGTCTATTTTACCAAATTACAAACATATAAGTTTCATTAATTAATTTAAAATTAATTCCCATTGTCAAAACTAATTGCGTGTTTTTAAAAAACAATATCTATCACAAGATTAACACTTGTTTATGCCCAATTTCAAAGTGAAATTAATTATAATGACCTAAATTGGATTAAATGATGAAAATATAATATAATTATACTTCAAACCATTCAAATGCATAATTTAACAATTTAAATTATTTTGATTTAAAAAGTTCTTTTTAATTAAATTTTATTATTTTTCACTATTCACCAAAATATGAAATCTAACAGAAAAATACCAAAAATTTATCAAAACTAAATTTTTATATACTGATTTTAAATTTGAAGTTTATTTTGTAAAATTGAATATATAAAAGTTTAAAATATTGGATTTAAAAAGGTTTCTCCATTAAAAGGTGGTAAAATTACATTTTTTGAAAAATACTTCCTTTATCTGAAATATTGAGTTTGTTCTTATATTATGTCTATAAAACACAAAATATGGATGTTAAAATTATATGGGGTATATGAAATTTAAAATCCTATGAATACTATCCATAATCGTTTTTTGAATGACTAGTTTGGTAAGTCGTGGTGTGCTCGAATTCGGTGTTGTGTGTAGCGCAAGATATTGAATTACATTGAAGAAATAACATAATATGAAATATTGGGGTGTTACATTCTTCCCTACTTTAATAAACTGTGTCCTTGAAATTTCAAATTGGTCTTGGAAAATAAAAGGTTGAAAATAGAAAATACCTTTGAGGGAAAACCCACATCTGAAATTGGGTTAATAAAATTTAGTCTTAACAAGAGGAAATGGGAAATGAAAGGGTCACCACCAAATTATGATCTCGATTAGGAGAACATTGGTGGAAATTAGAGACACATAATTGGAGGAAAAAAATAAATATTTATAGGGAGCGATTGAGGTCATCAATCACAAACAAGTGTAAAATTGAGGGCCTCAAATCCATCAATCTATGATGATTAAAAATACCATCGGTTCAACAAAACATAAGGTATTTGGATAACACATTTTTTGTTTTAATATCCCTTCCCTATTGTTTAAAAATTGATTTACCCATAGAATAAAAGGAATATATATATATATATACTTGACAAGTAGAGTTTCATCCTTCAACTAATTCCTATCACAAACTCATCTTTCACTCCAAAAGATTTCAAAAAAATATTCTGTTTTTCCTAAACAGATTGTGTCCCAAAAATAATGAATTTATAATTCAGCTATCAGACCCTTTAAAAAACTAGATTATAAAATCTGGGGACTTCATGTTGTCTAGTGGTCAGTGAAAAATCATAATCACACTATGGTTGTGGGTTTGATTCTCGTAGCTTTGTCTGACGTGACGAATTGTCACATGGTCCGTGTGTTGTCCTTTTTATAACAATCCAAATATAACCTTAACAATAAGACCCAATATCAAACTTAATCCATTCCAAACTTTAGACTTATCCAAAATACTTATATCCAAACTCACAGTCCAAAATTTATAAGGAAGTTAAACACAATGAAGGTCATTTTTTCCATGTAATAACATGTGAACACCATCATCATATATTATTTTAAAACATGGTAACACACTGAATTACCATAAAACCTTGTTGATTTCATTCATGCTCCCTTATTCCTTATAGAATACTGCATATACTCCTTCTATCAAAAAAATGTTTTAAAATCCATCAATGATGGAACAAATAAATCATTAATCAGTTTCAAGTAAGTCAAGAATATCCAATAAAAATTTTCCAAATCAACCATGTATTATTCCAAAAATCACTACCTTGGTATTAGAACCATATTATGGTTTCACTTTCTCTCAACCATATATTTTCCAAAAAATTAACCTACTATTGAGTCACTTTTCTTGGTTCCACACAATCTCAAGTCCTTAAGAAAACAGTACTACAGTACAATCCTTATATACTATATAATTATTATAAAATGTATATCATTAATACAATACAAAAATGACACAATACATTAATAAAAACATAATAAATATAATCATTCCTCTTCATCTTCGGTAGTATCATACGATTATTATTATCAAATATCAGCATTTAAGGTATACTCTGATTATTTGGACATTGATTTTCATAGTGTCCCAAGTTCTTGTAGATGAAGCATTGTACATTTGAAACTTTTTTCTTACCCTTTCAGTCACGTACTTGGTGTCCTTTTTCTCCACACTTATAAGAAACTGGAATTCCCTTCATGAATTTACCAAGGTGATTCTTTCCACAATTATCACATATGGGAAAATCCTTCTTTCCCTTATTCACATTATCCATCTTTCTCTCTACCATTTTTTTCTTCTCTAGCTTCCCTTCAAAGACATAAGACTCAGAGAATTATTTAGTTATCTTATTAAAAAATGATACTATTTATCCATATTTTGAGAATATGTGGGATACTATTTCCATTATAAATTTTTTCTTAATACTATGAAAGATAGAATCCTTATTACGCTTTAGATCATATGTATTGTCAGAGTTCTCATTCCTTCTACTGGGCACCATTTCTAAACAATGGAATACACTAGGTCAATTTATGAATCATAATTCATAATTCCAAACATGTAAAATAGTTAACATAAATTGAAAAGTTTATGGATATAATCCATAATCATAAAAAAGTTTTCATTGAAGAAGTATATACTCATAAACCCTTTTTAATGGTTTTTAAAGAAAATGAGAATTCTCATAAGCATATCCCCCGAGAGTGTCATAACCAAAAGTGCAGCAAGGCCCATTGTCATGCACCATTTCCCATTCAAGTCTAGCACAAAGTGGTGTTTCCAGGTTTTACCCCTAGGTACATCTATGCCAGAGCCGCCTCTACCTACTCGTATCTAGACAGAGATGTATTGCTTAAAAAATTTACAAACTCTCTACATTACCAAAATTCTAGTATGTTCTTCTATACTAATCCTCAATGTATATCTTATGGTAACATGTTCTAATTATAGTTTATCTAAATCTGGATTCCATGGTTTGTACTAAACTTCCACGGATACCAACTATAACGCCCCGACCCCTGTTAACCAGAGTTAGTGCATTATTTTAATACATTGGCAGGATTACTAGGAATCATGTCCCGAAGGACCGATTAGTTTAGCAGTCCTAGAAAATAGATTACATACATGAATATTACATTACACTTTCTAACGTACAACAAAAAAAAGAAAATCCTTTGAGAATGCCATTATTCCATTAGCTTAACCCTGCATCTCAAACATAAAACACTTCTTGGGATCCTGGGAATATAAAACATAAGAAAGGGGTGAGCTCAGATGCTCAGTAAGGGTAAATGATTTAGCGGAAGCTATAAAATGTTAAAGAAAGATGTGTAATAAAAACAACAGCCTTTTAAACATAAACTTGAACATAATATGGAAAAAATAAATCAAACATTACCATATAAATAAGCATAGGGATATTCTACTATTCGAATAATCACATGTAATAACTAATTTCATAATGAGGGAATGTATAGTACTAGACATTAATTCATGTGTCATGGCCTAGTTCCAGGACCAATGGGCTAACTATAACTGGACCCAAACCTAGAGAGCCTCTATAAACGGACTCCATCTCGGAGAGCCTCTGTAACCGGACTCCAACCCAGAGTGCCTCTATATCCGGAGTCCATCTTGGAGAGCCTCTCTAACCGGATTCCAACCCGGAGGGTCTGCTGTAACCAGACCCCAACCTGGAGGGATTTCTTTTACCGGTCCCCAACCTGGAACTTACTATTCCAATACATTCTTCAGAAGAAAATGTTGAAATATAACATAAACATTCGTATTAAAAATGGCATACAGAATGTCAATACTTTATCCATAAACCATGAATGGTAAAAATAACACATACATAGTCAAAAATATCACATAACATTCAATAAAATATGGAATATTTATCATAATAAATCAACATCAAACAAGTTTAAAATCCATTAATGGATATTGACATAGATTTAAATGACCAGAAAAATTATTTGAGAGAAATACCCATTTTACCAAAATCGTTTAAAATTATGATAATTTATAAAGGTAGTAATTTAAAATGGATTTTTGAATCAAAGTGTCTCATACCACTTTGAATCTTTTTTTAAAAAATAATTATTATTTCGAAACATTCATTTCCATATAAATAAATCCTTAAAAACCATTTTGAAAACATGGACATTAATGAGAATTATTTAGAAGAATAAATTTTTTAAAAAATTAAAAATGATGTTTTAGTAAAAAGTTACCTTAAAGTAATCCATTTGAAAACTCTTTTATGAAACATGGACATGGATAATAAATATTTCCCTGTAGATACTTACGTAAAAACAACCTCGGATAATAAAAATATTGTGAAATAAACCCTTACCAATTTGGTAACTTACGAAACATACACCCCATAAAAGAAGTATCATACAATGATTATGTGAATACACATAAATTAATTTTTATTACATGAATAATACAATTATGATTAGTACATACACCACACAAAATGAAATAGTGGCAATATAGTATGAATCTCACGGGAATAAGGAGTGAGATGAAAAACCCTTACCTTGCACTTTCCTTTGGTCGAGGGTACATTTAACCTCATGTATAATGACCATTGTATGTTATTACATTATACTAGAACCATATTCATATTTATTATATCACACGTTATTCATTTATGACATTATACTACCCATTGAATAATGATTTTTATATTAAATTAACATTTCGGGTAATAATCGCTTTCTCTATTGTAAGTATTTTAACTTGTTATTCATGACTATATTATTTAGATCATGGTTTAAATACATTCAGAATAAAAACCTTGATTCATATATCATATATATTTAGAATATAAATATTTATTATAGATAAATATATGATATGGAAATCACCGTTTATGGAGACGGTAGGTCATACGTACACATAAACGTTGTTTCTGTTTTCCTATCCTATTGAACGGAAGTAAGTGAAAAAGATATAAGTAATTACATAAATACACATATATATATATATATCCAATAGAATTACTATGAAATATATTATATACTTATTATTAATATATTTTTATAATCATCGAGGAATGGTGAACGTGGAAATGAATCTCACCGCGTCGTGGAGATGGTAATATGTATGTACACACGAGTGACAATATCAATTCCTTAAAGGTGTGGAATTGGATGGTATATTAATTTTACAGAGACATTATCATGTTATTTTCATTATTTATATACATGTTATTAATCATTATATCCGTCCATATAACATAGTTTTGAATAACAAATTACACCACGGTGTGGAGATTGTAAGTCGTACGTATGCATGCAAGGTGACATTATCATTTATAGGATGGATAGAATAATGAATATGGTTGTGACATATTTAAAATAAAATAATAGTATATATAAGTCACTGGATTTATTATTTTGGTATGGTAATAACAAAGAAATAGAAAGTGGAAGAATAAAAGAACTTAAAAGTGGGTAGTGAAATTATTACCTCTTCTTCGGGTTCTTTCTTTTGATTTGATCAAAAGGTCTCCATAGGTTGGTTTTATGACCAAAGGAAGGCCTCTTGGAAGAAGGTAGGATGGTTGTTAGTATATTTGGGTAGGGTTTGACTGAGTCAAATGGCTTTGGAGGTGTAAATTTTATAGAAGGGGAAATTCCCTTTTTTTAAGAGGGGTGAGAGGCACCATTGGAAAAACTTAAAATATTATTTTATAATAAATTCATTTTCGGTTTTTAATGGATCCAAAATGAATTATTTAAAGTATCAAGTGTGTATGCGTCGAAATCCACTCAACCAATAGGTTTTAGACAGGTTTGGGTCACTATATTAACCTTATCTTTTATATTCAACTCCTAGTTAAATATTTTGACATTTACCATGTCTCTTTGTATATTTACACAATATGGTTAATAAACGTATGATAAACTTCACAAAAAACCCCAAGTGGTTAATTAATGACTTATATAATATTATTTAATAACTTTGTACAAATATTAGATTTTTAATAATGTAATATCAATTAATAATATACTATTTTTTTAACTCCTTTATGTCAATTTTGACACTATTGGCTATTTTGTTTTTGTTAAATTTATAACAGCATTATTACTATGAAAACAATTCATTTAATAAACCCTAACATGTCATATTAACCTATAAAATTAGTGTAATTCATAAAATGTCTCAAATTACGTTTATTTTGATATTTATAATATCAATTATTTTAATATTTCATTAATAAGGTAATTACTTAGTCATCATTGTGTCATAAATAAATTAAATTATTCAATGTCTAAAAAATATAAATAAAATTCCATTATATATGAAATATTTGAATCTTACCAATTAATATTTATATTCAAAAATATGACTTATATTACCCTATGTAAAAATTTATTTACTAAAAGATATTTGTTTATGTCATTTTTTCTATTACTTTAAGTTAATTAAAATAAAGTGTCATTATCATTCATAAGTGGCTTCATGAGGTCCCAAAACCAACCCACGGATACCCATGGTCGTCCATAACTCATCCAATAAGGTTAGGATAAGTTTTAATGTAATTTGGTATTATTATAATATTCTTTTTACCTTGAATTACCCTATTAACCTTTAACCGTGGTAAATAAAAATCATAAGTTACTATTCACCAAAAATTATTTTCTTCTTATTGAACCACATATTACTTACTGAGATTTACCGTGTCTCTCGGATTTTTTAAATTCAACTCACAGAAGTGGTAAAACTTGGTTTTATTCAAGTTTGTTGCAATTGCTTCTAGGAGGTGGGTAAGAGACGGTAAAAAGTTCAATAATATTTTTATGTATCTAAACTTATTATAAAATGACTGAAATTAATTATATTAAACTTATAGAGGTATTAGGTATATATTTTTATCTAAAATAAATTTAAATAAAATAAATAATTACTTAATGAAAAACTCGGTTTTAGCCAATAACTCAGTTTTTTTTCACTATTCATCAAAAATTGAAAGTTTTCAGAAAAAATACCAAAATTTCAGCCTAAGATTTATTTGATATTATGAATTCAAAAATGATGTCTATTTTACCAAATTTAAAACATATAAGTTTCATTAATTAATTTAAAATTAATTCCTGTTGACAAAACAAATAGCGTGTTTTTAACAAACAATATCTATCAAAATATTGACACTTGTTTATGTCCAATTTCAAAGTGAAATTAATTATAATGACATAAATTGTATTAATGATAATAATATAATCTAATTATACTTTAAAACCATTCAAATTCATAATTAAAAACTATAATTTTTTTCAATTTAAAACGTTGTTTTAAATTAAAATTTAGTATTTGTCACTATTCTCCAAAATATGAGAGTTATCAGAAAAATGCCAAAAATTTATCAAAACTAAATATTTTTGTCCTTAATCTAAAGAGTAAACTTATTTTTTCAAATTTAATATATATGTGTCAAATATTGGATTTAAAAAGGGTTCAACTATAAAAGGCATTAAAATTGCATTTTCGGAAATATACTTCCTTTATCTGAAAAATCGAATTTGTTCTTATATTATGTCTAAGAAACACATAATATGGATGTTAAAATTATATGGGGTATATAAAATTCAAAATTCATTCCATGATATCCATAACATTTTTTTGAATGGCTAGTTTGGTAAGTCATAGTGCGCTCTAATTCGGTGTTGCGTGTAGCGCAAGTTTTTTAATTACTTTGAAGAAATTACGTACTATAAAATATTGGAGTGTTACAGTTACAATGACTAGAATTTGATTAAATGGTAAAAATATAATCTACTTATATTTCCAAAGCATTAAAATTTATAATTTAACACTATAATTTATTTTGATTAAAAAATTTGTTTTTAGTTAAAATATAGTATTTTTAACTATTCACCCAAATATGAATGTTATCAAAAAAGCACCAAAAATTTATTGAAAAAAATTAATATGTCCTGATTCAAAATAAGAAGTTTATTTTTTCAAATTTAATATATAAATGTTTCAAATATTGTATTTAAAAATGGATCTCCATTAAAAGGTGGTAAAATTGCATTTTTTTGAAAAATACTTCTTTTATCTGAAAAAAATGAATTTGTTTCTAAATTATGTCTAAGAAACTCATAATATAGGTTCTAAAATTATAAGGATTATAGAAAGTTCAAAATTTGTTTAATACTATTCAGAACCGCTTTTGAACGGCTAATTTGGTAAGTCGTGGTGCGCTTAAACTCAGTGTTGTGTGTATTGAAGGTTATTGAATTACTTGGAAAAAATAATGTATAATGAAATCTTGGGGTTTTACATTCTTCCCTCAATCAATAAATTGCGACCTCATAATTTTAAATTGTTCTTAGAAAATAAAAGGTTGAAAATTGAAAATACTTTTGTGGTAAAACCCACATCAGAAACTGGGTTAATAAAATTTAGTCTTAATAAGAGGACAAGGGAAATGAAAGGGTCACCACCAAATTATGATCTCGATTAGGAGAAAATTGGTGAAAATTAGAGACACATAATTGGAGGAAAACATAAAAATTTATTGGTAGTTATTGAGGTTATCAATCACAAACAAGTGTAAAATTAAGGGCCTCAAATCCATCAATCATTGATTATTTAAAATACCATCAGTTCAAAAAAAACAAAAGGTATTAGGATAACACGTTTTTTGTTTTAAGATCCCTTCCCTAAAGTTGGAGAATTAATTTACACATAGAATAAGACGAAAAAAATTATATATATATATACTTGACAAGTAGAGTTTCATCAATCAAGTAATTCCTACCATAAACTCATCTTTCAGTCCAAAATATTTCAAAAAATACTCTATTTATCCTAATCGCATAGGGTTACAAAAATAATGAATTTATAATTCACCTATCAGAACCTTTAAGAAAAACTATATTATACAATCCAGGGACTTCATGTAGTCCAGTGGTAGGTGTTAAATCCCGATCACACTATGGTTGTTGGTTTGATTCCTGTTTCTTTATCAGACGCGATGGATTGTTACACCACTTGTGTGTTTCCCTTTTTATTACAATCCAAAAATAACTTTAACAATAGTATCCAATTTCAAACATAATCCATTCCAACCTTTATACTTATCCAAAATACATCTATCTAAAATCACAGTCCAAAACATAAAAGAAATCTAAACAAAATGAAGATCCTTTTTCCATGTAATAACATGTGAATACATTCATCATGTATTCTTTTAAAACATTATAACACCCTGAATTACCATAAAACCATATTCATTACTTTCATGCTCCCTTATTATTTATAGAATATTGGATATACTCCTTATATCAAAAAATGTTGAAAACTCCAATAATAAAGAAATATACAAATCATTTATCATTTCCAAGGTAGTCAAGAATATCCAATATAATTTATCCAAATCAACCATCTCTTATTCCAAAATTACTACCTTAGTATCAAGACCATATTAAGGTTTATCTTTCTCCAACCATGTATTTTCCAAAAAACATAACTTGTTGTTGAGTCACTTTTCATAGAACCATATAAACTCAAATTCTCAATGAAATAGTACTGCAATACAATCCTTATTTATTTGTATAATTCATATAACCAATACATAATTTATACAACACTAAAATTAAATAATACATTAATAACAATATAATAACTCTTAATAATTCCTATAAATCTTTGATAGTATCATAACATGATTCTTATCCAATAGCAACATTTGTGCTATACTCTGATGATTTGTACATTAATTCACGTAGTGTCTTAACACCTTGCAGATGAAGCATTATACATTTGTATCCTTTTTCTCACCCTTGAAATCAGATACTTGGTGTCCTTTTTCTACACACTTATAACAAACTCTCATTCCCTTTAAGCATTTTCCAAGGTGATTCTTTCCACAGTTATCACATATGGAAAAATCTTTCTTTCCCTTATTCCCTTTATCCATCTTTCTCTCTAAGATATTTTTCTTCTATGGCTTTTCTTCAAATCCCTAGGACTTAGAAAATTAATTACTTATCTTATTAACAAATGATGCTATTTCATTATATGTTGAGAATACGTGGGATACTATTTCCCTTCTACCGGACGCCATTTCTAAACAATGGCATACACTATGTCAGTTTATGAATCACAATTTCTAATTCCAAACTTGTAAAATACCTAACCTAAATTGAAAAGTTTATGGATATAATCCATAATAATATAAATGTTTTCTTTGAGAAACTATATACTCATAAACCCTTCATAATGGTTTGTAATGAAACTGAAAATTATCCTATGCATATCCCCCGGGAGTGTCGTAACCAAGAGTGCACCAAGGCCCATTTTCGTGCACCAGTTCCCATTCGAGTCTAGCTCAAAGCAATTTTTTTGGGGTTTAACCCTAGTTAAATATGTACCAGAGCCACCTCTACCTGATCGCATCTATACCAGGATGCATTTCCTAGAAAACCCACAAAATCTCTACATTACCAAAATTCTAGAAAGTTCTTGTTTACTAATCCTCAATGTATATCTTAGGGCTATGTTCTCTAATCAAATATTATCTAGATCTAGTTTAAAAAGTTTTTTATTAACTTCCTCTAATTCCAACGGTAATGCCCCGAACCCAGTTACCCAGAGTTGGAGTATTATTTTAATACATTGGCATGATTACAAGGAATCAAGTCCTGAAGGATTGATCAGTTTACCATTCTTGGAATATATATTACATACATGAACGTTACATTAAACTTTCCAACATAAATTACAACATAGATAGTTCTTTGAGAACACTAGTATTATCTTCTCTTAACCTTGCATCTCAATCATAAAACACTTCTTGGGATCCTAGGAAAAAACATAAGAAAGGGGTGATCTCAAATGCTCACTAAGGGTAAATAATTTTGTTGAAGCTATACAATTTTAAGGAAAGATGTGTAGCAAAAACAATAGCCTTTTAAACATAAACTTGAACATAATATGGCAGAAACAAATCAAATATTAAAATATAACCATGCACATAGATATTCTACTAATCGAATAATCACATGTAATAACTAATTTCTTAATGTGAGAATGTATAGTATAGGACTTTAATTTCTGTTTCAAGGCCTTGTGCCATGACCTAGGGGACAACTTTAACCGGACCCCAACCTGGAGAGCCTTTGTAACAAACATCCTACCAAGAGAGCCTCTGTAACCGGACTCCAACCCAAAGAGCCTCTCTAACCAGACTCTAACCCAGAGAGTCTATATAATTGGACTCCATCCCGGAGGGTCTGCTATAATTGGACCCCAACCCGAAGGGCTTTCTTTTACTGATCCCCAACCCAGAACATACTAGTCAAACACATTCATCTTAATAACAGGTTGAAATATAACATAAAAATTTGTATTCAAACTATCAGACAAAATGTCAATACTTTAACCATAAACCATGAATGGAATAAAAATAACTCATCCACAGTCAAACATTTCACAAAACCTTAAAAACAATAGGGAATATTTTTATCATAATAAATCGACTTCAAACCAGTGTAAAATTTATCAAAGGATGTTGACATAGATGAAATCAAAACTATTTTGGATAAATATCTCTTTCTATTTTGAAATCATTTAAGAGTTATATAATTATAAAGAAATCATTAATTTTGAATATATTCTTATAAGCTTGTAATGGAAGATTTGACGATGTTATAATGGTAGAAAATAGCCTCAAATTCAATATAAGTTAAAAAAATTATTTCTTACCTTAATTTTGTTGAAAAGGTTATAAAGTACTCGGGTTGGAAAATGACAGAAATATTTATTTCAAAAACATATAAGGTCAAATATGGGTATAAATGGCTTTAACCCATTGTCTAGTAAATTATAAAAATGTTTTGAAATAATTTTGAAGAATCATGGATGTGGATGATAAAGAGTGCCTAGTAGATAATTACATATAAAAACCTTGAATAAAGAATAGGTTGTAGAATTAACACTTACCACGTTGTAATCAATCGAGTCGTATGCCCAAAAGTTAATAACCACCAAATCATTCAAAAAATACCATGAATATAATGAGAATTATGATAATATATATCAGATGGTTGTAGAAAATACACCACATGAAATAAATAATTGGTTAACAATTGAAATATCATGTAATTAAAAGTGATATAAGAAACCCCTTACCTTGCACATTCCTTTGGTCGAGGGTACGTTTAACCTCCTCTTCTTTGGGTTATTCCTTTTTATTTGATCAAAAGGGCTCTTTAGGTTGGCTTTATGACCAACAGAATGACTCTAGGATGAAGTTATGATGGTTTGTAGGATATTTGGGAAGGGTTTGGTCAACCCAAAAGGCTTTGGAGGTGTGAATTTTAGAGAAGGGGAAGTGCCCATTTATAAGAGGGGTGGGGGCTCCTAAAGAAAAAGATTGAAATATTATTATATAATAAAATCATTTTCGGTTTTTAATGGCTCAAAAATGAATTATTTAAAGTAAATGGTGGTTATGGGTCTAAAACCACTAAACCAATGTGTTTTAGATGGTTTTGGGTCACTATATTAACCTTATATTTTAGATTTAACTCTTAGTTAAATAGGTTTAAATTTACCATGTCTCTTTGTATTTTTATATTATATAGTTAATAAACATACAATAAACTTCCAATAGAACCCCATGTTGTTCATTAATGATACACCTATCATTATATAAGTCTTTTGACTAATCCTTAGATTTTTAGGATTATATATCAACCAATAATATTTTCATTGTTTAAAAAACTCATTTATGTCAATTTTGACATTATATAATAATTCAATTCTGTTAAAGTCCTATAAACTTCATTAATACGAAATAAATAATTTTAATAAACCATAACATTTCATAGTAACCTATAAAATTTGTTTATCGCATCAAAAATTTCAAATTATATTTATTTTAGTATTTATAATATCATTTATTTGATTGTTTCATTAATAAGGAAAATACTAAATTATTATTGTGTCATATATAAATATATTTATTTAATGTCTAAAAATTATAGATAAAATTTATTGAGGTAGGAAATATTTTTATATTTCTAATGACAATTTATAGTCAAATAGATCAATTATATAACCTCATACAAAAATTGTGTTACGAAAAGATATATGCTTTTGTTATTTTTGTCATTACTTTAGATTATTTAATATAAAATGTAATTTTCACTCCCGTGTGGCTCCATGGGGTCCCCAAATTGACCCAAGGATTACCATTGTCGGAACTATATTATCCAATTGGGTTAGTACAGTTGTTAGGGTAATTTAATATTATTTATTTACCCATATTCACCATATTTACCCTTTTACAAAGGTAAATAAAATATTTACCGAAATAATTATTCACAATGTCTAAAAATAAAATTTAACAATTTAAACAATTTAGACCTCCTTATTCTAAATATAGAATCCATTTTTACATATTCATAACACTGAAGTGGTATAAATTAATTTAAAATTAATTCCCAAGGTCAAAACAAAAAGGGTGTTTTTATGAAATAATAACTATCAAAATATTGACACTTGTTTAGGTCCAATTTCAATGTGAAATTACGTTAAATGACCATCATTGGATTAAATAGTAAAAATATAATCTATTTATATTTCCAAACCATTAATGTGTATAACATAACACTATAAATTATTTTTATTAGAAATTTTGTTTTCAGTATAAATATAGTATTTTTAACTATTCACCCAAATATGTATGTTATTAGAAAAGAAACAAATATTTATTGAAACTAAATTATTATGTCTTTATTCTAAATAATAAGTTTATTTTGTCAAATTGAATATTTAAAATTTAAAATATAGTTTATAAAAATATTTTTCCATTAAAAGGGGGTAAAATTGTATTTTTTTTGAAAAATACTTCTTTTATCTAAGAAAAATGAATTTGTTATTACATTATGTCTATGAAACTCATAATATAGATTCAAAAATTATAAAGATTATATAAAGTTCAAAATTCAGTTAATACTATTAGTAACAACTTTTGAACGGCTAGTATGGTAAGTCATGGCGCGCTTGAACTCGGTGTTGCGTGTAGTGGAAGTTAATGAATTACTTTAAAGAAATAATGTATTATGAAATCTTGGGGTGTTACAGCTCAGCTCAGCAATAACAGTTCCCATCCAGGCCTTTCCAACATCTGCATCAAGGACAAAGAGATCATTATCCTCTGAGAAAAGATGATGCAAGAGGACGATGGCCTCAAGGTGCTCTTCAAGAACCTCTACCGGGGCATGGTCGGGAAGGCAGTTGATAGCCGAGGGGAATAATAGCTTGGCAAGGCCAGTTTCATATAGTAGAGGTAGCGGATAAAGCAGGGCTAGAGGTCATTCATGGTATGATAACTTGTTTAGTACTCTTTTCTATGGCTTGCTTGATTCAATAGCATCACACTCCATTGTTGCACATAGTCTAGCCCATGCTATAGGTCTAGACGCAGAGAGGCTTCATATTCTCCTGATATTGTGTACGCCAGCTGTAGGTTAGTCCATCTTGTCCTACCTTTTCCAAGGATTTAGACAGATTTTGGGGTCACTTCAGTCTTGTGGGGACCTCCTTTTTCTAGAGATGTAGCCATATGTAGTCTTTTTCGGTATCGACTGGTTGTTCTCTATGTATGACGTAATCTTGTACTTCTAGATAAGTGTCATGTTTTCAAGTATTTGTGGCCAGCGTGTAACATTCGTTGGAGAGTGGGTCACCCGGAGGGTAGCTGGCGATTGGAGCCCCTACTTTCCCTATTAGACAAGTTGTTAGTAGTATTGACAGATGCAAAGATAGTTAAAGTTATGGGTATTGTTAGTGATTTCCTGAAAGTATTCCCCAAGTAGGATGTTACTCTACTACCTCAACGTGATGTTGAGTTCAGAATAGAATTACCACATGGTGACCATCTGATTTCTATGGCTCTCTATGTAGAGACCCGAAGCTTGACGTACATGTAAATTACATTACTTTTGCGGAATACTTAGTACATAACAAAAACACACACACAAGGATCGTAATAGTTTAGTGTCTTTGGAAACTCGGAATATAATCTTCTAATCGTGGTGAAAGATCTTCAACATCTCCCAAGAAGATCTTCCTTTTTTTTACCTAAAACCTTTCTTTATATCCTGTGGAAAATAAAACATAAAATATTGAGCTCAAATTCTCAGTAAGGGTAAGAAAAAGAAATATCAATCACATCATATTCATAAGAACATAACATTTTGGAAATCTTAACCTGCAAAAGAGAGCATAATTTCATAGCATGGGATAAATCATAGTAGTGAAATGAAATCCCAATAATCATAACATAAAACAAGAAACATTGTGGCATACACACATAATCATAGAGAATCATTTATTGTTAGTCAAGACTCATTTCCAAGACTATCTTAGTGGACAAAGTCCATTTTTGAACTGAGTCACCCTCGTTTCAGTCCTGTTTCACTGAACCGGTATAACCTACCATTCTAGCCATGTCTATCTCATGAGATATAAAATCTTTACCCAATCCATTATAGGGAGATACAGGTCCCACCCATCTCATAACGATACCATTCTTATGTGTGCCACAAAATCATAAAACCATACATCATAACATAACCCATGTAATAAAAAATGGGAATCTTAAACATCGTGACATCATAAAACAATTGATATAAGATAAAGGAATTCATAAAAATAATTCCATCACAACATAATAAAATCAATGTAATGATAGTTATAGAATTATAACCCTATATTATCTTAGATTGAAAATAATTTTGATAAAACACATGAACTCAATTCTTGAGGAAAATATCCTTTCTACATCAAAAACCTTTTTCCTTTCTTAACATGTCATACAATTTTAAACTAAAATAAGTTGATTAAAAATAAAATTTAAAACTTCTAAAGGAAGCTTCTTGGAAATAATTTTTTAAAAATCCATTCATGTCGTATATGTTAAAAAAACATTCTTCTTGTACTTTTGTCGGAAAAGTCAAAAAGTACCTCGTAAGAAAATCGAAAAAATATTCCTTTCATATCTTTTACTAAAAACTCACCAAAGGGTAAAATTGGATTTAAACAATTGTAGGTGGATGGAAATAATATTACATATTGAGGAAACATGGATGTGGATGATAAAATACACCCCAGTAAATTTCAAAGTATAAACAATCTCGGATAGAAATGAGATTGTGATATTTCCCTTACCTTAGGTCTGATTTGATTCGTAAGTGTCCGAACCTTATGTATAATGATTTAAATAATGTCATTGACTTATTAAATTATCATATTAATTGTTATGATATCATATATGGTTCACTTGTGACTTTATATTACCCGTTCTTTTGTAAATTCCATGTTAAAGGGCGTTTTGGGTAAAATTGTTTCATTTGTCGTTCGTGTTTTAACTTCTAATTATTCATATGATTACTTAGATCATGATTAGTTAATTCCAGAATATAAAACATGATTTATATATAATATATATTCAGAATATACATATATATAATGGATCAATAAATGGAAATAAATTCACCGTTCATGGAGACGGTAGGCCATACGTACGCATGAACGCTGTTTTCGTTTCATTATTGAATTGAGTGGAATTAAGTAGATGACATAAATATATATACATAAATCCAGTATCATTATTATGTCATATATTTCAAGATTACTTATTGTATATAGTTTATAATCATTCATGAATGGTTAAAGTGGATAATGAATCCCATCGCGTCGTGGAGACGGTAGTCCATACATACGCACGAGCGATGATATCATTCCCATGGTCGTGGAATTGTGTTGAAGTGTATGTATACTATTTCAGTATCAATATCTCTTTATAATAATCATATATATTTACTCATTACACCATTATACCCATCCAATTAAGGTGGTGGCGGAAAATAGATTACACCACGGCGTGGAGACGGTATTCCGTACGTACGCACGCACGGTGATTTCCTTTTTCCGTAGGATGGATAGAAGTTTAATTAGAGTTTTTTCATATTTATAATAACATATCAGTATATAATAAATACTGATGTTATTACTTTATCATGAAACAACTAAATAATAAGAAGTTGAAGAAGAAATAAATTGAAAAAGATCGGTAATGGATATTACATCTTTTTGGCGCGCCTTCACTTAACCTCCACTTAAAGAACTAAGGATGGTCTTTAAAGAAGACCAGGATCTCTATGATGATACTGGAGAAGTGTAGAATAGATTTTGGCAGGGTTTGGCAGAGCTTGAATGCTCAAATTTGTGTGAGGAGGAGAGGGAGGAGGTGCCCTTTTATAAGGGAGGAGAGGGGAACCTTAGGAAAATCACAAAATATTATTTTATATTAAGGTCAAATTCGGTTTATAATGGTTCCAAAGGGTCTTATTTATAATTTAAAGTGGGTATGGGTCGAAATAATATAATACAATAGGATTTAGACAATTTTAGGTTATTATTTTAACCTTATAAATTATATTTAACTCTAAGTTAAATAATTTAACTTTTACCGTGTCTTTTTGTTTTCTTACACTATATGGTTAATAAACTTACCATAACAATACAAAATAACCCCAAGTTGTTTATTATTAATATATATAACCTTATCTAAGTCATTTGGAAGAACTTTAGATTTTTAGTAATAAAATAACAATTAATAATATAATATTTGTTTTAAAAACTAATTTATGTCAATTTTGACACTATTTGGTACATGATTTTTATGAAATTCATAACAGAATGATAAGTTAGAGACAAGTTACTTAAATCAACCATAACATGTCATATTAACCTATAAAATTAGTTTAAGTCATAAAAAGTCTCAAATTACATTTATTTGGGCATTTATAACATCAATTACGTCAATATTTCATTAATAAGACAATTAATGCATCATCTTTGTGTCATAATAAATGATACTTATTTAATCCCTAAAAATTCTAAATAAATTCCTATAATGTATATAATTGTATTAGATTTCTGGAGACTATTCATGTTCGATGTTTTATGAAGTTTATCGCTAACTTAAAATTATTATACTTATAAGATTTAAGAAGGTGACGTGTTGTCACATTCTTCGGTTTTTATAATAATTAAATTATTTTCATGGAAAAAAGTCCATAAAATGAATCTAATCGGACCCTTAGGTTATATGGGTATACTTTTAGCCATCCAATAGGATTTTTCCAAGTGTTAGGGTAATTTTATAATCTTATATTTACCCTTAATTACCCGATTTACCTTTAACTATAGTAAATAAAATTTACCGTAGTTACTATTCACAATGCTCAAAAATAAAAAGTAGATTATTAAAATAATTTGGACCCACTGATTCCAAATATGGAATCCATTTTTCCAAATTCAATACACAAAAGATTCAGAAATTAAATTAAAATTAATCCCTTTGTCGAAAGAAAACGGGGTTTTCTTTAAAACATTGCAAAAGATTAAATTGATTTAACCTACGAATTCAAGGTAAAATCAATGATAATGACATACATTATATTAAATGGTGAAAATATATTCTATTTATACTTTAAAACTGTTAAATATTATAATTTAACCACATAAGATATTATGATGAAAAAAGTTGTTTTTAATTAAAATATAGCGTGTTTTTACTATTCATTAAAATATGAAAGTTATCGGAAAAATATCAAAACATTATCTAATGTAAATTTTTATATCCTGATTCAAAATAAGAATTTTATTTTGTCAAATTGAACATATAAACATGTCGAAACTAGATTTAAAGTGGGTGCGCCATTAAAAGGCGGCAAAACTGCATATTTTGAAAAATACTTATTTTACCTAAAAAATTTATTTTGTTCTTATGCCATGTTCTAGAAATGTGTTAGATTAATAATAATGTTATAAAATTCATAATTTAGTTAACACTATTCATAACTGCTAGTTCATAAAAATATTATAATAATATATCATTGTTTAGTGAAACCCGGTATTGCGTACAAGACACGCTATCGAGGAAGGTCGGGATTGCGTGTAATGAAAGCCAAGTCAGGGTTGTGTGTAGTGCACAACTCCTTTGTTGTTGCGTATAACAGAATCCAACCATATTTTATTTATACATCGAATATATATATATATACACTCAATGTTGCGTAGAATAACATCTATCAAACGGACTTGAAATTGTGTGTAACAAGAGCCAAGAAAAGTGTTGCGTATACAGCAAGCTAATACAGTGTTGCGTATAGCGCAAGATAATCTTGGTGTGTCGTACAATTGAAGATATGAATTAAATTAAAAAGAATGTATCTTATAAAATATCGGGTTGTTACATTCTACCCCCCTTAAAATGAATTTCTCCCCCGAAATTCATCGGGGTTATAAATCGTTTACTATTCATAAAAACCCACATCGTAAAAAGAAATACCAAAACTGAACTTTAAAAACTAAAGTATGAAATATAACGGTTACCCAAATGAACTCATCACTAGGTTTCCATATAGGAGAAAATATGGACATGGAAGAGAAATCTACCCATCATGTTCTGATGGAGAGTTGTAGAGAACATGGCTATGAAAAAGCCAACAATCACAAAGCTATTGATTTTTGGTGATCTAAGGTTCCATCTGATTCATCGGATATAAGGGCAGTAGAACAACATTTTTGGTTTTTCATGATCATTTCCCTAAAGTTGATGAAATTGTAATTAGAAGAAATACTTTCGTGATTTTGGTATAGTCTCACCGTTTGTCATTCTTTAGACAATTTACACTTAATCTCTTAAAGAAATGAAGTTGACTTTTTCATTCGTGATGTGTTAGTAGATCATGTGATAGAATGATGGTTCATTCCATCTGTCTTAAACAAAAGGTTAGAAAAGTTATCAAAAAAAAATACATAAGTCCATCTATAGTTAGATTAATCTTATATAGTTCCTAAAATGGACTTATACTGCTTAATATAATAAAACTAGTTTCTACTAAATAGGGACTTCTTCTAGGCCAGTGGTAGGAGAAAAAGGTCAGTTGCACTTCGGTTGTGGGTTCGATTCCTACGACCTTGTCCGACGTGATGGGCTATCGCCCGTCCTACGGGTTGTCCTTTTTCTAAAACTATATTACTATAACATCCCATCAATAATATCGAAACAACTTCTATCCTTAAACAATACTAACTTATGTCCAACATAATCCATTCTAATCTTTAGGCTTATCCATAATAGTGAAAACGATTACCAAAGATTTAATACCATCGTTGATCCCCATACATCATAAGATATGTCTTGTTGGTCACATTCCAAACATTCAAAGGCCTTAATCATGTATTCTCTTGAATACCCATTGAACCTTAGTGAAAACAAGAATGCAGTTAAACGTTAACACTTTCCCCATACCAAAATCCCCAAAATTTTATATACTCAAACCATGATATAACTTTCTCATTATATCAGTCATGAGCTCATGAATACTATCAAACATTTAATTTTCTCCTTATCCCTTCATTATGCGCATATCATCTGCATTCCAAAAATATCTGAATAACCTTTCATGGATACTGGTAACATTAATCATACACTTTCAAAACTCAAGGAAATACAACAGTGTAACAATCCTTAGATGTCTCTTTATTCCATAGTACCATGAGATTACTTATACAACATTACACATGATAAACATGTAATTATTCCACTACATTCTTAAACCATTGACCGAGCTTCAAAAATTCTTTCATCTCACATATCATTTGTAGTCTCTTCATCATCATCCACATAAATACTACCCATACGACCATACTGATTCTCTTCATCAGACTTTCCCTTAGGTAATTGGTTTGCATAATGACCGTACATTCCACATTTAACCATTGTTGATGTCGTAGCAATACCATTATCCTCATCCCTGGTGTTAATTGAACCTTTTCATTTTCACTTACTGGATTTGTGTCCTTCTTTTCCACACCCTAAGCATCTTCCAGTTCCTTTGAAACATTCTCCTTGATGCCTCTTCCCACATGATTTACATAGGGGAAATTGAACTTTCTTTCCTCTATGATCATCATGAAACTCCATCTTTCTCTTATTAGCTGAGTCAGGAAACTTACCAAATTTTACTTTATTGATCATATTATGAGATTGCTGATTCGTCATAATAATGATTTTTGGACTTCCAAATCCCATTTCATTTGGTTTCTCATGAATAATATCATTCCATTGTCCATCATATCCTCCATTATCATGAATCATCTTGTTTCCATCCATTTTCTAAAACCCAAAAATAATAGTGTAAGAGGAAAAAATCATAATAAAGGGGGAGTAACTTCAATATCTAACATTTGTGGTTTAATCTAATATCGTTTCCATATTTCTATAACTATATCATATCCGTATACTTATCCTTAGGGACATCCCTAGACATACATTAGAAATATCTCTAGGGATCTCACTAAGGTTTTCACATCCTAGTTTCCAAAGGTTGACTAAAACTTTCCTCTGATACCAACTGTAGAGACCCTAAGCTTGACGTACATGGAAATTACATTACTTTTGTGGAATACTTAGTACATAACAAAAACACACACACAAGGATCGTAATATTTTAGTGTCTTTGGAAACTCGGAATATAATATTCTAATCGTGGTGAAAGATCTTCAACATCTCCCAAAAATATCTTCCCTTTTGTTACCTAAAACCTTTCTTTATATCCTGGGGAAAGGAAAACATAAAAGGGTGAGCACAAATTCTCAGTAAGGGTAAACAAAAGAAATATCAATCACATCATATTCATAAGAACATAACATTTTGGAAATCTTAACCTGCAAAAGAGAGCATAATTTCATAGCATGGGATAAATCATAGTAGTGAAATGAAATCCCAATAATCATAACATAAAACAAGAAACTTTTTGGCATACACACATAATCATAGATAATCATTTCTTATTAGTCAAGACTCATTTCCAAGACTATCTTAGTGGACAAAGTCCATTTCTGAACTGAGTCATCCTCGTTTCAGTCCTGTTTCACTGAACCGGTATAACCTACCATTCCAGCCATGTCTATCTCATGAGATATAAAATCTTTACCCAATGCATTGGAGGTAGATATAGGTCCCACCCATCTCATAATGATACCATTCTTATGTGTGCCACAAAATCAGAAAACCATACATCATCGCATAACCCATGTAATAAAAATTGGGAATCTTAAACATTATGACATCATAAAACAATTCATATAAGATAATTGAATTCATAAAAATAATTCCATCACAACATAATCAAATCAATGTAATGATAGGGATAGAATCAGAACCCAATATTATCTTATATGGAAAATAATTTTTATAAAACACTTGAACTCCATTCTTGAGGGAAATATCCTTTCTACTTCAAAAACCTTTTTCCTTTCTTAACATGTCATACAATTTTAAACTAAAATAATTTGATTAAAAATAAACTTTAAAACTTGTAAAGTAATCTTCTTGGAAATAATTTTTAAAAAATCCATTCATGCCGTATAAGTTAAAAAAACATTCTTCTCGTACTTTTGTCGGAAAAGTAAAAAAGTACCTCGTATGAAAAACGACAAAAGACTCATTTCATATCTTTTACTAAAAACTCACAAAAGGGTAAAACTGGATTTAAAAAATTGTAGGTGGATGGAAATAATATTACATATTGAGGAAACATGGATGTGTATGATAAAATACACCCCAGTAAATTTCAAAGTATAAACAATCTCGGATAGAAATGAGATTGTGATATTTCACTTACCTTAGGTCTGATTTACTTCGTAAGTGTCCGAAACTCCTGTATAATGATTTAAATAATGTCATTGACTTATTACAGAATCATATTAATTTTCATGATAGCATATATGTTTCACTTATGACTTTATATTACCTGTTCTTTTGTAAATTCCATGTTAAAGGGCGTTTTGGGTAAAATTGTTTCATTTGTCGTTCGTGTTTTAACTTGTAATTATTCATATGATTACTTAGATCATTATTACTTAATTCCAGAATATAAAACATGATTTATATATAATATATATTCAGAATATACATATATATAATGGATCGATAAATGGAAAGAAATACACCGTTCATGGAGACGGTAGGCCGTACGTACGCATGAACGCTGTTTTCGTTTCCTTATTGAATTGAGTGGAATTAAGTAGATGACATAAATATATATATACATAAATCCAGTATAATTATTATGTCATATATTTCATTATTACTTATTATATATACTTTATAATCATTCATGAATGGTTAAAGTGGATAATGAATCTCATCGCGTCGTGGAGACGGTAGTCCGTACGTACGCACGAGCGATGATATCGTTCCCATGGTCGTGGAATTGTGTTGAAGTGTATGGAGACGATATTCCGTACGTACGCACGCGCGGTGATTTCATTTTTCCGTAGGATGGATAGAAGGTTAATTAGAGTTGTTTCATATTTATAATAACATTAAGTATATAAAAAATACTTATGTTATTACTTTATCATTAAACAACTAAATAAGAAGAAGTTGAAGAAGAAAGAAACTGAAAATGATCGGTAATGGATATTACCACTTTTTTGTGCGCCTTCACTTAACCTCCACTTAAAAAACTAAGGATGGTCTTTGAAGAAGACCATGAACTCTAGGATGATACTAGGGAAGTTGAGAAGAGATATTGGCAGGGTTTGGCTGAGCTTGAATGCTCAAATTGATGTGAGGAGGAGAGGGAGGAGGTGCCCTTTTATAAGGGAGGAGAGGGCCACCTTAGGAAAATCTCAAAATATTATTTTATATTAAGGTCAAATTCGGTATATAATGGTTCCAAATGGTCTTATTTCTAAGATAAAGTTGGGATGGGTCTAAATACTATCATCTAATAGGATTTATACAAGTTTAGGTTGTTATTTTAACCTTATCAATTATATTTAATTCTGAGTTAAATAATTTAACTTTTACCGTGTCTTTTTGTTTTCTTACACTATAAGGTTAATAAACTTACCATAACAAGCCAAAAGAACCCCAAGTTGTTTATTATTTATATATATAACATTATCTAAGTCATTTGGCTGAACCTTAGATTTTTAGAAATAACATAACAATTAATAATATAATATTTTTTTTAAAAACTAATTTATGTCAATTTTGACACTATTTGGTACATGATTTTTATGAAATTCATAACAGAATGATAAGTTCAAAAAAAGTTACTTAAATCAACAATGAAATGTCATAATAACCTATAATATTATTTTATGTCATAAAAAGTCTCAAATTACATTTATTTGGGAATTTATAACATCAATTATGTCAATATTTCATTAATAAGACAATTTCTGCATCATCTTTGTGTCATAATAAATGATACTTATTTAATCCCTAAAAATTCTAAATAAATTTCTATGATATATATAATTGTATTTTATTTCTTTATACTATTCATGTTCGAGGTTTTATGAATTTTATCACTAAATTAAAATTATTATACTTATAAGATTTTAGAAAGTGACATGTTGTCACATTCTTTGGTTTTAATAATAATTAAATTATTTTCATAGAAAAAAGTCCATAAAATGAATCTAATCCGACCCTTAGGTTATATGGGTATACTTTTATCCAGAAAATAGGATTTTTACAAGTGTTAGGGTAATTTTATAATCTTATATTTACCCTTAATTACCCGATTTACCTTTAACTATAATAAATAAAATTTACCGTAGTTACTATTCACAATGCCCAAAAATAAAAAGGTAGATTATTAACATAATTTGGACCCACTGATTCCAAATATGGAATCCATTTTTCCAAATTCAATACACAAAAGATGCAGAAATTAAATTAAAATTAATCCCGTTGTCGAATGAAAATGGGTTTTTCTTTAAAACATTGCAAATGATTGAATTGATTTAACCTACGAATTCAAGGTAAAATCAATGATAATGAAATACATTATATTAAATGGTAGAAATATATTCTATTTTTACTTTAAAACCATTCAATATTATAATTTAACCACATAATATATTACGATGAAAAAAGTTGTTTTTAATTAAAATATAGCGTGTTTTTACTATTTATTAAAATATGAATGTTATCGGGAAAATATCAAAACTTTATCTAATGTAAATTTTTATATCCAGATTCAAAAGAAGAATTTTATTTTGTCAAATTGAACATATAAAAATGTTAAAAACTAGATTTAAATTGGGTGCGCCATCAAAAGGCGGCAAAACTGCATTTTTTGAAAAATACTTATTTTACCCGAAAAATTTATTTTGTTCTTATACCATGTTCTAGAAATGTGTAAGATGAATAATAATGTTATAAAATTCAAATTTTAGTTATCAATATTCATAACGGCTAGTTCATAACAATATTACAATAATATATCGTTGTTTAGTAAAACCCGGTATTGCTTACAAGACACGCTATCGAGGAAGGTCGCGATTGCGTGTAATGCAAGACAAGTCAGGGTTGCGTGTAGTGAACAACTCCTTTGTTGTTGCATATAATAGAATCCAACCATATTTTATTTATACATTGAATATATATATATATACACTCAATGTTGCGTAGAATAACTTCTATCAAACGAACTTGAAATTGTGTGTAACAAGAGCCAAGAAAAGTGTTGCGTATACTACAAGATAATACTGTGTTGCATATAGCGCAAGATAATATTGGTGTGTCGTACAATAGAAGATATGAATGAAATTAAAAATAATGTATCTTATAAAATCTCGGGTTGTTACACTCTATTGGATGGTGCCTTCTGAGTTGCAAGAGTTACAGATTCAGGTCGATGACTTGATGAAGAATGTTTTTATCTAACTAAGTGCATCACCTTGGGGAGCTCTAGTCTTGTTTGTAAATAATTTAGATTGTGGTATCTGGCTGTATAAAGAATACATAAGGCTGAATCATGTGACGATCAATAAAATTTTCCCCCTCCCGAGGATTGATGTCCTTTTTGACTTGTTTAAGGGACAATTTTGGTTTTCTATCATTATTCGACTATCATGAAATCACCAGTTAAGTGGGAAGAAAGGTGACATATTGAAGACTACATTCAGGTTCAGATAAGGGAACATTATGTTCATGGTCTTGTTATTAGGTGTTATGAATGCACCATACATGTTCATGGGGCCCATGAAATCCATTTTCTATGAGTATCTGAACTAGTTCGTAGTTGTTTTTATTGAATACAACCTGATCTTGTCAAGGATAGAGGAGGAGTACGCAAAGCATCTGAAGATGGTTTTAGAGGTCCTATGATAGAACTAGCTCTATGGGAGAGGATGAAGGTAGATGAGGACAGGAAGAAATCGTTTGTCGAACATAGGAGGAGACCCTTGGAGTTCGAGGTTGGGGACCATGTGGTCTTATACCTCTCCCCTCGGTGTAGGAAAGAGATGATTGGAAGGGGGAGTAAGATTTCTCCTAGGTTTGTTAGACCCTTTCAGGTGTTTCGATGGGCCGATGAAGTGTATTATCAGTTGGCTCTACCACTGACGCTACTGAGGGTGCACGACATCTTCCATGTGTCTCAGCTCTTTCAGTGCATACATGATGATTTTCATGTGTTTGACTGGGGAGATCTTGATATCGAGGATGGTGAGATATTCATGGAGTGACCTGTGAGGATCTAAGATCATGAGGAAAAAGGTTTTTTCAGACAAACCATTCCCTTGCTTCGTGTGTTATGGAGGCATGGTGGCCACGAGAAGAGTACCTGAGAATGAGATGAATAGATGTGTGCCCAGTACATACAACTATTTTGAGTTTTGTTCTACATTGTTTTGTACTTGACTATGATGTAATGCTTGACCTTGTTAACTATGATATGGGATGTTTCCCTTGTACTATAAATGTGTGTGAAGACAGTTAACTGTGGTGAAGGGAGAACCTGATCCCAAATCAAGATACATTAATGTGGATGAGACTAAACTCATGTGGTTGAGTTAGTGCTGCCCAAATAGGATAGTATCTTGACATGGATGAAGGAACTACCTAATCCTTGTATATGGATGGTTCGAATTTTGTGTTTTTGTGGTTGTTTAGTGTTTCTATAGTTGTTCAAGAGATGGGTTAGATAGATACTCTAAGTTTTAAGTTTTGTTCCGGCTTTTGATCAACTCTTGGGTGGTTTTTTTCCCTGAGAGGTATCTTACGAGGTGGTTGTTTGGACCCCTCTCCTTTATTTAGGTTTACTCTTAGATTATTGGGGACGATAATAGTTTGAGTGGTATCTGATGTAATTTCATGGAACCTCGTGGTTTATTACATTCCTAAATTTCTATTGAATGAGGTGTTCTGAGGACCACTAGTTACTCATTAAAAAGTTTCCCAAATTTTATGATTGAACGAATGGTGGCACAGATGAGTGTCAGTGGCACTGATCAGCATCAATAGAACTGATGAGCATCAGTTCCACTGATAGGCATCTGTGGCACCGAGGGTCGTCGGTGGAATCGATCGGCATCAGTGGCACTGAGGGGCGCTGGGGGCACCAAGGGGCATCATGGCACCAATGGGCATCGGTGGAACTTATGGTTAACGGTGGCACCAATGCTTCCAGGGAAACGATGCTAGGGCGACAGTTCTAGGCAGACGGTGTCAAGGAGACAGTGCGGGGCCAATGGTACGAGGGCGACGGTGACTCACCTAATGGTGATTCCTTCCCTATTTTTCAGGACCTTCCTGTTTTCCCCCAGTAATGTATCGTTTTGACATAAAAGTTTATTAATCCCCTTTTAAAATCCATTTAAAGGTAGTAAATGATATTTTAAATACATAAATGTTGGGAGACCCTTAATCTACAAAAAAGTGTGGCATTTTTCCTAGATGTCACTCCATTTTCTTGTTTTATAGTTTCTTCCCTATTATTCATTTTCTCCATTAAAAGGAAATATATTAACTCACAGCCATTATATGAACCATCTATGAGGATGATTATTAAATCTAAATTGATCACAATGTGTGGAACCACCCAACTTTTTGTTTGAGCCATGATCCGACTTTTACATACTTCAAAATCATCTCCCTAATTTTAGGATCTGGCCTTTTCTTAAGATGATATCATCTCTGTTTTTCCATTCAATCCCTCTTGGTGCATTTGGAGTCCTTCTTCAAGAGACAAATCGTGTGTCGTGTCAGAGCCCTTTCCACTCACCCTTGGAGCTTGTTAGTTTCTTGCTAGTGGAACATCCCCATTTCATGGTGTTAAGAGAAAACATTGATTGTTGATCATCAAAGTAGGGTCTACTTTTCCTACCATTCCTATGAATCATGTAGGGAATGTATGGTAATGTTTCCACGGGGTGTGGATGAAACCAAACCTCAATAAGGATAATAAATGGAATTTTTAAAATAATGAAGGGTTGCGTTTGATGATGATACTGATGTACTCTTTTGTTTTTGTTTATATGTTTTGAACTTTATGGGATTATGGTCATGGAAAATCGTTTTCATTGGTGGTCCTTCCTTGCTCGCAAATGAACCATTGTTTTCTTAATAATCTTGTGATTAAATGGAAATTACAAGGAAACTTGTTAATCACATAAAATCAGTTGATTAAATGGATGCCTAAGGAAAAATAATCCTGTGTGATCACCTCGGTTAACCAAATTGAATGAAGTAACTTGTTAAACGGTGTAGTTAAATCTGGAAACTTCCTTACTCTATTATGGTAATATGTTTGATCACTCTCGTTGATGATCTTCGGGTGATGTGGATAGGAATGGGACCTCCAATTGTTCAGTTGTCGGATTGTGGATTGTTCCCATATGTTGGGGCTTTGTTTGGTTCCAATAATTTGGGGGATCTCATAGATCCCATTTTTTGGTTGTGACTTTATAAGAGAACCAGTTGTGAATACATAAATTTCTTTTTGGCTATTTTCTTCATCATTATAGAGTTTCTTTGACTTTTTGAGGTCCCTCATAGTTTCTCGATAGTGGAGAATTGTTCTAATGAAATCACTTGATCATGATAACAAGAATAGGTCCAATGGGTGGTGCTCTAGTAGTGTTTATTGTGCTTTTGTGCATGTATGAATAGTAACAACGGTGTTTGGGTAAGGGTTGGTTTCAGAACCCTTGGGTTGAGGTGAGTGGTTGAATATCTATATGTAAATACATAGTTTTTTAGTTTATTATAAAAACTCCAACCATTTTGGGAACTTCATGCCGAACTCCCCCATTTCATGTGGGAGGGTGGTTTTCCCAACACTCTTACAAGTGGCTGGTAATTAACTCCTTTTCTACTCCCTCTCCTGGGTATCCCAAGACTCTTGGGGTAGGCTGTGATGACCTCATGTCCATTATAGACCATGATTCTTCTAGTAGGCTATGTTATGGTGGTTGGACATGGTGGGTGCAGGAAAGTTTGTTTCCCAAGTGTCTTCGGGATGAGGCATAGGTGACTTCAGTCGTGGTGGTGGTTGTTCTGGCCTAGGTGTTTGTGAGCATGGTTATGTATGGTTGTGGTGGCCTAGGTGTATATAAGAAGGCTATGTGGTTGTGGTGGCCCAGGTGTCAGCAGGTGGGATGCATGGTTGTGGTGGCCCATAAGGTTGTTTTTGGGGCGGCAGTGGGACAATAGTGAAAATGGAAGGAGAGGTTGGATGCATAGGATATCATCAGTAACCAGTAAAAAAGTGGTGAGGGGTACCTAAATATCGATGAGCTATTACAATTACTTTACCTAACTTGAATTATTTTGGGAGTTTTACATGGTGAGGATGGGTGGACAGTTTCCCTTACGAGGTGTTTTGGATACCTCTACATTATCAAGGGGTATTAGAATGCCTCCCAACTTGTGCATGAGAGATTTTGGTTTTCCCTACTGAGTATACTTGTATTCTCACTCTATGTATATAAAAACCATTTTTAGGTTTCCATGAGGACATTGAGGACAATGTGGGACCGTATTAGCTGATATATTGGGACGGTTACGGTTAATGTTTTCTTTGCTTTTGGTACTTTCCTTTAGAGTTTTATTATACTTTATAGCACTTTATATTGAAGATTCATGTGGGAAAAGGGGTTTGTTTTGACATTTACATTTTGTATTTGATGTTTTTTATGATTTATCATTTATCTCCTGATATTTTTCTTATAAAAAGGGTAATTCCTTCAATATTACATGTGATTCTATACCCTTGGTGCTAGTCACCACTCTGGTGCCTATTGAAGGTGGGACTCAAGGTTAATTATCCCTCCTTCAACATGAAGAAGGAAGGGTATGACATTTTTTGTCCCTACCCACATCTTGGTGATGGAAAGTTGTGAAAATGTATCTAACACCACTTCCCCAAATCCATGCCCCAATAATGTGTGAAAACAAACAATAAATACATCCTGAAATAATTTTTTTAAATTAATTAAACTTATATACTATAAAATCCAATTCCACATATTGATCATGAAATCCTATATTGAGGGATATCGTGAAATTATTGCACAATTAACACCTAACATTGAAACTATCAAATATAGGTCTACTAAAAACCACTATTATATTTTCTTATCCCTGTAATCCATGTAAAAATATAAAATATTTTATAATATCAATCAAAAAATGATGATATTAATATCATTTCCATTATTTATTCTTTATTTATTACCCTTCCCATAAGTATCAACATTTCTCCCATATCAACTTATACTCAGTCCATTCACAAAATACTATTATTATCCCTTTTTTACAATACAGAATCTACACACCAACCAATGAAATTATTTATAATATAAAAACTTAAAATTCATAAATATATATTCAATTTTAAAATATAAATATTCATTACAAAACCTTATGATATATTCTATAAATGAAAATTTTTTGTGTCAATGTAAACATAGATATTAAAACTAATTATAACGAAAAATTCCCCATCATTTCTCATTATTTTATTTATATATATAGCCCTTTTTATACATAACATATTTAAAACCATTCTCCATAACCATTGGAAGGTAAAAATAAGAATGGTAGAGCTCAAAATATTAGTAAGAGTAAACATTGTAAAAATCAATCAATGATCATAAATTTGAATAACATAAGAGTAATAGTATGATACCAAGATTAAAACCTTATAATTTAATACCCATCGGTTCATAGATCATAATAAGGAACATTGTATAATGATTTATCAATCAGAAGATATAATATACAGGTGTGGGGAATCATAAATAATAAATCATGATCTTTTATAAAATATCATAAGTATAAGACATAAGTTTGTGACAAAAAAATAAACATAGAAAATCATATCCATAGTCAAGTCTCACTACCAATACAATCATTGTGAATTACTTTCACTCTCTATTCCATTATTTCCTTATAAGTGGTTTATTCCCAATATTATCTTACTATAAATACTTCATCACTAGATGGGTATCACACCCCATTTTAGTTATTATTATCTCAAGAGATATACTTCATTTCCCAATTCATTAGATTTATATATAATTCTATCCCCCATTCACATAATAAAAAACACAATTATTTGTGCTATGTGATCGTAAAACCTTCATTATTTCATCAAATCATAACTCATAGAAAGTATATTGGTTTTGAAAAAAATTCATCACAATAATGATAAACCATAAAATAAAAGAATAAATATAGAAATATTGGATCATATCCCTAGTAGATTAGAAGAATCTTCTTAGGGTTTTTTATTCATATAAATACTATTTAAAGATCACAATAACATTTCTTCTAGAAAAACTCTTATTTATTTGAAATAACTTACTCATAATTTAAAATTATAAAAATATTAAGACAATATTATATTAAAAAAATAAAATTATTATTATAAGGTAATAATTAAATAAAAAAATTATTTATTATGGTTAAGACATTTTTTCCAGTGGTGTACATTAATATAAAAATTCCATTCACATTTAAGTAAAAATTCAAGAGTACCTAATTTGAAAACCAATGAGAAAATTCGTATAAAAATTAATATATATAGAAACATGGGGAAAAAATATTTTTAACATTACGTTTGGTGTGGTAAAAACATTATTGAAAATAATTTAAATAAAATATAGATGTGGAATGAAAATTTTAAGGATAATTATAGAAATAAAGTGGGTTTAACATGAAATACACGTTTTAAATTATAGGGATCATAAAGAGAGGATAATGAAATGAAAACTTTTAACATAAAAAATTTATAGATTATAATAAAATTCAATATAATTTTTTTTTATTGATCATATAATTTCAATATAATAAGATTTAATCATAAACAATCACTATAGAAATCACATTGTATGGTAAAACTAAAATGTCAAATATGTGTTTCTTAATAATCACCCTAACAACCTATATTATAAATTTAAATATATTTTAATTATTTAACATAACCATAAAAATATATATCATATCATACATTGTTATCTTAAAACATATTAAAACCCATTAATTAATAATCATTCATTTCCATTATTATTTCGGGTGATAAATGCTTCATTTTTCATATATATTTTAGTTCAATGGTCATGAAACATGTAATTTTATCTTATTTTATTAATATAATGAATTAAAACCATTATATAAATACAATATATATTCATTATATACATATTTATAACCATTCATGTAAATCAGTGATGAAAAATGAATTACATCACTATATGTAGATTGTAGTTTGTATGTACGCACCAGTAACACTTCCATTTTCGATGGATATAATGAAAGAACGGTAAATATTAATTCTAAGTTAAAATAATATTATTATAAAAAATATCATATATAAAAATTAAATCTATCATAATAAGCATTAATGAATGATGGCGATGGAAAATGAATTTTATCACCACATGGAGGTGGTAGTCCCCATGTACACATGAGAGATACATTCATCACTCAACTGATAATGAAAAGGTTTTAAATTGTCATAAAATTATCATAATAAAATCCTTATATATTTCTTATTCTATATGAATCATATTTTAATAGATAAAATATTTTTACTTGAATTATAGGAATAAATAAAAATCGAAGGACTTAATTAAGATCTATACCTCTTCAGTAAGAGACCCCATTTGGCATAAACCATATTCCTTGATGTATTATTCTTAAAATAATACCGTATGATTTAGGATTGTGGTAATTATTATTTTATTTTTTATAAATTGTTTTTATTTGATACATAAGGCTTAAATTTTGTTAATTAGGGAGGAAAACGGGATCCCATTTAAAAGAGGGGAGACGAAAACTGATGAAATTTATTATAATATTTTAATGTTATATGGTAACTTTCATGATAAAGTATCCCCAAATGGTTAGTTAATATAATTTATGATATTATATGGTATTAATAACTGAAAAAATAGATAGTTTTTGTGGAAATACTACCCTTATCTCTTGGTTTGAACCCCCTGGTGAACCAGTTAAAACAATAGTCATGGTAAAAAATGATTACTATTTTTAGTATTCCCTATTAAATAAATTAAGTAAAAAATTTCTTGAATTAATAATAATAATTATTATTATTAAATCCATTTTTTTCATAATAAATTTTTATATGTGACATAATTTAATTTCAAATAAAAAAATTATTCATAGTGAAAATCTGTTTAAGAAAAATGAATTTTTAAGTGGAAAACCTGATTTATTCACATTAGGTTCCTTATAAAACCATTAAATTAGTGTAAAAATATATTATTTAATATATATTCTATATTTTTTATTAATTTTATTTATCAATGGATATTAATTTAATTTTTATGATAAAAATACTTTGCTAACATAAAAAACAGTTTTTAGAAAAATGTATTTTTTAGAACAAAAGTGTATTAATACCAAATTCATGTATAATGATGAATTATATGTAATTAACAATATTATTTATAATTAATTAGTATATATTTTACATTGGGATAAAATTAAAAATATCAGGGATCTTTTATATGAAAATATATATTAGTTTTTATAAAATTATCTATTTTCACAATTCACAAAAAATATATCTTTTCAGGATAAATTCTAAAAATAAACTCTATGAAAATGGTGACATGATTATTTAATAAATGATATTTATTTCATAAAAACATTATAAAAAAATAATCATTAATTATAATATCTTTATGAATAAAATATGATAAAAACTCATTTTTGGAGAAAACATGTTTTCGATGTATAAAATGACATTACTGAAAATTTAATACTTAGTTATTATGAAGTAATAAATTTATTTTCACTATTCAAATCCATTAAAATTATTTTTCAAAATGATGTTGTTACTATTTATACCTAACAATTGTATGACTTGGTTATAATGGTTTATTATTTCCTAGTTCATATAGACTCATTGTTGTATGTAGGCAAGCTACAAAATACATCAGTTTTATTTAAAAGGAACCCAATATAAAATATTTAGGTGTTATATATTTAAATATTATGTTCTCAAAATTCATATAAAATCTATATTCTTTAACCTATATTCCATAAGTGAGCCTCCGGAACTCACCAATTGGGTCTCTATACAAACTATCTCTGGGATTCACTAGAATCAACCAAATACATGAGTCACACCATTCTATGATAGATAGGATTATCCCTAAAATAATATTTTCTGTTTTATAATCCTACTTATAATATTATAACAATAATGTTCACATCCCTCCAGACTCATGGTTTAAAGTCCCCACTCCACAAAATCGAGAAAGCTTATCCCCTAATCCTTAGTCTAGGATTCTATGAATTAGTAGTGCTCTATGAAACTATTTTTAAATACCAATAGCAATATATCATTCTCACGAGCACTAGGTATCTATGGATATATAATGTAACACTCATCCAATTAGATTTACATATAATTTATTCTTAATACAAACCTCATCATAGACAATAACCCATCTTCATTACCCACTATTAAGACACATCAAATTATATATTCTATAATCAACTTCTAAAGCTATTCATCCAAAAAATAGATTTATAACTCTACATTATCACAAAATTCACTCATCCTTCCCAACAGGATCAGTAAATTCTCATCTTGTGGAGGTATTACCAGAGAAGGTTCACCCCTTATAGACCAAACCAAAGGATTCTCCCACCCCAGCACCACCTCCAATTTCTATATCGATGATTTTCCATTAGTAATTGTCCTTCTAATATTTAACCATGAGTTATAAAAAATTATAAATCACATTAAAATTTGAGTATCATGTTGGCTATAATCAAGGTAAATAACCTTAGTAGAGATGAATATGGGTATGTTGATTTCTTCAAAGATCCACCACCAATGATAATGTTCATCAGTTAGTAAAAACCTATCTGCCTAAATTAATATGAAGTGATGAAGATAATAAATAAGGAAAATATAAATTTACTTTGTTCTCACATAGTTGGGTGGTTCAGAGAGCATACTATGATAGTGTGTTAATATTCAAAAATCGTCAAATTGTCTTCTCTTTCACAATGTTTAGAGTGGACTCACTATCTCCACCTTGTTTACAACCACTTAGGTTTCGAAAACTCAATGATATATTGAAGGAGATTACCTCACTATTTGATCTGAATAGTACTTATATGTACTAATTAAACTATTTATAAACAAAAAATAGTGTTTAATGAAGAACTTATTTTATCTGAATGATGAATCCTACTTCGCCTTAAGAATTTTGGTCCATCATCCTAATATTTAAAAAAAAAATCCTTTAGAAAAATTATGTTCATATCAAACACATTCACACAAAAAAATTCATATTAAATTCATTCTACATTAAACCACTAATTGTGTAAGTTACATCTGGGATGATATATGTTCACATATATCTTTTGAAAAATAAACCTCTTACACCTTCTCTTAGTTTTATTTTATCCTCAAAATGATTATTAATTACATATTTATTAGTAGTTACCTTCCTGAAAAATTCATAATGAAACTCGTCATCATTCTAAAAAACACATTTCCTCACATTTATAAACATCACCAAGTTCACACAACATGTTACACAAGTCCTCCTATGTTTTTCAGTTTACTGCTAGACATATGTGATAGCCTTATTACGTTTCCTTTGTTTCCATTACTTACTCAAAATATCAAAATTGTACTATTAAATTGAATAGAAAATAATTTAGGTGATTTTATTTAGAAATAGACTATTGTTGTATTCAGTATATATCTTTGTAAAGATGATTTATATTTTCAAACAAACATCCCCCATTTAATTTGTCGAAATTACTTGAAATTATTTAACCATAGTGTTGAAAAGTATTATTCACTCTTTATATAAAACACTATTCAATATCTAAAAATATAAATAGAAACAAAAGATTATATTAATATAAAATCTAATCCCAAATGAGTCAATATCAACATGATAAAAAATGTGAACATGTATGTATTATCCAAAAACTAGTCCATTCTATTCAGGATCACAACTTAGAGCTTGAAAATAATTTTATAAAATTTTGGAATTTCTTCTCCCACTAATGGAACATTAAAAACATTTCCCCCAAATAAAAACAATTTTATGGAATAAATATCCATTTTTAAACAAAATATAATACTCCTGACCTTCTTCATGTAAAATTAGAGATAACGTATCCCAATAAACTCATCAAAACATACTCTCATTAGGCCAAATAATTGAAATATCTCTTCCTATAAAGATCATAGGACATGGTAAAAAATCATATATTTTATCTCATGAGAATCACCATACATTTATATAAATAACTAATTCTATAGTATATTAGTAATTTATTCTCTAAACTATATACTTTGGATGGATATTACTAGACTCAAAAATTCAACTAATAACTTTATAAAAAATCATTTGTTTATACCATTACAATGTTTTCTATAACCTGATCTCATGATGATATTTACTCCCACTTGATATTTTCTTTTTCAACCTTCTCTTTGACGAAATGATATCTTATCTCAATGTTAATTTTTCCTTAAATGATAGATAATATTTCTAATAAGGTTGATAAAACATTAGTTATCACACCGTATTATAATAGGTTATTTCAAATCAACTCCAAAATCAACATGATATTTATTAATCCATATTTTTTAGAAGATTCATAAGTAACATTAATATACATAGATTCCCTAGTGTATAATAAAATTTATCCTTCGTTCATTCTTACAATACAAATACAAAATCATAAAAGATATAATGCATTGCTCGTTGTTGACTTACAATAATCTATAAGACCATCTCTATCAACATTTCTGTATTCAAATAACATATGTTGTGTTGTTTCGGGAGAGAAATATCATAAATTCCCTATTATATTGATCTACTAAATAATCTTTCTCACTATTATACACCTTCTTTGCATGGGATGTCATTAGTATCATGCATCTAGAAAAATGTAAATCATAAAGTCATATATTGTTTCAATTTGGAAAAATAGGATACTAATGATTTTTCAATATTATATTACATCAACATTTTCTTTATCAAAGTCTCCTAAAAAAATTTATGGGTACTCATCTATGTTTTCATTATCCTAGAGTCTCAATTCCAAACCTCTTGAGTATACATTTGGAATACTTTGATAGATAATGTAATGTTCTATTATTTCCTTCTGTCAAATATTCACCAAGGTATAATGTTAAACCTCCAATCATGGATTTAATAAAATAAAACCTAATACATTTTAAAAATTGAATTTATCGTAGACTATATGATCCTCTAAAAAAATTTCCAACATAAATAACAACAAACATCCTTTTATCATTACATTTTTTGAAATATAGATTTTTCTCAATTATACCTCACTAGAAATAAATATTTAAAAGTATTTATCAAAGATACAATACCAATTCCTTGGTGAGTAATTACACTAGTACAAGTAATTATTCAACTAACATACTTTTCTATCTTCATCATCTATAAGAAACTGTTTAGTTTCAATATGTACAAATTCTCTTTCTATAATACATTAATGAATAATGATTTGATATCTATTATAATTCCATGAAATTTATTGATAATTATATGTACCGAAAAATTGATAAGTGTCTAACTAGGATATTGGTAAAATGATTAATCAGAATCTATTCATTTGATTCTGGGAAATTTCTAACAAACTCGAAGTGGCATTTTCTGATTCATCTTTTCCATATTCATTGAATATTCCTATCGAATTTCGAATTTATTATGAAGATATGTTTATCCTCAAGCCTCAAAATAATTTTAAATATCTAATTATTTTTTATTTTCTTAACCTATTTATACAAAAAATAAATTATACTATTATATATATCAGTATTTTAAAAGTAATTTGTGACTATAAGACATAAGAGTTATGTTTGTATTAGATACATCATTCTCCCTCTTGTAATGGTGTTTTATAACAACAAATGATATTCAACTCAAAAGTTTTAGTCACTATGTTTGGATTCTATATAGATACTAATATAAAATCATTATCCTCAACATTATTTTTTTTCTTCAAAATTACCACCATCCCATTGTTCTCCACCTGGTCTTCTTAACACCTCATCCTTATCTTCCAGAATCAGTCACTTTTATTATTGAAAATTAAAATCATTTATACTTTTGTTCATCTTATATTTAAACAATATTTCCAAGATATGTTTTTAAACTCTTATATGGAACTATATTAGATGATTTTCCATGAAATATCACTTAATCTACCTAATACTCAAACTTCATATGTTTCAATTTATTTAAATAAATGAACTATATTTTAAAATAGTATTTTATGGATGGATTCATTCCATTTGATATATTGTATTTATTTATCTCTTTAATTGGACAAAAAATTATATATTATAAATATAGACCAATGTTATGATTAATTCCCTCCAAAAAAATATAATGGGTCATTCTCAATAAGGATTTTTTTCTATAATTTTTATATTCATGTTTCTTCACTCAAAAACAACATTTTATTATGAGTTAATAGATTTGAAACTCAGTTACTTCTCCCATGTTTGTCAATATAATCCTCAACATAGATGTCAGAAAATACCATGAAATTTTATTCATAAATTTTATAATCTTGTACCCAATAATATTTTAGACCTTCTATTATTGAAGAGATATATAAATGAATGCATCATACAATTTTTTGATAACCCACAATCATTACATCCTAATATAATAATCAATGAATAACACAATGTACCTCTTCTGATTAATTAATATCAGTGATATCAGTCCACACACATATACATAAAACAAATCCATAAACCCAATTTAATTTTATTATTTTTTATCATTCGAATAATCATTCTTTTTCTACAATCATTTCATGTGTGTATACGATAACATGACAGTCTAAATATATCCAATGTTCATTGATTCTTCAAAAAATCCAAAATTAACTATTGTCTCAATTGGACAAGAATTTTATACCACAATCAATATTATTCTTTAAATGATAGAGATAACATATAATATACACCGCTAATTATTTATGGATTTTATTTTTTGAAATTTACTTTCATAATAATTTTACAACAATTATAATTTTTATACTATTTTTTTTAATAAAATTCACTAAAATTTCTAATTCAAACTATTATCTTACTCAAATAAGGTGGTGAACAAGATATTACTTAACTAATACATTCACACATAACAGGTCTTTCAACAAAAAAAATTATTTTCGTTATCTCGTATTTTAAAACCTTAATTGTTTCCAAATTCAATTACATCTCAGTTTTCCTATTTTATGAATATTTTTAGATCCTTTCTTCCATACTTATAGGAAGTATATCTATTATCATGAATCTATATAGTAGCATAATATGATCCTCTCATGGAAACATCTACAACCCCTAATTTCTCATATCTATAATTTGTTATCCATGAATTTGACTTTACACTTATAATAGATTTGTATTCAAGATCATCCATAGAATATGATTGAACAGATTCACCATAAAAAGTGTAAAATTTATTTTTCATTTCATCCCACATGATGATTCCACGAGCATCAATTTAAGGCCTATTTGAGTTTCCATAAGTGTAGTACTCTATATTGATATTGATAAATATTTGGTCATATAACAATATCTACGACACTAATAGAAGAATCCAATTAATTTATTTCAAGACTATTAATTTTTCATAACTACCTCTATTTCTCTCATAACCTTTAACACATCTTGGTTATGGAGCACAAATTTTTAGAGTGTCTAATATTTATATAATAATATAACCATATTTTATATTCATGTATTTATTTAAAGCAACATCAGTTTTATTTATGGTTCATTGAGATTTCTTATTCTGAGCCCCACACAAATTATGTATACGAAGATCATAATAAAATTTTTAAAGGATTTTATTTTTTTTGTAAAAATGATATTTAGAAAATTTAGAAGTTGTTTCAGATAATATTCAATAATTGTGATTTTTTTGATAATTTCTCATCTAATTTAAAATTACTTGTAATTATTAAAATTTATTTATATCTTATTTAAATAATTTTTGAATTATTAATTATATATAAAGTATTGATAATTCATTGATATTTATTGTATATGTATGACTCGCTGAAATGATATATAAAAAAAATCAATGATTTGAAGACTGAAATTAAATATCTAGATAATAAAAAAATATTATTCAAATCTTTTTGGCTGAAAGATAATGATATAAATGACCTTGTCTATATACATATGATCTTAAATAGTTCATATGTAAGATGTTTCTTAATTTGAGTATGAATATTAAAATGGAATTTTATAGGTAATATATACTTGAGAACATATGGATGGAATAATAATATTGTTTTCCATGTATATATAAGATCCATATAGGTTCATACGTAATATATGGTTTTTGATTTATGGAAGAATGATGTACATGAATGGAATATATGTATGGTGTTTTATAAGGTATATGAGGTGTTTAGTGATATGTAAAATGTTTTCAATAAGAATAAAAATATGGAAAAGGAAAGCATATTACATTCATATATAATATTTTTTTTCTTCAAAGAAAATTTTTCCATTTCGATATGTGAATAATTTAGAAAATTAAGAAGTCTTATTAAATACATATGAATTTTAATCAAATACATATGAATTCTTTTCTAATAATTTCAAATGTATGAAATAATATTTTTTATATTTGAACCAACATATTTAAAGTTATAAAAAAACAATTTTATGAATGTTTTGATTGTATAAAATGATGTCTTCCTGTCATAGAACAAGATATTATAAAAATGGATTCATGTTATTATTTTCAATAATCTAAAATATCACAAGCCTAGGATTGTTGTTTTATTAAATTAGATGTTCTAAAGACTATTTTAGGAGAATATTTTGAAGATGTATTAAGGGTAATTTAAAATGGGATAATTGAAAGTAACTTGTTTGAAATTAAAATGGTCACTAATGATTAAATATTAGATAATTATTAATAACTTTTATTGTAAAATTATTAATTAGGATTGATATTAGAATAATGTTATGGAATATCAACTAATATTTTTAATTGGTTTAATGGGAATTTTATGAAAATGAAAAAAATGGATAGGTATGGTATTATGTTGAGGAACATGGGAAGAATCCATGTTTGTATTTAAAAAATATATTGTGCAGAGGATTGAAATCATTAAATTTATTATGATGAAATTTTATATTATGTTTTGGAAAATAATTTCCTGACATTTGTTATTCATGATAATTTTAATATTTATATGTATTACAAAATAATCATTAAATAAAATTAATAATGATGATTGAGTTCTAAAATAAATAAGTATTGATGAATGGAGACTAAATTCAAGGATTTTATCGGTGATAATAAAGGATGAAAATATTGAGAATTCAAAGATTTAATGTTTTAAAGAATTTCATTTAATATCTGAAAAATGTGACGAAGGTTTCCTAATATATTTTCAAAAATGAAATTAATAATTTTATGATCTTCAATAGGTGATCATATTGAATTTATATTATTTCTAATGGGTCCATGAGGAAGATCACCATCATCAATTTCTATTTCATCCTTGTTTCACTTATGGCCTTTTTCGCTCTATTGTGACTAAATTATAACTACTGTGAGTTTGTATAAATAAAGTGGGATTTTATGTGTTTGAAAATATCTTTATGTGGATGATTAAACCTATTTAACCACTTTTAATTGGTGAATCATTTTAGTTCTAAATCATAGAAATGATTAAGTACCCATATATGGTTTAATCCTTATAAAATTTTTGTGTTCCATATATCTCAAAATTTCTATTTCATTTAGGTAATGATGAGATTCAAATATTAAGTAATCAAATCCAAAAATATCATATATGTTAATTTCTAGAAGAATAAGTTGTAAAATAAAGAACCACTAATTCTCCACCCCCCCACACACACCACCTCCCAGTAGTGAACATATTCTTATATCAGGTCAATAGTTATTTTTTCATAACATGATTTTGTATGTAAATTATTTTTATTTTTTAAAGGATAATTTTAATTTTTTCAAAATTCAATGTTTCCCCATATTTGAGGGAAAGAAATATAATGGCTGGAAGAATATGAATTTAAAAGGTATTCGATCCGGTTTCTTAATGTTTTTTTAACGCAATAGTAGTGGGATTTGGAACCATTAATAAAAATGTTTCATTTAAATTTATATATAAGATATATTAAAATTTTATTTAAAAAATGAAAATTTTATTATTATTTATCAACCATAAAAATTATATATTAAGGTTATGTTGATATAAATAACTAAAAAATATATAAAAAATTGAAAATTTTCTAAATTAAAATGAAATATTAATTTTAATGATTATAATATAAAAATATGGGGAATAGTATTTCAATTTGTGAATATAGTCGAAGAATAACCACTTAATGAATACTTAAAAAAAGCCAATGAAATAAACCACAATATATGAAGTTTTTTGTAAGAAAATGATGAGTTTACTAATATAAAATAGATAATAATGAATTTTTTAGACTAGTTTGGTCCAAAACCATCATCAACGAAACATATAGGTGAAATCTGCCGCAAAAAATTTAAAATATATTCTTATTTAATTATGAGAGGACAAAGTCTCTAGTATTAAAAATTAAATTAAATGATTAAATATCATATTAATGGATGAGGATAATTAAAATAAATGATGGTGAAATTAAATATTATAATGATCTTGATTATGAATATGAAAATTAAGAGAATTAAAATAGAATTATGTGTCTTATCTAAATGGAAATTAAAAATACAAATGGAAAGTATAATAGTAAAACTCTTGTATACACATTTCATGTGTGATTCCATTTGATTTTTTTTATAAATTTTCTAAAAATTAAAATTTCATAAAATTATATTGATGAAAAATATAGGAATCCTCAATATAAAAAATTTAGTAAAATATCAAAAATGGTTACCAAATGTTCGCAAAGATAAAATTTCTTTCTAGAAATTATTAATATCTAATGAGAAAAGAGTAAGATGATTAATTATTTCCTAGAGTCCAATAATAAGATGAATGTATTTACATGTTCATAGTATTCATGGATCATGTGGTGAAAAAAGAATAATCTAAATGTAACGCCCCGAACCTAGTTACCAAGAGTCGGTGCATTATTACATAACATTGGCATGATCACAAGAAATATCAAATCTCGAAATACCAATTGGTTTAGTATCCTTGGAAACACTAGATATATTCATAAGTCTTACATTACATAATAAAATGAAAAACTACAACAACAATATATTGTCTCCATAATCCACACTCATATCCCCACATAATATCCCTACTGGTCATTCATAATTTACTTCTTCACTTCCTGGGAAAAATAAAACATAGAAAAGGGGTGAGCTCAAATGCCCAGTAAGGATAACAATATAGCGGAAAATTTCATAAATAAGAATAAACATTTAAGGCAATGTATAACTAAAACAAACGCCTTTCAAACTTGAACTTTCAACATGGTATGGCATAAATAAAATGAAATAATGCCGTTTACTTATTCACATGGATATTCTACTAATCGAATAATCACATGAAAAATCAATAACCACTTTCATAATGTTAGAATTCATAATTCTGAACTTTAATTTCTTTGTCAAGGCCTCGTCCCAAGACCTAGGGGCTAACTGTAACCGGAACCCAACCCGGAGTGCCTCTAATAACCGGACACTAACCCGGAGTGCCTCTAATAACCGGACACCAACCCGGAGTTCCTCTAATAATCGGAGACCAAACCGGAGTTCCTCTAATACCCGGAGACCAAACCAGAGGGCTTAATTTTACCGATCCCCAACCCAGAACATACTTGTCTAACACATTCATCTAAATGAAAGGATGAAATATAACATAAACATTCGGATTACAAATAACTTATGAAATGTCAATAATCTAAACAAAAACCATGAGTGACATAAGAATAACTTATCCACAGTCAAAAATATCACAAAACCTTCAATAAAATATGGATGTTTTGTATCATAATAAATCAAATTCAAATAAGCTTAAAATCCATCAAAGGATGTTGACATAGATGAAATAAAGACTATTTTAGAAAAATACCTCTTTCTATTTTGAAATCATTTAAGAGTCTTATATTTATGAAATAAAACATTTTTTTTGAATATATTCTTATTATCTTGTAAGGGACGCTTTGACGATTTTATAACGGCGGAAAATAGCCACACCCGCTGTATAAGTTAAAAAAACATTCTTACCTTAATTTTGTCGAAAAGGTTAAAAAGCACCTTGTTTGGAAAATGACGGAAATATTCCTTTATAAACCTCTTATAAAAATTCAAACAAGGGTATAAATGACTTTAACCCATAATTCTAGTAAATAGTAAAAATGTTTTGAAATTCATTTTTAAGAATCATGGATGTGGATGATAAAGAGATCCCAGTAGATTATTACGTATAAACGACCTCAGATAATGAAGAGATTATGAAATAACCCTTACCAATTTGGTAACTTATGAAACATACAACCCATGAAAGAGGTATCATACAATGAATATGTAAATACACATAAATTAGGGTGTATTACACAATGAATATAATTATGGGCAGTACACACACCACACAAAAGGTGTTGGTGGCAATATGGCATGAATCTCACGGGAATAAGGAGTGAGATGAAAACCCCTTACCTTGTACTATTCCTTGGTTGGGGTAGGTTAACCTCCTATATAATGGTGAAATAATTGTTATTAAATTATAAAATAATCATATATATTAATATGATATCATATATGATCTTTTAATATTGATTTGATAATAATATCTTAGTATTATCGTTGTTTCGGGTGTTAACTTACCTGTTTTCTTTTATATGTTTTGTTACGTAAGCCATGTTTGTAATGGATAGGTTGTATATTATTCATATCCAGAATGATATCAAGTCCTTCATCATCATTTTTAAATCATAAAATGATAATTATACTTGAATGGATAAGATGGAGAATGAATCGCATCGCATTCGTGGAGACGGTAGTCCGTACGTATGCACGAGTGACAATATCATTCTTTTGAAATAATATATAAATGGTTGTTATATCATATATACAGAATCATTAACATTTTATATTTATTATTTACATGAGTTACATATCATTATTATACCCATCCAAATAATAATATATTGAATAACAATTATACCACGACGTGGAGACGGTAAGCCGTACGTATGCACGTATGGTGACATGTTATTCAAAGGGTGGATAGAATACTTAATATGGTTGTACCATATTTATAATAACATCACAGTATATATATGATACTGGAGTTATTATTTTATAATGGTAATAACAAAGGAAGAAGAAGTGGAAGAAGAAAGGAACTTGGAAAAGGGTGGTGAAATCATTACCTCTTCTTCGGGTTCTTCCTTTTGATTTGATCAAAAGGGCTCCTTAGGTTGGCCTTATGATCAAACTAAGGCCTCTAGGTTGTATTGAGGGAAGTTGGAAGAGTATTTGGGCAGAGTTTTGCCGAACCAAAAGGTTTTGAAGGTGTGAAGAAATGAGAAGGGGGAGTGCCCTTTTATAAGAGGGGTGAGAGGCACCTTTGGAAAAGCTAGAAATATTAGTTTATAATAAATTAATATTCGGTTTTTAATGGCTCCAAAGTTGACTATTTAACTGTTAAGGTGGGGATGGGTCAAAAACAACTCAACCAATAGAATTTAGACAGGTTTGGGTACTTATATTAACCTTATCTTTAAGTATTAACTCTAAGTTAATTAGTTTCACTTTTACAATGTCTCTTTGTATTTTTATATAATATGGTTAATAAACTTACTATATACATCCAAGAGACCCCCAAGTGGTCCATTAATGATGAAACTATCATGATATAAGTCTCGTGGACGAACCTTAGATTTTTAGGAATTTAATATCAATTAATAATATAATATTGTTTTTAAGAACTCTTTTATGTCAATTTTGACACAATTCAATAGTTGATTTTTGTGAAACTCATAACAAATTGATTACTTTGAAAAAAGTCCTTTAAATCAATCCTAATATATCATATTATCCTATAAAATTATTTTAATTCATTAAAAGTGTCATATTATTATTATTTGGGTATTTATAATATCAATTATTTTGATTTTTCACTATTATAGTAATTACTGCATCATCATTGTGTCAGAAATAACATAAATTATTTAATGTATAAAAATTATAAATAACATATCATTATGTTGGAAATTTGTTTATCTTTATAATTAATATTTATAATCTAAAATCCAACATATATAATCCTATTTAAAAATTGTTTTTATAAAAGATATATGCTTGTGTCATTTTTGTATTCATTTTAACTTAATTAAAATGAAGTGTCCCTATCACCTACAAGTGGCACCATGGGGTCCCAAAATAGACCCAAATATGCCTATGTCCGAACATGTATCAACCAATAAGGCTAGGACACGTTTTAGGGTAATTTAGTGTTATTATAATATTATTGTTTAACCCTTATTTACCAGATTTACCCTTAACCATGGTAAATAAAATATTTACCGCAGTAATTATTCAAAATGTCTAAAAATAAAAGTTACCTATTTACACAATTTGAAAATCCTGATTCCAAATATGGAATCCATTTTTCTAAATTCAAAACACATAAGTGGTAGAAATTAATTTAAAATTAATTCCCGCTGTCAAAACAAAAAGCGTGTTTTTAAGAGATAATAACTATCAAAAGATTGACACTTGTTTATGTTCGGTTTAATTGTAAAATTATGTCCAATGACAAAAATTATATTAAATGGTAAAATACATTCTAAATATACTTTAAACCACTCAAATTCATAATTTATCACTGTTAATTATTTGATTAAAAAGTTGTTTTTAATTAAAATTTAGTAATTTTCACTATTCATCAAAATATGAAAGTTATTCGAAAAGTACCAAAATTTCACCTTAGGCTAAATTCGATATTCTGAATCCAAAAATGAATTCCATTTTGAAATATAAAATATATATAATTTCAAAAATTAGGTATTATTATTCATAATAGCTAGTTTGATTGGTTGTGGTGTGTGTTAAAACTCAAAGTTGCGTACAACACATGCTACTGTATTATTCAAAGAAAGCATACAGTGGAAGCTTGAGATGTTTCATTTTAAATTTTTGATGTCCCAATTTATTCAAAAAGTTTAAAATATTGTATTTAAAAAGGTTTCACTATTAAAAGTTGATAAAAGTGCAATACTGAAAATGAATTTGTTCTTGCATTATGTCTAAGATACTCATAATATGGATTCTAAAATTATAAGGATTATATAAAGTTTAAAATTTAGTTAATACTATTCATAACCTCTTTTGAATGGCTTTTTGGTAAGTCATGGTGCAATTGAACTCGATGTTGCGTGTAGTGCAAGTTATTTAATTATTTTGAAGAAATAACACAGTATGAATTCTTGGGGGGTTACATTCTCCCCTCCTTCAATAAATTGTGTCCTCGCAATTTGAAATTGTTCTTTGAAAATAAAAGGTTGAAAATAGAAAATATATTTGTGGGAAAACCCACATCGAATATTGGGTTACTAAAATTTAGTCTTAATATGAGGAAAAGAGAAATCAAAGGGTCACCACCAAATTATGATCTCAATTAGGAGAACATTGGTGGAAATTAGAGACATATAATTGGAGAAAAACGTAAATATTTATAGGTAGTGATTGAGGTCATCAATCACAAAAAAGCATAAAATTGAGGTCCTTAAATTCATCAATCTATGATGATTTGAAATACCATCGGTTCAACAAAACATAGGGTATTAGGATAACACATTTTTAATGTTTCAAAATATCTTATTTGAAATCCCACATCGAAAAATGAATTAATGAGGCCTCTATTTAAAATAAAGAGTGGAAAGTATGAAGATTACCGAAAATAACACATACTAGGGTTCCATGTAGGAAAATATGGATATGGAAGAAAAATATAACCATCAATTATCTGATGGAGAGTGGTAGAGAACATTTCTATGAAAAGGCCAACAATCCCAAAGCCATAAATTAGTGAAGATTTAAGGTACCATCTAGGACAACATTTTTGTTCTAAGTTCCTTTTATTAATGTTGAGGAATTTATTTATGAGATTGGCTAAGATCATAAGGAGATATACTTACTTTATAATTAATGTTTTATCCATTGATAAATTTCTACCACAAACTCATCTTTCACTCTAAAAGATAATTGAACGTAAAAAATTCAATTTATACTATTCGTACAGGGTTCCAAAATAAATGAAATTATAATTCATCTAACAGATCTTTTAAAAAAACTACATTATTTAATCCAGGACATCTCGTGGGTCAGTGGTAGGTGATACACCCTTGTCACCCTTCGGTTGCGGGTTCAAGTCTCGCAGCCTTGCCGGACGCGACAGGTTGCCGCTCGACTTCCGGGTTGTCCTTTTTTGGAAATCCAAAATAATCCAAACTAGAACTATCCAAAATACTTCTGTCCAAACTCATAGTCCAACATTTATAAGGAAGGTAAACATAATGTAGATCCTTTTTACCCCGTAATAGCATATGAATACCTTCATCATGTATTCTTTTAATACACTGAAACATCCTAAATTACCATATTCCTTATTGATTACATTCATGCTCCCTTATTCCATATAGAATGCTGGATATACTTCATCAATCCAAAAATGTTTTAAACCCCAACAATGATGGAATATACAAATCATTAATCAGTTCCAAAGTAGTCAAGAATATCCAATATAATTTATCCAAAACAATCATGTATTATTCCAAAATCACTACCTCGGTATCAGAACTATATTATGGTTTATCATTATCTCAACCATATATTTTCCAAAAATTTATCCTGCTATTGAGTCACTTTTCTTTATTCCACACAATCTCAAGTCCTTAATGAAATAGTACTGCAGTACAATCCTTATATACTCCACAATTATTATAACAAGTACATTGTTGATACAACACTCAATTGATATAATCAACATAAGAACTCTAATCATTCCTCTTCATCTGTGGTAGTATCATAACTTGATTATTATCCAATAGCATCATTTGCGGAATAGTCTGATTACTGGGATATAGGTTCGCGTAGTGTCCAAACTCGTTGCAAATGAAGAATTGTATATTTGAAACCATTTTCTTACCCTTGCAGTCACGTACTTTGTGCCCTTTTCCTCCACACTTATAACAAACTCACATTCCTTCTAGGAAAGTTCCATGGTGTTTCTTTCCACAATTATCACATATGGGAAAATTCTTCTTTTCCCTCTTCCCTTTATCCATATTTCTCTCTTCCATCCTTTTCTTCTCTTGCTTCCCTTCAAAGCCATAGGACTCAGTAAACTCTTTACTTATCTTATCAAAACATGATATTATTTCTTTATATGATGATAATACATGCGAGACTATTTCTCTTGTAAATTCTGTCTTAAGACCATAAAATATATGATCCTTCTTTCTCTTTGTATCATGTGCATTTCTAGAGTTCTCATTCCTTCTACTGGGCGCCATTTCTAAACAATGGCATACATTAGATTAGTTTATGAATAACAATACCTAATCCCAAACTTGTAAAACACATAACATAAATTAAATAGTTTGTGGATATAATCCATAATCATAAAAATGTCTCCTTTGAGGAAGTATATACTCATAAACCCTTCATAATGATTTGTAAAGAAAATGAGAGTTATCCTAAGCATATCCCCCGGGAGTGTCGTAACCAAGAGTGCAGCAAGGCCCGTTGTCATGCACCAGTTCCCGTTCGAGTCTACCTCAAAGCGGTGTTTTCGGGTTTTAACCCTAGGTACATCTGTGCCAGAGCCGCCTCTACCTGCTCGTATCCAGACATGGATTTATTGCTCGGAAAACTCACAAAATCTCTACAATACCAAAATTCTAGGAAGTTCTTCTATACTAATCCTCAAAATTCATCTTAAATCTATGTTCTCTAATGAGAGTTTATCTAAATCTAGATTCCAAGGTTTGTACTAAACTTCCTCTGATACTAACAATAACGCCCCGACCCTAGTTACCCAGAGTCGGTGCCTTATTACATAACATTGGAATGATCACATGAAAGATCAAATATCAAAAGACCAATTGGTTTAGTAGCCTTGGAAACACTAGATATATTCATAAGTCTTACATTACATCATAAAATGAAAAACTACTACAACAACATATTGTCTCCATAATCCACACTCATATCCCCACATAATATCCCTACAGGTCATTCATAATTTACTTCTTCACTTTCTGGGAAAAATAAAACATAGAAAAGGGGTGAGCTCAAATTCCCAGTAAGGATAACAATATAGCAGAAACATTCATAAATAAGAATAAACATTTAAGGCAATGTATAACTAAAACAAAAGCCTTTCAAACTTTAACTTTCAACATGGTATGGCATAAATAAAATGAAATAATGCCATTTACTTATTCACATGGATATTCTACTAATCGAATAATCACATGAAAAATCAATAACCACTTTCATGATGTTGGAATGCATAATTCTGAAATTTAATTTCTTTGTCAAGGCCTCGTCCCAAGACCTAGGGGCTAACTGTATCTGGAACCCAACCCGGAGTGCCTCTAATAACCGGACACCAACCCGGAGTGCCTCTAATAACCGGACACCAACCCGGAGTTCCTCTAATAACCGGAGACCAAACCGGAGTTCCTCTAATACCCAGAGACCAAACTGGAGGGCTTACTTTTACCGGTCACCAACCCGGAACATACTTGTCTAACACATTCATCTAAATGAAAGGTTGAAATATAACATAAACATTCAGATTAAAAATAACTTATGAAATGTCAATACTCTAAACAAAAAACATGAGTGACATAAGAATAACTTATCCACAGTCAAAAATATCACAAAACCTTCAATAAAATATGGATGTTTTGTATCATAATAAATCAACATCAAATAAGCTTAAAATCCATCAAAGGATGTTGACATAGATGAAATAAAGACTATTTTAGAAAAATAACTCCTTCTATTTTGAAATCATTTAAGAGTATTATATCTATGAAATAAAACATTTTTTTGAAAATATTCTTATTATCTTATAATGGAAGCTTCGACGATTTTATAACGGCGGAAAATAGCCACACCCGCTGTATAAGTTAAAAAAACATTCTTACCTTAATTTTGTCGAAAAGGTTAAAAAGCACCTTGTTTGGAAAACGACGGAAATATTCCTTTATAAACCTCTTATAAAAAGTCAAACAAGGGTATAAATGACTTTAACCCATAATTCTAGTAAATAGTAAAAATGTTTTGAAATTCATTTTTAAGAAACATGGATGTGGATGATAAAGAGATCCCAGTAGATTATTACGTATAAACAACCTCGGATAATGAAGAGATTGTGAAATAACCCTTACCAATTTGGTAACTTAGGAAACATACAACCCATGAAAGAGGTATCATACAATTAATATGTAAATACACATAAATTAGGGTGTATTACACAAAGAATATAATTATGGGCAGTACACACACCACACAAAAGGTGATGGTGGCAATAAGGCATGAATCTCACGGGAATAAGGAGTGAGATGAAAACCCCTTACCTTGTACTGTTCCTTGTTTGGGGTAGTTTAACCTCATATATAATGGTGAAATAATTGTTATTAAATTATACAAGAATCATATATATTAATATGATATCATATATGATCTTTTAATATTGATTTGATAATAATATCTTAGTATTATCGTTGTTTCGGGTGTTAACTTACTTGTTTTCTTTTATATGTTTTGTTACGAAAGCCATGTTTGTAATGGATAGGTTGTATATTATTCATATCCAGAATGATATCAAGTCCTTAATCATCATTCTTAAATCATCAAATGATAATTATACTTGAATGGATATGATGGAGAGTGAATCTCATCGCGTTCGTGGAGACGGTAGTCCGTACGTACGCACGAGCGACAATATCATTATTTTGAACTAATATATAAATGGTTGTTATATCATATATACAGAATCATTAAAATGTTATATTTATTATTTACATGAGTTACATATCATTATTATACCCATCCAAACAATAATATATTGAATAACAATTACACCACGACGTGGAGACGGTAAGCCGTACGTACGCACGTATGGTGACATGTTATTCAAAGGGTGGATAGAATACTTAATATGGTTGTACCATATTTATAATAACATCACAGTATATATATTATTTTGGAGTTATTATTTTAGAATGGTAATAACAAAGGAAGATGAAGTGGAAGAAGAAAGGAACTTGGAAAAGGGTGGTGAAATCATTACCTCTTCTTCGGGTTCTTCCTTTTGATTTGATCAAAAGGGCTCCTTAGGTTGGCTTTATGATCAAACTAAGGCCTCTAGGTTGTAGTGAGGTAAGTTGGGAGAGTATTTGTTCAGAGTTTTGCCGAGCCAAAAGGTTTTGAAGGTGTGAATAAATGAGAAGGAGGAGTGCCCTTTTATAAGAGGGGTGAGGGGCACCTTTGGAAAAGATAGAAATATTAGTTTATAATAAATTCATATTCGGTTTGTAATGGCTAAAAAGTTGATTATTTAAATATTAAGGTGGGAATGGGTCTAAAACAACTCAAATAATAGAATTTAGACCGGTTTGGGTACTTATATTAACCTTATCTTTAAGTATTAACTCTAAGTTAATTAGTTTCACTTTTACAATGTCTCTTTGTATTTTTATATAATATGGTTAATAAACATACTATATACATCCAAGAGACCCCCAAGTGTTCCATTAATGATGAAACTATCATTATATAAGTCCCTTGGACAAACTGTAGATTTTTAGGAATTTAATATCAATTAATAATATAATATTTGTTTTAAGAACTCTTTTATGTCAATTTTGGCGCTATTCAATAGTTGATTTTTTTGAAACTCATAACAGATTGATTACTTCGAAAAAAGTCAATTAACTCAATAATAATATATCATATTATCCTATAAAATTATTTTAATTTATTAAAAGTGTCATATTATATTTATTTGGGTATTTATAATATCAATTATTTTAATTTTTCACTATTATAGTAATTATTGCATCATCATTGTGTCATCAATAACTTATCTTATATAATGTCTAAAAATTATAAATAAAATATCATTATTTAGGAAATATGTTTATCTTTCTAATGAATATTTATAATCTAAAATCCAACATATATAACCCTATGTAAAAATTGTTTTTCTAAAAGATATATGCTTGTGTCATTTTTGTATTCATTTTAACTTAATTAAAATAAAGTGTCCCTATAACCTACAAGTGGCACCATGGGATCCCAAAATCGACCCAAATATTCCTATGTCCGAACATGTATCAACCAATAAAGCTAGGACACGTTTTAGGGTAATTTAGTATTATTATAATATTATTTTTTAACCCTTATTTACCAGTTTTACCCTTAACCATGGTAAATAAAATATTTACCGCAATAATTATTCAAAATGTCTAAAAATAAAAGTTAACTATTTACAAAATTTGAACATCCTGATTCCAAATATGGAATCCATTTTTCTAATTTTAAAACACAGAAGTGGAAGAAATTAATTTAAAATTAATTCCCGCTGTCAAAACAAAAAGCGTGTTTTTAAGAGATAATAACTATCAAAAGATTGACACTTGTTTATGTTCGGTTTAATTGTAAAATTATGTCCAATGACCAAAATTATATTAAATGGTAAAAAGAAATTCTAAATATACTTTAAAACCACTCAAATTCATAATTTATCACTATTAATTATTTTATTAAAAAAGTTGTTTTTAATTAAAATTTAGTAATTTTCACTATTCATCAAAATATGAAAGTTATTCGAAAAGTACCAAAATTTCACCTTAGGCTAAATTTGAAATTATGAATCCAAATATGAAGTCCATTTTTAAATATAAAATATATATAATTTCAAAAAGTAGGTATTACTATTCATAGCGGCTAGTTTGATTGGTTGTGGTGTGTGTTAAAACTCAAAGTTGCGTACCACACATGCTACTGTATTATTCAAAGAAAGCGTACTGTGGAAGCTTGGGATGTTTCATTTTAAATTTTTGATGTCCCCATTTATTCAAAAAGTTTAAAATATTGTATTTAAAAAGGTTTCACTATTAAAAGTTGATAAAAGTGCAATACTGAAAATGAATTTGTTCTTGCATTATGTCTAAGATACTCATAATATGGATTCTAAAATTATAAGGATTATATAAAGTTTAAAATTTAGTTAATACTATTCATAACCTCTTTTGAATGGATTTTTGTTAGTCATGGTGAAATTGAAATCGGTGTGGCGTGTAGTGCAAGTTATTGAATTATTTTGAAGAAATAACACACTATGAATTCTTGGGGTGTTACACTAAATGTAATGAAATGGGTGAGGTAGAGAACCCTACATATAATTTATGCTAATGGATGAACCAAAAGCCTGTATTGAATAGATTACAATAAAGATGAAGTATAAATTTTCTTAAGGAAATAATATGGTAATATAAATGATATTAAGGATGATTTTAAAAAAATGGAGACTTAATACACTGAATAGATCCACAAGAAATCTTAAGGATACTAAGAAAGAGAAAATCATGAAGGATCTAGATGAGAAGACAACTTTTTTAGAAGTTGACTTAAGTATGATATATTGAATGTTTCTTGTAGATGATATTTTATAAAAAATTATGATAGATTTCTCCAATAAAACTATACAAACAAAATCAAAATCATTCAAATCTCTCAAATCAATGATCTGAAAAGAGAATGATAAAACATTTTCTAATAAATCTAAAAATATATCTGTTGTTACTTACAATTGGGTTATAATTTAAAATATAGACATGTTTGGGTTAATAATAATGAATGTAAATTTCTTTTATAGTAAAATAATTGATGAATATATCTAGGAATTCATCATCCGCAAGTCAAAAGTAAGCACAATATTTGATAGAAAAATAAGAAAAATATTCAGAACATACCATTTATCACTATGAAAAAACTAGATTTTGGGGTTATTACTAGTATAGTGTAATTTATTGGAACTTATATTACTCTGTATAATATACCATTTCATTACCCTATATATGGAATGATACATGGGTTAGAAACTCAAATATGATAAAATAGATTTCAAATGAAAATAAACATTGAATAAAAATTCTTTTGGTTTATCTTCAGAAATCATGTATGATTTCATGGATGAAATTTGTGGTAGGTGTGACCAGTAAGAGCACAATGATGAAGAAGTTGTGATAATATTTGAGTAAATATATCCTATAATAAAAGTGAAATTTAATTGAAAATTTTATGAAAGAATAAAATTCACTCATTATAGAAGTTCATTTAAAAAACACATTAATTGTATACTATATATTATAAATTTTATTTGATCATTACATATATCTTGTGAAAAAAATATTCATTATAATTTTTATGAACATGATATTACAGAAGTAAATTTTGAAAATTTTATATCCATTAAAAGTATAAGTGATAAAAATACTAGGATAGAAGCACAAGGAGTGAAATAAAAATATATTTTTAGTATTAAAGCGACTGAAAAAAAAATATTTTTTTGTGAGAAACATTTTAGATGACAGAAATGATATTTCATCATAAATAATCCTATAATATCAATAGTTCAAATAATGGACGATCTATTACCAACGATGATAGAAAATTATTTCATGGAAGTCCCAGACAACATGGTCAAAGAAACATGTTTATAATGTCAATGTTTGATGTGGTGAAAGACCTACTCTATCTCTAAATAGAAGGATATTTTATTTTTGAAAGATATCCAAATGATAAAATAGTTTGATTAACTCATAAAATTTTTAGTCCTCTTGGAAATTAAAAAATATATATTCAAATATTTGTTTTCCAATAATAATTAAGTATTCAATATGTTATATTTATTATATTTCATTAATTTATTTTTACCCAAGATGAAAATGTTGATCATTTGGAAGCAAGAGTTAGAATATTTTGAGATGTTCAAAGCATTAATAATATCAATTGAATAAGAATTAGGATTCAATATTACAAGGATAATATTATATTATATAAAATAGTATACATGTAATGTGTTTGAAATATATTATTCGAATCATAGAAATTACAATAAATATAGTGAACTATACACTCGACAATAAAATGAAGTATCTTAATAAGGAATAGGAATTTATATGAGATTGGTATAAAATTTTTGGTTGAACACAAGATCACTAGATTATTATAGGGGATTGTATATATATTTTTATACACATATAGAATAGTTTTCTTTATAGACTCGAGACACACATGACCTGTTATGAAATGTGGTATAAGAGAATACTATCATTTCAATACTTCAAAGTATTTTTTATCTTTATTACATAATTATTAAAAACTCTAATCTATGAAACATTTAGGAGAAATATGAAGAAGAAATTTCCATTAGATACATATTTAATTGTAGTGGGTAAAATATTGTATTATGAGTTTGAATAAAACTTTTTTTTAGTTTTTATGTGAATATTATTGAAAAGCAATTCTAATTAGATGTTATAAATGAAGGTTTTTTAAAAAATTAGAAGAAGACAACATGAAAATATTTTGGAAAACATAATAAGGAAGAATATTAGAAAGATATATTTTCTACAAATCTTAATTCTAGAAAAATTAATAATGAAGATATTGATTTTTGAAATAAGTTATAGAGACATTAAATATTTAAGAATCAAATTTATTCTTAAAGTATCATTAATTATTAAGAAGATTTACTGTAAATATTAAGAATATTAAGGCTTGAAAATAAATCATCCATTGTTTGATAAATTAAACCCAAAATTATAGTAGAATATATTAATAATGTGGAATGTATTAATGTAATTGATGAAGAACTATACTATAACATCACAAGTTTTTTTTGTATTTACATTCAAATTGTTTTGAATTATTTCATAGATCACCTTATGTAAAACCATAAGTCTATATGAATCATGATATTGTAAACAATTATAGACATGCCATTAAATTTTAAGGTATGAATAGGGATAAAAAATTAATAAAAATTCTATATAATGGTATTAAATAATGAAAATTTATTAATTATTTCTTAACAAATAAATACTCAATTTTAAGAAATGTAATTTATGCTTCAAAAATATGTTCACTTAAAAAAAGTTTTAATGACATTTTTCCATGTTAAAATTAATATTAATTTGTACATTATTTTAAAAATTTTATTTGAGTACATTATTAACATTTTCTAAATCAACTTGTATATATAACTTACAACTAATTAATAAGATTTTTTAAAAATGTTTTATTTTTCAGTTAATTGTAAAAAAATAGTGATTTTTTAGAAAAGTATCATTTAATTTACTATAAAATTACAATTTTATTTTGAATTTTATATTAAAGTAACATTATACTTAATTTATGACAAAATTTCTTATCAATTACATAGTAATAATCATTATACATGAATTTTTTATAAGTTCATTTTTGGGATTAAAAACACATTTTCAGAAATAAGTTTTTATGTTAATAAATTAAATTAATCTCTAATTATTAATTTATTTAATGAAATTTATATATTTTATATACAATATAATGTTTTAAAATTCATTTTTTTATTAAAAGGTAATAAATGTAATTAAATTAAATTTTAAGGTTAAAAATTTATTTTTATAAAATAGGTTTTTCTTCCAATTTATGTATTTATTATAATTATATTTTACCAAATATAGAAATGTAATCTATAAAAATAAATAATTTTTTTTAATAATAATATGAAATATAATTCAATATATTCTGCTTAATTTTTTGTCCTAGTGAATAATTAAAATAATAAAATTTTATTTACATGGATAATGATAAAATGGATTTACTCGAGTTGGCTAACCGAAAATGTAAGGGTATTTCTTCAATATAAACCTATAAAATTATTATTTTTTGAATATATTTAAACCATATATTATTAAAGATTTTAATAATTTTATATTTTGATCCACTTTACCAATAAAAGGATTATATCATTGAAATATATTATGAAATTTAATGTGTTTCCCTCCCCTCATTTAAAAAAAGATCCTCTTGTCCTCAATAATAGACGCCATTTGATACATATATCGTAGAAAATAACTATCAAAAAAATTTCATGATATATTACCTTAATACTAGTTCTTTTTTACTTTTCCTAATACCAATACTTTATGTCTTGCAGAGTAATCCAAAGGAGGTCCCTCATAGAATAGGTACATAACATAACTAAACTCATTCAATTCTCTTTATATTTTAGTTACTATAAACTTTTTTTATCCATAAAAACATAAATAAGATAAAATAATAAATATAATTAGATTTTTATTTGATTATATCACTACTATTTATAACATCATCTTCAATGAATTAGAGATTAATGTATTACTTTTACATATGTGGGGACTACCACCTCCACGTAGCGATATGATTCATTTTTTCTTACCATTTTTTATTATTTCTAAATTATGATAGATTTGATGTCTATATATTATTTTTAAAATAAAATTTTGTAACTAAAATTATGATTTATTATTTGCCTTTATTTTTTATGATCCATTAAAAAAATAGAAACAATACTCATCTGTATTTATTCCCTACCATCTCCAAATAGTGATGTAATTCATTTTTTATAACCAAAATATATGAATGAGTATATATATATATATAATTTATATCATATTTATATCATGATTACCATTCTTTATATGAATGAACCATGGTCAATATGCAATGATAATGGCATTCAAACCCAAACATACATGAATAACGAAGCAATTAACACCTTAAACAACGATGATAATGAATGATTGATAATGAAAAATTGATATGATTTAATAAGTATACCATGTAAGGTATTATATGTATTATTATTATTATATTTCATTTATATAAGTATAATACAATTTTATTTATTATAAACGAGGAAAACCCATTTATTAATAAAGTTGGACTTGATGTAACTGTTTTATTCCATAATCTAATTTTTAGAGGGATTGATTATGATTAAATTATATAATGATGAAATTACAAGTTCTATCTCTCCAAAATCATATTTATTTTATTATCCACATATTATTCTTATGTATTAAATTTTTTATTTTAATTTTACTTTATTTATGTTCTCATGAAACCGAAAGAACATATTTGATGAAACTCATCTTTATATTTCTCCAGGGTCAATAATTTATTCATTCAATATCTGTATTTTATTTAATATGTTTTCAATAATGTTTTCATCACTCCCTAATGAATCATGATTAAATATTTTTACCCATGTTTTAATTTATATGAATTTTGTTAAAGGAATCATCTCATAATTTTATGAGTGACTAACTTCTGACTTTTTATTAAAAATGTGAATGTAATTTTTTTAAACATACACTGCATAAATGACATCCACCTCTATCATCAATATATGTTTAATAATAATTTACATTATAAATTTCCTTTTTTCAGTGAAAACATTATCCATGATATTTTGAAAAAATTTAGATTCTAAATTAGTGATATCAAATTTAATGGGTATTTTCCTAGTGAAATGTTCATGTAGTATTTTAATTAATTTTTATCTATTACAACATCCTTCACTGTTCTTTTGATTTATTGGGGATATAATTAAATTTTAAAATCTTATTTATTTAAAAATATTGTTTATTATTATGATAATTATTTGTTTTGGAAATTAACATCCCTTCCACATTTTCAGATTTTATGAGAGGATAAATATTTCAGGATTTTCTGGTATAGATATGTATAGTTTCAAATATATGATGGGTGGGGATAAAATTATACAAAACCCCCATTTATAGGTTAGTAAAGAAAATATCATGAGATAATAATGATTTTAATAGTTATAAAACATATTTCATAAAGGAACATTGTACAATAATATAGTCTTGGGTGTGAACCTTGACTTTGGAAACGCTAGAATGGGGAGTATACAAAATCCAATTTAATTGACTTGGTAGTCACCCTTGAATAGGTAAATGATTATATATTCTTCTGTTTATGCCAAAAATTATGAATTATGAATATAATAAGCTATTATAGATCATGAATTATTATTTATGATTCCACACAATAATATCATATTTCTATTTATTGATAAAAAATTATTCATTGTTTCAGGGTTGTGATCATTAAATTTATGGGTATTATTTTTAAAATACTTAAGGACATGTTCTATTAATATTATGATTATCTTATTATAACTTATTATCATTGATTAATATCACTTATTTTACCCTTACTGGTCGTCTAAGCTCAAATTTTATTATGTTTCCCTTTATGAGTTTATGTACATCGATATCCAATATGTAATTTGAAAAACAGTGATAGTTTTGGAGTTTTAAATTAGAAATGATATATATCATTCATATAACATCTATTTATGTATCTATGTTTCAAAATAAACTATAAATTTTTAATTAGGGGATGGATTAAATTTACATACAATGAATATTCCATTAATAAGATTTCTTATTAAAGTATATAAAATTTGGGTCACTTTAGTTGGTATCAGTGAATGGTCTGATTACTGTAGGATACTAAGATGAAAATACATTTTAAAAACCCTTAGAATAATCCTATGTATAGGATAATATCTAATGATATGGTAAATGAAAGTGGATGTTTATCTTTATAAAATAAATCCCAGTTAGATATTATTAGGGCATGAGGTCTTTGAAAAAATGAATCTAGAGTTAATAATCCTATAGACAATTGATCATGTAAATTTTATCCATCGTATTTGTTTATGGTGATTGTTCCCCTACTGATCAATGGTTATTCCACTCTTAATGGTTATGATAGGGTTAATACAAATTTTTTGAGATAAATTATGAAGGATTTGAATAGATAATGGTTATTGATGACTTATTTCAAACATAATGTGTCATAGAATAAAAAAATGGTGAAATGATTTAGACATTCAATAAACCAGTTTCATGATTATATGATTTACCAATATTATTATTGTTTTACAAACAATGTTTTTTGGAGTTATATAATGGATGGAACTAGAATTTACTGTGTTTAAATTGAATGTTATAGAGAATGCAATGATTTTCTTCTTCATAAATTGGAGGTTATTGGGGTTGGATTGCAACATATAGTTTATATTATTATGAAAATTTCCCATGTCATTAATCATGTTGAGCATCCTAATAATAAATTTTGGGAGAAATAAATCCATTCATGAGGTGACGACCACCATCTTTTAGTGGGTCTAGAAATTCAATAATTATAGGAAAATGATTTGTAACACAAAGAAGATATTTTCCATTCTCCAATTCTTAGAACATGTAAAGGTTTTCTTAGATGGTTATCATTTGGAAGGTGATGTGGATTATTGGTGGACTTATTTAGAGAATATGATGAAATAATAATAGATTTACTCCATAGAGATATATGAGTTTAGGGAAATATATTAAAAACAATTATTTCTTTATATTAATAAAAAAATTATGGGGAATTGATTCCTTTCTATTATGTATAATAGTGATAAATCTATTAATATATATAAGGAAAATATTATTGTACAAGCTATGTATTCTTTTAATATTATTATTTAACCAAAATTTAGGATTCTTTGATTCATCAATGGCTTAAAAGTAATATTCCCAAGGGAAAAATCCATAACCAAATTTGGTAACTATGATGAAATCATTAAATGTGATATCAAGGTGGAAATAACAATTGGTGTTAATAATCAATATCCAATATTTGATAATAACGGAAATATGTAATCAAAAATAAACTGGAATAAAAAACCATCCACAGAAGATAATGAGATTTCATTTCTACTAAACATGAGGAAGGAACCAAGGCTGAGATTTTCTTAAGAGTAATGGTAAAAAAAATAAGTGTGGAATATAAGACCTTCAAGAAATTTAATGTTACAGTAATGGTAAGAAGTTATCTAATGATGAAAATAGAGATAAATAGTCATAGAATACACCACCAGCACTCCAATTCTATAATTACAAAGAGTATGATAATCCTGTTAACCAGTCCATGAATCAAAGGGTTAATGAAGATGATAAATTTCATTTACCACTTATTCCTATAGACTAATAGAAATCATAGGTTACCTATATTTTGTATTTGGTGTATGATTAGGATGATGTGGAAGGTAAACATATCATCTTCTCTAAAATTGCAAATGTATTATTTGATTCATGTTCCACCTAACATTTTATATCCAAATAATATTCCAATGATATCACATTACCACTTCATCAATTAGATGCTAATAAAAAAGTAAAAAAAATTATAATATTTCATCATAAGTCTATGAATATTTTCCATTTACAGTTTTTGGGAATGTTTTGCATGAAAATCATGGCATTAATTATCTAGTGGAATTTGATATTAATTTAGGTATGGGGTGGATTAATTTATATAAATTCCATATAAATTATTGAGGAATGAAATTAACATTTTATGTTCTGATCCAACCTATGATTGTCATTAGTGATATGAAAAATATGAACTTCTAATGAATATTACATCTATTTTTTGGGTACTTTTTTTTAAAGGTTTTATTTTTCTCATATGATCAGGTATAATCCCAAAAAAATGATATGCTTATTTAATAGTTGTTTTATTTCCTTAAAAATTATTCACCATGTCTTCCTCTGAATCATGAATTTTAGTTTTCAATAGAACTCTGACCCAGTGATACACATTTCCCAAATACATCATATAGAATGGCCCTCATTGAGTTGTATGAATTAAATAGAAAAATATTTTAGAGTATTAATGTAATGATATGTCCCTAAAAATTAAATATTATAGTTTTTTTAACTATAATTCACATTCTATATTCATTTTAGTTTAGAAATTTATAGAATTGAGACAAACTCTTACAGAGTAACCAATAATATTAAAAGTGGACACTTATATTCAGTATCCATTTTTTCACCATATAAAACTCTTATAAAGGTATTATTTATTTCTTAAAAACTCTTAAAAACTCTTAACATGACATCCTCTCCCTCATAACTCCTGTGAAAATCATTTAAATACATGGGATAACACACAAAAAATAATAAGGGATAAAAGAGAAAGTAAACATTTAGTTTAAGTGAAAACATGAAAACTCATAAAATGTATTTATTTTCCTTCAATTTTAATTGATCATATGAATTAAAAAATATCCAAATGGAAAAAAACATACGTTTTTCTCAAATAAAGCCATTAAAATCCAAATCAAGTAGATAAAACCTCATTGGGTAACTTATATAATAATATACATAAAACCCTTTCAAAAACCATTAAATTAGAATGACCCTATGGAGGATTTTCAATTTTAGTATTACCCACTAAATTTGAGTTCAAAAATGGGTATCAATATTTATATAAGATATATCGTACTCACTTATATGCTATAATCGGGATCAAGCATTCATATAAGCTATACCAGGATCACACATGAGCTATAATGGTGCTCAACACTTCGTATAAGCTATATCAGGATCACCCATTTCATATAATGATAAAATAAAATTTATTAATTAAACACATTCATAATAAAACCCATTTAAAATCAATTTAATCCCATTTTAAAATCACTTCCTAATAAAAATAACATTTTCTTTTTAAACCCCATTTTCAATACCAAACAACCTATTCATTAAAATCCCATTTACAATTCCAAAATACCAAAAAAAATGAGTGAAGGATATTCATTTAAAGATAAATTTCACTATTAGCATGAATATATAAATTAAATAATAGTAATATTGGTGGAAAATCCATTATCTCTCTGTACGGTAAAATAGAATACTGATTTTAGTGTTTATCAAAACATTCCTTATAAAACATGTAAATATTTTTATTTTGCAATGGCTCAAACCTCTCTGGTCTATTCCTCTATGGAAATCTAGTGTTTGAGGTGTTCTGGTGGTCTAGGTGACTTATCCCCAAAACTTTTCAAAATTTTCAATTTGGTGATCAGTTCCACCGGTGTGAATAGTTCCACCAGTGAGACCACTGTAAACAGTTCCCATGGTAGACATCTTTGAATAGTTCCAATGGTAGCCTTGGGAACAGTTCCATTGGTAGGCTTTTGTGAACAGTTCCAACAGTAGCCTTGTAAACAGTTCCAATGGTATGATTATGTGAATAGTTCCAACGGTACCCTTTTTAATAGTTTCAATGGTAGGTTTATGGGAACAATTCCAATGGTAGCCTTGAGAAGAGTTCCAATGGTAGAGTTAGATGAACAGTTCCAATAGTATCCTTGTGAACAGTTCCAATGTAGCTTCTATTTCCTTTTAAATATTTCAATTTCATAAATAGTGTTCTTATAATGGTGAGGTTCCAATGGTAGCCTCTAATTCCACTGCCAAATTTCGAGTTCATGAATAGTGTTTCCAGAATGGTGAGGTTCCAATTGTAGCCTCTATTTCCTTTGCAAAATTCTGAGTTCATGAATAGTTTTTTCAAAATGGTGAGGTTCCAACAACAGCTTCAGTTTCCTTTTCCTAATTTTGAGTTCATGAATAGTGTATCAATAATTTTGAGGTTCCAACAGTATCCACTATTTATTTTCCAAATTTTGAGTTCATGAGTAGTGTTTCCAGAACGATGAGGTTCCAACAGTATCCAATATTTACTTTGCCAAATTTCTTGCTCATGAATTGTGTTTGAAGAATTGTGAGGTTCCAATGGTTGACTCTATTTCCTTTACCAAATTTCATGTTCCTGAATAGTGTTTCCAGAATGGTGAGGTTCCAATGATAGCCTATATTTTCTTTTCCAAATTTCTGGATTGGTGTACAATGTTTCTAGCTTTCCACAGTTTCTCCCCTTTGACATTTCCTTTTATGTAAAATGAATTTAAAGCCTCATTTTAAGGAATCTATAGCCGATTCAATGGCCATAACTCCTGTATTAATTTTCCTAAGTCTTAGAATGCTTCTACTTGGTCAAGTCTCCTAGTTTACAGTGATCTGCATTTAATAGAAAATAAAGCATATCTTAAACTGAAGATCCGCTAAATCTTCTAAAGGGACATGAATCTTCCTCGCTAGTTCTTCCTCCTTGTTCTCTGGTGGGAAATTCTCAATCCTTTCATTCCTTCCCATAATAGTAGTGAGATCAAACATTCCTCCGATTTGTTCCCCTATATTTTTTATGAAACCAAGAAGTTTCAATGAATTTTCAGCATAAGGTATGATCTATCATCATTATTTTGGGTTTATCTCATTCTATTTCTCCATTCCCTTTTATAGAATGCTATATCTATGTTCCTAATGGTCTTTTCTTGGGTTTTGACTAGTGTGGTGGTGCATCTGCATCCTCGGGTGGATATAGGTGTCACGGGGGAGGATATCTTAACCCATTGTGTGGCTCGTTCTGGTATAAATAATGTCAAGAACTGTTTGAGGTAGGGGATTCATTTCTTCAGTATTATTTTATGTGAAACTATATAGTTATAATGTTTTATCCCACTATATCACAATGGAATTGACATATTTAATTTTTGAACTAGGTAAATAAATTGATAGTGATCATACGTTATTGCCTTTTGTTTTGCTACATAGTGTGATATCAATGCTTAATTTGTTATATTTTTGTTGTTGATGGAAATTGGTAATAAACATAAAGGTGGATCTAATTGATAATTGTCTGGAAAAAGACAAACATGCATTCAAATGAATATTATTGTTGTTGTTGTTGTAAATTTAATTGAATCAAATTGATGTAGTAAGAATGTTTAATGAATTTTTGATAGCTTACGGTTTAGGTTTCTTAAAGATGGAACCTATAAATAATAAATCAGTTAATTCAATATGGATTAAGAAAATGGTTTTTTGAAACTAGATAATTCCTTGTAGGGTTCTGAGTTTCCCTCTTGCTTGTTTAAAGGCCAAGATCCCATTTGATATGATTTTTTTTCCTACTGCTTCTATTGTGATGTGAGCCTATAAGGCTGTTGTGATATGTAGGGCTGGAAGACCTATTTATTGTGGTAGAAGTTGATGCTAAGATTGGGGGGATGCATCAGTTTAGGCATGTGGGTGTCTAAGAGGACACTAGAGATGATGAAATGGGTTGGATGTGAATGTTTGGATGCTTACTATTTCTTATTGGTTATTTATCTACTTTGCTTCCCCACTGCTCAAGGTATCTGGTCTTGCATAAGCATCTTACAACTATGGTGAAGACAAGTGGGGTATTCCATGTGCTTTCTATGTTTAGCTTATCAGGGAAGTATGGGTATACTCTCTAACTATATGCGGCAAGATAGGATATGTATTTCACCTACTCACCGTGTTTAGCCCCATGTGTTTAGTTACTAAGAATGTTTTTCTATAATTCTTGAGAATATGGGAAAGTAATAATGTTGTTAATAAATGATTTAATAAATGATGTTAACTCATGGTGCTGAATCTTACTGGGGAACAATTTTGAGGTTGTAATTTAAAGGAACAGTGGACTTTGGGAGTGATGCTAATGAAATATAATTGGAAATTTTGTTAATAGTTAAATAATTTTGAATAATTAATTAATGTAAATTTCCACTGATAAAAATGGAATGAAGGAATGTAAAAATTATCTTTAAATGGTTGTGTGCTTATAGGATACATTTTCTTAGAAGTGTTAGCTATGAGTCAAAGAGATGTTAGCTGCTGTTGAGTCTAAGACTAGTTTATGTTGTAGTGTGGTTGTGAGCTATGGTATATTCTATAGAATTTTTGTTTCTATATGCTACTCTGCCCAGTCAGTTAGGGAAACTAACACCTCAGGGATTCTAAGCCATGGGGGTGTTTTCCCCAACATTCTAGTGGGAGGATGGATGGATGACTACTCCCTTTAGCCCCAATCTCTTATCTTGGTAGTTACTTGTGCTGGTAGGCACATTGGTTAGTTTTCCCCATATATGTGGTTAAAGGGTTGTAATGGCTTGTGGTTATTCACACACATATATTCTGGATATAGTTTCCAATGGAATACTATAAGAGTAATGTGTATAGAATGTGATGGCTTGAGGATCCCTACTCGGTGTGTGGGATGTAATGGCTGGAAGTATAATGTCTGATGTATGATACACATTATGTGAGCTGTGGAGGATCCTGAAAAATACCTTGTAACATTTCTTATGTGGACATGGGGGTTTTTTTTCATGAGTTTCATATTGTGGTTCTTCACCTAGGTGTCTGTGGGAAAGCCTTTTTTGGAGGGAGATGGCCTAGGACGTGGAACGTTGGGGAAATATGGAAAACTAGTGGGGAAGTAGTAGCATGGTACCCTTGATATTTTTTATTATATTATATACTATTATTTTTGATAGTTGGTGAGAGAGCCATGGTGAGGCTGGGAACATAGTATACATATTTAGGTGATGAGTTAGATTCACTTGTTTTTCACTATGATTTAGTAATCTTTCTTTACCTTTTCACGAGAGACTCTGGGGTGGATCCTATGAAGTATACTATTATACTCACCTTATGTCTATATAAACTATTTTTTAGGTTACATGGTGCAGGTTGGAGATTAGGTGTGTTTCTACTAGATTGGGGTTGCAGGAGTTGTTTGGGCTTCGTGGTTGCTGCTGATTTTACTTTCTTTTGGGTATTTTCAGTTTTTGCACTTTCAATTTTGGTGGTTTTGCATGACATTAAAAATGTGTGCTTGGTATTTCGTCTATATTTCTTTCTAAGTTAGAGTTAATTTCTTTCTATCTTATCTCTATCTTTGGAATTTGTTCTCTTAGAGGTTAATGCCTCCCATTTGTGTGTTTACTATACCCTCAGTGATAGTAGTTATCTCGGGGCCTACTGGAGGCAGGACTCAAAGGTCATTATCTCCCTTATCATGTTGCTACCCTAGGTGGGGTACACCTCATGGGGAGTGGATCATGAGAGAGTGGTACTCTAGGTCTGGTTGATAGATAAGATGGAGTTTGGTGTTAGTCATAGGTGAGTTTGTGTGGGTTGGTAGGGAAACAGTGTTAATAAAGTTTACCAAGTGATGTATACACTGGAGGCCAGCTGAGACATAGGCGTTTAGGGCCCCCAGTGATCTGATGCACGGACCTTTTAGTTTACAATGGATACAAAATGACATGATACTAGTTGTATGGTAGATACCTAGGAATGGATCATGCATCATTCTTATTTGTGCTTATGTATCAATGCGGAGACCTTGGGATAGGTTAACCTAAAATTAATAAAAGAAAATAATTAATTAATTAATGTTGAGGCTTTTATGTTCCAGGTTTTGGAGCTCAAACTATTAGTTATTTTCCAGGTATGGCTCTAGGTTGATGTCCTCATCAGGTTTGTAGATAATATGTCCAGTGGTCTAATCCAACAGATCTCCGTAGGGTTGAGGTTGATGAAGATGACACATAGATGAGGACACTCCCCAAGTTTAAGTGCTAGTGTCTTCAGAAGTACGAGGTCTCTATTTTAGATGGAGTCACAGAATGATTGTTTGAGGAGGTCAAGATAGGCTTCAGTTTGATCCGTGCTCAGAAGGAGCATTGGGTTTCCTTAGTTGTGATGATGCTGTGTGGAGTGGCGAGGCAGTGGTGGTTCTTGTTCCTCAAGGATCATGAGGATTTGGCAATCTCATTGGAGGAGTTCTAAGACAAGTTTATAGTCGAGTTTCATTCTTCAACAACGAAGGAATATAAATTCCAATATCTTCCTACCAATCGACAGGGGAGCCCCAGTGTGTGAGAGTTTGGAATCTGTTTTAGGAACCTTTTACAGTATGCTTCGGACCTGTTTCCATATGAGAAGGCCAGGGCGAGGCATTTCGAGGAGGCTTTGCATCGAGAGATCCATCACCATGTCACCCCATTTATGCGGAAGATATTTTTTGAGGTGCTTTCAAGGGAAGAGGTCGTCGAGAGGAAATTGGCCCAAACTAGATCGTCATGAGGGGGGATTCATCATGATTTCTCATGAATTAGAGCAGTGATCCAGGGTTCCCGGTTTTTAGGGAAGTAGAGTTTCAATTCATTTGGTGGTAGATTCTATCCCTCAGCATCTCGTTTCTATAGGGTAGGTTGATCCCATGCCTATACCAAGGGATTAGGAACCTTTTTTCTTGTGTTGGTCTAGGTGAACTACAATGAGAGTGCCCGAACTTTCAAAAAAGTCATCATTCACTAGGTGTTTCACTGCAGGTTCCTCTGTTGAGGTAGTTCCAGCTGAAGCAGTAGCAACTGGTTGCACCAGCATTAGATCAGTAGAGGTTGGATGGGGTAGTCAGAGGACAACCCCTTGACACTCCCCATACCTAGATAGCATAGTGCGTCCATGGTGGTGGTCATCGTCAGGGTCAGAGAAGTCGTGGAGGAGGTCATTGACAACTACATGCTTTAGCGTTGCCAGCGCCAGGCGAGCAAGACATCGTTCGATGTGCCCTTTTCTTGTTTTCTACTGGGTGGTATGCCTTGTTTGATTCAAGAGTGACATAGTCCTTCATATCACCTACCCTTGTCCATGCTTTGGGACTTGAGGTTGAGAGGATTCCAGTACCCTTGGTGTTGACTGTGCCAGTAGGAGGTTGAGCTGACATGTTTGAAGTATGTAGAGATTATGAGCTAGTGCTTGGGCAGCACCACTCTTGGGGAGATTTCCTATGTTTATAGATACACCCATATTATTCCATCCACAACATGGATTGTTTTTATTTAGTATAGGATATTGGGGATTTCTTCAAGAGGTGGTTTGAGTTTATCGATGCGGATGGAGAGATAGTGCTGTTTGTTGGTGAGTGAGACCCTTAGATGGGTCAAGGGTGTGTTTCATCCTTATCTTCCATGATAGATGAGCTGATGTTAATTTCTTTAGAGGTTTAGTATTTGGCATTTACTTGGTTTATAGAAGAGTACCCCGATGTTTTCCAGTGGAGGTTGTAGCATTACCCCCTCGATGAGAGATCGAGTTTGGGATGAAGCTACAACCATGACCATCTCATATCTCTATGTCTTTATATAGGATGGCCCCATCTATGTTATGAGAGCTACATATACATCTTGATGATCTGTTACAGTGTGGTTTTGTTTGGACAAGTGTGTAACTGTGGGGTTAATAGGTTTTGTTCGTGATAAAGGATGACAGAAGCTTGCGATTGTGTATTGATTTTGGTCACTTAAACAAAGTTACACTAATGAATCTCTATCCTATTCCATGGATTTATGATTTTATTGATCAACTGAAGGGTTAAACTTGGTTCTAAAATATGGACATGCAGTCAGTATATCATCATATGCGTGTGAAGGATGAGGATATCCCGAAGACTGCTTTCTGTTGTCGTCAGGGGAATTATGATTTTGTTGTAATGTCATTCAGAGTGAAAAATTCTCTAGCTGTGTTCATGGGATTGAAGAAAAAGGAGTTCTGTGAGCTCCTAGATAATTTCGTGGTGGTTTTCATCGATGAATTCCTTGTGTAATCAATGTGAGAGGAGGAGCATGCAAGCATCTACATGATGTTTTGGGAGTTCTTTGTCAATGTCTGTGGTTTGGGAAGCTGTTGAAGTGTTATTTTTGGTCTTGAGAAGTCTGTTTCATGGGGCATGTTGTGTCATATAAAGGAGTAGAAATGGATCCATTGAAGATAGTTGCAGTTGTGTCTTGGGAATCCCCCAAGATAGTGGCATAGGTGCGATGTTTTCTAACTTCTTACAGGATACTATAGGAGGTTCATAACCGATTTCTCTCAGGTTGTGAATCCTCTAACATCATTGACCAGAAAGGATCAGGCATTCATGTGGACAGATCAGTGTCAGGAATCTTTCACGTATCTGAAGTAGAATATAGTAGGTGCTCTAGTTATTTGTATTCTAGTACAGGGAGTTTAGTATGATATTATCTATGATGCTTCACATATGGGGTTAAGTTGTTTTCTGATGAAATAGTGATCATTTGTTTCTTATGGGTCTCAATAGTTACTTCCCAGTGAACGTAAATATGCCACCCATGATCTCGAGTTGGAAGCCACGGTGTTTTCTCTGATGTTTTCTATAAAATACCTCATTGGAGAGTGCTTTGTGGTTTTAACTGATTACACGAGCATGAGGTATTTTTTCTCCTAGCGTGACATAAACATGCGACAATGCCAGTGGGTGGAGTTCTTACATGTATACGACTTTCAAATATCATATACCCCAAGAAAGGATAATGGTGTAATAGATGCGCTGAGAAAGAAGTCAGGTGGTGATGAAGTGCATGAATATGGTGATTCCTAGAGGGTTATGGAAGAACTATCACCATTACATATCAATATGGAAGAAGTTGGGGGTAGAGGTTGTCTTTTCTAGATGACAGTGAAGTCATATCTAGTATAGCAGGTGAAAGATTCCTAGTCAGGGATCTTGAGGTTGAGGTTTAGAGAGACTAAGTTATTTATGGAAATGCCCCTGATGGTTGATCTGAGGAGGAACAACAGCAAGTGTTGTATCATATAAGGGTATTTTTCCTTTGAAAATGCACAAGATGGTTCTCAGAGATTTTTGTATTTCTCCTATAGGGGTGAATCAAAGAGTGAAAAAGATGTACTAAGCCTTGACAAGATAGTTTTGGGGTCCTAGGATGAAGTGTGAAGTTGCAGAGTTTGTGTCTCGATGTTTGGTCTACCATAAGGCGAAGGTCGAACAATATGTTCATGGTGTTCTGGTCCAGCCCTTAGATACTCCTCAGTAGAAGTGGGGGGACATCTCAATGGACTTTGTTACTGGTTTACCTTGATCTGAGGGAGGACATGATGTTATTCTGGTAATAATGGATTGTTTAACAAAATCAATCCACTTCATAGTGATAAAGGAGTCAAGATCAGTGGAAGTTTTGTCGATGTAGTATCTGGAGGGGGTGGTAAGACTTCATAGTGTCCCAGCGATGATAATTTCTTATCGAGATCCTCATTTTACCTCCATGGTGTGGAGAGGTCTCCAGCATGATTTTAGTTATCATTTAATCCTTAGCACTACTTTTCATACACAAATGGGTGCTTAGATAGAGGGAACCATCCAGACTCTTGAAGACATGTTTCGATCTTGTGTCTTGGACTTTGGAGGATCGTGGATGAGGCACATACCCATGGTGGATTTTTCTTACAAAAGCAGTTTTCACTCCACCATTAGTATGGGGCCATTTGAAGCCTTTTTTGGCCAACCCTTCCACTCTCCATTGTGTATGACTGGGGTCAGAGACTTAGCAATTCTTGGATCAGAACTTGTGCAGAATGCAACAAAAATTGTTCAGGTTATTAGTGAGAGGATGAAGACAGATTAGGGTCATCATAATTAATATATCAATCAAAGGATGAGGCCCATATAATTTGATGTTGAGGATCATGTGTTTCTGAAGGTGACTCCTTTTCATGGGCAGTGAAGGTTCGGTCGCCGAAGTAATCTTTCTCTATGGTTTGTTGGTCCTTTTGAGGTTTTGGCTCATGTTGGAGTTGTGACATATTTGATAGAACTTCCCCCATAGATGATCTGGATACACGCTATTTTTTATGTGTCACAACTTTGTCTTTATCTTCATGATGACTCTCAAGTCATCGATTGGGGAGTGATCGATGTTGATAATGATGCGACATTTGAGGAGCAGCCGGTAGAGATCCCAGACTGCAAGGAGAAGGTGTTGCGTGGGCATTTTATTCCATTGGTTCGTGTCTTGGGGAGACATAGTGGTCTCAAAGAGAGTACATGGGAACGTGAGTCACAGATACATGCTCAGTTCCCTGATTGGTTTGATGTTTAACACTTTTCATGTTAAAAAAGAGTCTGCTTTGTGGTTGTAGACATTTTTCATTTATGAGATGGATTTCATTGGTTGCTCCTTGTGGATTTCTCTCTTTTGAGTGGTATCTCGATTGGTGGTTTTTCAGACCCATTTCTATTTCCATTTAGCTAGGTATTTAATTCTCGAGGATGAACATGTTTTTAGAGGTATCTGATGTAATGTACCATACCAATCTGGTTCATTACTCTGTTAAAATCAACAGTTAGATGTGTTTTGGTGGTCAAGGTGACTTATCTACAAAACTTTTCCAAATTTCTAATTTGGTGACCAGTTCCACTAGTGATACCGGTTTGAACAGTTCCACCAATGAGACTGGTGTGAATAGTTCCACTGGTGAGACCGGTGTGAACAGTTCCACCGGTGAGACCTTAGTGAAAAGTTCCAATGGTAGACCACTTTGAAAAGTTCCAACTATAGCCTTGTGAACAGTTCCAATGGTGGGCTTATGTGAACTGTTCCAGCAGTAGCCTTGTGAACAGTTCCAATGGTAGGCTTCTATGAATAGTTCCAATGGTATCCTTACGAACAGTTCCAATGAGATCCTTGTGAATAGTTTCAATAGTATGATTATGTGAACAGTTCCAACGGTAGCCTTGTGAATAGTTCTAATTGTATTCTTAGGTGAATAATTCCAATGGTATCCTTATGGACATTTCCAATGGTAGCTTTTATTTCCTTTACCAAATTTTGAGTTCATGAATAGTGTTTTCAGAACAATGAGGTTCCAACTATAGCCTCCATTTTCATTAAAATGTTTCAAGTTCATGAATAGTGTTTCCAGAATGTTGAGGTTCCTATGGTAGCTTTTATTTCCCTCAGAAAATTTTGAGTTCTTGAACATTGTTTCCAGAATGGTGAGGTACCAACGATAGCCTATATTTCCTTTTCCAAATTTTGAGTTCATGAATAGTGTTTCTAGAATAGAAAGGTTCCAATGGTACCCCTATTTCTTTTTCCAAATTTTGAGTTCATGAACAGTGTTTCTATAACGGTGAGGTTCCAACGATAGTCTCTATTTCCTTTGCAAAAATTCGAGTTCATGAATAGTGTTTCTGGAACTGTGAGGTTCCAATGGTAGCCTCTATTTCCATTCCAAATATCGAGTTCATGAACAGTGTTTTCAAAATGGTGAGGTTCCAACAGTAGCCTCTTTCCCTTTTCCAAATTTCATGTTTGGTGTACAGTGTTTCCATCTTCCTACAGTTTCTCCAATTTGATTTTTCCATTTATGTAAAATGCATTTAAAGCCTAATTTTAAGGACTCTAAGGAAGATTCAAAGGCCATAACTCCTATATTAATTTTCCTAAGGCTCATGATGCTTTTATGTGGTCAAACTGAGTGGTTTAATGCGATCTAATTTGAATGTAAAATCCAGAGTCTCTTTAACCCCTGATCCATTAAATCTCTTAATGGGATGAGATATCTTCCTCCCTAGTTATTCTTCTTTTTTCTCTGGTGTGAAACACTCAAACCTTTATTTCTTTCTTGTAGGAGTTCTGCGATCAAACTTTTCTCTGATTGGTTCCCCACTTTTTTTATGAAACCATGTAGTATCAATCAATCCTTGATATAAGGTATGATCTATCTTCATTATTTTTTGTTCATCTCCTTCTATTTCTTTTTTCCCTTTTATGGAATGTTATCTTCATGTTCGTAATTAACTTTTCTTGGGTGTTGCCTCGTGTGGTGGTGTCTCTGCATCCTCGGGTGGATATAGTTGTTATCGGATAGGATATTGTAACGCGTTGTGGGACTATTTATTGTATAATGATATTCAAGAACATTTTGAGGTTGGGGATTCGTTTCTTCTCTATTCATTTATGTGCAGCTGTAGAGTTAGCATGTTTTTCCCACTGGATCACAATGGAATTGGAATATTAAATATTTGAACCAGATAAATAAATTGATATATATCGTATGCTATTGCCTCTTATTTTTCTAGATAGTGTTACATCAATGATTGATTTGTTATCTTTTATTTATTTATTGAAATTTTTAATGAATGTAAAGATTGAATTAATAGGTAATTTTTTGTATAATGATAAAGAGGCATGTAAATGAATCTGGTTTTTGTTGTTGTATTTTGATGTTAATCAAATTGATGTTGTAATAATGTTTAATCAATTTTTAATAGCTTACTGTATAGGTTTCCTGAATATGGAACCTATAAATAATTAATCAGTTTATTCAAAATAGATTAAGAACTGGTTTTTTGATACTAGATAATTCTTGGTAGGGTTCTAAGTTACTATCTTGCCTGTTTAAGGGCCAAGATCCCAGTTGATATGATGTCTGTTTTCTTGATGCTTCTATTGTGATGTGAGCCTAAAAGGCTGTTGTGATATGTGGGGCAGAGATCCCTGATGATTGTGGTATAAGTTGATTCCTAGAGTGGTGAGATGCATCAGTTTATGCATGTGGGTGTTGCGAAGGACACTGGAGATGCCGACATGGGTTCGAGGTGAATTTTTGGATGATTGAGGTTTCTTTCTGGCTGTTTATTTGCTTTACTTTCCCCACTACTCAAGGTAGTTGGTCTTTCTTACCCTTTTCCAAAAGTGGTGAAGAAGCACAGGGTATGCCACGTGATTTTCGTGTTTTGATTATAAAGGGAGGATGGGTCTACACACTTTTATAGGTGGAAAAGACTCGACGGGTACTTATACTACTCACCATCTTGATCCCCTTTTGTTTGGTATCTTATAATGTTTTTCTAGAATGCCTGAGAATATGGGAAATTAATAATTTTAGAAAATGATTGAATAAATGATGTTAACCCATGGGGTTGGAGATTGCTATGGAATAATGCTGAGGATTCAATTTAAAGGAACAGTGGAATTTGGGCGTGATTCTAATGAAATAAAATGTGAAATTTTGTTAATATTTAATTAATGTCCAATAATTAATTAACATAAATTAAAACTGATAAAAATGCAATGAAGGAATTTAAATAATTCTTTTTAAATGGTTGTGTTCTTATAGGATACCTTGTCTTAAAATTAGCAGATAGGAATATGAGAGACAATAGCTGCAGTTGATTCTAGAAATAGGTTGTTCCCATAGTGTGGTTGTGATATATATTATATTTTATAATTTTTGTGTTTCAATAGGCTATTACGCCCCATCAGCTAGGGAAACTGACACCCTGGGGATCTTGAGCCGTAGGGGTGTTTTCCCCAAATTTCTAGTAGGAGGACGGATAGCTGACTACCCCCATTTGGCCTCACTCTCTTATCTTTGTAGTTACTTGTGCTGGTAGGAACAATAGTTATTTTACCCTATATATTTTTATATAGGGTTGCAATGGCTTATAGATATTCACACACATGTATTTTGGATATAGTTTCCCATGGACTACTATAGGCACAACATGTATAGTTTGTGATGTCTTGAGGATCATTATTCGGTGTGTGGGCTGTAATGGATTGAGGTATAATGCCTGATGTATGATACACATCATGTGAGATATGGTGTCTCCTAAAAACTACCTCGTTACTTTTCTTACATGGACATGGTGGTTTTGTTGCCTGAGGTTCATGATTTGGTGGTTATCCTAGGTGTCTGCGGGAAAGCCTTTTAGAGAGAGATGGATTAGGATGTGAGACATTGCAGAAAAGAAGAAAACCATTTGGAAAGTAGTAGCAGAGAACCCTTTATATTGTTTATTATATTATATACTCTTGTATGTTATACTTGGTGAGAGTAGCTATGGTGAGGTTGGGAATATAGTATACCAATTTAGGTGAAGAGTTAGTTTCACTTGTTGTTCACAATGCTTTTGCATTCTTTCTTTAATTTTTCATGAGTGGCTCTGGGGATGATCCTTCTAAATATATTGTTATACTCACCCTATGTCTATATAAACAGTTTTTCAGGTTCCTTGGAGATTGTTGGAGACCAGGAAATTTGATACTAGCTTTTGGTTACAAGGGCTATTTGGGCTTCATGGTTGCTTTAATTTTTACTTTTTTTTGGTTATTTCTAAATTTTCCACTTTCAATTTTAATAGTTTTTCATGACCTTACATATGTGTACATGGGATTTATTTTATACTGTTTTCTGAGTTGGAGTTGGTAGGTGCTTTCCCTATCTCTCTCTTTCACATGTGTTATCTTAGAGGGTAATGACTCCCATTTATGTGTTTACTATACCCTTGATTCTAGTCGCCATTCTGGGGCCTACTGGAGGTAGGACTCAGGGATCATTATCTCCCTTATCACATTGCCGGCCCAGTAGGGGTACACCTTTTGGGGAGGGGTTAGTAATATATTTTGAAAAAATTTGAACGAAATTAAAAAAATACCAACATTTTCCTTTATAATGATATTATATTCATATAAATGAACATCTAAAATAATATCAAAAATATTTAAATGGTGGAAAATATTTTAAAATCCAATTATTAAACACTTAAAAAAGATATTTTTAAATAAAAGTTCCCCTTTCAACTTTGAAATATTTGAATCATAAGCCCCATAAAGGATTAAAAATTTTAAATAGATTAAATCACATGAGAATAAAAAATTTGAAATATTAGATGTCAAAGGGGATATATATAATCCTCATAAAATAAGGTGGGTTTATACCATTAAAATATGCCACAAATAAATAATAATGAGACTAAATCCATTACAATGAGTCTAATTTGTCATGTATGTACTTTATCTTCATTAATAAAAACCTGTTGTTAATTAAATAATTTTTTAGAAACCTTTTCATGTTTAATATTCTATTTATATTACATATTTTCATGTTAAAATAATTACTTAATTATTTATGTTTACATTGTATGTTTTAATTATATTCAGTATGTGACCCCATAATGACTTGGTATAATATCTATAGTCAAGGTGGTCATTAGTCCATGATCTCTAGAATTGTACTCATGAAATAATAATCACTTTTATACATAAATTATAATTTTAAGTCCATAAATTTCATATATATATATATATATAATTGAAAAATGAACTTTTTTATAATCATGGAGACGGTAGGTCATACATACGCCTGAGTAACATTTTCATTTTTCAATGATCATTATAGAATGAAGGTATGTATCATTTTATCATAAAACAATGATCATAATATCATATATATATATATATATGATTAGATAAATATAATTATATATATCATTCATGTGATGTAGTGATGAAAAATGAATCACATCGCTTCATGGAGTTGATAATTCACAAGCACGAACATAGTTATCATTTTTTAGGAATGGAAAGGTACAAAAAATGAAATATTATCTTATAAAAATTATAAATATGTAATTAATTTAATATATAAACATTAATTACATTTTTACAACCTTTCTTGAGAGACAATGATGGAAAACAAATTACATCATCTCGTCAGGAGGTAGTTCATTGTACACAAGAACGATTAATTCTATTCCCATTTGAAGGAAGTGGATATAGGAATATGTAATTAAAAACCATAATAAAATTTAATTATATTTAGGGTACTATATTTATTATTTTATAATCGTTTAATAATATTTTAAGCATTTGGAAAATTAAATATAAAAAAAATACTCGATTAAATACAATACATCTTCTTTGGACAATCTCTTTTTCTTAAGGGCTTAAGACCATTAGAGGTTGTGTTAATACAAAAACAAGTGATCCATAATGTGATGTAGTATTATATTAAGTTATATTATTTGATATGGGTGAAAAATAGCTTTTTATGTGTGAATATGTGAGATGAATAGGTTTTATTTTATAGGAGACAGAAGGGGCACTCTTGGAATTTCTCAAAATATTTGATCAATATAAATTAAATTTCAATAAAAAATGGATCCAAGCTGAATTATTTATAATATAAGATTATTAGTATCATAAAAAAGTAAATAAAATAAAATTTAGACAACTTTTTTTATTTCTAATCCTTATCTTTTGGCTTTAAACTTTATTTAACCCATTTAACTCTTATTGTGACAATATAGGTTTTTTCTCTTTGAAAGCAAGAATTGTTACTATAAAAAGACAAAATAATCATAAATTAATAATTGATGAAATTTTAAACCTTATAAAAATAATTTTTCATAATTTTATTTTTTTATGAATTTGTTATCATTTAATAAAATTTTATTTGTTTTCAAATATTGTTAATGTCAAATTTGACACTATTAATTATTTGGATTTTCAAAAATATAATAACAAAAAGGTATATTAGAATAAAATATTTTAGTAAATACCAAATATTTAAATGTAATATATGAAAATATTTTTGATATTAATTATCTTAAATTATATTTATTTTATTATTTTTAATATCATCAGTATAATATTTTATTTAATTAAACTATTATTGCATTATCAACGTATACTAATTTAGGTTAATGATTAATTCCCTATAAATTAAAGATTAGTTTCCATGGTGAAGATAAATATTATATTTTTTTATGTAATGTTAATAGTAAAATATATCCTCTAGTTAAAATCATATGAAAAATACTTAACTTGATACAAATAAAAGAAAGACAAGTATAACTTTTCTTTTAATAAAATATTATAATGGATATGTTATCATCAAAATTCCAATAAATGGTCACATAACTAAAAATTTAGTGTTTACGGGATAAAAATACTCTTCTAATAAAATGATATAATTTTTTTGAGTCATTTTATAACATTCATAATATTATTTTTACCCTTAATTACTTGTTTTACCCATAACTGTTGAAACAAAAATTACTAAAGTTTCATTTTCATATTGGAGAAAAATAAAAAATGAACATATTTCATGAATTTTTACATTATTATATAAAATATTAAATCAATTTTTCAATATTCAAAACACATAAGTGTAAAAAATAATTTAAAATTAATCTTATAAATACGGTCAGAAAATGGGTTTTTAAAATGAAAATGTTCAAAAGATCATAAAGTTTTTATATCCAATATCAATGTCAAACTGATTAAAATTACCCATATGGAGTTTATTGATGTATAATAGAACTATTTACACTTTTAAATAAATTTCAAAAATAATATTACTATGTAAATAAACTAGATGAAGAAATTATTTTCAATTAAAATGAAAATAATTCATTATTCATTAAATAATGAAAATTATAAGAAAAATACCAAACCAAAAAGTAAATTTTTATATTTCACATTAAAGTAAGATTTTTTAAAAATAAAATTTTTAAAATTTTCAAAATATATCATTAAAAAAATCATCCATTAAAATGTGGAAAATATAACTTTTAGAATAATACTATTTTTGGGCATAAAAATACAATGCTTCTTATTTTAAGACTATAAAACATATTGGACGATTTTCAAGACATATTATTGTATACAATTCATTAATAAAAATAATTAATAGGTATTGATTTAATTTATTAAGATAAAATTTATTTAAGGGAATAATTTGTTTTTTCATAAAAACACTTCCTTTATATTCGATTGGTTTTTATTTATAATTAATTGGTATCCAATGAATTCATTTTAGAAGAATGTGTAAAACATAGTTTAATAATTTAGTTACTATTTTTCATTCCCAAAAATATAAAGGTTGGGTTATAATCGTAACATTTAAATAATATTTTTTTTGTTTAAGGTTATTTTGGTGTATCATATATGCTATTGAATATAGTGTTTTCTTCATAAAATATTACGATTTTACATTCTCCCCATTAATAAATTAAGTACTTTAAATTTGAAATTATTCATGGTAACTGGTTTTAGATTATTGAAGTTGCCTTTAATTAATTCCCGTATCAAAAAATGATTAATTAAAGTTCAACATTAAATGAAAGAAATATAAGTATGATGGTCGAATGAGATAACACATGCTAGGCTTCCATGTATGAAAACATAGACATTGAAAAGAAAACTAACTCTCCAAGAATAATATACAGTTTTGTAAACATTATTATGGGGAACCTAACCATCATGAGACCATAAATATTTATATTTTAAAAGGAATTGATAAATGAAAACATATATCATTTAAATTTCAAGATCCTTTTCATAGAGTTTAGGATTTATTTTACTACTAGTACTAAGAAAATAAGGAAACAAACTTAATTTCAATGTATAGTTTCATCCTTCAATCAATTTCCACCAAAACACATCTTTTATTCTAAATAATGAGTATTCATGGTGACTTTTCTTTCTTGGGGAACTATAGTCAACCTCTAGACAATCACATAATCCACAAAAGTATAACTATTTATTCCTCCTATATTTCTAGATTATCCAAAACCAAAATTATTTGTACAAGATAATACAATTCACCAAAAATTATAATCCTTTATATGTTGAAAAGGTATATTAATCTTGAAAAATATAATGTAATATAGAAATATCAATATAGATCATCCAACAAATAATAATCCTTAAAATTCCTCAAAAATATTTTAAACTAGGGTTAAAGCCATAAATTCAAAATTATTTGATCACATAGTATTTCAATATAATTTTAACATTTATCTCATAATAACCTCAATCACTCTTAATATTTCATACTAAAAAAGTAATTTCCAAAATCACATAATTTCCATGATATGCTAAACGTTTCTATAAATATCATCAATCACCATACTTATACAATGAAATCATATATTCTTCCAAAATATAATTCAACCATTATTCATCAAATAAAATATAATTTTATTTTTTTACCATAATCTTACAGGGTTCCCAATATAGTGAAAATATTCTAAAGTAACATTAATCTTGTAATCACAAATTCGCATTCCAATCCCATGAAAACATATTCCATAAAACACATGTTACAAAAACAAATATATTATTCATCCATTAAATCCTATATCTAAAAATAAAATTTTATACTAAATGGGACATCACGTAGGCCATTGGTAGGCGATTCACCCTTGTTACCCTTCTATTATGGGTTCAAAACTCGTAGCCTTTCAATACATGACGAGTTGTCACCGATACATCATGTTATCCTTTTTATATAACTATATTATTAAAATCCTTATAAACGTTTAGATATGTGAGAAATATCCTTAAAATATCCTTACTATAATTTAACCAAAAACTTTATCTCATTTAATTCAATTTTCATCCCAAAATGTAATAATCCATAATTACCTCGATAGGAATGTCCCTAAAAATACCATTAGTCACCTTAATATTCCATAACATAAATACTCAAAATTGGGTTTCTAAGACACTAATCATAGGATCAACTTGAAAATTATAAACACATGATAATATAAACAACAATTAAAAAACATCATAATCTATAATGTTGTATAAACCCTCTTTTGATACCAAATAAAAGGACATGTACTTAATGATTACATATTCATATGTTTTTTGACTAAAATTTACATTAGATCGTCTTTTCAATTTAGAGTTTTACAGAATAAGGAAAGAAATATTACATTTTAAACCCACACATTACAAGTAGAGACATATATCTAAAATCTATTTTTCTACTATATAAAACACTTTAAAATAATAAACTACTATTTTCAAGAAAAATCTTCATTAGACTCAACAAGACGTACTTTCACTTAGATGTCCTGTGAAAACACATTTAAAAACAATGGATGAGAACAAAAATACTAGTATGTGATAAAAGGGTATGTTAACCATTAGTTTATTGAAATCATAAAGTCTTATAATTTTTTCCATTTTCTTCATTGTTCATTGAGAATTTGAAATAGAACATTACCAAATGAAAAACACATATACTATTTTCTCAAATAAAATTGTTAAAATCCATATAAAGTAATTAAAACCTTGTTTGGTAACTTAGAGTGTCATATATATAAATACATTTCAAAACCCTTTCAATTGGAATAAAACGAAATCTAACATCCAATTTTTTTATTACCAAATTATTTTTAGATCTATAATGGGTATCACCCTTTGTATATGCTATATCGAGCTCACCCGTCAGTAATAATGTGGCACAACCATTTACATAAGCTATATCAGGCTCAACCCTAAGGTATAATGGTGCTCAACCCTAAGTATAAAGAAATATCATGATAACCAATTTTATATAATGATCAAGTACTATTTCATGAATAAAACACTGACATCATAAACCCTTTTAAAAATGCTCTAATCACTTTTGGAAAACACTTCTCTATAAATACACTCTTTTCTTTTAAAACACATTTTCTATGAAAATATCCTCTTTACTTTGAAAACAAAATTGAATTCCAAAATATCCAAAAAAAATTAAATATTATTATTATTTAATTAAACATCTAATATTTGAATGGAATATAGAAATTAAATAGTATTCATGGTGGTGAAAAAGTTGGTGTCTCCATATACATTATGAATAGAACATTCCTTTTATCCTTGGTAAAAACATTCTATACAAAACCCATAAAAAATTCATATTTAAAAACATTTAATGATATTAAAAATAGATATAAAATTTCCTTTATAATACTTTTATATACATATAACTGAACGTATAAAATAATATTGGGAAAATTGATATGGAAGAAAATATTTGGAATTTTTAAACAATTTTAAATACAATTTTAAATCAAAGTGTCGCATACCACTTTAAAATATTGGAATCATATACATCATTAAAGAATAGAAATTGACAAAAATTAAATAAAATTACATTAAATAAACTCATAATATTATTTGAAATGTGTCTTTATATACACCTCATAAAATATGTTTGGTGTATACAATCCAAATATTCCTCAAAGAAAAAATATTGAGTTGAAATCCCTTACCTTGAGTCTGATTCCTCACATGATTCCTTTATATTCCAGAATAATAAACATAAGTCATTCATTTGCATTATTGAGAAAAAATTTCATGTTTATTTTTAATTTTATATCTCTTATTACCATGTTATAAAAATTACAAAATTATTAAAGATTTCATGGGACGTTTTGACGATATCTGGTACTTCAGTCAAAAATGACTTTTGTATGATGTCTATAGTAAAAGTGGTCGTATGTATATCATCTCAATAATAGTATTCACAAAATAATAATCAATTTTAGAATTAAATTTTACTTTTAAATAAATCTATTTCACATGGATATGAAAAATGAACAACATTACAATCAGGAATATGGTAGGTTGTACGTACACATTGGTAATATTTTCAATTTTCAATTATCATTATATAAGTAAGTAAAGTGTCATTTTCTCTTAACATAATGATAATAATATCCAATATATCATATTAACTATCTAAATATATAAATATATATCATTCATTTTATTTGGTGATGAATATAGAATCACATCTCTATATAGAGGTGATAATTCACTCATATGCTAGAACAACGATATAATTTTTCTAGGCATGGAAATTTAAGAACATAAATGATATATTCTATTTCTATTGTGATAAATATTTAATTAATATCACATAAAACATTAATTCCATCTTTTTAATTATCCTTCACAGATGGTGAAGTAAAATGAATTTAATCTATTTGTGAGGTCGTATTCTATCTTACACATGAATGATTAATTATTTTCCCATTTTATGAAAGTGGAGATAGATATGGGTTATGAAAAAAAAATATAATTATATTTACTATTATTTACATATTATTTTATAATGGTTGGAGAATATATTAATTAATTTGAATAAGAAAACTGAAATACTTAATTTAAAACAAAACATCTTCTTCGGGAAATCCTCATTACTTAACACCTTAATTACACTAGGGGTGGTGTTTTTACTAAAATAAGGGCTCCATAATTTTAGAAGGGTATCTATTAAGTTATTTGGGAATATATTTGGTGAACCATATAGTTTTTTATTTGTTGATATAAGATAATAATATGTGTCTTTTTATTAGTGGGGGTTGGGGAACTCTTGGATTTTCTCATAGTATTAAATTAATATAAATAAATTTTATATTTAAAATTGATCAAAAATGATTTATTTAGAATATAGGATAATTATTTTCTGAAATAAATTCATCAAATTTTAATTATAAAAGTTTTTTCTATTTTTTAATCCTTATCATTAAGCTTTTACCATTATTTATCCTTTTTAACTCTTACTATGACCACATGTATTTTTACTTTTTGAATGTTAATATTATTACAATAAAATGCCAAAAAATCCCTAAATTCATCATGGTTGATATTTTAAGATTAATCCTAAACCATTTTAATAATTATATACATTTATTAATATTATATAATTTAAAAAAAATATTTATTTTAAAATATCATTAATATAAATTTTTACACTATTCATTTCATGACTTTTTTGAAAATATCATAAATATATGATATATTTGAATAAAATATTTTAACACATCCCAAATTTTTCATGGTCTTGTATAAAATTATTTTATGATATTAATTATATATAATTTAATTTAATTTATTATTTTAATAACATTTTTGATATTTCGATTAATTAAACAATTTCTACATCATTATTATAAAATTATTTAAGTTGATTATTTTTTCAAAAAAAAAATAAATTTCCATGATAGATATAACTATTTTATATTTAAAAATTCTATTTATAGTAAAATATATCTCATAGTTTATCTCTTATTAAAAATATCTAACTTCTTATTAAAAAAATTATGACAAGTTTGACTTTTCTATGAATAATATATTATACATGTTATATTCTCATCAAAATGAACCTAAATGGTCATATAACTGATCCATTAATGATTATGGATGAAACCAAACCATCCATTAAAATTTTGGAATGTGTTTGTGTAATTTTAAAATATTTATAATATCATTTTTATCCTTTATTACTCATCTTACTCTTAACTGTGGAAACAAACATTACTGAACTAACTATTCATATTTGGCCCTAAATAAAAGGGACCTATTTACTCAATTTTTAACATCTAAATTAAAAATAAGGACTCCATGATTCAAAATTCAAACACATATATGGTAGAAAATAAATTAAAATCAATCACATTGATGGGTGAGAAAACATGTTTTTAAAGTGAAGATGTTCAAAACATCAAGAAGTTTTTATATCCAATATCTATGGGAAATTAATTCTAGTGGCTCTCATTGTATTAATAGAAATGTAATTGATATTTTTTATACTTTAAAACAAATTTAAAATATAATATAATTAAATAAATAAATTATATGAAAGAAAAGATTTCAATTAATATGTAGTATGTTCACTATTTATCAAATAATAAAACTTATCTGAAAAATACCAAAAATTAAATAAAAGGAAATTTTTATATTCCTATTTCAAAAAATAATATTTTTTTCAAATAAGTATTTTTAAACTATTAGAATTTATCATTAAAACAATTCTTCCATTAAAACATGTAAAAATTTACTTTTAGAAAATTAAACTTTTTTGCTTAAAATTAGATTTTTTTTTATTTTATGTATATAAAACATATTAGATGAATTTTAAAAAAATATTCAATATATGTCATTCATAACATTCACTAATAGTTATTAATATTAATTATTAACAAAAAATTATTTTATGGGAAAAAATATTTTCCCAAAAAAAATCCATTACAATCAATTGAATTTTATTTATAATTAATTTGTTACCAATTAATTCATTTTTTAAAAATTTGTAAACCATAATTTCAGAATTCAGTTAATCATTTTCATACCCACCATCACAATGGGAAGTTTATATTTTTTTACATTTAGAAAATAATATTTTGTTGTTCGTTTTACCTCAATGTGGAATATCATGTACGTTATCAAACATAGTGTTTCCTTAATAATATTTCAAGATATTACAATTTATATGGTATTCAATAATCCAAGTGAATCATCATGGGGTTTATATATAGTTTTTGTTAAGAATAAATCTGTATCAATGTAACCCTTCTCGGATTATGGGCTACTTAATATGATTACGATCAAGTATTTGTTTTCTTTTCCAATTATTTCTGTTTTATTTGATCAATTAAGTGGAGATTAATATTTTCCACGATTGATATTCAATATATGTACTATTATTTATGGGTCAAAATTGAATACATTCACATTAAAGCATTTCATTTAATGTATGTACATGATGAATTTATAGTGATTCAATTTTTTATTATTAATTCACTTGTTATCTTCATGGTTCTATGAATAAAGTATTTAGGGATTACCATGATCAGTTTTTGGTAGTCTTTATATAATATATCCTTATATATTCAAATAAAAATGGGGAATATGGAGATTTCTTGAGGATTATACTAAAATACCAAGTATTTATATTATTTATAAAAAATTGGAATTTGTGAATAATTCCTATGGAATTTTTTATTATTATAAAATAATATAGAGGGTATATCGAGTTATACATTAAACATTGTAGTTTTTGAACATTGGTATAGACCAACTACCATGACTTAGATTAATATTTTTCTAGGATTAGACAGATATTGTTGAAATTTTTTGAAGGATTTCACATGAATATCTAATCCAATAACCATGTTTACATAGAAGGGACTCATGTTCCTTTAGACTATTGAATTTGAATAAACTTTCAATGAACCCAAGTGATGGCTTGTCAATGAAACTTTTCTCTCACTAATTTATAGTGCATAAGGGTTTATAATTCATAATGATGCATAAAAAAATTGTTTGGGGTATTTCCTTGTGTATAATTAAATAGGGATAATTTTTTCCTCATACCAATTGAAGGATCATGATAAAAATTATCGACTCATGATTTAGAGTTAACAATGAAAATATTTACAATAATTATTTTGGGGAATTGTATTCATGGATAAAGGTGTTATATATATACTGATCAAAAAATTTAAATGTATATATTCATACAAAAATTGTTGAATATTAAATAAGTAATATTGTTGTATTTGAATAAAAATTATGGATTCCCAATACATTACCACCATAGGAATGTGAACAAGGTAGTCAATTCTTTATGTTGAAAGGATCAAGCTAGATTAACAATGCTGATAATTAAAAAATCGTTGCAGTTGGTGCCCTAGAAACCAACTTCTTTATAATTTATGATAGAAAAGTATACATTGAATGAAGATTATAATCACCTTATCACATCATCATTGTTCATCTATGTGACAAAGTATGTGATAATGATTTAAGAATATTTGTTTCACTAAAAGGTCATAGAAGATCCCTACTATGATGAAATCTCAGAAGTTTCATGACATTATTCTTGAAAATATGTTATATATCCGTATGATATCATTTGAAGGGGAAAAATGATACAGGCTATCAGGGGTGGGGACTCATACAACTTTTGGGTACCTTCTCATTGTGAGAGCCCTTGGTAATATTTAAGAGGATATTATGTGAACAAGAATCACCCATAGGAAATCCACATTCATAAGTGTCACGAAATGTTCCTATCTATGTATGTGTGCATTGGTCCTTAAACATTAATGTTATTATTAATGGGTATTATGACTCACACACTTAGATGAATTGATTAAAACCATGATGACACATGTTCAGGGTGAGGTAGGATATGTGGGGGTTTCATGAGTATTACTGAATTAATGAATAATGCAAGAAAATATTTGTCACTTCTATGGAAGTAGATATCTCATGCCTTTTTATGGAAATGATATAACCTAACTAAATCCATGTCCTTTGTGATCTCTAGGAAAGTTCAATTCCATGATGTCAAAGAATGTAAAATTTAGCACAATGGTTAATATCACTTGCATGAATCCCGCATGATTAGAGATATTAGAAAAAAGTGATTATATTACATGGTAAGCATTCATATGAGGTGACATGTCATTGCACCATAAACTTATTTATATTGGTGCCTTGACCCGTTGCTAGAGAGAAATATTATAATTAGTCAATCCTCCCTAATGATAATGAGAAGGAATCCTAGAGGGACACACACTAAGTGTATCTAGTATTTCTATAAAACAAATTATTTTTTTAACAAGTTGAAAAAATATTCTTTCCAGCTGTAGTTTAATAATTTTTCAAATATTCCTGATTGCATTTATTTCATCACTAGTTATTCTAGAAAATATAATACAGAAGAAATATTTATTTATTAGAGAATAATTAAGTTATATTTATTTTATAAATAGATAGTTTTTATTCAGGTCCCGTTAAATAATGAAGGGGATTCGCAGACCTAGTTATGGGTCCTCTGAGAAATAATATTAAATATTTTTGGTTTAAATAATATTTAAATATAACGTTAAAGTTAAGGACATGACATGTAAATAAAATAATTCCTATTATTATTTGACATGGGGTTTTACAAGGAATAATAAATTAAGTAACAGAACATGTGGTAATTATTTATTATTACATGTGAATAATATTTCCCATTATGTTATTATTCTCTAAATTATCCAAGGGGACATTCCACCAGCTAACTAATAGATTTGTGAATAAAATCAATGGAGAAAAGCTCTCAATCCTATATAAATATTCCCTCTCCAATAATTCTCTCAAACAATGAGAGATATCATCCTCTATCGAATCTAGGTGAATGCTTTAGAAGTGATTCTTATAGAGATCAAAGGTGGACACCCCAAGCAAAAGGACCTTCCATTCTAGAACTCAGAGACTCCTTCAGCGATGTCTAGTGATATGTAGAGCACATGTGGATCACTATTATAGGAATCCTATCCTTGGATTCTACATCCTAATAAAGTTGTACCTTAGACATGTGGTTGAATGCATCAACTCAGAAAGAGTCACCTCGGACTAAATTCATTAATTTAATTAAATTAATTATAAAAAAATACCAATACTCTTTTATGGATTCTAGGTTCTATCCATTGACGTTTATATTTTGTTTAATTATGTGGATACTAGATTTTATCATCATATTGATCATGAATTAATCATTGATGAAGGCAATTTTTAAAGATGGGTAAATCCCCATCCTGCACTTTCGCTGCTCCCAGAACTCCCAAGTGGTATCAGTGTGGTCATATTTTCATTTATAATTTTCTAAATAATTAATTTATGATTTATTATTTAATAATTTAGTTTTTCAATTAATGTTTAGTAATTCTTGAAATCGGAAATTTGACATCTATTCCTCCCTTATTTTTTCTTGAATATGTAACAAAAAAGAATAATTTTATCATTAAAATCAAATCGATCATATCATCAGGAGGCATCGATGGTTCTGTCTAGATACTATAAGAGTAAACGTCATGTAGTCGGATCTACACGTTGTGTATTTGTGTTCAATTCATCATGATTAATTCATAAATTACTCCAGTAGTGAGCATTAAGGACACAAAGTGTAGTTAATTATTACACCGTGTGTTGACCAAGACAGACTAGCACAGGGTCAGCCTAACTACATGCCATGTGGCCCACTGGATAGATCTTGTAGTCCCTTACGGTCGGGGTTAAGTTGTGTATCCAATACATGGATTTCTGAGATGGGGATCATGTAATGTAGAGCCTACACGGAGTGTGGCCCACTGGACAGAGAGGATGGTTCACATTGTGCAGTTGGATCTACACACCATGTACAATTTCCATATTATACAGATTTAAAATTTGGGTATTATATTATGTAACCCTTGAAACATGTTCCTTCATCTGGGTGTAAACCTGGGAAACAACATGTGATAGGTGTTTGATATATATATGTTTGTGTGTGTGTTTCATTAACATATTTGTAATGTTCAAATATCTGCACATCATGCATGAGTTGTATTATAATTATAAATCTACTTACATGCTACATTTCATGTAGAATAATGTGTATATAAGTATAAATACATGCTAGGTAGTTTTGGATAGGTATTCAATGGGTTTCCACAATGGTACAAGTTACGTACAAGGTTATGGATAAAAATACAAGGAAATTCCAAACATGATTAAGAAAAAAAGTATTGATTAATTAAATATAATGATTAATTGATTTAGGCATAATTTATCATAATAAGAACAATTAATGATTTGAATACTAGTTTATTTAATATGAAATTTTTTTCATGTATGTGGATGATCATGAGCTAGATGATGCCTTTGTATGTGATTGGTTCCCTTTTAATTTATTTATTAAATTAAAATTCATGTCATGTGTGCCTTATCCTCATTAATGTGTAAGGCCTGAGTTCCAATGCTTTTTTTGTAAACCCCCTTTTAACCCTCACCTATTTTTGAGTTAAAGGCATATGTAATGGATGGATCTCCACAACTGGTGGAAGCGGTTCATGTTAGGATCTGAGGTGAAAAAAATCCAAGGAGATACAATGGTGGACAGGTGGAAATCTATAAATACAGACCTTAAATGGGTAAATATGATTATCCTCTAGGTTTGGGTAAGGTTATAAACTTATAGATAAAACGAAAAAATAATAAATCTCATGACTGTGACCTTTATTTACATCTATCAGTTGTATGGTTATTCATTATGGATGTTTGATGTGATCACATAATTAATGAATTAATAAGAATATAAGATGGGACATAAATAAAATGCATTATGTGTAAATATTATCTATACATGGTTAATCACTTATGTATATCCAACTTAATATTAGCAGGAATCTGAAAAGATAAATAGTGGTTATTTATTCATAAAGGATAAATTCTCTCAATTAAATATTAAGCTAGTATAGCCTTTCATTACTTCAGTTAGAATCGAACCATAGTTCTATGTGTTTGACCAACCCTTGTTTGTGTTCTATAGATTATAGAGGAATTATAATTTGTGGTTTTTGGTTGAATTAACATAGTTTACATCAAGGGTTGACTTCCCTAGAGGGACTTTTTTTTACTCAGAGGAAAAGGATAATGGAGTCCAAAATTGAGGATTTCAAGTTTGGGGAGTCCAATAAACAAATCAAGGATCTTTGAGTTAACATAGTTGGAATTTGAATGCTTACCTAAAACATTTCATGTTTCCTGATCAACCTGAGTTGTGGTAATGAGAAGGGAAATATGGATCCTTGCCAGTAGATTTTCTAAGAAATATGATATTTTGAATCTATTGTTGAGGGCTATTTTTATTCTGCAAAATATAGGGTGACTAATAAATATTGTTTTATTTATTTTTATATATTTATTATGATAAATTATTAAAAAATTGTTCATATGAATTTGTAGAAATAAAAATCTAAATGACCTAAAACATTTAATTTTGATCCATACTCAAGACAGAAAACATTCTCACTAACACTAAATTATAGCATTGGAAAAGGCACCTTCAGGTTATCCTTCCCCATAAGAGGATACTTTATGTACTGGAAGTGCGTTTACCAGTTGCGCTTGGAAATGAGATGAGTTATCAGGAACTCTCCTTGTAAGAGAAACATTTGAATGATGCTACAGATGTTTAGTGCCTCATGCTATAATCCATGACCAATGAGCTACTAAAGCAACATGAGGAAATGGATTCTTATAGTATGTTTTCTCATATTTGGGATATATATCAAGGTAAGTTGAGATACTAAAGATATGAGATCTCCAAAACATTGTTCAATACTAATCTTGGAGATTATGTGCTATCTAGACCATGTGAAGTCAAGATTAGTGGCTAAATTGAGCATCTGGATATCTTATTGATTAAATTCCCAGATGAGTTTCATAAAGATCTCATACTATCATCACCACCTATTACTGTCTCTAGTTTTATTGTGAGTTATAATATAACCAGTAATGAGAAGTGTCTATTATATATTTTTACCCTAATTCAACATGTTGATAAGGGTATGGGGTGTGAATAACTTGCATTCCTTATGGTAAATAGGAAGATGAAGGACAAGGAAAAGGGGCCAAAGATTTATAAACAGTCTAAATCTCCTGAGCACTGTTCAACCAAGAAGAAGAAGATAAAAAATCAGGGAAAGGAAAAGAGGTAGTATGTTTTGTATTTGGCAAGGAAAGCTATAGGAAGAGGAACAACACCCTTAGGCAATGGGAATCCAAAGTTGCATTCATTATCAAGTGAAATATTTCCATTTATAAACATTGGGTATTATATATTGTTTGTGGTGCTCACATCTATATTCAAATGTAGTAACTAAGAAAATTTTGGAAAATTAATAGAGTAGAGGAGGATTTGTGCGCCGCCAACAGTACGAGGTCGAATGTTCCTTCCATTTTTGAATACCACCTCATATTTCCAGTGGGAATGATTTTGGTTTTAAAAGGATGTTTTTATGTAATTATTGTTACCAAGAACACAATTTCTATATCTATTTTAGATATAGATGGATTTAACTTCATGATCAAAAATATATGTTTTTACATTTATAAGGACAATATATGTTATAGTGTGGAGCAATTAAATAATTCTATATATGTATTAAATTATGAGAACCAAGTATTGGAAATTTATAACGAACAAAGTTTAAATGACTCAAACAACAACTAGTTGTGGAATCACCATCTCAGTCATGTAAACTATAAGAATTTGACAATTCTCTATGAAGTTGGTTAATTACACTCTTCACTTTTAAAACCACTTGATAGATTTCACTCTTTTTTACAAGGGAAAATTACCAATCCCGCATTTGGGGGACATGGTGAAAGGGTCAAAGATCTTCTTGGATTGGTACACACTAATGTGTGTGGACCATTTCCAGAAGAAGCTTGTGGTGATATTCTTACTTAATTACTTTTTATGATTAATTGAGTAGATATGGTACACATTAATTACTTCTTGGATTGGTACACACTAATGTGTGTGGACCATTTCCAGAAGAAGCTTGTGGTGATATTCTTACTTAATTACTTTTTATGATTAATTGGACCATTTCCAGAAGAAGTCTGTTTCCTTTGAGAAACTCAAGGAGTTCAAGAATGAAGTATAGAATTAGCTTGGTAAGAAGATAATGAATATATGATCAGATTGAGGTAGAGAATATCTTATCCAAGAGTTCATCAACCTTTTAGGGGAGTCCTGGATTATATCTAAAAATCACTATATATTTTGCACCATAATGGAATGGTGTTAGTGAAAGGAGTAAAAGTACCTTGTTGGACATGGTAAGGTCGGTGATGATTCATGAAGATATTATATAATCCTATTTAGGAAATGCATTGAAAAATGTGGCATAAGAATTAAACCATGTACCAAATAAGGTGGAAAATGTGATTCTCTTCGATCTATGGATTGGAAAGAAACCCACTTTGTCGCATACACATGTATGGAGGTGTAAGGAATTTGTTAAGTCTTTCTTAGGAAGTAAACTAGCACCATGGGGCATGAAGTGTGTCTTTATAGGTTATCCAAAGGTATCAAAGAGATATTGCCTATATGACCCCCCAGACAATAAAGTGAATGTTTCCAGGTAGGTCATATTTTTGAGAGGGAGTACATCCTCAAAAAGGATAGTAGGAGTAAGATTGAATTTGATGATGTTAAAGCTCAATATACACATGAGTTGTTACAGGAACATGTTCCACAATTCCCCATGGAATAGGTAGTTCCTAAAACCCATGTATTGTGTAGGAGTAAAAGAAAGGTAAGGGAACCGGAGAGATATGGTTTCCAGGTCACTGAGAATGGTGACCCATTATTGTTGGAAAATGATGAATCTATCTCCTAAAAAGAAGTAAAAATATAAAAAGCTACAAGATGTATAGAATCTCTAAATTATGATATGGATTCCATTTATTAGAAACAATTATGGGTTCTGGTTGATGGGATAGTTGATGTAAGGAATGTTGGGTAAAAATGGGTAATCAAGGGGAAACTAACATGGATGGTCATGTTAGTTCCTATAAAGAAAGACTAGTGGAGGATGGTTTTAATTAGCATCTAGTAATTGAAAATGATGAAAACCTTTCACCATTTTACATGTGTAAATCCATACGAGTCATAATTTCCATAGAATCATTCTATGACTATGATATTTTCTAGATAAATTTTAAATCGACATTATTAAATGGTAACCTTTATAAATATGTATATATGACACAACTAGATGGTTTTATCACATTAGTTGATGCTAAAAGGGTATAAATGTTACAAATATCCTTTTATATATTAAATAAATAATCCATGTCATAGAAAATTCAATTTGATAAAGAAAAAAAGATAATTTTGTTTTATTAAGAGTGGATGTGAGCCATGTGTTTATAAGTAGTTTAATGGGAACTCAGTTGTTATCTTAGTAGGGTATGTTGACGACATATTGATTATTAGAAATGACATGCCAATCATTCATTTATTAAAAGACCGTTTGAACAGGTACTTCTCCATGAAAGAAATTGGTGAAGCAGCATACATTATAGGGATCAAGATCATTTTTTATAGATCCAGGAGGCTTCTTGGAATAATTCAATGGATGTAAATTGACCTGATACTAAAGAGAATTGGTATGAAACAATCAAAGAGGGGACTTGTTCTAGTGACACATGTTATACATCCTTCCAAGAAAATATGTCCACAGGGACAATATGAGAAAGATAGGATGAGTTAGATTCCATATTCTTTAGTGATAGGATCTATCATGAATGCCATATTATATACCAGACTTCATGTTACCTATGCACAGAGCGTGGTAGGAAGATAACAAGAAGATCTAAGAGAACACCATTTTACTACTATCAAAACTATGCTTAAATAGTTGATAAGAAATAATGATATGTTCCTAGTGTATGGAGGAGACAAGGATCATATCATTAGAGGGTATACTAATTCTAGTATTCAGATTGATCATAATGATCTAAAGTCACAATCTGGATATGTTTTCTGTCTAAATGGAGGAGTTGTGAGTAGGAAGAGTTTGAAGAATCTAGTTTCCCCTGATTCTATACCGATGTCTGAATATATAGCGGCTTCTGATGTATCCAAAGAAGCCATATGGATTCGATACATTATTCAGGAGCTTGATGTGGTACTTAGCAGTAAGGATCCAATTACATTTTATTGTGATAATATTGTCTTAGTGTATCTTTCAAAGGATCCAAGGTCACACCAACATACAAAGCACATACTCTGAAATTGTCACATCTTGAGTGATTTATATCAAAGGGGGGATGTTACACTGAATAGAGTGTCCACAAATAAGAACTTAGAGGACCCTTGGACTAAAGGCATATCTCAGCCGAAGCATTAATATCATGTGAGTGCTAGCAGAAGGAAGTTTATTAGCAGTTGGATCTAGTTTAAGTCGGAGTATGTTGGATTTGGTGCCCTAGAAACCAACTTATTTGTACTTTATAATAAACTTGTATTCATTGGATGAATATTTATAACTTCCATATCACATCATTATTGTCCTTCTACGTGACGTACCATGTTATTTTTTCTTAAGCATATCTATCACGCTAAAAGGTTATAGCATATCCCTAGTATGATTAGAACCCGGAAGTTCCAGGACACTATTCTTCATATATATATTCTATAGATGAATGATATCATTTGAAGGGACCCAAATGATGCAGGCTATTAGGTGTGGGGACTCATGAAACTTTTAGGCACCTTCTCATGGTAAGTGCCATTGATAATATCTAAGAGGATATTATGAGAACATGACCCACTAGTAGGAAATCAATATTCATAAGTGTCATTGGATGTTCCAATCTATGGATGTTTTTTTGGTCCTTATATTTTAAGAATATTATTAAGGGGTATTATGACTCATTCAATTATATTTATTTGTGAAAACCATGATGATCGATGTTCTGGTGGGGTAGGATTTTTTGGGTGTGTCTTGATTAATACTTCCTTAATGAATAATGAGATAAAGGATTTGTCACTTCTACAAAATTAGATATCTCAGTCCCATTTATGGTAATGATATAGCCTAACTAAATCCATTTCCATGGGGTTCTCTTAGAAAGTTAAATTATAGGAAGTCAAAAAATGATAAATTTAGCACATGGGTTTATAGAACTTTCATACAACCCGCTTGATTGGAGATATTGGGAAAAGAGATTATATTATATGGTATGCTTTCGTATGAGGTGATATGTTGTTACAACACCAAATTCTTTCTCTTTGGTTCCTTGACCCATTTCTAGAGAGTAATCTTGGACTTTAGGAAAGCCCGTCTAATTCTAGGAGATGAGGGCTAGAGGATTACTTTGTAAGTTTATCCAATATCTCAGTTAAATAAATTATTTATTTAACAAGTTGAATAAATATTATTCTCACTGGTGTTTTAATAATTATTCAAGTATTCCTGATCACATTTATTTCATCGCTAGTTATTCGAGAGAATATATTGAGGATGGAATATTTATTTATCAGTGGATAATGTAGTTAAATTTATTATTTAATTGAATAGTCAGTATTCAATGCTCGATAAATATTGAGGAGGTTTGGGGGACCATTTTATGGTTCTTGTGAAAAATAATATTAAATATCATTTGGTTAAATAATATTTAAATCTAACTTTCAAGTTAAGTATATGTCATGTAAATAATATCATTCCAATATTATTTTACTTGGGGTTTTACATGGAATAATAAATTAAGTAATAACACATGTGATAATAATTTATATTTCCACAGTGAATTAAATTCCCCATTATGTTATTATTCTCTAAATTACCTAAGGGATCATTCCACCGAATAACAAATGATTTTGGGCACAATATCCTTTGAGAAAAGATCTCGATCATAGATTACTCTTCCCTCTTAAATATATATCTCAAGTTTGAGATAGATCCTCATCTACGAGATCTTGGGGAACGCTTTGGAAATGATTCTCATGGTGATCAAAGGTAGACATCACGAGTGAAAGGATCATCCACACTAGCACCTAGAGACTCATTCGGAAATGTCCGGAGAAACATGGATCACGTATGGATAACCAATAGAGTAATCTTGTCCTTGGATTATAAATCACTATGAATCCACACCTCATACCCATAGTCAAATGCATCAATAAAGAAACAATCACCTCGGAGGTAATTATTTAATTTAATTAAACTAATTATATATAAAATATGCTAATACTCTTTTCTTAGTTACAATTTCTATCTGTTGTCTTTTATCATTGATTAGTTCTAAGGATACTGGAATTTATCGTTGTATTGATCTCATATTAATCATTGATCATATTAATTTAAAATGTTGGGTAGACACCCATCCTTCACTTTCACTACTCCCAAAACCTACAAAAATATCCAATATTTATGGATTTTAAAAGTCTGTTCAGTGAAATATTTAATTAATGGGATAGATTTTATCTTTATCAAATGATTTTCCACCATATATCCATTTAAATAATAAAGATACATAGAATGAGGATGTATATCTATAAAAGATGTGAATAAATATTCTTAATATCATCCATGATTGTGGTAAAATTATAAGGTTAACAAATCAATTTGGTGTCCCAAAAATATCAAAAATGAAGAGGGAACTATTTGTAAAATCAAGTATCTCATCATTATCTATTCATACCATAAGTATGAAGATGTATATAGATCAAAAATTGTTTTTATGGAGGGATAATATTAAGAGAGATGTTATGGGGAACATATATCATGTCTTGGTATATTAGCATGTTATGGCTGGGGGAAATAATTATAAGGGGGTATTCTAAAATTTTACCATTACAAAATGTAAATGGGAAAAAATAATATATATTTCTTTATCTAACATTCGTAACATATGAATAATAATATGTTATTTGGTTTTTAGTCAATAACCTTTCAAACTTAGCACACATCATTACTATCAGAGAATATCTCCCTATTGCTCATACTGTTAGGACATAACTTAAATATTTGTTAAGGTTAAAGGAATTACCATATTCTATTGTATATAATTGTGAACATTGGTTTACCTTGACATTTTAAAAAAGTATTCCTCATGTTATGGATATCAAGTTATGTTTCATTACTTCCTATAATCATCTGATAGATGATCAATCTGAGGAAACCATTCAAATCCTATAGGATACTTTCTGATCTTAGTATCTAGTTTTCAATGGTGTTTGGGATCAAAACCTTCCACCATTCATTTGTTTAAACAAAAATTGCTTTAAATTAACTATTTATATATATCCTTATGAATCCTTATATGGAAGGATGTGTATAACTCTAACATATTTGGATAAAATTGAAGAAGGATAGATTTTGGGGATTGATAATTCCATGTAAATAAATGTTATGGTTAGACACATTCACAATCACAAAAAATAATATTAGATTATAAAAAATATTTATATAGACGGTCATCAGAGAGATCAAGAATTTGATGTAATAGAGAAGGTTCTATTATAAATTTCATCATGGAATAAGTTAGTGATATTTGAATAGAATGGAACATTTATACCTAGCTATATTTTCCCATTCATGATTCCAGATTGTATTGTTATAAATTTTTATAACATGGAGCTCTATACAAACCCTTCTCAGGTTTACAATGTGTTCTATGTATCTATAATAATTAAGTATATACAAAATAGTTATCATATAGTAAACTCAGAGGTTACACCATTTTATCATGATATTTCATAAAATGAAGAAATTGTAGAAATATTTGATTATAGATATCGAAATCTATGAAACAAAACCACTCCTATAGTTCATGTTCTTTAGAGGAATCTGAAATTTGAGGAAGCTACCTAGGAACTTGAATATGTGTTGACGTAGAGATACCCACATTTTCTTATATGAGAGTGATATAGTTTATAGGGATAAATGATATAATAAACCATGATATTATATGTATTTTCATTTAAATAAACTTTATGTATTCAATATCATCCCTTACACGCAACCTCATGTATATATAAAGAGTGATATAGTAAACCATTCTTAACATGTTATTAAATTGGAAAGTATGAATATTAATATAAAAATTCCAAAAAATAGTTATACAATAAATTAAATATTTGAAATTTATTTATTAATTTATAATATATAAATACCCAATTTTCATAAATGTCATTTTAGGCTTCCAAAATATGTTTTCTTCAAAAGTAGGTTTTACCGCATTTTTAACATGAATATAATAATTAATTCAACCAATTTTTAAAAAAATTATTTGATTATATTAATAACATTTTTAAATAAAATTTTACACATTTTCATATACTGAATGTTCAGGATTTTTTAATGAAGCATTAATTTTTAATGAATAGTGAAAAATATGGATTTTTTAAAAAAACTATCATTTATTTCCAATTAAAAGTCATATTATGTATCTAATTTCATCCTAAAGTAACATATTTATCATTATATTATAAAACAACAATTAATTAAAATGAATGGATAATTATACTTGACATTAATATAATTTATTCTTTTGGATCAAAAACACAATTCTCTAAAAACAAATTTATGTGCACACGGTGTTTTTTTCTTGATATATTAAATTATTATCTAATGATTAATGAATTAAATATAATTTTTAGATTATGTATTCAATATAATATTTTAACATTTATTTTATATTTTTTCTATGCATGTAATAGATGTAAAATATGTTTTATTCTGAAAAATTTATATTTCTAAAAAGGGGGTTTCATTGGAGTGTGTCTACTTATTTAAATTTAATCCTGAAAAATATGGAATTTTAATGTACTGAAATTGATTAAAATATTTTAAATAATCATTATTAATATAATATAATTTGTTTAACTAATTTTTTGGTCATACTGAATGGTAAAAACTGTAAAATTGTGTTACTATAGTTATGGTTAAAACCTGTATTCCAGTGGTATTAAAACAAGACATACATGATGGTATAGCCCCAAAATCAAAAAAAATTATTAAATATTGGTGATATTTTAAAATTTTAATTTACTTAATTCCAATAATGGTCCATTAGGATCCACTTTCCAATTAAATTTACCTTATATCATTCAAATATATTATGACGTTCCATGTGTATCCTTCCACTCACTTATAAAAGGGATCCTCTTCTATTCCCTTTTTCAAGACATTTGAGCCTTAAATCTCAAAAAATATATTGTCTACAATATTTTGAGATTACTTTCCTTAATTATATAGATTTATTACTTCCCTTAAGACCAATCCTTCAAGTATTAAGATGAATGCCAAAAAAGGTCTCTCAAAGAAGAGGTATAGAAATTACCAGAGATCATTAAATTTTATTTCTCCTTGTATAACCTATAAACATGTGGTTTTTATAAAAACACGATGAATATAGTATCATAAATATAATTATATATTCCTATAAAAATTTAACAACCATTTTCCACCTCAGTCTGAATGGCCCGAAGGCCTTTATTTTTATTTTTATTGTGGAAAATCCCCCTTTTAAGGATTTAAGGGGAACCCGTACATGACCCGTAGGCCCAAGGCACAAGGCCCCACTAAACCGCAATACGTGACCCGAAGGCCCAGAGGTATACCATGCCTAGTACATGACCCGTAGGCCTAGCCCACTTGAACTACCCCTCCCCAGATTCTATGTCATTGATCCCCTAGCTCCCCTCCTTGCAGTGATGATCGGCTATCATTGTCCCATACAATGATGCATGGTGCTTGGTCCCGATGGTGGATGTCATCCCCTATAAATCTTCCAATCTGGTTAGCTCTGCTTCTAGTGGCTTCTAATCTTGTTAATATGATCCTTTTCCAGGGCACATTCTATGTGAACTGGACTACTCCATGGTCTGTGTGGCCTAAAGGCCCTCTGGCCCGAAGGCCTTTGATGACCAAAAGGCCCTGGAGACCCGTAGGCCCAAACCGATGGCCCAGAGGCCCAAATTGGGTGAATATTTCCGGTTTCTACAGTACCGAATAGTAACTACTACAGTAATTCTACAGTACCTGGATATTTGCCTCCACCCAGTTTTCAAACTAGGTCTCTTGGATGCCAAGCATGAGCCCTTACCACTTGGGTATGGGCTCGTTGGAATTTACCACCTCTTATACCTCAAATTGGAGATAAAAGTATCGCTTGTGAGTATGCTTGGACTACTTCCTCCATGTAAGAATATTTTTCATTTTCCATCCCCATTAAAAAAATTTATATTAGATTTAATTTACATATATTATATTTATAATATAGTAAATTTTATTAACATTTTAATTATTATTTACCCTTATTTCATTCAATCCATCGAAAAATTTAAACACCACATGTGCCTACATGTAGAATGTTATCTGCACATACTGATATAATTCATTTTATATTGATTATTTATATAAATGGTCAAAAATGTTAGGATATATAATTAATTTATATGATATTTATATATGGGTAAACATTAGTTTTATGAATTCACCGTGATTCAAATGAAATTAAAAGATACGTTGAACCAAAACACACATGAAAAACAGAGTATTCGACATCGTAAATGATTATTATAATGAATGATTACTAATGAATAGGTGAAACGATGTTTTAAGTAAATCATTTATGGTATTATATGTATTTTTACGGTTATTTTACAAAATTATAGTAAATATATATTTTTTATATAGGAGGATATATTTCTTATGAAGCAAGCTATAGTTTAGAAAAGGTTTTTATGTTACAATCTCATTTTTAATGGGATTGTTTATGATTCAATTTTCTCATGATTAAATTATATGATATATCACTCCCAATTATTACATATTTTATTATACACTAATTATTTCTATATATTAGATTTTTTCCTCATTTTACACTATTTAATTTTCCACGAAAATAAACAAGGTTTGTTTTAAGAAAAAGTAACATTATTTCTCTCCTTGATTGGTAATATTTTTCACCCATGCCCTTATTTTATTTAACATGTTTTCCATAATTTTTTACCACTTTATAATTATTTTATAAAATATTTTTTTTCAGTTTTTAAATGTTGATAAATAATTTTTAAATTAATACTCTCTTCTTTTCATGAATCAGGTACTTTTGACTCTCTTTAGAAATTATAAAATGAATTTTTCCTTTAATCGACACAACATGAATTATTTAATTTCCCAAATGAATAATATTTTTTAAAAATATTAATTCATAAGTTTAATTTGAATTATTAAATGGAAATTTTTTCCTTGATTATTTGGAAATTTTTATATTCTAAATAATTTAGATGAAATTAAAAGTGTATTTTTCTAAAGAAATTTTGGCATGTTATTTTAAAGGTATTTTTATCTTTAAAAACAGAATTTAATGTTTCTTAGGATTTATTATGGCTATGAACCAATAATAATATATTCATTATTTATCTAAAAGTTTTATGATTGTGATGCTGAAAGTTTAATTAAACTTACATCCTTTCAATGAGTTATTATTTGATCATGTGATGAATGTTTCTTGATTTTGTGGAACACATATGTATTGCTTAATTACGTTCTGGGGGAACGAAATGATATATACCTCTAATAAAATGGTTAAAGAAGAAGATCACTTGAGATAATAAGAAATACAATGTATATTTAATTCAATTTAGTATGTGAATTTCTTCAAAAAAAATTTGTTTTGTGGTTGATCCTCGAATAAGGAAATGATAGAATGGGGAGTGAAGAAAATTAACTATAACAGTCTCGGTAGTGATCCCTAAAAAGGGAAATGATTTTATTTTCTTATTTGTAATACAAAAACATATTTCTTATTATTATGATTATTTTTCACGGATCTTGATTGATTTTTTTTCTCAACATTCATTTATTATGTATTTTTTTTAACCGTTATTTCATTTTCCTAGATTATGATATATGAATTGATTAGTATGATTTTATAATGTTATGATCTTATTAACATACCATTCTTTTTTTCTTATTCCCACTTATGATTATTGATTGATATCTAATATGTTTACCCTTTTTGAAAATATGATATCACCCTTTCATAAATTTCTATTCCAAGATTAGTAGATAATGGTTTTAAGTATTTTATGTCTAATAATGGATTTAATTGTGAATAAATTAATGGGAAATGATGTAGAACCTTAATGAACCAATATTTTTTGTATCCTTATTTACTAATAAAAAAACCATTGTGGTTATATCATAGATCAAATTGATATATAATTAATACTCTTCTAATAAGATGTTGTATTTATGTATATAATGTTTAAATCACTATATGGAATCTATTTTGAATAATTACCCTTGAGATGTTTTACTAATGGCTAGAAGGTAAAAGTGTGACTGATACTCATATTCCTAGTGGATCAGTGTAGAAACTTAATTGGGGGAGTCAATCAGGCTTGTGTTAATTTTTACCAATTCTAAATTCCTCATTAATTTTTTTACCCATATGAGAATTAAACAAAAATTATTGATTAGTGAAATTATATTGATTAATAACTTACCTAAAAATTCAATAAACATGTTCATGTAAGTAATAGAAATAAAAGTAACACTGTACTTTTTCATGGTATGGAATAATGAATTAATCCTTGTTGTGATTGTTAATTCCCACAAATAATGGATTATCCACTATAATCAGTTAGATATTCCAATGGGTTCAGCGATTATTAGACCTAAAAATATCATCATATCATAAGACATGGTTTTTACAAAATAACATTTTACTTTTCTCTATAACATCATAATATCCTCACCAAGTCACTAGTTGATTTTCCTATTTACCCTTTTTCGTATGGGTTTAATGGAGTCCCACTCTATATCAGAAATGATTCTTTGATGTTATTCTTATAATTATATCAACAAATATTTATATAATTCTTGTTAAATAATAAGATAGATCTTTTTAAAGTCATAGAGGCTTCCTCGAATGTCATATAATCCTCAAGAATTCCCAGAACTCGATCACTAATAGAAACCTAGATTTGTAGATTTTATAAATATACTGATATGGGTTCCTTTATAGTCAATAACTTCTTCACTCTCAAAATACATTAAAATTGATCTTGGACTTCTCATATTTGTCTTATTCTATAAAAGTTTAATTAGGTTCTTCTTTATAAATTTATATGGGTCCTTAGATATTACACAATATTTCATCTCTTAGAATCTAAATTCTCAAAACATGAAATATCAGTAGTTTCTTATTTTTTTATTTATTTTTCCATGCTTTTCTAATTCACTTGAGAATTTATTTCTGCACAAAAAATTGGTTTCATTAAAATCGTTATCCTTAAATAGAATATCAATGGGACCTACTCACTTTAATTTATAATGTTCAATCACATAATACTCATTTGGGGTTCCTATGTTACTTTATGCTCTACTTTTCAATACAATGGATATTTAAATAATATCTTTATTTGATAATTATCAATCATTAAACTTGAGCAAAAAAATATTATCAATATTTCTAAAATATTCATATTTTTTCATTATATATTTCTTTCTCATTTCACGAATATTATCTTCAGATAAAAACAATATCATTACAATCCTATTAATCATATAATATATCAAAAAAATAAACACTAAAATTATTTACATTTTTACATAGACCTAATATAAACAAATATTTAGTGTGGAACTCATTTATTTATAGCTTGTGACAGTCATGTAAAATAATTAATACTTTAAAAAAATATCTGTACAAAATTTTATATCAACATCACACTCAATATTTTAGTATTAAAAAATCCCAAACATCAATCTCAAATCCTTTTGAAAACTAGAATAGCCTTCTGTGATATTATTATTGTAATAGAGAAGTAGTATCTCGATGATCGATGGAGCTTTAACATTATTTTTCTTGAAAATATTATAAGTTAGTTTTATTTATCAATACATACAGGAAGCATTTATCCTCACATGATCATAATAAAAATAACATGGGATCATGGATTATATAATAATCATGATGTTATGAACATGAAACCACAACTGTAGCATAGAATAAATCATATTTCCTCAAAACAAAAAAATATAAAAACTCATATTTTCATTTTTTTTATATCACATTTCCATGGATAAATAATGACATCTCTTTTTATATAAATTTATTGAATCACACATAATTAAAAGAATTTCTTAATTATTAATATAGTATGAAAATAATAAGTAACAAAAGATAACTTCACCCTCTTTATATTTGAAATCATAAAACATGATTTTTTATCCAATAATAACATTGATTTTTTTTCTAAATATTGATTTCTTATAATGGGGTATTTTTCAGATTACACTTGTCATGTAAAATGTTTAATTATTTATGTTTAGGGGTATAAGTTTTATGTTTATCTTTATAATTCATATTCTCTTTAATTTTCCAATTTACTTATCTATCCTATATTCTTGAATTCTATATAATTCAGATGGTGAGCTCAAAGATTTATGGTGATGTCTAAATATAAAAACATAATATGTGACTAAATAAATACAATCATTCATTTATAAATTTATTATATACTTGAAATTATTATAATAATCTTACATAGTTGGTAAAAACTCACACTCAATAGATATATACATTATATCTCAAAGTTTTATGAGATTTTAAAATCATTATATCCAAAACTTAATGCCTTTCATTTAGCAAAAATGTTTTATGATCATGGTAGTAAAAATCCATATATTGAAGAATTATATGTCTTTTGAGAACTCTAAAATGAAAAAATTCTACTAGTATCTCCAAATAAACATATTCATGCCCTAGAGATTCTTCAAAATCATCCTGTAATCTCAAAAAAATCATTAAATTATTGTTGAAATTTTTAAAATAATTACAAACTAATTACATATTAGCTCAAGTGAATCTAAGAATATAGAAAACTTAAATAATACTATTTATGTAAACTCCTCTTCTAGCTCAATTATTTATTCTCTTCAATCAATATATAGATATATATATCTATGAAATCCCTTATCTAAGAGTTTTATAACACTAATTGTAGTATAATAAAATATTATTTCTCTTAAATGGGTTATTCACCCTTTTTTAACTTTTCCACTACCTAGAATCTATCCAGTTGGATATTCATATATAGTAGAGTCTTAAACTAAAACTTCTAAGGACATGTATTCTTCACCTTTAACAATTTTGATATACTTGAATTTAATTGATTTCAAATGTCTGATGTAATGCTATCCCCACATGAATTTATCAATCTCGGTATTCAAGTATTTTCAATGCATAAGCCTCCTTTACCAATAGTTTATGGGAAATAACACATCTTATATGGTGTGAGGATAGTCAATCAATCACCCAACATCTTAATAAGAATTATTTACAATCACATTCATAAAAATATGAACACAAGTCCAATATAACATCATGTTCTCCCTATTTATTTGTTATAAAAACTATAAACTATAATTCTCATAAGATACATGTCAATATCCACCATTGGTTCTCCTTTCAACTCCCCTTTATTGATAATAATTAAAAGGTCTAGAAATTTTTTTTCCCCTTTAATATTATAGTTATCTCATCCACTTGAAATTATAGATATTCCAAAAAACCTATAGTATGTATAAAGAATTAATACACCATATAATTCTTAGTAATAATCCCTTAGTTAATCTAATGAAGTCAATTTTGGGAAACCGGGTGTATCAAAAAGTTTTTATGTCCTAAAAAGAAAATTTTATATAATGAACCTAGATTAACATAAAATGACATTACATCATTTTTATGAAATATTTAATACATTACACAAACAGAAACCCAAAGACCATATTAGTTTAGTGACTTTGGAATCTTAGAAACATAAACAACTGGTTCATAAAACAGTAACATCTTATCTAACCTATTTTTTCACAACTGTGACCCTTTTTGACATATCATACTAAATACCCTTCTCTATATCCTGGGAGAAGTAAATATTAGAATGGTTGATCTTAGATTCTTAGTCAGGTTAAACAAGGGAGATACATAAGAAGAACATAAACATATGGGTATAAGAACATAAACATAAAATATAAAGGTTATAACTTTAATATTAAATAGAATATACATGATTCATTTCATAAATACTGTTAGTTCATAAGACATGTATCATAAGGGATTCAAAATAATAAACCAAGAAACCATTACATAGAAATAAGATAGGGAATTGTTGTAGAAACATAAATATATAGAATCATTTTCAATGAAGTCAAAGATCACAACCAATTCTATCATAGTAGAATGGGTTCACTCCCCAAATCATATTAGTAGTCAAGGTCTACTCCCAAACCATCAGAGAAGTAAATTTTTCATCCAATGTTCATCGTAAATTCCATGGATCACTCCCAATACAATCTTAGTGGACAATTTACATTACTGAACTAGGTTCACTCCCCATTTTAGTCAATTCAATCTCATTAGATATAAATCATTACCCAATGCATTGGAGGGGGATATAGGTCCACAAATAAATTAATGAATTCCATACATATGTGTGAAATAATAATATAAATAATTCGCCATCATAATAAACTAACCATAGAGAGAATAAGGATAAAAAACTTTAATCTAAACACCATTAAATCATATTTAACATTTACCGAATTCTTCATAGATGGAAAATAATTTTGATAGATATTTTTTAAAAATAATATTGATTAAAATATCCTTTCCATAATAAAAAATACATTTTCAATCATAAAACATTTAGAAAACATTTTTTATTGAAAATAAACATTAAAATTATAAAGTCATCTTTAATAATAATTTTAAACATCTTTTCAATGCATTTCCTTGAAAATTATTAAATTTAATTATTGAAAACATTTTATAAAATATGGTTTTTTAATTTAAAAAATTCCAAAATATAGAAAAATAAAATGAAATAAAAAATAAAATATCATGGAAATAATGAGATTCAAGGCACAATATTTCAAATTTCATTATATACTCCTTGTAAAACAATATTGGTACATAACCTAACATGTATCTCAAAAAGGCATATTGTGAAAAAATTACCTTACATACTGGTATCTTTTGAACCATAAAACCCATGAAAGATTGATCATCAAATATATAATTAAATATCTAAAAATATAAGGATAAATATCATATAATAATTTCATGGGCAGTGTACAAACCAAACAAAAGTAATGAATGGTGAATATGGAGTAAGTCTTAGAAAAACAAAAATGAGACAAGAAACCCCCTTTCCATAAGTCTTGAATCCCTTAATATACATTCAAAACTCATGTATAAAAAACAGTATGTTATTATAAATCTAAAACATAAATAATTCATTTATATAATACTGTATATGATTTTCATATGACTTTATATTACCCATTTATTAACAATTCTATGTTAAAGTTACTGCTTTGTTTTTCGTACATGTTTTGACTTGTTATTCTTGGTCCTATTACACAGATCATAATATAAACATATCCAAAATGATAAAAAAAATATATATATATTATATATATTTTATAAATATTTATTTATGGTCATTAATAAAAATTATATATATATAATAAATTGAACCTTTCATAGAGATGATTAGTCGTACGTATGCATGAATAATGTTTTTATTTTCTTGTCAGATTAAAAGAAAGAAAATTATCTGATATATTATCATTGAAGAAACATTTTTCAACAATATATATCACATATTTCTATTTGAACTACTCTTAATACATTACATTTAACATGTGAACAAATCAAATTGCTTCATGAGGTAGTAGTCCTCCGTACACATGAATGATGTTATCGTATTCCCACAAAAAATAAAATCATGATGGAATGTTTGATATTATAATTAAAAAATCATAAATAATAATTAAAATAATATATATGTATATATGTGTATATCATATATAAACTATAGTTCCATTGTTATTTCCATCCCCAAATGTTGGGAATGGAAGAACTAACGTCATTTGTTCACGAGGCGGTAGTACACCGTACACATGAATGAGGATTGTGTATCCCATTTTATAGAAGTGTGTGGATTTGTATTTCAAACCATTAACATAAAAAAATATAATTATATATATGATACTACTTTTCTTATATAAACACGAAATAAAAATAATTGAATGGTTTTACTGAAGAAATAAAACAAAAACGTTTGTTGATGAATTTCACCTCTTATTCGGATATATCCTCTTGGTTTTCCCAAAAGGACTTCCTTAGTTTGATTTATGTCCAAGGAAATGATAAAATCATTAAGGGAGGGATTTTTGGAATTTATTTTTATAGTTTTTGGTAGAACCAACTATGTTTTAATGTGTGAATAACGTAGAATAAGACGGCACCATTTATAAGGGAGTGGAGGGGTTCTTTTGGAATTCCATAAATGAATAAATTATAAAAAGATTAAATATCAATAAAAAAATCCATTAATTTGAATATAAGATATTATATGGTTGTAATGTAATCATAAAATATGTTTTAGAAAAGTTTTAATGTCATTTTAAACATTATCATTTGAATAACCCATATTTATCCAATTCTAATTTTAACTATGGTAACACATTTTTTAATATTAAGATGATGTAATTTCTATTTATAAAGTTTTAATTAGAACATAAATATAAAATTTATAATATTTTAGTCCATATATAATCCCATTATTTTATTTAATATTTTAATTATTTTTAATTAATTTAATATTATATTATTTTTATAAAATATAATTAGTGTCAATTTTGACACTATTCCTTACATTGCCATTAAGAAAATCAATAAAGTAAGATAACATTAAACCAGGAAATTTTTCACACCCCAAAAATCTCATATTCATCTAAAAAATAATCTCCATATTTATTTCAAATTATATTTATTTTAATATAAATAATATCATTAAATTGATTTTTTCATTAATTGAATAATTATTTAATCATCATTCTATAAATATTTATGAGTATCATTTCTAAACTAAAAATTAAAAATAAATTTTTATGATATAGATAAAAATTTTATTTTTCAAAATTAAAAAAACTCCTAGAATATCTTTCATTTTACCCCCATATAAATAATATTATACTTATTAAAAGAAAGTGTGTGCCATTTTTTCACTCCATTTGATTTTAAAAGTATCTAAGTTATTTTCTGAGAAAAGTTCCCATTATATAATTAAATTTTAGACCTTATTAGTTATGGGTTGAATTAAATTATTCTAATAACATTTTTCCAAGTGTTCGTGTTATTCTATAACATTTATAATATTTTTTTTACAATTAATTATTTGATTTACCCTTAAATGTAGAAATAATAATTACTATGTTTTTTATTCATGTTTTCCAACAATAAAAATGAACTCTTTTACTAAATTTGGGTCTTCTAATTAAAAATAATTATTCATTTTTTTAATATTCAAATTACAGAATTGGCTAAAATTAAATTAAAATTTATCACACTTAGAGAACAAGAAAACATGTCAATAAAGTAAAAATATTCAGATTTTGAAATTTTTGTATATCCAAATTCATTGTAAAATTGATCACCATGAACTAAATTAGATTAACTAATATTAAAATGAAATAATTATACAATAAAAAGTAAAAAATATAATTTAACACTACAAATTGTTTATATAGAAAGGATGTTTTTAATAACAATTCAGTATTTTCCCTATTAATCAAAACCTGAAACTTATCAGAAATATATCATAAAATAAACCAAAGAAAAAATTTTCTTCCAATTTCAAATAAAAATTTTATTTTGAGATAAATAATTTATAAAATTTTCAGAAAATTGATTTAAAACAAGTGTTTCATCTAAAAGAGACAAAACTATCTTCTTTATAAAAACACATATTTTATGTGTAAAATTGTATTTGTTCTTATATAATTTCAATAAAAATGTATATAACTAATTTTGAACATTATATTTAATATATTATATCTTTTATTTAGATAATCCACCCTATTTGGTTTTTTTATTTATTTTAATAAAACACATTTATTCACATTTAAATTGTTTTTCAAAAAATATATTTCCATTTATTTTCAAAATGGTGTTATTTTCCTTTATAAATAATTAGTCACAAAATAATTCATTATATATACATGTGCAAACCATATTTTCTTAATTTATTTAATACTATTAACAACCAACATTTTAATGTTCATGTTATAATTTTCTTTTTAAAATAATTAAAATAATGAAATGATATTTCATAAAAACTGAATGTTGTGTGTAAGGAAATACATAAAAAATAAAAATATTTCAAACACCTCTATTTAATAAAACCCATAGGGTGGAACATTTTACCCCATAAAAATTATTTTCTCCCTTTAAATTAATCTAGTTCTTAAAGGATTTAATACATTAAAGTCACTTTCATAGAAACCTTCATCGTAAAATTGATTATTAAAATATCCTTTAAAAAAGATAGAGGGAAAATTAATGGTTTTCCAATGTAACTCATAACTAGGTTTCCAAAAATGAGAACATAAGTGTAATGTTAAAACTTGGAAATAGAAACATAAAACTAACTATCAAGTTATTATGGAGATTAATATAGAATATCGTTATTAGAAGGGTAATGACCATAAATCTATGTAAAAAATAGGTTTGAAAAAGGACATTTATATCATCACAAAAGATGATAATATGATGGAATTTTGTTTCAAATAAAATTGAGATGAAATATTTAATTGATTTCATCTCATAGGTATAACCTCACTCTTTTTTTTGTTCCATGATCTATCCTTGCTTCATTTCTTACACCAAGAAATGATGTAGAAATTTTAAAACCATTAGAAATTATGGATCACAAGACCCATTATATGATTAAAATTCATTCCTTATATTTCTTGTTTTCATCATAACAAATTGGTTAGTACTGGTTATGTAATACTCAATAAACTTCATATATTTAAGTAAAACATTAATCTCTAAATCCTTGATATTTGAAAATAATAATTCCATAAATGGTAACCCTTATGAACCATAAAAATGTTTAAAATCCAAAACATTCCAAATAAGGTTACAAAATTTCAAACATCAATGTATCATTAATCCATCAAACAACATAATTTATATCTTAATTTGCACACACCAAACATGTGAAGACAATTTTCATATATTATCTTTAAACATGGTAATAACATGATTTTCCAAAAATACTTTTGTGAAAACATGCATGCTATCGAAAATTAACAATTTTCTCATGATATAAATCCAAAAAATTAATGGACATAGTCCATGATATAGAAACCACATTTTTATTAGTTCCAAGTTCATAAATACTATCTCATTTATTTTATCACAATCCGACATCTCTTTATCTAATTTTTATCCCAACATCATGAACATATTAAGGGTTATATTTATCTTAATCTTATATTCTCTAAAAATATAAAATTTCCACATAAATTAAATTTCATAGATACTAGTATCACTCAAAATATTCATTCAAATCCTTATGTAAAAAATAATAATGAAAAAATACAAAGATATTTAATTATTTTTTAATACTGTAAAATTATTTCATTAATAAATATTATTGAATTCCAAAACATAAACACCCAATAATTCACCCACTTCATTGTTATAATCCATATAACTAATATTGATCACATGAAATTTCTCTTTATCATTGGATTGAAGATGTGGATGACGTCAATCATCATCGTTAATAATGATATTTGGGCACTGATTAGAATAATTCCAATTTTCCTTAAACTTGGAGAATTTAAGTGTGAGGGTGCATTTTATTCAAAAAAATTCTATTAAATTCATTAGATAATTTTTTCCCATCACATTGGTAGTAAATTTTCGGATAAAGGTATTTAAAACACTTAAAATATTTACCTATCCCCTTAAGACAATTTTCACTAGGTTTCTTTCCACACTTTTGGCATAATGTAATGTATGTCTTCTTTTATCCCAAGATTATATATTTTCCTTTAATATCCATATAATGTACCTTGTCAAAACAATTATATTGGAATGTAACTTAAACCATAATTTACACCTTGATATAAAAATGAGCACTCTCTTCATATCTACTAATGTCAATTATTGGTAACACCCTTATAATACTTGGTTTTAATCCACTAATGTACCTATCAACCATTATTTTAGGTTGGAAGATAATACAGGAAGCATACCTTGAAAGAATTGTAAAAGTGTCCTCATAGGTATGATAAACTCATCATCCCTTTTAATTAACTTAAGGTATTGTCTCTCCATCCTTGAATTAAATACATAAGGAAAGTACTTATTGAACAATATGTTCTTGGACACATCCCAGTCCAAGGATTCAATTTCATCTTGCTGCCTCATATTCTGGATTAGATTCCACCACTAGTCCGCTTCACCCTCTAAATGATAAATAGCCAAAATTAATCTCTTATGTTCCAAAAACTGAAGGATAGAAAATATATTTTTAGTGGTCCTTATGCATTGTTCAGAAACATGAGGATTAGAAGACCCACTAAAATATGGTGTTTGTTTTCTCTTTAATGAATCAACAAAATGTTTTCCCATACACTACCCATTTGGAAGTCCAGTATGATTCATTGATTCTGTGAGTATAGAGATAAGATTTTTCATTCTAGATCCCATAACATTTGGTTCCTCAGGAGGAAAATCATTGAATTTACCATCTCATTGATTATTAACATGGTACTTTCTGGTTCCGGCCATTGAAAAAAACCAAAAAATAATAGTGTGAGAAACACTATTAATACTTGTAAAACCATATAATCAAGTTAAATTACCTTCCATATATAACATATTAGGATTAATACAATGTATTAATGATCATAACTAAAATTATATTACTGTAACATACACATAGACTTATCCTTTATAATATTACTAAGTTTTTCCCATCTTATTTACAATTGAATGATTGAAAGTTTTCTCTAATTCAAACTATAACATATATTGATTAACATATATTGGAATTACACTACTTTTTGGCCGAATATTCCTTACATTACAAAGCAGACACCCAAAGGTCATATTATTTTAGTTCCGTTAGAAACATGGAAACATAAACTATTGGTTCATAAAACATCTACATCATCCCCCACCAATTTTCTTCAAAACTAGAAACATTTTTGAAATGCCATTCTTTATACCCGTCTTCATATATTTAGGAAAATAAACATAAGAATAGGTGAGCTCAGAAGAGTACTAAAGGTAAACAAATGTGAGATACACTTTTATAACAAGAACATAAGTGTATGTGAATATAAACAGGACATTTAAAGATCATACCATGCATATAAAAGATTATATACATGATTCAAGGAATAAAGTTTGGAATTTCATAAGACATGAATAATTAAGGACTCAAAATAAGATAGCATGAAAAAATATCATATAAATAAGACATGTAATATTGTTAGAATTATAAATATTTAAACAGATATACATAGTAGTTAAGGCTCGTGTCCAAGGCTATATTAGTTGAAGGGGTTCACTCCCCAAATCATATTAGTAATCAAGGATAACTCCCAATACAATCATAGTTTTCAAGGTTCACTCTCATTACCATATTATTAGTCAAGGTCTACTCTCAATTCTATCTTAGTGGTAAAATACATTCAATGGACTAGTTTTACTCAACATTTTAGTCATTTTTATCTCCTAAGATATAAATCATTACCCAATGCATTGGAGGGAGAACCATTAAATAACGAAAAACATACATATTCCTGACACAAGAACATAAATAATTCAAAATAAATATAAAATAAACATAAAAATAATAATGATATATTATTTTAATCGTAACCCTAATAAATCATAAGTTACATGAACAAAGGTCATCTTAGTAGGGAAATAATTTAGAAAGATCTTTTTTAAACATTTATTCAGGAAAATTTCCTTTACTCATTAAAAAAACTTTTTAAATAATATAAAATTTATAAATAATTCTTCATTTAAAATAACCTTGTAAAAATATAATGGAATATTTGATAACCATTTTAATAATCTTTGAAATTATTTTCCTTGAAAATGCCACAAAATCATTTTTGAAAACATATATAGAAAATGAATTTTTTGAATAAAATAATTTTTTAACTAAAGTGAGAATTATATTATATGAAACATATAATAACATTAAAATAAGTATATTCATGATATAATATTTATAATATTATTATATGTTCCTCGTAAAAAAAATTAGGTTCGTAACATAACATGTGTCTCAAAGAAGGAAAATAGAAAAAACATTACCTTACTGATTTGGTGAATTTTGAATAGTAAACCCCATAAAATATATATCATCAAATGGATATTTAAATACCAATAAATATAATAATAAGGATAATATTATATGTTTAGGGGTGGTATATACACCACAAAAATTAAGGTGATATGAATATGGAATAAGTCTCACTAATGGAAAAAAGGGACTACGAATCCCCTTACCCTAAGTCCTGAATTACATTTATGATCAAAACACATGTCAATAAATATAAGTTTATAATAAATATAAAAAACACTTATTCATATATATATAATACCATATATTATCTTCTTATAAATTTATATTTATTTTCTATGAACGATTGCATTCTAAAGTCGCTACATTGTTTTTATATGTTTTGACTTGTTATTCATGGACCTATTAAATAGATCATGATTTAATCACATAAATATTAAAAAAAATGATATAAATATAAAATATATATTAATTAAAAATTTATTTATTGTGATTTATAAATGTTAGAGGTGGAAAATAAATTACCCCATTCATGAAGATCGTAGGTCGTACATATGCAAGAATAAGATTTTCATTTTCAAATAAGATTAAAAGAAAGACATTTTTATGATATATTATCCTTATAAAATCAATTTTATTTCATATATGTTACATATTTTAATTTAAAATATTCTTATAACATTCTATGTAATGTGTAAATGAGTCACATCACTTCACAAGGCTGTAGTCTGTTATACGCACGAATGATGTTTTCATATTCCCACAAAATGGAAATCCTCAATGTATGTGTGATATAAAAATTCTAGAATCACAATAACATCATAAAAAATAATATATATCATATATAAACTATAATTAAATCCTTTTTCCCAAACATAAATGGTGTAAGTAGAATAATGAATGACATCGGTTCGCAAGGCGTAGTCCATCGTGCACATGAACGATGATTGTGTTTCCCATTTAATGAAATTTTATTAATTTTTAGGTCATACCCTTAACATAAAAATATATCAATATATTTAAGATATTGAGGTTATTATATAAATAATAAGTAAAAATAATTTACTGGTTTAAATTAATAATAAAACAAAAATGTTTATTGATGAATGTTACCACTTATTCGGATATCTTCTTTTGGTTTGCACAAAAGGACTTTTTTGGTAAAATTTGATCCCAAATTAAATCATAAAAGAAGAAGTTAAAGGTGTTATTATGATAATTGGATAGTTTTTATCTAATAAAAATATTTCTAGAAGTGTGATGAAAATAGAAGAAGATGTTCCCATTTGGTAGAGAGTGGATGGGCACTTTTGGAGTTTCTCAAAATATTAATTTATAATAAATTCAACATCAATTAAAATAACTCCAAAATGGGATTTATTAATAGATATGATGTTATAAGGTTTTATTATCATCAAAAAAATTAGGACTTACCAGTTTTGGGGTTATTGTAAACTTTTTCATTTTATTAACCCATATTTAATCCATATTAATATTAACTATAGTAACAAATGTTTTAATATTAAAAGAATAAAATTTTTACTTGTAAAGTGTTAATTAAAACATAAAAGTTATTTTTATGATATTTTACACCATATCTAAAACCCTTGTAATTATTTAATTTTTTTATTATTTTTATATAATATAATAGAATATTATTATCCTAAAATATAATTAGTGTAAATTTTTACATTGTTCACTACTTTGAAGTTATTAAAATAAATACAGTAATATAACTTTAGTAAAACCCAATTAATACACCCCTAACATGTTACATTAACATAAAAAATTTAATAACTTATTTAATACAAATTATTTTTCTTTTAATATTTATAATATCATTTAATTTATGTTTTTCATCAATTTAATAATTATTTCAACATCATTGCTTAATTATTTTTGATAAATATTTCATCACTAAATATTAAAAAAAACAACAATTATTTATATAAATATTTTATGTTTAATAATAATATATATATTCAATATTATCTTCTATTTAACCCTATATTAAAAATATTATACTTATTAAAATAAAGAGTGTTCCATTTTTTCAATATATTTAATTTTAATAATATCTAAGACATTTTCTTGGAAAAGTGTCCATTTAATATCAATTTTTAGATCCTAAGTTTTAATGGTATAATTATATTTATCCAATAACATTTGGTCAATTGATGGGGTAATTTTATAATATTTATAATATTTTCATAAAATTAATTACCTGATTTAACCTTAATCGTGGTAATAAAATTACTAAGTTTTTAATTCATAATTTTCCAAAAATAAAAGAGGAATATTTACTAAATTTATACCATATAATTAAAAATAAAGATACAATTTTTGAAAATTAGTAATTCATAATTATCTAAAATTAAGTTAAAAATAATCTCATTGATGGAATGAAAAAATGATTTATTAAAGTCAAAACATTTAAAAGTATGAAATATTTTCATATCAAAATTCACTATAAAATTGATTAAAATGTTAAAAATTGTATTAAAGGATATAAAAATGATATAATAATTCATTAAAACCAATCAAAAATATAATTTAACAGTATAAATTATTTATAATAAAAATCTATTTGAAATTATATTTCAGTATTTTTCACTATTCATCAAAAAATGAAGCTTATCAGAAAAATACCAAAAAATCATCCAAAGTAAATTTTTATATTATAGTTTTATATAATAATTCTATTTTATCAAATATAATTTATAAAATTTTTAGAAATGGTATTCTAAACAAGGACTCCATCAAAAGGTGACAAAAATGTCTTTTTAGAAAAATATATCTTTTATGCATAAAATTGGAATAGTTCTTATATAATTTTTATAAAACACGTGGAATGAATATTAAAAATTATATTGACTATATTTAAAATTTAATTAGTATAATATCAAAAATATTGATTTATTTAATTATTGGTATAAGATAAATTTTTTCATAGTTAAATAATTTTTTAGAAAATGATATCTTTTTATTTTCAAAAGGGTTCTATTTTCATTTATAAATAATTATTCAACATATAATTAATTATATATACATGTGTAAATTATATTTTAGAAATTTATATAATCAGTTTCATACCCTCTATTCTACGGTTTAGGTTATAGTTGTCTTGTTTTAAAAATTAAAATAACAAAATGATATTTCGTAGAAACATGGTATTGCATCTAATGAAAAACTTCAAAGAAAGAATATTATTTTTTTTTAAATGTATTTCTTAAAATTCTAATTATCTTACACTATCCAAGAAATATTTCATTATTTTTTCATCTCGGATTCTTAAATCTCATGGTATGTAATGATTAGTTTTGAAAAACACTTATAAACCAAAACTCATCTTCACAAAACACATCAAAAAATTCAATTGAAAGTAAAAAATTTCCATTTTCTTAATGAAACACCCACCTTGATAATTACTAATATTATTCATCATAACTAGTAAGGGATATTAAACATCGTAACTCATACTTTAGTAACCCTAATGATATCTGGATTTCTAGATTTTCAATTATATAAGAAATATCTAGAACCTTTGGGTTCTTTATTTTCTCTCAATAAAGGGGTTCCATCCATACTCCAATACCATATAAATATTGTTAAATATTTAACGATCCAGAAATTAAAATACAAGTTTAAGACTTATATAAATTTGAAATTAAAACCACATTATATTTTAGTCCATGATGGTGGTCATTCTTCATGGTTTTGTGTGTATCATTACATTATTTCATACTTCATCTTTAATATCCACCATTGAAACACATGCCCTATTTATTTGGATCTATGTTTTATTTTCCACTACTCCTCAATTTTAGAACTGAGTTTGACATGTCTCCCTCAAACAATATTAATTTTTTTTTCAAAATATGCATAATATTTTTTTATTCATGCTTTTATCTAATTTTATGTTTCTATATCTTTCTCATTTGGAAAGTATGGAATGATTTATGTTATCTATTTTTTTATTAATTGGAATAAATTTATATTATTTATAGGAAATTTTAATTTCATTATATCATTATTTATCTATCTTTAATACTTCTTGTAAGGACCTAGACATGGAATTTATATATTACAGTTTTTGTTCACTAGAAATAAAATTTGAGGATCCTGTAAGTTTATAGTATTATGAAATTTCAAAAAACTCATACAATGTAAACCCACAAATTAAAAGTTTAAAACTATACTCAGTAACCATTATTCTATAATCTAAAACATTTCAAATAAATTATGATTTATCTTTAAGAAAAATCATCACAATTATCTCATTTACCTAATCCATATCTCTACTCTTCCTTAAACCTTGTGGAAAACATTTTGAAACGTAGGATGATCCAAAAATTTCAGTGAGGGATATAAAAAAATGTAAATCATTTTTCTTGTGAATATATAAAAACATTTCTTAAATACAATTTAGAATGTATAGAAAAATCACATAGGTTCCTTAGGAAATAATTACCATATGACTATTACATTCACCCCGACAAATGGAAAAACCACACGGTCAAATTTCATATACAATGTACCCAATGAATTGGAGGTCTATAATGGGGTTCACCCTCTATATAATCTATATTGGTATCACCCATTTCTCATGAGCTATAATGGGACTCAACCATTCATATATGTTATATCAGTCTCACCCATAAACTATAGGTGGGATCAACCCATCATATATAATTTCCAAGGACTAAATAATATATAAAACCATATAAAACTCCTTTAAACCAACATGTAATCCACTTTTTAATATCAAAATACCCTTTCCATTTAAAAATCACTTTTAAAATATAAAAATTTTCACATAAAAATAAACCCACATCATTTGGAAAGATCTCTGAAAACTTATAAAGTTAAAATTAAATAATTAAATTTTCATTAAATAGGGAAATTATTTTCATGTTGTATATGTTAAAAAACATTCCATTTTACATTTTTAAAAGGTGTTGTAAAAGGAACATTAAAAGGGGGTTTTGAAAGAAATTACATTACAAATAACTATAAAAAGAATCTTTTTTATATAAAATTTATGATAAATATGATAATTAAAAGAATAAAAAATTCATCTAAATATGAATACATTCATAAAAATAATTTTAAAATTTTGGACATGAAGGATAATTATTTTGAAAAATAAATATTTAAAACATTTGAATTAATGTTTATTTAGTTAAAAAGTCTTTTACCTTGAGTCTGACTCATCACATGTGTTATTTCTCATCTTGAATAATAAACATAGTTTAATTATTTAATTGATTTATAAGATTTTTATTCTTTATTAGTCTTTTTATATCACTTATTACCATGATATATTAGTTAATTAATAATTTATGTTCATGTCGGACATTTGCTCAGTATTCAGTACATGAGTAAAAAAATAAATTTGGTATGGTGTCAGTAGTCAATGTGGTCATTATTACATATATTTTAGAATAATATTCATGAAATTATTATAAATGTTATACATAAATTATAATTTTATATCAAATAGTAATGTATGGTTATAAAAAATAAACTATGTTATAATCATGGAGACGGTAAGTTATACGTACACATGAGTGACATTTTAATTTTTCAATGATCTATATGGAAAGAAGATATGTATTATTGTATCCTCAAATAATTATCATAATATAATTAATATTATTTTAAAATATTAAATATAATTATATATATCATTAATTTCATGTGGTTATTAAAAATGAATCACATCGCTTCTTAGAGGTGATAGTTCACACGTACGCATGAACGATGTTATCATTTTTATGTGAATGGAAAGATAAGGTAAATAATGATATATTATATATTAATAAAAATAAATAATTCCTCAAAATTATATATAAACTTTAATTCCATCATTATAACCAATCCCGAGATACAGTGATGGAAAATGAACTATATCAGCTCGTGAAGCGGTGGTTCGTCGTACACACAACCGATAATTTTTTTCCCATTTGATGGAAGTGGATATGGATTTATATAATGGAATTAACATAATAAAAAAGAATATTTATTAGAATAGAGATATTATTTCCTTATGTTTGAAATATTTCTCAAGGATGTTGAATAAGAAATAAAATAAAAATACTTGATTAAACAAATACCTCGGCATTAGATGATCTCCATTTCATAACACCTTAAGAGCACTAAGGGTGGTTTTATTCATAAAATAATATCTATATAATATGGGAAGGTATTATTGGATGGTAATTTGGTATATATTGGATTAATAAAATTGGTTTTGAAGTGTGATGTATATAGAATAATGGGAGGCCATTTCTAAGAGGGTGGGGGGAACTCTTGGAAATCTTTACAATATTAAATTAATATAGAAATATTTTCTATTCCAAATGGGTCCAAAGTAATTTAGAAGATATTATGATTTTGGTAAAACAACTTTCATATAATTAAAATTAGATGATTTTTTTCAAAAAAAAATTAGTTCTTAACCTTTTTAGCCTTATTTAACCCTTTCAACTCTTACTATGTTATCATGTAATTTACACAGTGAGGGTTAATATAATTACATTAAAATACCAAATGAACACTAAATGAGTAATTGATAAAATTTTAAAACTTATCCAAATAATTTGGTGAAAATTTATAATTTAATAAATTTTAAATCAACTAATAAAATATTATTTATTTTAAAATATAAATAATGTCAATTTTAGCACAATTCATTACATGACATTATAAAAATATCATAAAATAATTGTCAATTAGAACCAACAATTCTCAAACATAACTATCATTTCAAATGAATAAAAAATTTATTACATTAATCATTTCAAATTATATTTATTTTTGTATTTTTTATATCATTTATTTGATATTTATTTTAATTAAACAATTATTCCAACATCATTATGAAAGCCTTTAGTTAAATTATTTATTCTCTAAAGATTAAAAATAAATTTTGATTATAAATATAAACATTTTATATTCCAAAAAAATATTTATAGTCTAATGTATCCCCCATATATATTTTTAAAAAAATATTTCACTTGTTAAAAAAAGTTTGACAAAATTGACTATTCTACAAATATAATATTATAAATTTCATACTCTAATCCAAGTAGCTTAAAATGGTAATAATTTTATTACAAGGATTTTTTTGGTAGAAAAACACTCATGATATAAAATTCAGACAAATTTTATCTTAATTTGATACTATATATAATTCTATATTTACCCTTAATTACCTGATTTACCCTTAACAGTAGTAATAAAAATTACCAAACTTACTATTCATATTTTTCCAAAAAAATATGAATCAATTTATTAAATTTTAAAATTATAATTAAAAATTTAGAATCCTTTTTTTAAAAATCTAAATAAAATTTTTAAAAATTAATTAAAAATAAATCTCATTGACGGGTCGAGAAAAAAACATTTTAAAGTAAAAATATCCAAAATAATGAAATGTTTTTATATCCAAATTAATTGATAAATTAATTTAAATTACCTATACTGGATTAAATGAAATAAAAGGATCAAATTATACTTTAAATTCATTCAATATTATAATTTTTTGCTACAAATTTGATGAAATAGTAGTTTTCAATTAAAATGCAGTATTTTTTCACTATTCTTCAAAAAATGAATATTAACATAAAAATACCATAAATTTAAACAAATTAAATATTGATAATACTATTTCATATAAAAAAATTATTTTTTAAAATATAATTTATAAAATTTTCCAAACAATATTTAAAACAACAGTTCCATCAAAAGGTGGAAAAACTGATTTTTTTCAAAAAAAAATTCTTCTTTTATACATAAATATAAAAAACATTATATAATTTATAGAAAAAATATATGATTAATTTTAATTATTATATTGTATATATTACATATATATTCCCTTAATATAGTCCAACATTATTAATTTAATTATTTATTGGTATAAAACACACTTGTGCACATTTAAGTAGTTTTCTATAAAAACGTTTCATTTCATTTTAAAAGGCGTTTAACTTATATTTTTAATTAATTGGTCAATGAATTATTTATACATGTTTAAACCATATCGACATAATTCAGTTAATAAACTTCATTCCATATATTCTAAGGACTAGTTTAATGGTAACATTTCAATAATAATATTTATTTGTTCATTTAAGCTTGATATGGTGTATCATGTACGCTATCAAACAAAGTGTTTCCTTTTAAAAACTCAGGATGTTATATTATACCCCACCCCCACCCCCTAATATATTTAATCCACATAATTTTTACTTATACATGATAACTAATGTTTTAATTTTCAAAATACCCTTTTTTAAATCCTTCATTAGAAATAAAATTAATAAAACATCCACTTTAAAAGAATGAAAACGGAAGTACGATGGTCACCTAAGATATCACATACTACGTTTCCTTGTATTAAAACATAGAAATGGAAGAGAATACTTATTATAATGTTCTTATGTAGAGTTAAAGATAATATTTTCATGAGAAGGTTATGAATCAAAAAACCATAAATCTGTGATGGGTAAGGGTCATTGATTACCAAGAAAGAAAACTAAATGGTAACGTTTTGGTTTAAAAATATTTTTGATAGATTTTTTGAATTAATTTACTAAATGGACTAATAAAATATTTAAATATACTTAATTTACAACTATAGTTTCATCCATTAATCAAATTTCCCAATAAACACATCTTTTTATCCAAATCTTGAGTATTCAAGATGAACTGTTCGGGCCTGAACCACTGGATTCAACTTTTATAGAATCACATAATACAAAAAAGATTAACAATTAATCTAAACTATTGCTAAATATTAACCTAAAACTAAATGTTTAGGATATTATAAGATAATTCCCCAAAAATAATAAACCATTATTTCATCAAAAACATCATTAATCTAAAATTTCAATTGTAAATACATAATTTCAACAATGATTATTCAACAAATAATTATCCTTAAAATTATTAAAAGATATTATAAATAATATTAAATACCAAAATAATATAAATAATTTGATATGAAATTATTCAATATAAATTTTAACATTTATCACCAAATAAAATCAATCACTATTATTATCTTATATAAAAAATTTAATTTCATAAATCACATAATATCCAAGATATGCTAATTATTTCTATAAATAACATGAATAATCATATGTCTACAATAAAATCATATAATACTCTAAAATTTAATTAAAACATTATTTCTCATATAAAATACCATATCATTCCATTTACCTTAATCATATTGGGTTACTAAAATAGTCAACGTCTTCTAAAACAACATTAATCCCTTAATCCCAAAATCTTTTTCCAAAACCATGTTTATCTATTTGATAAAAAATATTTTACCACAATAGAAATATTCTTAATACATAATATTTTTTAAATAAAACAAAAAATTCATACTAACTGGGACATCACATAACCAAAAATTAATAACCAAAAATTAACTAAAAAATAAATATCTCCAAAAATAATGTTAGTCACTTTAAAATTTCGTAAAATAATTCCTCAAAAGGTTTTATAAAACATTAAACTTATGATCAATATAAAAATGATAACTCGTGATGAAATCTATAAATATTTATAAAACATCATAATTTCTATAGTTGTCTAAACCATCCTTTGATACCAACTATAAAAACTCTGTCTTAACCAATACGTATTCTAATGTTTTTTTCACCAGAAATAACATTCAATGATATTTTTAGTATAGAGTTCAATATAATTAGGACATACTCTTACAAAGTAGACTAATACATTACAAGTGGACACTTATACTCAATAACCATTTTCTCCATAATCAAAAACATATAAAATAAATCATTATTTCCCTTTATGAAAAATCATCCCAATTATCCCCTTGATCCCATCCTTGCCTACACTATGCCTTAAACCCTTTGAATAACAATTTGAAACATTGTATTTTAAAAAAATATCATTAAGTTACAAAAAGATAGTAAATCATTAGTCTAGTAAAAACAAGAATACCCATTAAACCCCTTTTCTTAAAAACTCATTAGCAAGTATAGAAAAATCACCATGGTACCTTGGATCATCATTGCTATAACACTATTAAATTCATCCATAAAAATGGAATAAAAATTTGTTTGACTTCTATCTTAGGAGTACCCAATTCATTGGAGAGCTATAATGTGCCTCACACATCGTATAAGTTATATCAGGAACATGTGATTCTCGTGAACTTTAATTGGGATCAACCCTTCATATAAGCTACATCAGGCTCACGCATGATCTATAATGGGGTTAAACCCTATGTATAAAATTATATGGGACCACACAATAAATAAAACCCTTTAAAGATCCTTTAAATTCATGTTTAAACCTCTTTTGAATATAAAAATTCAACTTCACTTTTAAAATCACTTTTAAAATATAAAAAGCATGCGCATAAATATAAAACTACTTTATTTGGAAATAAATATGAAAACATATAATGGAAACATTAAATAATTAAATAATCATGAAATATTGAAATTCTATTCATTCTTTATATGTTAAAAAAATTCAATCCCTTTTCATTTGTAAAAAGTGTTGAAAAAAGAACTTTACTAGAGGGTTTTTAAAACAATGTCCCTTACATATGACCTGAAAAAGATTAATTTCGTATTAAATTTTTGGGAAATTTGATAATTCATATTTTAAAAAAATTATTTCCATGTTAATAAATCCATAAAAATAATTTTAAAATCATGTACATGAATTATAGTGATTTAGAAAATAAAGCATTAGAAAATTATATTAATGTTTATATAGCTAAAATGTCTCTTACCATGTGTCTGAATTGCCACATAAGATATCTATCATCCTTGATAATAAACATATGTTAATTATTTATATTGATTAAAACTTTTTCTACTTAATTATTCCTTTTATATCACTTATTTACATGATATAACAATTTATTAATTATATATGTTCATGTTAGAAGTTTTTTTGGTATTCATCACTTGAGTCCAAAATGAATATGATAGGATGTCAATATTAAAAGTTTTAATTAGTAAAACATCTCTAGAATAATATTAATTATATTCTTATTATTTATATATAAAAATTATAAATTTTTATCTAACCATTATGAATGTTAATGAAAAATGATCTATGTTATAATCATGAAGATGCTAAGTCGTATGTATGCATAAGTAACATTTTAATTTTTCAACAACCATTAATTAAAAAATGTAAGTATTATTAAATATTTACTTAATGATAATAATATCATTAATATCGTATTAATTGTTTGAATATACTTATATATATATATAATTAATTATATGTTATGATGAAAAATGAATCACATCAATTTGTAGAGGTGATAGTTCACATGTACGCACAAACGATGTTATCATTTTTATGTGCATCGAAAGGTAAAATAATAAGTGATATATTATCATTTAATAATATTAAATATTTCCTTAATATTATATATAATAATTAATTAAATCCTTATAAAAAATCGTGGAAGATGGTGATTGAAAACAAATTTTATCGGTTTGTGAGGCGGTAGTTCGTCATACACACGAACGATAATTCTTTTCCCTTTCTATCAAAATGAAGATGGATTTAGCTGATGATATTAATATAAAAATATCTAATTATATTTAGGACACTATATTTATTACTTAATTGTGTATGCAATATATTTTAAAGATGTGAAAGAATAAATAAAACAGAAATATTGGATTAAAATAATTCTTCTTCTTCGGACGATCGCCTTTTTGTAACACCTTAAGAGCGCGAAGGGTGGTATTATGACTATAATACGAGATCTAAAATGAGGTTATGGATTCTAGGATATTATTTTTTTATATTTTGGAAAATAAAAAATGTTTTTTAGATGTGTGGAATAAAGAATAATAGGTGACCATTTATAGGATAGAGGAGGGCCACTCTTGGAAATCTTCAAGATATTAAATTAATATAAATTAATGTTTTATTCCAAATGGGTCCAATATGGTTTATTTACTAGATATTATGATTTTTGTCAAATAAAATTCATAAAATTAAAATTATATAAGTTTTTACTGTTTTTTTATCCTTATCATTTGGTTTTAACCCCTATTTAACTATTTTAACTATTACAAAGGTATTATGTAATTTATAATTAGAGGGTTAATATAATTACATTAAATTTCCAAAAGACCACTAAATGGGTCCTTAATAAAATTTTAGGACATAAAAAATCATTCATATTTTAAATAATTTTTTTTGAAATTTACATAATTTAATAAAATATTTTTTATTTTAAAATATTACCAATGTCAAATTTGACACTATTCCTTACATTACTTTTTAAAAATATCATAACAGAATGATAAATTAGAACCAATACATATAAATAATTGATAAAATTTAAAATGAATCTAAAATTTTATTGGGTGACCTAAATCATTTCAAATTATATTTATTGTAATACTTTTAATATCATTTATCTGATATTTCTTTTAATTAAAAAATTAGTGCATCATCATTACGAAAGCCCTTAATTAAATTATTTAATCTCAAAAATTTAAAAATAAATTATCATAATAAATATTAACATTTTATATTCCAAAATAATATATATATTAGAATATATCCCACATATTACTCAATATTATAAATATTTCACTTGTTAAAAACAAAAGTGCGACAAAATTGACTTTTTTTAATATAATATTATAAATTTTATAAAATCGTACTAATGGATTAAAAATTCCATAATATAGGACATGAGATGATTATTGTCTAAAATCACTCATCCATGTAAATTAGTAAAAGTTTTAATGTAATTTTATAATATTTAATATATTATTTTTACCTTTAATTACCCAATTTAACATTAACTCTGGTAATAAGAATTTTAGAAGATACTATTTATATTATGCCTAAAAATAAATGTGGAATATTTAATAATATTTAAAATTATGATTAAAAATATTTAATACATTTTTTAAAATTCAAAACATTTAATTTTCAGAAATTAATTAAAAATTACTCTCAATAATGGATCGAGAAAACATGTTTTTAAAATAAAAACGTCCAAATAATAAATGTTTTTATATAAAAACACAATGTTAAGTTTATTAAAGTGAAATATATTCTATTAAATGATATAAAATGATCTAATAATAATTTAAAAACATTCATATTTACAATTTTATGCTAGAAATAGTTTTAATGAAATAACAGTTTTCAATTAAAATGTAGAATTTTTTACCATTCATTAAAAAATAAATTCTATCAGAAAAATATCAAAAAGATAAAAAAGATAATTTTTTATAATTTTATTTAAAATAATAATTTTATTTTTTAAAAATAGAATTTATAAATTTTTCCAAACTATATTTAAAGAAATCACCATCAAAAGGCACCAAAACTGCCTTTTTCTAGAAAATACTTCTTTAATATGTAAAATTTAATTTGTTCTTATATTTGGTATAGGTTGTCGTAGAAGCCTCATTTTTATTATTAAATCAAATCAAAGACCTCTTTTAACTGGGTAGAGGGAAACCCATTACATAGCCCGAAGGCTCAGTGGGCTTGTGGCCCATTACATAGTCCGTAGGCCCAAATTTTTGGCCCAATTCACATTCTATGAATAGTAACCCGCTTGCTACAATACCACACAGTACCGCCACCGCTATAGTACCCACTGATGAATATTGTCTCCGCTGCTACAGGAGCTCTACAGTACTGCTACAGTAGCCTGCGCCCAATGGGTTTTGAACCCCCGTTTTTTAAGTAGGATTATGGGGTGCTTATCACTAAGCCAAACCCCAACTACTTATATTAGGTATAGAAAAAATATAAGATGAAGGATAAATTTCAGATTGAATATATTAAATAAATATTTCACTATTATAATCCAATAATATTTATTTTATTATTTATTGGTATAAAACACACTTGTCCACATTGAAATAGTTTTTTAGAAAAAAATCATTTTATATACAAAGGGTTTTAAAATGATTTATAATTAATTGGTCATTGAATTATTTATACATGTGTCAACCATATTTTCCCAATTCATTTAATATTGTTCATTCCTACCATTCAAATGTCTATTTTAATGTTAACATTTAAATAATAATATTTAGTAGTTTATTTAAACTTGATGTATTGTATCATGTACACTTTTGAACATAGAGTTCCCTTTTAAAAAAACATGATGTGTTACACTTCTTCTAGTTGTATTGACCATATGATTTTCTTACCATTTCGTTAATTCTCATACTTTTTATTTGGTTTTTACTTCTTCATGATATTAATAGATCTGTCACTAAGGTCTATTAGGGTTTACACTTTTTTTTAACAAATGTATATGCTCTTGAAGATATGTCATGCACATGTTTATAGAATTTTAAACTTGATTTATATTTTCAAACACTATTTCTTCCTACTACAAGAATCCATTATTGGGAAAATTATTATAAAAAATCTATTTTCCCTTGGGATTTCCATTCTTATAATCTCTCTTCTTTTTCACAATCCAGAAGGATGACTCATTGACCAAAATATATGTTTATGGAAATTATTACCTATAAAAACCATGTTATAAATATAATATAGGGATATATCAGTACTTCTTATATAAGTGACCAAAAATATTTAACATATCACATAAATTTTTAGGATACCAATTTCTATTTTTTGAGAAATTTATCCCTTTTTGCCTTCAAAAAATTTACTAGAAGTTTTATTTTTGGATTTAACTCTTCTTCCCCAAGATATTAGACTTTTTAAATTTTTATATAATTACCTTTTATTCATATAATCAATTAAACTATGAAAAACCCTCCATTAAAATAAACAACTTCTGATTAATTTTTTTCATTTTTTGGGACATGGAATCTATCCATTTTTTCATACTTATTGGTTTTGGGTTGGAACCCTAACCATTTGATATCCATTTGAGGGTAGAATTTACTTCCATATACTCACATTATTATTTTACTTATTAGTGATTTTCCATCCTTTCTATTCTTTTACATGTTTACATAATTTATGTTCTTTAATTCACATTCATAGAATCCATATATTTCCCTAAATCAATGAAATGGCTTGTGTGATAACTTTTTAATTATTAAAAAGGTGGATTCTTATCTACATAACATAAGACATTATTTAACACTTATATATGTCACTTTTATGTGAAATACTATTCCAAAAATTTGATTTGGGTGTCTTCTTTAAAGCTAAATAGGGAAGATCTAGCATTAAATTATTATAAATTTATCAGTTTGATTTCAATCTCTAAATATTTCGTATTTAAAAAATATTTTTTTAGTATAAACTTCCAAAAATATATCCTCCATTTATCTGTTTATCATAATAGTATTATCTTTATATGGGTTTCTTAATTCAATTAATGATTTCTCTAGAAAATTTACTTTCTCAACATTAACATTCATTTAAGATTATTTAAAATATATAAAATCTATCTAGAGTCTCTCATGTTCTTGGAAAACAACCTTAATAATAATTATATCCCAATAATATCTTTAAATTCTTTACCAATTAGGTCAATTCATTCTTTCCAAGGGTAACTGGTTCATCATTATTTATAACCATTCATGAGATAGTGATATATATTCTAACCACTTTGGATAAAGAATATTACACTTCTTCAACTACTTGGTCCAACTATGACTTCTCATTTTATAGTCCCTTAATATATATCATTATATGTATGAAAATATTTGTGGGGACTTTATCTAAAAACTCCTTAATTTCAGAATAAAAAACACTAAGTAATTTATCATTATCAACCTTATCAACATCTACACAACATGCACTAACTTCATTTGATTGATTTTCCTCATCACGTTTAATGTAATAAAACTCACTATTTCTAATTTCAAATAATGGGTGACCATACATCTAATTATAGTTCTTCACTTCCATATACTTCATATTTATTCTATTTGTTAAAGAGTTGGAATAGATTTTTTCATGGGAAAGAATTAAAATTAAATCTATATTTTTCACTAAAGGATCTTCATGAATAATCTCAGAACTATACTTTGTGAATATAAATGAAATTCAATAGGAGTTCAGAAATAAATCCAATCATAGGTTTCTGTACCTTAATAGCAATTAATGTGACCAATAGACCGTTATAGACCCCTGATAGTGGGGGTATCATGTGTTGAATACTTTTTATTAATTTTAATTTCTACATTGATTATTTTACCCCTATTAAATTAAAATACTATTACCATTTAGTGAAATTGGATTAATTAATGAATTACCATAAAAAATAAACAGATGTGCGCATTCACGTAAAGTAAATAAAATCAGTATGAGATAATAACGGGTTTTATTCTTATAAAACATATAATTTCATATCTCTCACAGTACATATATTTAAAAAATCACACTATACATATTTATATTTCTTCAAAATATTGACACCTAGTCACACTTTGATCTCCCTACATTCCCTTATGTACATAGGTTTGATGGCTTCCCACTATATGTATATTTATTATTTATAGTTATTCTTGGAATTAGATCTGTAGATTTGTACGGAATGATTTTTAATAAATAAGATTGATCTTATTCAACCCATTGTATGTTCTTTGAATGTTATATGATATTAAAAATTAAACTATAAACTAGTCGCTTGATGAAACTCAAATTATAGATATTTACATTATATTTATCTAAATTCCACTCAACTCAACAACATTTTCTCCCTTAAATTACATTGATATTGATTATCAACTCTTATTATTGTTATTATTCTTTACTAAAACTTGTTTTGTGTTCTCTATATTAGTAAATATTTATCTTTAAATATCACACAATAGGTCAAATATCAGAATATTAATTCTCTAAACAAAAAAATAGTGTTTGATTCTTCATATTATTTTTATTTCTTTCTACTTTATCTTCTCATGAAAATGATGAATTATTTTTTTGCTTTAAATGTATTTCATATAAATTAGTATCCATAAATAAAATATTGAATTTATATTCTAATTTATAGGCCTAAACCACTATCATATAATTCCAATTTTTTTGTTCCTAAATTACTTTATGTATTGCTTTTACAACTAAAGGCATATCTTAGTAATATCATTATTTTTTGGGTCTTATTCTTGAAACTCATCCCAAATTTCTTCTCAAGATATCTTTAGTTGGAATGAATTCTTCTTTATATACTTCTTTCTTAGTCTTTATCATATTTTTCAAATATTGTATTTAGATAAAAACACATAGCAGTATGAGCCTCTTATTGATAGAAAATATCCAAAAATATAAACTGTAAATATTTATAGAAGTAAAATTATCTAAAACAATTAAATCAATATTATGGAACCCATTTATATTTATCTTGAGACTCTCATGACATATAATATATCTTATTATCTTAGATCAATAAACATTAGTAAGTTATTTTCATTATCAATACTTTAGTCTTGCAAAAATTATCATACATGCATTATTAATATAAAATAGATATGTTCATGTTCATCATCATGAAATAAATTCAGTAGTTCAATTCACATGAACGTACTAAATATAATTTTTGATCATTGCATCTCTAGGTATCATGATGTTCTAAACATGAAATCGCAACAATAGAATTTATTGATTCATATTTTCTCATAATTAAAAAAGTAAAGAGACTCCACTTTTCACTTTCTATTTTTCTCCCCTTTCCAAAGTAGAACTTGAGAATTTATTTTTCTTCTCAAATATTGAGTCTCACACCATTAAAAGTATATGTTATGTGTGAATCAAAGAATAAATTCTTCATATATATCATATGAAATAATATTTTTTATAATTGAAATTTGGAAACAATATTTCTCATCCATTAGCATCTTCAATTTTTTTCTAAGAATTGAAATCTGACACTATAGTCTTCTATGAAATAAACAGGGAAAGAAATACATTCAAAGGCTTACACTCATTGTAAAATATATTATGTTTATCTTTGGATGTTTTATTAACTTTAATTTTCCAATTTTGGATTTATTCTAAAGCCTTAAAATACAAATAAATCTTATAGAAATATTAGATATGTATGGTGAATTATAAAAATCAACACATATCATGTTACTAATTTTATATGATCATGACTAAATAAATTATTAGTATACTCTAATTTTATATGATGAAGTAACATATTTTTCATAGAATCACAATCATAAGAGTTATATGCTCGATATAATATTATTATGATCATTTAAAGGTTTTACACTTTTCATTTGAAGTCATACATTATGTATAAAATTCTTAAAATCAAAGTTGTAAAATACATATATTTTAGACTTATAGATTTTTCATAATCTCTATAATTCATACATATACAAGTAGCTTTGAATGGAAATTGTATTTCTCTATAGATTACCTAAACACAAAAAATAGTCATCGAATTTCATAAAATTATTATTAAAATTATTTGAATAATCATAAACTACTTTTATCTCAATTATAATTAATTAGATAAAATAGAATACACAAATAAGATTTTTTTAACTCATATTCCATCTCAAGAGTGTCACATATTCAATAAATCCTAATCCATACCTATATATATCATCATTCATAAATTTTTTTATAAAACTAATTATATAATAAAACATGGTATGTTCCCCCAAATGGGTTATTCACTCTCATATAGATTTTCCACTACCTATAAGTTGTCTGGACAAATATCCACTTGTAATAGTATAGTCCACTCAATAAATTGATGATATGGGTTCCATTGCTCCAAAAGTTGTTATAGAAATTAATATCATCTCTTTCAATCACATGATCTTAATGTTCCTACTATTTAAATGTTTATAGACATGTATTCAAGGAAAAACAACTCTCTATTCTCATTTACCCATAGTGTATGGGTAACAAATATTCTTAATTATTGGTTGGATACTCAATCCATCACCTGTATTCATATTGATACCTATTTAAATTAACAATTAAAATAATCTAAAACACATGTCTAATAGATATTTTTGAATAATGTGTGTATTTATGAAACAATTCAATGAAAAATGTTATGTTTTAATAAATAAGGCATGATTGGTATCAAAAGGATATTCATAGGTGGAAATAATTAATTTTAAAAATACTTTTACACAAGTTCTAGGACTAGAGGAAATCAAAATGCATCTTTAAATGGGGGTTTAATGGATACAATAATGTATATCATATGGATGTTAGGTATTCCATTTTATATAATAATCTAAAAGAAGATTTTTTAATTGAGAATCATAAACAATTCATTTTAGATGGAGATGGATGTATAGTATTCACAATAAAGAAAGAATTATATGGATTAAAACATGATCTTTGATCTAGGTATTATATGTTGTATGGCTATCTAAATAAAATGAACCTTTCATAAGGAAATGTTATCAGCAATATTTATACTAAATACATGTCCATAAGCACTCTTTTTACTATATATTTTGTTGGTGGGATAATATTTTCAGGTGGAAATGAGACTTACATTGAGGAGTTTTATAATTAGAAAAAGATATAATTAAATATTTCCAAACTATGTTAAATGGATTATTTTATAGGATTAAATTTTACACACATAAAAAAATATAATTACATATTCCAATCCCAAGTAAAATATTATAGTGAATTATTATAGTAATTTTACATAGATGATTTTAAATAATTTTCAACATCAATAGTAATCTGATCTGAACATATGAAATATAAATCTACATGTAGTGCTAGTTGAAAATATTTTAGTAGATTTATTGTAATCATACTTTATCTATCCACATCATGAAAAAATATATCTTATTAAATGACTCTACGTACAAGATATAAAATAATCCAATGGTGACTCAGATTTTAGAAGTAAAGAAAGTGTAATGTATCTAACATTTAATACATAAATATTACGCATTTTTATATTAATATTCAATACATTTCACAAATACATGCTCATGGACCATATAGGTATAGTTTCTTTGGAGTCCAGATTCACACTCTTTTTATTTCACTAATGATATTCAATTTCTTCGTAAAATATCTTCCAATTTTGTAATCCTCAAAGTCATAACCTAATTGAAACTTTTAAAACTTCATTAGGGGGGAGAAATAAAAAGAAAGGGAGAGAATAGATGTTCTGTTGGGTAAAAAAGGTAGATATAGATATAATATGAGAATATGAGAATGAAAACAAAAGATTAATATTTGAAAACCATACATTATACATCATAAATCATAAACTTGAGTCATGGAATAAATATTGGTATTTTATAATACCTGAATCATATAGAGACCCTCACTTTTCATATAGTAACATTACATAACATTTGTGGAATATATAAATCATTATACAAATAGATTCCCAAATTTAGTACTAGTTTAGTGCCTTTGAAAATATGGAAACATAAATACATGTAAATAAGTGAGCTACACTATCTCCCACTAGGTTCTTCATGACTAGAACCCTTCTTAAACACATCATACATAATACATATCTTTATAACCTAGGAATGGAAACATAAAATTGGGTGATCCTAGATTCTCAAAAAGGGTTAATGAGGGAGACATGTAATAAAAATCAAGATCATAGGGGTATGGGTATGTGATCATAACATTATATGAGTATACCCTTTATATCATGATATTATAAACATGAATCATGTAATAAATCATGGAATTTCCTAAAACATGAATCATAAGAAAATTAAATAATAAAATCCATGAAGGAATAACATGTGAATAAGACATGAAATTTTTGAAGACACATAAGCATGTAAAAAAATTGTAGTCAAAGAACCACTACTAAGGCTATATTAGTAGTGTGGGTTCACTCCCAATACCATCTTGGTAATCATGGTTCACCCCCATGTCCATCTTAGTAGTTTAAGTTCAATTTACATACCATATCGATATTCATGGTTTACTACAATGACAATTTTGTAGTCACCGTTCCCTCCAAAGACCATCATAGTCTATCTCATGCAATATAAATTCTTATCATTTTAATTTGAGGGAGATATATGTAATGTATCTGAAATCCCATGTAAATGTTTTTATTATATGAAATTATTATGGGACCACGCACTTTGAAAACACGTGATTCGGAGGTTCGGTGAGCCTAGAATGTAATTTTGAACTTTTTATGGTTTGTTCAGTAAATGGGGAAGTGAGTTTTTCTAACATTTTAACTGCTGATCAGATCAGAAATTTGAGGGCACCATTGAACTCGGAACACTGAGATTCACCAAGAAATGATTAACTTTGGCCAACAAGGGCTGAGTGGAAAAGTAATTTTTTGGACATTACAAAAGATAATAAAATAACTTTTATTTATTTTTCAAACTACTGAGATGTGGATGGTGACGTAGCGGTGCAACAACAAGGATCATTGATGGAGGATTATTAAAGGTGCTTTTGTAACCATGATACTCTTATCTTAATGGTTCGTTAATGGCTCATCAAATGTGGCTCGTTAATGAGAGTCCTTAATTACTGTAACATCATTGCACATGTTTCTTTTAATATTCAAATGTGTTTCAGATTTGGGATTAACAAACATGGGGAATCTATGACAAACCGCCAGGAAAATTCCTCCCCAATGAAGAACTATGTGACGAATGTTTGAGGATCGGATCTGGAGTTTAACAAGCGGTGATGAACAACAATGATCATGGATCGACAATGACATGGAACTCTTCCTCCATCTGCAAAGGATCCAGCTTATCCAGGTATGGGTTATTTAGTTTTTAAGTTCTTATATGTTCTTTTCTAGAAATGATGAATGTTGATCATCCTACAAACTGTTTGATCTGTGAATCTTGAATTTATTCTAGAGGGTAACTTTATTTGGGGGATTATCTCTCTAGGATTGGTTTATCTTTTTCTATGATTGAACATCTATCCTGATCCTCTTCAGTTTTAATATATATAATGTCGAGGGTGTGGGTGGACAATAACAAAGGCCTGGACCCCTCCTCATGCGCACTCCTTGTGAAAAAAATTTCCAAAATGGAGGAAAGGTGCGTACGAGACCTTTGAAGAGATGACGACGACCCGAGAGGCCCATAGGTGCAAGAAGTTTGGATTACATACCATCGGAGCCACTCTAGTGTCCCGCGGAAGGTGGCACCGGTGATCGGTGGTGGTGGCCAGCCCACACCTGCCATGTGGAGGGGGAAAACACCAACCAGCACCACAGAAGAGGAGGCAGTCAGCCCTCAATGGCCACGTTGGAGGATGGCGGTGTGACTTTCGTGGTGTCATGGCCCCAGGAGGGCACTGCATGGAGGGATGACCCATGTTTGATCAGTCTAGGTGCATTGGAGATCCGCAGTCACTCGACCATGTTTGGAGGGGCCTCGCACATCTGTAGGGCTAGTAGGGGCCAGACGCGGCAGCCAGCCATGTCCTAGCCAGGTGGAACACTACCATCCCACACTGCAGGGGCCAACCTTCTATATGGCGAGTTGTGCCCCCAGCTAGTAGGTCAGATCTGTGCCCTTCTATTTGGGATTGACTATATGGGGTCTTCGGGTGACCTGGTGGGTTGGACCCTCAGCTAAATCGGGTCAAGTCCAGAAAGTCCCATTAGGCCAAGCCCGTTACCATGCCAGACCAGACCGACCCAGACCCTAACTAGTTTAGGTCGAGTTAGTCGGAACTAAACCAGGGTATGCAGGACCCCCAGGAAGGTTTGGTAAGGTCAGACTAGGCCCAGACACAATCGTCCCATGTTTACTAAAACGTATGTATCTTGCTAGCCAAGTGTTCGATTGATGAGCCTTTTGTAGCATTGGGACCCTCTTGACAAGGCAGGTCTTTTGGAATCCATGAGGTGGATTTCATGGAAGTTTAGATGCAATTAATGGCTAGATGAGAAGTTCTACCAGTCACACAACATACAAAACCCTGAAGTTAGATGAGACCTAAGAGTTGTTGACTTTTGACTCTATGAGACTCGACCATAGCCTAGTGGGAAGCACTTATATGTGACTTTGTGGACCCATGGTGGAAAGAACTTATGTGTGACTTTGGAGGCCCACAGTATGTGATGAGAAGAAGTACCTCAGTTGGCCAAGATTAGTGGGAAGCACTTCTATGTGACTTTGTAGGCTCACAGTATGCAATGAAGATGTGTACCTAAGAAGTCCAAAGTTAGTGGGAATCACTTCTGGGTGACTTAGAAGGCCCAATGTACTTGATATAGGTGGATTTCTCCAGAATCTGAGGTTTTCAATGATGTGACTGATGATCCTTCTATCACTACCCTAAATGTATACATGGCGTGAGTTTTCTTGCACTTCCTTTGAGGAATGATGTAAGGTATTTCTCTGTTTGTGTTCCCTAATGATTATTTTTTTACTCACCCCTACATGAGCTTCACCCACACGTGATGTGTATGGTGTAGATTATCGATGGTTTGATAGAGACTTTGGTGTCCCAGGACCCAGAGGTGCTTAGGGAGGCAGGGACGACAGAAGCTACAAAGGTGGACTTTGTGTCCTAGGACCATACGAGGACCAGTATGATCAGGTGGACATGGTGTTCTTATTCAGATTCCAGTATCTACATTACCGTCATGATCAGGTGGGTTTTCCTTGGGTGTAAATTAGTGTTTTCATTTTTTAATTTGTTTTTTTCAGTGCTTTAGTTGGGTTTTTATTCTATCCCATTTATATTAGTTATACTCATACTCATCTTTGTTTTTAGTGAAATATGTTCCATTTTTCTGGGTGTAGGTCCTAGTTGGGAATTTTTGTGCATACAGATACTCAGGAAAATGCCTCCCACATGTAGGTTAACACCTTCAGCACTAGTCTCCATCCCCTGGCCTTTGGGAGGTGGGCATGGGGTAGTCACGACATGGGACCTAGGGGACGGGTCATGACAGAGTGGTATTAAAAGAGTTTGGTCCTACCACAAAGACTAGCAGTATGTGTTTTGTTTTAGGGAAACAGTGTTATTTTTTTCAAGTCTAACTTCATAATTCGGGGAGTCCAGTGTTAGTGTGGCCGCTGACATATATATACACAAGGACCTTGAATTCTACTTCTCAGATCTATACTTGAAAACACTAGTTTCATAAGGGTATCCTTTTGTTATTCTGAATAAAACTAATCTCACCATGTATAACCTTCTATACATGGTACATATTGATCTATCTCATTATTCCTCTATGTGGATGAGCAGCCAAGATCTCTATATGAGGTCGTCAGGACAGCCCCCCAAGCGACGAAGTGTTCATTTAGGGACCAGTTCTACAGATGGCCCCAACCAGTGGTGCACCAGTTATACCACCACTCGATGGTCGTATTTTACTGGTAGAGGCTCTAGTAGAGGATGTACATAGACTCAGTGCGCTACAAGATTTTCAGAGATAGATACCTCCTAGGTTCAGGGGAGAGATAGATCTTCAAGTCACCAAGGACTGGATGGATGTAGTGACGCAAGTATTCCTCTTTTTGAGGGAACCTCTTGACCAAATAGTGATCTTGGTAATGATCCTTCTATAAGTATTGTCTCGGAGATGGTGGATCTTGACCACCCAGATGCATGATGAGGCGACACTCACCAGGGAAGACATCAAACTACTTTTCATGGAGGAATATTTTCCCACAACCTTGCACTTTGTTCACATTCAGGAGGTTCTTCACCTATAGTAAGGAATCATGATGGTGGTCGAGTACTCAACATGCTTCATTAAGATATCTCGATACTCAATAGATATGGTACAAGACCCTTTCTTAAGGGCTTGAGCCACTGATCAGGGACTTGGGCAGGAGATCAGGGCATCGATGTTGTCTCTCAGCATCCCTACCCATTCTGGGGTACTGGAGGGATCTCTTCTAGTAGAGAGCATCTTGGTGGATCAGGTTCTAACAGATAGAGCTTCCAGTGGACCCTAGGAGGTAGAGTATTTAGAAGGCATTAGGTGGCATACATGAGGTTCCATGTGATCTAGGTCCTTCAGAGGATGACCCCGGACTCAGGGTTAGCAGTGATAGGATCCCAAACTAGATCATGTTAGTCAGGAACAAGGTTTTCCTTATTATGCAGCAGGCACAGACACATGGAACATGACTACCCAACCCTCCATATGGATGACCAGAAAACATTCAAGGGGTTACAGAGGCGAAGTTATCTGTTCAAGCAAGGGGGTCTGTAGGGTTGGGAATATGGTAGGGGAGAAAGCCAAGAAGCAAGTGGAGGGCGGCGGTTTGAGGTGTTACAGCCACAACCCCACTGGTGGTACACCATGACCACAGAGAGTAGGTGGAAAAGGGAAATCATTGATTCAGGAAGTGGTGGCTTATGACGACAGAGCTCTAGAGATTATCCCATGTACCATCTATGTCTTCTCCACCCAATCTAAATTTAGTATAGACACAAGTGCTAACTAGTCACCCCTTCCATGCCACAACTCTCATTTGGAGCTCGAAAATTTCTGGTAGAGTCATTGGCTCAATCCTTAGGTCTGGAGACTCTTACAAGAGGGTATTCGATGATTAAACACTAGTGATGGTAGTGTGAGATTAATCTAGGAGGCGAGATCATCGGTTGAGATCTCCTAGTAGCTGCATCAAATCCTTATAATGTCATCTTGGGTATGGACTGGTTATCCACATTACATGCTCATTTTGACTATTTTAGGCATATAGTACGGTTTTCCTGTGAATATGGGACCAGTATTTCTGTCACTAGTGAGAAAGAAACCCTTAAAGCACAAGACAGACTTTCTCGGAGGAGGGTGAAGTCGATCACTCACTAGTGGGCTGGCCCCACCACCAATGTAGGGGATGAGAGGAGTCCAATCATTCCTGTAGTGGTGGATGAGTATGAGGCTGTTTTTTACAGAAGCTGTTCTAGGACTACCACCTCATACAGAGGTTGAATTTTTCATCAACCTCTACCCCTGGACTGCACTGATATCCAAAACAAAATATTTGATGGCTCCCGCTGAGCTTTTCAATAATAGGGTACAACTTGAGGACTTATTGGAGAAGGGGTTTGTAAGCCTTAGTGTTTCACAATGGGAAACATTGATGCTTTTTTTCAATAATACAGATGATAGTTTGAGGTTGTGCATGGATATACATTTCTTGAACTAAAAGACTATGATGAACAAGTATCTACTGCTAAGGATTGATGACCTCTTCGACCAGCTTAAGGGGGAGAAGTGGCTCTTAATGTTTTACCTCAGATCAGTCTATCACCAGATTTGGTAATGGGATTAGGATATACCAAAGATATCCCTGGTACGACCACTATTAATTCCTAGTGATGCCTTTCAGCATGACCAACACCCCAGTTGTGTTCATGAGACTCATGAACATGATCTTCTTGCCCTACCTTGATAGGTGTGTTGTGGTCTTAGTTGATGAAATCTTGGTGTACTCGGCGTTAGAGGATGATAATGCTACACAAGTGTGGATAGTCCTAGATACACTCCTAGATCACTAGCTTTATGGTAATATCTCGATGTATTGGTTTTGGATACAGGAGGTCCAATTTCTAGGACATGTCATCTCAGAGGTTGGATGTTTTAGTAGATTAAGTAAAGATAGAGGTGGTGCTTGCTTGGGAGCCACCCAAGAGTGTGACTGAGGTGCAGGGATTCTTGTGGTTGGATAGTAATTGTCCAAGGTTCATGCCCATCTTTAATGGGGTATTAGCACCCTTATCAGCAGTGACATGGAAGGGACAACCCTTCGTGTGGATGGAGAATTGTCAGCATAGTTTCCAGAAGCTGAGGTGGAGACTGACTAGTGCCCCCCTCTTGAGACTTCTAGAGGAGGTTGTTGGGTATATATATTACTTTTATGAATCATGGACCAGACTAGGTTGTGTCCTAATGGAGAAGTGAGTAGTGATCACCTACATCTCACAGCAGTTCAGACAACATGAGAAGAACTATGCGACCCATGGCCTAGAGTTAGCAGTAGTGGTCTTTTCCTTAAAGAAGTGGTGGGACCACTAGATGGGTGAGCGGTTTACATTTTACTCTAACCACAAGAGTATCAGGTATATCTTATCCTAGAAGAACATAAACCTGAGACAACAATAATCGCTAGAGTTCCTCCAGGACTGTGACTTTGAGATAGTCTATACTCCTGGAAAGAGGATTTTGGTGGTAGACTCGCTTAGCAGGAGGACCAGTTCATAGCTTCTGAGTGAGGTGATGATGAATTTGGTCGCGATGCAGATATCATTCATGGATGATGGTGATGCTACATAACATTAGTCGATTACTGTTACTCCCCACTCTTACCGCATGTCAAGGGGGCATAATTGGTGGATGTTTACTGTGAGGCCCGACGTACTCAGTTATCCTTAGAACAAGCTCCTAATGAATTTTAGATAGGTGTGGAGCACGTCATACTTTCCATAGTGCACACTGTAGTGCCAGTGATGTTACAGGAGGATCTATTGATGGAGTTCCATACATCCCCCTTAGCGGTACATTCTAGAGTGGCTAATATGCACCAGGACCTTGGACATCAATGCTGGTGGTTGGGGATGAAGAAAACGGTGACCAAGTTTGTTTCATGATGCCTAACTTATCAGCAAGTGAAGGCCTGGAATTAGGTTATTGTAGTCTTTTCCCAACAACTTGGGGCACCACAGCGGAAAGGGGATGGTATCTCAATAGACATTGTTATAGGGTTACCACACACATCCAGGTTTGATGACTCTATCTGGGTGATCGTTGACCAACTCACCAAGTTGGCTCTCTTCCTACCCATCCGGGTGAAGGGAATAGGGGAGGAATTGTGATAATTTTACATCCATGAGATAGTATGGCTTCATGGGGTGCCTTCGAAGATCGTCTCAGATCATGATGCTTACTTTACATCCTTTCTATGGAGGGGTTACAGGAGGCGTTTGGGATGCAACTGCACTCGAGCAAAGCTTTTCATCCCCAGACAGATGGTCAGATGGAGTGGACTATACAGACCTTGGAAGACATGCTATGTTCTTTCATTCTATATTTTGGTCATCATTGGGAGAACCACCTTCCATAGGTGTAGTTTTCGTAAAACAACATCTATCACTCCAACATTGGCATGGAACCATTTGACGCCTTGTACGGGCATCCTTGCAGATCAGCCCTATGCTGAAAAGACCAATGGGAGTTGGCACTCATGGTTCCAAAGTTGGTATGGGCTACCACCGAGAAGGTGCAGATCATCCAGGAGTGGATGAGGACTATACAGAGTAGGTATAAGTCTTATGCAGACAGGAGATGAAGAACCTTGGAGTTTGAGGAGGGTGATCATGTATTCATTCAGGTCACATCCTCATTGAGTATTGCGGAGGTTTGACCGGGGTGGCAAGCTATCTTTGAGGTTCATGATACCTTTTTAGATCCTAAGCAGATATGGTGAGGTGGTGTACCTCATAGATCTTCCCCCACAGATGTACCAGTTTCATTATTTTTTCCATGTGTCACAGCTAAGGAGGTACGTGCATGTTCCATCACAAGTCATCAACTAGGGTGAGCTGGAAATTGATGGTAAGGTGACATTTACAGAGTTCCTAATGGAGATAGAGGATGGAAAGAAGTAGGTTCTACATGGGAAGTTGATTTCTCTGGTGTGCGTTCGGTGGAAACATTGGAATCTCCAGTAAGGAACATGGGAGCAGTAGGTTTAGATTCATGATCAGTACCCCCATCTATTCGATTAGTTTTCGTTTTGTAATTTGGGTACATAAATCCCTACGGTGGGGAGAATATAATGTCTCGTAAATTCAGTGTAATGTTTTTTATTAGATTAAATTATTATAAGACCACACGCTTTAATGAAACGTGATCCTGATTCCTAGTGATCCTATAACAGAATTTTGAAAATATTTTATGGTACGTTTAGTTAACGTGTGAGAAGGTTTTTTTAACTTTTGAACCAGTGTTCTGATTGAAAATATGAGAGCACCATTGAACTCAGAACACTAGAATTTTACTAGAAAAAACTTACATTCGGTCGGAAAGGGCCGACCAGAAAAGTTATTTTTTAGACATTATGAAAAATAATAAAATAACATGAAAAGTTATTTTATTTATTTTTTCACACCACAGAGTGGAAGACAATGACACAGTGGTGCAACGGCGAGTATCATAAATGGAGGGTCATTAGAGGTATGTTTTGAATCACCACATTTTTATCTTAATGGTTCTTTAATGAATCCTTAAACATTGTTCATTACTGAGTGTCATTAATGAGTACAACATCATTTCCCAAGTTTCTTTTATTATTCAGACAAGTTGGAGATTTGGGATTAAGCAACGCGGGGAATATCTGATGAACCGTCGGAGGAATCCCTCTCCAATGAAGAATGAAGAACGAAGTGATAAATGTTGGAGGATCAGATCTTGAGGTCGACGAGCAGCAACGAATGAAAACGATCATGAATCAATGATGACATAGAACTCTTCTTTCGTCTTCAATGGATTCAATGTATTTTGGTAGGGGTTATTTTATTTTTAACTTCTTCTCCGTTTGTTTCTAGAAATGACGCAGGTGGATAAGCCCAAAAATAGGTTGATCTGTGAATCCTTCATTTATGCAGGAGGGTAACTTTATTTTGGGGATTCTCTATCTTGGATTTGTTTATCTTTTTCTATGATAGAACATCTCTACTGAGCCTCTCCAATTTGTAAACATATATTGCCAAGGACATGGCCGACACGAACAATGGCATGATCCCCTCTGCATCTATGCTCTTTGTGAACGGATTTACAAAATAAAAGAAATGTGCATCTAAGACCAATGTAGTGATGGAGGTTAACTGAGAGGTACGTTGGTGCATGTGGTTTAAAAAATTGAACATCAGAGCAACTCTGGTGGTCCATGGACGGTGTCGTCGGTGTGGCACCACCTGCGTAGCAGTGCCAGTGACCGACAGTGGTGGTCGGCCAATTCCGGCTGTGTGGAGGGAGGTGGTGCCAACTAGTTACATGGTAGAGGAGGTGTTTGGAACTCGCCGACCAAATTTGAGGACAATGTCGTGCCCATCGGCTTGTCGCAGTGGATGGAGGTCCCGACCGGCAGGCTGCGGCATCCATGATGTGACGCAGCACCAGGAGGGAACTGCGTGGAGGGAGGGCCTACGTCTAGGCCGTTTGGGTACTTTGTAGAGCCGCGGTCGCTCGACCGTGGTCAGAGGGTCCCCCTTCATCTTTTTGGATAGTGGGGGTTGGACAGGGCAGCCAGTCGCATCCCAGCTAGGCGGCACACCACCGGCACACACTACGTAGGCCGGCTTCGGGCTGGCAGGTCGTGCCCCCATCCAGCAGGCCAGAACTATCTTGACAGGCTAGAACCACACCCAATGGGTCAGGCCACCACAGGCTGGCTAGATCCTACCCTTTGGGCTGGACTGGACTAGACCGGGTCTCCAAGCGACCCAGCGGGCTGGAACCTCAGCCAAACCAGGCTGGATCCAGTGAGGCCTATTGGTCATGGCCCCACACTAGGCCAGACCGGCCCAACCCATACCCAAACTAGTTTAGTTCAAGTTAGTCAAATCTAAACTAGGGTATGTGGGATCCCCAATCTGGGTTGGTCTGGTCGGTCTGACTGGGTTAGACCCAGCCCAGACACAACTACCCCCTGTTTACTAAAAAACATGTATATTATAAACCAAACATCTGATTGACGAGCCATTTGCGGTGTTGGGACCCTCTCGATGAGGAGGATCTTTTGGCATGACCTAAGGAGGATTTGATGTTGTTTTTTAAGTGACTAATGGATTGAGGAGTGGTTCTCATAAGCACACTACATACGGAACACTACAGTTTGATGAGACCTAAGGACTGCTGACCTTCGACTTTGTGAGACACGACCGAGGCCTAGTGTGAAGCTCTTATGTGTGACTTTATAGGCCCATGGTGGGAAGCACTTGTTTGTTACTTTCTAATCCCATGGTAGGCGATGAGTAGGAGTACCACAGTTGGCATAGATAAGTGGGAAGCATGTCTGTGTGACTTTGCAGGACCATGGTACGTGATGAGGATGTGTACCTAAGAAGTCCAAGGTTAGTTGGAAGAATATTTGTGTGACTTGTTAGACCGATTATACTTGATAAATGAAGAGTTATCAAGAAACTGAGGTATTGAATGATGTGATTGAAGATCCTTCTATCACTACCATAAATGTATATCTGGTGTGATCTATCTTGTGATTTGTGCATTACTTTGAACATTATTGTGTGGTATTTCTCTTTTGTGGGGTCCCAATGAGTATTTTATTACTCAACCATGCACGGTCTTTGCCCACACATGTCGGGTCTAGTGTAGATGATCAACATGTCGACAGAGACTTTGGTGGACTAGGACCCAAATGTGATGAGGGAGACATGGTCAACAGATGCTACAATGGTGGACATTGTGGTCTAGGACTAGGCGGGGCCCAATATGATCTGGTGCACAGGGAGTTCTACTTAGGCTTCCAGTATCTACCCTAGTCTCATGATCGGGTGGGGTTTTCCATGGGTGGCCATTAGAGTATCATTTTTATACTTTTTTGTTTTTAGTTCATTTGTTTGGTTTGTATTTTGGCCCACGTGTATTAGTTATACTCATATTAATCATTGCTTTTAGTGATACTTGTTCCCTTTTCTTAGTGTATGAGACTTGGTTGGGCGTGTGTGTGAATATAGGTACTCAGGAAAATTCATTCCACTTGCAAGTTAACGCCTTCAACACTAGTCTCCAGCCCCTAAACATCGGGAGGCAAGCTTGGGGTTACTACAGCATGGGCCCCAGGGGACTGGTTGTGACAATATATGCCCCACCAATATCATGTGAATTCATACATAAATGTGACACAAAAAATAATATATAATCATATCATAACCAATGAAATGATATGGGTATCATAAATATTTAATCTTATCATAACCTTTGGAAAAATATACAAGTTTCAAAATCATTTCAAAATAATAAACCCTAAAACAAAGAGGGTTTCATAAGAATAAAACCCATGAATGTGAAACGAGTTTCATAAAAATCTAGTCATCAAAACATAATACATTAATAGAAATAATATGAATGGTAAAAATTAAATATTTCCCAATAAATACATGATTAACACCAACATGTGTCATATTATATGGGAAATAATTTTCAAAGATCCTTTAAAATCATTTCTTGATGAAACTATCCAATCTTCATTGAAATTGATTTTAAAAAAATGACATTTTTTAATTTATTTTCCTTGGAAATAAATACTAAAACCTTTAAAGAAATATTTTAATGCCATAAAACGTTTTCATAATCCTTTTTCCTTTATTTTTTTTTTTAAAAAATGGTTTTTGAAATAAAACTAATTTTTGACTGAAGACAAAAATGCAATCAGGTTTTTCTTTAAACAATTTCTTAATCATATTACGTACTAAATAGTGTAAAGTTGGAAGTAATACATGTATATCAATTGAATAAAAATTATAAGAAAACTCATTAGTTTTCTTGATATATGGATCATAATATTTCATCGATGGGAACATGATCAAAAATGGTCTTGATAAATGATGATATTGTTTCAATAAGCTGTTACCACATTGTAAATTAGAATAATACTGTCAATATAAGAAAATAAATATTAAATTAAGATTAAAATATCATGATTAGAATTAGATTCATGATATAAAATTTCAAATCTATGTTTATACACCAAGAAATAGAATTTAGGTGCATAACCAAACATGTGTCTCAAAGAAGGAATATTGAGACAAAACTGTCTTAAAAGTTTTGTAACTCTTGAAAAATAAACCCCATGAAAGAAATATCATAGAATGGATATTTAAACAACCATAAAATTAACAATAATAATAATATAATACATTAATGGGAAATATATACACCATGAAAAATATAATAGTGGTGAACATGGCATGTATCTCATAGATATAAAAAATGAGATTACATTCCCATACATTATATCATGACTCTCATCGTACTCATAAAAAATTCTTGTATAATAAACCTATTTTTATTATGAATCTATGAAATAAACATATTATTATATCTAATACAATATATATTTTTATTATGAATTTATATTACCTTTTTAAATAATTCTAGGTTACGGTTTCACTTTAGATAATACATAGTTCATTCTTTGCATGTGCCTTAATTTGTAATATTATAGATCCTTATAATTATATAATGATTTCATGTATTTAAAAAAATATATAAATTATATTAAATTTATTTTTTTTATAATAATATATATAATATATATTTATAAAATTCAACACGTTGTTCATGGAGATGGTAGGCCGTACGTACACATGAATGTCGTTCCTGTTTTATTGCCACATTGAAAAAAATGAAATATATTTATATAAGTATATAATATAATAAAATTAACATTATTATGTCATATATATCATATAACTTCACTAAACACATCATTAATAAATTATATGTATTGTGGAAATGATAAACCTCTCTTTGAGGGGGTGGTAGTCCACACGTCCTGAAAGAAAATTATCATATTTACAAAAAAATGAAATTGTTAAGTTATGTGATATAAAATAATTAAAATGTATAAATAATTAATAAATATATTATATATCATATATAAATATATTTTCCATCATAATTACCAACCATGAAATGGGGTAAAGGATAAATTAATAATCATCATTTCGTGAGGAGATAGTTCACTGTACATGTATACTGTATGTTCCTTACCAATTAGATGGGAGTGCGTGTAAGTGTAAGCTGAAACCTTAATATATTAAAATATACGTATATTTATTATAATTTATTTATTATGTAAACATGGAATGAAGAGAGTTTATTGGTGGAGAATGAAAATAAAATAATCGATCCTGACAAGGATATTACCTCTTCTTTGGGTAAATCCCTCTGGTTTTCACCAGAGGGATTATTTGGATTTATTTCAACCAAATGTAAAGATTCTAGGTTTAGTGGAGGGATTTTTAGGATATATTTTCATGATATTGTTCAAGGAAAACTTTCTTTATAGGTGTGATATATGGGAGGAGAGGAGGCCTTTTTTATAGTGGAAGAGGAGTGGCACTCTTCTAAATTTTTGGAAAATAAATTTTGCCCACGTTTTTACAATGTCAAGTGGAACCAATAATGGACCTAATTCTATAAAATAGATTATGGGGTCAAAATATATCCATCCAATGGATCTTGGAAACGTTTATATATCTTTTTGGCTCTTAAATTTAAGATTCAGTACTTTGTTAAACAAATGTTTTTGTTAATTATTGTAATTAATTTTATTCAAATTCACTAATATTTGTAGAAATAAAAAAATTATGATTAAAAATATTTAATACATTTTTAAAATTCTAATCACAAAACTGGAAGAAATTAATTTAAATTTAATCCCACAGACAGGACGACAATGTAGTTTTTTAAAATAAAAACATCCAGAATCATTCTATGTTTATTATAACCCTTTCCAATGTGAAATCAATTACAATGAACTAAATTGTATTAATTTATATAAATATATTGTAATTAAACATTTTAAAAATATTTGAAATATAATTTGACCTTATAAATAAATAAGATGAAAAGGTAGTTTTGAATTAAAATTCTATAAATTTTCATTATACATCAAAATAATGTTTCTTGAAAATATCCCAAAATATATCCCTAATATATTTTTAGGAATATAAATTAAAAATATAATGTTATTTTATGAAATTAAATTTGTAAATTTTTCTAAAATTAATTTTATTTTCTTTTATATAAATACATGAAAACCAGTTCATTTGAGAAAATAGTATTTTTAAACATATTAGGAATCTTCCAAATATTATATCCTTCACTATAAATATGTTTTATTTATATGAACTTTTAATAAAAAATATCTTTAAAGTATTTATTACTATTCATATTACAAACTTTAATCGCTATGTTATAATTTTCCCATTTAAATAATTATAAAAAAATAAATATGTTTCAAAGAATCTCAATGTTGCGTGTAACATACACTAAGTCAGTGTTGCATGTAATGTACACCAAGTCGGTGTTTCATGTAATATAATCCTAGTCTATTCTATGAGAAAGTAAAGTTGGACTTAGTGAAATGTAATATATCAATGAAAATTTAATTTATTCAAGATATCAATGGACCATTAAAACTCCGGGGGTTACATTATACCCCCCATAAAATAGATTTTTCCCTAAAAATTCATCATTCTGATAAAAAATATGGTACATTCTACTTCATCATATCCCCAATTTCCCACATAACTTCCTTAAACTGGTGATTTCTTCTCAAAACATTGAATAGGTGGGTTTTATTGTTTCATAGAACATTCTATCTATGATCCATAATTTCAGATAGTGTTTCTTCATAAGAAAGATCAGTATCAAATGGTATGAAATCAGAGTTCATTACATATGAAGGGTCAAGTACGTACTCCCTTAAGAGATATTCATGGAACACATCATGGACATGTGATAGATTTGTAGGAAGCCTCAATATATATGATACCATTCCAATACGATCAAGAATCGATAAGGGGATTATATACCTAAGGATTAGTTTCCCATTCTTTCTCAACCTCATAACCTTTTCTAATAAAGAGATCTATAGAAATACCATATCAGTAACATCAAATTCTTGATCATGACATCGATTATCAGTGTAAAGTTTACATTGAATTCGAGATGCCTTTATATGCTACTAAATAGATCTAATATTCTCTTCCATTTCCTAATAGATACTAATTCCCAATAGATTTATTTCTATAACCTCATCCCAGTACATTTGAGCTATATATTTCTTCATATATAGAGCTCTATAAGGTGTAATTTCAATAATTGAGTGGAATATTTTATTTTACAAAAAAACTCAACAAGAGGAATGTTTTGATCCTAACAACATTTTAAATCAAAATAAAAATATTGTCACATATCTTCTATGGTTTGAATTGTTCTTTTATACTTACCATCTGTCTGGGGATGATAAGGAGTGTTGAAACATAATTTAATATCAAGTGCTTGCTGAAACCTTTACCATAACATATTGGAAATCCTTGGATCCAAATATAACACAATTTAATGTGGTACTCTATGAATACTTACCAAATAGTTATTGTATTTCCTATAAAGATTATCCTGGTAGAAATAATCTCTGATAGCGATGAAGTGTGTTGACTTTTTAAGGAGATCGAAAACCACCCATAGCATTAAAACATTTAGAGATTTTGGGTAGTCTAATTATAAAATCCATAGTGATGTTCTCCCATTTACCTTATGGTATGGGTATGGTATGCAACATACCCTTTGACTTTTGTCTTTAAACATTAACCTTTTGGCATACCAAGCACCGAGATACAAACTCTGTGATATCAGTCTTCATTTCATCCTGCCGAGTGAGGCCTGGACACACATTATCAGAGTTGTTACTCCAAGGTGCATCTATGTTGGAGCCACATCCTCTTTTAGTTTCCAAAAAAAGAATTTATTTCTAGGAAACCACATAGCCTCTCCATTACCAAAATTCCAGGGAATTTCACTATACTTTTCATTCTCCTTAGACTTGTCGTTAGACGTTTTCTTACGGTTCTCACTAATGTTTTCTCATCTGATATTCCAATGGTTAACTAAAACATTACTTTAATATAAACTATAGTAACCGTCACTTTTCATACATTAAAATTACATAACATTTTTGTAATACATAAAACATTAAACAAACAGACACCCAAAGACCAAACAAGCCTATTTCCTTTGGAATCATAGAAACATAAACACTGGTACATAAGTGAGTTACATTATCAACCACTATATTCTTCATGACTATCACCCTTATTAAAAACATAATAATTAATACATATCTTCATAACATGGGAAAGGAAACATAAAAATTTGAGAGATAAGATTCTCATTAGTGGTAAACAAGGGATACGTGTAAGCATAAGCATGAGCATAGGGTTATGAGGTGATGATCATAACAATAGAAAATGATACATTGTATATCATAAAATTATAAACATGAATCATGGAATAAAGATTTTCAATTTATAATACAAGAATAATAAGGAAATAAAAAAATAATTCATAAAATAATAACATAGCTGTTAGACATAGAGTTGTGGAAGACATATAAGTATATAAAAATTACTTCCACAGTTGTTAAGGCAATTCTACCAAGACCATATTAGTTATATGAGTTAAATCCACATTCCATCTAGGTGGACATGGATCACATCGATGTCCATATTACTATTATAAGTTCATTCCCCACACTATCTTGGTAGTCATGGTTCACTCTCATGTCCATATTATTAGTCCAGGTTCACTCCCAAGACTATCTTAGTTTATCTCATGATATATAAATCATTACCCAATTAATTGGATTGAGATATAGATCCAAACCATATCATAATTATATCATACAGAAATGCTCAAAAAATCATAAATAATCATATCATAAAACATGAAATGAAATTGTTATCATAAACATGTAATCATATCATAACATGGGAAGGAGATATAGGTTTTATAATAGTTTCAAAATCATTACCCAAGAAAAAAACTAGTTTCAAAAGCATATAACCCGTGAATGAGAAATATGTTTCATAAACATGTATCCATAAAAACATAATTTATTTAGATAATGAATATGAATGGTAAAATGGAATAATTTCCCCAAAAATTAATGATTAATACCAATGTATTTTATCTTATATGGGAAATAATTTTAGAAGAACATTTAAAATCATTTCTTAAGGAAAACATTCTTTCTACATTGAAATTTTTTAAAAAAAAATTATTTTTGAAAATATTTTTATAAGAAAACGGATTTTAAAACACTTCAAATAATATTTTGAAAACATAAAACATTTTTAGAATCCTTTTTCCCTGAAAAATATTTTTGAAAACATGGTATTTTAAATAAAACATATTTCTGACAAAAGAGAGAAATACAGTCAGGTTTTTCTTAAAAAGATATTATGAATTATATTAACTACAAAAAAGTGGAAAAATTGTACTTATACATGGATATATATAGAATAAATATAGTATATTCATGATATAACATGTAAAATGGAAATATATACACCTAAGAAAATGTCGGTGTATACCAAAACACGTGTCTTAAAGAAAGAAAATTGAGGAAAAATAATCTTACTGGTCTTGTAACTCTTGAAACATAAACCCCATTAGATAATGATCATAGAATGGATAATTAAACACACATAAATTTAAAAATAATAATCATATAATACATTTATCATAATTATATACACCATTCAAAATAAAATAGCGGTGAACACCACATGCATCTCACTAATATAAAAAGTGAGATGAAATTCCCTTACCGTTTGTTTTGACTCTCATCATACTTATACAAAATTTTTGATTAATAAATATAAGTTCATTATACATATATCAAATTATAATATTATTTTATTTTATACTATATATGGTTTTATTATGACAATATATTTCTCGCCTATTAACAATTATATGTTAAAAATTCACTTCGGGTAATATCCTCTTTGTTCTTCGTATTATCTTTGGTCCTTATACTTATAACATGATTTAAAAAATTTAAACCATGATATTAATATAAATTATATACATTATATTTTTATTATAATACTTCATAAAATATATATGTATAAAATGGAATACACTATTTATGGTGATTTTTGGTCATCTGTGCACATAAATGTCATTTCTATTTTATTATCGTATTAAAAGAGAGAATGAAAATAACATATGTATATATATGTATATAATATAATTACATTAGAATCATTATTTTATATATATCATAATATTTCCCAAAACTAATCCTTAATACACTCTATGTAGTTTGTAAATGAATCACATCGCATTAAGGGGGGCGATAGTCCACATTTCATCAAACAAAATTATCGTATTTACACAAAAAATGGAAATTGTAAAAGTATGTGTTATAAAATAATTATATAATAATAAATAGAAAATAAATAAAATATATATCATATATAAATATTCTTTCCATAATAATGTTCATTCAAGCAAGGGTTAAAGGATAAATGAGCAATCATCATTTCGTGAGGTGGTCGTTCGCTGTACACGTAAAATGTATGTTCATTACCCATTAGATGGAAGTGTGTGTAAGTGTAGTTTTAACCCTTAATAAAATAACATATTAGTATAATGAGTATATTTATTTTATAGTAAAATCATGGAATAAATATATTTGATATTTTGGAGAAGGAAAATAACTCAAACGAGCTTAAGGAGGGATGTTACCTCTTCTTTGCGTAACTCCTTTTGGTTTCCACCAAATGGATTGCATGGATTTATTTCTACCAAAGGTTGGGATACTAGGGTTCAGGGAGGGGTTTTGAAGATCAATTTTTTCAGGTCTTCTTTTTGAAAAATTATCTTGAGAGGTTTAAGGATGTGTTGGGGAGATGATGCCTTTTTCACAGTGGAGGAGCAAATCTCTTGTAAATTTTTGGAAAAGGAATTCCACTCGTGTTTTTCTCTTGTCAAGTGGATCCAATATTAGAAAAAAATAAAACTAATTGAATATAGGCTCAAATTATGTCAATTAGGTGGATAATTTACAATTTTCTAGGTCTTTTGGGTCTTAAATATAAGTTTTAGTACTTTATCAACCTAGTTCTTCTCTTAATCATTGTAATTAATTTTAATAACTTTCACTATTATTATTAGTGAAATACTAAGTAGAAAATAATATAAATTATAAATTTTGATGATTCCAAATATTTATCAATTTTTCAAAATTCCAATCACATAATTCACATAACTTATATAAAATTTCATCTCATGAATGGTATGGCAATGCGGGTTTTTATAGTACAATCATCCAAAAATTTGTTCTGTTTTTTATACCCAATTCCCAAGTGAAATTTATTCATATTACTATATTATATTAATTTATAAAATTATGGTGTAATTAAACTTTTTTAAAAAATAAAAATATAATTAAACCTTATAAATAAATTATATAAAAAGGTGGTTTTGAATTGAAATTCGGTGTTTTTCACTATTCATCTAAAAATGATGTTTCTCAGAAAAATCCCAAAAATTCTCCATAAGAAAATCTAAAAATTAAAAATTAAAAAAAGATTTTGATTTTATCAAATTAAATTTCTAAATGTGACAAAAATTAATATATATTTTTTGTATAAGGACGTGAAAAGGAGTTCATTTGAGAAAATAATATTTTTAAACATATAATGACTTTACAAAAAAAATATATTTTTATTATCAATATTTATTATTTATATAAAACCATTATAAAAATTATTTGAAAATTATTTATTTTTATTCATATTACTATTTTCAATGACTTAGTTTTAATTATCTCATTTAAATAATTACAACTAGAAACATATGTTCTGTAGAAACTCAATGTTATCTTTAACATATGCCAAGTTAGTGTTGCATGTAACATTCACCAAGTATTTGTTTAGTGTAACATACTATGAGTCTATGGCATGTGAAAGTAATGTCTGAATTAGTTCAATGAAATATATCAATAAAAACTTTATTTAATTGAGAAAAAAACTTCTATAAAAACATGGGTTTATTCTACCACCTTAATGGAATTTCTTCCTCAAAATTCATCATTCATGTAAAAAATCAACATACATCTAAGTAATCATATCCACATGTTCCCCCATAGCTTCCTCGAAATGGTGGTTTCTCCAAAAATCTATGAGTAGGTGAGTGGTCTTTTTTCAAAGAGGATTCCCTATATGATCTATAATTTCAATTTGTTTTTCCTAATAAAAAATATCATTCTTCAACATTATAACATATGAGATCAGTACATGTGAAGGTTTGGGTATATAATTCCTCGGGTGAGATACATAGAACACATCATTGACATGAGATATATTTAGAGGAATTTTTAATTGATAGGCTACTCTACTAATACAATAAATAATATTAAAGGGACTGATATAAAAAAGGTATTAGTTTCCCTTTCATTTTGAACCTCAAAAGCTTCTTCATGGGAGAGATCCATAGAAATAAATTCTCACGAACTTCAAAATCTATATAACTCCATCGGTTATCGACATAACTTTTCTACTAACTTTCAGTTTCCTTGATTTGTTGATGAATGGCTCTAATATTCTCTAAACATATTTAGCGATCTCAGGTCCCAATTGATTTCTTTATCCAACCTCATCTGAGCATGTTAGATCTCTGAATTATTCCCATATAGGGATTTATAAGGTATCATCTAAATACTTCAGTGAAATCTATTATTGTATGAAAAATCACCTAGGGGAAGGTTTCTATCCCAACCACTATTGAAATCTAGATAACAATATATGAAAATATCCTCTAGGGTTTGAACTGTTCTTTTAGACTAAGAATCTGTTTGAGGATGATAAAAAAAATTAAACTCAATTCTATATCATTTTCTTCTTACAGTATTTACAAGAACATATATGTAAACCTCATTTCTTGATCTGATCGAACATAATATGTCACTCCATGAACCATTACTACTTCCATATATATATCCTGGAATGTTGATCTGGAGAGAAGTATTATCTGATAGTGATGAAGTGTGGTGAATTTGTAAGGAAATAAACTACCACCCATATATAGTTAAACTATTTAGAGTTTTTGGTTAGTCTAATGAAAAAATACATATTGATGTTCTACCATTTCGATTCTATTATAGGAAATGTATGTGACCTCTCCATTGACATTTTTCTTTCACCCTTAACTAATTAACATACCAATAACAAAGATACAAACTCTATAATGCATATCTTCATTACATCCCAAAATAATTATTCCTTCAATTACCTATAAATTATCATACTTTTAGGATGAATTCATATTGAAGAACTATGAGATTCCTATAACAACTCCTTGAAATCTATTATAGAAGGAAAACATACACGGTTCCTAGATATTATCATTACACCATATTCAAGTAAAAAAACATTAACATTACTAACTTTCTTTTTTATCTCTACATCTCCCTTGTGAACCTCCTTAATATTCACATGGATAGATGGATGAACATTCATTTGATAAATATATTATTTTTCCCTTCCTTCTATATTCCCAACTCTATCCTTCAAAAATACAAAAATATTGGTTCTTTTGTGATCCACATCATGGATAATCTATCATGATCCTTTCAACTCAAATAATTGGCCACCATGTTCACTTTCCCATGGTGGTAATGTATTGATCAGTTGTAAACTTTTATCAATTATAACCATATTATGTAGAACATGTTCAAATCCTTTAGTATAAATATATATTTTAGACATTTATGATTTGTATATATGTCACGCATTTCTCCATAAATATAATGCATACATATGTTTAATGAAATAATTACCACTTCTAACTCCAAATCATGAGTTAGGTAATTTTTTTATCGAATCCTCAATAGACACAAGGAATAGGTCATAACCATGTTATTATCAATAAGAACACATCCCAATACCTTCTTGTACACATCAATATAGATTTAAAACCCTTATCCACTACAGGGTAATGAAAGAGTAGGTGCACTAACTAACATTATTTTATTTGCCTTGAAATTTCCCTCACATTCATCTATCCAAAAGAACCTAAAAACCTTCTAAGTTAAAATTGTGAGGGGATTAGATAATCATGAGAAATACTCCAAAAACCATAGATAATATCTAGCTATACCAATAACTCTATGAATCTTAGTCACCGTGGTTAGTCTAGAATGGAATTCAATTACCTTTGTATTTGATAAATCTATTGATATACCAACCCTTGTGATTATGTGACACAAAAATGAATCATTTTAAATCCAAAGTTCACAATTAGTAAATTTATCATTTTTTCCTTAATTAGGATCTTTAGTACTATTCTATACTGATCTTCAAGCTCTTACTTTCCCTTTTAATAGATAATAATATCATCTATAAATAACACCACAAACAAGTTGAGTTTATCTCTAAATACTCTATTCATAAAATCCATTAAGATAGAAGTGGTATTAGTAAGACAAAAAGGAATCACTATATATTCATATTGTCCATACCTTGTACAAAATTCTTTAATAGTTATATCCAACTTCTTGACACTCAATTGTTGATATCCAGAATGAAGTTTAATCTTGTAAAAGTATTCAAATCCCAAAAATTGATCAAACAAGTCATTGATTTGAGGGAGGAGAAACTTTTTCTTGATTGTGATCTTGTTAAACTCGTGGTAATCAATAAAGATTCAAATTGATCCATCTTTATTTTTTTAAAGAATTGGTGCACCCCAAGGTGACACACATAGTTGAATGAATCCCTTATCAAGGTTTTCTTGGAGTTTCTTCTTTAATTCCCATAACTCAATAGAGGCCATTCTATATGGATTCCTTGAAATTGTTGTGAAACAAGGTATTAGTTCTATTGAGAACTCAACTTCATGTTTTAGTGGATGTCTATGAAACACTTTCATAAATACATTCAAAAATTATCAAATAATATTCACATCATCAATGACGCTTTTCTCCCCAATATTTTGAGATAAAAAACACTTATAAATTTGAATTAAAACTCATACACTAGATGAAATCTCCAACATAAGTTCATACCTATCATCACATTTTTTAATGATCATAGAAAGGTTTCAAATATGAAATGTAACTTCCCTTCTGAAAAAATTGATGTAATATTTATGCAGATGAAGACTATGTAGGCCTATGAGGATATCAAATTCAATTAAAGGAATAATGACATGACTTATAGGAATAACACTTCCACAAATTTCAACTGGAGAGGAATCATAGTCCTGGGATGAAATCATTGTACCATTAGAGGTTTTCACTACTAATTTCACATCTAATTGTTTTGGTATAATCTTTACACCCATATAAAATTATTTAGCTATGAAAGAGTGGGTAGATCTAGTGTTAAATTAGGAATTATCATTTCTAGAGTGGATGGTAAGTGCACCTTTTACCATGTCATTATCACACCACTCATCAAAAATTGTGATTGCATGATATTTCCCTTTTTACCCCAATTTAATAGGTTGTTGACATCATTCATCATAACTGGACCTTGGTATTGTGCAGTGGTTAAAATATTTCCCATTCTCCTTAGACTTGTATTAATGAATCATGGTAGTTGTATTATGTTCTTATTTTTATCTATTCACACTATTATCTAACTTATTCCCATCACTTTAGCAATAAAATTCATGATGGAATTTCCCTCAAAACATAAAATATTTATTAGACTCCTTATATAAATTTCCTCTTTGATTCTTCCCACATAGAGCATAAAGAAAATTTCATCTTCCACACTTCATGGTTTTTATATTTTCCTTTAAACTCCAACTTCTTTTTTTAAAATAATGATATTTCTACGTGACTTTAATCTCTATTTCAACCTGTATTGAAAAAAATCTATTAATAGCTGCTAAATTCACTCATGAACAATTACCTTAAAAGACTTGTCTTTAAGACACTAAAAAACCTATCAAATTTATGTTCAGGTTGTATGTTAATTCCTCATGTGTACCTCACAAGTCTAGTGAAATTAGCATTTTATATACCAACATATTCATCATCCCTTTTCTTAAACACAAGTAACTCTTCTTGAATATTGTTATGAAGAATTAAAGTAATGTACTTATTTAAAAATAAGTTATTAAACCCATACCAATCTATGGATTCAATCTCATATTGATGCCTCTTATTCCTGATTAATGTCCAAAACTGGTTAGTTTCCCTATCTAAATAATAATTAGACCAAATGACTTTATATGGCTTTAAACACTAGAGAAATTAGAATATATTTTCAATAGGATCGATCCATTGTTTAATAACAAGTTGACTAGAAGACCCATTGATAGAAGGTGTCTGTTCCTCATGAAGGACTCAATATACTGTTGTTCCCTACTTTTCCCAATTGTAATTCCACGATGATTTATATCTTGAGAGATTTGGGTGAGTATAGCACTAAGAATTTTCATTACTACTCTGACAAAATTTGATTGATCATGAGTAAAATTGTTTCATTTTCAATTTTAATCATCACTAATGTGGTTCCTTTGAGTTCTTTCCATTGAATAAAACAAAAAGAATAGATTAAGAATTAGTTATGAAAATGAGAAACCACATAATCATGAAAATTCACTTATAAGATGTCCAAATTATGACACCTTTTTTAATATAATACACCTTAGGTATATCCTAGATCATTCATAGATTGCTAATTTTTAAATAATAATGATGGTTCCTGAAGAGTTCGTTAATACACAAAGAAAATCACCCGGGAGTGTCAAAATAGATGTGAAGTTAGGTTCGTTTCCTTGTACCTAGTCTGGTTGAGCCAGGCCTGACACAACTTTTCAGAGTTGTTACTTCTATGTACATATATTCTAGAGCCACATAAACTGTAGTATCTAAATAGGGATGTATTTAAAGGAAACCACTTATTCTATCCTCTAAAAATTTCGGGTATATTTTCTTATACATTTATTATCCTTATACTTATCTTGATACTTGTCTTTAGGGTTCTCACTAAGGTTTTATCATCCAACATTACAAAGGTTAACAAAACCTTTTCTCTGATACCAATAATATTGATCCTCACTTTCCACACATTAACAATACATTAATTTTTCTAAATACTTATAAAATTATAAAAATAGATACCAAAAGACAATACTAATCCAGTTTCTTTGGATGCATGGAAACATAAACACTAGTACGTAAGTGACTTACATTATCTCCCATAGTTTCTTCATGAATATCACCCTTATTAGACACATTATACATAATAAATATCTTCAAAACTTGGGAAACAAAACATAAAAAGGGGAGATATCAGATGCTCAGTAAGGGTAAACAAGGGATACATATAAGCATAAACATGAGCATTGGGGTATGAGGATGCTATAATAACATTAGAAGATCATACCCTTCATATCATAAGATTATAAACAGGAATCATGGAATAAATATTAGATGTTCATAAGTCATTAATCATAAGGAAATAATAAATATAATCCATGAAATAATAACATATGACTAAGATATGAAATTGTGAAAAACACATTATCTTGTAAAAAAGATTAACATAGGAGTCAAGGAATCACATAGAAGGCCATCATAGTAGTATGGGTTCGCTACCTATACCATATTGGTAGTCATGGTTCAATACCATAGCAATATTAGTAGTATGGTTTCACTTATCATACTATCTTGGTAGTCATGATTAACTCTCGTGGCCAGATTTGTAGTTATGGTTCACTCCCAATATCATCTTAGTTTATCTCATGAGATATAAATCTTTACTAAAGGTATTGGAGGGAGATATTGAATTCACTCATCACATAAGGAATTTATACATACATCTTCCATAAAAATATAAATAATCATATCATAAACCATGAAATGAAATGGGTATTATAATTATATAACCATATCATAAACTTTGGAAAAGAAATAGGTATCATAATTTTTTGAAAACATATCCTATGAGATAAATTAGTTTTCAAAAACATATAACCCATGAATGAGAAACTGTTTTTATAAACATCATGATATCAAAACATAATCCATTTAGAAAAATGATATGAATAGTAATATTGAATAATTACCCAAAAAGTGCGAGTAATACAAAATGAAGTCATCTTAAATGGGAAATAATTTTGAAATATATTTTAAATGCATCTTTTTAGGAATATATCATTTCTACATTGAAAATAATTTTTATGAAAGATTTATTTTTTAAATTTATTTTTCTGGGAAAAATACGTCAAATTTTTTAAAAGGAAGCATTGAAACCCCCATAAAATTAAAATCCATTTTCATTCAAATTATTTTTGAAAACATTTTAAAAAAAATTGTATTTGAACTAATGTATATTTCCAACCAAAGATAGAAATACAATCATATTTTTCTTAAAAAAAATATCAATCTTCTTATATTTTAGAGAGTAGAAATGGTACTAATACAGGGATATATATTTAATTAATATAGGACAAAAAAACTCACGAGTTTTATTGAGAGATGGATCATAATATTTTATCAGTGGGAGAATAATAATAATAAATCCTGAAAAATGATGTTATTTTCTGAATAAACTCTTTCCACATGGTTAATGTAACACTCAAAGATTCCACGGTACATTTCCCTTTAAATAATGCAATAACTTGCATTGTACGCAACTTTGAGATTCTAACACATCGCAACCAATAAAACTAGTCGTTATGAATAGTATTACCCACTTTCTGAAGTTTTATAAATTTTGATTTTCAAAATGGACTTCATTTTTTAATTCATAATATCAAAATTATCTAATGGTGAATTTTTGGCATTTTTCTGAAAACTTTTAATTTTTGATGAATAGTGAAAAAAACTACGTTATTGGTTAAAACAGAATTTTTATTTATATAATAATTTATTTTATTTATATTTATTTTAGGTCGAAATAGATACATAATACCTATATAAGTTCAATGTAATTCATTGGACTCATTTTATTATTAGTTTATATATATGAAAATTTTATTGAACTTTTTACCGTCTTTTACCCACCTTCTAGGAGCATTTGCAAATTTACATAAAACAAAATTTTTCCACTTCTGTGAGTTGAATTTCAAAAATCTGAGAGACATGGTTAATATCAGTAAGTAAAATTTGGTTTAATAAGTTGAAAATAATTTTTGGGGAATAGTAACTGTTGACTTTTATTGACTACAGTTAAAAGTAAATAGGGTAATTAAGGGTAAAAATTATATCATTATTACCTTAACACATGTTATAATTCTATTAGCTAAGTATAATTCGACCAAATACATCCTTAGGAATAAAATATGATCCTCTTTGGTCCACTTTGATTAGATTGGGACCTTTATTATTAATTTGTTTAAAGAATAGTTAAAAGAGTTAAATTCATAATTTAATAACTAAACCATTTTTAATATAGGGATAAACACAATATAAATTCAACAATAATTATTAATTATAAAGATAAAAATATTTCCTAAATAATTTTATTTTATTTATAAATTTTAGACAATTAATAATTTAATTTATTTATGACATAATGATGATGCAGTAATTAACTTATTAATTAAATATTTAAATAATTGATATTATAAATATTCAAAAAAATGTAAATTGAGACTTCTCATGAATTAAACTAATCTTATATGTTACTATTACATGTTAGGATTGGTTAAAGAAATTTTATTCAAAGTGATAAATTCTTTATGGCTTTCAAAAAATCAAATTCTAAATAGTGTCAAAATTGACATAATTGTGTTTTTAAAACAAAGACTATATTATTAATTGATATAATATTCCTAAAAATATATGGTTATTCCAAAGGAAATATATAAGGTTATATATATTAATAATGAACTACATTGGGTTCGCATGGCTTTTTATAGTAGGTGTATTAACTATATAATATAAAAAACCAAAGAGACATGGTAAATGTCAAACTATTTATCTAAGAGTTAAACATAAATGATAGGGTTAATATTATGACATAAACCTTTCTAAAAAGTATTGGTTGAGATTTTATCGATCCATCCCCACCTTAGCCTCAAAATAATTCATTTTGGATCCATTAAAACCTAAAATGATTTTATTATAAAATAATATTTCAAGCTTTTCCAAAAGTGACCCTCACCTCTCTTATAAAAGGCCACTTAGCCTTCTCTTAATTTCATAACTCCACAGCCTTTTGGATCATCCAAAAACTACCTAAATATCTTCTCAAATATCCTCCCTTCATCTTAAAGGCTTTAATTTGATTATAAATCCAACCTAAGGAGGCCTTTTGATCAAATCAAAAGGAAGAACCCGAAGAAGATGTAAATATTTCATCACCTCTTTCAAGTTCTTTTCTTCTTCCACATACTCTTTCTTTGTGATTTCCATTATAAAATAATAACTATAGTATCTTATATATTCTATGATGTTATCAAAAGGGTACAACTATATTCATAATTCTATTCATCATATGAATAACATAGTCACCACACGTGCGTACGTACGGCTTACCGTCTCTATGTCGTGGTGTTGTTTTTTATTCAAACACTTCATTATTTGTATGGGTATAATAATGAGTATAACTGATGTAAATAATAAATATAACATTTTAATAATTCTGTATATATGATATAACATCCAATTACATATGATTTCACCATCAATATATTGATATTTTGGCTCATGCGTATGTACGGATTACTGTCTCCACGAACGCGATGAGATTCATTCCCCATCATAATCATTCAAGAATAATTTTCTTTTTATGATTAAAAATAATGTATAAGAACGTAATATAATTCTATATATTAATAAAATACATCCTATCCATAACAAACATTGCTTACATAACCGATCATATATAGGAAAATGGATCAGTTAACACCTGAAAAGATGATACAACTGAAATATTATTAACAAAGCGATATTATAGGATCATATATGATATCATATTTATATATATAGTTCTTGTATAATTAATAAAAATGATTTAACTATTGTAAAATTGGTTAATGTACCCTCGACCAACGAAAAGTACAAGCTAAGGGTTAATTTCACAGTCTCTTTATTATCCGAGGTTGTTTTTACATAAATATATATTGGGACCTCTTTATCATCTAATCCATGTTTTATTAAAAATGTATCTCAAAACATTTTTACAATTTTCAAGATAATGGTTTAACTTCATTTATAACCTTATTTTACCGTATATGTTTTGAAAGGAATCTTTCTGTTGTTTTCTAAACAAGTTACTTTAAGACCTTTTCGACAAAATTAAGGAAAGACTGTTTTTTTAACTTATACGGAGAGTGAGGCTATTTTCTGTAGTTATAACATCATCGAAGCTTCCCATACTATATTTTAATAATATTTTCAAAATAAATGTTTTATTTTATAAATATATTACTTTTAAATTATTTCAAAATATAAATAGATATTTCTCTAAAAAACGTTTTAATTTCATCTATGTCAACATTTTTATGATGGATTTTAAGCTTGTTTGAAGTTGATTTATTTTGATAAAATTATTCCATATTATATTGAAGGTTTTGTGATATGTTTTATTGCAGATTTTTTATTATTACACCATTCATGGTTTATGGATAATGTATTGACATTTTGTATGCTAATTTTAATACGAATGTTTATATTATGTTTAAACCTTTTCATATGAGGAATTCATTAGACTTAGTAAGTGACGGGTGGAGCTTGATATAGCTCCTCGATGCATAGGTAGGTATCATGAGAAAAAATAGTGTCTTGGAATAATTCATTGACTAAATTTTATTGGTAGTCTTGTCACAAGGACTTGACTTTGTGGTTATGATGTTTGTCATTATGCATTCCATCATTATGAAAGTGGATCTTGATATTGCATGTGATTATTCAACTAGTAGAATGTCCATGTGAGTAAGTAAATGGAATTATTTGATTTTATCTTTTACATATCATGCTAAAGATAATGTTTAAAAGTATTTTGTTTTAGTCTTTAAATTTCTTTAAATTATTATGCTTATTTATGAATGTTTTTTCTATATTGTTATCCTTACTGAGCATCTGAGATCACTCCATAATATGTTTTATTTTATCTAGGATGTGAAGAAGTATTTTATGGATTACCTATAGGTATAGGCTAATGATATGTGTGTGTTCAAAATGGTACAAAATGTTGTTGATGTTTTTATTTCATGATGTAATGTAAAACTTATGAATGTATCTAGTACTTCCACAGCTACTAAATCGATTGGTCTTTCAGGATATGATTCCTTATATCATGATAATGTTATGTAATAAAGCACCGACTCTAGGTAACTAGAGTCAGGGCATTACAGTTGGTATCAGCGGAAGTTTAGTACAAACCTTAGAAACTATATTTATAAAAACATTGATTATAGAACACTACCCTAAGATAGACTTTGAGAATTAATAAAGAAAAACATCCTAGAATTTTGGTGCTGTAAAGATTTTGTGAGTTTTACAAGAAATACATCCTTGTATAGATATGAACAGGTGGAGGTGACTTCAGAATAGATGTACCAGGGGGTAAAATCTAAAAACACCTTTTTGAGCTAGACTCGAACAGGAACTGGTGAACGAAAACGGGCCTTTCTACACTCTTGGTTACGACACTCTCGGTGGATATGCTTAGGATAATTCACATTTTGTTTACAAAATATTATAAAGGATTTATTAGTATATTCTTCCTCAAAGAATTTTTTTATGATTATTGTTTATATCTATAAACTGTTCCATTTATGATAAGTGTTTTACATGTTTAGAATTATGTATTTAAATTCATAAAATAATCTATTATATGCCATTGTTTAGAAATGGTTCCAAGTGGAAAAAATGGAAACCAAATAAATGAATGCAATCCTTGTTGGCATTTCTATCCTACTCAAGATAATTACAGTGGATCTGATGATGCAACTAGTGCTGGTCAGCTTATCACCATATGAGGATAACTCACTCTTGCAATGAATAATAACCTTACCCGTATGGAGAACCCTGATCCACAACGTGGAGGATCCGTGTTAGACCGGTTCATGAGGAAACAACCACCAAAATTCAATGGGACTATAAATTCATTTTTAGTCGAGAAATATATAAGTTTCTTAGGGAAAATATTTCACACTTTGGGGAGTAGAAAAAGGGAAAAAAATTCATGGCAGTTTATCACATCGAGGGAGATATAGATCAATGGATTTCATTGATTCAAAACCCAAAGGAAGATGATGAAGTATCAAATATGGAATTTAGGTAGTTTAAAGATATTTTTTGTAGAAAAATAATTTCCTCATGACCATCAAGAGGATAAGGAAATACAATTTCTAAGTCAAATGAAAAAGGAGGATGATAATGTCGTAAAGTATGAGGCTAACATTACAAGGTTAGTAGGGCATGATGTAGATTATATACATAACCTAGGGAGTACTATTGATCGGTTCTTTGATGTGATAAAAGCATTTCTCTAGTGATCATTTGTCTCACAATCCTTTTTATCATACAGAGATATTGTCTCATGTGCTATCAAGACAGAAAAATAATTCTCTAATTTTTATGAATTTAAATCAAAGTTGGAGAATAAGAGATCTATTGAACACTCTGGAAATGGAAATAAGTGGAAAAAGGGAAAAGTTGAATATCCATCTTGTGGTAAATGTGGAAAGAAACACCCTGGTACTTGCCTGAAGGGAATGGGAGTCTGTTACAAGTGTGGTGAAAAAGGCCACCAAGCTCGTGATTGCATGGGAAATAAAGAGGCTATCAATGTTGAATGCTAAAATTGTAGATAAAAGAGGAATTATTGCAAATGAATGTATTAATCACCAAGGGAAATTACCTCAGGAAAGGCCAAGGGAGGGAGGCCAAGCTTATGTGATCATTATTGCTGAGGTTGAAGCTCTAAAATATGTTGTGGTAGGTAATTTAATGGTTTTATAATCTTTATCCAATGCTTTATTTGATTATAGATCATCACATTATTTCATATCTTCCTAGTTTTCTAAGAAAATTAGATATTTAAAATTTTTTTATCAAGGGAGTTTTCAGTCAAAACTCCTAAGGGAAGTATCATTGCAACAAACTTTTGTGAATCACTTCCCATGAGGGCATATAAATGTTCTTTATCTTCTGATCTCATCATCATACCCATGATTGAATTTGATATAATCCTTTCTATGGATTGGATTTCGGACCATGACGTGAAAATTTATTATAAGAAGAAGGAGGTTACAATTCTCGATGATGATAAGGAGTACCTTATCTTTAGAGGAGAAACGTCACCATATAATTCTTATCTAGAGCCTCCCCAAGTAGTTCTACTAAATTAAATTATTAGGGAGGATGAGAATTAAATAATTATGGGTGAGGAAAAGAATGTTTTAATATAGGAAATACATATTGTTCAAGAATATGTTGATGTGTTTCCAGAGGTTTTACCAAGACATCCTCCCGAACGGGAAATTGTGTTTTCCATTGATTTAATTCCTAGTTCAAGGCCCATATCGAAGACCCCTTATAGAATGGTCACTGTGGAATTAGTGTATCTAAATAAAAAACAAGAATAATTGAGTAATAATGGATTTATTCTCCCTAGTGTTTCTCTATGGGGAGACCCTTTCCTTTTTTTTAAGAAGAAAGAAAGATCTATGAGGTTGTGCATTAACTACAACGAGATCATGTATATAACAATAAAGAACAAGTATCCCCTACCTCGCATTAATGATTTATTCGACCAACGTCATGGAGATCAATATTTTTCAAATATTGTCCTTTGAAATGGATATCATCAGTTGTGTGTGAAGAAGGAATACATTCTGAAAATAGAATTTTGAACCATATACAGGCATTATGAGTTTACAGTAATGCCATTTTGATTGACTAATGCACCCTCTATCTTCATGGATCATATGAATAGAGTTTTCAAGGAATATATTGATTAATTTGTAGTGGTATTTATTGATGATATCTTGTTATACTCTAAAAGCTATGAAGATCACGAAAATCATATGCACATTATTCTAAAGAATCTTAGAAGAAATGAATTATATGGGAAGTTTAGTAAGTCCAAATTCTGGCTTCTAGAGATTTCTTTTCTTGGACATATTATCCCTAAGGATGGAATCTCTTTTGATCCTTCAAAGACTAAGGAAATCCAAGAATTTATAGCACCAACAAGTATAACTGAGGTATGCGGTTTTATTGGTTTAGTTGGTAATTATCAGCATTTTGTCTAAACTTTTAGCCGATTGGCTAACCCATTTTCCAAGATCACTCATAAAAGGGTTAATTCTTTTTAGACAAAATAGTGTGAACAATGTTTTAAAGAACAAAATAGAATATTAGTTAATGCTCCTATCTTGACTCTACCATCGGGGAATCATGGGTTTGTTATTTATATTGATGCTTCAAAGAAAGGACTTGGTTGTATCCTTATGCAGAATGATAGATTTCTTTCCTATGCATCATAGCAGCTAAAAGTTCATGAACAAAACTATCCCACTCATGATATTGAGTTAGAAGCTATAATCTTTGGTATGAAAATATGAAGACACTATCTCTATGGTGAAAAATGTGAGATTTATATTGATCACAAGAGTTTGAAATATATTTTCTCACAAAATAGCTAAACAAGAGGCAAAGTAGATGGATTGAACTACCCAAGGATTATGATTTCACAATATACTACCACCTAGGGAAGGAAAATAGAGTGGAAGATGCATTGAGTAGAAAGGATCATGGAGTTTTGAATAAGATGAGAGTTGAAAGGGATCTTATTTTCATGGATCTAGTAAATATGGATATGGGAAAAACCATGGAAGGTGAAACATCAATACATTTTCAAATAGTTTCCAAACTATCTTTACTAGAAAGAATAAAAATTTCTTAGACTGGTGATGAGGAATTTCAAAAGAAAATTAAAGCTATGAACAATGGGAGATTTAACAAATTCATATATATGGATGGAATTTCGAAATTTGGGAAGATTCTTTGTGTTGTCGATTTACCTTATCTATAAAGGGAATTGTTGGATGATTCTTATAGCCCTAATTTCTCTATATATCCTGGTAGCACTAAGATGTATAGAGATTTGAAAGAACATTTTTGGTGGGACAACATGAAGAGAGAGATTTATGATTTTGTGCTGAGGTGTATGGTTTATCAACAAGTGAAAACTAGAAGACAACATCATAGAGGAGTCATGCAACCTCTTCTCATACCTAAGTGGAAATGGGGAATATTACAATGGACTTTATCATGGGGCCACAAAAGACTCTGAGAAGGAATGATGCAGTATGGGTCATTATTGATCGTCTTACCAAGTCATCACATTGTCTTGCTATAAGAGAAGATTTACCGCATGAACATTTAGCAAGACTATATATTAATGAAGTTGTAAGACTTCATGGAGTACCCCTATCGATTGCTTCTGATCATGATCCTCATTTTACATCAATATTATGGAAAAGACTTCATAAATCCTTGGATACGGAACTTCATTTGAGCACTTCCTACCACCTTCAAACTGAGGGAAAATCAGAACGGACTATTCAAACCTTAGAAGACATGTTGAGATCTTGATTATTTGACATTCAAGGTATGTGGGATCAATATTTAACTCTGTTATAGTATTCCACTAACTATAGCTTTCATTCAAGTATTTAGATGGCACCATATGATGCATTATATGGAAAGAGATGTCTCACACAAACTTGTTGGGATGATGTTGGTGAAAGAAAACTTATAGGCACAGAACTCATTGAGGAAATGATGGAAATGGTGAAGGTTATCTGAACTCACATCAAAGCAGCTCAAAGTAGGCAAAGATCTATGTCGATAACTGAAGAAAGGATTTGGAATTTCTGTTAGGGGATCATGTTTTCTTGAAGGTATCTCCATATAAGGGTGTTACACATTTTGGTAAGAAGGGTAAACTAAGTCCCAGGTACATCGGACCTTTCAAAATTCAAGAAAAAATTTGGAGTTGTTGGATTATCATTTGGCAATGCCTCCAAGTCTCTCCAAAGTTCAGGATGTGTTCCACATATCACTTTTGAGAAAATGCATGCATGACCTAATGCATATACTCACCTATGAGGAAATTGAACTGGAACCTGATCTGTCTTATAATGAAGATCCTGTCAAAATTCTTGATACAAGAGAACAAGTTTTGAGCAACCGGATGACTCGTCTGGTAAAAGTTCTATGCAGAAACAATAAGCTAGAAGAGGCAATGTGGGAACCAGAGGAACTTATGATGAAGAACCACCTGAATCTTTTTGTGTGGTAGTATTATATAAATTTCTAGGATGTAATATTTTTAAGGAGGGAATAATGTGACACCCCAAGCTTCCACGGTATGTTTCCCTTTGAATAATGTAATAACTTGCATTGTATGCAACTTTGAGATTCTAACACACTGTGACCAATCAAACTAGCCGTTATGAATAGTAATACCCACTTTTTGAAATTTTATAAATTTTATTTTTCAAAATATACTTCATTTTTTAATTCATAATATCAAAATTAACTTAGGGTGATTTTTTGGTATTTTTCTGAAAACTTTCAATTTTTGATGAATAGTGAAAAACACACTTTTATTGGTTTAAACCGACTTTTTATTTAAATAATTATTTATTTTATGTAAATATATTTTAGGTCCAAATATATACATAATACCAATATATGTTAAATGTAATTCATTGGAGTCATTTTATAATAATTTTAGATATATAAAATGTTTATTAAACTTTTTACCATGTTTTACCCACATCCTAGGAGAATTTGCATATTTGAATAAAACATAATTTTACCACTTATATGAGTTGAATTTCGAAAATCCGAGAGACATGGTTAATATCTGTAAGTAAAATTTTGTTCAATAAGATGAAAAAAATTGGTGAATAGTAACTTTTGAATTTTATTTACTACGGTTAAAAGTAAATAGGGTAATTAAGGGTAAAAATGATATCATAATTACCCTAAAACAAGTCCTAATTATATTGGTAAGTATAATTTTACCACAAAAAACCTTAGGAATAAAATTTTATCCTCATTGGTCCACTTGAATTAAATTAGGACATTTATTATTATTTTATTTAAAGAAGAGTTAAAAGAGTTAAATTCAATGTTTAATAAATAAACCATTTTTAATATAGGGTTGAACACAATATAAATTCAACTATAAATATTACATAGAAAGATAAAAATATTTTCTACATATTTTTATTTTATTTATAATTTTTAGACACTAAATAATTTAATTTATTTATGATACAATGATGATGTAGTAATTGCCTTGTTAATGAAATATTAAAATAATTGATATTATAAATATCGAAATAAATATAAATTGATAATTCTGATTAATTAGACTAATTTTATAGGTTAATATGAGGTTATTATTTGTTAAATAAATTTTATTCAATGTGATAATGTTTTTATGGCTATCAAAAAAATCTAATGCTAAATAGTCTCAAAATTGACATAATTGAGTTTTTAAATCAAATACTATATTATTAATTGATATATTATTCCTAAAAATATAGGGTTCAGAAAAAGCACTTATATAAGCTTATATATATTAATAATTAACCACATGGGGTTCTCTTGTCTTGTTATATTAATTTTATTCACCATATAAGTTAAAAATAATAAGATGCATGTTAAATGTCAAACTATTTAACTAAGAGTTAAATCTAAAAGATAAGGTTAATATGATGAAATAAAACTATATAAAACCTATTGGTTGAGTGTTTTTCTACCCATAACCACTTTATCCTATAAATAATTCATTTTGGTTCCATTATAATCCAAAAAAATTTATTATAAAATAATATTTCAAGCTTTTCCTAAAGTGACCACCACATCTCTTATAAAAGGCCACTTCCCCTTATCTTAATTTGACACCTCCAAAGCCTTTTGTATAAGCCAACCCTAGTCCAAATATCCTCTCAACTATCATCCCTTATATATATATGCCTTACATTGATCATAAAGCCAACCTAAAGATCCCTTTTGATCAAATCAAAAAGAAGAACCCAAAGAAGAGGTAAATATTTCATCACCTCTTTCATGTTCTTTTCTTCTTCCACTTCCTCTTTATTTGATTTTTACATTATAAAATACTAAATCCATTATATTCTATATAATGTGATGTTATTAAAATGTTACAACTATATTCATTATTCTATCTATCATATTAATGACAAAGTCACCATACCTGCGTACGTACGACTTACCGTCTCCACATTGTGGTGTAATTTGTTATTCAAACACTTCATTATTAATATGGGTATAATAATGAGTATAAATAATTTCAATAATAAATATAACATTTTAATGATTTTATATATATGATATACCATCCAATTAAATATGATTTCACCATCAATATAACAATATTGTCGTTCGTGCGTACGTACGGATTACCATCTCTGCGAACGCGATAAGATTCATTCTCCATCATTATCATTCAAAAATAATTTTCATTTTATGATTAAAAATAATGTATAAGAACTTAATATCATTCTATATATGAATAAAATACTTCCTATACATAACAAACATGGATTACGTAACTGATCATATATTGGAAAACGGATCAGTTAACACCTAAAACGATGATACTACTAAAATATTACTAACAAAGAAATATTAGAGGATCATATATAATATCATATTTATGTATATAGATATTTTATAATTTAATAACAATTATTTAACTATTATACAGGAGTTTAATGTACCCTTGACCAAGGAAAAGAACAGTGTAAGGGTTAATTTCACAATCTCTTTATAATTCGAGGTTGTTTTTACGTAAATATCTATTGGGATCTCTTTATCATCCACATATGTGTTTTCTTAAAAATATATTTCAAAACATTTTAACAATTTATTAAAAAATGGGTTAAAGTATTTTATACCCTTATTTTACCTTATATGTTTTGAAAGGAATCTTTCCGTATTTTTTCAAACATGGTACTTTATGACCTTTTCGACAAAATTAAGGTAAGAGTGTTTTTTTAACTTATACAGTGAGTGCAGCTATTTTTTACCATTATAAAATTATCAACTCTTCTCTTACAATCTTATAAGAATATTTTTAAAATATATGTTTTCTTTTATAATTCTATGACTTTTAAATGATTTCAAAATATAAAGAGATATTTCTCTATAAAATTGATTTCATCTATGTCAACATCCTTTTGATGGGTTTTAAGATTTTTTGATGTTGATTTATTATGATACAAATATTCCATATTGTATTTAAGGTTTTGTGATAAGTTTGACTATGGATGTGTTATTATTATACCATTATTGTTTTATGGATAAATTATTATCATTTTTTATGCTAGTTTTAATATGAATGTTTATATTATATTCAAACCTTTTCATATAAGGAATGAATTGGACTTAGTAAGTGACGGGTGGAGCCCGCTATAGCTCCTCAATGCATCGGTAGGTCTCATGTGACAAACTAGTGTCTTGGAAAAAGGCCTTGTCAAAATCCTATTTGTAGTCTTGGCATAAGGCCTTAACTATGTGGTTATGAAGTCTGGCATTATGTATTCTATCATTATGAAAGAGGCTATTAATATTACATGTGATTATTCGACTAGTAGAATACCCTTGTGAATAAGTAAATGGAATTATTTGATTTTATCTTTTCTATATCATACTGAAGTTTATGTTTAAAAGGATTTTCTTTTGGTATTATATATTATCTTAAATTTTAATGCTTATTTATAAAAGTTTTTGTTATATTGTTATCCTTACTGATCATCTGAGCTCACCCATTTCTATGTTTTATTTTTCCCAGGATGGGAAGAAGTATTTTATGGTTAACCTCTAGGGATAGGATAAGGATATAAGAGTGTTCAAAAGGGGAAAAAATGTTGTTTATGTTTTTATTTCATGATGTACTGTAAAACTTATGAATGTATCTAGTACTTCTAAGGATAATGAACTTATCGGCCTTTTAGGACATGATTCCATGTATCATGCCAATGTTATGTAATAATGCACTGACTCTAGAAAACTCGGGTCAGGGAGTTATATAAAATATAATCATAAAATAAATGTAAGAAAATGAAATTAAATTAATATTAAAATATAATTAGAATAAGGATATTAATGATATAAAATTTTATATGTAAGTGCATAAACCTTTTAAAATAATGTAGGTTCATACCAAAACATGTGTCTCCACTCCTCCAATGGCCTGAAGGCCTTCATTTTTTATTTATTTTTGATAATCCACCATTCAAGGGGTGATGTGGAACCATTAAAAGGCCCGTAGGAGTAATTATTACATGGCCCTTAGGCCTTATTGGAATTCATTTCCCATAGGCTTCAAACATTATATACAACCCAGACTAACTACTTGGAACAGCTCCTCCCCAGCATCTTCATCGTGAAATCAACTCTCCACCTTCGCATGGCTGTTCGACTAGGATTTCTTGTCCTTGCATAGGATTTTCCCGATGGAAAGTGGCATACCATATCATTCTTGGAATCCATTTATCTTCTTCTATGGTCAAATCTCCTTGCTCCTCCTCTTTCAGATGCTTGTTCATTGTAGGTTGTCTGGTTTGCATCTACACATAACATGGCCTGAAGGCCTTGAGGTGGCTTGATGGCCTTACTGACCTAAAGGCCTAGGTGGACCAAAGGCCTTAAAGGACTCTCGGACCAAATCAGTGTCCAGAAGGCCCAAACGTGGGCATATTCCTGGATACTACAGTGCCAAATAGTGCCTGTTACATTTCCTGCTATAGTTCCTGCTACTGTACCTTCTACAGTACTTCTATAGTAACCCTGGAAATTATCCCCCACCTGGATTTGATCCCAAACCTCTTGGATGCACATAAGGAGTCCTCACCAACTGGGCTGCATCTCATATGAAAAACATGTATCTCCAAGAATAAAAAAAAGAAAATTAAGAAAAATCTGCATTACCGATTTGGTAACTCATGAAGAAAAAACCCCATGAAATAAATATCATTGAATAGATTTGTAGAAATTCATAAATTATAAAATAATAATAATATAATAAATTAATGGGTACTTTATACACCATTCAAAAGAAAAGAGTGTTGAAATTTTCTTGTATCTCATAGTTATAAAAGGTGACATGAAATTCTCTTACATTGTGTCTTCACATTCATCATACTTATACAAAAATCCTATATAATAAATATATAGTTATTATAAATAAATCACATAATAATATTTTTATATCTAATATCATATATGGTTCGACTATGACTTTATATTACAATCATGTAAACAATTTTATGTCACGCTTTCACTTTAGGTACTATCATCTTTGTTCTTCGCATGTGTCTTAATTTTTCATATATTTGGTCCTTATAATTATATCATGATTTAGATAATTTAAAACATGATATAAATATCTAATATATTCACTATATTTTTAGTATAATAATCTATGTAAAATAAAATTATATAATGGAATACACTATTCATGGAGACGGTAGCTCGTACGTACGCATGAATGTCATTTTTATTTTATTATCATTTCAAAATAAAGGAATAAAATGAAACATATTTTTCTATTAATATATCATCATTAAAGAAAAATTATTATCTAAAATATATCATATAATTTTACCAAACACATCCTTAAAAAATACCATGTATTTTTTGAATGAATAACATCTCTTTTAGGAGGCAGTAGTCCACACTTCCTCAAACGAAATTATCAGATTTTCAAAAAAAATAAATGTATGTGTTATAAATAATTATATAAAAATAAATACATAATTAATATAATATATATCATAAATAAACTATGTGTATATAATAATTCCCAACCATTAAATGTGGTAAAGGATAAATGAAGAATCATCATTTTGTGAGGTGGTAGTTCATGATACACGTAAGCAGTATGTTTGTTACCCATTAGATGGAAGTGTGTATAAGTTTTGGTAAAAATCTTAATATAGTAACATCTATCTATATTTAGGATTAATGTTTTATTATATAATCATTTAATATGAATAGTATGATGTAGATGAAGAAATTAAAATAAATGATCATGAGGAAGGATGTTACCACTTCTTTGGGTAACTCCTTTTAGTTTTTACCAACGGGTTTACTTGAATTATTGTATGAAAAATGTAATATTTTTAGGTTTAGGTGAGGAATTTTTTGGATATATTTTTTCAGATATTTTTCATGTAAAATAGTATTGAGATGTGTGAGGAAGTTGGAGGAGATGAGGCCTTTTTTATTATGGAGGATAAGTTGCACTCCTATAAAAAAATTTAGAAGGAAATAAAACCACTTTTCTCACATGTGAAATGGATAAAATAATGAAAAAAATTAGATAAAAGGGAGTATAGGGTAGAAATATGTCCATAAAAGGTAACCTTTACAAATTTATAGGTTATTTTGGGTCTTAAATTTAATGTTTAGTAATTTTAAACCTAATTTTTCACTTAATTGTTGTAATTAATTTTAATCACATTCACTAATATTTTTTTCCATGAAATAATTTCAAAATAATATAAATTATAAATTATGATGATTATAAATATGGAATCTATTTTTCCAATTTACAATCATATAATTAGAAGAAATTAATTTAAATTTAATCACACTGACAGGATGACAATGATGGTTTTTTAAGTAAAAAGAGCTAAAATATTACTAACTATTTTATACCCAATTCCAAATTGAATTTTATTAAAATGACCTAAATTGGAATAATTGATAAAAATATAATCTATTTTTTCTTTCAAACCATTTTAAAATATAATTTATCAATATAAATAAATTAGATGAAAATGCATTTTCAAATTAAAATTCGATATTTTTCACTATTTATCCAAAAATGAAGTTTCTCAAAACACTCTGAATCATTATCGCTACGATAATTTGGAAATTATAAATTATAATAACAAATTTATTTTATCAAATTAAATTTTTAGTTGTGTCTAAAATTAATATTATTCTTTTTCACAGAAGGGCATGCAAAGAAGTATTTTTGTGAATACTGCATTTTAAAATATATAATAACATTACCAAAAATTATATATTTCATTCTCAATATGGTTTATTCAAATAAACCCATTATAAAATATATTTTCTACATATTTATTACTATTCATATTACTAATTTTAATGACTAGGTTATAAGTATCTTATTTAAATAATTATAATAAAAATGATATTTCTTAGAAACTGAGTGTTGTGTATAACGTACACTATGTCGTTGTTTCATCTAACATATGCCAATTTAGTGTTGTGTGTAATGTATTCCAAATTTATTTCATGTGAAAGAAATGTTTAACTTAGTAAAATGAAATATATCAATGAAAATTTATTTTATTTGAGAAAAAAAGGTCCATAAAAACATAGGGTGCTACAAAACACAATGGGGTCTAAGAGTATGAACCATATGATCATTTCAATTTCATTAGTCCTAGATTTATGGAATACGCATAATAATTGAGAAATATTTTTTAAAACTATCTTCCAAGTCATTCATAATATATTATTCGTAGGATGATCAACCATGTACCTTCTTTGGGCATAGGATAGCCTCCCCTAAATGTTCTTTTTTAGGATTTGGATAAAATATAATGTACTCTATTACTTTAGGAATCAGATAACCTCATGTGTATACTTTGTTTTTTGGCTTTGTATAACCTAATGTGCATTCTTTGAGATCATCTAATATTATTAATTACACAATGAATTTTATGGAGATATGGGTCCCCCCCATCACAAAGCTCGAATGGCCCGAAGGCCTTTATTTTTATTTATTTTTGATAACCCCCCTTTCAAGGGATAAGGGGGAACCCTAAAAAGTCTTGTAGGCTCAGAGATTACAAGGCCTATAGGCTTAGGAGATTACATGACCTGAAAGTCATAGGGAATTCAACCAAACTATCTACGAGGAACTACCCCTCCCTAGCATCTGCATCATGATAGTAGCTCTCCACCTTTTCATGGTCGTCTGACTAGGCTTCCCGTGCAATCATAGGCTGGTACCGATGGCATAGCCATACGCTCTCATTCTGAGAATCCATTTGGTTCTACTCTGGTGAGTGCACCTGCTCTGAATCCTCATCTAGGGCTACTCCTTTCTTGTAGTGTGTCTGGGGAAACTGCATGTGGGACGAAGGTCTTGAGGTGGCCTGAGGGCCTTAAAGGTGGCCCGAAAGCTCTACTGACCTGAAGGCATGGGTGGCCGGAAAGCCTTAAAGACTCCAATCCCAAACCGGTGGCCCATGGTGAATAGTTCCAACTGCTACAGTACCAAATAGTACATGCTACAGTAACTGCTATAGTACCTACTACAGTTCCCGCCCAGTGTACAGTTCTGCAACAGTACCTGTACAGTGTACAGTTCTGCTACAGTACCCGCACAATGTACAGTACTACTATAGTGCCTGTTACAGTACTACTACAGTACCAGGAAATATACCCCTACCAAGTTTTGAACTTGGGTCTTGTGGATACACTTAAGGATACCTCACCAACTGGGCTGAGGCTCATGTGCCCCACCCATCACATAACACAATCATTTTTCTACCATAATATTATATAATATTCATCAAATTAGAAACAATTAAAATAAATTGGTTTTGAAAAAACACTTTATCATATAATAACTTATGGAAGAGAAAGGGATTTCGCAATCATTTCATCATTACATCATAACATAACATATGGAAAAGATATAGGTTTCATAAATATATTTCCATCATGAAAATAAACCATTCTTTGAAATAATAATAACTATATCCAAGGATAATATCTACATAAAACATATCTAACAAAAAAGGATATAATCATATATAGAAAATGATTTTGAATGAAAAATCACACGGAACATCTCTTAAGTAAATAACATTTTTGCTTTTAAAAATAATTTTTAAAACAAATAAAATTTTGCATAACATTTTCATTGATAATAATTTTTGAAAATTATAATTGAATATTTAAAACATTGAGTTTTCATGATGGAAAAAATTCAATTCTTGTTATATAAGTTAAAAAAATATTCCTTTCACATTTTTAATAAAATAAAAATGGTATTTTTTTTAAATGGCGTGAATAATCCTTTGAAAAAAAAATTGTAAATAATTATAACATGGTCAAAAATTATCTTAATAAATCCTTTTTATGATGTTAAAATATTTTATAAAAAATATTATAAAACATGGATATGGAAGAAAAATGTTTTTAACCTGAAAAGAGAAATAACATCGGTTTATATTTAAAAAATTATTTTTGAATCATGGGTACATAAATATAGGAAAATGAAGGGAAAATGTATTCTCTTGAAATAAATAGATTATAAGAAATTACATCCTTTTATTTAGATATGGATCATATTATTTCATCATCGGACGCATAAACATAAACAATTCTGAAAAATGATGATATTTTACAATAAAACAATTCTCACATTAACAACATTGAATCACAAGACCCAGGATATAATATCATTAAATAAAACCTAAAATATCATGATAGTAAATAAATTAATGATATTACATGAAAAAGGATCCCTATATACAACTAATAAAATAATATAGGTTCATAACATAACATATATCTCATGGAAAATTAATAAAAATAATCCCTTACCACATTTGTCACTTTTGAACCATAAGACCATTAAATATACATAGTGAAATATAAATTTAAAACAAATTAATCTTCTAGATAATAATAATAATAATAAAATACATTCATGGGTATTGTACTCACCGCTAATAATAAATAGGTTGGTAATATGGCATGTGTCTCATGAAAAATAAAAGTTAGACGAAAGTCTCTTACATTAAGTCATGAATACAATTGTACACCTTAAAAACTCATATATAATAAATTTAAGTTTATTTTAAATCTAGTATAATATCATCCATATATCAATAATACTATATATGATTTAATTATGTTTGTTTATTATTTTTTATTTACAATTCCATGTTAATGTCATGTTTCAGGAAATACCTTCATTTGTTTATGTGTATTGATTTTTCCATTTTAGTCCTCATTCTTTTATCATGGATTAATCATATATAGAATTATAAAACTGATATTAATATCATATATATTTGGTATATATGTATTTAGATAGGTCCATTAAACTAAGATATATGAAATGAAATACATCATTCATGTAGATGGTATGTCGTATGTATGTTTAACTATTGCTTCCATATACATAGAGAATTAAATGAAAGAAAGTTAAAGAAAATATTATAATTAAATAATAATATTTCTTTCATAAATAAAAAATAATTTCATAAACCCTTCATTTTTTACCTTCCTTTTAAATCGTGAGTGAATCACCTCGCTTTGTGAGTCAGTAGTCTGGCATACATATGAGCAATGTTATCGTATTCCCAAAGAATGGAAAGTAGAAATTTATATGAGATATAATACATACAAAAGAATAACAACATAATATATATAAAATACATAATATATAAAAATCTAATCCAAAATTATATCCATCTATGAGATATGGTGATGGATAATGAATAACATCACTTCATGAGGTGGTTGTTCGCCATACACATGAATGCTGATTTTGTATCTTATTTTATGGAATTGTATATAGGTATAGGTTATTCCATTAATATAATAAAATATTATTATATTAGAGAAAAAAATTATTATATCAGCATTGTATAATAATTTTTTAAGGATGTAGAAGAATAAATAATATCAAAATGCATGCATAATAATTTAAGTCTTCTTCCTAGAGCCTCTTTAGGTTTTTACCTAATGCCTTTAAAGGAGTTATTAATAACCCAAATAATACTTCTAGGATAATATGATGGAATTATTGAATATATTTGGGTATTTATTGTCTAGAAATGGTTTTTTATGTATGAAAAGGAGAGGTATGTGGTGGCCTATTAGATGTTAGTTAATTTGTACACTTTTAATTTTTGAAAATCAAAAGGTGTAACCACGTTTCTTACAAGAAAATAAGGCTAAAATTAGTCTAATATATAGATTATGAGATATGAGGTTTAACTATTTCCATCCAAATTATTTTTAACATATTCTATAATATAAATTATTATTTTTTTAAATTTGGAAAAATTTATTCCAAATTCGATTTAAATAATTGGGAAAATTTAATTTAAAATTAATCCCATAGATGCGATGAGAAAGTGGGTTTTCAAAGAGAAAATATTAAAAAGTTGAAAAGGTTTTATGTAAAAATTAAATATAAAACTTATTCAAATGAAAAAAATTAGATTATTAGATAAATAATTGATCTAATACTACACTTATAACCATTAATAAAATTATACTTATACATGTGTTAAAAAAATGTTAGTTGTAAAAAAATTTGATTTTTCAGTATTCATTAAACCATTAATTTTTCCAAAAATAAACCAAAATTCCGTACTAAGAAAAAAAAATTGATGAATAAAAAATGGAGATTATTTTATGAAATTAATTTCTAAATTTGTAAAAAAAATATTTTTTTTATTTTTTACAACATTAAATTAAAATCGTTTTTTAAGAAATAGTATTTCCAAATCATATAAAAAGTTTAAGAAAATATTACGTAATTTTTATAAATATTTTTTCTATATATAAAACCATTTTAATTAACATTTAAAATTTTTTATTGAAATTCATTCCACCATTTTTAATTTATTTGTAATAATAGTCAGGTTTACATAATTATATTAGTAGTATTTCGTATTTCATTAAAACTCTATGTTTTGTATAACACAAGTTATTGAATAAATAAAATATATTTGAAAAAATAATTCATAAAATAATTGGGTATTACATTACAACCCCCTTAAAATAAATTTCACCATAAAAAATATGTCTCTTTGGTACAAAAAACATAGCATAACCCTACATCATTACATTCTCAAGTTCACTCATAATTTCCTCAAGTTGGTAGTTTGACCACTAAAATACGACCAAGTGAGTGGTGCTGTATTGTAGAACATCATCTAACCTAGAAAATACACCATCAGTTCCTTATAATAAATATAATTCTCTATTATTATGAAATCTGGGATCAAAAAATTTGATGGGTCCTGTTTGTACTTCCTCATTAGAGATATTGGAAAATGACATAGATATGAGAGAGGGTTGGTAAAATATCCAAGCGATAAGATACATTCATGATAAAATAAATAATTTCAAAGGAACCTATATACCAATATATTAGTTTTCCATTATCCATTATGAGGAGAAATTTTTAGAATAACTTTATCACCAACATAAAATTATATATTTATTTTATGATTATTAGTAAAACATTTCTCTCGCCTTTTTGGTTCCTCTTCAAATTTATGAATGGCTCTAAACATATATATAATTTAATCATTATGATCATATACCAATATATTTGTTTTTAAAATTTCATTCTAATATGTTGGATTTATATACTTATTTTCATAAGTGGATTCACAAGGACCCATCTAATTTCTTGAGTGAAAACAATTATTGTAAGAAATATCAACTATAGGAAGGTGTTGATCCAAACCATATTTAAAATAATTATAATAAGATCTTAGTATATCCTCTAATGTTTTAATTATTATATTATATTAATCATCTATCTAATGAAGATACATAGTTCTAAAACAAAAATCTGTATTAAGATCTTGTTGAAGAAGTTTCTAAGACATTTAAGTAATCAGCGTATCCTGATTAGATACAATTGAATGTGTTACTCCATTAATACTTACAACATCATTAATGTATATTATGGAAAGAGGATCTAGAGATAAATATTCTTTGATAGCAATGAAGTCTGTGGTATTTATCTATTTATTGAATATTGCCTATAATTACCTCAACATAATAGATAATGTAAACCATAATGGTTATCAATTTCTTTAATTATATGTCTATAAACATTAAAGTCATTCACCCACAAATAACATTGTCCCTAAAACATATAAAAAACATCAGGGTTGTATTTTATAGAAATGTATCTTAAAATATAATTATTCATAATAAAATCCCATCACATAAAACATCAAAAGGGGTTTCAATTACTTTTAACTTATAATCAACCTTAATCTCATAAACCAATGATGGTATTTATTGGTCTTAATTAAATCTTACTTGGAGACATATACACTTTAAAAAGTTAATTCCCTTTTTTTCCTTATATATAATCTCATATTATTCAAAAACATTTTCATTAGGATATTGGGTCCATCCTTGTATCTATATAATATCAAATTTGATTTCATTATTCTTAAATTAATATAGATGAAGATAGTCATAATAAATTTTACTAAAGAATAAATAATAATATTTTCCTAGGTATCATTCATACAAAATAAAACAACAAATTATCAACTAAATAGGGGAGGATAAGTGTTACCAAATTATAATGATTCACTTTACCAAATATAAATATATAATATTTCCCTTTTTCTTTTTTATTCATAGGTTTTTGGGGATATCATCCAAATTATCCCTTGGATTTGGGCATTGATTCACGTAATGAACAAAATCCTTCCACGTGAAAAAATTGAGATTGGGTGATGCATTTTGTTGATATCTCTCTCCATTCATTTCATTGACTACCATTTTCAAATAAATTCAACATTATTTTGGTTGATATATCAGATTCCCAAACTTATAACTCTCTATTGTTCCTTTCAAGAATTCACCTTACTGATTCTTCCCCAATTTTTAGTTTATAAGTGATTGAAATTATCTTCCTCCGTGTGATTTATTTGAGTTCTCATGCGACTTTATCTTCCATTTATTATCAAAACCATGGTAATGTTAAGAATATACAATTTTAATTTCTACCTTTAGTGTACATTGAATTACTTATTTGTAGCTACTAAATCCACTTATAGACAACACCTTTCGACGAATCCCGATTAGGACACCAAATAATCGATCAAATTTTCTTTCTAGAATGATGACTAAACTATAATCATACCATAAAATTGTTATCAAATTAGCATAATAGGTTCTAGTATATTCACCATAATTATATTTGGGAATATGAAATTTCTTCTCTATCTTTTTTCATGGAACACAAGGGAATTAATAACTAAAAAATAACATCTTAAACGTATACCATTCTATGAAGTCAATTACCACCTCTTAAATAATATTCTTAATGAGGTTCCACCATTTATTTTCATTTTCTTCAAAATTATAGACATCCAAAATGATTTTTTCATGCTCCAGACACTAGAAAATGGGAAATACCTTTTTAGTGACACTAATACATTTCTCAGTTACTAGAAGATTTTTGAACCCACTAAATGAAGGTTGTAATTGCCTTATGGAGGACTCAATAACACATTGTTCCCTTCTTTGTTCATTTCAAATTTCAAAAATATTAATTTCTTGGGAATTTGGTGTGAGCCTAGCAGCATGATTTTTTATTCCATATCTCATAACATTTGGTTCCTTAGGATTAAAAAAATTCATTGTCTGTTTCACTTGGCATTAACATGGTTAATTAGGGTTCTATTCTTTAACTAAAACTATAAATATTAGTGCAGTAAGCCCTAATCATATTACAAAACAATATAATCATGAAAAAATAATTAATAGAATATCTAAATCATGACACCTTCTTTTTAATCAATGAATCATTTAGATTAACCTAGGTTATTCATAGTCATTATTTAAATCCCCCATGATTTTCTATAAATAGTTTTTAAATTTCTAATAATATCCATTAGGAGTAGAAAACTAACTATTCAACAAGTTCCATTTTCATGCCCATGTGATTTTACCATCTTACTCAATGTACCCTTTTCAGAGTTTTTACACTATTAAATATGTTTAATATCCACATCCACTTATTATATATATAGGTGGATTTAATTTATTTGGAAACACTCTCTACATCCTTAATAAAAAATCCAAGACATCTTCAAATACTTTTACTCATCCTTAAACATATTCTTTGAAAACCCCATGGAGTTATAAATAAATTTTTCATATCCTAGTTTACAAATTTTTACTAAACCACTTCTCTAATAACAACTATAAAATCCCAAACTTCTCAAACATAAATATTACAACTTTCTATACAAATATTTAATTCATTTCACAAATATACTCCCATGAACTATGTAGGATTATTTTCTTAGGATACTATATTCACTGTCTTTTTATTTCCTGAATGATATTCAATGTCTCTGGTAATGATATTCCCATTTAATTTTATTCATAGACATATCATAATTAAAACCATTCTTCATAACCTAGGGAGATTAAAAAATATGAAATGGTGAGCTTGTATGGCCATTAAGGGTAATCGTGGGAGATATCAATATTACAAGATAATATGGTTATGAGAACATGAGAATAACATTTGAAAATCATACTCTCCATATGATAAATAATAAACATGATTCATGGAATAAATATTGGTAGTTAATAAGACATAAATCATAATGGGATCAAATATATTGTTCCATGAGTTGATAAAAACTTCATAATATAAATTTTTTTTGGCATACACATAAACATATAAAATATTATTTTAAGTCTATCTATCAATACATTCAAAATATATTGGTCTTGGGATGATCACTCATTCTCCTTATTTGTGATTGGGATAACCTCCTATGTACCCTCTTTTTTTCTCAGGATAACCTCCCATATACCCACTAGTTTTAGGCATGGGATAATATCCCATGTACCAACTAGTTTCTGTCTTGGTATAACCATCCATGTTCCTTTTAAGTTCATATAATATTAGTCATTAGAAAAAACATCAGAGGTAGATATAGGTCCTGACCATTACATAATCCAAACTTTTATGTGACATAATCTCATTAAAAAATCATCATATCAGCACCCATGAAAATAAATGGGTTTCATAAAACATTCCATCACAAGAATAACCCATGGAAAATAAACAGGTTTCAAAAATGTCTCGTAATATCATCATAAAATACCCCATGTAAAAGATATGGTTTTCATATGGACCTTGTCATAATTAACATAAAACATGTAGTAAACGAATAATTATATTATCCTTGTATTTTATCCTCACTAAATAATAATTATCATCAAAGGATTTCAACTTAGATAGAAAATTAGTTTGAAATAAAAATCATTCGGAAAATTTCTAGATAAAAATTGATAATCGAATTTAAAAATCATTTTAAAACATAAAACATTTTCCAAATATTTTTATTTTTTAATATGTTTTGAAAAATAAAGAGTATTTTCTAAAAAGATGAGTTTCCATGATTGTATAAAATAAATCTCATTCTATACAGGTTAAAATAAATATTCTTTTTATATTTTTGATAAAATCTAATCATGTATTGTTTTTTAAAAGAACATAAATAGTTATTTTAAAGAAAATAAAAACTTAAAATGGATAAAAATTTATTTAATAAATACTTTTAAGATGTTTCAAGAATTTTATCAAATAATGTTTTTAGAAAAAATGGATATGGAAGAAAAAGGTTTTTTGAACGATGAGAGAAATAAAGTCGACTTACATTAAATATATTCTCTTTGAATCCTGAGTATAAAATGAGAGGAAAATGAAAGGAAAACATTTATTCTCATGAAATAACCATATTATAAGAGCCTTCATGAGTTAATGATAGATTTAAAAAAATATTAGATCATTGGAAGAATAATCATGAATAGTTTTGATAAATAGTAAGATTGTACCATAAAACTATTACCACATTGGTAACAATGAATAATAAGAACCATGAAATAATAACATTAAATAAAAATTATAATATCATGAAAATAAATTAATTTATGATATTAATTGTAAAATTTGATGTATATACACCTCATAAAATAATATATGTTCATAACATAACATAACATATATCTCAAAGATGGAAAATTATGAGAGAAATCCCTTACCTCTTTGGTAAAATTTAGCCCATAAACCCCATTAAATAGAGATACTAAAGTGGGTATTTGAAACACAATAATATTTATTATTACCATTATAAAAAACATTATTGATCTTTATATACACTATAAAAAAATTGGTGGTGAATATGGCATGTGTCTCATAGAAAATAAAATAGAGACGAAAATATCTTACTTCAAGTCTCAACTTACTTCATACAAAATAAAAAAAAAATTAAAAAATATAAATTATATATATATATACTATAGTATAATATTATATATATATATATATATATATAATATCATATACTATTTACTTAAGAACTGTTAACATTTTGTTGTTAACAATTCCATGTTAATGTTGGATTTCGGGCAGTAACTGCATTTTTTCATATATGTATTGATTTTTTATTTATGTTCCTCTTAAATTTATCATAGTTATATAAAATTAAAAATTTTAACATGATCTAAATATCATATATATTAATTATATATGTATTTATATAGATTCATAAAATTTAGAGAGAGAAAATGCACTACATTGTTTATGGAGAAGGTAAATCATGTGTATGCCTAAACAATGTATCCATTTCCATACCGAATTAAAAAATATAAATAATATATAACTATTATAGAATAATTTTATGTCCTATATATCGAATTTTTTAATCAAATATATCCCTTTCACCATTCATGTAAAGTGTTATTGAATTACATTTCTTTGCGAGAGGTATTCCACTGTACACACGAGCGATGTTATCAAATTCCCAAATAATGGATTGTAATAATTTTTATGTGATTTAATAATAATATAAGTAAAATAAAATCATATACATTATAAAAACATTTAATCCATTATTATATCTATCAATGAGATTAGGTGATTGAAAATGAAAAAATTCAGTTCGCGAGAATGTTCTCTTTTATACAAATGAATAATTGATTTATATCCCATTTGATGGAAGAAGAGATGGATATTGGTTATTAAATTGACATAATAACATATAATTATTTGGTATGTACTATTTTTATTATATAATCCTAATTTAAGAATTTTTTAAGGAGTTTTAATAAGAAATAAAAAAACACATATTTAAGAGTTTTCCTCTTCATTGAAGCGACTCTTTAGGATTATACCTAATGCATTCTTAAGAGGGATTCACAACCAAAATAATTCTTCTATGATGACATTATAGAATATAGGATTTGTTTTTGTATTTTCTAAAATAATGGATTTTTGAATTCTTAATAAAGGAGGATATGAGGTGACCGTTTACAAGTGAGGTGAGTGTCCCAATTGTAATTTTTTAAAAGAAAAGGCTCAACCCACATTTCTCTCATGACAAAATATAAAAAATTTTGAAATTATCTAAAAAATAATATATTAGGGATAAATATGTATATTCTATGGGTTTTCTACACTTTTTGATACATTTTAACCCATATATTATTAATTTAACCCCTACGTAAACCCATTTTTACCCTAACATTTGTAAATAATTTTTATTATTTTTACTATTAATTTTGGTCCAAAATTATGTGATCTTCATATAGGTAAATTATGAATATTCCAAATATGGAATAAATTTTTTAAAATTACATTCTAATAAGTATAAAATTTAAATTTAAATTTCATCTCGTAAAATCAAAAAGAAAGTGGGATTTCAAAGTGAAAATGTTCAAAAGTTTAAATATTTTTTATAAAAAAATACAATATTAAAATGATTAAAATAAACTAAATTAGATTTATATATATATATATATATATTTGAAGAAATTTTACTTTTAAAACTATTTTAATGATAAAATAACCTTATAAATCATTTAAATTAAATGTTATTCTTTCAATTAAAATGAGTATTTTTCACAATTCATCAAAAAAATAATCGTTCCAGAAAAATCACAAAAACATAACCTAAGAAAATTAAGACATGATAATTTCAAGAATAAATTTTATTTTATAAAATTTATTTTTAGAAAGGTTCAAATTTTAATTTAATTACTCTTCAAAAAAAGGAATAAATATAGTTTTTTAGGAAATAGTATTTTTGAAACAAATATAGATATTAGTGAAAATTAAGTAATTTTTATCAATATGTTTTTTTATATAAAACCATTATGATTAATATTTAAATTTTGGTTATTATTATTCATGAAACTAGGTTTAATGTCTAGGTAATAATTTTCATTTTTGAATAATAATATTAATAGTTTTTCTTGGTTCGTTAAAACTTAGTGTTGCGGGTAACTCAAGAAATAAAAAAAAAATTATTTGAAAATATATATTTAATAAAATTATAAAGTTTTACATAAATTATTATCATATATTTCAAATGCATACTAAATTATGGTATGTAGAATATAATAAGTGAAAAACTAAATGTTTTGGGATTCACAGTTACACATTGGCTAGGAGACAATATTGATAGAGAATATACTTTAGAAGAACCGTTCTCTTTAGGTTGAAGTTGTGTATGCTAAAATAAAAAGTGGGAAATTCAGTTTCTTTGATAATATGTGGGGAATGATATATTTTAGAAACATATGATTCTACACAAATTTTGGGTATAAATGTATAGCTGGAAGATTGAAATGAATAATTTTAAAATCCACTAAATATTTACTATGATAATAAGAGATAAATCCATCAAAGAACCTAGTGCAGAACTAAAAATAAACACATATTGATATCAAATATCATTTCATTGAATAATAGTTGGAAAATAGAGATATGATACCTGAAAAAATTTCTACAAAATACTAGATTACATATGAGTATATAAATGAACTTTAAAGGGATATGTTTTCTATGTTAATACTGAAAACACATGTTTATGCTTCCCCTATCAATTGAGGATGTATAAAAATCAATGATAAAATGATGTAGATTATTTTTCAAGTGGGATATATATATTAATTTTATTTATCAAATATAGAGATTTAAAAAAATTTATTTATAAATTAATATAATTTTTTTTATCCTATAAATTTTAAATAAAATATAAATGAGTACAAGGATTGAGTGGAAGAGAATATTAGTTACTTGTCAGATATTTATAATCTTTAATATATATAAAATTATCAAAAAAATATCTTTTATATCAGTGTGGATTATGGATTTTTATCCATGAGAAAGGCTAAGGTTTGATGAATGTGATGTGATTTAGTGAGTTTATAAAATAGTTGTTAATTTTTTGACAAAAAATAAAAATGGGGAGATTGAAGATATTATTGTAATTGTTAATGTATTTTATTTTTATGTAAAAATTCAATAATAATCATTTGATGTTTTTGATAAATATATTAAATTGTTAAAATGTGTTTCATAGATCATGTTTGTAATAAAATGGAAAAGGAAATAATCTTTCTTATACCCTAATGATCTTCCCTATTTTTTAAGTATTATTTTTCCTGAGTTGAGTCTAAATACTCCATAAATTTATTTTATATGTAATATATGTTGGATAACTAAAGGATTATAAATAAAAATGATTTACCATGTAAACATATGACCCTTTAAGGATCATAAAAAATATTTTTTTTAATTGAGGAAGAATTTGGTAAAGGTAGATGATATATGTAATGTATTTTTCAATATGAATGAGGAATGGCTATTGTGAAAAAAAAATTATTGAGTAAGGTATAATATATAAATAGAAAAAAAATATATCATTCATATTCAATATGGTAAACCTCATACTTACGATGTTGGTTTTAATACTCATATAATTTTTGAAAGTATAAATTCTTCTAAAATAAAAAATATTTTCACTTTTATGTGTAAGAATGCTGTTTTCCCAAATTGATATACAACAAATAATATTTCTTATGTATGATCTAGTATCTTGAAAAACATGAGATGTAAATATATGAATATAGAAATCATTGAATACCATGTCTATGTATCAAAGGAAATAATATACTGAAATATAGGATGATTTTATAACATTTCGATAACAAAAACACCAAGAGGATGTCACTACGATATGATTCAAGAAAATTTTGAAATAGAGATTGAATGAGATTTTTTCTGGAAAATATTAATAGAAATATAAAATGTGTCATTTGAAATTCATATTCCTATTCACATATTTTTTTGATAAATTATAACGGTTATTTCTTCTTGAACATTCTAGAATTGCCAAATATTTTTTAAAAATTATCATTATTGATTGATGGTGGAAGAAAATTTAGGAAAATCATTTATTTATCTTTAACTAGTTTTGTGGTAATATTCATAAAATAAGTATATTGGATTTTTTGGAATTGTATTGAGGAACATAGGAAAAATCCATGTAGTAATTTAAATATAGGTTATTTGTAGCATATTAAAATCATAAAATATATTATGATAATATTCTAGATTATAATATGGCACAAAATTTCATTATTTTTTAATTCATGGTTATTTTATAATTTAGTTTTTATAGAATTAATTGCTTGAATAAAAGAGATAGTGAATACTAAGTTACAAAATGGATAAGTTATGATATAAAAATACTGAATATGAGGAGTTCGGTAATTAATAGAAAACAAGGAAATTTTGATTATTCATTGATTCATGTTTGAGAATATACTTATGGAAGATCTAAATGCAGTGAAAAATGTGAACTATTATCGTCTCATCTATGATTATTATAAGCTAATTATCTTGAATATGTGATCATAATCAATTCTTCTTTTTTTCATGACTTGATGAGGAAGATCATCATTAGTATTTGATAAAGAATACCAATTTCACTTGTAATATTTCTCACGCTACTTTTTTTATACTTTGATGTTGTTACGAAGCATCAAATGAAATCACAAAAGAGAGAGAATTTAAAAAATTTACACTATGATCAACATCATGACACCTTTTCCAATGTAACCACAACTTCTAAAACACCTAAACCTCCCATTTGAATTTAAATTAATCATAAAAATTTACATTGAAGACATAAATTTCCATTTCAATTAGAAACACTTTTAACTCATTATTTATGATCATCACTTGAATGAATACTATTGATCATTAATATTCATTCTAAAAGAATCTTAAAACTATAATATTCGATTTTTGAGCAATAGTGTGGAGAAAAGAAGAAGATTTATATGTCTAAATGATTGAGGGAGCACCAATTCATTAATACCAGATAATATTCTTGGATTGGGTTTCTCTAATGTCTCTCTTTCTTCTAAATAACATGATATTGGGAAGAGATATTCTCTAAAATTAAATCTATTAATAGTTCTATTGAATTTTGGGTTCTTTTTACTTATATATGTAGGTTTAAGTCTCAATAAGTGAACTTATGCCTCCAAATATAATTAACCTCATAAATAATCACTAAATAACATTAGTAACTAAGTAACTATGTCATAAATTTCATTTATATTTTTTCACCCTCTTAAAATATAAAAATATGTTACATGATAAAATCAAATCCATTAACTTGACTGGTTCCTCTGAAAAATATATTTATAAACCTTGAATAAAATATTGTTCGTTTAAAAAATATATTTTCCACATATTCACTTTTCACATATGAATACCTTGAGAAAAAATAATCAAAACATATTATTATAAAAAAATTAATTTATTAATTTCATGTGATTTTTTAAGATCATACATATATTAACCCCCACCATGAGCACCACCCTATCCTAAACTCCAATTTTTTAGTATTGAAAAATAATCAAAACTCACATTGTGTGTTCCTATCTAAGACCTTATCTATATAATAGTGTGTAAAAATCATATAATAGGTGTAGAGTATATAAACCCATCAAGGACCCTAAATAGATATGGTTTATTCATGTAAAATAAAACATCCTACGAATATATATAATTTAATATAATATATTTTTCTCATGATATCTCAAAAATTAGGATGCACAGATTGTGTTAAAATCCTTTTTTGAGTTTTTATTTTATGACCTTACTGGATAAATATACCATCATCTACAATAAACCATGATTTAGTGAAGGTAATACCATCCTCTTTTACTAGACAAGATATATCTCTATATTTTTAATGTGAAAAATCTTGTCCTAATAATTCAATAGATTCCATATAACCAATTATACTCCCAATTCATGATTCCTCACCACCTTGTAAATATTGTTGTTTTTTATTTCATCAAATTAAGTTATTAAATGGTACAAATTTATAATGTTCCCAATTTTTGAGACTAATACACAAACTCTCTTGGAGGAGCATCCATGGAAACCTAATACATATTGTGTTTCCACTAGATATTAATCCCTTATGACCACTTCTTCTCAATGTCACCAAAAATAAAAGTTTACAAGTTGAAATCAAAATAATTTGGAGCCATAAATACCTAATAGTTGGACATCATTTATGTCCCATTAGTGTAATGTGTCTAGGATGGCACGACCCATCCTTAGGACTCATGTCGTCACTACCCCAGGCCCGCCTTCCATAGGCTAGGGGCTGGCGACTAGCACCAAAGGCGTAAATCCCTAAGATGGGAAGGCATTGCCTTTATAGAAAAAAACAAACACACACAATCAGAGTAAACAACTGGAATTAAAACACTAGTAGAAACTGTATACAAAACATGTGATGGAAAGTAAAATGGGCCAGAAATACAAGCCCAACTGTAAAGTACAAGGAAAAGAGAAACAGGTACAACTAAAAAGACAAACAGCTGGAAGGTATCTAGAAGCTCCTGGATCTTCCACCAAGGATCCTACCTGAAGGGTAGGTACAGATAGCCTCCTTAGCACTCCACATCTTTCCGTCTCCTCCAGGTACCAACACATTGTGAGGTCCACCTCTGGGTACCGTCCAGTTCTCATAAAGTCTGCCTCAGTCAGCGTTGTCCATCGTCTGCATCCAATATAATGGGATGCAGGAAAAGCCCTTGTAGGGGTTAGTATAATGATACTCATTAGGGACCCCGAGACCCTCAAGGTATCACAAATCCAACAAGGATAAACATGAACATGAGCCTCAGCCCAGTTGGTGAGGACTCGCTTGGTGCATCCAAGAGACCCGACATCAAATCCGAGTGGATGCATAATTCTGGGTTATTGTAGTAGTACTGTAGTAGGAATTGTTCGGTACTGTAGCAGCCAGAACTTTTCATCCATCTAGGCCTTCAGGCCACCGTTTTGGTCCTTGGGTCCTGCAAGGCTTTCGGGCCACCCAAGGCCTTCAGGCCAGTTGATTCTCAAGGCCTTCGGGCCACCTTAAGGCCTTAGAGCCACCCCGAGGCCTTCGGGCCACATGAATGTAGGCCCCAGACACACTACAAAAAATAGAGCAGCCATAGAAGAGGATTAAAAGTAGGTGCACTCACCAGAGTAGAGCCAAATGGATTTTCAGAATGAGAGGGTATGGCTATGCCATCGGTACCAGATTTTGCTTGCATGGGAAGGCTAGTCAGACGACCATGCAAAGGTGGAGAGCTACTATCAGGATGCAGATGCTGGGGAGGGGCAGTTCCTTGTAGATAGTCTGGTTGAATTATCTGAGACCTTCAGGTCATGTAATCTCCTAAGCCTACGGTCCATGTAATCTCTCAGCCTATGGGCTTTATAAGGGTTCCCCCTCATCCCTTGAAAGGGGAGTTATCAAAAATCAATAAAAATAAAGTCCTTTGGGCCATTTAGGCCAACAAGGTTAAACCAGAAAGTATGATTCAATGGATAATCATTACTTAGGTATATACCCATACATATACATAAGTTATCTAGTAACCCTTCTCAATCCTGAGGAAAACAAAAAGGTCATTGACTCAACTCAAACCAGGATTTTTTATTATTGAAACCACGGCTGTTGTAGAACTCCTATTCTGTCGGGTACAGTGGACCTATCATGACACCGAGGTGCTTCTCACTAACCTTGGACTGCTGAGGTACTCCTCATGTTGAGTACAGCGGGTCTGCTACAAACTACCAGGTGCTCCTCCGTTGTGGGTCGGCCGTCAAATACCGATCGCTCCCCCTATAGCCTACAGAGGTACTCCTCCTATTGAGTACTATGGGTATGATGCCTACAACCAGGTTCTCCGTCCACCGTTGGTCTGCCGCCAAATATCGGGTGCTCCATCCACTAGGCTAATCGAATCACTCTGAGTCGAATCGCTCACGCAGTCGTTAGGTCTACATCTAATAGGTCTCCGTACTCTTACTACTCATCACTGGAAGTATCTGCTTCACGAGCTACTGGTCAATACTCCAAGCGTCATGAAGTCTCACGTGGATGTATCTCAAAGGAATTCCACATCATAGGGGTCTCAACGCAATAGACGGCGTGGAAATCGGGCGTCCGGTCTGTGAGTTATTAGCATTTTAGTCTCTGGGGCCCGGTTGGATTCGTGTACGAACCAACTTGAATGTAACTCAACTATACCCCGAACACCAGTGGGGTATACTCAAAGGGATGGTTATGCTCCAAGAAAGTTGGTGTCGCCAATGGTTCATCAAACGGACGCCCGTAGCCCAAGATATGAACAAAGAAAGCAAATGGTTAGTAATGGGCCGGGGTCTGGTCCGACCCGGTCAGACCGACAAGACCCAACCCATTTTGGGCCGACCCGATCTGGATCGACCCGGTTAGAATCACTTGGTCTGACCCAGACCAATGGGTGGGTCAGCCCGCTGGGCCCGGCCCAGCGGACCGCGAGGACGGTTTGGCCCGTAGTCACCATGTAGGTAGCTCAGTGAATCGGCCAGGAAGACCGGTCCGGTTTGGCCAGCAACACCGTGGGGGATGCCGCGTGTTGGCTTGGGAGACCGGGGGCCGGGTGGCCAGCGGGTAGGCCGCGCAGGGTATGGGCAGGCTAGCTGGAGACAGGGCAGGGCGCGGCAGGCCATGGGGCAGGCCTCAGGGGTGTCAGGAAACGCAGCTAGGTGTCGCAGGGTGCACCGAGTACCGTGGTAGGGCACCGAGGGCACCGGGCAGGGCGACAGGGCACTGTAAGGTGCGTTGGGCAGCGTGGTAGGGTGCCGGGGGAGGGGGGTGTCGTGCAGCATGGCAGGGGCAGCGTGGTAGGGTGCTGGGGGGCGCGGGTAGCGTGCCGGGGTAGTGTGCTAGGGTACAAGCAGCGTGTTGGGGCATCCCGTGAGGGCGCGGGTAGCGTATCGGGGCGGTGTGGTTCGCGAAGGCCGCGGGTAGCACAACGTTTTTTCTCCATCTTCGTTTTCGTCGTTTCGTGTACCACCTCCATTGTCATCAAAAGATATCAACAAAAAGGGGGAGGTTTGGGCCATGTTCGTGCATCCCGAACCCTCCTCGTTATGAAGTTAACAGTTGGAAATTCACATTCTGAAAAATAGAATGATGAAGAACGGGTACAGAACAACAAAAATCCCCTACCTGAATTCGGAAATCGATGACGGAGTCACGAAAGACGGTCGTCGTTCGGTCAAAGTCAGAGGAAGAAGACCTCAAAGAAGAAGAGTTGAGATGACGTTGTTGGCTTTCTTCATGGGTATTAGTTTTTCCCTTTCTTTCCCTAGTTGAATAAGGATGAATACGGAGTTCTTCATTCTTCATTCTTCGTTGGTGACAGTTCTTCATTGGAGGAATAATTCTCCAAGGGTTAGGCATCGTGTCTCTTTGCCAGTGTTTCGCCGCTTGAAGAATCCATCCCCAAACCATTCCCTAAGCTTCCCTTATATAGGAGAGGGAGGGTTTGTCTAAAATTATGTTGTCACGTAATTCACATTTGGTGAATTAAAAGAGTGGGCCCCACCTAATTAAATTCGTGAGAGGTGTAACATTTAAATAGGAGGATTGGGAAGAGGCTATATCTCATTAAAGAGGGAGAGGTGAGATGTTTTATCCTCCACCATCAATAGGGGTTAGGTGGTCCCAACCCCTATCATTTATTTGAGAGTTTAAGGGTCTCAGGTGGTCCCCACGTCGTAACCTATCATGGGAAATTATGTGCAGGTGGGCCCCACCACCATAACCTCCCATGGGAGGTTGGGGTGTGGTGGCCCCCACCTCCAACCTCCCCTTGGAGGTTTTAACCACCCAAATAAAATAATGTTAAAACTCTATTTTATTCAATTTAATTAAAAACCCCCAAATACTAACTTCCAAACTCGTCAGAACGCAACTGCGGTAAGGGTCTCACTAAGAAATTTTTGACGCTGCGAGTTCAACGGTGCCATTATATTTCATTTCCGAGCACCGGTTCAAAATTTATAAAAACACACTCGTACGTTTACTGAACGTACCTGAAAAAAACTTCAGAAATTGATTCCGGGAACACCGGGCCTCGGAATCAAGCACCTTCAGAAACTACGGACTCATAAAATTCCAAATTATTAAAAAAAAATCCACGGGAATTCCAGGTCTTTACATTCTCCCAACCTCAGGGATTTATGTTCCTATAAGCTATAACTCGAATTAAGGGAAGAAAAGGTGGTACTGCGCATGCATATAAGCCTCCCTCCCCATGTGATCTCTTGGAGGTTCTCGTGCTTCCAGCGAATGCGCACCAGAGGTATCGACCGTCCATGTAAGACATGCTCCTGTCGATCCTCAATCTCTACTAAGATCTCTATGAAAGTCACCCCGTCATCGATGTCCACCTCTCCATGGTCGATGATTTGGGATGGTTCATGCACGTATCTTCTCGTCTAAGATGTGTGGAAGACATCATGCACCTGATGCACTTGAGGTGGAAGAGCCAAGTCGTAAGCAACGTCGCCTACTCTGCTGAGGACCTGGAAAGGTCCAATGAATTGCAGAGATAACTTGCCACCTCGGCCAAATCTACGCAGACCTCGTCGAGGTGAGATCCGTAGGACGGCGTGGTCACCATACATGAACTCTAGAGGTCTCTGTCTCTTGTCAGCATATGACTTATGCATCCTCTGTGCTGTCTTCATCTACTCCTGGATGATCTGAACCTTCTCTGTGGTAGCTCATACCATCTCGGGTCCTACTAGTGCTGACTCCCCTGGATCTATCCAGCACAGAGGTGATCTGCAAGGTTTTCTATAAAAGGCCTCAAAAGGTTCCATACTGATGGTGGAGTGATAGTTTTTATTGTAGTAAAACTCTTCCAAAGGAAATTGATCCTCCCAGTTGCGGCCAAAGTCTAGGGCGAATGCACGGAACATGTCCTCGAGGGTCTGGATGGTCTTATCAGTCTGACCATCTGTCTGAGGATGGAAGGTGGTGCTCAAGCAAAGCTGTGTCCCGAAAGCTTTCTGTAACCCCTTCCATAGTGGGGAAGTAAATTGTGTGTCACGGTCAGAGACAATATAAGATGGTACCCCATGTAATTTCTCAATCTCCTACACGTATAGGTGTCCCAATCTCTCTACTGAGCCCTACTCTCTGATCGTTATGAACTGGGTCGACGATCACACAAATCGATTCATGACCCCTGGATGTACGTGGAAGACCCGCCACGAAGTCCATGTATTTCTCATCCCACTTACACTACATAACCTCTAAGGGATGAACAAAGCCTGTGGGTACCTGGTGCTCTACCTTCACTTGCTGACAAGTGAGGCACCATGAGAGAAACTCCACTACTGTCTGCTTCATACCTGGCTAGCAATGCTGTCGTCTGAGGTCCTGATACATCTTCACCACCCCTGGATGTACTTCTAGAGGGGAAGTGTGGAACTCCCTCAACACCTCCTCCTAAAGTGCAACTAGTACCATGATACGTCCTTGGAAGAGGATGACCTGCTCCCCAACTTCATAAAATCCATTAGGTGCCTGCCCTGTGGATATCTGAGCACATCGTGTCTCACATTCAGCATCCCCACATTACACCTCCTTGACTCACTGAAGAAGTGGAGGAGTGACAGTAAGAGACTGAAGATAGTCTACTCCATCTCTATCCATAAAAGATATCTACAATGCAGCCTAGTGCTATGTCACCTCTCCTAGTAGTTGAATGCCAGTCCTCCTACTGAGTTCATTCGCAAAAATGATCCCCTTACCAAGAGTATATATTATCTCTAAGTCATAGTCCTGGAGGAACTCAATCCATCGCCGCTATCTCAGGTTCATGTCCTTCTGAGAATAGATATACCTGAGACTCTTGTGATCAGTGTACACTATAAAATGGACCCCAATCAGATAGTGTCGCCTTATCTTCATGGCGAAGACCACTGCTACTAACTCTAGGTCATGGTTAGCGTAGTTCTTCTCATGTTGTCTCAGCTGCCAAGAACCATATGTGATTACTACTCGCTCTTTCATCAGGACACACCCGAGTCTGGTCCCTGATACATTGTTGTAGACTACATACCCTACGCCTTCCTCTAGAAACCTCAAGATGGGGGCACTAGTCAGCCTCCACCTGAGCTTCTGAAACCTCTACTGGAATATCTCCGACCACAGGAAGGGTTGCCCCTTCTTTGTCAAGGATGATAGCATTGCTGCAACTCTGGATAAATCTGGAATGAATCTCTGATTGTATCCAGCCAATCCCAGGAAACTTCGTACCTCCGTCACACTCCTGGGTGGCTCCCAAGTAAGCATTAACTCAATCTTAACTATATCCACTGTAACTCCAACCTCTGAGATGACGTGTCCCAATAAGTGAACCTATCGAATCGAAAACTAGCACTTAGAGAGATTACCTTAAAGCTGGTTCTCTTGGATTGTATCCAGTACTACCTGCAAATGGTAGGCATGATCTTATTTAGTAGTCGAGTAGATCAGTATGTCATCGATGAAGTCTACGATAAAGCGATCAAGGTATGGATAGAAGATCTTATTAATGAGACTCATCAACACTACTGGAGTTTTGGTTACGCCAAAGGGCATAACCAAGAACTCCTAGTGGCCATACAGACATCTGACGGCCGTCTTCTGCACATCCTCGCCTTGAACTCTGAGCTGGTGATAGCCTAATCTGAGGTCTATCTTCGAGAACTATAGAGCTACCTTAAGCTTATCGAAGAGGTATTCAATCCTTGGGAGTGGTTACTTGTTCTTCACTGTCACCTGGTTCAAGCGGAGATAGTCAACACATAGCCTCAAGCTCTCATCCACCTTCTTGGCGAATAGAATTGGGGATTACCAGGGAGAAACACTAATCCAGATGAATCCATTTCCATGAAAGTCCTCTAGTTGTACCCATAGCTTGAAAAGCTCAGTAGGAGCCATCCGATATGCTGGAGTAGATATCGGTGTCATCCCAGGGTATGGGTCAATATAGAAGTCCACCTATCTATGAAGAGATAGTCCTGGAACATCGTCGGGGAAAACATTCAGGTACCGGTCTTCCACTACAAGATATGTCGGTCTCTCCACATCAACCGCTCTGAGGGTAAGGCAAGCCAACTGGTGAGTGATCAGTTGTACCCTCCTATGAGTAAGTCTATCCTACGCTGCAAAGGCTCCCTTCTCGCCGGTGAAGGTGAACCAGGTCTCATCTGTACAGACACACCGCACTTTCTTCCGAATATAGTCGATCTGATCATGGACTGTAGATAACTAGTCCACACCCAAGATGATGTCGTAAGGCCTTGAAGCCACTATGAGGAGATCCCATCCGAAGCTCTCATATCCTAGAGTAATCTCACACTGCCGTCACTAGTTCATTATCTTCAATTCTAGTCATGTTGGAGTCTCTATCCATAATTATTGAGACAACAGCTCTGTCGGAATCTCCGAGCTCTGAACGAGGGTAGTGGCTATGAAAGAGTGACTGGAACCTGTGTCTATAAGAACTACAGCTAAGGTGGAGTAGACACAGATCGTACCTCTAATCATCTCTGGAGTTCCATGGTCATATGCCTTAGCTGCCTAAAGCTAATCACTCCCCTTTCCGCCATCTCATTGTGGTCGAGGGTGGTCCTCCTGGTGGTGGTGGTTGTAGCACCTCGTAACGTCGACCGTCACCAGCTGTACGACCAGCTCCTCTGCCACGTCTTTCTGCACCCTGTAGACTGCCTCGATTGAATCTCTGCCTCTACCTGGGAGGTCCCACCACTGACTTTTGATCGTCTATATGGTGGGTCAGACAATCACGTGCCATGTGACCCTACCCACCGTAAGAGTAACACTGTCCGCTCTTGGAATTTCCAGATTTGTCTCCACCCTGGGTGCCCCACACAACCAATCTTGATTTGTGCAGTCAAACACCTGTGGGTCTGGTCCTCTAGGACCTCTGCATCATCTGTTTACTGCTAGCTGAAGAATACTCTGGGATAGGTCGACTAGTGGTGGGTCTCACTACAGGGGACTGCTCGGCAAAGAAACTCTCCACTTGGAGGGCTCGCTCCAACACTCCTTCCTGTGTTGGAATGATGAGGGAGATCATCGAAGCTCTGATATCTCGCCTGAGCCCCTTCCCAAAGGTCCGGGCCCTGAAGAATGTGTCATGCACCAAGTCTATTGAGTAACACGAGAGGTCGGTGAACCTCACTGAGTATTGTGCTACTGTCATACTGCCCTGCTGCAGATTAAGTAGATCCTGTATCTGCACCGCTCGAAGGGTGGCTAGATAAATCTCCGCCCGAAACAGGCCCTCAAAGTCTACCCACATAAGGGTTGCCTCATCGTGCATCTATAGCATCAGGATCCACTATCTACCTGTTGCTACATGAAGGAGGTTGGCAGAAAGGATCACCATGAAGTCTACTGGTGTCCCTACTAACCTGAAGACTCTCGCCACAGCCAATCCTCAGCCACCTGTGGGTCCGACTATCCTCAGAACCTGGGTGGCCTCTTGTGCTAGAACTCATGCAGCGTGGTCAAGTGGAGTGCATCGTCTGCTACTGGGGTTGGTGGCATCGGTGGCCTAATGGGGAGTGGTATCGTTGGTGGCTCAACTGGAAAGGGGCCCTGCACTAAGGCATCATCGCTCGGCAGGCTGTCAATGCATACAACTCTCAGGGCTCTAACTGGTCACCTGCTAGGAGGCATCCTGAAGGAAACAGATGTCACATGGTCAAACGATTATACCTAGTGAGCTGACCTAGTTTGAGCTATCTTAAAGAAAACTTTTTGAAAACACACACGCAATCAGTTTTTTCATGTACTGAGTCAGAAATCAGTAGTTAGGGTCGTGGTGTAGGGATACGTCGGTCTTCGCACCAACATTGGACTCCCTGAACTGAAGACCACACTCGATACCCTTAACACTATTTCTTCACTAAAAAAATATCAGAGTCCTAAGTTATATTATAGAACTGACACCTCTGATACCAATTCAAAATGACCCTTCCTCAGGTCCCGTTCCATGACTACCCCAAGCCCACCTTCAATAGGCTTGGGGTTGGCGACTAGCACCAAAGGCGTAAATCCCTAAGCTAGGAAGTAATTTCCTTTATAGAAAAAAATAAACACACTCAATCAGAGTACATAACTGGAAGTAAAATACTAGTAGAAACTGTATACAAAAGATGTGCTGGAAAGTAAAAGGGGCCAGAAATACAATCCCAACATTGAAGTACAAGGAAAAGACAAACAACTACAACTAAAAAGACGAATAGCTGGAAGGTATCTAGAATCTCTTGGATCTTCCACCAAGGATCCTACCTGAAGGGTAGGTATAGATAGCCTCCTCAGCACTCCACTTCCTTCTGTCTCCTTCAGGCATCTAAATGTCATGAGGTCCACCTCTGGATACCTTCCAGTCCTCCTACACTCCGCCTCAGTTAGCGTTGTCTGTCGTCTGCATCCAACACAACGAGGTGCGGGAAAATCCTGGGCAGGGGTGAGTATAAAGATACTCAGTAGGGACCATGAGACCCTCAAGGTCTCACAAATCCAACAAGGATAAACCATAAAGTATGAATCAACGGATAACCATTACTTAGGTATATGCCCATACATATACCTAAGTTATCTAGTAACTCATCTCAATCATGCGGAAAACACAGAGGTCATTGACTCAGCTCAAACTAGTATTTCTTATTATTGAAACCATCGCTACTAGAGAACTCCTCCTCTTTCGGGTACAGTGGGATTGTCATGACACAGAGGTGCTTCTCACTAACATTGGACTGATGAGGTACTTCTCATGTCGAGTACCATGGGTATACTGCCAACTACCAGGCACTCCTCCGCTGTGGGTCTGCCGGCAAATATCGGGCTCTCCCCCTATAGCCTACAGAGGTACTCCTCTTGTCGAGTACCATTGGTCTACTGCCAACAACCAGGCACTCCTTATATCATGGGTCTGCAGCCAAATATTGGGTGCTCCATCCACTAGGCTAATCGAATCACTCCAAGTCGAATCGGTCAAGTAGTTGTCAGGTCTACAGCTACTAGGTCTCCGCACTCTAACTCCTCATCACCGGAAGGATCCGCTCCAAGAGCTATTATTCGATAATCCAAGTGTCACGAAGTCTCACGTGGAATTATCTAAAAGGACCACCACATCATAGGGGTATCAACGCAATAGATGACGCGTCAATCGGACGCCCGGTCTGTGAGTTATTATTATTTTAGTCCCGGGGGCTCGGTTGAATTTGTGTACGAACCAACCTCACCGTAACTCAACTATACCCCGAACTCCAGTTGGGTATACTCAAAGGGACGGTTATGCTCCAATAAAGTCAATGCTGCTAATAGTTTGTCAAACAGACGTCTGTAGCCCATGATATGGCCAAATCACGCAAAGGGTCAATAATGGGTCGGGGTCCGGTCCGACCCGGTCAGAGCGACTCGGCCCAACCCCGTCTTGGCCGACCCGGTCTGGGTCGACCTGATCAAACTCTCTGGGTATGACCCAGCCCAATGGGTGGGTCAGCCCGCTAAGTTTTAACCCTGTCCGCTGCGCCCAGCCCAGCAGACCGTGAGGGCGTTTCAGCCCGGTTGTCGCCATGTAGGCAGCTTAGTGACTCGACCCAGAAGACCGGTCCGGTTCGATCAGCGACACTACGAGGGACGCTGCGGGTCGGCTCGAGAAACCAGTGCCTAGGTGGCAAGCGGGCAGGCTGTATGGGGCGCGGGCAAGCCGCAGGTGCCCGGGCAGGGCGCGGAAGGCCGCGGGGTAGGTCGCGGGGGTGGCAGGCAACGCGGAAGGGCACCACGGGGTGCACCGGGCAGTGTTGCAGGGCACCGGGGGGCACCGGGCAGGGCGGCAGGGCGGCGCGGGGTGCGCCGTGTAGCACAGCAGGGTGCCGAGTAGGGCGTAGGGGCGTCGCGCAGTGCGGGCAGCCTGCCGGCAAGGCCAGGCGGCGTCGGGCAGGCCGCCAACAGGGGCCGGGTGGGCCGTCGGTTGGGCACGGGGGTGCCGGGAAGGCTGCCGTGATGGGCCAGTCAGGCCGCCGGGGGGCACGAGCAGTGCGCCGGGGGAGCGTGTTAGGGCACGGGTAGCACATCTGGGCAGCACGGGGGTGGCGGGGTACTCAGTTGTCACAGGTAGCGTGGCCTTTGTTCGCCGTCTTTGTTGCATCTGTTGCATGTATTTCCTCCATCGTCATTAAAAGAGATCAACAAAATAGGGGAGGTTTGGGCCATGTATGTGCGGCCCGAACCCTCCTCGTTATGACATTAATAGTTGGAAATTCACATTCCGAAAAATATAACGATGAATAACGGTTAAAAAACAACACAAAACCCCATCCTGAATTCGTTGATCGACGACGGAGTTGAGGAAGGCAATCCTCGTTCCGTCAAAGTCGGAGGAAGAAGAGCTCGAAGAAGATGAGTTGAGATGACGTCGTCGGCGTTCTTTGTGGGTGGTAGTGCTTCTCTTTCTTTCCCCGGTTGAAGAAGGTTGAAGATGGTGTTCATAGTTCTTCATTCTTCGTGGGCGATGGTTTTTCGTTGGAGGAATAATTCTCCAAGGGTTTGGCGTCGTGTCTCTTTTCCTGCATTTCACCACTTGATGAAGTCATCCCAAAACCTTTCCCCAATCTTCCCTTATATAGGAGAGGGAGGGTTTGTCTAAAATTACGTTGGCACATATTTCAAATTTGGTTAATTAAAAGAAGGGGCCCCACCTAATTAAATTCATGAGAGGTGTCACATTTAATTTGGTGGATTGGCAAGAGGCTCTCCCTCATTATAGAGGGATAGGTGGTAGGTTTTATCCTCCACTATCAATAGGGGTCGGGTGCTCCCCACCCCTATCATTTAATAGAGAGGTTATGGGTCTTTGGTGGTCCCCACATCGTAACCTATCACGGGAAATTATGTGCGGGTGGGCCCCACCACCATTACCTCCCATGGGAGGTTGGGGTGTGGTGGACCTCACCTCCAACCTCCCCTTGGAGGTTTTAACCACCCAAATAAAATAAAGTTAAAACTTTATTTTATTCAATTAAATTAAAAAATCCCAAAAACTAACTTCAAAATTCGTTAGAACGCAACTGCGGTGAAGGTCTCACTAAGAAATTATTGACACTGTGAGTTCAACAGTGCCCCCAGATTTTAATTCCAAGTACCGGTTCAAACGTTATAAAAACCCGCTAGTAAGTTTGTTGAACGTTCTTGAACAAAACTTCAGAAATAGATTTCGGGCTCACCGGGCCTCGAAATCAAGCACCGTCAGAAACTACGGACTCGTAAAATTTCCATGTATTAAAAAAACTTCCATGACAATTATGGGTCCTTACATAGGACATGGGACATATTTTTAATATCATTATAAAAAAAATCATTATGGTCATTATAGTTAGGAATTACTAAAACATTTTTATATGAAAATTAATCTATATACATTGCCATGTAGATTGTATATTCATAAGTATCCACTTTTTTTTAGTAATATTACATCATTCATAACTCACTATACACATGATATGATAATCAAGACATAATGTTCAAGTTTGATTTGGGGAACCCAATTTCAAAACACAGATACTTATATAGGAAAAATATTTCCAACTAGAAAACTATTGGTACCACACATGTACCCCTCATTAACAATTTCTCGTGAATACCCACCAATGGATTTAGATCAAGTAGAAAATACACCTTAATAATAAACTAATTTTTGAAATTGGAATATATTTTTTAATTCATATTTTACTTTTCAATCATAGAATATTTCCATTAATTATTTCTTTAAAGAATAATTATTTTTTAGTCTTATTGAATAGTAAATAATATTTATATATGATCATAAAACCATCTAAATGTAGTTTTATCATTTCTACACCACATGTGTCATTAGAAAATTTACATTCCCTTATTTTTCTGAAAAAACCAATTGTTCATGTATATCCATGACATTAACCAAGACAATCTTGATCATATTATATCAAAGAGATATGTGCACCCTTTTTAATAAATATTTTCTCTATATTATCGATGATACCATTATTATTGAATAATTAGTTTAGTGTGATATACCACTATAAATATTGATTTTAATGTGAAATAATGTCCCATTATGTCCAATGGGCCCATCAGATAAAAGTTCTGGTAATTATCTATACAAAATAATAGTTCTACAATAACAAATTAACATGTAAAAGAGAATTTGAGTTCTTATCAATACCGATATTAGAATCTACCTTACTCAGCTACTTAAATAATTCAACTCATTTATTGAATGGTTTTTGAGCTTATATAGATATTGCATTGTGATACAAATGTGTGGTATAAATATTGTTTCTAATTCCTAGGTAGTGAAACAGAAATATTATTTTAGATGATGAATATTCTTAAATAAAAAAAATCTAATTTATTATTATTCGGTCAATTGAAGTTCTTGTTTGGTGACCTTTCTCAATATATCCAATGAAAATATACTCAAGTTTGAAGATTTCAATTTAATTTTAGTTTTTAGAAAAATGATATAAAATCTCTAGTCATTTTGAAATATTCAGGGTTTTCAACCTTTTCATTATCTTGTTCACCATAAGAAACAAATTTAACACTTTTTGTGTTCTAATCAACTTTTCAAAGAATACACAAAAGATATTTATACATTTTCTAAACAATTCACATTTTATATCCTCAAATACTTTGTAGTAATTCACTGATAAGGAAGAGAGACTGAGATATATTAAATTATTATGATTCAATCACAAATTCCTAATAGATTTTTATATTTTTATTATAATAAGAGTCTCATTCATATCATAATTTTATTTCTCCACACAAAATTATTAGATATTATAAAAAATGGTATAACATGTAACTCTTCATGTTATTTTTTTAACTAAACAGATATTAAGAATAAAATAATGATATAACAATAAAAATTTTCATCCATGAATATTCTATAAGATTAATTTACACATTCAATTACATCTTGATGTGGCTCAATTGTTTGCGGGCACATTAGTACATAGAGGTTCATTTTATATCATAGTATTATGTGAAAGATCATGTACAACTATAGAAAATTTGTTTCGATAGAAACATATTAATTTTATATTATTGATTATAGTATTTAATTGGTATTACGAGATGCATTTCTATAATAATAAAATAGAATAAGATCAGTAAATTTAAATTTATTTCAACTTATTTGATATTATATATTTATTAATAAAAAATGTCTCCCACTATTTAATCAAACCATAGTTTCCCTCAACATCTAAATTTGGAATACTCATTTTCTTGACCATTATAATTGAATGGATCTATATAAATTATCAACATAGTCCATGTTATGACTATTCTACACCTAAGAGATTCTTAATGTAGGATTTTCAATAGAAATCATTATAAACTCTTGAAACCTTAATATTTTGAGTGGAGTCTTGTAACGCCCCGAACCTAGTTCCCTAGAGTCTATGAATTATTAAATAACTTTTTCATGATCACAAAAGATCAAGTCTCAAAATACATATTAGTTTAATAGCCTTGGAAGTACTAGATACATTAATAAGTTTTACATTACATTATAAAATGAGAAACTAAAACAATATTGTGTCTATAGTCTATAATAATATCCTATAGACTATCCCTGTAGGTCAGTCATAATATAATTCTTCGCATCCTGTGAAAAATAAAACATAGAAAGCGGTGAGCTCAAATTCTCAGTAAGGATTACAATATAGCAGAAACTTTCATAAATAAGCATAAACATTTAAGGCAATGTATAAGACTAAAACAGAAGCCTTTTAAACTTGTAATTCAGCATAATATGGAAAAGATAAAATAGAATAATTCCATTTACTTATTCACATGGATATTATACTAGTCTAATAATCACATGAAATATTAATAGCCGCTTTCATAATGATGGAATGCATAATGTTGGACTTTAATTTCTCTGTCAAGGCCTCATTCCAAGACCTAGGGGCTAACTGTAACTGGACCCCAACCCAGAGAGTCTTTGTAACTGGACTTGAACCTGGAGAGCCTCTGTAACCAGACTCCAACCTGGAGAGCCTATATAATTGGACACCAACTCGGAGGGTCTACTATAACCAGACCACAACCCGGAGGGCTTACTTTTACCTTTCCCCAACTTGGAACATGCTAGTCCAACACATTCGTCTTAAAAAGAGGTAGAAATATAATATAAACATTCATATTAAAACTAGCTTAATAAATGTCAACACTTTTACCATAAACCATGAATGGAATAAAAATAACTTATACACAATCAAACATATCACAAAACCTTAAATACAATATGGAATATTTGTATTATAATAAATCATCTTAAAAAATGTGTAAAATTTATCAAAGGATGTTGACATAGATTAAATCAAAACTATTTGAGAGAAATATCTCTTTTTATTTTGAAATCATATAAGAGTTACATAATTATAAAGAAAAAATTTATTTTGAAAATATTCTTATAATCTTGTTAGGGATGATTTGACGATGTTATAGTGGCGAAAAAAATCTGCACCTTCTGTATAAGTTAAAATACATTCTTACCTTAATTTTCTCAAAAAAAAGACGTAAAGTACCTTTTTTGAAAAACGACAGAAAGATTCTTTTCAAAAACACATAAGGTCAAATAAGGGTATAAATGACTTTAACCCATTGTTTGTTAAGTTGTAAAAATGTTTTGAAATACATTTTTAAGAAAATATAGATGTGGATGGTAAAGATCTCCTAGTAGATAATTACGTATAAACAACCTCATATAATGAAGAGATTGTAGAATTAACCATTACCATGTTGTAATCAATCAAGTTGTATGACCAAAAGTTAATAACCACCAAATCATTCACATAATACCATGAATATAAATATAATTATGATAATATATATCAAATGGAAGTACACAATACACCACATGCAATAAGTGGTGAACAATGGAAATCTCAAGAAATTAAAAGTTAGATAACAAACCCCATACCTCAAGTTTGTCTTGTCTTTTATGATCCTTGTTATTCACAAATAATAAACTTAAGTTAATTTCTACTTGATTAAGAACATTTTTAATGTTTTTTATTCGTTTTATATCACTTATTACCATGATATAACAATTAGTTAATTATTTGAGTTCATATTGTATATTTTATCGATGTTCCGAACTTTAGTTAAAAATCAACTTGTTATAATTACAATTTTTCCCTGTAGTCAAAAGTATACTATATACATGATGAAATAGATGATTTAGATATCATATATATATTATATATCCAGTATATATGTGTATTTATAACAATACATAACATTTTAAGATAAAAAAATGAAATGCACCGTTCTTGGAGACGGTAAGCCATACGTACGCATGAATGCTACTTTCATTTATATTTTGTATTTTAATGGAATTAAAACAAAATGATACATTGGTATATTATAATTCCAGTATAATATAATACAAAATATTAATAACTCCACCCTTTATACATCCCACATAAGTCATTAACGTGTCATATCACTTTGAGGGGGCGGTAGTATGCACTTCCTCAAATTAAATTATCACGTTTTACCCATAATGGAAACCACAAAGGAACGATATAAATGGAAAATATAGAAGAATAAAAAAACATAAATATAATATGTATCATATATAAATATAGTTCCATCTTAATGGACACCATGAGAGGTGGTAGGATATAATTTAACAATCATCATTACGTGAGGCGTTAGTTTTCCATCGACAGAAACAATATGTTCGTTACCCTTTAGATGGAGGAGTGTGTTAGTGTAGTTAATATCCATCTCATAAAAACATTATAGTATATTTATGATTCTTATTTTGTTATAAAATAAAGGAATAAAAAGATTTTATTGGTTAGATAAGTAAAATATAAGAAAAGAAGTTAAGAGAAACCATTATCACTAATTTGGTTAACTCCCTTTGTTGTGAACCAAATGGAATTTGTGAAGTGACTTATGCCTAAGATAATGATTCTAAGTTGAATAGAGGGATATTTCAATATTATTTGGGCTAGGTTGGACGAGCCAAAGTGCTTTAGAGGTGTAATTAATGATTTAGAATTGGTGTCCTTTCATAAGGGAGGGGAGGGGCTCTTTTGGAAAGTTTGAAAATGTTATTTTATTATAAACTTATCTTCAGTTTTAAAAAGTCCAAAACACCTTAAATTTATAGGTAAGATGACTAATGTTAGAAATAAAATTATCTAATAAGAATTGGATAGGTTTTGGATATTATTTTAATATTAATAATCTTATTTATTTAAATCATTTATTAATGACGTGAATATTGTATCATTATTGTGTCATAAAAAATTTATTTTATTTTATTTATAAAAATTAATAAAAATTTATCATAATGTATGAAATATCTTTATCTTTTAAATTAATATTTATAGTCTAATATATTACTTATATAACCTCGTGTAAAAATTTATATACTAAAAGATATCTGTTAATGTCATTTTTGTCTTTACTTTAAGTTAATTAAAATAATGTGTCATTATCACTCTTAAGTGGCTTCATGGGGTCCCAAAATTGACCCAAGAAAGCACATGGTCGGCCATGGCTCATATATTAAGGTTAGGACAAGTGTTATGGTAATTTTGTATTATTATAATATTCCTTTTAGATTAAATTACCCTATTTACCTTTAACCGTGGAAAATACAAGTCAAAAGTTACTATTCATTAAAAATTATTTTTATCTTATTAAACCACTTTTTACTTAATTATAACAACCATGTATGTTAGATTTTTGAAATTCAATTCACAAGATCAGTAAAATTTATTTAAATGAAAAAGGTGGTTTTTTAACTACTAATAAGTGGTTTTACTATTCATCAAAATTGATATTTTTCCGAAAAATACCAAAAATTAAACCTAAGATATATTTGATATTCTAAATTTAAAAATGATGTCTATTTTACCAAATTCAAAACATATAATTAGTACAAATTAATTTAAAATTAATTCTCGTTTTCAAAACAAATAGCATGTTTTTAAGAAACAATAACTATTAAAAGATTGACACTTGTTTATGTATAATTTCAAAGTGAAATTAATTAAAATTACTAGAATTGGATTAAATGGTAAAAATATAATCTAATTATACTTCCAAACCATTCAAAATTATAATTGATCACAATAAATTATATTGATTAAAAAAGTTGTTTTCAATTAAAACATAGTATTTTCACTATTCATCAAAATATGAAAGTTATCAGAAAAGTAAAAAATATTTATCCAAAATAAATTTTTATGTACCTAATCTAAATAAGAATTTAATTTCATTAAATTGAATATATAAAAGTGTCAAATATTGTTTTTAAAAAAGTTTCTCCATTAAAAGGCAGTAAAGTTGCATTTTTTGGAAAAATACTTCTTTTATCTGAAAAAATGAATTTGTTCTTATACTATGTCTAAGAAACACATAATATGAATGTTAAAATTATATAGAGTATATAAGATTAAAAATTTAGTTAATATTATTCATAACCTTTTTTTGAACTGTTTGTGTGGTAAGTTGTGGTGCACTCCAACTCGGTGTTGTGTGTAGCGCAAGTTATTGAATTACATTAATGAGATAACATACTATGAAATCCCGGGGTGTTACCTTTATCATCTTATACAAATTGTAACCCTTTATTATTCAGTGCTTTTCCCTAAAAATTTCATCAAGATACATATGTTTATTTCTATTATAAAAAATTTTTTCATGTCGACCGACCAATATAATAATAATTCCCTAGTGGTAAGAGTCACCCTCAACTAGGGGTGATGAACAAATCAAATGTATTTTTTTGTTCAATTTAATTGATATAATTCATTAATGAATCAATATTTTATTTCAGGGGTTAAAATTATTCTTGGATAATGAAATTATTTTCTATTTAACGTGATTATTCTATATGACTATAGTCACAAATTGAAAATGCTATAAATAAAAAATAATTCACCCTGTATGTTCATTTAATATATTAACACTTGTTAATTATTTTTTATTATTATAAATATATACTAAACATATAAAAATAATAAACCATTTATAAATAAAAAATATTAAGTGATCATGATATGGTTCAAGTGGATAATCCATTAAGTGAATAATGAAACAACCTAGAATAGGGTGTAACTCCTTCAGTCACATAATTCCCAAATTGAGTTGGAGTAATTTCCCCATATAATGCATCAAAATTACATCTCATGAATTTATATGTCTCGGTATGAATGGTGTAACCTTCCATCCTCATCATTATAAAATAGTACTCGCACACATGAAATATGAAATAATAAATTCTAAATGCAGATAAGTAGTTATAATATGGGATGGTTGTCCCATATACATATTATTATGATAAACATGATGTGAAGATCTCCATTTATTAAAACATCATTACAAATATCACATTACAATATTAAATAAATAAATAAATAAAACCTAGATACACATTAGTTAGTCCAAGATCAGAATCAATTTGTATTCCTTAAACATGATTAGAAAAACTAAATTCATAATTATTTCAACTAGAGTAATTTTATTCTGAATAAAAAAAAATTAGTTTGGTTTTAATTTGGAAAATACCTCCTTAAAAATCCCGAAAAAAATATTATTAACTTTGAATTAATAATAAATTTATTTAAAAAGTTATTTAATTTTTTTTGGATTCCTTATTATTTAAAACATCCTTTGGGGTTCTATATACTGTTCACATATAGTATTCATGGGTTATTGTTCTGGTGTATTATTCACCATGTTACTCTACAGCCACAATTTACTATTCACATATATATATATATATATCATTTTCCTAGAAGACCCTCTATTTCAATTATTCCCAACTATTGTAATACTCATGTGAATTGTATCTACGATACTATTCCTGTGAATAGTACCTGAATTTTAATTTTAATTTTAATTTTGTAAACCCAAAAATTATTGAATTGATCATTGGATATCCATAACATGGCCATCTAACCTCTTATAAAAAAAATTTCAGTGGATGTTGGTTCATATCAATACCCTCTACTCGAATTCATGAAAATTTAATTTTAATTCACCTTAAATGATCTGGTGATCACTCAAATACCACTTGGTTCTACCATGAATCCAGTGAAATACAGAAAAAATTGGAAATTAAAATCATAACACTATGATCAATATCGTCACATCTTATCCAATTTAGACAAAATTCAATACCCACTCAAGGATCCCATGTGAATTTAAATTAAGAAAGTGAATTTAAGTTAAAATTATTACTTTTCAATTTTGATTAGAAATGTTTTTCACTCATTTTCATTGATCTTTCTTTGAGTGAACCAAACTAGTAACCCTTTAAATATTTCACACATATTCTGAAATATTTCTTGAATATCAATATTTGATCTCTAAGTGATTCAACATTAAATGAATCATGGGATCATTGTTTCTCTAATCCATGAAGGATTTCTTTGATTGGGGTGATCAATTCTCTCTCTTTTCTATCTAAAACTTGAGGGCATGGGGAGATAAGCACTAAAATTTTATATGTAAATATTTGTATCAAATATAAAAATATCTTACTTATATAGTAAGGGTTATGTCTCAAAAAATTCACATAGCCCCCAAATATAATTAAGGTCCTAAATAAGCTCTAAATGATAATAATAACTAACTATATCATAAATGTAATTTATATTTTATCAATGTATTGTAACATTAGAAATATATTGTTTGATAAAATATAATATAATAAATTGACTCACTTTCCCTATAAATATATTATGGAATCATGAAAAAAAATATTGTTAATTCATAAAATATATTTTACAAATATACAATTAAAACATTAGAATACCTTGTGTAAATAAATTCATTTAATATTAGTATAAGCACCAATAATATTTAATTTCCTTAATTCGTTACATTTTATAACCTCATACATATCCTATAACCCACCTTAAGGTCTAAAATGTCCTCAAATAAAATTCACAATAATTGAAAAAGATATTAAACATTCATTGTATGTGACCTAATTGTCCTTTGTCTTGATAGAATTGAGTAATACTCACAGGCCAGGAGGATTTTCTAAAACCCCAAAAAGGACATTAAGGAGATATATTTTACTCATAATAAAAACTTACTCCACATATGTACACCATGTAATATAATATCTTTGTCTCTTGATATCTCATAAATAAGGATCCACACATTGTTTCATCGTTATTTTTTGCTTTATTGTTTTATGAACATACTGGATTGACTTACCTTTTCTACCACAGAATGAAATTTACTAATGTTTTTACCATCCTTATCAACTAGATAAAAGATATATCTACATTTAGGGAGTGAGAAATTTATTCTTGGTCATTAAATCAATATCATACCACCAATGATTTATCCAATGTAATCTATCTCTCCATGGAATAAATAACATAGCATTAACCATGAATCAATGTATGTGGTAAAATGGTATTCAAGGATAATGATCTCAAGTTATGAGACTAATAAACATTTTGGTAGATATAAACAACCAATGATACTTAATACATGTGGTGCTATGATTAGAATGACATTACTCATGATCTACACAACTCAAGATCACTAATTTATAACTTCATGAGGTAAAGTATCAATTCTTATTAGCCCCCATAACTTTATATTAATACACCATTTGTTTCCCTTTAGTATGATTTATTCAGTACAATAAATCCTACCTATTCCAACGCATCTATACCAATAGTTTTAAAAATTATTTGTATAGGTACCCTTTCCCAACAGTTTTCCAAAACCATTGCGATAGGCCACATTGAGACAAATTTTCCCAATGGTTTTGGAAAACCGTTGGCAAAGAGTATGGATCTTCTAATGGTTTTTCAAACCCATTAGGAAATCCCAAATTGATACTAATTTTATGAATAGTTTTTGAAAACCATTGGGAAAGGGTATGTATTTTCCTATGGTGTTCCAAAACTGTTGGGAAATCCCACTTTGAGAAGAAAAAAAATTTAACGTCATTATTATGGTGCTGCCCAAAGGTTTCTCAAACCTGGTTTGTCACATAACCTCAGGCACATTTCCCCACATTAAAGAGGTTTTTGACTAACAGTGATGGAAATAGTAACACATTGGGGAAACTATTCCCTCCGTGGAAGAGTATACAAAGTGGAATAACAAATGATAAACAATAGTGGAAGTCATAATACTGTGCAACAAAATTAAATAGAGGAAGACTGATAGTAGATAAACAACATGAGCACATATATAAATGATGCATTTTACATATGTCTAGGAAATTAGAAAAACAAGTCACAAATGTAGTAACTACAACACTAAACCAATTAGAAAAGAAAACAATTAAACTCTAACAGGATCACAAGCCTTATCTTGGTCCCACGCTCTCCATCTCCAATAGAAATAAAGTACCTAATAAAGAAGGGATCTTTCCCGTATCTATACCTACAACCATTTAATCTTTTTGGGTCCAAAAGAATGACCTAGAGAGGTTTTGAGATGAATCCCATAAAGAAACCACCAAAATATCTATGCCTAATAGACAGTGAATGTATATAGCAGGAAATAAGCATAAATAAAGTAATAAAATAAGAAGTAATCAAAAGTTAAATATCCTATAGTTTTCAGTTACATTAATTTTCATTTATTAATTATTCAAACCATTGAACAATGTAACCTGGTGATATAGCCTAAGATTTTTATCCACCTGTATAATAAAGAAAATAGATGTCTCAAAATACAATATAGACAACCATGTAAGACCAATTACAAGTCTGTGCTTTGGCTTGGCAGACTCATCACAATAATTCAAACAATCATTCATAATAATCCTATAGGAAAGCTCTCACAGTATAACCCCTATGCTGTAACACAACACTAATCCATTTCAAATGACCAGAAGGGAAGAACCTCACGGTCAATACCCTTGGGTCCACATGGAATCAATAATTTATACACGACCTCCGGGTAGCTCTCACGGTCAATACCCCTAGTTAAAAATATATACCAAGTATCTCACAGTCTTCTGTAAATAAACATGGAAACCATCACATTTTTTCTAGTCCAAGGCTCTCATAGTCCAAGGAAGATCAGCACACATACAACATTTGTTAAAGTCCCTACATAAAATCCAAACTATTACATGGCTCAACATTAATGAAAGCGGAGAAAGGGGAAACACATATAACCAAAAACATTCATCCTAAACAACTCAAGGCATAGAAACAGGGTACACCTCATAGGAAACCTAGTCCTAGTGGCCAATAATAGTCAAATAAGGGAATGTACACATGGGTTATACCATAAAAAAGGGTGTAAAATATTATACATAGGCCACAACCATTAATCAAACCACCAAACCATATTCGGTATTAAACATTATCAAAATCCAAAATATAAAATAGCCCAACATGGTTATTCATCAAAATTAAGCATATATAATCTTAATAAAATCAAATAAAGACACAAAACACCTACCTCGATGTGTTACGGAGAACAATCCCAAACATCATCCCTTGAATCGGCCTAGAACATCGCAGATCTAAAAAAAGGTGAAAATTGTTCAACCTTGAATAACATACAAGAGAGGAGAAACACAGAAGAGATAATCAACAGGAAGTAAGAACTGTCTAGTAGGATTACAACACACCCACCGAATTTCAAATAATACCATGGATGGAGAAACGGTGGCTCGAAATTTTATTATCACTCTGAGACTCTCCTAGATGAACCAAGGTTAGAAGAAGAGCGTTATGGAGATGAGACGTGACCCCGCTCTAACTCATCAATTAAAAAAATACATGGTGTGTTCATTATATGTACACATTGTATACTAGCCTCAACCAGATCCCACTTTAGGTGGTCTACCAGGTCACCCATGTAGCCATGTACTCATATGTTACACGGCTAGTACACAGCTACACGCAGTAACTAGGTACACGACATGTACTCAAAAGTGAATTACGTGTACTTTGAAAATTAAAAAAAAACTACCGTTTTCCTCAAAACAAATTGAAATAAATATCGATACCTGAAATGGAGATCCGGGTTCTTACACTTTTCCCAAGGTTTTTCCAAAACCATTGAGAAAGCCCACTTTGAGACCACTTCTCCATAATCTTTTAGAAAACTGTTTGGAAAGGGTATGTCTCTCCCAATGATTTTCCAAATACTTTGGGATATCCCTCTTCGAGACCACTTTTCCTAATAGTCCCCAAAACCACTGGGATAGGTACCCTTACTTTTTTTGAATTCTTTTGTCAAATATCATCAAATAAATAAATATATAAATTACATATAATTATATATATATATCCAAATATATTTACAAAGTTAACTATAGGATAGTGGTAACGCCTTTGACATATAGCCTGTAGGTTTTGGTTTCAAAACTTCATTGTAACTTTTTTTAGATTTACCAATCCCAAATTTCTGGGGGAAATTTTAAGTAAATCCCACTTCGAGATGACTTTTCCCAACATTTTCTGAAAACCGTTAGGAAAGGGTATAGTTATCCAACCACACTTTCTCAATGGTGGTATCATTCCTATGTCACATCAACATCATCTTTGGAGTTGTTGTTTGAGTATTGGAATAATTTTGTATAACCTTTTATAGAAAATCAAGTACCATACAAGATTTGAAATTTTTATGTGTGTTTTTTTCTATAGATAATTCTCTATCTATATAACTAGACCTCCGTACATCCCTATGAAAATTACTATAGGCCATTCGATCAAATTTCACATTTTCATCATGGGTGTCAAAAATATCTCTTGATCTGTTATTTTTCATCATAAAGTGAATATTTCTTCCTCAATATATTTTATTTTATTGACTCAATGTTTTCATTTTTTATTCAAACAATTAATAATTTGGTCATGATCTATGATCTTGAGATTGAACTCAATAACCTTCTTTGGGCTTTTTATAATTTTAGAGTTGATATTTTCATTTTTCATATTTATCAAATATTTTTATGATTCCTTATATATAATATATTTTTTGAATCAAATATCACTAAATTTTATTTCTTCACTTTGGGTCAAATAAAGTAACTCTCATTTAGTACAGTCTCAAACTCTTCATTAAGATAAACTCTCCCTTCTAATTTTACCTCAATGTTATCAACAACATCATTTGTTTTTTTATTCTATAGAGAAGACACAACAAAATATTAATTTCGATATTTTTAGTTCTCAATTACTTTTTCGTATATCTCTTGTAAGCTATTATTATCTTATAGATTTGGGAAATTATTATTGATTATGTTTTCTTAGTATTTATCCTACCCATTACATTATTTGAAGATATATTTATGGGAATTTTATTATCCAAATCAACATCTTTAATCTTCATTGGATAATTTTCTACACGGTTCTCAATCTTTCCATGTAACATTAAAGAGGGTGAAATAATTATATAAAAAATATCTTTTTGCCTAATCATATTTGATAAAAGATATTTCATAACTACATTAACCACTTATTCAACATGATCTTCTTACATGGTAATATTCTTCAATTCCTTGAATGAATCTTCCCCAGAATTCCGTTTTTAATACCCAGTTTATTATCATTCCTCATATCATATGTAATTGGATTAATATGAATAATATATAATTTTAGATTCTTTGAATATTTATGATCAAGTCTAATGTCTTTTGTATTAAACTGAGGTGAAAAGTTTCTCAATATTTTCTTAATGATCTTTATATAAATGGGGATTTTTTCAAACACATACATATCCACCAAAATAATATTTAATTAACCAAATAATGCATAAACATATTCATTTGTGAGCATCCTAATATCAGAATAGTTATTTCATTGAACTCATAATTTTAGGGATCTAACCTTTGAATTGTCTTTCATATATATTAATAATCTTTTCCAATATATTTTTTGAAATTTTATAAAAAATTTATTTCATATATAATCTTTTGGAAAAGGACCCCAGTAATGAATTTATTACTTGAGAATAAATATCAAATTATTTATGGTCACATTTTTGTATTGCTCTGTTTTCCATACTAACCAAAATTTACTGAATATAAGATGTATAAGAATCCATACCCAAATATCATAAGTAATATTTCATCTTATTTTTCAATAGTGTAAATTATTTTCCATCAATAATAAAAATACAATTGTGATTTATTGTTTCCATTAATTCCACTTAAAGAAAAATTCCACTAACATGAACCTTTGTTCGGTCATAGAACATGTTCACCCCAAGGAAGGTAAATAACCTAAAAGGGGTGTTCAATCATGGTATATCAATTTATTTAAATGACTCTCACCAATAAAATTAATACACTCTTAATAGGGACACAAATCTATCTCATAGTCTATGTAAAATAAAAAATAAAATAATTATGGAAATAAGAAAAATCATTGACCCGTACTGAGCTAGTCAAAGGATTGTACAATAACAACATGTTAATGTACCAGAATCACTAATCACAATAATCATTTATATTGTTCAGAGAAAAATAATTATCACACTAGTTGAAAAACACAAACATTTTAAGAAATCACTACTATTTCTACTAAAGGTTACTCACTATTCATTCAGAATATTCATTGGATATATTGGATCAACATTGTCTACACTAAATCTGATCATTCATGAATCGTTTTCCTCATAAAAATGTTGAATTAAAATTTACTATAATAATTATTTCTAATTTCCTTAAGGTTAACATAAATACATATTATATGAAAATTATTTTTTAAAAAAATAATATCTTTATATACATTGATTTATGTAATGTCTATTTTGTGCTCAAATTTTGGTTGGGAAAGTGCCTTAACAAAATTTATTTATTATCCTAAGTCTTGTGAAAAAAACCCAAATCTCTTAGATCTATCTTAGTCACCTTATCTCATCATAATGATGATTTTATCCCTATTTATGTGCAAAAATAATTTTGAGAAAATGAGTCACACAACTCTTCATGAATCTGTAAAATTTATTACCTCATGTTTAAGAATGTCGCTATGTTCATGAAACAAATACTATGATTCTTCCTACATTGGATGAGATTATTCCTAATTTTCAAAAAATATATCATTATCTTACTAAAAAAAGATATTATAAGTCAACTTGAATTATTTTCTTGAAATAATCTATTACATAGGTAAAATCACCCCAGAACAAATTTTCAATGACCAATTCATCATCCCAATACACCTTTAGCAAACAAGAAGGTTCTTCCAAACCTTATTATCAAGGCTTGCTAGAAATTACTAACATGTGTTTTTCCCAGCACTCTTTAAGGTCAATTAATATTATTCATAATCATAAATGCATATTCCTTACTCAATTTGACATGATATAACCATTCAACATGGTATTTTCCATAATATTAGAGATAATTCATATGCATATTCATTTTCATAACTTTTTTTAAGTAATAAATTTATATCCCTAATGTTAATTGTTAATTCTAATAGGGATACTGAAATTTGAAATTTAATGATCATGGTACTGCAATCACTAACTCTACACTTAATTAGTATAGTATTTTTTGTCTGAGGTTGATCCCATGAATACAAGTTTTAGAATTATAATTAATTTAACAAAATAAAAGATATATATATATATGATTAAGAGAATTAAAATCTAAAATACCACACTAATTGATTGATGAAGAAAGTGGGTGAGAAAATAATAATAAAAATGTTGCAACCATGTAATTTTTTTGTGTTCAGCTAATCTGGATATTAAATTATAAATTTATTCTTTCTATTATTGGAATTATGTCAAACAATTCTTGTTAGTATAGATGATCACCCACCCTATCACTAATAAACCTTTTATAATTTTTTTGTTCTTTGATTTTTTTTAGTAATAAGGGTTACCCAAAACAATTTTTAAAAATGTAAAAAATTTCATTTAAATGCCCATGGTGAAGGTTGAATGTTGGTATCACATTTTATAATACACATTCAATTGATGTATCATAGTCATGATTAGAAAATAAAATATAGTGGTGAAGAAAATAATTAAATACAAAAACCCAATTTGAAATAACCATAATGGAAAACATTACCATAGTACAATTCCCCTTATATTTCATAATATAAAAAAATAAATCACCATTATATGATAGCCAAGAGAGGGTGAGAAAATAAATTATTGAAACCAATGAACATTTTTCAAAGTGAATCTGGTGATTAAATCTACGAATCGTAGAACCTATACCCATTCCCTTATCTATGAACCCTTGTTTAATAAACTAATCTCAATATTTATAGTCAATGATTAATTTATAAGTTATAATTCGGGTTAAAAAGTGGACTTTTAATTCATTCTAGTCGAGTCAAAGTGGAACCTTTCAAGATATGATCAAAATTCTATTAACATCATACTTGAGTTACCCAGTTGACAATAGGTTCACAATGTGGATAACTATTTCATGTTGTAAATGGTGTGGGTTTGACCTCTAGAATCTATTTCACCTATAATCGCATATCATGAATGATTTTTTGTTGTGAATCATTACAACCATTTTTTAGATAATTTTAATCTTGGTCATCTCTTGATGTGAATGGTGTTCATGTTGTAAATAGGATTTATTTCTTGAGTTACACATGATTCTGACCCTATGTCTTACCTTTACATAATGTTGTCTACCCTTATAAGTGTTTGATTGTGTACCCTTACAAAGCTCCATACAAGGTGTGAATCCTTATCATGACATGATTGATGGTATGGTTTCTCATTATATTTTTATCTCAATAAATTCCCAACATGAATTAAATTTAACTTGTAGAATAAATTCTTAATTATTGTCTTTCTAGATCTTTATCATGTGAATCCACTTCTTCTCACATCATGAATATGTTCTTTCCTCGTTGAAGATTTCATATTTCCATTATCTCCCACTTAATTGATTTCTTTTTTCATCTTCTTCCTGATCATATTTATATGTATTATTCTTTAAAATGAATAAGTAAATAAATATATGGGAATGAATTAATAATTTAATAAAACAAACAATTAATTTTATATTCAAAAATATTTCCATGAAATATTGTTGTCAAATCCCCACACACTTGAATTTAGTATTGTACATAAGAATGAAAACTCAACATACTAAAATAGCCTCACACCCTACCATAAATTAAATTTTATTTAAATATAATCATGTGATTAAATTAGGAATTAAATTTTTATGCATCACATAGGAAAATTTCATTAACTCGTCAATTTTCATATAGAAAATAAACAAAATATTTTACTCTACCTCTTTTAAAATATAAATTCATATTCATTCAACCTTTTTTATTATTAAATTCATTATCAATATGCATTCCACTTTCAATTTACCTTTCTATAAAAAAATATCAATCATCAGCAATATGTAATTTTCATGAAAATCTAATGAATATCAATGAAAATATCCTTTTTAAATGTTGCCTCCCCTTTTACCAAAACTAGATGCATCCTTATAATGAAATAAAGTGTATTGTATTTTTTATATATCTTTTTTTCTTTCTTCTAAATATTTCTCTAGGGAAAAATATCACATACAACACCCAACCCCAAATGATATTCTCAGAACACTATTTTTAATAGTTATAACAAGATCACCGATCAAGAAATTTTGATTTTATAATTTCCCAAGGCACAACCAATTTTTCAAAATTTTTCAAGAGGGTATTCAATGAATATAATGATGAAAAATCATGATCCTTTCCCCAAATATCCTATAGAGTAACCCAAAAACGTTTCTATTTTAGTATATAAAACCATTTACCCATGGAACCAACTCTCCCACAGTCATTTTCTATAATCATGAAAAACATTTTGATTTTGGTGGTAAAAATGATAAAATAGGCTTGTAATGTGTATATTACCTAAAGAAGTTATTTTTGGATTCTATGGTTTTAATAGGGATTAGTGTATGGGTGTGTCCCATGATAATTTATTAATATAACAACCTTAATAATATTAAAAGTTACATTATACAATCAAATATTTATCTAGGTGAAAATAATGTTATATAAGTAACCATGTTTGAGATTCATAAGAAATATACTCAAGAAAGGAATTGAAATATTATTCTTAGAAAAATTATTAGGAATGAGATCAGATTAATGGGATAATAAATCATAGAAATTAATACCATTAAAAAACTAAATTCACATAAATACCACATTTTCAAGGCATTGCAATTCAAAAAAAATATTTCAGAAAAATTTAACAGTTTACCTAAATCATGAATTATCAAATTAGAAATCCATTTGACTATCCACTTTCACCAATTTTTCTCATTAAATTAATAGAAAATGAAATTAAAAACATGAAATGATAATTATCCTAAAGCGATTTATTTCTTCTAGATCTTTAATTTTAAAAAAAAATCAATTGTATGTAAGAAATTCATAGATTAAAATCTCTAAGGACAAATTTAAATTTTTGAGGGTATAATAAAATTAGGAATTGAAACCCACACTCCACTTTTTTGAATAGTGTTATTTAGATTTGGGCTTCCAATTCCTCTTACTAACTATTCCTTTATTTAAGACCTAAAAATAATTAAATAACTTATTAAATCAAAACATCCATTTATTAGTGCTCAAAAAAATAAGGGGAATTGAAAAAATAGTCATAATATAAAATTAATTTATATGAAAGTATGATATCTAATATCTAAGAAATAAATAATAAAACATAGGTTTCCTCTTGTAAACTATAATTTTTTAATCATTCTTTAGTTCAATCATAAATGGGTTGGATATTTGGCATATAATATAGGGATAACCTTCTCAGAATAGAAAAATATTGACCTTAGAGATCATCTATCTAAGAGATTCTCTTCCATGTTGAAATCAGTTTGAAATTTACTAGAGGATATCAATGCCTAGTTAATTTTAATTTAATTAGATTGAATTCATAATTTTTTAGACTTTGTGACAATTTGATTTTTCAAATATTTGCTACTTGTTTTCCCCTTCTATAATGATTACTTCATGTTCTATAATCATCACCCTAATTTCTTTTTATGTTGCTACTTATTTTTCTTCTTCATTTTTAGTGTATATTATAACTATGTATTTTTCTTCATATAAAACTTTCATATAATCTAGATATTATATTATAAATACATCGGTCATCTTCAATTATTCTATTTATTATTATTTCGGATACAATACCATTTTTTAATGAATCTATGTAATAATTCAATAGTTGAGGTCCCTTCCTCTTCTTCTTTTCTTCTTCTTTTACTATCCTCTAAATTTTTCATTATCCCATTTAAGCTCAAAATCAAGATATTAAATCCCAATAAATTTAAATTGTAATCTTAATTATGTATTTATTTAATATTTTTTTGATAAATGAAAACCAATTTAAGAAGGTTTTCCAAAAATAATTTATAAAACTAAATTTATTTTCTATAATAATAATAACATTTTATTGAAATTATAAAATGTCTCTTTCCACGGAATAGTATTTCCTTTAAATAAAAGTATTTTTATTAAAATAAGATCAATTATATTCATTATTTAAAATTATGTTTTAATACATAAGGTTTTTGAATAGAATATTATTTTTGATGAAAACTATTATGATTTACGATTATAAACTAATATTATTTTCATAAATATTTTATTAATTTATTTACTAGATTTTTTTTAAAAAAGTGGTATTTGAGTAAAAACATTTAAGAAAATATGAAATGTAAAATAATATGACATTAAATATAAATATGATAAATTATATTTATAAATTTAGTTATAAAATTAGAATACTAATTAAACTTTTATGATTATTTGAAATAAATAAAGTTCAATATATTTTATTATAATTAAATGATGATAATCATAATTTTATTTTAAAATTTTTAAAAATGAATACTAAAGAAATTATATAAATGATAATAATAATTAAATTTAATATAGTATTATAAAAGGATAACAATTTAAAACATTAAAATTAATTTCTATCTTTTATAAAACATATAAAGTCTATGAATATATTATATTATAATATAATAATTATTATTACTTGGTTTATACATTGTTTAATTATTTTTTATAATATAAAAAGAAATTTATGATAATTATTATAAAAACATGAAATAATTTATTTAAAAATAATAATAAAGGGAGAAAAGGTGAAACAAAAAAAGAAAAATGCTAAAAAAATAAAAAAAAATGAGAAAGGCTATTAATATATAATATTATAATTAGAATAACATGACAAAAGTGATAAGAGATAAATTACAGAAAAAGAGATAAAAAATAATATATTGTAATATTATGAATAGAGGTGTGATAGAAAAAGATAAACGATTATAATATTTAATAATAAAATAAAATAATAATATTGGAATAGTAAAAATAAAAGTGGGATCCCCAGTTTATTGAAGACCGTACAAACCAAGAATATATGAATAATACTAATATATGAAAACACAATATGTTTGTTAATAAATTGAATAAAAAATTAAAACTATAATAAATATAAATATAAATGTTTGTGGTGGTGATAAAACATATACACGGGAAGAAACCATATAGGAATATAAGAAAAATAAATTGATAACTAAACTATTATATGATAAAAATGCTCATATAACTGAATATCTTATTAGATAAGCCATTTTAAAGCCATAAATATATATATATATATATATCACATCTTCTATATTGCATAATTTAAACAATAATGGTGAAATTTCTCTGGATAGAGGGAGGTAGAGAATAGAGAAATCTAGCCCCAATAAGTTTTCCTTTATGAAGGAGATCCCCATAGTGGTTATGCTACATAGTTAATGTAAGGGTTGTATTTTATTTAAAATTTATATATATATATATATGTGTGTGTGTGTGTGTGTGTGTGTCTATATATGCATATATATATATGTATTTTCAAATTCTATAATCAAATCATCTTAGTATTTTATAATTTTATCAAGTTTTCATTTTTGAAAACAAACATTATATTTTGTTTTCAAAATATTGTTTTAAATCATACCCCTTATAAGGGTAATTGAGTATCCAATAACCAATTTATTTATTTTAAAATAACTCTCTATATATATTATGTAGAGATTCAATATCTAAAATAATTATTTTATAATCATAATCAATCATTTTTAAAATAATAGTGAAATGTGTTTATTTTATTGTTAATTTTAAATGTTTTATTTTATAAATAATTTTACATGAAAAAAATTATCATTTTATGCATTCTATGTCCGTGTTCATTTTATGTGTATCTTTTATTTTAGCTAGATTTAAATGATAAAAGTTATCATTTTATGTGTGAATTGTTTTTTTATGTTTACGAATGTTATTCATAATGGCCATCATCTAAGATATTATTGGACTTCCATGATATTTGATGAAATAATGTGTTTAGATTATTAAGATGTTATATTTGTGTCTTTTTAATAATAGAAATTCTTTATAAATATTTATTTATCCAAGATGTTTTTTGAAATTATTAAAGAAAATAATAATATGTGATGTATATAAATTTTTGAGATTATTATCTTCTATGGAAATAAGTTATTTATGGTTTTAAATGGTTTTTGGATTATGAGTGAGAAAGGAAGGACAATTTTAAATGTTTTTTAATTATGGAACTAGATTATCAAATGGTATGATGTGGTATGGGGAGAAGACTCATGACCTTAAGGGGATATTGTCCCTCAGGTGATACGACTAAGTTTCCTTATATATTTTCGTATGGCCTACTCAGTATCATGATTAATCCATATAAATTATTATTTTTTAAAGGGAGAAATCCAAAGTAGTATTTTAAAAGAATTATTATATTGAATATATCTGGTTTTCAAAGTAATATACACTAATGTTATCAATGTAGGGAAAATTATTTATAAGTATTTGTTTTATCAAATGATTTATTTGATAAATTATTCCAATGGAATTTATAGTTTACAATGGATTGTATTTTCCAAAAATTTTAAGAGAACTTAATTGGAAAATTAAATGCTCACCTATAATAAACTTATTTTCTATTAAATTATTAGAAATTAAATTTGTGTTTATTTAATATAATGATGAATCACCTGAGAAGAAATTTTTTTAAATTCTTTAAAAAAAATTTATCTTTTAATATATTTTTATAATTATAAAAAACTTATTAAAAAAAAGTACCTCAAGTGTAAAATTCTCATTATATTTTTTAGTTGTCTTTTATTAAAAAATTACACATTATTTTATGTACTGAATCTAGAATCCTGAGTTTAGGGCTTATATAAGGCATCATAGTGGAAGTCCAGACATCTTTGAAGATTTGATATTTTTATTTTAGAAAAATCTAAGTGATAGAGAATAGAAGTATAGAAATTCTAGTTTCTTTAATTCATAATATACATATTAATACTCTTTTTTTTTTTCTAAATAACAATTTCTTGGGACACAGTTATTTCAAGGGGGAAGAATGTAACATCCTATTAAATTTAAAAGGTAATTTTAATTAAGAGTTTATTTAATATTTTTCTTATAATTTAAAACTAATTAATCAATGTTTTAATAAAAAACGTTTTCAAATCTAAGGATATTTTTAATAATTAAAATAGTATTTGATTCTAATTATTAAATATAAATTTTCATGAAATAGTATTTTATTTAAATTAATGTATTTTTCTTAATACTAGTTAAAAAATATTCTTCACTTCAAAGTATTATCTAATATTGAATGTTTTGAATATATTATCATTTTTCAAGAAAATTATTTTGATTTAAGACTATAAATAATACTTTTTTTATTGATGGTGTATTAATTTATTTTCTAGATTATTTTTTGTAAAAATAATTATTTTAATAAAAAATTAAGATAATTTAAAAACAAAAATAATATGAAATTAAATAAAAACTTGAAATTTTATATTTATAAATTTATTTGGTAATTTTGAATACTAACAAAACTTTTATCATTATTTCAATTAAATATATTTTAATATTATTTCTTATATTTATATTATGAAAATCCAAATTTGTTTTATAATTTTTAATTATTAATATTAAATAAATTATATAAATGATAATAATAATCAAAGGTAATACAATGTTATAAATATATAAAATTTTAAAACATTAAAATAAAATTTATCTTTTATAAAACTTATAAAGTTTATGAATAAATTGTATTTTGATATGAGTTTTATTATTATCTGGTTTATAAATTTTTTTATAAATTTTAACGTTATAATAAATACATTATCAATATTATTACTAAAAAATGTAATGTTATTTACTACAAAAAAATAATACAAAAGATAAAACATTAAAAAATGAAAAAAAATGTGTGAAAAAATAATAAGAAATAAAATTAATTGATATTAATATATATTAATATAATGGAAGTAATGTGACCAAAGTGAAAAGAGAGAAATGATGATAAATAGAAAACATAGGATATTATAATATCAAAAATAATGGCATGACACACAAAAAATATAAATTTTTATAATATTTAATAATGAAATATAATAATAATATTGTCATCACAAAAACAAAACTAAAAGTCCCACTTTATTTAAGTCTCCACTTGCCTAAAATATAGGGATAATAATAATATATTAAAATAAAATATGTGTTATAATAAATTTAATAAAAAATAAAAACTAGGAAAAATATAGAAATCAATGTGTGCAGTGGTGAGAAAACACTTACACGGGGAGAAACGATAAAGCAAGATATAAAAAAGAAATTGACATGTAATTATTATCTCAAAGACATACACCTATCACAAAATTTATTATTGGATAATACCTTTGAAATGCATTTATATATATATATATATCAAACCTCCAGTGACTAAAAAATAAAAAAAATTGGGCACTTACTCTGGTTAGAGAGAGGTGGAAAATAAGGAAATCGAGTCCCAATTAAATTTATTTCAGGAATAAGTGCCCCTAAGCAGTTCTACTTCATAATTAAGGTAAGGGGTGTATTTTATTTACAATATATATATATATCTATATCTATATATATACTTTCAAGTGCTATAATAAAATCATTTTAGTATTTTATAATTTTTATCTAGCCTACGTTTTACAAAAAAATCAATTTTGTTTTCCAATCGTAGCCCTTAAAAGGGTAATTGAATATCCAATCATCTATATATTTATATTCAAATATATATATATATATATATTCTTTATAGAATCAATGTAAAATAAATATTATATGATATTAAATGATCACTTTTAAACTAATAAAAAAAATTTATTCTAAATTTTAAATTATTTCATCTATAAAAAAATTTCATGATAAAAATTATCATTTTATACATTCTATATATTTTTTCATTTTATTTGTATACTTTATGGAATTCATGTTGTAAATTATAAAATTTATCATTTTATATGATAATTTTGTTTATATATCCATGACTGTAATTCATAACATTTGATATTTCCATTTTCAAAGATATTATTGACATTCCATTAAAATTAAATCAAGAATGCATTTAATTTAATAAGCAATTATATATTTGTCTTTAAATAAAATCAATTCTTTATGAATATGGATTTCTCAAAGTTATTTTTTGATGTTCTTAATTAAAATAAGATTGGGTCATGAAATAAAGTTTGTAACCGTATTTTATTCTGAGAAAATAATTTATGTGTGGATTTAAATAGTTTTTTGGTTATGAGTGAGGAAGGTAGAACCATTTAATTATTTTTGTAACACCCCAGGTAAATAAAGAATATGAAATCTTTATATTTATCCATATTTTTGAATAAAATATTAATATTACTTTAAAGGGGATGCTATGCTCGATGGCGTACCCAATACGCAACAACGAGTTTCTTGGGAATCTTACGTTGCACTTTAATAATAAAATAATATTAGTTTAAATGGTAGTTAATGCCTAGCCATTGTAATGACAGGAATGAACAGAACAAACTAAAAAATTATTATATATGTTTTTGAAATATTTTTACTCTTTACAATAAATTTTAGAGGATTAAAAATGCAAATGAATCCAGTTTTTAATGGTAAACATTGTAATATTCTTTAAAAGGCCGATTAACCGCCTCTTGATGGCGAAACCTTTTTTAAATCCACTTTTTGAAAATTTTATAAGCTCTATTTTTTTCAAAATAAACATATTATTTATTATTGGGACATTTAAATTTACCTTGGGTTAATTTTTGGTATTTTTCTGACAATGTAAATTTTTAAATGAATAGTGAAAAATACTGCATTTTACATCAAAACTGCTTTTTCATATAATTTAATTATATGGTTATCTTATCTTTTTAATTTATTTTAAAGTGTAATTCGAATATATTTTCACATTTTAATTCAATGATGGTAATTGGGACTAATTTAACTTTGGAATTAGGCATAAACAAGTGCCAAACTTTTCATAAATATTGTTTCTAAAAACCCGCTATTTGTTTTGACAACGGGAAGTTTTTTTAAAATTAATCATTGAAATTTTTGTGTTTGGAATTTGGTAAAATGAGTTACATATTTGGAATCAGAAGGTCTAAATTATGTAATTAAGACTCTTTTTTGGACATTATGAATAGTAATGGCCGTAATTATCTTTAATTATCTTGATTAATGAGTAATCAGGTTGTTAAAGATAATATGATAATATCATAATAATAAAAAATGACCACCAAATGTGTCCTAAGGCTACTGGTTGTCTCATGGATGACCATGGGATTCCTTGTGCCAAACTTGGGGGCCCCATGGAATCACTTTTGTGAGAAAGTGACTTTTTATCTTTTTATTTTTAAAGATTGTTAAATGTAACAAAGAATGTATCACCTAAGTAAAATATTTTTAAATTTGTCTAAATAAATTATATTTTAGACTATAAATATTAATTCTAAATCTAAAAAGATTTCCTACATCATAGTATTTTTTTTATAATTTTTAGACATTAAATAAATTAAATTATTTATGACATCATGATGATGCAGCGATGACCTCATTATTTAACGATTTAAATAAAATGGAAAGATAATGTAACCTCTTAGAACTACACATGTCCAAAACCTATTGTATGGGTGTAATTCGAACCCTTATCACCTTATCCTCGAAACACATCAATGTGGGACCATTAAAATTCGAAACTCATTTGGAAATAGAGTTACATTTTATACCTTTCCAAGAGTGCCCCTCCTCTCCTCTTATAAAAGGCCCTCACCTCTACCTCCTTACCCGCACTTCCAAAGCCTTTGGCTCGGCCAACCCCTGCCCATTATGACTCTCTACATCCCTCTATACCTTCTTGAAGCCTCAATTTGGGCAGAATCTTTTCCAAGGAAGCCTTTGATCTCAAATAAAAGGAAGTTACCCGATTTTAAGGTAATATCTTCGCTTGAGTCCTTTTGTTTTATTTTGCTTCTCCAACCCCCTAAAATCATTTTATTCATTTATTTTGTAACAAATACAGTATATTAAATATACTAGGATGTTTTTATAAGAAGTATTCGAGCTACACTAACACACACCTATATCTAATGGTTAAAGAACATACTGTTTCAGTGGATGGTGAATTTCTGCCTCTCGAAACGATGATTGTTCAACATTCTTCTAACACCTTCAAAGGTGGCCATTAAGATGCCACTATATTTATATATGATATCTAATATGTTTATGTTTTACTTAATCTTCTGTATTTTTCATTTATGGCATACCTTTATGGTTTCCATTATTGGTAAATGCGAAATCTTTATTTAAGGAAGTGCGGACTACCGCCCCCTCAAAGTGATTTGATTCGTTAATACCATATGTGGTTTGTATAAAGGATATATTTAATGATATTATATATGATACCATACTAGATTTAAAATACTATTATGTATCATTATGTTTTAATTCCATTAAATATGAAATAAAAATGGAAGTAGCGTTCATGCGTACGTACGGATTACCGTCTCCATGAACGGTGCATTTCATTTCTTAACTCTAAATGTTATGTAATATTATAAATTAAATAATATACTAGATATATATGATATATATGATATATACATCATGAATACAATTCTGGATATAATGAAACTTTGACCACACGAACAACATGTAATTGTAAGAAGTCCACTTTCGACTTAAGAACCAAATATCGACAAAACAAACATATTTAACTTAAATGATTACATAATGTTTATGACATGGTAATAAGTGATATAAAAAATTAATGAACTTGAAAAAGGTTCTTAAGGAAGTATAAATTAACTCAAGTTTATTATTCAGGATATTAAAGAACGATCGAGTCATGTCGGACCCGAGGTAAGGGATCCTACTCCTCCCTTTCTTTTGAAGTACACTCTTTTATGTCATTCCTTTTAAGCTCATCTTTATTGTGATTGGGATGTTCTTTTATATTAATCTTACTGGAATTTTTATGTTCATATTATGAGAGACCCTATTCTCTCTCATCAATCCATTTTGTAAGTTTTGAGTGGCGCCGTTAGGCTGCTGAATTTTCGTAAGAGATCTAACCTCTCTCTTTCTTTTTAAGTACTCTCCTTTATGTCACTTATTTTAAGCTCATCTTTGTTATGTTGAAGGATGTTCTTTTATATTCCTCTTTCTATAAACTTCATGTTAATATGATGAGAGACCCTATTTGATCTTATAAATCCATTTTTCTAAGTTTTAATTGGTGTCGTTAGGCTGTCGAGTTTTCGTAAGGGATTTTTCATCTCACTTTTATTCCCATGAGATTTATGCTAAATTTGCCACAATTTCCTTTTAGTGGTGTATGTACTGCCCATTATTTTAATCATTGTGTATAATACTTTCATTTATGAGTATTTACATCAATGTTGTATTGTCCTTCTTTCATGGGGTGCATGTCTCGAAAGATACCCATGTCAGTAAGGGAACCTTTCACCCTCCTCTTTTTAAAAGACTTCTTTTGTTGGGTCTTTTAATTTACATATTGTTATGTTGGGATACATTCTCATATATCCTTATTGATGTAAATTCTATGTCCAAGTGATGAGATACCCTTTTTATCTCTCATCAACTCATTTTCTGAATTTTGTAGTGACGTCGTTAGGCTGACATATTTTTGCAAGGGAACTTCATAACCCAAATTTGATTCTTTGTGATAATGTTGTACTCATTGAATATGTCATTCTATGAATATTTGTGAATAACCTATGATTTTTTACACTTAATATCCACTTATATTGGGTGTATTCGTTTGTCACACATAATTATGTAATTGATTTATCCTTAAACCTAGGATACCGTCTTTGTAATGGAATTCGTCTCAATCTCCATTCATTGATGCATATTTTGTTTTATACACAACCTTCTTTTATATAGTGTATAAACCCCTTTGACTTTTACATTTATTCAAAATGAATCTTTTATCTATGAAGCATTTTACTAAACAACAAAAAGGAATGTTTCTTTTTACATACGCGGTGACAACGACCTTTTCCACCACTGCGAGTGTTATTTGATCTTTGGCTTCCACAACAAGCCGTAATGTTTTTAAAATAAAATACTTTTTTTTGTATTTTGGTATTGAAAATGGTTTTGATAAAGGATTCTATTATGTCAATATATTTAAATGATATATTGTTATTGAAATGTGGAAATGTTATCATTCCTTTATGTTGGTTTTATGTGTTATAATTTTATAATGGTACTTGGACATTTTACGGTTGGTTACATGATAAACCATATGACGGGTGGTGTCATGAATACCAGGACGGGTGGTTATGTTGTAACCTCCAATGCATTGGGTATGGAAGTCGGCCGTATGGCTATTCCATTAAGCATGTATGGAATTTGGCTGAATGGCTATTCCATTAAGTGATATGTGTGGAATTCGACCTTATGGTTATTCCACTTAAGTATGTTTATGTCCCAAGTTACCTTTATATGTTATGTGATCTTTATATGAGTTTTATGGTAATCTTTTGGTTACAGAAGGGTAAGTAATGAACTTTTATTCAGTCAATATTTTTTTTACTACTTCGAAATGGTGAAAAGTATTAATTTGATAAAGTATACATGGTTTACTTGTTGTTTTGAAAAACTAACAGTTTTCATTCTTTGTGTATCCCTTACTGAGCTTTTTATGCTAATCCCAAGTTTTTGAAATGTTTTTCACAGGACTAAATGTGGAATAGGGTCAAGGATGGGATCAAGGGAAAGTCATGCTACCTAAAACATGGAACTAGACATGTTTCTTTTTAAGAGTTTTTATTTTATGGAAACTTAGTAGAAGTTTCTACTTTGTAATCTTTTGAGATGTAATAGTTATGTCTTAATTCTCTAAAACTCTAAACCTAAAAAGATCCTCAATGTTAATTATTCATTTAATTCAATATTAAGTAAGGTTTAAGGCCGGGGCCTTATAGTTGGTATCAGAGGTCGGTTTAGATAACTTTAGTGGTTAGGGTATTCTTTAAGCATAAGTGACATTACCTTAATGGTTAGGATTTCATAAAGAGTCCTGGTTTTAGATAAAGTGAATGACTAAGTATATCTTAGTGTTTATCTTCCTCATTAGTACATGATGGTTTTGTTGATATACTCACACTGCCCTTTTTGGTTTTAGTAAATGATTGGATCTAGAAGGCATCAACGTAACAGTGGATGTGAAGGAAACTGTGACAGTTTTTTGAGCAAGCAACTGAATGATATGGGAGCTGCAATGAGAACTCTTGTGATTATCCTCAACCAACTATTTGGAGTCATTATTGACCACCTAAACCTTGGTAATTTCTCTAAGGCATCATATATGCGAGAAAAAAATCCCTACGGAACTACAGGTAATAATCATAAAGGTAAGTGTGTTAAAAACCTATGTGTCAAAAATGTGGAAAGAAACACCTTGGAAAATTTGTCAAAGGGATAGAAATATTCTATAGATGTGGAAATGAAGGTCATAAAGCAAGAACCTTCCATGGAAAAAGGAAGCATCTAGTTGACTCGAGAAAAGGGAAAGAAGTTCTTTCTGAGGGATCAATTGAATATTTTAAATGTGGTGTGCATGGTCATTATGCAAACACATGTCCTATGAAGAAGTTTCTTGAATGGGATCACCAAGATCATACAAATGTTCATTTACCAATACCTAATGCCATTCCGATTGAGGATGAAGAAACTGAAAATGACCAATCAAAGGTATGGATTATTTCATAACTATTGTCTTCCTATTTTGGAATCTTAGGATATGATTCATGATTTTGTTTGTAGGAAAGAAGTATTTCAGAATAAGTTGTAAAGTAATGGTTAATGGATCATGAAGAATTTTGAATGAGTAAGATGTCAACATATAAGGGCTGCAAGAGTTATGGTGAAATTCTTAAGAGTATTAAGTCTCTTTTGATGATGGGGTTACATTAGAAAACTTTTTATAGTATGTGTAACACTGATGTTTAATATATGAAAATTTTATTCAAGGAATAGTTATCTGTTCTTTTGTGGACATAGTTATAAAGAACCATTTGGGTTTATATGATCCTTACTTTTGAGGTAATTATGGGTTACTATATGTTATGATGGAAGTGAAAGGCTTGAGATAAAATTGAGGGTAAATTATGTTATGGTTATTTTTGATGATTTTATCTCTTTTTGGGGAATTATTTGAGAATTATATAGTTTTGGAAAAAGGACAACACGCAGACCATGTGACAACTCGTCGCGTCGGACAAAGCTGCGGGAATCGAACCCACAACTAAAGTGCAACTGGTATTTATCGCCTACCACTGGACTACGTGAAGTCCCTGGTTAGTTTGACTGATTATTTTTAGTTATATGATTTTATGAATTAAGAGTAAGTTGATTTTAGGTTATCTATGGATATTTATTAACCTATCATGGAGGATATGTGATTAGGTTAATTACTTTTCAATACGAGACATTAAGAGCAACTGATGTTGTTTGGAGATAAATGTTACGATTTAACTTGGAAGACTATGTGACTAAATCCTTCAAATATTTGGGTTCCAATCTTAGTTTGGTTTACTTTGATGAATTTTATGGACAAATTGATTATCGAATGGTCCTCGTTGAACTTTGGGTTTTGTTGGACAAATTTTGGAGATTAAGAATAGATTTTCTTTTTTATAAAGGGTTATCCCTTTCTGGATTATCTGATCTTGTAATAACCTTTTGGTTTTGGTTTTGGTTAAAGTCTAAATAAATGGGAAGTATATAGTTATCTTTTGTGGATTAGGTGATTCTCTAGAAGTTGATTATATTACTCTTAATGTGAACAAGTCTTCCCAAATACTCGTCTTTTGGAGAAAATATGAGTTTGTGTAAGGAATATAATAAAATTTGAAAGTCAACATGATAAGTGATTATGTTTCCTTATGAATAAATTCCTCAATTAAAATTAACTTAAGACAAAAATGTTGTCTATTAACTTTTCCTACTGGGGAATCGAATACCGTTTAACCCATCACTAGTTTATGATTTTCTTGTGGTTAACTTTCTCCTAAACATGTTTACTATCACTCTCCCTCAGAACATGACCCTTTGTTTTTTCCTCCATGTCCATATTTTTATACTTGGAATCCCAGTATGGGTTAACTTGGGTGACCTTTGTACTTATATTTCTTTATTTTAAAGTGATTTTTTTACCGACTCTTGTTCCGATGTGGGACTTTCAAGGATGTTTCCAACCCCAATTTTAAAATTGCGAGGATGCAATTCTCAAAAGGGGGGAAGGATGTAACACCCCAGGTAAATAAAGAATACGACATCTTTATATTTATCCATATTTGTGAATAAAATATTAATATTACTTTAAAGGGGATGCTATGCTCGATGGCGTACCTAATACGCAACAACGAGTTTCTTGGGAATCTTACGTTGCACTTTAATAATAAAATAGTATTATTTTAAATGGTAGTTAATGCCTAGCCGTTGTAATGGTAGGAATGAACAGAACTAACTACAAAATGATTATATATGTTTGTCCAATATTTTTAATCTTTACAAGAAATGTTAGAGGATTAGAAGGCAAATGAATCCAGTTTTTAAGTGTAAACATTCTAATATTCTTTACAAGGTCGATTAACCGCCTTTTGATGGAGAACCCCTTTTAAATCCACTTTTTGAAAATTTTATAAGCTCTATTTTTTCAAAATAAACATATTATTTATGATTGGTACATTGAAATTTACCTTGGGTTAATTTTTGGTATTTTTCTGACAATGTTCATTTTTCAATGAATAGTGAAAAATACTGCATTTTACATCAAAACTGCTTTTTCATATAATTTAATTATATGATTATCTTATCTTTTTAATTTGATTTAAAGTTTAATTAGAATATATTTTTACAATATAATTCAATGATGGTCATTGGGATTAATTTCACTTTAGAATTAGGCATAAACAAGTGCCAAACGTTTCATAAATATTGTTTCTAAAAACCCGCTATTTGTTTTGACAACGGGAAGTTTTTTTAAAATTAATTATTGCAATTTATGTGTTTGGAATTTGGTAAAATGAATTACATATTTGGAATCAGAAGGTCCAAATTATTTAATTAAGACTCTTTTGTTTTTGGACATTATGAATAGTAATAACGGTAATTATCTTTAATTATCTTGATTAATGAGTAATCGGGTTGTTAGAGATAATATGATAATATCATAATAATACAAAATGACCACAAAATGTGTCCTAAGGATACTGGTTGTCTCATTTCCGACCATGGGATGCCTTGTACCAAACTTGGGGGCCCCATGGAATCACTTTTGTGAGAAAGTGACTTTTTATCTTTTTATTTTTAAAGATTGTTAAATGTAACAAAGAATGTATCACCTAAGTAAAATATTTTTACTTTAGTCTATATAAATGATATTTTCGACTATAAATATTCATTGGAAAGCTAAAAAGATTTCCTACATCATAGTATTTTGTTTATAATTTTTATACATTAAATAAATTAAATTATTTATGACATCATGATGATGCAGCGATGACCTCATTATTTAATGATTTAAATAAAATGGAAAGATAATGTAAAATATAAGACCTACACATGTCTGAAACCTATTGGATGGGTATATTTAGAACCCTTATCACCTTATCCTAGAAAAACATCAATATGGGACCATTAAAATCAGAAACTCATTTGGAAATAAAGTTATCTTTTATACCTTTCCAAGAGTGCCCCTCCTCTCCTCTTATAAAAGGCCCCCACCTCTACCTCCTTACCCACACTTCCAAAGCCTCTGGATCGGCCAAACCCTGCCCATTTTGACTCTCCAAATCCCTCTATAACTCCTTGAAGCCTCACTTTGGGCAGAATCCTTTCCAAGTAAGCCTTTGATCTCAAATCAAAGGAGGTTACTCGATTTTAAGGTAATGTCTTCGCTTGAGTCCTTTTGTTTTATTTTTCTTCTCTAACCCCATAAACTCTTCTTATTCATTTATTTTATAAAAAATCCAGTATCTTCAATATACTAGGATATTTTTATAATAAGTATTCGAGCTACACTTACACACACCTACATCTAATGGTTAAAGAACATACTGTTTCCGTGGATGGCGAATTTCTGCCTCCCGAAACGATGATTGTTCAACATTCTTCTAACACCTTAAAAGGTGGCCATTAAGATGACACTATATTTATATATGATATCTAATATGTTTAGGTTTTACTTAAGCTTCTGTATTTTTTATTTATATCATACCTTTATGTTTTCCATTATGGGTAAACGCGATATCTTCATTTAAGGAAGTGCGGACTACCGCCCCCTCAAACTGATTTGATTCGTTAATACCATATGTGGTACGTATAAAGGATATATTTAATGATATTATATATGATACTATACTGGAATTAAAATAATATTATGTATCATTATGTTTTAATTCCATTAAATATGAAATAGAAATGGAAGTAGCGTTCATGCCTACGTACGGCTTACCGTCTCCATGAACAGTGTATTTCATTTCTTAACTCTAAATGTTATGTAATATTATAAATGCATAAATATACTGGATATATATGATATATATGATATATACATCATGAATACAATTCTTTATATAATGAACCTTTGACCACATGAACAACATGTAATTGTAAGAAGTCCACTTTCGACTTAAGAACCAAATATCGACAAAACAAACATTATTAACTTAAATGATTACATAATGTTATGACATGGTAATAAGTGATATAAAAGGAATAATGAACTTGAAAAAGGTTATTAAGTAGGTATAAATTAACTCAAGTTTATTATTCAGGAGATTAAAGAACGATCGACTCAAGTCGGACCCGAGGTAAGGGATCCTACTCCTCTCTTTCTTTTTAAGTACACTCTTTTATGTCATTACTTTTAAGATCATCTTTCTTGTGATTGGGATGTTGTTTTATATTAATCTTACTATAATTTTTATGTTCATATGATGAGAGACCATATTCTCTATCATCAATCCATTTTGTAAGTTTTGAGTGGCGCAGTTAGGCTGCTGAATTTTCGTAAGAGATCTAACCTCTCTCTTTATTTTTAAGTACTCTCCTTTATGTCACTTCTTTTAAGATCATCTTTGTTATGTTGGGGGATGTTATTTTATATTCCTCTTGCTGTAAACTTCATGTTAATCTGATGAGAGCCCCTATTTGATCTCATCAATCCATTTTTGTAAGTTTTAAGTGGCGATGTTAGGCTGCCGAGTTTTCGTAAGGGATTTTTCATCTCACTTTTATTCCTGTGAGATTTATGCTACATTTGCCATAATTTCCTTTGATTGGTGTATGTACTGCACATTATTTTACTCATTGTGTATAATACTTTCATTTATGATTATTTACATCAATGTTGTATTGTCCTTCTTTCACAGGGTGCATGTCTCGAAAGATAACCATGTCGGTAAGGGAACCTTTCACCCTCCTCTTTTTAAAAGACTTCTTTTGTTGGGTCTTTTAATTTATATATTGTTATGTTGGGATATGTTCTCATATATCCTTATTGATTTAAATTTTATGTCCAAGTGATGAGATACCTTTTTTATCTCTCATCAACTCATTTTCTGAATTTTGTAGTGACACTGTTAGGCTATCATATTTTTGCAAGGGAAATTCTTAACCCAAATTTGATTCTTTGGGATAATCTTGTACTCCTTGAATATGCCATTCTATGAATATGTGTGAATAACCTCTGATTATTTTACACTTAATATCCACTTATATTGGGTGTATTCATTTGTCACGCATAATTATGTAATTGATTTATCCTTAAACCAAGGATACCGTCTTTGTAAGGGACTTCGTCTCGATCTCCATTCATTGAGGCATATTTTGTTTTATACACAACCTTCTTTTTTACGGTGTATAAACCCCTTTTACTTTGAAATTTATTCAAAAGGAATTTTTTATCTATGAAGCGTTTTACTAAACGACAAAAAGTAGTGTTTATTTTTACGTATGCGGTGACAACGACCTTTTCCACCGCCGCGAGTATTATTTGATCTTTGGCTTCCTCAACAAGCCGTAATGTTTTTAAAATAAAATACTTTTTTTAGTATTTTGGTATTGAAAAGGGTTTTGATAAAGGATTCTATTATGTCAATATATTTAAATGATATATTGTTATTGAAATGTGGAAATGTTATCATTCCTTTAAGTTGGTTTTATGTGTTATAATTTTATAATGGTACTTGGACATTTTACGGGTGGTTATGTGATAAACCATATGACGAGTGGTGTCGTGAATACCAGGACGGGTGGTTACGTAATACCCACCAATGCATTGGGTATGGAAGTCGGCCGTATGGCTATTCCATTAAGTATGTATGGAAGTTGGTCGAATGGCTATTCCATTAAGTGATATGTGTGGAAGTCGACCTTATAGTTATTCCACTTAAGTATGTTTATGTCCCAAGTTACCTTTATATGTTATGTGATCTTTATATGAGTTTTATGGTAATCTTTTGGTTACAGAAGGGTAAGTAATGAAATTTTATTCAGTGAAGATTTTTTTTACTACTTAGAAAAGGTGAAAAGTATTACTTTGATAAAGTATACATGGTTTACTTGTTGTTTTGAAAAACTAACAGTTTTCATTCTTTGTATATCCCTTACTGAGCTTTTTATGCTCATCCCAAGTTTTTGAAATGTTTTTCACAGGACTTAGCGTGGAATAGGGTCAAGGATGGGATCAAGGGAAATTCATGCTATCTAAAACATGGAACTAGACATGTTTCTTTTTAAGAGTTTTTATTTTATAGAAACATAGTAGACATTTCTACTTTGTAATCTTTTGAGATTTAATAGTTATGTTCTAATTATCTAAAACTCTAAACCTGAAAAGATCCTCAATGTGAATTATTCATTTAATTCAATATTAAGTAAGGTTTAAGGCTGAGGCCTTATAGTTTTGTTATGGAACAAGAGTATCGATTGGTATGATCTATATAGGGAGTAAAACCAAGGACTGAAGATGGAATTTAACATAGGTGATATGTCAAGGGTACTTATGGTTTCTTTATGGCATGTTGGGTATCAGGATTAATCGATAAAAAATATAATTTTCATAATGTAGAAATCCAAAGTAGTATTTCAAAAGGATTAATTTTTGGAAATATATAGTTTTTGAATTAATAAACAATTATTTTCCCAATTAACGGAAAACCCTTTTCAAATTATTGATTTTATCAAATGATTTATTTGATAAATGTTTCCAAATATATTTATTATTTTCAAATAAAGGTATTTTTACTTGTTTCAAACCCTCTTATTAGGAAAATTAAATTCTCACCCTTTGTTTTAAAATATTTTTCACTGGTTCAGTAGAATTTTCATTGTAGTTTGTTTCATATAAGGATTTATAGAACTTGATGAGAATTTTCTAAATTTTACAATTTTTTTACTTTTAATGTATTGGTATAATTCTACAAAACCTAGACCGGGAAACGTCCTAGATTATAAAATGATCTATGATTTTTTTTATCTGTATGTTATAAAACATAATACATAGTGTTATATATACTTGTTCCAGAAGCATGGGTTTGAGACATTACACTTGGTTTTAAATATATGGTATAGAAAATGTTTCATATTAGATGTTTTTATTTGAGAAAAATTTAAACGGTATAGTATATAAATATTTTAATTTTATTTTTTCTTAATTTTGAATTTTTAAATTCATAATTTTCATACGCCTGAAAAATGAATTTTGGGGATTCAATTCATTCAAGGGGTAATGTAACAAAATAATAAATTTAAATGGTAATTTTAATTAAGTATTTTTTTATTGTTTGTCTATAATTTATAACTATTTAAGAAAGTATTTTACAAAAAAAAACTTATATAAAACTAAAGATATTTTGTTTAATCAAAACGTGATTTGATTCCAATTATAAAATATCACTTTTCAAGAAATATTATTTTATTCAAATAAAAAAAATTCTTAAAATATGTGAACATTTATTATATACTTTAAAGTGTGTTTTAATATTGAATTTTCTAACCTATTATTATTTTTCATGAAAAATGTTTTTATTTAAGATTATAAATAAATACTATTTTTATAAATGTGGTACTAATTTATTTACTTGATATTTTTTATAAATCTACAGATTTGAATAAAAATTTTAAGATAATTTGAAATGATAAATAATATGTAATTAAATTAAAACTTGTTAAATTATATTTATAAGTTTAACTATAAATTTAAAATACTAATTAAAATATTATCATTATTTGAAATAAATAAAGTTCAATATATTTTATATTATCATATTATGAATATAGTAATTTTTTTAAAAAAATAATTTATTAGTATTAGATAAATGATATAAAAGATAATAATAATTAATGTTAATATAATATTATAAGTATATAAAATTTTAAAACATTAAAATAAATTTCATCTTTTATAAAACTTATAATTTTTAGGAATATTTTATATTTTGATATGAGTATTATTATTACCAAGTTTATAAATAGTTTTATAAATTTTAAAATTATAATAAATAAATTATGATAATTATTATTAAAAACATGATATTGTTTAAAAAAACTAAAAATTGGAAAAAATATTAAAACAAAAGGAAAAAAATGATGAAATCAATAAAAAATGAGAATACATAAAATATATTAATATATAATAATAAAGTATGAGTAACATAAAAAAATTAAAAGAGATAAATTATGAAAAAGAGATAAAAAAAATAAGATATTATAATATTTAAAATATAGGTGTGACACACAGAGAAAATAGAAATGATTATAAGATTTAATAATGCAGTTCAATAATAATATTGGTAATGTGAAAAAAGTCGGATCCATACTTTTTTAGAGTCATAATATGCCTCGATTGTATGTGTAATAATAATATATACAAATAAAAAATATTTTTTAATGAATTGAATAAAAAAATTAAAACTAGGAAAAATATAGAAATCAATGTCTGCACTAGTGAAGAAATAGTTACCCAGAAAACAAAGATTAAGCAAGATAATAAAAAAATTATGGTTGAATTATTACATGGATGACATGATACCATTACCAAATGTCTTCTATAAAAGTCATTTATATTTCATATATATATATATATATATATTTCACCCCTCCTCAGTTGGACGATACAAGAAATTGTGCACTAACTCTAGTTATAGAAATGTAGAGAAGAGGGAAATCGATTCCTAATAAGTTTTCATTCAAGAAAGAGAGCCACAAAGTCATTATGTTGTATAGTTAGGGTAAGTGATTTATTTTATTTACAATTCATATATATGTGTATATATATATACTTTCAAAATCTATAAAAAAATTTGTTAGTATTTTATAATTTTTATCAAGTCTGTGTTTTTTAAAACAAAATTTCTATTTTTTTTCAAAACATTATTTTGAACTATAACCCTTCCAAGGGTAACTGAATATCCAATCATATATTTATTTATTTGTAAAATTTCTATGTATATAAATTATGTAGATAATCAATTTTTTTAAATAATATTTTATCATCTAAAATAAGCTATTTTAAAACTACAAGAGAATTTGGTTTTGTTATTGTTAATTATAAAGTGTTCCTCATATAAATAAATTTCATTGAGAGATGTTATCATTTTATGTATTCTATATAATTTTTCATTTTATGTATATCATTTGTTGATATAAATTTTTATATGATAAAATTTTCATTTTATGTGTTAATATTTTTATATTTCCATGAATTTCATTCAAAATATTATATATGGACATTATCTAAGATATTATTAACATTCCTTGCACTTTAATTCTTGAATGGATTTAATTTACTAAGTAGTTATATTTATTTCTTTAAAATAAAAAAATTATTTATAAATATTGATTTCTCTAAGTAATGTTTTGAAATTATTAAAAAAATAATATTTTTCCATGTAAATAAATTTGTAAGAAAGTTTTCTTCAATGAAAAAAATTTATTTTTGGTTTTGATTAGTTTTTGGGTTATCAGGGAGATGAGATGGACTTTTTAAAATGTTTTCTTTATTATTGAAGTTTGGTATTGAATTGTATGATGTTGAATACGGATTGAACACATGAACTCAATGATACATTGTCCCCTAAGTGATATGGTTAAGTGTCCTTATGGGTTTTCTTAAGCCCCATAAAGTATCATGATTAATCAATAAAAAGTAATATTTTTAAAATGGAGAATGGAAAAGTAGTATATCAAAAGTATTTTTATTTTTAATATATATTGTTTTCAAATTAAATTATACTAATTTTTTCAATTTATTAAAAATTATTTTATAAATATCGATTTTATCAAATAATTTAGTTGATAAATGTTTCCAATGAAATTTATTGTTTCCAAAGAAAATTATTTTCACTTGTATAAAATTAATTATTGGAAAAATTAAATTATCACATTTTTTTGAAATTATTTTTCACAGGTTTAGTAACGTAGAAATTTTTTTATTTCATATAAAGAGGCAACACACATGAATACATTTCTCTAAATTTGTATATAATTTTGTTAAGTTATAATATATTGGTATAATTCTACATAACCTACACCGGAAAAGGTCCTGGAGTGTACAATTATATAATTATTTTTCTATTCAATTTTATAAAAAAATTAACACTTATGATTTTATATACTAAATACAAAAGTGTGGGTTTGGGGATTTACCAAATATTGCATTCATCTTCTTCCTCTAAACCTATAAAGTTTATAGAATCATGTATAAGAAAACTAATAGATTCAGCAATAGTAAAAACCTCTACATCGATGATAATTATTGCTCAAACATGATGGGACTCTGTGAAATTTGATTCTAGGCTATGGAATATTTCATATTCTTTGATCAGGTACCGTTTTAGGCGCGTTTTTTATTAATTGTTTTTCTTTTTATGCTTGTTGAGTTGTATTAATATATCATTCAAAAGGAAGTTATTTTAAGCATTTCATTTTATCTATTTTATCACAACTATATATACCCATGTTCATAATATAAATATAAATAAAGTAAAAAAATCCAAATCCAATATAAGTAAAGTGAACAATATGAAAAAGCCTTTTTAAAAATTATTAAATTTAAAGTAATATTCACACAATTATAAGGAAACTATGGGAAAAATTGGCAGATCTAAAGGAATGGTTAATTTAAAGAGGGATGAATAATTTATAAATTTTAAATCATAGTACTATAATAACTAATTATATATTTCATTATTATAGGATTTGTGTGTTTGATATTATTCCCAGGAAGACATGTTGAATAATTATAATTAATTTAATAAAATTTACCAATATTATATTTGATTATAAGAAATAAAATTTAATTTATAGTATTAACTGATTTATGAAGTATGTGGGGGAAGAAATTAATGAATAAAAACATCCCAAAATTATATTTTATGAGTTCAAGTACTTTTTATTTTTGGTTAATGATTTATTATTAGTGTTTTAAGAATTAGGTTAAACCAATCTCCTTGGTCTGGATGATCACTCTCTCTCCCACTAACACACAATTTATAATGTTCATGTACATTGGTTAGTATTTTAGAGAGGTAACCCAAAACCATATCTAAATATATAACATATTTCTTACCAAATTTTATGGTGAAGGTTTAATTCTTGTATCACATTATAGAATAATCATTTATTTTATGTGAAATGGACATTCCTTAAAACCAAAAGGGAGATGTGTATAAGAGAATTGAAATGCGAAAATATAATTGGAAACATTCATAAAACCAATAACTACATTAAAAAAATTACACATTTATTACATATTTGGAACTAATAAAATCACTCCCTTGTGATATCCAAAAGTGTGTGAGAGAAAAAAAGTTAAAATGTAAGGTAATTTGGTAGAGTACATTTGGTGATATACTTTATCTAAAGTAAAACCATACCTTAGGCTATAGTCTATTATCCACTTCTTTCATCATCCAGCCTATCTATTTATATGAAATTATCAATCCAATATTTAAATTTCATATCAAAAAGACACCATTGAATTTATTCTTGTTAAGTCAATGTGGGACCACAATGATCTGCTAAAAATAATTTAAATATTTTACTTTAGTTATGATCATGACAATAGTTTGATGACATGAATAATTATTTCACACTATTACATGTGTGACTATGAATTCTATAATATTTTCCCCTCAAAATCTTGTTATGTTATTAATTTTCATGGTAAAAATCATTTGTAAATTTTCCATGAAATATTTCATCTCGATAAACAAATGACTTGAATGATGTTGATGGCATAAATATGGTTCATCACTCAGGTTATGCATAATTAACACTCGATAGAATACATTTATGTGATGAAAATTACCGTTATAAGGGAATGGTTTAGTGTCCTTACATAGCTCTATACAAGGTGTGAATCCTTCTCACCACATGAATAGTCAACTTCTTTTTTCATGTACGTATAGATCGATCCATTAAAAAAGTTAATGAGAATAAAATCATGACTAAATTTATCATGCTTATCTTCCCAGATCTCCATATCTTAAATCACTTTTTTCTCACAATATTAATGTTATCTCTGCTCAATGGAAATTTCATGGTGCTTCTATGTTCCATTTTGTGACACAGCCTAAGGAATTTTCAACCTCCTTAATTCATCTATTTTGGTTCATTTTCCTCCAAATCATATCCAGATGAATCTTACCAAAAAAATTAATAAATCAATAAATATCTAGGTAGGAATTATAAATTTAATAACAAAAATGTTGATTTTTTTAGAAAATATACACATTAAATATTTTTATCATAGACATTTAAACCACATCAAGATGTTACATATCAAACACACTCTTCATCTTAATGTCCTGCATAAGTTCATAAGCTCAATCTATTCACCACGACATCAAAATTTATACATATATTTTCTTAATTCATGTATATTTAATTTAAAAATCGCATGGTGAGTCAGCCAATATTAAATCAAACCCATATATGCATCATGCATGAGAATTCAATATGCACAATCTATGTACCAATTCCAAATATAAATAAATAACATGACATTATAATCAATCTATAATTCATACTACAGTTTTGTTTGACATGAGACAAGATACAGTATTACTAACACATAAATATTAAAAATGAACCCCCATGTCTCAAAAACCATCTTAATTCACAATCAAACCAAAACTGTTACACAAACCCACTTTATATTACCTCCTAGGAAAAAGGGAACTAACAAAACCATAAAATAATATGAGTCATAAACTCTTGTAAAATCCAGGTACATGGTCAAATGTTACACTATTATTAATCCTGATATATTTAATATTAAGTTGTATCTAACAAACATTGGGTTTTAAATTTGATAACATAGATAGGAATCCAACAGATTTCCTCCCTTTACATAGGGCCACATCTCTATAATCAATATTTTCAATTTTTATTTTAAATATTCCCAAACTTCTCTCTATGAAAACACATACCCACATAAGGGTTTCCAAAACATCTAGATATCCCATGCCTATACAAAAAAATCCAAGATTACCATTTTAGTAACAAACCATACCCAGGGTATAAAATATTTATACCAAACCATACCCATAGTGTTTGATGCTTATACTAAATCTCTCTAAAATATCAACATATAAAAGTTTATATTAATCAACAATGATATATCAATGTTGTAATCATAAAAAATCTATCATGTTTTTTAATTAATATATCATTAAGAAAACACCAAAAAAAATATTATTTTCTTTTAATTTGACCTCACACCCTTCTCAAAAAATAATTTTTAGAACATTTTTTTAAAATATCATAACTTTTTTATAAACACGTTATTCAATAAAATTAGAAATTTATTTTCCCAAATCACATGAAATCATGCACAAGTCAGGTGAACCTATGTTTCAAGTATGATTCATGAACATTTAAATATTTCCACCCCAAGACAAGAGTAAAATAATATCCCATAATGCACAATATCACACTTTATTAAAAATAGCTCAACTAAAACCAAACAATACATAACATCAGCCTTATAACCATGAGAATGCATGTTTCTATTGTATAGGTTTTAGTTACACAAAATCATGGTGTAAACCACAATTTCTAAATGGACCTATCTCTATATGTCAATTCTCAAATAGTAAGGAAACCAAAAGAAGGCTCTAATACCATTTATAACATCCCTAGTATGATTCACCCAAATAGTTAGCAAGTTGAGCCTCCACATCACCTCAATCATGTATTCCCAAAAACTAATAGTTTTTATTTAACAGTGAGGGTATAATACTTATAATTGGAAGATTATATCCTCAATATTAATATTATGAAAGCATAGTAATTAACTCAAACCTAAATAATATGTCAAAAAAATTAGAATTTCAAAATAACACACACATAAAAGTAATATAATATATCATATATCAAATTAAATCAGGCTTAATATACATTAGTCACACATGACCTAAATTCACCTTTTTTGTCCAATTATATACAGAATATTACAAAAATAAATTATTAATTTAAACTAGAATCAGTTTGGATAATCATTCCCTTGGAATCATCTCAAAACATACACCCATCTCTGCCAATAATACATCCTCAATCCCCATCATCTAGCCCCAAACATAACATATAGTTCAGACATAATGTTTTTTTATCCAATACGGTTCATGTATATAGTCTAAGAATATACTATAGTAGGACAATACTAATAGGGCGCCAAACATATGACATAATATTCTTTGTGTATAGTTAATAAGGTAAATAAACTGGTAACACATGATATGTAAGATGCTTATTTGGATCGTCAATTATTAACCAAGAAACCAAAAAAACTCAACCCAACTAGATAATGAGATGTGTTACAGGAGGGATCCTGTGGGATGAGCCTGTAAGGGGCTCTGAGTGTTCTCCTCCTCTCGTCGCTGCCTCCTTCTCCTAGGTTTTATGCGGCGCCTCCTTCCTCATTCTCGATGGGTTTCGGGGCGGTGGATCCTCGGTTGCGAAGGCATCGAAGACTTCATGGACTTGGATGTCTCAACAATTCACACCGCTGCTTGCCACACCTCTCTAAACTCCTTATTCTATGGATAGGGTTTCTAAAGGCGGCACGGTGCTGGTCCATGTCTGAATTCTAGCTTTTGCAGCCTGAAAGTGTCGCCTCGTTTTCCTTGTGTGTGATGTCTAGTTCGTCATGATCTTTGTGTGTGACTGGGATGGCGGTGATGGGATTCGGCTTTCAGCAGTCCTACATAGTGTTGGTGATGTTTTTCATTTTTTTTTTTGTTTCTTGATTTCGTATTTGGTTTGGTGTGTGGCTTGATTGTGTGTCGGCTTTGATTCGTGTTCTGGTTGAGGTTTTGGTGCTGGTCGGATGTTTGTTCTTTAGCATTTTCTTCGCTTTTAGTTTCTTCTTGTTTTGGATGTTGATTTGGATCAGCTAGTGGTCAGTTGATACTAAGATTTGGTCTTAGTACACTTTTGTTTCTGGATTTCATTCTTCTTGGTTGAGCTATTGGTGTTTAGGTTATTGGTTATACAATTTGCGTTGATCAGTGAAGGTGATGTGGTTTATTGTTTGGCTGAAGTATGGGAAATGATGTTGTTTCCATGGATACGATGTTATGGTGCTATTTGTACTGTTAGGGGATCCGGGAAAAAAGTTTTTCTAAATTATGTATGCTTCTTACAAACATTCTGCTTGGATTCTCCCTAGACAAGGATTAGAGCAGGTTCTTTCATCATGATGGACTTTTCAGATTTGGTAGTTTGAGATGGTATGGCTCTACCATCAGTACTGGGCCCATGCACCTTTGCATGGGACAGCTTGCTGAACTGTCATGCACTGGTGGAGGTTCTATATTGATGATGATGTTGGGGAGGGGTATTTCTTAGTATCTTTGTTTTGGTCTTTGACATTTTCTTTATGTTGATGTTCGTATGTCCTTGAAGTCATGTAATGTTTCCCCGTTTTTCATTAAAAGGGGGCCTATCCAAAATTAATAAAAATTGAATCCTTCGGGCGTTTCAGTCAGTCAACCCAACCGGATTCAACCAATACTGATGAACTGTTATTAATTTACCCAATTAAAATCTATATATAATCTCAAACACTATACGGTATATATATATATGAATGGGATAGAATCTCCAAGTGGTAAATAGTTTCATATCCACAAGAATATAATTTATTTATGTTGTGGATCTTGGTATAACACTATCAAGTATGAAAGTAAAAATAGTAGGTCATGGCATGATATATAATCCAACATCAATGATAGAGGTGAAAAAATAAACCCTTTATATGGTGGTGTTGATACTTCACCCATTAGGATGTGTTATCAATGGTGAATTCAAGAGAAAAATGAATTATAGATTGATACTCTACCTAAAGTGGAAAAAATATGGATTTTTTGGGAAGTTATAAATGTTTTCAGATTTTTTAACCATTCAATTTTCATGCGAGGATAATTTCTTAAAAGGGGTTATATTTTGGAATCCCATGTCGGAGGTGGGGTGAATGAATCACCAATTTATAAGGTTGTGTAGATACCTCAACCATCCTGATATAATTAATTTAGGTAAAGCCCGAGGTAAATAAATGTATACATGATTATCTTCCTAATAGGTAAAATCATGATCATTGTTGGTTTGGGATGTTGCATATTATATCAATGGTAGTACCATGTTAAACTCTCATTCAGTAATTAGGCACTACGAGGCAAGGATTTTAGAATCACATATTAGTGGTTTATGTTAATGAAGAAACTATTTATAAGGTAGTATGGATAACTCAACCATCAAGACATGTTTTCCATGGAGATATCCTACAAAAATATTTATGGAATTTTATCCCCAAAATAGAAAATAAAATGATTATTAGAGGTTTGGGAAGTTAAAATGGCATTTTATTGAGTACTCATTTGATATGCCAGTGAGGATGTTTGGACCATTGTGATTATTATATTATAACAACACTAACCACCCGTGGTGAGGATACTCTCTACTTTGGGAAAAAATAACACATAGAATTTTGTTTCCAATGATTTAACCTAGGATAATAATTTTTTAATGGTAAGGTGTCCATGACACTTAATAAAGGGATAAATCATTGCCTATAAATCCAATGTGTAATTTTATTAAAATCCCCACCAACATAGCCTATAGTTCTAACTATAAAATTGGTTGGGTACCCTCTCTACTTTTATTTCTAATATCCCAAATCACTCAAGATCATTATATTAGGGGATTTTATTAGAGTGTTCCTCATATATTTTTTCTATGGCTTTCACCAAAGAAAATTTGTTATTATGGGTGTGGTATGCATACCACATTATAAAGGGGTTTTTATTTACCTTCACCTTTGATATGGGATTCTAAAATACACATCCCATAGGGATCGTTGTACTTTATACCATATGAACCGTGTACCATATTTGATACCATTTGTACAATGCATACAATTCACAATCAAGATATTATTTAAATTGGTTGGGAATCCCTACCAAATTTTCTTTTCATGGTATTTCTCCTTAAAACATGTTATTGTGGGTAAATTATGTAAACAACATGAAAAAGGTATTAATATTTCACCTACTGCTATATTATGGGATTTTATACATACCACTTGAAGAGGAACCATATCCAATTACTAGATCATGGAACATTACATTTAGGTAAAAGAACTTTTAGGTAGTGGATCATGACACACCACTTTCAAAAACTATGAATCTAAGGGGTAGATCATGACACAGAAAACTAACAGAATGAATTTATCAATGTTAAATCACAATATAATACCCAAATATACTACACAACAAAGGGGTGGATCAGGACCTACCCCACTTAAAAATATAAAATTTGTGTAGTGGTCTGTGTCACATCACAATCACGAGCACCTGAACACCATTATAAGAGTAATATCTCTAAAAAATCATTTTGTATCATTAAATTAATTATGATAAACAAATATATATATATATATATATTTGTTTGGGTGTGTGTAATAAACAACCCAACTCCTAACAATCCTCTAATGCCCATCACATCTGGTACATCATGTACACTAACACAGCAAATTGGTGCTCCTTCTTTCCAAAGTTTTCCCGCAATTCCCATCACAGTCATCCGATGACCACATAGACCATAATCCCAACATTGGTTCCCACACTGAATCATAATATAGAGTAGGTTGATAAAAAGATATATGTCCCTACAGAAGGATAATATCATCCCTTCATGAATTCTATGACTCGTCATGATTCTAAATCATCATCACTAGACCCTGATAACCTCATTATTTATGATATAATAACTCATTTCATTTACCAAGCTCTAAAATATGAAATAATCATGTAGGAAAACCTGTTTCCAAGAAATCCCCTTATCCTAAACATAGGTATACCCCTAAACCAAATATTTTAGTCCAATTAAGGATTTATCCTCAATTCCCCATCTTTTATTCCATTTTTTCTGTCTCCCAATAAACCCTAGGGATCTTTGGCCTTGTATGTGAATTTTACAAGGTTTTCAAAAAGTAATGCCCTGCTAAATTAGAAATTATTAGACATATTTAAGAATATATTATCATCAAAATTTACCAATACTACCATGGTCCATGCAATAAATACTAAACCCAATCTCACAAGCATCCCTCAATTGGAATCTCTATTTTTCATAAGTATTGTCTACTTCTTTAAAAATAACTAATGGTGTAAAAATTCATTAAAACCATAATTGAGTATTTATAACCATTCCGTAAACTTTATAAGGCTTCTTAAAACAACATGTTTCTTTAGAATACCATGACCCTATTATAATAAATATAATTCCTCTAAACCACGTTTAAACCATTACCAATAGATTTTTCATGTATAAAATCACTAATAAATCATCAAAAGGGATACCCCATTAAACATTTTAGACTATCCTATAAGATCCCATATATGTCCTATTGTGATTTATCTCAAACTCAGAGTGTTTATTTCATGAAACTAACCTATTAAATTCTTTTAAATTCAATTATCAAGTGACCCTAAAGTAACTTAGCCATGTGTGGAATGTTTAGTCCATTACAATAAAGAACTATATATTTTATCTCATGAACATGTTTTATCTTGACTCCCATCGACATATACCTAATTTGAATACACATTCACTTATATATATAATGAATAAAAACTAAAAAAATATATATTAATATGTTAGGGGGACCTACCTTATAGTCACAAGATTAATCACATCTGATATCATCACATGATTTATCCTCATTCTCTAATAATAAAGGAATCTGAAAAATCCCAAAAATATACGAAATAATAATTTATGGTGAGGTTTTGGGAAGAACCACAATAAACTATAAATTAATGGTTGGATATGGTTATCGTTATCCATGGGTGACCACTACCATAGATAACTTTCCAGTTATATGATGAATAAGATCTCAATAGTATGGATAATAGAGCGAGGACCATGGGGATAAACCACATCTTCATTTGACTGAAGGAATCTGATAAGAGGGGCTATGTAATTTTTTTTGTAAAACATTAATATAATTTAATTTAAAAAAATTATATTTTGAGATACCAGGTACCCATTATTTGTCCAAAATATACTATAACTTTGTCTAAGATGAAACCCCACCCTATTAGAGATCTCACTTAGTAAATGGTATAATTTCACTGAGTACCTTATGGAATCTAACACATTTTTTAACAACTATCATAACACATCAAGTAACTGGTGTACCTCCACAAAGTACTCTGTAGTACCAACTAGACTTAATATAAGTCATTCCTTTTCTTTATACACACAAAACCCCCAATTTCCACAAAAATATCAAATAGTTTTTAAAAATATCCAGAAAATAATAATCTATAATTAAAAAAACCTTCCAAAAACTCAAAATTTAATATTATCCCTATTCTAATTATATTAGGGTACAGTTTCTCTTAGTTTAATAGACCCATAATGATGTAAGTCATTTTAACTCATAAACATATATATTTATAAGTTAACTAACTCTGATAATTTAGTTGTTTAATCAATCACCACAATGTTCCATTTATCAAACTCCTATCACATTTTTTTCTTTCTTCACCTTTAATTATTTTGAATAAAATTGGTGAATCAAAATATTATAGAATCCAAACCATGTTAAATCTTCAAGAATCATTGTCTTTTTAACCTTATCCCACCTTTTTTGATCTACCCCAACAATTATATAAGTAGTGAACTTTACCTAAAATATCTAATAAGTATATAAAAACTAGAATATCTGGTTGAATCATCATAAAAAAGCTTCAAATTTATTTACTTCCTAATATCTTATAAATATAAGAGGATTCTTTATTTGAACAATGAAATATGAATTTACATTCTTTGAATGATCCTAATTTATTCCTCTACCAAGAACATGAATCATTTAATCTAATAAAATCAAGAGTTTTGGAATTCATTCGATGTTTCTAGGTCTATTCCCATGAACAATATCATTATACTGATATATTTCAACAAAACCATAAAATATAACATTTAACTATCTACTATATATAAATTTTATCTAAAAAGATTCACAACAATATTATAGTCTCAAACCCCATATTTCAATCTAAATATAATGGGTATATTAACCATCTAAAAATACATTACAAAAATGTTCATGTAGGAAGTTACAAAAAAATAAATGTAATTATTTCATAGAATAAAATGTTTTAAATAACCATCTAAAAATATTTTCAAAACCAATTACAAGTGATGAAATAATTTTAAAAATATAATTCATTCATATTTCTTATCTATTCATGTTTACTATGATGAAAAAACACATTTCCCATCTCAACCTTGAACACTATAATATTTTTTTTAAAAACACTTTTTTAAATAAATAAAATCTTTTCGATATTTGGTGTAACACACTACACAGTGTTTAGCTTGTGTTAAACACAACACTGTGTTTATCTTATGTCACAATAAATTGTTAGTTAAAATTTAACACAAAATGATATTAATATATATGATTTAAAAATTTATATAAAATGAATTATTTGTTGACTAATTGATTAGAAATGAAAATAAAAACTATTAAAAAATAAAGGGTTACATTTTATAAAAAACTATGTTAATGCTCATAAATGAATTTTACCACATTAAATTAAACCAATAACTTCTTTTGAATTATTTTAATTAAATATATAAATAATAAATTTAGTAAAAAATTTAACTTTCATTTTATTTTTTTAGACAATTGATAAGTATAAATAAAATTTTAAGATTAAAAACTGTATTTTTAAACATATTTGTTTTGCCATATTTTACACACTTATTTTAAAATAAATTTTTTTTAATTTATGTAATTTTATTTAATAAAATGAAATTAATTTTTTTAATCATAATTTCAAAATTATCGTAGGGTTAATTATTTATAATTTTATGAAAAGATAAATTTTTTGATGAATATTGTGAAATATTAGTTTTTATTAAGAATTGTCATTTATTTTAAAGAATATAAAAACATAAAAAATGTTATAATAATGTTTTGAAATTAAAATTTGTTCAATTAAATATCTATTATTCTAATTTAGTTTCATTAAATCAATTTCAAATTGAATTTTTATATAAAAATGTTTTAAACTATTGAGCATTTTATCTTTGGGAAACCACTTTCTCTTCATGTTTTTGGGATTAATTTTAAATTAAAATTTTCAAATTATAAGATTGGAATTTAGAAAAATGGATTTTATATTTGTAATAATAATAATTTATATTATATATTAATTTCAAAGTAATTTTTTGCAATAATCTATATTAAAATAGTAAAAATTAATCAGCCTAGTTAAAGTGAAAATTGGTTTACTAGGGGTTAAAAAGGGATTTGGGATAAAATGACCTATAAAATTTTACCACATATATTTTCTATACATTTTTTTATATTATCACCTCAATTGTTTAATAATTTTCACTTTTTGGATCCTTTCATCAGGTGAAAAACGTTGTGACTCCTTTTCTTTCACAAAAAATATAATCATGCCACTCACCTCACTTATAAAAAGCCACCCTCCTTATCTCCTTTAAACACTTAACATCCCCATTTTTTAAACCAACAAATACCCAAATAAATTCATAACTTACCTCATATAATTATATAATACTTATTATTGTTATAAATACATCCTACGAATCTTTTCTTTTAACTAAAAGAAGTTATCTGAATAAGAGTTACTATCCCAAGTCGAGGGATTTCTTATTTAATCCTATAACTTTTTCTATTATTACTAAACCATGATGATATAATAACCTCAATATCTTAAATATAATTTGAATTTATGATGATAGTTTAATAACTCAATTAATTTTCCTATTTCATCAAATGAGATACTAAATCTAAATTAGCGTGTACTGTGGACTACCGCATCATGAACTGATATTATTTTTTTCCATTTCCACCACTCATGGATGAATATAATGATTTATTTACTATTTAAATATTATTTTAATGATGTTAATATTATAATTAATCATGATATCACATATTCCTACTTATGTTTTACTCCTTGGGGATACGATAATGTTATTCACGTGTACGGTGAGATACCACCTTGCGAAGCAAAGCGATTCGTTCTTCACATGTTATTTATGTGGATGAAATAACAAAATGTTTAAAAAAACATGTGATATGTATATTAAATAAAAATTATTCTCTAATGGTATCATATTATTTACCTTTTTCTATTTCATCCATTGAGATAATGAAAGAGGTGTTCATGCATATGTATGGTCCATCACCCATGAACGGTGTATTTAATTTTCTATAACCATATTTTATGAGGTTTATATACAAACCCTTTGACATATAATATCATGAATTTATTTATTCTCATGATATTTTATGTTTAATTTAATGTTATTATTTCATGGGTATTTTGATTCAAGGTTACCAAAGTGGTACTGTTTTTATTGTACAATCTCATCATTTTTAAGGATTATTTATGTTTATGCTATTGATAATGAATTATTATTATCAATATCTCAAGAAACTCATGAAATTTATTCTCCTAAATTTATTTCATGGGAAGAAAAGTTTTCCTTTCAGTTTCCTTCATTTATGTATTTAATATTCGAAGATAATTTCTTCAAAGTAAACTGACTTTATTTATCATTTCGAACAAAAAAACCTTTTTCTTTCATATAAATGTTTTCCAAAAATGTTTTCAAGCATGATTCAACATTTTAAAAAGGATTTATTAAAGTTATTTTTACACATGATCATATTTAAAACAAATAAATGGAATTTTTAGTTTGTTTTCATAAACAATGAATGTTAGGATTTTAATAAAAATATGAATAGAATCTTTATTTTAATCCATGTGAAATGAATGGTATTTCCTACTATCTTGGAAAATCAAAGTTTTAACTATTCCTTTATCTCTTTCAAATTTTAATTTCAAAGAAAATGGTTTTGGAAAAAACTTCAAAAAAGTGTTTTACATTGTGGAAATGCAATTTTCCCAAATAAAAATTTCAAGTAATTTTTTTATTTTAACATAATTTTCTATATAAGATAAAATACATTAATAATACTTATGATTTACTAGGGATATGATCCAAGGATACCATTATTATTATTTCAATTAATGTTTTAATTTTATGATGGAAGAATATTTAGGAAACTCATATCTTTTCCATAGGATATGTTATGATGAAATGATTATGAAAATCATTTTTTTAATGGGTAATTCTATAATAAAATGTTTTATGAAACCCATTTACTTTCATGGGTTCTGATGTGATGAATGTTCTATGGAATTTTGGCACAAAAAATTATATATAACTTTATGGGTGGGACTTATCTCTCTATCTAATCCATTGGTTAATTATTAATGTTTTATTAGCTCAAATAGTACACATTAGCTTTTCCCAGTCCAAAAATAAAAGGGTACATGGGTGGTTATACCAAGACTGAAACAATAGGGTACATGAGAGTTTATCCCAATACCCAAACAAGAGGGTACATGGGTGGTTATCTAAATACTCAAGCAGGTACATGGGTGATTATCCTAAGCCTGACATGTTATTAATTGCATGGCATATATATTTTACATAATATTTTATATTCTTATGAGTCTTCCATAAATCTATGTCTTATGATATTATTATTCCCCCATCGACCATGATCTTTTATCCCATTATAATTCCTGACTTCTAAACTGTGAATATTTATTCCATGACTCGTGTTAATGATCTATGACATAAAGGTTATGGTTTTCAAATGTAATTCTCATGTTCTCATACCCATATGACCATATTATATCCATATCTCCCTTGTTTTCCCTTACTAATAATTTCATATCTCCCTTTTTTATGACTCCTCTCCCCAGGTTTTGAAGAAGATATGTAAGTAGGGTATACCTATGAAGAGTACTAAATGATAAGATCATTTTTACTGACATTCAAGATCTTTCATAAAATAAGAAGATGGTGAATCTAGTCTCCAAATAAACTAAACCAATTTAAATTTATTTAATATTAATATATAAAAATTTCATATATATGTATATAAATCTTTGGTCATTACACAACCAATAATGATTACGGACACCTAAATGGTATAACATCATATGAGAGATCCTAAAAATGATTTTTATACCCAAATTCATAGTAATTCATGTAAATAAATTAAGTAGTTTTCAATGATTTTTTATAGGTACTTCATGAATTTTTAAAATCCTAATACCCATACTTATCTGGCTTCCTAAAACTCCTCATTTAATGTTTCATGAAATGTTATTTTGTATCTCCCTATTCCGGGACCCTGAAACCCAAGACACAAAACCGAATAATATATAGTCTAAAACACATTACAAGATCACTAGAGGCTGAAAAATACTACCATGAGATATAAAAAATTCATTAAGGAATGAATTTATATAAATTAAAATATTAAAAATATATGAAAATATTAAAAAAATTATTGAAACAATCATACCTAAAAAATTACATTAATAAATAGAGTGAAAATAAAATAATTTATTTAAGATAACCAATACAATACATGAAATAACAAAAGAATAATATAGATACATATCCATAATAGATAGAAAGATACTTAAATTATTCATGGTTGAACACTATTACATTTCTCCATAAACAAATATACTAGGATTCATTGCTGAAGAATAAGGGTTCCTTGTATATCCTAATATAATTAAAAAATAAAATCAATAATCACATGGAAATTTTTTTTCAGTGGTGAGAAACACTTCACTAAATATAATTCCCCTGATTCAGTACCATTCATTTTAATTTATGATTTAACCCAAACCATGTAACCAAAGATCATTAAAAAAACTAACTAGTTAATTGTTTATCGAAACATAAAAACCTTATAGAATTAAATACCCTAAAATCTTATATTATTTGTTAAGGAACTGTATTCCCATAATTTAGGGTATCATGAGAGGCACTAAAAGTATACAACCCTAAAACCAAACATAATCCTAACCAATAAAGATAATAATGCACCCATATCATTTTAAGTCACCTAGGTGAATCTTATAGGGTTTTTTCAATCTGGTCAGGTATATTTTGAACCATTCTACTTTATTCTTCTTAAAATACTCTCCTTATTGAAGAAATGGAACATTATTCAATTCAACCTTCAATGATACCACCAATCAATCCTCTAAAGTTACTTCTGACTTATGGAACCCCCCAATGTTTATTCCTTTAATCCAATTTCAATTAAAAATTATTTCCCACATTAAATACTAAAAATTAATATATCATAAACAAAAATTGAATTTATGATATAAATTTAATTTTCATAAATAAAATAACATGATTTGAAAAAACATTTAATGGTAATTTTCATCAATGATTCCTAAATTTACATTTATTAAAAATCCTTGTAAAATAAAATTTTATTAAATCAGTTTCAAAAAAGTATTTGATAAAATTTGTATTAAATAATTTATATAATATAACATAAAGAAAAAGTTAATAAATGAAAATAAATAAATGAAATAATAGGATACACCTACCAAAAATAAATCTTTTGAAATATCCATATGTTTATAAATTTTTCATCTTATTTGGATGAAACACCAAATCCTATTATCAAAATTACAATAACATCGATGATTTAAAATATAATAAAAAAGAACCCAGATAAAATAGATTGAAATGAAACATGTATATTTAGAAAATATGTGATGATTATTTGTTATGAAACATGTCCAAATGGCACAAATCCAGTGTGACACATTCGAACATGTTTCATAAGGAAACAGTTAGGGGATAAAAATCCATTATGACCATACCCAATACACTAGGTTCTAACCTAGCCCATTGGTAAGTTGGGTGTTCCGCATAAATCTTTCCTCCAATATTATAGGGGATAGTTACAAGAACCAATTATTAATATCACTAAAATTTGATGCCTCATCCTATAAAAACCTAAAACTATCTCATATCTCTAATTCACAAGGAATGAAACATCATTTTAATGGTATATGTAAAATAAATAAATTTTATTGAATGTAACACATTAATGGGACATATAACATGATACTAAACATTACCATTGAAAATAAAATAGAATGAGAAGGGTAAAATACATTCCCAACATCCAAATAGGAAACTCATAACTAGAAAAGGTCTAGAGTACCTCATAGTAAGCTAGCTCCAAACATGAATAGCTCATGATACCATCAACTCCTAGTGAAACCAAATATCTATCAACATCCTTTTAAAAACATTCACCACATGTTATCTCCAAAAAGGAAATGTAAACTCTGTATTAATGAATCCACCGCTAACAAATTTATCACCGACATCGATAAAATATGTGTGGACCTAAGTCCAATATAGGGGTGAGTATAAAAATACTCAATAGGATTACTCAAAAACTATAAAGGGATAATACTGTATAAATGAACTAAACTCATAAGACTAAAAGATTTTAGGAGGAGGATAATAGGATAAATCAAAATATCATATCATCTCAAGATTCCAAAAAAAGGGGGTATCTAAATGAAAGTCAAAATGAATAATCTAAATATTCTTAGACACTAAATGACTCATAGATATAGAAATTTATCTGAAATAATATATCCAGTCATTAAAAATAACTACAAATGAGTATCTAGAGATTCTCAAAACAGTTTAGAGTCAAAAAATTGTAAAGTTGATATCCAACCATAATATAACAACTAAGTCAAAACCACCAAATTTTCGATGAATCATAGGCCTCAAAGGAGTCATCTATACACAAGATTATATTAGACACCCTAACAATTGAATCAATAAATTGGATTCCATTAAATCTATAATTGTTTTTACTCATTACGAAATAAAATGTTACCTGAAGGTGACAAAAATCTTATATATGTTCATAAGTGGTAATCATCTCTAATAGTACAATATCATAGTTCTACCAATCAAAAATATCTTTTTTTGAGCTTCTATCCTATAAGAATCATGAAATCATCATTGTCCTTTTCTGAAATGATGATGGAGGATCCCTTCTTCTGTTTATAGGTGAAATAAAAACTATAGTGGTTGATCATTTTCCCATCTAAGACCTATAGATGGGAGAATTTCTTACTCTAAAGATAGACGTCCTCAGCCCCATATTGGTGGTGAAATACTGATTCTATCTGATTCCATGGGTAGAGGATTATATTTTCATGGTTAGGTGAGAGAAATACTAACTCCCTTAGAGGATATGTGTCCAATCAGGTGAAATACCTACTCCACCTAGGAATAAAAAGGGGTAATACATTGTTTTTTCACAAATCCGGACAAATATAATATACACGGTGTGCCCAACAATCACAAGATGTGTTTTCTCAAGTTGGCCACCTAATAATTTTTTGCCTCCTAACAAATGGCACATCTCAATAAAAAATAGATGGTGTGTATAGGGGTTAAACAGTGTTCCATGTCTATGAAACTACCTAGCATATATCTCATCTGGATTATTCATGTACCTATGAGGGTATACGAGGTCTATCCCAACACACAGGGCATGTCAGTCCACATAAGACCATGTGAATATAAATTTAAAACACACTAACCTAGATAGGGAGGGGTGAAAAAATGAATCCATCTAATAACCATGTAGTATTTAATCTCATTCGAAACCCTAGTACTACATCAATATTACTACATGGAAAGTTTTCTATTGAACTTCCTTGCATGTAGTTGAGAAATTTCTAGAATATTAGTCCTTTAAAACATATTCCAGTCTATTATTCTATTTCAATAATTTTTTCTAAATAAAGAATTTTAAGTCTACCAAACACATCATCGATAATAGTAACATCAGCATTGACTGGATTTGGGCCACCCATCCTCAGAAATCATGTTCTTCTCATCTCATGCATCATTCGTGAACCTCACCTTATAAAAACCATAATCACCTAATCCTTATTTGAAATCCCAAATTATCACTACTCCATTATCATAATTGAAAATATTATTCAATTCTAGATCCATTAAGATGAACTCACAAAAATCATCAGTGGATCAAATGATTTATCACACATTGTATTGGCAAAGTGAGAGTGATCAAACCACTAACTAAATTAATATTAGTCATGTATGAACATAAAATTGGGAGAGACATCTATAAGAAAAAAAATTAGGATCCAATGATTTATATTCATGGATTGGACAATATTAATTTTCATAAATATAATACATGAGGTTCAAATTGAATTAAATAAGGAAAAAAGTCAAATTACCAAAAAAATGAAGGTGAACATGGCCTATAGAAAATCATGGTCATGAATCTAATTTAGGATAATTAAATTTCTGTTTATGATAATAATGATATGGGGATGAATCTTATAATATCAAATCCCTCCCATGATGAATAATTTGTAACACTTAAATCCATTCTCATAGCTATATACTTTACCATTATCTCCACAAAAATATGATCATATATGTCATCACATATCTAGTTCTTCTCCTAGATCTATCTCCACTGCCACCATATTCCATCCTCTCTTATCTATAGGGTTTTCAAGGAAAAACATGTCTAACCCCATAGTGGATAATTAAATGGGAATATATAGAAATATAATGGTTTATTACCATATGTTAAAATAATTAATTAAATTATTTAATTATTTAATAAATCATCATAAAACAGAAAACACTTGAGAACCCCAATGCAAATAAAACTAATGATGCACCTAGGATAAAAAACTCATTCAAAACTCAACAACAATCTTATTTTCCCATATGAGGCCCAATCAATTGACACAGTAATTCTATAAAAAACTCCTATGTGGAATAAAAAATAATATAATATTTTTATTATATTATTTATAATGCTACACAACACTCACATTTCCACACAGATTCAACATTGGAGTAAACCCCATATCCGAGAACCAATTAAACCCTCTTAAAATTTCAATTTTCAATACCTAGGGTAAAATTTCCATTTTATCGTTATAATGATTTTAGAACATCAAAATACAAAATTTAGTTTAGTCCCACTCACAAAAAATCACAATTCAATACATCCTTACTACCTTTTAACATTTTGTCCTGAAATAGTAAACAGCTAGGTCTAAATAATAACTAATCTCAGTATAAAACTCATATAAAATATCCACACCATTTCATGAAATACCTTCACCTTCATAATTTAATCTATAAGATGACTCATTAAATCCCTATTTATGAAGGAGAATAAATTCCCTCATCATTAAAGATATTGTCCTTTGTTTATCATGAATCATAAAGAAACAGGGGTATACACCCACCAAAAGAATGATTTACTTAGACTCTGAATTTTATTTGATATCCAGCCTAACTCAAGGTATTATATAAATCTCACTAGTCTTAAACATTCTACCCTAAAATATAACCAAAAATATCAACCATGTTGGGAGATCCATGCTCCCCATCTTTAAAAGAGTTTTCCATATGGTTTTCATAGAGGTTATCCCATCTCTGCCACACAACAACACAATGTTATTAAATATTTCTTTATTACTGACATAAAAAAAAGGAAATATGCATGATTTTAAGGCTTTACATTAGAAACACATTCTACAAACTTTTAATAAGGTAAAGGATCCATCATCACTTACCTATATCATAGGGAAAATATATTCCTTCCACTCAAACCTAGACACTAGAATTTATAATCTTTTCCATTCACACTATGATCTCTAACCAAATTTCTCCCTCAATCAAAGATATATTAATATTTATATCACCGTTATTTTGTGAAATCTATCCAAAAGCACATAAATTGCAAAAACCACATATAGAAACTTTCAAATTACACTTTACTACTCATTGGGTGACTTAATCAACACTATCTTATGTGGATGGTCCTGACTGTTTAGATTTACCTACTATATCATCTACAGAACCAATGAAAAAACCTACATAATCAAAATAATTAAGAAAAAAACCAAGTAAACTCCTCCCCCACACAAAATGAGTTATTTAAGGGATGGTTATACACAAAAAACCATTGGTCCCAACTAATTAGGGAATATAATTCAAAATATTAGTCGCTAGTCATAATTCCCATCACAATAGTCATCACATGCACTAGGGAGGAATATTTTTTCACCAATGCATGTGGATAAAGTTCTTCCCAACTTCAGTAAAACCCTTTTTTCTATCTAAGTTTATCTGAACATGAAGGATCACCAGTGAATATCATTCGCATTGCGTCCTTTACACAAAATTATAGTGTGAGGACACCACCAGTGATTAAATTCTATAAACATGTCCCCTTATTTATGAACAACAACCCACATCCTATAAAAAAATTTCCACGTGCTCCCCTAATTTCTCAAACATGGAGGCCTTTTTCGAGAAAGTGAGAACCATCATGACAATAATTAACTACTATAATATTCATAGCATCTATGACATTATTTGATGAATTAAAAAGTAACTGCATGGATCCATATTTCATAATATGTGAATCTTTAGTCATAATAGGATCCATTATGAATCAATTCATGTATGTATTTGGTTAACTATATCATAAATCCAAAAACAAACATGTCATTCCTAATATGTGGGCCAAATTACGCACTAACGTTTTGAAAAATCATAGTCATAGGTGACCCCAATAATGAATTCATGAATTACTCAATGTTAAAAGAGAGGAAATTTATTCTCATTGCATATAGTGCAAGAATAAATGCTCATCAACTGAGGGAAAATTTATCTCAACATCCAATTGGTTAGACCGGCCTACCACACCTAATTTTTCCTGCTCACTACTATAGAAAAAAAAATACCACTACTATAGAAATAACCTACCCCATATATGAAAATTCCTACACCCCACCCAAGGGGTGAGCGTATAATGTTCGATATTAAAGGAAACTCTTAGGAAGATAGGGATATAGTATAATGTTCTGTTAGAATATTCCATCATTTATTAACATTTGACTTAATGAACAGTTCTTTTTAATGCTAAACAGTATAAATTATTTCATGAAAATATAAATGAATTACACTCTGGTTCACTATAGTTTTAATAAAATCATGTACATTCATTATGTGAACTATTTCGTAACTTGGTTTGTCAACACCCAACACTAGTCTCCCATAAAAATATCTCTGAACTATTATAGTGTAAAATATAGACCTTGTTGTATTCTCTATCCATAACATAAATTATATCCAAATAAATAGTTTAGAATATTTTAATTCAAAATAAAACCTAACCCTTCTTACAGCCACCTTATGTCTCTTCCATGGATCTCTAGGGTGACCCTACTATAAGTGACATTACATAGAAGACTAACCATGGACCAAAAAAGATTTTCATCTAAATTCACCTTGATTAACCAACCTCAAACATCTACAGTAAGGAAGCATGTCTAAAAATACATTACAAGACTATATTATTCATACATGTACATAAACATGGTCATGCCTTCATATGAAAGTATTAACATCCTATGATGGGAAATCCATCCCATAAAAGGGGTCATAATCCAACCATATAATAGTAGTCTCATTCTGAGTTTGATAAATATATTTTCTAAAAACAGCTTATAGTTCTACATAGGAAGTTCAATAAATTAATAGTTATCTGGAATTATATGTCTGATGTGGATGAAGAAGAGAGACCTATACTCTAACTGATCCCATATCAGCCAAGGGTCAATCCCACCTCACAATCTTGTGGGGTTTATTTCGTCATAGACATGTAATGTGACCAATATACCACTAGTCTTATCTAACCTAGTGGGGACTTCCACTCACACTATGAGAAATGTATTCTTTTAAATGAATGGGAATAGAGGTAGACTCAAATTGTTGGGTGAGATCACCTCCCAACCAAATATCAAGAAGAAACACCATAAAACTCACTGTCTTAAAGCTATAAGACTGAATATATGTGTGATCTCATCACAGCTATACCTCTATATAAAAGATGGTTATTAATGGGATACACCATAAAAATAGTAGGTTTCACCAAGAGTGGGTAAATAATATTGAGATGAGATCACCCAAGAAGTACATGGAATATCATAAACGTCCACTATATGATGAATGTAGAAATTTAAATTTACCATAAAATAGATTCCTTATGATTTTGAGTAAACTACAGGGTTATTTGAGTCCAAAAATAAAGATTTTTTAGGTATCACATCTACACGGGTCTATTTGCAATATTAACTAAACTAAATATTGCCATAAAATTGGTTCCTAATTTCTCAACACAATATTCACATTATTATAAATTAAAATCACCACTGATAGGAAATAACTATTCTGATAACACTCAAACATGACCAGTCCCATCATGCTCCCACCTAGACCAATAGAAAGCCATGTTTTCCCCCCCAATCCAAAATTTGATTGGGAAAACAATTTTGAATATAATTGAGTAGGATTATCACAAATATAGGAGGAGGTAGCCAATAAAAACCAATAACAGCACGATATATTCAATGGGTAATGTAATAAACCAAATCATTAGGATATATGTAAATTCTATCAATTTTACTCAATATAACACAAGAATGACACATCTACTAAGATCCCAAATATAAATAGTATGAATAAAATAGAATAAAATGGGAAAAAATAAATTCCCATTATCTAAAAAGGAAACTAATAACTGTCCAAGTTAGTGAGTCCATTACTGTATGTTAGCTCCAAAAAGATTAGATCCTACTAACATCATCTGTTAGTACCACAAAATCACTATCAACACCACATTCCCAAAGGTCTCCAAGAATAATTTCGGTACAATATATGTCAAATCCACATCAAAAAAGACACCAATAAACATTAAATAACCCATAATAGTATAAATATTTAGTTTAAAATAATAATAAACTTTGTCTCTTGTTTAACACGCAGCAATGGGCATAAAGTGAAATCAGATGTATTATAAAATTATTATTATTTAAATATGACATAGTTGTTTAATTTGTGGATATGAATATGATTATCCTCATTATAAAATATATTCATAGTAATTATACTCCATATAAAGGGTTTGATTACTTCTTTGGAAAACATTTCTCAATTTTTAGTGGTCGTTTTATGCTTTAGAAATGCTTTTTATTCAAAAATGATGTATATTGAATTTTTATCTTAGAAATAAGAATTAATTAATACCAATTTTATAAATTAAACTCTAAAAATTTATCTTAATTTTTAAAATAAGTATATCCAAATTATCATATCATTAATTTTTGGGATATTTCTTAAAAGATTGATTTTTCAATGAATGCTGAAAATGATGATTTTATTTAAAAACTGTATTTTCATACAGATAATTGAAAATAAAAATTTTATTTGAAATTGTTTCAATGAACAATTAGTTATATAATATTATTAAAAAAAATTATGTTTATTGGAATCAATTTTATGGTTAAATTTTGTACAAACATATTTTTATATAAAAAATATATATATTTTTTAAACAATTGTTTTTCATTATGTCATGTGTTTTCACCATAAATTAATTTCTACCACTAATAATGATTGAATCTTGAAAAATGGATACCATATTTTTAATCTAGAGATTATAATTTTTAAAATATATCCCCATTAATTTTTTTCATTAAGAATAGTAGCCTTGGTAAATATTTTCCATAGTGGTAAGGGTAAAACTTGTAAAATTGGGTTAAACTTTTTTTATAATGATTTAAAATTTCTCTCACAATTTCCTTTATCCAATTAAATGAATTTATTTTTTACATGTACATCCTATACTCTAATATATAGTAACTTGGTTCCATATTTCATTGATTTTAACCTTTATATTTATTTAAGAAAATAATAAATACAAAATATCACTATCATAACATTAGTACCTCTAAAATTTTTATATAAGTGTAGAAAAATATTATGTTTGGTTAAAAATGATTATTTGAAATATATTTTGATTTTTTTACGGAAATTTATTCATAATTTATATTAATTTAATAATTACCTTACATTCTTACACAATGCCGACATATTATTTGTTTACTAATATAAAAATAAAAAAATGATTTTATAAATATTAAAAGTAATATAATTTTGGATAATTATTGCTTTACATGGATTTTATATAATAATATAACATATTAGATATTTGTGACATATTTATATTTAAATTCATTGGTTATCACATTGTCTTTAATTTCAAATTTCATCAATAGTATCATAAATGACTTTATTGATATTTTAAGAAATTATTGTTTTAATAAATAAATTTAAAAATCATGAAAATAATTATAGGGGAAAATGTGGAAAATATATCTAATAAAATGTCATGCATGGTCTATTTTTTCCAATTTTCTCCTTATAACATGAATCATTACCCTTTATTAAAGAAAATTTTGCCTTTGTGGTTAAGATTATAATAGGTTAAAAAAGTGGTTAAACTAAAAGATAAGGATTAAAATACAATTAAACCTCCCCAATTTTTTTGATGGGATTTTTACTGAATCATACCTTATCATAGAATATTTAGTTATATAGAATAATGTTTCTTGATAATGACATCATTATATTTTAATATTTTAAGAAATTTCAAGACTTTCTCTCTCTTCACTTCTAAAAGGGAACCCCTCGTTTCTCTTAATTATTCCACTTTTTGTTATATATCAAGATCAAAGTACACTAAAATGTTTTATAAATATAACATTACATGAGTCTTACCATCTCAATGAAGCGATACAACTCATTTTCCATCCTCATCTTTCATGGATGGTTATTATGATGGGTTTAATATATATATATATATTTGTGTGTGTTTGTGTGATATAATGATACTAATATAATTATAATATTATATATCCCTTCTTAACATCCAATATTCTATAAAATGAGAGTGTTTCTCATGTGTATGTGTGGACGACCACCTCCACGAAGCAATGTGATTAATTTTTTATTTTTATTTTTCTAGGTAGTAATAATGATAGAATTGATGAATATATACCATATATATGATATAATAATTAATTTTAAAATTTTAATCTTTAATTTATTTTATTTTTTTCGCATCCATAAAAATTTTGAAATAACGTTCATGCATATATATGGCCTACCATCTCTAGTAACGGTGTAATTTCTTTTTATATCCCAAAAAATTAATAGGTGAGACAAAATTAATATGTAATGAATATTTACGATTTTTATATCATGTTTAAGATTAATTATATGATTTAACCATGATCCAAATACAATAATTTGATCTTCTTAATAGAAATTATCATGAAAATTGAAATTGTGAACACCTGAAACTGATGATTTTAATATGGACTTATTAATAAATTTGTGTTAAAATATTATAAGTGGATTATATATGATATTTTATGTATTTTAATTAATTTATTATAGAAACATAATAAATTTAAATATATTATATAGGAGGATAACAATTTTTTATGAAATTCTAACACTAGGTAAGTATTTTTTGTATATTTTTTACTTTTTTGATATATATTCTATATTCACCACTTTTTTCTTTTATGTCATCCATATATAACATATGAATTTATATTCTAACTATTCTCATAAAAAATTTTGTATTTATATATCCTAATATGGTTCTCTATTTCATGAGGGTTTGATTCAAATGTTAAGAAATGGGTAATGGTTTTATGTTACAATCTCATTTTTTATCAGGATTGTTCATGATCAAGTTGCAATGATGGAATTTTTTGAATTATCTTTAGAAAATCATGTCACTATTTTTTTAATCAATATATTTATTGATAAAACATTTTTTCCTAACATTTTTTAATTATAATTACTCAAGATACCAAAATAATTGTTTTATGGAAAATGCACATCATTTCCCTCTTCGGTAAAAAATCATTTTTCTTCAACGTACATTTTTATAAAAATGTTTTCAATAATGATTTTAATTTTAATAAATGATTATTTAATTTCATTTCAACCCATTTTTTACTTTTTATAAAAAAAATTTAAAATTAACTATATTGTAATTTTTAAAAATATGTACTTTTATCGTTTTACTGAAAATTTAAAAAATGATTTTTTAAACATATATTGCTTGAACGTAATTTTCACTATAATGATTGGTTAATTATTTAAATATTAATTTTTATGATTCCAAGGTTATTTTAAAAAAATATTTTATTTTTATTTTGGAAATATTATGATTTTAACTAATTAATTTCAAAATTAAATATTATTTTCTTCATGAATTATTCCAGATATTTTTTAATAAAATTTTTAAACTATGAGAACATCCATTATTTTAATTATAATTTAATGGAGATATGTTCCAATTATACCATTATTATTAATTACATATATTATTATTATTATTATTATTATTATTATTATTATGAAATTATTATTCCCTATTATTTTCCATGTGTAATGTTGTGATTAAATTTTGAAATTTTTATGAAACATATTTCCTTTATAAGATTTGTTATATATGTTGACTAGTTTATGATCTTGTTTCATGCATATGAACATATTATTATTATGTAATTTTCAGGCCAATATTTATATATCCCTCCAATTAATTGGGTAAATATGGAAAATCATGAGATAAATATGTTGTTCATGAACTTAATTCCATAATCACATTTTTATGTGTGGACTTGGTTTTATTGTCTATAATATTATGCATAGGCATGGTTATCATGTCATAAGAATAAGCATGGACTTGGATTTAATGTCTATAATATTATGTGTGGACTTGTATTCATGTTCATAATTTTATACTAGGTCCTGATTTCATATCCCTAAGTGAATGAGTGAACTTGTTCATATTTATACAAGATAAAAATGTTATAAGATTATGTTTTTTCACATTCATATGTCTATTTTATCTTCTTATATATCATGTCCATTTATTCCTTTATTATTTTGGTATTATTATCTTCCATGTTTTATGGAGTGACTCGTGTTATGATATATTCGAAATAGGGTATACTTTTCAAATGTCAATATCATATTTCCATACCCTTATGCATATATTATGCAATAGTTATCAATGATATCTCCCTTGGCTTCCCTTATTGGGAATTTGAGTTCACCCATTCTTATATTTACCTCCTCAATGTTATGAATAATAGTTTTAATATAGGTCTTGTTTCATAAGAGTTCTATGTGGTAAAATATTAATGGCATATGTTCAACATCATTCATGAAATAGGATGATTGTGTATTTAGTGTCCAAAGACAATAAAACTATGTGGTTTTGGCATGAATTAAATTTTTATCTAAATAATATTAATCTAATAATAATAAATATACAATGTATGAAATGTATAGGTTTTTTTGTTTGAATCATAGAATGTTTTAGTCAATATTTGGATATTATGATTCGATAACTTTGGTTAATACCCTGGGTATACATCTATTTATAGAATAAAATCATGAAGTTTTTGTAATGAATATATTATTTTGTATTCCCATAAATACATCCCTATTTGGATAACACAAGTAGTTAGTCTTTTGAAACATATTCCTCTATGGGGAATAACCTCAAAAAGATATTTTTTTAATATATAGTAAGTATCATTATGGTGCACAGTGAGTGTTCCCTTAATCTGCACATGGTTTAACACTCCTAGTGGATGTTCATTGGATAAATCAAATTTTCCTAATGAAAACATTTAATGGATTGTAATATATGATAACTAAGGATATACTAGGTTAACCCTAAGATTCTATAGAATAAAAATAAGGTTTCATTATTTATATTTTATATAGATGGTGTTTTATGATTATATTATTTCTCTCTATGAATATTGTTTCTCACACTATAGTTTTGGTTTTGTTCAATGGATGGAACTTAAATAAAACTTGTAAACAATAAATGAGATGACCAATCCAATAACCATTATCGTGATCATCCAAATGGTTTAGGATTTGGGATGTAATATTTAGTAACTATGCTGACCTTACTCTCTCTCAATCTATGAGTGGTAACACAGGTCATGTTGAACTTATGAATGCACTAATAATGGAGAAACATGTCATTAAATCATTATGTGACAATTTCCACAATTCTTATATGGGTCTTATGATTTACTAGTTACTAAAAAAATGGATTAATGTGATGGAAAATATATTTTTTCTTCTTCAGTGCTCAGACCATGAAAGATTTATCCTTTATTTTTATCATCTGGAAGGATAAGTTAATCAATGGTGGAATCTTTCTAACAATACAAGCCAATAGGATGATATTCACTTGATATAATGGGATAAGTTTGAAATAATATTTTTTTGTAACTATTTCCCCTGTATTACGCATATAAAAATACTAGTGTTTCTTAATCCTAACCATAAGAATGATGTATGCATTTGTACCTTTGAGGAAACTTTCACAAGATATGAAATGTATAATTTTGGTTTAATCAATGGTTTCTAATGAAAAATTTATTGATTAATTAGTGTTTTTAAACCACATATTATAAATACATTATCTATAAGTTACTTTGGAAGCTATGAATAAATATTTATATCTGTGAAAAAAGAGGAAATGGAAGATGGAGTCCCCCATGGTTATGGTTATAAGAAAAGTAAGATGGATTTTCATGAAAGATCTATGGTTATGTCACATGGATAGAAACAATTTTAACCTCCTACATTACAAAAATGTGGGAAGTTGCATTCAAGTAAATGGATAAATAGAAAAAAAAGATATTTACATTATGCTAAAGATTTCTATAGAGAAAAATAATGTCAAAGAATTTTTAAGAATAGAGTCAATAGAATTATTGGATTTAAAGATAAACAGAATGAAGAATCACACTTTAGTGAAATAGATTCATGGAGTTTTGTAATTATGTGAATTAATTCCCTAATAAAAGGTAAAATGAGGATAATAAGTCATGATAACCTTTTAATTCAACGTAAAAAGGGAAACCTTATGAAATAATATCATCTAAAGTAAATCATGATAGTTTGGGAAAACCAATCCACTACTCTATAGTTGGTGATTCCATGATGATTCTTTTATTAATTAGGCATATTGAAATTATATCCTTTAGTAAAATATGATGTAATTCTTAGCTTTGGTTATCCTTATTCACATATATTCCATTAAACATTTTTGAATAAGGAAAACATAATTGATATTATTTATCAACCTATGATTTTATATCAGTGAAATGATGAACATGATCTTCCAAAGAAAATACTTTTGTCGTATACTGGATATTATTTAAGGAATAAATATTGAATTATATTTTTTAATCAAATATGATTTTATTGTGACTTTATTTTTGAAAATAATAATTATATTTTTTAGAATATATGATTAAGGTATATGTATTTTGTTATGATGACTTATGAGTGATAAAAATTATTTGAATATAATTGATAAGTTATTCATAGAAGTTTATGAGATCAAATCATTATAAAATTGGTTTTTTCACTCTTATTCAAACATATTTTGGAAGTTTCTTAAGTGTAAATATATATGGAATTGATTAAGTAGAACTTTTGGTGTTATTTTCAATGTTTTGGAGATTAATGTAATACATTTATATATATTGGATGACTTATGCTAACAATTTTTTATTAGATAATAACTATTATTAAATGGAATGAATTATCATTATTTTATGGGTATTGTTGACACATTCCTGAAATATTCATCCTAATTATTCATTTCATATAGTAAGTGATGAAGTAGAAATTGTTCAAATCACAACATAAATATAAAATTAAGCTCATGAAATGAAAATAAAACAATTAAGTATTTCTTCTCATATAATTTATATTGATTATAAAAGAATCCCCCAAATTTATTAAAAATAACTTGAAATAAAGAAATTATCCTTTTATAATCATTTTTGATGAATTTATATTCTATTTAACCATTATTTATTTATCATTTTATGATTATTAACTTTCTCAAGACCATGTTCTCTATCGATATTATTTAGCACTTGGATGCTAGTTTTCTCCTCCATGTATATAAGATAATATCCCACTAGTGTTCTCTTTATCTGCGAACATTTTTATGTTCTATTTTAACTAAAAAATCTTTTCCCCTATTGTTTTTATAATAGAAGTGTTTTTATTCATATTTATAATGTGGGTTTATGTAACATCCTGGTTCCGGGTGCCTCCCAAAGGTTCCATGTACCCGGTTGGTCACATGGAATCGCACGCATTTCCATGAATGTCAGAGGCTACCAACTAGTAGTGAGGGACTTGGGTGTGATAGTGGGGAACTATACCCTCATTGGAAGAGAAACTTAGTGGAATAATAATAATAAACAACAGTGGAAGCAGTAAAACCATACAATAGAAGTAAACAGTAGAATATTAATAGTATAAAAAACTACAGTATATATAAATAAATTATGCATGTCACATGTAAGTAGGAAAGTATCCAAAAAAATCAAAATTCTAGAAATTCAAGACTGGAACCAAAGTACTGAAAAGTAAGTAAAATCCACCAAAATCGCAAGCCTCATATTGGTCCCATGATCTCCATCTCTATAGAAATCAATTACCTGATGTAGAAGGGAACTTTCCCTTATCTATAAATGAAACCAAATAATCTATTTGGGCCCAAAAACATGACCCAAATAGGGTGTGAGATAAATCCCAGTGTTAATCCATAAAAGCATCTATGTTTAACTGTTAGTGAATATAGATAGCAGGCAATATGAAAAATGAAGCAATAAATAATTAAGTACACAATTGTATACAATCCTAATGTTTCTAATTACATTCATTTTCATTTATTAATTATTCAAACCATTGAATAATGAAACCTCAAGATCTTGACTAAGCTCTGTATCCCTTATATAATAAAAAACAGATGTCTCAGAAGATCATCTAACAATCAAGTAATTCTGAGTCCAAGTTTGTGATTTTCTTAGCAGACTCATCGTAATCAACAGTAATAGATATTACATTGACCCTCTCGGTGGCTCACACAGTCTAACCTCTATGATCAAGTATTCTAATAAAAAATAAGAGTCTATGTGGAAGCACTCCCTGACTATTCCCTTTGTGGTCTTTTAACGATAACTATGGAATCTCTAAGGAAGCATTCGATGTCCATTCCTTATGTGGTGTCATAACGGTATAATATAAACACTCTATGGAAGAACTCATTTTCATTACCCCATATGGTATCATAACATAAATATAATAGAAAATATAAAGAATCACTCAACTTCCATTCCCATTATAGTCTTGTAATGATATAATATAGACACTCTGAGGGATTAGTCACCGTTAATCCCACATACGGTCTCGTAATGTAAATATAACAGACACTCTAAGGAATCCCTCAATGTCAATTCCCCCAATGGTCTAACTACACTTGGTTCTCATAGTCATGTTTAATACAATCGTACATAGATGATATTCAGTATCTCAATGTAATATCAACTACTACAAGGCTAAGAAACAATAATGCATAACACAACCATTTAACAAGAAGAAACAATAAGGAATCAATTACAACCTAACAAGAAAACCAAGTAAAATAAGTTCTGCCTTATACGAAGCCTATAACAAATGGCCATAAACATTCAAACAAGGAAACTCACCCACAAGGTGTCCCCAAAACATGAAATTTAGTATAAAATAAAAAAACCCCTTAATCTATAAAATGATCATAGGCATATGATAATAGGGTTCAATTATTTAACATGAAATACCTGAATCCATGATAATTGGCCCTTTGGAATAAATAAATAAAAGGAAATCTCCAAATGGAAACAAACCACATACCTCAACATTGTATGATTGATATAGTTGAACATCAACCTTTGAATCTGTTTAGAACATCATAGATATTTAAAAAGGTAAAAAAACATTCAACCTTAGATAACTCAAGAGAGATGCATAATTAGGAAGAGATATTCAATAATAACCAAGAACTCACTAAGGGGATTCCAACACAACCAATTGTGTGTTATTCAAAGAATGGATGATGAATCAGTGTCTTGTGTAAGATTTTTTGATTTCGTATGCTCCACTGCGAGGCACAACCAGAAGAAGCTGAAAATGATGATTAGATATGACCTCAGTATGATATATCAATAAAAAAGAAAATTATATAGCATGTTCATTTTTATTTACACTCCGTGTACTAGCCTCATCAAGCCCCCACTTTAGGCAGTCCACACGACAATGTACTTGACCGTTACACGACCAGTACACAGCTACCCGCAGCAATCGGGTACACGGCGTGTACCCAAGAGTGCATGGCGTGTACATAGAAAATTTAAAAATTCTTCATTTTTCCTAAAAAACACCCAAAATCAATATCCATACCTGAAATGAAGATTTGGGTTCTTAAAAACATCCCCCATTAATGAAATTCATCCCCGAATTCCCCTTCCAAGGGTAGAGAAGAGGAAACTATAAAAAACTATAGCCATTGTGATTGTATAACAACCTCCCTCTCCCAAGTCTTGTCATGTACTCATTTGTGCTATCATAACACTTTTACCAAAGGAATTTACTGACCATGGAGAAACATCATGTTGTGATCCACAATATGAATAGAGTTCTCCTCAATGGATGCATCCACCTCCAACTCAACGACCTCGGGTTGAAAATTATGAGACAGGTCTGAAAAGAAATATCGTAGATGAGATACATGAAAGACATTGTGAAAAGTTTGGTACCTCTAGGGTAACTGTAACTGATAGGAAACCAGGTTGAATCTATCTAAAACTTCAAATGGATCGACGTATCTTGGTGAAAGCTTCCCATGACTCATAATCCTCATATGTCCCAACCTCAGTGTGACACGCAAAAAAAACCTGATATCTTGCCTTAAAATCTAGAGGTTGTCTCCATCAATCAACATAAGATTTCTAGTGAGAATATGTAGAATCCATTACCTTATAAATCAACTTTACCTGGTATGTGGTCTCCTGGACAAGACAAGGTCCCAACATAGCTGCATCTCGGACCTCCAGCCAACATAGGGTTGATTCACATGGCCTACCATACAAATCCTCATAGGGTTCTATCTGAATCACCACCTAGAAATTGTTATTGTAGGAAAAATATACTAGGGGTATGTGTCTCTCCCATGAACCCCTGAAATATAGGATGAATGCTCGAATCATGTCCTCTAACACCTAAATCGTGCGCTCGGACTGGCCATCTATCTGTGGATGGTAATCTATACTTAGATGTACCTATGTACCCAATGCCCTTTGTAGTCCCTACCAGACATGAGAAGTAAAACGGGCATCCTTGTCTGAAACAATAGTGTGTAGAACCCCATGAAAACATTAAATATCTCACATGTACAAACTTCTAAGATCATCAACACTGAAGGTTTCCTTGATCAGAAAGAAATTTGAAACCTTTGTGAGTCTGTCAACAATAACCCAAACTACATCATTTCCCTAAGGCGACCTCGGTAAACCTTTTATAAAATTTATCATGAAATAATTCCACTTCCACTCAGAATTGGGTAACTTATGTAAAATTCATGCCAGTCAAAGATGTTCGGCCTTCACCTACTAACAGGTGGAAAATCTCCTAACAAAGCTATAAACATTTCTCTTCATACCTAGACACCAATACTGAAGGAGTATATCTCGATACAACTTGGTGAAACCAGGATGAAATACTCAAACTAAGGAATGAAAATATTAAAAAATATCATCATGTATGTAGGTTGACACTCATACATGCCCATGAAAACTCAATACCTCATTCAAATTTCTAGTCCATCCAAGAGTAGGTTCCTCTCCTGACACACTCTCCCATAGGACTAAGCCTTCAGAATCTGAAAGCTACCTCATTCGCACCTAATCTAGATGAGTATAGGTAATAGCTGTAGAAGAAATAAACATACTCCCCTATCTATCATGCACCTCCAAATGTATCTCATAGAACAGAGCAATAAGTTTCCACTCACTACTATCCTCTTGAACTGCATCTATTTTAGTTCTCTTGCTTAACTCATCAGCCACTACGTTGCATTTCCAAGGATTGTAGGCAAGATCAATGTAAAAAGACTAAAGGTACTCAACCCACCCTCATTGTTTCATATTTAGGTAATGCTGAGTAAAGACATACATGAAACTTTTGTGGTCATTGAAAACCACAAAATGCTCTCCCAACTAATAATGTCTCCAACATCATATGGAATTCACAACTATAGCTAACTCAAGATCATGTGTTGGGTATTTCCTCTCATGTGTCCTTAATTGCTAAGACCCGTATGCAATGAATCCTACCCCTTTCATGAGCACTACTCCCATCCGGATACCTAATTCATCACAGTAAATAATGTAACTCTTCCCTGGCTCTGGAAAGACCAGTATCAGTTCTAAAGTCAACCTCCCTTTCAGCACCTGAAAGGATGACTCACAATAATCTTTCCATGAGTACTTCACACCCTTCTTATTCTGGCCCATCAGTGGCACTGCTAAGAATGAAGAGTCATGTATAAAACTCATGCAGTAACCATCCAGTCCCAGAAAACTTCATACCTCAAAGATGTTCTTTGGATTCTCCCAGGATTCTACTACTCTCACATTCTTTGGGTCTACTGGTACTTCTTTCTTTGAGATAACATGACCCAATAAGTGAATCTGATCCATCCAAAAGTGGAATTTTGATATCCTAGAATATAGCTAATGCTCTCTCAGTTTAATCAAAATGATCTCAAGAAGGGTGGCACAGTCGTGTTGAGTGTGAGAGAACACCAAGATATCATCCATGAAAAAAATCCACAAATGAGTCAAAGTAAGAGGAATATCTGATTTTCTAACATGCAACTGATGATTAGAAGATCTTAATTAAATCTTTGATAACACCCAAAATCTTCAAAGTTGATAAAACAAATCATCAATCCTCATCAAGGGATATCAGTTCTTAACCATCAATTTGTTTAGATTTTGATTATCCACATAAATTCTAAGGGTAAATTCTTCCTCCTTCACGAAAAGGATAGGCAAACCCCAAGGAGATGTAATGGGTCAGATGAAACCCTTTTCCTAAAACTCCTCCATCTACTTCTTGAGATCCTATAACTATGGTTTATCCATCCTATAAGGGGGAATGGACACTGGTTTCACTCCTAGTACAATATCAAAAGAAAAATCTACATCTCACTCCATAATTAAACTGGACAAGTAGTCTGGAAAGACATCTCTAAAACAATCCATCACTAGGGAAAATTCCATCTATGATGTCCACTAGTAATCTTGATATAAAATATAAAATTGGGATGTAATTCCTCCCAACACAAGATGCTCTAGTCTCTCTCTTCTCGCCTAGACATCCCATTCTCCCTTGTGTCGAAAAGACCCCCCCTCTTGTGAAATAAAACTCCCCATGCAGCAATAATAGTCGACAAAGGCCTAGAAAGATACTAACTAGTAAATTCTAAGAATGAAAACAAAGATTATCCTCCCTAATATATAGAGGTCTCATAAGAAGTGACTCCGACCAAACTCAAGAGGGATCTCCTTGAACTGAAGTACACTAGACTTTATAATCCTCAAAGGAATTTATAGTGTCATAACATCCTTAGAAAGTAAATATACTGATCCCACAGCTATCTATAATAGAAACTTATATAAAACCATAAGAATACCCAATATCAAAAAGAGCATAAGCGGAAACTGAGGATACTAGAATAGTACATCTAACCATAATGGTTCTGGGATCCTGCTCCAGCTAAGTCTCCTCCACTGAAAAAGTCTAACCAACATCGCGGTCTTGTGACCCTACATGACTGCCCTATGATGGTCCACCCTATGATCGCTGAAAATATGCAGCTTGACTCCCACAGCCATGACCACCTCATCGACTAGAACGGCCTGAATAATTATACTTCCATGACTGGTGAGAAATAGGTGGTCTTGCTCCTAAACGTGGAGTCATAGTAGAATCCCTATCACCAGTAGCTGGTAAGAAAAACCGACAAAAATGTTAAATATGGCGCATCTTGCTGCAAGCATGTCACTCAACTGGGGATATTGGTCACTGAGGTCTCATATGCCTACTCTTCCTTCACTAGTATCATACCACCAGACTACGTGAAGGAGTATCCCATCTAATTGGATCTCCACGCATAGACTCCCTACGATGCTTCCTACTATCAGTCAGAGGAGTACCAACTCTGGATAACAAACCACCCTAGCTCACATAACCATACATGCTCATATTACGCTCGGGGATTCGCACCTGGTTGACTATAGAAGATATAGAAGTCAACTTGAAGATGTTCACCTATGATCAGATTTCATTTCTGAGACCATCCTCAAACTTCCTAGAAATAAATAATTGATCCCCCCCCCCAGAATGGGTGTGAAGCTCTACAACTCTCTAAAGTGAGAAGAATACTCTATTACTGAAAGTGTACCTTGTTCAAGAGCCATGAAATATTGGGCGTGGTCGGCCCTCAAGGTCTCCGGGAAGAAATAGTCATATAAATTCTAATGGAACTCATCCCAAGAAATAACATATTGACATCCCACCTGTGATATCACATCCCACCATCTCTTGGAAGAATCTCAAAGAATGTAAGTTGAGAGCTTCACCCTCCTCTCAAGAGATTTCTTGATATGCTCAAAGATAAAGATTACGACTTCTAACCATGAATGTACAGCATGAGGTCCTCCATCACCATAGATAGTGGGAGGATGCTACTATTGAAGAACCTTCATAAACTTTTCCATAGATGGGGAAGGATGTGGTGTTCCCTTGTAGGTCTGCATAAACATCATGAAGCCTTATCTGAACTGTGAATCAGCAAATGTGTCTGGTATAATAGCTGGTGTGAAGATAGTAACAATAATTGGATCTATCGGTAGTCCATGATCTACTATTTTCAATATTGGATCATTGCCTTGTATCTCGTGTACAACCGGAAGATGTCTCGGTGGCATGACTCTAAAATTTTAATCTCTTACCTCAGTGAAAGATTTTCAAGGACTAAAACATGTAAGTGCTAGAAAGGAATATGAGAATAGAACATTAAAGATTATCAAAACAGTTTTACACAGTGTGTATATCCTCCCCATGGTATGTTCCATCAGATTTCAACATGGGCTTGTACCTCTTTCAATCTGGTCATGTAAAACCACTACACATGGTGTGTTTATCCTTAGACACTATGTATACTTGAATTTTTCCTTAGACCCAAGTTCTTATACATTACTAAACCGCATGGTTATCTCGTGGGTAACACTAAACGATGTGTTCAGCCTAGAGAGGGCATGCACTAGTTATGTTATAACCACCTTTGTCATTTTTCACACGGTTGGAGAAACGACATACTCTACACGGCATGCATGATCAAAACATGGTGTGTACAACCTACATTTCATCCATTCGTTTCATTAGTCACATGGCTGGATACATGGCCTCTTCAGAAAGTCATGTACTTTTAGTACACTGCATGTTCTACCAAACATTTATCAACTCGTGTCTCTGATCACACATTCAATCATTCAATTAAGCTCTATATGGCATGTACTCACAGTACACAGTGTGTATTAAGAAAAGTTGTTTCTTCCAGAACAGAAGAAAACATGGCATGTGTTCATATCACCACACACCGTGTTGTTTGGTTTTCTAGATAGTAAGCCTCTAAAACTTCTCTAGAACCCTTAAAAACATAGAAGTTTGTCCAAGGAATGACAAATTCTAACCTGTGAGAGCCCATACTCACCCAAATCAAAGTTTTCCATCATGTTACACATTACAAGTTAAAAAATTAAACTAAATTTCATACATGATCCACCAAATTCCAATCCAAGAGGTCCCGTAACACCTTAAGGACCAAAAGAAATATTACATATTAGAAATACCCTTTCAAATAGTAGGTATTATATCTAGGCATCTATCAAAAAGGCATGCATATCTAGCACAACATATATCACTACAATATGTAATCGGTAATGCACCCTAAATGGCATGACAAGAATGCATTACATGTGATCTCTAGAAAGTGCCTATATGATGTATTGATATAATACTCATGTCTCATTAGGTTACAACAGAAATAGAACCTCAATAATATCCATGATAACAACACAATACAAGTGAATCACCCAATGGTGAAATCAAATCACCTATAACAATTACAAAACCAGAAACAAATTGCAATATTATAAGTAACATGGCTTTTCCCCATTCATGGGTTAGCTACTCCTGGGTACAGTTTATTACCAATTACCTATTCCTTCCTATCCCTGTCTATAGGCTCCAAATATAAGACAAAGTAGAAAATAACCCCCACTAATACCACTTTGTAACTTCGCGGTTCCGAGTGCCGCCCAAAGGTTCCTCGTACCTAGTTGGTCACATGGCCTCAAGTGCATTTCCCCAAATTCTAGAGGATATTGATTAGCAGCAAGGGCCTTGGGTGTGATAGTGGGTAAATTAAGCCATCATTAGTAGAGAAACACAATACAATAACAATAATAAACAACAACAAAAGTAGTAAAACCATACAACAGAATTAAACAACAGAAGACTGATAGTATAAAAAACTTCATCATATATAAATAAATGACGAATTTCACATGTAACTTGGAAAGAATCCATAAAAGTCACAATTCTAGAAATAAAATATTGAAACCAAACTACTAAAAGGAATGTAAACTCCAAAGGCCTCATAAGCATCAGCTTGGTCTCATGATCTCCACCTCCACAGTAATCAAGTACCTGATGTAGAAGGGAACCTTCCATGATCTATACTTGTAACCATATAATCAAATTGGGCCCAAAAGTATGACCAAAATAGAGTGTGAGAGGAATCCTAGTAGGTAACCAACAAAAGATTTGTGTCTAACTATTAGTGAATATAGATAGCAAGAAATATGAAAAATGAAGCAATAAACAAGGAAGTACTCAATTGTATACAATCATATAGTTTCCAATTAAATTCATTTTAATTTATTAACTATTCAAACCATTGAATAATGAAACCCTGGGATCTATCCTAATCTATGTATCCCATGTATAAAAAAAAAATAGATTTCACAGAATACCATCTAACAATCAAGTAAGTCTGAGTCCAATCTTGTTCTTTGGCTTCATAGACTAATCAAAATCAATTTTCAAATATATCACATTGACCCTATGGTTGTCTCACAATGTTTAACCCTAGGATAAAAATTTTCAAAAAAATGAAGACTCTATGAGGAAGCACTCGCTACCTATTCCCTATTTGGTCTTTTAACGATAACAACAAACTCTATGAGAAAGCACTCAACATCCATTCCCCCTTTGGTCTCATAACGTTATAATATAGACATTATGAGGAAGCACTCACCGTCAATCCCCCCTATGGTATCATAACATAAATATAACAGAAAATATAAGGTATCACTCACCATCCATTTACCTTGTGGTCTCATAACGATATACTATAGACACTCTGAGGGAGCACTCACCGTTAATCCCCCCTATGGTCTTGTAATATAAATATAATAGACACTCTGAGAAAGCCCTAAATGTTAATTCCACCAATAGTCTAACTACACTAGGTTCTCACTACCCTATATAAAACAATCTTACACAAAAAATATCCAACAGTATAAAGTCATCTCAACTAATAAAATGATAAGTAGCTACAACGCATAACACAGGCATTTAACATGTAGTAACATTAAGCAATCAATTCCAACCTAAAAATAAAGGCAAGGAAAACAAGGTCGGACTCATAAGAAACCTATACCAAATATCCATAATCATTCAAACAAGGAAACACACCCATAGAGTGTCCCTAAAACATGAAATTTAGTATTAAACATCAATAAAACCCCTTAATCTATCAAACAGTCAAAGGAAGAAGATAAAAGGGTTCAATTCATTAACATGAAATACTTGAATCATGGATAATCGGCACTTAGGCATATATAACTCAAATAAAAAATATGAAAAGGAAAAAACCCACCTACCTCAACATTGTATGATTGATATAGTTGAACTTCATCCTTTTAATTAGTATAGAATGTCATAGATCTATAAAAAGTTCAAAAGTGTTCAACCTTAGATATCTCAAGAGAGAGGAGAAATCAAAAAGATAGATTAAATAAGAACCAAGATCTCACTGAGGTGATTCCAATGCAACCGATGTTGTTTGATTCAGAGAAAATATGATGGATCTATAGTAAAAAATTATGGTTAGACACAACTTCAGTCCAATATATTAATTAAAAATAAAATTACACGGTGTGTTCATTTAATATAAATGCCATGTACTGGTCTCAGCCATCCCCCACTTTAGGTGGTCCACATGTCCACTTACTCAACCTTCATATGGACAGGACACGGCTACCCACGGCAACCAGGTATACGGTGTGTACACAAGAGTACATGGTGTGTACTTAAAAATTTACAAATTCTTCCTTTTTTTCTCAAAAACACTTTAATTCAAGTTCCATACCAAAAATGAAGATCTGGGTTCTTACAGTTTCGAATAAATATATTTCAAAATATTGAAACATTAATGACTGAGATAAAATTAGGAGGGATAAATTTATTTAATTAGATAAGAATATAACACCCACAAAATTTTGAATAAAATAATAATAATCTTGATAACTTGACTAATGTGTAACATTTGGATTTATGTGAATTCAGATGTATTATAAAAATATAATTATTTAAAAGTGACATATCCATTGAATTGGTGGGTATAAATATGATTAGAATCATTATGATATATATTAATATTATTCATACTCAATAAAAATGTGTTGATAAATGCATATGAAATAAGTACTCAATTCTTAGTGAAGTCATTTTATTCTTCAAACATTCATTTTCTTCAAAATGAATTTTATTACATTTATTTGCATTCTAATTATCATTAATTCCTTAAATATTTAAAAATTTTATTTTAAAAATGAAAATAATTTAAGAAATAAATATATTAAATTTATCATAGCCTAAAATTTTGGCATTTTTTGAAAATGGTGTATTTTCCTTTGAATTTTGAAAAATATTGATTTTTATTAAAAACTATGTTTTTTTCAAACATATCAAAATTTATATTTTGTTTTAAAAAATTGATACATTAGTTATATTATATTATTAATAATCCAAATAAGTTTAATAGAATTAATTATATGGTTTAATTTGAAATAAAAACATTTTAATAATTTAAATGTAATTCTTTCAAAAACACATTATTTGTTTTCATTTTCAATTTTTATCATAATATAATTTATTTTTCTTCTAAAGATTTAATATCTAACAATGTATAAACTATTTTTAATCACGAGGGTCAAATTTTTTTAATATGCATCTTTTATAAATGATCATTATGAATTGTAACATTGGTTAACACTTGTTAACACAATAAGGGTAAAATGGGTAAAATATGGTTTAAAATTTTGTATAAGGTTTTAAAATTTCTCTCATTATCATCCAAATAGATATTAATAACCTAATAAGGGTAGTGATTCATTGTATGATAGATTAATAAACTCTCTCTTTTGATCTTGTATCATTATTAAAATAAGCACTTGCCTCTCTCATTCCCATGGTAGAGAATAATATTCTAACTAAAACATGCACAGGACACAACAATTTTACTTGGTTCTCCCACACTAGGATATGTATAAGGAGCATAAAAAGGAAATATTTATATGTACCAAATACAATAAATCTAACTATTATTTCAATGTTCACAGAGAACTCACTATCCCACCCAATATATAACCAATTAAAATTTTAAAGCTCACTGGTCTCACAAGTGAAGTGTGATCACTGGATTTTAGAATAATATTTTTTTCATCTGAATCACCTTAGAATATATTTACACATGATTGTTCCATGAATCTCCCTTTTCACTTGGTATAAGAAATAAACATCACCATGTAGTGTTTTTTTCAAAGCCTTTTTATGAACTATGTTTGACCGTTCACGAACTTCCTTAATCCCTTCATGAAAACCTTTGAACCACATATAATGAGTGCTTCATACACCACCTTTGATTCATGGACTACCTTCACTTCATGGATGAATAAAAGTTCACAACCCCTTTCCATTTTTTAGCTACAGTTCCCCTCAAAACCCTTACAAGAACTTTTTTCATGAACTTTTGTTTTGTAAACCAACTCCTTTGTAGAAATAATCATTTGTAAACCACTTCAGACGTAGATGAATTATTCTAATTATGATCTTACCTAATGAAATTATATCATTATAATTATTAAATTGGGGGTATTTATATAGAAAAATAAATACTAAAACCCCTCTATTAACATTTACCATAAACTCTTTTACTGATTAACCGTCATCGTATAGGGTACATGATATGTGGTTCACCTAGAGCCTGATTCCGTTACACTTCCCTTTAAATACACATCCTCATCCATGAATTAAAATATCTTTATAAAGACTATTAACTCACCATATTCAACTATAAATGATGATCCTCCCGATAACAGATCTTACATTGTAGTTCATGTAGCACATAACCCTTTGTGTAATCCTTAATTCACCTCTTTTATCTGCAAACGAAAATCCTCTTTTGTGGTCAAATAGCACAAATTCTATGTGGAATCCATTCCTTTGTCAATTTTTCTTTATGAATCCTCATACTACATATTAATCTATTCAATTAAACTAAGTTTAAATCATTCAATTCCATAAAAACCAAAATGTTGAGGCCAAAAAATATATAAAATTTCAGGAAATTGTTCTACCATCAAAAAAACATCTTTGGAAACACAAACTATAAAATAATATGGTCAATTATATTTTTCAATAAACACAATCATTCAAAAAAATTCCAAATGGCACTGTGAAATTACCAACAATACCCCCTTTTGGGTTTGTTGACAACACGTCATATTTTGATTACTCATTAAATCTTTATCCATATTCTACCAAAAAAATTCCTATGATTCTTATAGTGATCAAAAATTTACTCAACACATACTCTAAGGACACGTGATCCATTCTTATATGATAAATAAGATTATCATGCAAATTTCATCAATTAATTACTTTATTCCTAAAATATTCAACTTATTTTATCACAAACCTTGTCTTTCAAGATATACAACCTTTGATCGATCACAAATTGAATTGTATTATTTAAAACTCCCCCTACTTCATTTCATCCCCAACCAGTTTCTCCCCTATGTTGATCAATATATTTTATCCACCTTGGTCAATGAACACAAGGTCCTCTCCTTTGTGGCTATAAAATTGTAAAGAACACATATCAGTACATATTGAAACAACACACCATACCTCAGGGTGAGTGTGTCCCAAATATGCATATTTTAAAGTGTGTGAGTCAATTAAAATCCAAGCATTAGTAGATGCTGCTTAAAACCCTCTTTGGTAAGTTATTCATCAGTATGTCTGCAGCATATAGTTCTATAGGTATATAATTTTACATCAAAAGTCTATGATACACCTTATCTTTGATAAAATATAACTTTATTTCAATATTATTAATCCATGTGTGATGGATTGGTTTTTTAAAAAAATTATAGCACTTGAATTATAACAATAAATTCCAATCGGATACTTCAATAAAACTCCCATATCATCAATTTCATGCTATATCTATAATAACTAAATAAAATCATGAATAGACACAATATATTCATCATATTTAGTGCTCAAAGAAATGAAATACTATTTTTTTCTTAGAAAATAAGACACACAATCCTCTAAGATATAATACACCACCTAACATTGACTTTCTATCATCTATTGATCTATCCCAATTGGTATCTGTATATCCCAATAAATCATGCTCACATTTTTTATTTTATAGAAATCCATGATCCACTTATAACTTGATATTACAAAGTATTATTTTTTAATATATGACAGTTTCTTTCTTCAGGATTACTTTAATATCATGTTTCATAGAATGTGGAAAAGACAACAATAGGTTTTGTCATAATTAATTACAACAGACTTCTAATTATATACCTATACGTTGTGACATTAACCATTTTTCCTTAATAATTCCCTGATGTTTCCTCCAAGTATCTATTGGGGTCATAATCTCATTAGTCTTGTCCATTAAAAATATTTTCCGAACCCCCTTGACATGTTTAAATTGATAAATAAATGATTAATTATTTTCTTAAGTCACCTAAAAAATAAAAAGGTTAGTTCATTAATCATTTACATTTGGTACTCACTTTTCATGAATTAGGAGAACTTTTTTCATTATGATTCATCTGATCCACCAAATATTATGTCATTGATATACACCAGGACTATCCTCCTTTGATTGCTGTAATTTTTGAAATATAGATTTTAATCAAATCCACTATGATGTAAACCATGATTATTTAAAAATCGATCAATCATTGAATACCATGCTCTAAGTGCTTGCTTCAACTCATATAGAGTCTTCCTTAATCAAAAAACTCTATTCTCATCTTTAGGAAAGATAAGACCACATGACTTCTCAATATACAATTCTTCTTCTTCTAGAACCCCATTCAGAAATACGGAATTTTTTTCATCTAGAAAACATTTATCTTTTCTTGTATTGTTATGGTTAAGAATAATCTGATTGTCTATAGCTTCACAATTAGTGAAAATGATTCACCAACATTGATACACTATATATGTGAGTACTCTTTTCACACAAGTCGTGATTTTTTTTGAATCTATTTTACATATTAATTTAGTTCATTCTAGAATACCCATTTTGTTTGGATGAAATTCTATCAGTTAATCTCAAAAAATTCTTACATGTCTAATTCTTTTCCATTTGGTTAAGCTCATCATTCATTCCTTTAATCCAAATCTCTTTTGTGGATTCTTATTCAATACACTTTGTCTCTACTAAGGATAAGAAATATTTTTATTTTATATTCTTCATCATCCTTGTTAGTACTGGAATATTCCAACCCTTGGTTATGTTCTATCTATCATTTTTAGATCAACACTTCAGTCTCTATGTAGATTCATTTTTGTGTTTATCTTTTTCATTAGCTGAATCTTCTTTTGAATTTACCTCATGAGGTAGATCTCCTTATAATATTCTCATCCCTTCATCACTATCTTCTTGAAATTTTTCATGTATATGCTTATGATTCTACTCATTTTATATCACAACCATATCATTAATTTCTAAAACTTTTCCCATCCACTTAGTGAAACATTTATATTTATTTCTTTTTCTTGAGTACCCAAGATATATCCCTTCATCCCCAAGGGATTCAAACATCCTATATTTCCTTATATCAAGAATGAAACACTTAATTTAGAATGATTTAATGTACTTAAACAATGGATTCTTTCCATACCATAGCTTGTATATAATATTCTCCTCCTTCGGACATAATAAGAATCTAATTCACTTGAATACTGATGAAATCACAATTTCATTACAAATAAATTAGAAGAAATTTCACAATGAGAATTTTTCTATCCATGTTGTTGATAATCCAATTTATTCTCTCAATTACACCATTTTTCAATGGAGTTATTCCTGGTGAAACATAGTGACTTATCCCATATTTCTTAATATAGTACTTCTCTTGGTTTTCTTTGAATTTTGTTGTATTATCATTTTAGAACTTCTAGATTTTTTAACCTAATATCTTTTCAACATCCCTTCAATAACATGTCATGAAACTAAACGACTCAAACATGTGGGTGATGATTGAAACCCATGAAATGTTTCTAAAATGATCAATGAATATAACATAACATCTCCACCCATCAATATCTCTTAGGTAAACAAGTCTTCACACATCAATATGAACCAAACTGTGCACTTTTGTTGACAATTTATCTTTTACTTTATATGTCTTTGGAATGATATTTCTTGGTTGATAAGAATCACATGTGTGTGTATAATCACATGATACACTAGGGAGATCTTGAGAAATTTCAAATTTCACTAGATCATCCAAGGATGTTGGGCTCAAATGAATAATACAATAATGTAAAAACCAGCCTTCTTCTTCTTTGTACAGGAAGAACATATCTTATTCTCCACCCACAATGTATAGATTCTCTTTTGTATGCATTCCCTAAAAAACAACTACACCATATTTTACATTGATGATACGTAATTTCTTGAGAAATATTACGGCATGTCCTAATTTTCACAATTGACTGAAACATAGCATGTTGTGACTGAGACCTTAAACAACCAAGACATTTACATGTCACTTATCTTTTATCCAAAAATTGTATTTCCCTGATCAAATAATATTCAATCCATCATCATTACCAAATATTATAATACATTCCTTTTTCTGTCTAAATATTTTCACCAGATCCTTATTCCTTATCATAATGGATCTTCATCCACTATCAACGATCCATATTCCAGTGAGATTTGATGATTTGAATTCAATATCTATAATCACTACTTTTTCATCTCATTTTATTCAAATCCATGTATTTATTTGAAATTCATGATCATTATCAGAGTATGATGGAACACTTATAGTATGTAATGATGAAAATTTATTTTGTGTTTTCATCTCATTTTAAGATTCCTTGAGTTATTTCTTATAACCACTTTGAGTATGATTTGCCTCATTCCTCTGTATAGTTAATCTAGAATATCTAACCATCTGACCAAATCATCAACACTTTAGGAAACAACCCTATAAAGATATCTTGTAATACTGATCTCTATTGGGATGAATTTGTTGCTTGTATACCATTAGGTACCTCTTGTCTATGGAACATACATTTTGTGAGTGTCCCATAATTTAATAGCAATAACACTTGATGTGAAATTCATTCCTGCATGTTACTTCTGCACCACTATTTATCTCTTGGGTTCTCTAAATCTTTTATTTTGGTTTCATACCCTAATAAATATTCAACATTAAAGAGGTTCCTTTTTTTTAGACTTAGATCATCACTGATTTCTATTTTCTATCAATCCCCATACTATATATATTATTTTGATCTATCATTTTCTTCTCCCAGAATTACTTGGTCTATTTGTTATCTCTGAACTCTATTTTCTCATTTTCTACCACCTTTGTGGCATTCTTTTAAAGAGTCATGAGTTTATTGTGATCTTTTAGCCTTATTAATAGGAATACAACTTCTTCCTCAATCTCATTAATTTGTTTGAATATATATTTTACTATGTTGGTCAAAAGATCAATAATTCATGTGTGTTATTCAACTTTGATCTTGTACTCAATAACATTCGCTATGTTTTCTTGTTTTTCCAATTTAAATTTTTAATTTCAACTTGTAACTCAAACTTTTCTTATTCTGGATGTTACATATAAATTTTGGAATCATTAACCACCTTGTAGGATTTATTTTCTTTGGATCTAGAAATATCTAACTATTCAATAATAGCTTATAATTTGATATAAGTTTAAACTATTACTTTTACTTACCCATCATAATTTTCATTTCCTCCCCTTTTTTTGAAAATTTCTAAAATCTACCACCACATAATTTGATTCATGATCCTTACAGTCCCCCATCTCATCTACCTCAAAGTCTTCTTAATTTTCATCTTCTTTTGAAAATAAATTCTTATTTTTGATGAAATTTATATCATTATATTTCCTATTATTAATAATGACTAAATAATTCTTCCCTAAAATTTTATCTGCATCCTCATCATCATCTTGAAACTTCTTAGGACACATTGATGGAAGATGTACACTAATTCCACATCTAAAGCATGCAAGTAGAATTTTCCCTTTAAAAATTACATTGCCTTTAGAATATTTAAATTGAGGAATGATAAGACATCATCCACATTGTATTCCTCTTAACTATCTTTAATAGTGATATTCTTCATGGACTTGAATTCCACTTCTTTTACCTACCCCTTTTCCACGTCATCATAATCATCATTTCTCAGCTTCTATGTGAAACGTTTACTATGTGATATATCCAATTTGAGTTCCTTGGGATAATTATCCTATAGTATATAAAATTTTGGATTGAACAGAGGTGGGAGTCTTCTCATGATGTTCTTAATGATATTTATATCCTAAATAATTCTTCCAAGTCCTCGCATGTCTTCTACAATAATATTAACCCAATTAAAAATTGCATCTACCAACTCATTTGGGTGAATTCTCAAGACCTCATATTTTTTCCACATAGTTTCTAACATTTTTTATCATACTTTTGAATCACTTTAATTGATATTTAGAATAATTTCCCACATAGTATGTGAATATTTAAAATATATCAACTTTATATAGATTGTGTTGGATAAGGATCCCACTAAGGAATTGATTCCTTAGGCATCAATATAAAATTCTCTATGTTCTGTTTCTGATAAAACATCACTATCCATACTAAAAAAATAAAATCATTTCACCAATATGTAAATCCATACATAATGATTTAAATAAGTGTTTCATCTTATTTTTCTATAGCTAGAAATTTATTCCATAAAATATCAAAATCCATTTTAGATTAAGAGATTTCATTTCTTCTATTGAGAGAGAACTAATAATTTTTAATCTTTCCCTTTGATACTAATTTTTATCCCAAATAGGTTAAATACCCTATGACAGGGATTGAATTTGGGTATGAAAGATTAAAAAAACTATCTCATTGAATCTTTTTTTTATTAATCAAAACACTCTTCTCTCTCTTTCCCAGAGTAAATAATTATAAGAGAATTAAAAAATACACAGGACACGAGAATTTTACATGGTTTCCCCAATGCTTTTCTACATCTAAGTAGAATTCAATGCAAATGTTCCCATGTACCAAATCCACTATAGTGAACTATTGTTCGATGTTCATGAAGACTCGTTGTCATTCTCGATTTACAACCAATCAAAATTTGAAACATCACTGCTCTAACAACTGAAGTGTGATCACTAATCCTTCATAATAATCTTACATTGATCTAAAACACCTCATAATAATTTCACACATGGGTGTGCCATGAAGCACAATTCCCACTAGTTATATAAAATAAACTTCATTTTATAGTGTTTTCCTTATAGATATTCCTTTCAAAAAATATTTTTGATCATTCACGAACTAATTTAATCCATTTTCAGAAACCTCCACACCGCGTAGTGGGATAAATTTACATACCACCTTTTCTTCACAAACTACCTTCACTTCATGGATGGATGATGCTTTATAACCCCTTTTTTTACGATCAATAGTTTCCTGTAAAAAAACATCAAAAACTACATCATTCACAAACAAACTCCTTTGAGGAAGTTCTCTTTTATGAACCACTTCAGACATTTCTAAATTATTCAAATTATGATCTTCTATAATGAAATCCACTATCTATAATAATTTGATTCATGGTCTTTATATTGGAAAATAAATCATCAATCATGATAATTAAAATTAAAATAAAATTATTTATGGATTATCCATCACCATATACAGTACACACTATGTGGTATTAATAGCAACAGATTCCTTTGCAGTGCCCATTAAATCACAGTCCTCATCCAGAAACAAAAATCTATTTATAGTGACTATTAACTCGTCGTTTTTTCCACAAATGTTGTGGCTCCCATGAAATTATCTTTTATTGAAGTTCACATAGCTTATAAACTTTTAGTACATCCTTAATTCACTAAATTTTCCCATAAATAAAAATCCTCATTTGGGTTCCACAAAGACCTACTGATATATAAATTTTTTTCCTTTTCTGATTTTACTTTGTGATTCTGCATACTCCCTATGTTGTTATACAATTATCCAATAAAAATTCATTCCCTTTATCTCAAACAAACTCTTGATTTTGAGGCCCAAAAATATAAGAAAGACTAGGAACTATTCCACCTTCAAAAAATATTCTTTAGCAACACAAACCATACTATAATGTGTTCAACCATTTTTTTCAACAAATATAATCATTCCAAAAAATACTGAAATGTAACCTTGAGTGATTTTTATAAACCCTTAAATTTTCCTTTACCCTATTTGATGAGTGTACTCATAAAAGTTTCTAATATAAAGTCACTTGGATCCATATTTCTTTGATTATTTCCATTATATTAATTTAAGAAAATAATAAATACAAAATGTTCCTATATTCACTTTAATGTCTCTAAAATTTTTATATATGGATAAAAAGAGGATAATTTGGGTTCTAAATGTCTATATAAAATATTAATTAAATTTTTATCATTTTAATTTATTTATAATTATTAGTAATTCAATAATTACCTTAAATTATTATGCAACATCGACATAGTATTTATCAAAATAATAGGAAAATAAAATATTTGATTCTAAAAATATTAAAATTTATACAATTAGGTGAATAATTGTGTTCCACATATTTTATATAATACAATATCTAATTTGATCTGATTTATAGAATAATATTATAATTAGTTTTTAAATTTTTTTTTTTAAAAAAAATTATATTAAACGAATAGTGTAAAAAATTTCATTAATGATATTTTATGAAAATAATATTGTATTAAGTTATTTAAAAATAATAAAAATCGTGAAAGGGGAAAAGTTTCATAATATATGGTAAAAAATATTCTTATGTGGATATTGTTTAGCCAATTTTCACCTTATAATTAAAATCATAACCTTTTAGTAATGAAAAGGTCGTTACAATTGTGAATATTAAAATTGGATAAGTAAGGGGTTAAACAAAAAGATAAGATTTATAACACCACATAAACCAATCCGAATTTTAATTTTTGATGGGATTTTAAAAAATAAATTCATAACATCAAATGTCTATCCATTTGAAATAATTTTTCTTGAGTATTAATTTTTTATGTTTTAATATTTTAGTATATTCCAAAAGTGCCCCTATCCTCTCTTACAAAAGGGCCTCCCTCTTTTCTCTTCGTTACACCCCATTGAGCTATCCGGATAGACCAAAACCTACAAAATTTTATTCTAAATGTCCATAGAAAATAATTATAGGTTATTTTATTCTTAAAATTACATTCCAAGGGTCCTTAAAAAGGTACTAAACGAGGCTTACAGAAGAAGAGGTAATAATATTTCCCAACTTCATGCAATTGGTTTCTTCATCTACTTCCTATAAATATTTGATATTATTTATAAAATAATAACATCAGAACCAAAATCAAATAAAATGTTATTATTTTTTTGAAACCACCTTTATTCATCCTCCTTTTCATCAAATTGTAAGTTAAATTAACACTCATGCGTACAAACGTTTTATTGTCCCCATGTAGCGATATAATTGATTTTTTATCACCATATTTTATGGATGGTTATTAAGATCTGTTTAATATTAATTTATGATATTTTTTATATAATTTTTCTTATTTAATTACAATATCATATCTACCATTTTCCCTTCCAATCTATAGGAAAACTATAACATCGCTCGTACATACGTGTCGACTACCGCCACCATGAAGCAATGTGATTTTTTTCATTTAATATTTATGTAAATTGTAATAGGGATATAATAGATGAATATATTTTATTTATATTATATAATAATAAATACATAAAATTTGAATTATTATTTCTCTTCCATTTATTCCATCCTTCATAAAAAGGAAACATCAGTCATGCGTATGTACGATCTACCATATCCATCAATGGTATAATTCAATTTTATATGTCAACCTTTTATGAATGAATATATATATATATATAAAGATTAAATAAGTTATTTATGTCATAGTTAAAATTTTGGAGATTATGGAACCATGATCTCGGTATAAGGATAGAAACTACTGAACTAAAATTCTCATGAATAACAAAATAGTGATCACCCAAAAATGAGACTTTTAATCAGTTGTTATTACCAAATGCGTCTTGAAATTTTATAAATAGATCATATATGATATTTTAAGTGTGTAAATTACACAATTATAGAAGTATAAAATATTTTAATTAATTATAATATAGGATAAATCACTTTTGAATCAACTTGAACTTGAGGTAAAGAATTTTTGTCTCACTTTTTCTTTTGGGAGTTTCACGCCATATTCACCACTTTTTTCTTTAATGTGGTTTATGTACTAACCAAAATTTCATTTAATGTATATCATCATCAAATTAATGTGGATTTACATATTGATATATGGTTCTCTATTTCACGGTGTTTTGATTCTAAAGTTAGCAAAGTGGTAAGGGTTTTATGTTAAAGTCTCCATATTTATTAGGTTTATTTACAATAAAGTTTATCATGATGTAATTTTATGAATTATCTAAAAATAATTAAATTAAATTTATTACCTTCTATTTATTTATATATGATAAATTATTTCATTTCATTTTACTCACTTTAATTACTCAAGAGACTAAAAAATGTTTTAAGGAAAAAAGACTTTATTTCTCTCTTCTAATGAAATTAATATTTCTTCTATATCCATGATTTCTAAAACTATTTTCAATAATATTTTCAATATTATGAAATTATTATTTAAATTCATTTCCATCCATGTATTAATTTTTTCAAAAAAAATTAAAATGAATCTTATTATCGTTTTCTGAATGAAGCACTTTTTTCTTTTTACTGATAAATTGAATGGAATGTCTATTTTAATGTATATGGAATGAATATAATTTCCCTCTATAATAATCTACCAACTATTTGAATATTTCATTACATATTTTCCACTATATTTCTAAATAACTTTTTTTCATTAATATTTTTTAAATATTTTGTTTTTTAATATGTGATTTCGAAATTAATGGGTATTTTCCTCAAGAATTATTCTAGAGATATTTTAAATTATTTTTTATCTATGATAACATATTTCATTTTAATTATGATTTGATAGGGATATGATACAATTATACTATCCTTGATCTTTCTCTAAATTTTTTATAATCATGATGATGAATTTTTTATCAACACCCTTTATTTTTCATGGGTTATGGTATGAAGAAATATTGAAATGTTTACAAAACTTGTTTCCTTTCCATGGGTTATGATATGTTATGAATGTTTTATGAAATTATGGAACAAATATTAATGTATTATGATTATGTTAATGGAATTAATTAAATTGTATATCCATCTAATGAGTTGGAAAAATGGAAAAATAAACTAATAAATATGCTATGTGTGAACCCGATTTCATGATCATGATTTTATGTGTGGATATGGTTTTTGGGTAAAAATATTATGCATGGACCTTGGTTTAATGTCCATATAATTATTTTTTGGGTCTGGTTTCATTTTCATATGTTAATGTGAGCTTCATAATTCATGAATTTAAATAAATTAGTGAACATAAATATATTTAAACATGTTTAAAATGTTAAAATATTATATTTTTTCCACATTACTATGTCTATTTATGATCTCATGGATCATGTTCAGTAATTATATTATAATTCATGTCCTATGAATATCCAAGATAGATTACATGACTCAAGATTGTGATATATTATATATAGTGTACTGTTTTCAAATGTTAAGATCTTTTTCTCATACTCTTATGATAATGTTTTTCTTAATTGATAATTAATATCCTCCTTTTTGACCCTTACTGAGAATATATGCACACATTTTCATTTTTTTTCTTAACCTAGGTTATGAATAATGGTTGTTAAGTAGGTTATGTTTAATAATAGTTCTTTTTGGAAGAATCCTTATATGAGATGGTGAATAAATTTCATGTTATAAAAATATTGTGTATCAATTATACAAATACAATAAACCTATATGGTTTTGGAATAGATCGTAATGTTATGTAATGAATATTCATCTAATAATATGTAATATTTATTTTATGAAAATTATAGGCCATTTTATCACCTTTAATGAAACAATATCTATTATCTCAGGGCTCATGTAGGGGGAGAATAAACCTTCTCAATAATACACCCCAAAAATCATAAAGAGAGCATAAGGTATAAATCTACTAGGCTCCTGACAGATAAGGTGTCTAGGGGGAGTAAAATAGTATAAATAACAATATTATGTTAGTTCAAGATTCTTATCACTATGGAGTTGTCTAAATAAATTCAAAAAAAATAATCAGGATATACTCAAACACTAGAGTATTTAGGTAGGCTGAAAATTACCAATCATCATGGAACCAACCCTCAGAAAACTCCATGAATTGGTAGCTAGTTGTGCTTCAATAACTGAATATTAAATAAAGTTTAAATCTAATACCTTGATACAACATCTTATCTCCAAGAAACCCCTCATGGTGTAAAGTAATCGCATTCCATTAAAGATTTTAATCTGTATGGGATTCTAGCAGCCCCACCACCTCTAGAAGGCAAGAAGGGGTGACCACTCAACCTAGAAGAATTATCTCTCTCCCTCTCTCAAAGGGTGTAAACACTACCTAAATGAAAGGTATATCCCCAGATACAGTTATAGGTGGTACTCATTTCTTCGAGTAATGTACCAAACTATCATACAACCAAAGAAACCCCTTCATTCCCACCTTCCTTCCCATATGTATCAAGAAACATATATGGTCATTCCTTTAGATGATGTTAGAGAATCACTTCCCAATACTATCAATGAAATAGAAACATCAATAGAGGATTTTTTTCCTTCCCAATAACTATAGATGATTCAAATGTTAACTCTTATTATGGAGGATCCCTTTCCCATTATATTGGTGAAATACTGAATCTATTTGATTATTCAGGTGAAGGTTCCAAATATCATACTTACATGTGTGAAATGTCAATTCCCTTGGTGGATCCCAATCCCAAAGAGTAAAATACCTAGTCTACCTAGGAAAAAATTGGGGGAATCCATGTATAAACCAACAAATCATTACCAGGGGAATTTATGACATGTCCTATGGTCACATGATATTTTATCCCAAGTCAACAGCTTGGTCATGTTCTTTTCATACCACATAATGTGTCTCAACCAAAATACACAACATGTAGTGGGGTCGTACATTATTCCACGTATATAGAAATACTTGTAATGTATATCATATTTCTATATCATGTACCTCCAAGATTCCATGGGGTGTGGCCAACATACAAGCTATATGGGTCCACACTGGTCCCTATGTGAGTACCTTTGGTACACCCCAATATAGCCATGTATGGGTCACATTATGGGTGGATTAGTAACATAATCATGTGGTATTTAAATCCATTCAATCCTTTAGTATTTCTTAAATGGGAGTACATTGTTTTTTTTCTATAGAACAACATGTTTTTTAGTTGATTAATTGTTAAAATCATCATCTCACAACATATTTTCTGATCATTTCCTATACTTTAAAAAATCTATTGCAAATAACACCCTTAAAAGATGAAAGTTATAATACCATAGTGGGAACATAATTGTTGGATTTATTCTCACCACCATTCCTCAAAAATATTATTATTAGCATCTCAATCATTGTCCGCACAACCTGCCTCACAAAAAATACAATCACTCGATATTTCCTAAAAAATCCATCATCATATTCAATCCTCTATTATCATCAGTTATCCCACACTATAAAACAACCAATAAAGTTAAACATATAAGAACAATCTATGGAACAAATTATTAATCACAGAATAAATTTTTTATGTGGTAATGGTCAAACCATTGGCTAAATGAACATCTTTAATGAACACATGTATAAAGGAAATATAATTCCATAAAAAATAGGATTCAACGATGGTATTTTTCATATTTTCCACTATTTGTTTTCTAGAATTAATCAAACTGGGATAAAATCACAATAAAAATTTCATACAATTCACAGCTCCAAAAAAATAATGGCTAGAAGGGCTTATGAAAACTTAAGGTCATATATTTAATTTATGATAATTAAATCCATTTTAATGAATATAATGAAATAGGGATAAATCCAACCAAAAAAATACCTATCTAGATAGAAGATTACTAACACTTTTCTCCATTTTCATAACCATAGTTTCATTTTTTATCAGCATCAAAATAAGTCCATAGACATCGCTATAAATTTTGTTCCACTCCATGATATGTTACCACCACCACCACATTTCATCCTCTCTACTACTCTATCTAGGGTTTTATGATAATATAATATGATAACCTTATAGTGGATACATATGGATGATTAATAATATGTGGACTAGAGTATTTTGATAAAAAATAGTTAACTAAATTATTTAATTAATCTTTTCTCAATAGATAACACCTAAGAACCACCTCGCAACCCAAACTAGCATCATTCCTTGGATAAACACCCTATTTGTGACAAATTATTGACACATTTTTTCCCTTATGAGGACATAATAGAGAGACATGATCATTTAATCAAAAATTATTTCAAATAGAATAAAGAATAATATAATATTTGATATATTATTTATGAGGCCACATAACACTAGCTTTTCCATGTCGGCTAAACCCCGGGGTAATCCACATATTCCAAAATCTAAGAAAAACATGTAAAAACTTTGGGTTTAATAGTTTGGTTGAAATAATTGTTTTACATTATGTAGGTTTGGGAATTCAAAACTAAAAATTGAGATGATTCCCACTCATTTTAAAACCTATGTCACTATACATTAAGTGGTGAAACACCCTTGCTAATGATTTTTATAGACTAAGTATATATCATTACACAATATAACAATGTATTTAATAATCTAACATTATTCTAGAAAATAAATCAATATTTCATTGATAATTGTTTAACCCACTTATCTAGATTCACTTCACTTTAAAACATTAACTACAACCACAAATTTTAGACTTATCAATAGAGAGAAAAATATATGGTACAATTAAGACACCCCTATATTCAATACACATTTCCAATTTCATCAACATAAATCCTTCATGTTAAAATACCATATTAAATAGTTAAAACCAGTATCTCTTTTTTCTAAATCAATATTAATTCCAATCTTTACCATAAATAACTAGTCAAAAAATTATTATACCCTTAATAATAACACCTATTGTGTTATCATATCATTAAAAGTATAATTGAATGAAATAAATTCCAAGTTAAAACTTCAAATTTACAAATCCTATAATGATATTATATTCTAATAATATATCCCATAATTAAATAATAAAATGATTTTATAAATGATTTTATTTTTCATTGAAATCATACATTGATAAATGAACTCCGTAATATCTCAACATCCATTAAATAAACTCAAAAACATGTGTGTTATAATATTTAGTGGGGATTAATATGAAAAAAACATTAATCGGTAAACCCACATGTTATTCTTAGTGACATGCATTTAGAAGATATATATATTCTCTTATTAATAAACTTGAAAGATCAATGATGGATTCAATATTCAAGAAATGTACATTATTAGGTTATAATAAAAGTGTATTGGGATATCAACTTTAGGAACCCAATAAAAACATACATATTATCTATAGTATATCATGTTTTACTAAAGAAAATGTGTCAATAATGATTGATTAAAATATGAAGAAAGAGAATATAAAAAAAATTGTAGTAAATAAGGAAGATAGATCTGAAATAGAACATATTTCCTTGGAATCATTATGATAGTACTTGGTTTTCAAGTATAAAAAATCTTTTTATTTACTTATGTGAATGTAAATATGTTGTTAAAAGAGATTTTATTCTTATATATTGATTATTGAATACTTCTAAATTCCATCAAATCTTTTTGATATTTTAAGTATAAAATTTTAAATTGTTTTTTACTTATTCTATTTTAAAAGGATGACATGTTAGTTACAACGACAAAAAATATCATATCCAATAGATAATGAAACAATTAGATATGATGTTTGACATGAATTACTTGATACTAACAAATAGGATTCTTAGGATGTATATTTATAATTAAAAATTATTTATATGATGTTTTGGTCTTAGAAAAAAATGTTTAAGAAAAATCATGAAACAATTAAATATATAATACAATAAGACAATATCTTCACATATTGCCTTTACTTCCAATTTATACTCTATGATGAGTCTTAATAGTGAAACAAAGAGGATGACGATGTCTTAGGTGTCATATGAAATAGAGGTGGGTGTAGCCTATTGGTACAACCTTTTTTTTAGAATCCAAAATATCAGGGTTCAAATCAGGATAGCGGTGGATTTAATGAGTTACTATAGAAATTACTATAGTAGTGGAACTATTAACCTTAATTGTGCCAAGAAGCCATATATTTGGGCCTTTCGTCCATAAGGCTTTCGGGCCACCATAGTTTTTTTGGATGAATGGACTTCGAGCCATAGGATCCTAAAGCCACCAAAGGTCTTCAATCCATGAGATTTCGAGCCATCTAGGCCTCTAGGCCCATATATAGTGGCCCATGAAATTGTGTTATAGAATTCCCTATCTGGTAGAGAAGCATAAGGGAAAATATCAAACCTTATGATTAGTCGGAAATGGGTATTCTATCATGGTGTGAGTAGCAAGCTCTATTTTAAGAGCTTGGGAAGGGGAGGAATTGATGAATTTCCATGGAAATTAAATCATAACTACATGATGGAGTTATGGATATAGAATTAAATTGAAAGTGCTTTCTTCAATGTGGTTTATTAGGATTGGGCATTCGGGTCATGTATTTTCCTTTTAACATTGGGTCTAAGGGGTATGTAATGGCCTTATCCCACTAGGATTCCATGTAAAGACTCAGCCTTAAATATTAAATTTTCTAGTGTTTTTGGACTTGAATTTTCATTATTAAATCTTTTTAGTATAGTTTTATAGATACTTAGTAAAAACTATTAAAAACTAACCAATATATTACAATTAGACATTTATACTTAGTTTCTATTTTTTCCACTAAAGGAAACAATTTTAAAAAAAAACATGATTTATACCTGTGAAAAATCTTTACAATTATCCCTTTGATCTTATCCTTATCCATAATCTTATTAAAACCCTATGAAAAGAATTTTAAAACATTTGATGGGAACAAAAATTGTAACGCATAGACCCCAGTTACCCAGAGTAGGTACATTATTACATAACATTGGCATGATCACAAAGGATCAAATCCCAAAATACTGATCAGTTTAGTAGCCTTGGAAGTACTAGATACATTCATAAGTTTTACATTACATTCTAAAATGAAAAAAAAACAACAACATTTTCTCCATTGACCACATTCATATCCCTTAGACTATCCCTATGGGCCAGTCATAATATACTTCTTCACATCATGGGAAAAATATAACATAGAAAGGGGTGAGCTCAGATGCTCAGTAAGGATAAAAATATAGCAGAATCTTTCAAAAATAAGCATGAACATTTAATTAAATGTATAAGACTAAAACACAAGCCTTTTAAACTTAAACATCATCATAATACAGCAAAGATAAATCAAATAATTCCATTTACTTATTCACATGGTTATTCTACTATTCGAATAATCACATGTAATATCAATAGACAATTTCATAATGATGGAATGCATAATTCCAGACTTCATAACCACATAATCAAGGCCTTATTCCAAGAATACAAATAAGATTTTATCAAGGCTTTGTGCCAAGACACTAGTTTTTCTCATGAGACCTATCGATGCATCGAGGAGCTATAGTGGGCTCCCCCCATCACTTATTAAGTCCAATTAATTCCTCAAATGAGAAGATTTAAACATAACATAAACATTCATATTAAAATTCTCATACAAAATGTTATTACTTTAACTATAAACCATTAATGTTTAAAAATAATATATCCACAGTCAAGCATATCAAAACACGTTTAATACAATATGGAAAATTTAATTTTTTCAAAAAGGTCATAACGTAACTTGTTTGAAAAATGATATAAAGACTCCTTTCAAAACATATATAGTAAAATAATGGTATAAATTACTTTAACCTACAGTCTAGTAAAGAGTAAAAATGTTTTGAATTACATTTTTATGAAAACAAGGATGTGGATAATAAATAGGTCTCAGTAGATACTTACGTATTAACAACCTCAGATAAGTAAAGAGATTATACAATTAACCCTTAACTTGTACTTTTGATAAGTTGATGGTATGTTAACATACTGTATAATAGTTAAAAATTCTTATTAAATTATACAATAACTGTATACATAAATATTATATCATATATGATCCTCTAAGATTTATTTGTTAATAATATTTCTGTAGTATCATCATTTTGGGTCTTAACTAATTCATTTTCATTTATATGCTTGGTTAAGTAAGACATGTTTATTATGTATAAGATATATTTGATTCAAATACAGAATTATATTTTGTTCATAAACCTTAATTTTAATCATAAAATGAAAATTATTCTTGAATGATTATGATGGGGACTGAATCTCACCGTGTTCGTGGAGACGGTAATCCGTATGTACACACGAGTGAAAATATCATTATATTGATGGTTAAATCATAAGTAATTGGATGGTATATCATATATAAATAATAATTAACATTTTATATTTATTATTTAAATTATTTATACTCATTATTAAACCCATCCAAATAATGTAGTGTTTGAATAACAAACTACACCACGACATGGAGATGATAAGTCGTACTTACGCACGTATGGTGACTTTGTCATTTATAAGATGGATAAAATAATTAATATAGTTGTACCACATTTATAATAACATCACATTATGTATAAGGTACTAGAGTTATTATTTTTTTATGGAAACAACAAAGAAAGAGGAAGTGTAAGAAGAAAAGAATTCGAAATAGGGTGGTGAAATCATTACCTCTTCTTCAGGTGTTTCCTTTTGAGTTGATCAAAAGAAATACTTAGGATGGATTTTTGATCAAAGTAAAGAATATAGGTTGAAGTTAGGGAAGTTAGAAAGTTATTTGGTTAGGGTTTTTCTGATCCAAATGGCTTGGAAGGTGTAAAATTAAGATAAGGAGAAGTACCCTTTTATAAGAGAGGTGAGGGTCACTTTAGGAAAAGCTTGAAATATTATGTTATAATAAACACATTTTCCGTTTCTAATGGCTCCAAAATGATTTATTTGAATTAAAAGGTGCTTATGGGTCTAAAACATCTCAAACAATAGGTTTTAGATAGGTTTAGGTCACTAGATTAACCTTATCTTTTAGATTTAACTCTTAGTTAAATAGTTTGACATTTACTATGTCTCTTTGTATTTTAATATTATGTGGTTTATAAACATACTATAAACTACCAATAGAACCACAAGTGGTTCATTATTGATATATATAAACTCATATACATACTTTGGTTAAACCATAGATATTTACAAATATTATATCAATTAATAATATAGTATTTGTTTTATAAACTCAATTATGTCAATTTTTACACTATTTAGTATTTGATTTTTTCTAAAGCCATAAAAACTTTTTCACTTTGAATAAAATTTATTTAATCAACCCTAAAATGTCATATTAACCTATAAAATAAGTTTAATTCATAATAAGTCTCAATTTACAATTATTTGGATATTTATAATATTAATTATTTTAATATTTTATAATTAAGGTAATTACTACATCATCATTGTGTCATAAATAAATTAAATTATTTAATTTATAAAAAATATAAATAAAATAAAAGTATGTAGGAAATATTTTTATATTTATAATGAATATTTATAGTCGAATTTATATTTTGTGTAACTTTATATTAAAAATGGTTTAGTTATTAAACATTGAATTTAACTCTTTTAACTCTTCTTTAAATAAAATAATAATAAATGTCCTAATATAATCCAAGTGGACCAAAGGGGATAATATTTTATTTTTAAGGTTTTTTTTGTCAACTTACACTTATCTAAAAAGAATTAGCACATGTTTTAGGGTAATTATAATGTCATTTTTACCCTTAATTTCCCTATTTACTTTTAACCGTGGTAAATAAAAGTCAAAATTTATTGTTCACAAAAAATTATGTTCATATTATTGAACAACATTTTTCTTATTTATTTAAACTATGACACTTGGATTTTTGAAATTCAACTCACAGAAGTGGTAAAATTAGGTTTTATTTAAATTTGCAAATGCTTCTAGAAGGTGGGTAAAAGACGGTAAGAAATTCGATAAAATTTTATATATCTAAACTTATTATAAAATGACTTCAATGAATTATGTTGAACATATATAGGTATTATGTATCTATTTTGACCAAATATAAATTAAAATAAAATAACTAATTTTTTAAATAAAAATTAGGTTTTAAACAATAAAGCAGTGTTTTTCACAATACATCGAAAATTGAATGTTTTTAGAAAAATACCAAAAATTCACCCTAAGCTAGTTTTGATATTCCAAATCCAAAAATGAAGTCCATTTTGAAAAATAAAATTTATACATTTTCAAAACGTGGGTATTACTATTCAGAACAGATAGTTTGATTGGTCATGGTGTGTTAAAACTCAAAGTTTTGTACAACGCAAGATACTGTGTTATTCAAAGGGAAACGTACTGTGGAATATTGGGGTGTTACATTCTCCCCTTTTTAAACTAATTTCATACTCTAAATTTCTAGAATATTACTGCATAAAAAGTTTTGGGTGGTTGTTCATCATAAGTTTCTCGAGTTCTCATGTTACCTCTTCCATCTTATGGTTTCTCCATATAACTTTTACCAAATGAGTCGTTCGGTTTCTTAGCACTTATTCTCCAGTACCAAGAATATTGATAGTCTCTTCACAATACGACAGATTAGGTTCTAGTTCAATTTCCTCATAGGTGAGTACAAGCATTTTTTTAGGCATGTATTTTCTCAATAGTGATACGTGGAACACATCATGAACTTTGGAGAGATTTGGAGGCATTCCCAAATGATAAGCTGCAACTCCAATTTGTTCTAGAATTTTGAAAGTTCTGATGTACCTAGGACTCAATTTACCCTTCTTACCGAAACATATAACACCCTTCTAGGGAGATACCTTTAAGAAAACATGGTCTCATACTAGAAATTACAAATCCTTTATTCGGTTATTGACATAGCTCTTTTTTTTACTTTGGGTTACTTTGATTTGGGTTTGGATAATCTTCACCTTTTACATTGCTTCCTCAACAAGTTCTAGTCCTACGAGTTTTCTTTCACCAACATCATCTCAAAAAGTTGGTGTGTGACATCTATTTCCATATAATGCTTTATATGGTGCCATATGAATACATGAATGGAATATTTTGTAATAGGAAAATTCTACTAGAGGTAAATATTGATCCCACATACCTTAAAAGTCAAGTGGGAAAGATCTCAACATGTCTTCTAAGGTTTGAATAGTCTATTCTGATTGTCCATCGGTTTGAGGGTGGTAGGTAGTGCTCAAACGAAGTTCAGTATCCAAGGCCTACTGAATACTTTTCTATAATCTTGATGTAAAACCAGGATCGTGATTCGAAACAATAGATAGGGGTACACCATAGAGTCTTACAACTTCTTTAATATATATTCTTTCCAGACATTAAAATGGTAAATCTTCTCTTATAGCAAGAAAATGTGATAGCTTGGTAAGATGATCAACAATGACCCATATTGCATCATTCCTTCTAGGAGTATTTGGTTTCCCCATGAAAAATACCATCATAATATTATCCCATTTCCACTTAGGCATGGGAAGAGGTTGCATGACTCTTCCTGGATTTTTCCTTCCATCTTTTACTTGTTGAAAAACCATACCTCTTCACAAAAAATCAGCAATCTCTCTCTTCATTTTGTCCCACCAAAAATGTTCCTTCAAATCTCTATACATCTTGGTGCTCCCATGGTGTATAAAGAAATTGGAGCTATGAGCATCATCCAACAATTCCCTTTTTAGATCAGGTTTGTTAGGAACATAAATTCTCTTCCCAAATTTCAAAATTCCATCTTCATATATGAAGTCACTCAATCTCCCATCATTCAAACCTTTAATCTTCTTTTGAAACTCCTCATCATCGGTATGAGAACTATTTATCCTTTCTAGTAAATTTGGTTTGGAAACTATTTAAAAAATTATTTATGTTTCATCTTCCATGGTTATTCCTAAATCCATCTTTACTAGATCCATGAACATAGGATCCCTTTCAACTCTCATGTGGTCCAAAACTCCATGATCCTTTCTACTCAAATCATCTGCCACCTTATTTGCCTTTCCCAGGTGGTAGTGTATAGTGCAATCATAATCTATGAGTAGTTCAAGACATCTCTTTTGCCTCATGTTGAGTTCTTTTTTAGAGATAATATACTTTAAACTCTTTCAATCTGTATAAATATCACATTTTTACCATATAGATAGTTCCACCATATCATTATAGAAAATATTATAGTTTCTAACTCAATATCATGAGTGGGATAGTTTTTCTCATGAATTTTTAGCTGTCATGATTCATAGGTGATAGCTCTATCATTCTGCATAAGGACACAACCATGTCCTTTCGTTGAATCATCACTATAAATATCAAAGCCATCATTCCCTAATGGTAGATTCAATATCAAAGAATTTATTAATCTTATCTTTAGTTCTTCGAAACATTATTTAGACTCTTTTTTCTAAACAAATTTAACCCCTTTACATGTGAGCTTTATTAATGGGTTTTCCAATCAGGAAAAATTTGGGATGAAGCACTGATAATAACCTGATAAATAAATAAAACTGTGTACCTCAGTTATATTCATCGGTGTAAGCCATTTTGGTATTTCTCTTGTCTTAGAAGGATCAATAGAGATTCCATCCTTAGAGAAAATATGGCAAAGAAAAGAAATCTCCTGAATCCAAAATTCACACTCGCTAAACTTCCCATATAATTAATTTCTTCTAAGAGTATTTAGAATAATGTGCAAGTGATTTTCATGATCTTCATAGACTTTGGATTATACCAAGATATTATCAATAAATACCACTACAAATTCATCAAAATATTCCTTGAAAACTATGTTCATTAGATCCATGAAAACAGAGGGTGCATTAGTCAGTCCAAAAGGCATTACAGTAAACTCGTAATGCCCGCACCTAGTTTGAAATGTTGTCTTTGGAATTTCTCCCTTATTCATGCACAAATAATGATATCCATATTGAAGATAAATCTTTGAAAAATATTGATCTCCATGAATTTGATCAAATAAATCATCAATGTGAGGTAGGGGATACTTGTTCTTTATTTTTATAGCATTTTCCCCCTGCAGTCAACGCACAACTTCATAGATCCATATTTTTTTTTAACAAAAAGAACAAGGGCTCCCCATATAGAAACACTAGGGAGAATAAATAACTTTTTACTCAATTCCTCTAGTTGTTTCTTTAGTTCCTCTAATTACACAGTGGCCATTCTATAAGGGGTCTTCAATATGGGCCTTGAACCAGGAATTAAATCAACAGAAAACTCAATTTCCTATTCTGGAGGATTTCCAGGTAAATCCTCTATAAACACATCAAAATATTCCTTCACAATAGGTATGTCCTCTATTCGAAAATTCTTTTACTCACCCATTGTTATTTCATTCTCTTCTTCTAAAAAATTGAATTTAGTAGATCTATTTGGGGTGGATCTAAATAAGAATCAGGCGGTGATGTTTCTACTATAAAGATAAGGTACTCTTTATCATCATCAAAAATTGTAACCTTTTTCTTCTTATAATAGATTTTCACATCATGGTCTGAAATCCAATCCGCACTAAGGATTATATCAAATTCAATCATGGGTATAATGATGAGATCAGCAGATAAAGAACATTTATATGCCCTAATAGGGACTGATTCACAAAACATTGTTGCAATGATACTTCCATTAAGAGTTTTGACCAATAAATCCCTTGTAAAATCAAATTGAAAATATCTAATTTTCTCTAAAAACTGTGAAGATATGAAATAATGTGATGATCCATAATCAAATAAATCATTGGCTAAACCTGTGGAAACCATTAAATTACCTGTCATCACATCTTTCAGAGCTTCAACCTCAGCAGTAGTGATCACATAAGCTTGACCTAGCTCCCTTGGACTATTTTGAGTTAATTTTCCTTGTAACTTTGGACATTAACTTTCATAATGTCCATTTTCTCTACAATTGTAGAATTCAACACTGACAACCTATTTCATTCCCTTACAATCATGAGCCTGGTGTCCATTTTCACCACACTTATAACAGACCCCCATTCCCTTCAAGAAAGTACTAGGGTGTTTCTTGACACATTTACCATAGGATGGATTTTTAACTTTTCCCTTACTCCCCTTATTTCCCTTTATAGATTCTTAATAAGATCTCTTTTTCTCTTGATTTACATTAAAGTCGTAAGACTTAGAGAATTTCTTTTCTGTCTTGATAGCGCATGAGAAATTATCTTTGTATAATGAGAAGGATTTTGAGACAAATTCTCGATGGAGAAATGTTTTTCACTCATCAAAGAATCAATCAAGATTACTCCTAGGGTTACTAATATAATCTGTTGCATGCCTTACAAACCTTGTAAAGTTAGCATCATACTTTGCAACATTATAATCTTCTTTTTTCCTCAAAATTAGAAATTTCCTTTCCATATCCACTTGATGGTCATGAGGAAAGTATTATTCTATGAAAATATCTTTAAACTATCTCCATTCCATGTTTGATACTTCTTATCCTTCATTTGTGTTTTGGATTAATGACAACCATTGATCTGTATCTCCTGTGAGGTGATAAACTGCCATGACAACTTTTTCCCTTTCTCTACTCCCCAAAGCATGAAATATTTTCTCTATGAAACTTATACATTTCTCATATACCAATGGATTTGTAATCCCAATAAATATTGGTGGTTTTTTTCAATAATAGGACTAATATTGATCCTCTGCATTGTGGATCAGGGTGATCCATACGGGTAATGTTATTATTCATAACCTGAGTGAGCATTCTCAGTATGGTGATAAGCTGATCAGCACCAGTTTCATCACTAACTCCACTATAATTATCTTGAGTAGAAGGTCATTCCCTACATGGATTATGTGCATAGATATGTTTTCTATTACTTCCACTATGAATCATTTATAAATAATATCATATAGTATATCAGTTTATGGATCACAATACATAATTCCAGACTTGTAAAACACTTAAAATAAATTGAATAGTTTATGGAGATAATCCATAATCACAAAAAATGTTTTCATTGAGGAGGTATCTACTCATAAATCCTTCATAATTGTTTTTAAATAAAACGTGACTTATCCTAAGCATATCCCTCAGTAGTTTCACAGCCAAGAGTGTAGCAAGGCTCATTGTCATGTTCCAGGATACACCGGGTCAAACCCAAAACTGCTTGTCGGAGTTTTCACTCCTAGGTACATCTATGCCCGAGATGCCTCTACCTTTTCATATCCCAAAGGGGATTTATTTCTTGTAAAATACACAAAATATCTATATTAACAAAATTCTAGGAAGTTCTTCTATACCAATCCTCAAAGTCAATCTTATGGTAATGTGCTCTAATCAAAGTTTATCAAAATTTAGTTTCCAAGGTTTGTACTAAACTTCCTCTAATATCAACTGTAACACCTTGACCCCAGTTACCCAGAGTTGATTCATTATTACATAACATTGGCATGATCACAATGGATCAAATCTCGAAATACTGATCAGTTTTGTATCCATGGAAGTACTAGATACATTGTTAAGTTTTATATTACATTATAAAATGAAAAAAACAACAAAATTGTCTCCATTGACCACATTTATATCCCTTAGAAAATACCTACATTTCATTCATAATATACTTCTTCGCACCTTGGGAAAAATAAAACATAGAAATGGGTTAGCTCGGATTCTTGGTATGGATAACAATATTGCAGAAACTTCCATAAACAAGCATAAACATTTAAGGAAACGTATAAGACTAAAACACAAGAATTTTAAACTTAAACTTCATCATAATATGTCAAATATAAATCAAATTAATTCCATTTACTTATTCACATGGTTATTCTACTAGTTGAATAATCACATGTAATATCAATATCCAATTTCATAATGATGGAATGCATAATTCCAAACATCATAACCACATAATTATGGCCTTGTGCCAAGACTACAAATAAGATTTTATCAAGGCCTTGTTCCAAGAAACTATTTTGTCTCATGAGACATACCGATGCATCGAGGAGCTATATTAGGCTCCACCCGTCACTTACTAAGTCCAATTCATTCCTCATATGAAAAGGTTTAAATATAACATAAACATTCATATTAAAACTATCATACGAAATGTTAATACTTTAACCATAAACCATGAATAGTATAAAAATAAAACATCCATATTCAATCATATCACAAAACATTCAATACAATATGGAAGATTTGTATCATAATAATTCAACTTCAAACAAGTTTAAAATTCATCAAAGGATGTTGACATAGATGAAATGAAAACTATTTAAAATAAATACCTCTTTCTATTTTGAAATAATTTAAAATTAAAATAATTATAAAAGAAAACTTTTATTTTGAAAATATTCTTATAAGATTTTATAGGAAGCTTCAAAGATGTTATAACAGTAGAAAATAGCTACACTCGTCGTATAAGTTAAAAAAGGCATTCTTACATTAATTTTGTCGAAAAGGTCATAAAGTACCTTGTTTGTAAAATGATGGAAAGATTATTTTCAAAGCATATATGGTTAAATAAAAGTATAAATAAATTTAACCCATATTGTAGTAAATAGTAAAAAAAATTCAATTACATTTTTATGAAAACACGAATGTGGTTGATAAAGAGGTCCCATAGATACTTCTGTATTAACAACCTTGGATAAGGAAAGAGATTGTAGAATTAAACCTTACCTTATACTTTTCATTATTAAATGGTATGTTAACCTCCTGTATAGTAGTTAAAACATTGATATTAAATTATACAAGAACTATATACATAAATATGATATCATATATGATTATCTAATATTTATTTTTTAATAATATTTTAGTAGTATCATCATTTCGGGTGTTAACTGATTCGTTTTCCTTTATATGTATGGTTACGTAAGCCATGTTTGTTATGGATTGGATGTATTTTATTAATATAAATAATTATATTATGTTCATAAACATTATTTTTAATCATAAAATGAAAATAATTCTTGAATGAATATGATGGGGAATGAATCTCATCGCGTTCGTGGAAACGGTAATCCGTACATACGCACGAGCGACAATATCATTATATTGATGGTGAAATCGTATGTAATTGGATGGTATATCATATATATATAATAATTAACATGTTATATTTATTATATAAATTAGTTATACTCATTATTATACCCATACAAATAATTAAGTGTTTGAATAACAAACTACACCATGACGTGGAGACGGTAAGCCGTACGAGCGCACGTATAGTGACATTATGATTTATAGGATGGATAGAATAATGATTATGGTTGTAACATATTTATAATAACATAACAGTATGTAAAAGGTACTGGATTAATTATTTTGGTATGGAAACAACAAATAAATAGCAAGTGGAATAAGAAAAGAACTTGAAAGAGGGTGGTGAAATTATTACCTCTTCTTCGGGTGTTTTTTTTTTGAGTTGATCAAAAGAGATCTTTAGGTGGGCTTTCTGATCAAATTAAGGACTCTATGTTAAATTTAAAGAAGTTTGGAAGGTATTTGGGTAGTTTTTGTTTGAACCAAATGGCTTTTGAGGTGTGAAATTAAGAGAATGGGAAGTACCCTTCTATAAGAGAGGTGAGGGTCACTTTAGTAAAATCTTGAAATATTATTTAATAAAAAATAATTTTTGGTTCCAATTTCTCCAAAATTATTTATTTCGAGGATAATGTGGGGTTGGATCTAAAAACTCTCAACCAATAGGTTTTAGATAGATTTAGTTCACCATATTAACCATATCTTTAGATTTAACTCTTAGTTAAATTGTTTGACATTTACCATGTCTCTTGGTATTTTTATATTATCTCATTAATAAACTTAATATAAAATGCCAAAAGAACCCCAAGTGGTTCATTATTGATATATATAACCTTATGAAAGTCCTTTGTCCTAACCTTTGATTTTTATTAATATTATATCAATTAATAATATTGTAATTATTATAAAAACTCAATTATGTCAATTTTGACATTATTTTGTATTTGATTTTTTGAAATCCATAAAATATGTATCACTTTGAATAAAATTTATTCAATCAACAATAACATGTCATATTAACCTATAAAAATAGTGGGATTCATTAGAAGTCTCAATTTACATTTATTTGGATATTTATAATATCAGTTATTTAAAAACAACATTATTAAGGTATTTACTAAATCATCATTGTGTCATAAATAAATTAAATTGTTTAATGTCTAAAAATTATTAATAAAATACCATTATGTAGGAAATATTTTTATTATTCTAATAAATATTTCTAGTCAAATTTATATTGTGTGTAACCCTATATTAAAAATGGTTTAGTTGTTGAACATTGAATTTAACTCTTTTAACTCTTCTTTAAATAAAATAATAATAAATTCCCTAATCTAATTAAAGTGGACCAAAGAGGATCATATTTTATTACTAAGGTTATTTTTATCAAATTACACTTGTACAATAGAATTATCATATGTTTTAGGGTAATTATAATATCATTTTTACCATTAATTACCCTATTTACTTTTAAATATGGTAAATAAAAGTCAACAGTTACTATTCACCAAAAATTATATTCCTCTTATTTAACCAAATTTTACATACTAATGTCAACCTTGTTTCTCAGATTTCTGAAATTCAACTCACAGAAGTGGTAAAATTGTGTTTTTTTCAAATTTGAAAAATGATCCTTGAAGGTGGGAAAAAGAGGGTAAAAAGTTCGATAAAATTTTATTTATCTAAACATATTATAAAATGAATCCAATGAATTATGTTGAACATATATAGGTTTTATGTATCTATTTTTATTGAAAATTAATTAAAATAATCAATTAATTATTTAAATAAAAAGTTTGTTTTAAATAATAATGCAGTGTTTTTCACTATTCATCAAAAATTAAATGTTTTCAGAAAAATACCAAAAATTCACCCTAAGATAGTTTTGATATTTTAAATCCAAAAATGAAGTCCATTTTGAAAAATAAAATTTATAAACTTTCAAAAAGTGGGTATTACTATTTATAATGGCTAGTTTGATTGGTCGTGGTGTGTTAAAACTCTAAGTTGTGTTCAACGCAAGTTACTGCATTATTCAAAGGGAAACATACCGTGGAAGCTTGGGGGGTTACAAAAATCATGGTGAAGGGCATAAATAATGTAAATTCTTAGTCTAGTGAAAACATGAAAATCCATTATAAAACTTTTCTTAAAAACTCATTGGTAAGAATAAAATAATCATGTAGATTCCTTGGTACATCATCAAATAGAACTCAAAAGTAACACTTACAGAACCCTTATAAATAGAATAACCATACAATCAACTATCATATCTTGATTAATCAATGCATTGGAGGTTATAATGTATCCACCCATCCTTTATTTATTACTGAACCGACCATCATTGGTTTATTACATAAAGACCTGTCAAATTTATAAGCAGTATTATATAATATTAAAAAACAAAAATTCTAAATTTTCAACATTTCACTCATAATGTTTCATCCTCACTCATTAGAAAATAATTCAATTTATTGAAATAAAAACTCAAATTTTAAAACCCATTTAAAATGTTTAAAAATAAATTTTTAAATCAACATGTCCCGCGCCATATTGAAACATTTGAAAGAAATTATAAAATTATAATTTCAAAAACTTCATTTCCATATTAATATATTCATAAAAAATTAAAAACATGGACATTGAGAATAAATATTTATAATAATTAATCTTTAAAACAGTTAAAATGATGCTTTAATCAAAGAATATCTTACCTTGATTCTGACTTGTCACGTGAAATATTTATACTAATGAATAATAAAATTAAGATAATTATATAATTTTTTTGAACCTTTTTAAATTTTATTATTCCGTTTATATCACTTATTATCATTTTATAAGAATTACTTAATTACTTAACTTTTGGTTACACATTTTCATGATATTAGGTACCTGAGTTAGAAATGACATTGGTATGATGTTAATAGTAATTGTTTTGTTTAGTCCATCATCTCTAGAATAATATCCACGAAATAATAATCACTTTAATACTTAAATTATACTTTTAAATCTATCCCTTAAATTTGGATATAAAAAATTAACTATGTTAGAATCATGGAGACAGTAAGTTGTACATACGTATGAGTAACATTTCAATTTTTCAATGATTATTAGGGAAAGAAGGTTAATATAATATTAGAATTACATAATGATAATAATATAATATATATATTATTATAACTTAACCTATTATTATATATATAAATATATATATATATATTATTTATGTGATATGGTGATGAAAAATGAATCGCATCACTTCAATGTGGTGATAGTTCATACATACGCACGAACGACGTTATCATTTTTTATGTGCATGGAAATTTAAGAACATAAATGATATATTATCTTATAATTATTATATATATGTAAATAATATCATATATAAACATTAATTCTTTCATTATAAACTTTATTTAGTGACAGTTATGATAACAAATTAAATCGGTTCGTGAGGTAGTAGTTTTTTATACGCATAGATGATAATTATTTTACCATTAGATTGAAGTAGAGATAGATTGGGCTGACGATATTAACATAAGACAATATAATATATTTAAGATACTATATATGGTTGAATAATATATTAAGGAAGTGGAAGAATAAATAAAATAGAAATAATTTATTAAAAATGATACCTCTTCCTCAGACCACCTCCTTTCTTTAACACATTAAGGCCCCTAAGGATGGTGTTCTACCTAAAATAAGATATTTAGTTTGTGGGAATTTATTCTAAGAAGGTATTTGGGTAGATATTTTCAAAACCCAAAAGTATTTTAAGTATTATGAAAAGATAAGGAAGGGTTCATTTTTATAAGAGAGGGGAGGGGTACTCTTAGAATTCTTCATAATATTAAATTAATTTTCTATTAAAAATATATATAAATGATTTATTAAAAATATAAGATTATTATGGGTAGAAATATATTCATTCAAGGAAAATTATAAATTTTTTTACTATTTTTTAATCCTTAACTTTTCACTTTAACCCATATTTAACCTGTTTAACTCCTACAATGATAACATGTGTTTTTAATCGTTAAGAGTTAATATAGTTACAATAAAATTAAAAACAAATTGTAAATGGATAATTATTTACATTTTAAACGTCATAAAAATATTTTTTCTTAATTTTATATTTTTATGAATTTTTTATCATTTCATAAAATATTATATATTTTAAAATATCGTCACTGGCAATTTTGACACTATTCATTACATGCCTTTTTAAAAATATCCTAAAATGATATATTAGAAAAAACTATTATAAAACATAAATAACATGTTAAATGAATCTATAAATAAATTATGACATTAATTATCTCAAATTATATTTAATTTAATATTTTTAATAACATTTATTTGATATTTCAGTTAATTAAACAATTACTACATCATCATTATGTAAGCCATTAAGGAAATTATTCCACTCCTAAAAATTAAATTAAATTTCTATGATGAATATAAAAATTAAATATTTACAAATAATATTTATTGTATTATATAACCCCTATATGACCTTGTATTAAAAATATTTCACTTGATAAAAAGAAAAATTTGAAAAATTTGACTTTTTATTGAATAAAATACTATATATAGATTTATGTAATCCAAGTCGATATAATATATCATAAAATCATATATAGTATGATTTGTTTCAAAAATAAATCATAAAATAAAATTTTGATATGTTTTAGGGTAATTTTATAATATTTATAGTTTATTTTTACCCTTGATTACCTGATTTACCTATATCTATGGTTTTATAAATTACTATGTTTTCTATTCAAATTTTATCCAAAAAAATGGAAATTTTTACTAAATTTTTACTTTCTAATTATAAATATGGAATCCATTTTTCAAAATTAAAAACACATAATTGGCTAAAATTAATTTAAAATTAATCTCATTGACGGAAGGAAAAAATGGTTTTTAAAAGAGAAAACGTTCAAAAGGGTGAAATATTTTTCTATCCAAATTTAATTTGAAATTTATTCTGATGAACTAAATTGTATTAAATGATAAAAAATTAATATTATTATAATTTAAAACTAATTAAAATTGTAATTCAACACTATAAATTAATTATACAAAAAACTGTTTTCAAATAAAATTGTGTATTTCTTACTATTCATCAAAATATGAAACATGTCATGAAAATACCAAAAATTCAACCAAAGTAAATTTTTAATTCACTCTCTCAAAGAAGATTTTTTTTTCAAATATAAGTTTTTCAATGTTTCAAAAAATATATTTAAAACCAGTGTTCCATCAAAAGGTAGAAAAACTGTCTTTCTAGGAAAATACTTTTTTTTGCAAAAAATTGGATTTATTCTTTTATTATATCTAGAAAACGCATAAGATAAATTTTAAATATAATATTTAATATTATATATATATATATTTAATATATTCAATAAAGTTTTATTCTTTATTTATTGGAACAAAAAACACTGTACACTGTTGAAATATTTTTTCAGAAAAACATTTCATTTTATTTTCAACAGGGTTTTATTTTAATTTGAAAGTAAATAGACACTAATTATTTAACTATATATATGTGGTTAAACCATATTATTATAATTTATTTAATCATGTTCATTACCATAATCCTAAATAATGGATAATGTTGCTTCCATTTAAAATAAAAATATTTAATAATTTTTTTAAGCTTAGTGTGGCATATTTTACATGATATCTGACACAATATTTCTTTTTTAAAATCTTAGGATGTTACATCCCCCCCATAATAAATTGTGTCCATGCAATTTTCACATGGTCTTTCTAACTAGGTTTTACCTTTTCAACATACCTTTATATAAATCCCACATCAGAAAAAATCATTACTAAAACATGTAATTTAGAAGAAAGAATGGGAAAGTATTATGGTCACCTGGGATAACATTGACTAGGGTTCCATGTTGGAAATAATATACCGAAAAGATAAACCAAAATATCATGTTTTGATAGAGATTGATAGTGAACATAGTGATTATAAATTTAACCAACACAGAACCGTCAATCTTTGATGGGTTAAAAGGTTATTGATTCCATAGTAAGAAAAGTAAAAGAAATATCATTTTTTTAAGATCTATTTCATATATTCGTGGAATTATTTTACTACCTAGACTAAGAATATAAGGAAATATGATTACTTGTCAATTATAGTTTCATCCTTTAATCAATTTCTACAACAAACTCACCTTTTTCTCTAATAGATGTGTATTTTAGATTAATTTTTCATCCTTGATGTACGTGAATCAACTTCTAGAGAATCACATAATAAAAAAAAGTATAATTATCAATTAATATTTTCCTTATATATTAACTAAAACCCAAATGGTTATTATAATATAAGATAAGTCTCCAAAAATAACAAACCTCCATATACAGAAAAAGAAACTACATTAATCTCCGAAATTCCATAGTAATACCTGAAGTTCAACACAGACCATTCAAAAAAATATTCTTAAAATTCCAGAAAAAAATATTCTAGAATAATATTTAAACCCAAATTTCAGATATATTTGATCACATAATATTCCAATATGAATTTTAAGAAATATAACCAAATAAAATCTAACACTATAAATGCCTTGTACCAAAATGTAATTTCCCTAACAATATTCCGGATACACTATCCATTTCCATAAATAATATAAATAACCATAAAATAATATTTTCTTATAAAATACAATTCATCCTTTATTACTCTATTAAAATCACAATATATTTTATTTACCTTAATCTTATTATGTTCCTTATATAGGGAATGTATTCTGAAATAACATTAATCACTTAATATCCAAATCATTTTCCAATCCCAAGGATATTTATTCAATTAACATATGTTCCCAAAATCAACACATTCTTCACCCATCAAATAATTTAACTAAAAATAAAATTAATACTAATAGGGACTTCATGTAGGCTTGTGGTAGGTGATCCACTCAAGTCTCCTTCCATTTGTGGGTTCAGAATTTGTAGCCTTGACAAACGTGAGGAGTTGTTACATATCTTGTGGGTTTTCCTTTTTCTAAAACTATATAATTCTTATAAAATTCCAACAAATATGAAAAAAAAATCTAAAAAATAACCATAATATGTTTTAACCAAAAACATTATCTCGTGACATTATTTTTTTATTCTAAAACCCATAATTAACTCAAAAATTAATGTATCCAAAAATACCATTAATCACCTTAAAATTTCATATCATAAATCCTCAAATAGGGTTTTTATGACAATGATATTATGATCAACCAGAAATTATAAACCAATGATGATATCCATATGTATTAAGAATACATCCTTATATTAAATTTTTTCTAAACCATCCATTAAAATAAATATAAGGATCTGACTTTAAACATTATTTATTATGGTGTTTTCAAACTAGATTTCACATTCTGGGATCTTTTCAGTTTAGTGTCTTATATAATTAGGAAAAATTATACAAATAAACCCTTACATTACAACTATACACTTACAATAAGTATCCATTTTTCCCACCAATGGAATCCATTTTAAAATAAAACATTATTTTTTCTTTATGAAAATACTTCACAATTATCCACTTGATCTCATATTTGTCCATAATCTTTCTAAAACCTTGTGAAAAACATTTTAAAACATGGGATGAGCATAAAAATCTTAATAATGAACATAAATAATGTAAATTGTTAGCCTTTTGAAAACATGAAAACCCATTGAAAACATTTCTTAAAAACACATTATAAATAATATAATAATCATGTAGATTGCTTAGGATATCATCATATGAAACACTACATAACCCTTACAAATGGATTAACCGTATAGTTGACTTTCATCTCTGGATTACCTGATGAATTAAAGGTTATAACATAACAACCCATCCTTGTTTTATTATGGAACCACCCATCATTGGTTTATCATGTAAAAACCCATCTAATGTACAAGTACCATTGTATAATCATAATATATTAGAATATTCAATTCTAAACACGTCGTACCTAATTTTTTTTGTATTCATAAGAAAACATTTCAAGTAATTAGAATAAATTATACATTTTCAAACTATAATTAAAAATTGGTGATCTTTTTGGTTTATAGTTTTAGATAATTCAGAAAAACTCTTATAAAGAAAAATCAAACACTATAAGTGTACACTTATACTTAGTATCCATTTTTTTCACCAATGGAAGCCCTTTTAAAATAAAACATGATTTTTCTTTATCAAAAATTTTCCCAATTATCCTGTTGATCTCAAACATGTACCTACTCATCCTAAAATCATGTGAAAAACATTTAAAAAAATTTATGATCACAAAAATCATAGAAAGGTACACAAATAAAGTAAATAATTATTCTAGTTAATATATGACATCCCATTAAAAACATTTTCTTAAAATATCATTATCAAGAATAGATTAATCACATTGGCGCCTTAGGAATTCATCACCTAGAACCCTTATATAGCCCGTATAGAATCATTATAAATTGAATAACCATACGGTTGAATGCCATATTTTTAGTACCCAATGCATCGGTGGTTATAACGTAACCACTCATCCTTGGTTTATAATGGAACCAATTATCATTGGTTTATCATGTAATCACCCGTAAAATTTCTAAGTACCATTATATCTTTGTAACACATAAAAAATTTCAATTTTAAACATTCCACTCATAAAATTTCGTTCTCATTAATAAGAAAACATTTCAATCTATTTAAATAACTAATCCATTTTCAAACCCCATTTAAATATTTTAAAAAGATATTTTCAAATTAAAGTACCCCATAACACTTTAAAATTTTTGAGAGAATTTGGAAATTTTCTATTTAAAAACATCCATGTACATATTAATAAATTCATAAATATAATTTTGAAAACATGTATATGAAATATAACTATTTATAAGAATACATATTTAAAACATTTAAAATATTGTTTTGTTTAAAGAGTCCCTTACCTTGGGTCCGACTTTTGATATATAATCATTATATTCAAGAATAAAAATATTAGGTTAATTATTTAAATAATTTAATACATTTTATAATTTTATTATTCTATTTATATAACTTATTATTTTTTTATATAAATTACTTAATTATTTAACTTCATGTTGGACATTTTGATGATATTCAGTCCTTGAGTCCAAAATGACTTTGGTATGATGTAAATATTCAAAGTGTTCATTTGTCCATCATCATAAAAATAATATTCATGAAAAAATAATAACTTTTATACATTATTTATACTTTTGAATCTATCCATTAAATGTTGATATGAAAAATGAACAACATAACAATCATAGAGACGGTAACCAATTAGTATATATGAGTAATGATTCCAATTTTCAATAATCATTATGGAAATATGGTTAAAATAATTTTAACTTCATATAATGATAATAATATCATATATATCATATTATTTCATAAAACATACTTATTGTAACATCCCGACCTTGTTTCTACACACTAGTTCCCCAAGTCGATCGGTCACATAACCTCAAGCGCACCTCCTCGTATGCCAGAGGCTGCTGACTTGCAGTGAGGGTCTGATAAATCAACCATGGGGATACAATACCCTCTTTTATCAGAGTAGTAAACCATAATAAATAAATAAACAATAGAGTAATAACATATATAATCATAAAAAAACAAATATGTCATGATAATCAAATCAGAGAAAATAATATCTAGTTAAAGTAGAAAACTCGGTATGTTCATGTATGTGTCAAGTTTCTAAAATAGAAACTATAAATAAAGAAACCAATGACTACCACGAGGGTCTAAAACCACATTGAGTTCCCCAATCCAATCTATATCCCCAAATCATCCATCTAACCTAGGTCATTTCCAATTAACATGTCCTACAATAATAAAGTATATTATGGTATCGATCAAGCACAACGAGTAGGGTATGAGTGGCGCTCGGTATACCATCACAAACGGTGTCTAAAGAAATATAGTAAATAATAGTGTACTTATGTATATAATGAAATAAGTATAATTCAGGATTAAATAGTTATGACATTATTAAATATTCTCTACATAATGAAAAAAAACCCACGGGTTCCAGAGGACACCCGAACCTCAATACCTACTTTGACCCATACCAGATTCCAATCGGTCCCCAATGGATAACACGCATGAATTTTCATGTTACCATTCATATTTTAATATTACATAATTGAATGAACATGTTTCCATTTGTAATACATGGATGAATTTCCATGTTACCGTCCACCATTTAACAATTCCTTGAATAAAAATGTTACCATTCATAAAAAATTTCCAAATTTAAATAATATTATTTTCCATTTCCTTACACATAAAGGATAATATCACAACATCACATATATTTCAAGAACCCATTATTTAATTCATTAATTAATTAATCATACTCAAAATTTCAATATATCACAATTAATTCATCAATTATTTATTCAATTAAAAACATTAATATATCAAAATTAATATCAAAATTATTTATCTCAATTAATAATATCAATATCCCATAATTAATTCCACCATTAATTATCTCAATTCAAGATATTATTATCCCATAATTAATTCCACTATTCATTATCACAATTTATAATATCAATCTCTCATAATTAATTCCACCCTAAATTATCTTAATTCAAGATATGATTATCCAATAATTAATCCCCCAATTAATTATCTTAATTTATAATATCAATATCACATAGTTAATTCAACAATTAATTATCCCCAATTTCCACAATCTCACAATTCCTTCATTAATTAATTTAAAAAATAAATTAATTCTATTAGGAAATTAAATTGATAAATAACCCTAGAAATTATACAATTTTCATAAATATAATCAAAATTATGACTATGAGGATTTAATATTATACCACCTACCTCATATAATAGATGAACAATCACCCAACAAAAATCTCCAAAAATTGAGCAGCGTAATGATGTAGAACGAGAACTAAGTTCTAAAACCCAAAATAAATATTAAAGAAATTAATATATTTAAAATATTTATCTAGATATAAAATTGTAGATCTATATCTCACAAAATATATTTATATCTAAACAAATAGTGGATTAATTCTTTGAAAGAAATTGAGAATAATGTAAGAAGAATAGGAAAAGAAAAGATATGGGATTCACTAACTATGAGAGGTGTGGATCTTTGATCCAGGATTTGAATCAAGATGAAAAGAGGAATAGAAGGCTTAAAATTCATCTAGATAAATACAAAATCCTTAATGACCTCCTTGGATCAAATGGGGGTATCAATGGGTGAGTTTTAGGGGTTCTGAGGATTTTATAATTTAAAATTTGGTGACTTTAAAAACTATGCACAGTCAACTAGGTAGGGGTGCATGGTATTCCCTAAATGTGAACATAAATAGTTCACCTATTTTATAGTGATGAATGGATACTCTTAATAGCGTGCATATTTTGAATAATTATGTTCCAACTATGCAATTCCCCTCTTTATAGGGTTGTACAATTAGCTGGGTTGGCACGCCTGGTTAAAGAGAATTAGGAGATAATTGTGAAAAGTATTATTTCTTCAATTTTCCTCAAACTTCTACCCAAAAACACTCTATGTTATTATCCAAACAAAAATTACTCTAAAAAGGAAAAATGAGTACTCAAAATTGAACCTGATTAAACTTCGTCAAAGGATAGATTCTTATGATCTCCCCACCTTATAATAGTTCATCCTCGATATATACTCTAAAACAAGAGTAAGATTATAAATAATGGTCCATTGATCCCTCATATCTACATCCCTTTTCTACATTTCCACTTGTACATGACTATGTTTCCACAACACATGAACTATCGACCTGGTATTTCCCTACAACTCTTTCTCACTGTGATCCAATACATGTATCAGATTCTCCTCAAATGACGCATCTATCTCAAGATAGACATAATATATGTCAATCACATGAGAAATTTTAGGGTGATACTATCATAGTTGTGACACATAGAAAAATTCATACAAAGAACTTTATTTCTATGTAAGAGCTAATCAGTACACCACTGATTAGATTCTATACAAAACATCAAAATGTTCAACCAACATGGGCACCAACATCCCCCCCCCCCCCCGCTCTTTTATCCTATGGTAAGACAAACTCGGAAAACCCTAAAATAATTAACAATCACCCTCTAAAAACAGTAGGGTTTATTGATTTCTATCATCCTATGGATCATTCCTACTTTGAATCATATTCATACATTTCTTAAATAGATACACCTGCTCTGATGTCTCTTGCACGAGACTCAGTCCCAATAACTCTAACTCACCTCCCTCCGAATAGCATAGGGTTGATCTACATGGTCTACCATAAAGAGCCTCATATAGTGACATTTGTATAGTTTCTAGATAACCATTGTTATAGGAATGCTCAAATAAATCCAATTGCTTCTCCCAAGACCCACTAAAGTCAAGAACACATGCCAACAACCTATCATCAATCCCCTATATAGTACATTTTGACTGCCTGTTATTATATTTTTGGAAGGTCATACTATATAATAACAATGTAAAATGTTCCTTCTATAAGACCTAATTGAAGTGTGAAGTGAAATTTGAGTTGAAGTTGAAACTATTGTATTTGGCACCCCGGGAAGATAAACAATCTCCTGAACGTACATATCTCTAAGATGCTTCATTGAGAAACTCTCCCATATTGTAAAGAAATGTGTTTCATTCATCAGTCGATCTACAATAACCCAGGTAGTTTCATTCATCCTTGGAGTCTTTGGGAGACCCACTACAAAATATATTGTCACATCATCCCACTTCCACTATAGAATGGGTAACGGCTATATAAAACCTCTAGGTTGTTGATGCTCAACCTTCATCTCCTAATAGGTGTACATCATGTCCCAAACCCTACTATATCATTATTATGTCTGGACACCAAAATTTTCTTCATATGTTGATAAATTTTGGTCACACATGGATGTACCACCGACTTAGATGCATGAAATTCCTTCATTATATCATCTCATATGCTTGTAGGCACAATAACCCAATATTTGATGTCGTTGATCTTATCCTCGTCTAACGACCTGTCTGAAGGCATCTCCCCACCTTCAAGGATTTCCCTAAAAGATAAAAATTATATATCCTCATACTTATTATCCAGGATTCATCTAAAAATATTATACTCCAATGAAATTGATACTAGAGACATATACTCCTGACTCTCATGAACCACCACATGAATCTCAGCTAGTAGATTCATCATCTTCTACTCAGCACTAGATTCCTAAACCAATTGGGTCTGAGTTTTTTTACCCAAATATTAACCCACACATTTTTATTTCATAGGATTATATATTATTTCAAAATGAAATTATTTCATATACTAAAACTATCTATGTTGCTAAAAATTCAAATATCACTAAGAAAAGATGTACTTAAAGCTCTTGTGGTCTGTATACACAGTAAAAATTTCACAAAATAAATAATGTCGCAAAAACATCATAGCATAAACCACTACTTCTAACATGAGATCAAGTGTAGGTTTTTTCCATTCATGTGGCCTCAACTTCGGATACCCATAGACCACAAATTGATCTCCCTGCATCAACATGGATCTGATTACGACCCCATAAGTGTCAAAATACACCATATACTCCTAACCAGGCTCAGGTAGGATCAAGATTGGTGTTTATGTTAAATACATATTTTTCTCCTATAATAAATTCTCATATGCTCCCATCCAATAAAACTTTATCCCCTTTTTGTCCAAGCTAAAAAGTGGTGCTTTCAATTTGTAAAATTCCAGGATGAATTTTCAATAATATCTAGCTAACCCCAGAAAACTACGGATGTCAAAAACATTCTTGGTGTTCTCCCAAGAGACCACTAATTTAACCTTCTCTAGGTCAACTGACACTCTTTCCTCCGAGATTATTTGTCCCAAAAATCATACCTAATTGATCCAAATATAAACATAGATATCATGGTTTATAGATGATTCTCTCTTAGGGTACTCGGGATGATTTCAAGGTGTTGGGAATGATCTTCATGCATCTTGGAGTACAACATGATTTCATCCATAGATATTACAATAAACAGATCTAGGAACAGATAGAACATTTTTTTCATCACTTATATAAACACGGCTTGTGTGCTCGTCAATCCAAACAACATTATAAAGAACTAATATAAAATATAACTACTTCTGAAAGCATTCATTAGTATATCAGAATTAAAAAATCTCAACTGATGATACCCTAATCTCAAGTTGATCTTCATGAACATAAAATATCCTTTAAACTATTCCAATAGATAATTGATATGTATAAGAGGATTTCAGTTCTTCATAGCCATTTGGTTTAACTTTTGATAATCAACACAAAAGTGTAGAGTCCCATCAGTGTTCTTACCAAACCGTACTGAATAACCCAAAGTATTCATACTCATATGGATAAATATTTTATCCTCCAACTCCTCCAGTTGAGTCTTGAGTTCTTGAAGCTCTATCAGTGTCATTTTGTATATTAGAATAAAAACTAAATCAACCCATTTAATGAACTCAATAGTGAATTACACATCTCTATTAGGTGTTATCCCAAAGAAGTATTTAGGAAACACATCTTAAGACTCTTCCACTACGGGTGGAAAGAAATCCTAGTTCGCACCTCCATAATCCATTAAAAGAATAGTAAACTAGGATGTGAGCTCTCCCTTTTGCAGAATAATTAGCCCTGCTTAGCCTTCTAGGAAATCCCACTCTTCATAGTGAATTTAATGGTCACCCAAAAGAGGCATAAATAAAACTCACCTATGATAACAATTAATATGGTCTCAGTATGTGACTAGATGGTCCCTACCTATAACTAGGTAAAATCCTAAAAAATCAATAATAAAATGATACCAAAGATAATGGTACTCCCTGATCTTCATATAACACCCCTTGCACAATAAAAATATCTCTAGACCGTACACCCAAAGGGGTATCTATTGTAATTACTCTACTCAAAAACCTCACCACTAGGCTCAAACCATTAACATGTTTTATAGATATAAAGGAATTACAGGAACTAGTATCAAATAAGGTACTAGTTATTGTAGAATCTTCAAGAATAGTACATCTCACTATCGAATGTCCAGCCTCATTATCCACAAGTGTAAGTTACAATTGATGTAATTTTCATGCCCCTCTTACCTATAATACAGTCTAAATCCCCTAAGATGAACCACTCAACTAATATGGGAACTCTTTCAAAGAAGTACCATATCTACTGCCTCTACTGCCTCGTCTAATAGAACACCACCTTATGGACTGATATGGTGTCGAAGGTCCCCTTCCCACACCCTAGTTATATCTAGCTCCTACATCACTAAAAATCAATCGATGTATCATATATAACCAATATATATTTCCCATATGTCTATATTATTGGAACTTCATGGGTGGTCGGGAATATTTCTTGAAACAATTTCACAACCTACCACACTGGTGGAAGACCACTCCAGTAAGGTCATGTGCAATAGACCCCTCAGTATAAGTACTCTTAATACCACTTATCTAGCCTACATTTTCATATTAACACTTCCTTATTTCAGAAATTCATGCCTGCTAGTCGTCCAGCTGGAACCACATGTCTTACACTGGAAGCCTCTCTCATGTTTCTCTCGTCTATGCGATCATGATCCACCACCTCTAATAACTTCTTTAACTGAAATGGGTTAACTTGTGACTTAATATAGCACATAATTACATCCTTAAAACATCTTGACATATCTATATCTTCTACTTCCATTGATGAAGTAAATCACTCTAAGTATGTAAGGCGTCTAGCATAGTCCATCATGGACATGATCCCTTGAGTCAAATGCATGAACTCAGTTGCTCTATCCTACCTCAACATCTCTGGATTGAAGTGTTCAAGAAAATTATCCAAAAATTATTTCCATAAAATACCATCAACATTTCGAGTCCATCCATTAATTCTATACCATTGATTCACTGATTATGATAGCATAGAAGTGTCTAATTTGAACATATTCCTAGAAAGAGTCTCCAAATTGTCATGTATTGTCTTGTTGGACTCAATACATAACTCAGTTCCCTCAGGCCCACCATATATAGTAAAATTCATAGGTTTTCCAAACTCAAACTCCCATATTAGGTCATAAATACTCTTCACAATCCTCCTTGGGTCTCTTTCCATGAATTTCATGAAGTGAGATAAGTTTTATCAGAACTGCTCCACTGCTTCGTTAGCCGACACTATTAGTGCCTCAGGTTCCACTATTAGTAGATCATCACCATCCATATACTCATTTCATCCTCTCAATACATGTCATCATGGAGGCATAAATCTACAAGAAAAAGTACACATATTATTAATACTAACCCAACTTCATCACATTTATGTAATATTAATAATTACAATAATTCACTACAATTATTTTCCCCAAAACTCACCATATGGTCAAAACTGAGGAGCTATCACTACCATTAGACATCATACTCCTAAACCTTGGTTTTATAAGGTTATTATCATTATCATGTCAAGATTATCACTTAAACAAAAATTATATCACATTTTTTTATTGTTTTACAATCTTCAAGTTATATATTAGGCACTATTTTCAATTTAATTTCAAAAGAAAGGAAAAAATAATTTAAGGTCAACAACATACACAAAACTAGTTTTCCTATGAATTCCTAAAATGTTGCATGTCACAAAATAATACTGAGTGTCTAGAATGATTCATGCATACTCAACTCTTGTTCTATTTTAGTCCATGAGTCAATTCTCATAAAATATAAAAAAATTCATATCACAAAAAAAGTGTTTAAACCAAGGTGAAATAATTTTCAACTATAATATAAAACATATATAACAAAAATCCCACCCTAGATACCTGGGTTTTCCCCCATATAAGGGTTTACAACTCCCATGCCTGAGCTCATGTCGAAACACCGACTTTTCCTAGTCTTATATCTGACTTTCACAAATAGTAATACAAAAGAAAAATAAAAATAAAAATCATATGATATCACTTTGTAACATATTATACCTTGTGCCACGCACCGGTACCTTGAGTTGGTCAGTCGCATAACCTCCAACACATCTCCTCATATAGAAATAGTTATTGACTAGCAGAAACAATCTGATAAATTTATCATGGGGAGACTTACCCTCTTTTATCAATGTAATACACTAGTGGAATGATATAAAAAATAGTGGAATAATGTATATATAAAAGTAAACAATACCAATATATCATGATAATCAAAGAAAGAAATACAATATCCAACTAAAGTAGAAAACATGGCATACTAATGTAGGTGTTAAGTGTATAAAATTATATCTAAATATAAAGACACCAAAGACTCCCAGACAGGTCCTGAACCACTTCTAATTACCTTATCTATGATCAATCCCCAAATCAGACATCTTACCCAAGGCATTTTTCTTTAACCTGTCCTATAATAATAAATTCTATTTGGGTACCGATCAGACAACCCGAGTAGGGTGTGAGTAAAAATCAGTAGGCCACCACAAATGGATAAAAAATTTAATTTTCATGATACCATTCATAATACATATCTAAATTTCCATGTTACCATTCATAGTTTAATACCAAAAAATAGAATGACCATGTCACCCTTCACAATACTTAGTTGAATGTCTATGTTACTATCCACTATTTAATAATTCTTAATTGAATGATCATGTTACCAATCATAATACTTGTAATAATTTCCATGTTACTATTTAAAATTTAATAAAAAATAATTGACAATATCACAACATCACATATATCTCAAAACCCAGTTAATTAATTCACCAATTAATTAATCATTCTCACAATTTCAATATATCATAATTAATTCACTTATTAATTTTTCAATTCTTAACATTAATATCTTACAATAAATTAACTAAAATAAAAATATCAATAATCCATAATTAATTCCACTATTAATTATCTAAATTATTGATATCATTATACCATAAATAATTCCTCTATTAATTATCTCAATTTATAAAATCAATATCCCATAATTAATTCCACCATTAATTATCTCAAATCAAGATATCATAATTAGATAATTAATTCCACAATTAATTACCTCAATTAATAATATTAATATCACATAATTAATTCCACCATTATTTATACCAAATTTCCACAATCTCACAATTACGTCATTAATTAATTTTCCACACTAACTAATTATATTAGGAAATTAAATTTCTAATGAACCCTATAAATTCTACAATTTTAATACTTTTAATAAAAACCAAGTCTATGGGAATTTAATACTATACCACCTACTTCAAATAATTGATGAAAAATTGACCAATGGAAATCCCCAAAAAATTTAGCAGTATAATGAAGTAGAGTTAGATCTGAAACATAAAACCATAAATCATGATTAAACACATTCATATATTCTAAATATTTATCTAGATCTACAATCATAGATATAGATCTCAAAATATAGATTTATATATAACCAAATAAATGATTACATCATCAAAATAATGTGAGAATAATGGTAGAATAATGTGAAAAGAACTGAGATAGAATTCACTTACTAGGATAGGTGCGGATCTTCGATCCGTGCTTCAAATCTTGAATAACAGAGTCTAAGAAGGCATGGAAATCATCTTGGAAGCTCAAAAATCTTGGAATACCTCTTTGGGATGAATGGGGGTTCAAATGGATGTGTTTTGGGGGATCAAAGAATTTTAAATTAAAAATAGAGTGACTTTTAAAACCATGGATGATTTGTTGGGCATGGGGATTTAATTTTCCCTAACCATTCACCTAAATAATGTGCCTATTTTATTTGGTTACAAGGTTATAACTAAGAGGGAGAATAATTTTACAAAATATTAACCAACCATGCTATTCCCCTCTATCTAGGGTTTCATGGTTATCTTGGATGGGGAGCATAGTTACTGAAAATCGTGTGCCAACCATGTAGGATCAAAATAATGATGTAGATGCTTAATATACAAAAGGGGGGTGAATTGTATACTTTAAAAAATTTCCTCAATCAAGGAAAGATCTAAGTTTAACAAAGTTAAACTGAGCAGATTCACAACACCTCTAGCACCAATTGAAAATTGGAACAAGGAATGAAGTTACAAACTTCTAATTCTACACACTTACTTGATTTAGGAAAGTGATTCTGAAAAACAGGTTGCGGATATATGGATTCAGAAATTTAGACTTAACTAAAGTTTACAATATGAGATTCTACTCTAAATCGTATAGAATCTAAATGAATAAGAGTACAAGTGTAAGGAAATACAAGAATGTTATACTTTCCTTACAATACAATATGCAGTGGAAAAACAAGTAGTACAACTACAAGTAACAACCAATAACTCTTTTAACTCAAAAAGAATGGTATCCAACAACCTTGGATAAAGGTCCCTTGATTTATACTTTCAAGCAAGTCTGTCTTACCCACACCAGGGTAAGCCCTTGATACGAATATTGGAGTCTCTGTCTTGCTATCCCTACAAGCCCTCAACTTCAAGGTAGTTGGAACCTCTGTCTTCCTCAGCAAGGAAGCCCTCGAACTTCAAGGAAGTCGGCACCTCTATCTTCCTATCCCCAGAAGACCTCGAATGTAATCACCAAAATTCAGAGTCACACGAAGCAATCTAAATGAGAGGTTCAGTATGCACAAAACATGAAAATCTTCACTCTCTAGAAATCACCTTAACAGCGTGTGGTCTCTAGATTGATCAAATCATTATTGAGATCTTTCAAATGAGCTCCTATTTATAGGCTCGGTCGGCCCCTCTCCAACGGTCATATTTTCCTTAAAATTCAGAGGGACCTGTACACGTGTAACTCAACCAAAGGTTAGTTTGAAACAGAATAGATGACATCATTTATTAACAAACTATGTATAACTGAATGCACGAAATCATTTTTTAATAGAGAATATGTAAGAAAAATCCATACTAAAGTTCGGAGTGTAAGCAAATTAAAAGTTCGGTGTCTAACCAAAATGAAATTCGGAGTCTATAAAAAGAAATGTTCGGATTCTGTTTTATAGGAATTCAGAACCTGAAATCTGTAGAAGTCCGGAGTTTGAATTTCTAAGGAAATTCGGAGTCTGGTTTCATTGGAGTTCAGAATCTGAGCTTGCAGAGCTCGAAGTTGAACTAGTAAAATTTCAGAGTTGTACTTCATAAGAGTTCGGAGTCGAACTACTCAAGAGTTTGGAGTCGAACTTCATAAGAGTTCGGAGTCTAACTACTTAAGATTTCAGAGTTGAACGTTATAAGAGTTCGGAGTCAAACTACTTAAGAGTTTGGAGTCGAACTTCATAAGAGTTCAGAGTCGAACTTCATAAGAGTTCTAAGTCAAACTACTTAAGAGTTCGGAGTCGAACTCATGAAAGTTCGTATCCATAATTCGGAGTGTAAATTCATTATAGTTCACATTTAGAATTCGGATCCTAAATACATAATACTCCAATACTTGACATTATATGATTCCGAGATTTTGAGTATGAATCTGGTTTTTGAACTTAAGAAAAAAAATATTTCTATGTATAAGAAAATCTAGGTTAGGGTAGATTTCCTTAAGGAAGAAAATTTTTCTTATGGAGGTAAAATATATATTTGCTTAAGTATAACGTGTTTGTGATTTTCAAAACAAGAAGGAATGTAAAAGTCATAAATAAAACCTTCTTGACACACCAAACCAAGCACAACCCTATTTCTTCTATTTTTCACAAATTTCCACCCAAACACACTGCAAGTTTTAAACCAAAAAAATTAATCAAATAAGGAAAAAAATTAATTGAAATTGAGCTTGATTTAACTCCATAAAATGTCAGGATCATTCACTTGTATATATAATTCATGTAATATGGTGATGAAAAATGAATCACAATGCTTCATGGAGGTGATAGTTCACACATACGCATGAATGACATTATCATTTTTTCATGCATGGAAAGGTAATATAATAAATGATATTTTGTCTTTTAATATTGATAAATATTTCATTAATATCATATATAAATATTAATTCCATCATTATAACAAATCTTGAGATATGGTGATGTAAAATGAATTATATCAGTTTGCGAGGTAGTAGTTCTCTATACACATGAATTATAATTATTTTTCCATTTGATGGAAGTGGATATGGAATTTTGTGATTAAATTGAAATAATAACATATTATTATAGTGAGTATATTAGTGTTATTTTTTATTTCTAGTTGAAGAATATCCAAAGGAAGTGGATGAATAAATAAAACTGAAATACTTGATTAAAAAAGATACCTCTTCTTCATACCATATCCTTTTGAAAACACCTTAAAACCACTAAGGATGGTGTTTTTCTAAAAGAATAGATTTAGAAAGTGGTGAGGGATTTTAGTAAGGTATTTGGGTTGATCTTGGATGTGAAAAAAAGGTTTTTATGTGTGAATAAAAGAGAAGGTGTGCCATTTTATAAGATAAGAGAGGGGAACTCTTGGAATTATTTGAAATATTAAATTAATAAAAATTAATTTTCTATCAAAAATAGATTTAAAATTATTTATTTAGAATATAAGATGATTATGGTTTGATATAAATTCATACAATTAAAATTAAATAAATTTTTACTACTTTTTAAACCTTATCATTTAGCGTGAACCCTTATTTAACCTCTTTAACTCTTATAGTGATAACATGTGTTTTAACTCTTTCAAGGTTAATATAGTTACTATAAAATACCAAAAAACCATAAATGGATCGCTATCAAAAAAAATTAACCTTATCCCAATAATTTTCTCTAATTTCATATTTTTATGAATTTATATCATTTAATAAAATGTTTTTTATTTTAAAATATCATTAATGTCAATTTTGACACTATTCATTATGGGACTTTTTGAAAATTTCCTAAAAATATGACATATTCATAAAATTTATTTCAAAAAATCTCTAAAATATTAATTTAATGTAGAAAATTCTTATATGCCATTAATTATATGAAATTATATTAGTTTTAATATTATTAATATCATTTATTTTATATTTCCTTTATTTAAACAATTATTGTATCATCATTGTCAAAGACTTTAAGGTGCGTATTTCTCTATTAAAAGTTAAAAAAATTACCATGATGAATATATGAAATAATATATTTCAAAAACTTTTATAGTTGAATTAATATGATATAAAACCATATATTAAAAATAATTCACTTGTTAAAATCAAAAGTATGACAAAGTTGACTTTTCATTGAATAAAATACTATAAATAGATTAAAGTAATCTATGTGGCTATAAGATCTCATATAATCATCCCGAGTAATATTTTTGACAATAATAACTCTTAAAATAAAATTAAAATAAGTTTTACGGTTATTTTATAATATTTACAATATTATTTTTACCATTAATTACCAGATTTACCCATAACTGTGATAATAAAAAATACTAAGTTTAGTATCCATATTTTTTCCAAAAATAAAACGGACCTATTTATAAAATTTGGACTTTCATATTAAAAATATGGAACCATTTTTAAAAATTCAAAACACATAATTGGATAAAATTAACTTAAAATTAATCTCATTGAAGGAATAACAAACTTGCTTTAAATGTGACAACATTCAAAATATTAGGATATTTCTATAAAAAATTAATGTGAAATTTCTTCCAATGAAATCAATTGCATTAAATTATAGAAAATTAATCTAATTATACCTTAAAACCAATTAAAAATAAAATTTTACAATATAAATTATTTATATGATTTGTTTAAATTAAAATCTAGCATTTTCACTATTCATCAAAACATGAAGCGTATCAGAAATAATTCCAAAAATTAAACCAAAGTACATTTTGATATTAATATTTCAAATAATATGTTTTTATTTTCATACATTTTTTATCAATGTGTCAATAAATTTATTTCAAATTAGTTCTTTATTAAAAGGTGGAAAATTGGCCTTTTTAGAAAATTACTTTTTTTATTTGTAAAATTGGATTTGTTCTTATATCGTGTATAAAAACACATAATATAAATTTTAAACATTAAATTAAATATAGTATACATATATTTCATTAATATAATCCAAAAATATTGATTTGTTTCTTTATTGGTATAAAACACACTTTTTCACATTTTAAATATTTTTTGGGAAAAACATTTCTTATTATTTTAGATTGAGTTTATTTTCACTTATAATTGATTGGTCAATAAAGAATTAATTATTTATACATGTGTAAACCATATTATCATACTTTTTTTAGTCATGTTTATTACCACCATTCAAACAGCTAGGTTATAATGATAAAAATTAAATAATAATATTTAATAATTTATTTAAGCTTGATGTGGCATATTTTCTAAACTATCTAACAATATTTCCTTTTTAAAAACTCAAGATGTTACATTTCAATAAATTTAAATAATCCCATTCAAACTAATTAAATGTAGTATTATTAAAAACTAAAAATAAAAATCTAAGGCCTATGGGCCACTAGAAGTAGCAGTGGGTGTCATTTGTTTACTATGGTTTTCACTTAACCAAATATTTCATATGTCGCTACACCAAAAAAATTCATTTATAAATGATTTAAACTACTGTTAAAGAATCCATGGTGCTTTTTTAAATTCATCCAGAATATGTATTTTGTGAATTATTTCGTGACTGTTTTGATGAAATAAGAGAAAATAATTTAGCTGAAGTTTTTAATTTTTTATTTTAATTATTTTTTAAAATATTATATTCTTTTTTTTAACATAAATAAATTATATATTTATATATCATTTACTAGATCGGTAATTTCAATTTAGATTACACTACAAGGCCAAACTAGCATGTTTTATCAAGCTTTCTCCATTCTGACATATATTGTACACCCATCCTTCTTCACCAAACTAACTCTAACCCTATAAGAATAAAAATTTTAATAAAAATGGAAGTCATTGAGCCTTTACCTTCCCAATTAGGATATCATATCCAATCCAATTGTTGGAGCATTGGTTCCTTATCATATACATGCAAAAGTGTGTGCATGAACATAAAAATATAAACACATATAAATAATAAATAAGCACATAAATTAATTATTAGTTTAAATATAATTATATAAATTATTAATATAAATATAGATATATAAATTACATTCAAATATAAGTATATAAATTACTAAATTACTAAATTTTAAAATTTATATATAAGTTATTTAAATATATTTATATTTAAATTTGAATTTGAATTTATATTTATATATTTATATATATTTAAATTTAAATTTTTTATAAATATATTGTTTTTAAATATATAAATATAGATATTATACATTTATAGTAATTTAGAATTTAGAATTAATTATTGCTCATAATATTTTATTTAATTAATGTTATCGGTTAAATTCTTAATTATTAACTCTTATACATAAATTATAAAATAACAAATCTTTATTTTTTATTTATTGTTAACATACATATATATCTACATAGAAAGAATTATATTGATAGATCTTGTAATTTATAAAGACATATATGAATATAAGCATACATATACATACGCATGCACACACACAAACATATATATTTATATTTACATATATTAATGTATTTATTCATATATATGTGTACACACACTCACACATTGATAAAGACATATATGAATACATGCATACATGTGACTGTGTCAGTGTTTATATATATGTTTGTATTTAATATATGTATTTCTAGTTGTAAACTATTGAATATAAATAATTCATTTCTAAATAGTTATTATTTAAATATATAAATATATACACAATGGGTGTGTGTCAGCATATATATAGTAACTGAGAATTAAGAATTACACATTACTAATAATATTAAATTTTAATAATGTTATTTATTATATTTGTAACAATTAATTTTTATGTTTAAATTATTAATTATAAATTTTTAATTCTTTATTATCTATTGGTAATGTATGTTGTATTTATTAATTTATAAATACTAACTCACACACACACACACACACATATATATTGACCCATAAACTTACAAATAAATATAATTTAATATTTAAGCATGTATATAAATATAAATTTTTGTGTTTTTATATAAGTTTGTGTGTGTATTTGATTGTATATTAATAATATTATGAAACATTGCTTAATGGATGTTATAATTATAATAATAATGATTACAACTCTTCACTTCCCGACCAAACCTTTTAATTGATTTAAATTTATCATGGTTAAATATTTTATTCCAACCTTTGGATTCGATATTATAGGTGTTAAACTCAACCACTAGATCATATCAAATGTACTCAATAAATATATGGCTATAAATTAATGAAATGACTAAGGATTTTTATACCTAAAAATTTTGTCCCAACTTTTTTATAGCACTTTTACATTTGAATGTTTATTCACCATCATCATATGAATATTTGGCATATATTTAATCAATGATACACATCACTTATGATCAATCATTTCTTACTGCTATTGAAATTCCTCAAATTTTTAAATAGTGTTCATTAGGTTTCACAATACATTATAGGCATGATCGTATTCTCTACATATCACATCATAGCGATGATTTCACCATCAATATCATTAATATAAGGTGATTTACAAATAAAAAAGGTGAATCTTATTTTATATTTCATATATTGTTATATTTATTTCGAAATATGAAAACATTATAAAATATATGAATTATTTTCTTAATATTTTATTGTAAGAAATGTAATGAGCTCCTCAAGATAAGTAATGAATCATGACTGCTACATTTTAATCCATTCCTAAATGGTAATGTTATTCATTATTATAAAAATTATATTAATAACATACATGTTCGATGTTGAGATAAACATCATTCATCAAATATAAATATTAAATTATTCCATCATTATTCATCAAATGATGAGCATAGTGTATCTTTTTAACACCATGTTGAAGTTCACTAATCATGACATGCTCCATGATATTGGTATAATAAATTTTTATGCCTCTCATTTCTTTATGTATCATTTATGTGTTGAACTTAATTATGATGTGTAAATAATAATAATGAAGATGATACTTTTTTGTTTGTTTTAAAGAATATAGTATAGTTTTATTTCTTCTCACTTTCATTTTATTTATTATAATATATTTGAGAGAAATTAAGTTTTAATTAATAAATAATGTAAATATTATATATATATATATATATATATATATATTTATTAACTCATAACTTGGAAGAAATTGTTGAATTGATATTCATTTTATTTTCATGAAGATGTTATAAAACTTGAAACACTAGTTTTATTTTTTTCCCTGAAGTAAATGAATATTTTTATTTAAAAAATATATAATTCATTCCCCAAAGTGAATGGAAATATACTATAAATTATTATAAATTATGTTTGGGTGAATGTGATATTTTTTATAATAATTATACCTTATTTATTTATAAAAGTAAAATTAATTTTTAATAATAATTTTACCACTAGAAGTGGTGTTATGATAACACATATTTAAAGAATGCATTGATTTTTATTAATATTTATAAAATAGTGAATTCATAATAGATGATATGAAATTAGGGTCCTTGGAAATTATATTTATCTATATATCAATTCATTAATTATTTCTCCTATAGGATAAATACCAATGAAATTTATTATTAGTATTTATCATGTTCTTAAGTATTATCAATATCATCTCATGTTATTCATTTGATTATTCCCCCATCAAAGTATATTGTAAGTATTATAGTTCATATGAGATATGATGGAATTAAATATTTTTTATAATTTAATATATTTTAGGAAAATGATTTTACCACCTGAAATGGTTAAAAATTGTCATAAAGATAAATAAAATAATTATTTTTTGCAAGATGATAGTTAACTTGAAAGTTAACATTTTTATTAAAACAATAATCCCAATACAAGGAAAAAAAGTCACGGGGTTCTAAAGTAATGCAACCCCAAAGCATCATTTATGACAAACTTCAATCCTTCAGAAGGAAAAGACCCCAAATATGAGTATGAAGAAAAAGTACTGCTTGATGTTGTCGTCGACGCCATAAAGTCCACCACCATGTTACCCTCCCTCCAGGTATGAGAGATATCCATGCACACCCCTATTATAGCCTGACATCACCTGACTGTATAAATTATGCTCCATGGAATCCTGCCTCTATTTTGCAGTGCATTGAACAGCACCAAGGAACCGGTTTCCATCGAAGACACCACCAAATCCCTACACACACACATCTGCAAATTTTATATTCTTTATTCCAATCATACTTAAAATTTTATCGTTTTTACATGATATTTGATGAAATTTGATCAAATGATTTCTCCTTTATTTGGAAAATTTAATGTTAAAAAAATTATTCTTTTAATTATAATTTTGATGATGGTGAGGTGTTTGTTGTGAATGAAGAAGTTTCTTTAATATTGATTCTTGTTACCACATTCAACAGCTTTAAAATACATAGTGTCTTCTCTCCCAAACATATAATTCATTACAAAATAATATTTTTACAAGAAGTTCCAAAGTACACAATAATTTATTTAGTTTAGGCCTAAACCATATTGATTGTATTATGAATCCATCAACCACTATAAGTATAAATTATAATTATAAATAATATTATTCACAATTTAATATATTTTTTATCTTATATGAATCAATCATAAAGAAAATTATTGATTAAATACTTCAAAATAACTCATATAAGTTCAGAACTCTTGGAGGGTTTGTATATTATCTTATTATATTTACTAGTAGCTCAAATTAATGACTCGAGATGATATAATATATTCAAACCTAGTTGCATATATTTTAAGTCAATAATTAATTGTTATATAATATTTATTGATGAGATATATTAGAAATCAATGTGATTATTGAAAATGAATTTCATGTGGTTACAATTTATAAAATATGTGCCTCTATATATATATAAATAATTAATATTTGATATAATTGATTATAAGAATTTTTTATGTGAAATTTTATGAGTTATGTTAAACTATATGTTTACTAATTCTAAAATATTTAAATACATTAAAGGATCATTAATTTTATAAAGGATAAATTATAATTAAAAATATTTAGAGAAATATTCATTAGCATTAATTTATTAATAAAATATTAGACATCTATAAATGGGATAATTGTTACATCTCTTAATTTCAATGTATTATTTTTAAATATTATAAGGATTTATTTCGAGGCCAAGCACTGAGATAGAATTCAATTCTGAGAACCGGTGTGACCAGAATGATTATTTAAAAAATGGTAAACATTAAATAGAATGTGTAAGCAGTTTTCCTGAAAAAGTTGATGTTATTCCAAATGGGTTCCTAAATCAGAAATCCAAGGGCACTGTTTCATTCATATAAATTAGTTTACCCTAGTTGAGGTCTAACATTATTCAGTGTGATTCATCCGTGAAAGTTAGTTTTGGGACATATCAGTAATAAAATATTTTATTAAAATATTTTATTTCGATGCAACAACTCATTTTAATTTTGTTATATTTTTTCAGGAATCTAATGTCATATCCATAACCCTAAAATGCCTTTATAACATGGTAATAAAATCCTCTCAATAAACAGTGATGATGGATCAAGCAGATCGTGGATCATTGTGCCAACGGAGTAGGAGGATATCATCGATGATGGCAACACAATAATTCTTTATCAAAGATCAATCCAAATTTGAGGTAAGGTGTTTGATCTCTTTTTCATTTCTTTCTATTCTTAGAATCAACCAAGAATGTAGACAAGCCAACGAATAGGTTGATCTGCGGTTCGATCATTCTTGCGGGGTGGTTAGTATTGGGAATTGTTAGTGTGAGTTTTGTTACCTTCTTTATTAATATCTCTAAAGAGAATGAATTGAGGCTAACATGAACAAATGATGAGATTAATTTCTCATATGTTCTTGATTCCTTCTATTCTCTAATTCTTGGTGTTCTTATTCCTTGGACTCTCATGGTCATGGATCGACTTTCTGGGAGGCAAAAAATGCGATTGGACACCTGGGTCTAAGGTAACTTGACTATAGAGACTGTAGAGGAGTAGATTGGGACATAATGAGGCTAGAACTATGACTGTGTAATTTTTCGAGCATCGAAGGAGGCCTAGAGGTCCATGGAAGATACCAGAGGAGCGATGGCGCCAGCAACTGGCACTAGCAGTGGAACACGGTGGTGACCCTATGTGGGCACAGAAGAAGATGGAAGGGCCTAGGGAAGAATCCTATGACAGAGGGTCGTGGGGTGGATGGTGGCGATAGAGGGACCAAGGGTTCCCGGTGGTGAAGTTGGGTAGTCGGGTGGCTACCAATGATGGCGGGTCTTGGGGCAACTGGAGGTGACAGTAGGATCGTATCGGATGGAGGAACAAGGGGAAGTCATGCGGTTGGGGTGGACCTTGTTGACCAGGGTATTAGGTGTTCTGGGCGGACTACATGGCCAGGTGGCATACATCCAATTTGGTCCTCTTCAATCGCACAAACCGGACCATAGCGCGGGCTGGACCAAGGGATCTAGGCCACTCTGATAGGCCCAGTGATTCTTCTTCAGTGATTAGTAGGCGATGTGGAGCATAGTGACCTAGACACATGATGAGAAAACTCTATCCTGGGAAAAAATTTAGTATCTATTTAGAGAGGAGTTATTTTGGGCTACGTTATGCTTAGTGCGTATACAAGTGCTTCTGCATCTACAGAAGGAAAGTCAGATAGTGGCAGAGTATTGGGAGAGATTTACTAATCTTTCTCATTACTCTGTGGATATGGTATGAGAACAGTTCTTTAGGACTCAGACCTTTGAGAAGGGATTATGTTAGAAGATCAGGGAATCCATGATATCCCTTCTTATTCCTTACATATTATGGGGTACTGGAGTGAGCTCATCTAGTAGAGATCCTTCAAGCAGAGCACTCACCAGTAGTAGGAGCTGCCACAGGGCATTAGGTAGTTGAGTCTTCAATTGTAGGTAGCTAAAAGTGGTCATAGGTAACCATGTGCGTCAAACACTCTAGGGGATGACTACAAGACATTGTATCATTGGTTCGGGTCTCCCATGTCATAGTGAGTCAGTTGAAGGACATGATGTTCTAGTCATGTGGTGATCGGGCACATCTAGCATGATATTGATCGACCCATCCTAAGGCTGATTAGGATATGGTCAAGGGACCACCATTGTAAAATAAAAGTTAGGAGAGTACTTATCTATAGGTTAGAGGACATGGAAGAGGATCAGGCAGTGCAGCAAGAGGTTGGAATAGGTTCGATGTATTACCACCACCATACCCAGGTGATCCACTACAGGCTTAGGGAGATAGTGGAAAGGGATGAGCCCATCTTTAGTAAATGGAGGCATATAAACCCAAGGCTCTAGGGATGATTAGAGGTATAATATATGTATTTTATACCTTGGATTTAGTTCTGATAGACACAAGTTTCATCCATTATCTTCTTACCATGACCCTTGTTTGAGACTCAGAGATTAAGGTGGAACAGTAGACTGAGCCCTTACATTTAAAAACTCGTAAAGGAGTGGGATTGTTGATCACACACTGGTGATGAGAGTGTGAATTTACTCTTGGAGGATAGAGTTTCTGTTGAGATCTATTGGTAGCGGTGTCAAGGCCTTATGGTGTCATTCTCAGTATGGACTATTTATCCATAGTCCATACTCAGATTGACTATTTTAGGCACAGAATGCAGTGTGCCGGCAGTGATAGGATTAGGTTATCCATTTTTGGATAAAAGTAAATGCTTGCAGCCCATATTGGACTCACACATAGGAGGTTAGATCCAATACCACATTATTTGGCTAGACTGGCCCTTGGTTTAATAGATGAGATGAGGCTCTATTTTCCAATAGTGGTAAAGAAGTACAAGGAAAAATTTCTTGGATATATTCTAGGATTACCTCCTCATAAGGATGTGAACATCTACAATTATCTATACCCCATTATGGAACTGATATATTCACTTTCATATAGTATGTATCTCATAGATCTTCATGATTTGAGGGTGTAGTTGGAGGACCTACAGAGGAAGAGCTTCGTGATACCTAGTGTTTCACTATAGGAAGCCCTAGTTTTTTTTGACAAGATGGAAGATGAGAGCGTGAGGTTTTGTGTGGAATTTCAGCACCTGAACCAAGTGACCATGAATAATAGGTATCCACTACCAAGGATTGATGAACTCTATGATCATTTGAAAGGGCCACGATGGTTCACAAAGATAGACCTCAAATCTGGATATCACCAGCTTCGAGTATGGGATGAGGATATACTAAAGACAACTTATTGGTGTCAGTATGGCCATTATGTGTACTCGGTGATGCCATTTGGCATGAAAAAAGCACCATTATTGTTTATAGGGATCATTAATAGGATCTTCTGGCCTTACTTATGCTGGTTTTTGGTGGTCTTCATTGATTTCTTCCTAATGTACTCAAAATCCATGGAGGATAATGTGATACACTTGACGATGGTCCTGGACACACTTCGAGAGCACCATATTTACAGGAAGCTTTAAAATTCTTTGTTTTGGATACAAGAGGACCATTTTCTAGGGAATTTAATTTTAGAGGCTATAGTTTCAGTTGATCCAATGAAGATTGAGGTAGTGCTTTCTTGGGATCCACCAAAGAGTGTTACCGGGGTGCGGAGTTTCCTTGGTTTTGATGGTTATTATCAGAGTTTTTTGCATGAATTTTTCAAATTATCATTACCCTTGATATCTTTGACATGAAAGTGGAATCCTTTCATGTGGAAAGAGAAGTTATAGGAGAGTTTTCAGTAGTTGAGGTAGAGTTTAACGAGAGCTCTAATCATTAGATTTTCAGAGGAGGGCATCGAGTACTTAATATTCTATGATGAATCAAGAAATAGGATTGGATTTATCTTGATGCAGGGGAAAGTGGTGATTTCCTATGGTTCATGATAATTGATACCACATGATCAGAACTACATGAACCATATCTTGGGTTACCAGTGGTAGTCTTTGCATTAAACATGTGGCGACACTACCTGATGGGAAAGTGGTTTATCGTTTACTCTGACCACACGAGTCTCAACTATATCTTCTCTTATAAGGATATCAACATGAGATAGAAGTAGTCTCTAGAGTTCCTCTAAGACTATGACTTTGATATTTATATAATCTATGGAAGGGTAACATGGTGGAAGAGTTTCTTAGCAAGAGATTTAGTTCAAATCTGTTGAATGAGGCATTAGAGCAGTTAGTATCGTTGTAGATATCCTTTGTGGATAGAGATGGTGTAGATTACATCTAGTCAATGGTTTTAACACCTCCAATCTTATAGTATGTCAGGGCGGCATAGCTCAGAGATAACGACTATGAGACTATATATGCTCATATGTCCACCGGGCATGCCCCTGATGAATATTCAAAAGGTGGAGAGCACGTAGTTCTATTCAGAGGATGCACAGTGGTACTGGTTGCGTAATGGGAGTAGGTCTTGAGGGAGTTCAATAAAACCCCTTTGGAAGTATATCCAGGTGTATAAAAGATGTTCCATGACCTCTAACATCTGTTCTGGTGGTCAGGGATGAAGAAGTCAGTTGTAGAGTTCATCTCTAGATTCCTCACTTATTAGTAGGTGATGGTTGAGCACCAGGTTCTATTAGGTCTGACTCAACCCCTTGATGTTCCATAATTGAATTGGGATGGCATAAATATTGAATTTTTTATAGGGTTACCATGTTTTTCTAGGGGAAGGATATCATCTGGGTGATTGTTGACCGACTCGCTAATTCATCCAACTCCCTAGCAATTTGAGAATAGAGTTCTTTAGAGATCTTGGGACACCTCTACCTGTAGGATATATTTTGACCCTAGAGTTCTATTGACAATAGTCTCAATTGTGATGCTCTCTTTACATCCCTAATGTGGAGGGGATTTCAAGAGGTGTTTGGGACTCATCTGTGCTTGGTCAGAACGTTTTACCCATATAAGGATGGATATAATTCTCAGACCATATAGTTTCTATAGGAAAATCTACATTCTTTCATCTTAGATTTTGTTTGAAGTTGGGAGGATAACCTATATCTAGTAGAGTTTTCATAAAAAAAAATATACCACTCCATCAATGGTATAGAACCATTTGAGGCCTTGTATAGGAAAACATGTTGGTCACCACTTTATTGGATAGAACCCAGAGAGTCAACACTCATGGGCCTGGAGTTAGTGTATGAAACTACAGAGAAGGTACAAGTTATCCAAGAGTGGAGGAATACTTCACAGATCCTTTATAAGACTTATGATGACTGTAAAGGAAGGCCTTTGGAGTTCAAGGAGGGAAACCATGTGTCCCTTTGGGTCTTTCCTCAATACAGTATACATATATTTTATCGGGGCAGCAAGCTATCTCTGAGGTTCATCGGCACTTTCCAGATACTATGAAGAGTTAGTGAGGTGACCTACCTCTTGGATCTACCTCCATAGTTAGAGCGGGTGCACAAAGTCTTCCACATGTCACAGTTGAGGAGATATGTGCATGACCCACTGCACATTATAAATTGGGGTGAGCTGTACATTGATAAAGGTACAAATTTTTGGAGTACCTGGTGGAAATTAATGATCAACAGGAGAGGATCCATCATGGGTGGTTGATTCCTCTTCTGCACATTCGTTGGCAGCACGAGAATCTCCAAGAGAGAATATGGGAGTGGGAGGCTCAGATTCATGCTCAATAACCCCATTTGTTTGTATATCCTTTTTTTGGCTTTTGAGGATGTAAAGCTCTAATGTGGGTAGAATGTAACATCTCTAAATTTCCATGTGTTATTTTTAAATATTTTATGGAATTATTTAAATACATGGCATTAAGGCGGCATGCGACTCCGAGGGTTAGTGTGCCTAGAACAATTTTTTGAAAAATGTTAAACATTAAATAGCACATGAAAGCATTTTTCCTAAAAATATGGAAGTTCATCCAAATGTTTTCTGAATCATAAATTGAAAGGAATCATTGCATTCAAATAAATGAGTTTCCCCTAAGTGGGTCCTAACATTGGCCGGTGTGGGTTGGCCGTGAAAATTAGTTTTTGGACATATCAGTAATAAAATATTTAATTAAAATATTTTGTTTCTATGCAGTGACTTGTTTTATTTTTATTATAATTTTTCAAGAACCCAGGGTCATCATCATAACCCTCGAATTTCTCAGAGATGTGGCAGGGAAACCCTCTTGAAAAATGATGATGATGAATCAAGAAGATCATGGATCATTTCACCAGTGAAGTAAGAAGATCTCATTGATGACAGTAATGAAATCGTTATTCATCAATGATTGATCCAAACATAAGTTATGGAATTTGATCTCTTTGTTATTTATTCCCATTCATAGAATAAATTATGAACATAGACCAAACATCGAAAAGGTTGATCTACGGTTTGATTGTTCTTGCGAGGTGGTTAGTATTGGAATTTTTTAATGGGAGTCTCATTACCATCTTCATTCATACCTTTAACAAGAATGAATTGAGGGTGAAACAAACAAAGGATGAGGTTTTTTCCTTAGATGTTCTTTACTCCTTTATCTTACCCCATTCATTGCGTTCTTCATCATTGGACCCTCATGGTCGTTGATTGACTTTTCCGGATTCTCTAATGTGATCAGACCCCCAGATCTGAATAAAGTTTCCCACATAGGGTGCGACAATGTAGATCGAGACCTGACAAGGCCAGATCGGTGACTACATAATTTTACATTAATTGGATGAGACTCAGTGGTCCATGGAATGGACCACTGGAGTGACGGTGCTAGGAACTATTGTCGGTGGTGGCCGCATATGGGAATAGCAGAAGACGGTGGGTCATGGGGTTGCTTGCGGTGATGGAGGACTGCAGGGAAGTTGGCGGTGAAGGAGGATTGTGATGCAACTGGAAGTGTACTTCGACCGCAGGGTGGCTAGCAGCGACAGCAGGACATGGGGAGGCTCGCGATGATGGTTATACTACAAGGGACACTGGGTGATGTGGGTGGCATGGGTAGGCACACTGTTGAGAGAGACCGTGTGGACTAGTTCATAACACAGTCAAGGTGGACCGCATGTCTAAGTGAAATGTGGTCGGGGTGGGTCGTGCCTGATGCAAAAACAGGCCCACAGTATAGGTCAGACCAAGGTAGTCAGGTTCCTCTGGGTGGCCCAGCGAGCAGGACCCAATAGTCCAGTGATTCGGGCCGGTTCAGACTAGAACAAACTGGATCGAGTTGGGTGAGATAGACCAGTTCGGGTCAGCTAACATGATTAATTGGGTCTGATGGGTTGGATCAGACCTGAACCAAACCTAGGGTAGACCTTTCCACTAAAACGGTTATAAATTTCCAATTGTGTGTCTGTTGGATGATCCGTTTTGCGGAATTTGGACCCTTAAAAGGAGACTCTCCTTTTGAAATACTCTAATTGAGTTTTTATGGAAGTTATAAGGATAATATTTTTGGATTAAGTAGTTATTTATCCCAGATGATCATACTGTGAGTGAAACCCTATGGTTGGTTGTGACCTTGAGACTACGTATCTCATCCAGAATAAGTGTCTCCTCAGGAATGAGGGTCTAACTAGGACTATGTGTCTCATCGTGGATATGGTTCTCATGAGGAAATTATATATTATCAATATTAGGTATTATTTTTTTGGATTACGTCGGATAATTCTTCATTGTGTACTATAGACCTATAACTATGTGAGTTGACTATGTAACTCCTTCTAGGTATAATTCATGTATTTTTTTGTGGCATACTTTTTGTATCTTCTTCATGGAATACTTCATGTATTTCTTTTTGACATACATCATTTAGTTCTTCTTGGTATACTTCATGTATTTCTTAGTGATATTCCTTTGTGGTTTTAGGGTGTCCTACTGAGTATTTTTTCACTCACCCATGCACAGGATTTTCCCACACATGTCATGTCTTGTACAGATGATTGATATTTTGATAGAGTCAAATGTGGACCAGGACTAGGTGGTGCTTAGAGAGACCGTATAGTTGAGTTTTTCTCCTAGAGATTCTGATAGTTGTCCTTGTAGCTACCCTTCAGGTAGGGTTTTCTACAGATGAGTTTTAGGAACTTGTACATTCATTTTTCTAGACTCTCTTTTGGGTGGGATTATATTATGGCCCTATTAATTTTCATTTTCTACTATAATACTCTCTTTTTGGTATCCATGTGGTATGCATGGTTTTTTACTTAGTGTTTTACATTTCATCATTTTGGTCTTGGAGATGTGTGTATCTGTGTGTGTACATGTAATTAGGAAAATGCCTCCCATTTTTTTGGATACGCCTACTCAGTACTAGTCATCATCTCCTAGACTATTGGTGGCGGGCTTGGGGTATCAAGGCATGAGCCCTTCTTGGGATGAATCATGACAAGAATAGTGAATTTATTAAATGGATTTTTGTTTAATAAATTATAACTTATATAATAGAACTATTCATTCCCATCTTGTAATCATGAATTCCCAATCTAAGATGATTTAAAATTATTTTAAGGTAAATCATTGAAATCTTATCCACCTTTAATGGAAATATTTATAGGAAGTAAAAAAATTATGAAATATTAATTTGGGTTAACCCACCTTCCATGTAAAACCATTTACTTATTAATTGACAGATGCATATACTAAATAGTGTCAGGTATAAAAATCTTGTGGTTATTAGACATTGTATTATATGAATGTTAACTAAAATAGATATTGAGAATAGCAAATGATATATAAATATGGTTTGTTATAACCATTGACAAGATGCGCACAACACTTTTTTTTTGAAAAGAAGGAGGATAATATTAATGACGAAAATCAGCAGCAGTACATAAGCAGAGCCAAGAAGGGAAGTTGTCCAGCCATAGCTGGTTGAAATTGAAGGGGCCTAAGGCTTCCATCTGATGGGATGCATTATTTCCTTCCCTTTTGTTAAAGGATAAGGTACAACAAGAGAAGCTTTGGCATAGCGAGCAGATTCTCCTGACGATGAATCCAAAGGCCTGAAGTCCAGCGTCATTGTGGTTAATGGCATTGATAACCAAAAGGCAGTCTGGCTCGATGTTGATATCAGCCCATCCATATTCCATAGAAACCATCATCCCGGCAAGAATGGCATAGTCCTCAGCAACTGCAGGTTCCCAGAAGGTGTGATGTGGTTCATATTTTGCTGCAATGATCTGCCCCAGATGATTTCGAGCCAGGAGGCCGAGATCAACAGGCCTATCCTTGGGGAGAGAAGCGTCCACATTAAGACTCCCTTCTTTTGGGGGGTCCAATGAGGGGGGAAGGAGGGGGTAATGTCTGGAAAAAGGTTTCCATTGTTGTCCTTCCAGCCATCAATCCATGAATTGGCTTGTTTAATCCAGAACTCGGGGGGCTGATGGACATGGTGTAAAATCGAATCATTGCAACGAACCCAAATGATCTAGGCCAGGGTGCAAAGAGTGCTTGCATTAGCCTATGAAAGAGAGGAACGCCAGCGCATCAGAAGATCAGGGAGGTTAGAGGCAATGTCCGGTGAAGCATCCGAATTCGAGCCCCATTTATTCCAAATTTCCTTAGCTCCCGGGTAGTCCATGATGGCGTGCCAAGGAGTTTCATGAATATTTGGGCAGAACGGGAATGAATCAGCTTTGTCCATATATCGGTAAACAAGGAGGCTCATGGTAGGAAGGGTTCCCGTGCATACCTACCACCAAAATTGGTGTATTGTTTGGGGGACGTTGAGCTTCCAAAGTCCTTTCCATGGTCCCTCATCACTGTCGCGAGAGTGGATTCCAAGAGCCAGTCTGTACCCGGATCTCACCGTGTACTCGCCTGAATAATCATTGGTCCAAAAAAGATGTTTGGGGCCTGCATCAGGGACCCAGGGGATGCTCAGAATAATTCTTTGGTCTCTCTCATTAAACCATTCCTGGATCTTTTCCACACACCATCCTGGGCCCTGGTCTGAAAAGAGGTAGTTGACTGTGGCGTCTTCCAGACCAGTTTGGGTGGGGGATGTGGCCCACATACCATCCTTATCGAAAAGCCATGGATCAATCCAGATATTGACAGAAGATCCATTTCCAATCCTCCAGCCCAGTCATTTTTTCAGGAGAGTTCAGGCCTCCCAAACACTTCTCTAGAGGAAGCTAGGGCGGGGGCCAAGAGAGGAACCGTGGAAGTCCATGTGAGGAAAGTACTTGGCCTGGATTATTCGTGCACATAAATATGATGGATGGTTAAGTAGGTTCCATACTTGATTGGCCAACAGAGCGTCATTCAACAGAAGAAGATTCTGTAATCCCATCCCTCCCTCCGCCTTGGGTTTGCAGAGCTTCTCCCAGGCCAACTAGTGGGGTCGATTTCTTCCATCATTTTTCCCCACCAGAAGTTGGAAGTATTTGAATGGATCAGGTTAACGATGTCTTCTGGGAGCTTAAAAATCGACATAAAGTAGCTGGGGATGGAATGAATGAAAACTTTAATGAGGGTTCCCTTTCCATCTTTGGAGATGCTTTTTGGGGTCCAGCCTTGAATTTTTTTCTCAATCCTGTCCACAAGAGCTGCAAATATTTATTTTTTGGACTAGCCAATCACTGTAGAGAGTCTAAGATACATCTGGTGTTTATCAACCAAATGGATTCCTACAGATGCACAAAGATCAGCTCTCTTGTCAAGAGGCACCCCTGCGCTGAAGGAGATTTCCGATTTTCCCTGATTAATAGACTGTCCAGACGCCCGCTCATATTATTGGATTTCTTGGCTGATCACCTAGAATTCATTAACAGTGGCTCTAAAGAAAAGGAGGCAGTCATCCATGAAGAAGAGATGTGACACTTGTGGGCTCTCACGGCAGACCTTTGCACCATGAATAGACTTATAGGATGCAGCCCTGGAAATAAGGTTAGAGAAAACATCAGCCACCAAAATGAAGAGAAAAGGGGAGAGAGGATCTCCCTGGCGTAGGCCATGATTTGGGGAGAATATTTTGGTAAGCTCCCCATTGACCTTGATTTTGAAGGAGATGGTCGAGATGCAGTGCATGACAATTTCTGTCCATTTAGTGTATAATCCCATTCTTAGCATCACAACTCTAAGGAACTGCCATTCCACTTTATCGTAGGCTTTGGTCATATCTAGTTTCCAGACCATGGTTCCTCTTTTCTCTATGGTGAAAGTTTTCATAGAGTGGAACACTTCATGGGCCACAATTGCATTATCAGTAATCAGCCTCTTGGCCATGAAGTCGCTCTGGTTTTCGGTGATAATATAAGGAAGCCAAGGATGTTGCCGATTGACAAGGATTTTTGAGAAGATCTTATACGAGAAATTGCAGAGACTAATTGGTCTGAAATCAGGGATCTCTTGGGGTTTTTTGATTTTGGGGATGAGGACGAGGACCGTTTATTGATGGCAGATATGCTTGTCTTCCCTACCCAGATGTTTTTTATCATTTTGTAGATATCGGGACCGATAATGTGACAGTATTGTTTAAAAAATAGGGCGTGAAAACCGTCTCGTCCTGGGGCCTTAGTGGGGTGGATATACTTCGAAGCCCGGTTTATCTCATCATTCGTCACATCTTTTGTGAGCTGCAGGTTGATCTCCTCGGTGATCACGGTTCTGATGCATTCTTCCACTTCAGCAGACATGAAAGGAGTCCCTGTGGAGAAGAGGTTCTGGAAATAGCCTACCAAAGCTTCGTGAATACCGCAAGTGTCAGAAACTTTGCTTCCATCAGGTTGTGAAAGGCTCCTGATAGATTTTGTTTTTGGTGCCTAGCTGACGATTTCAGGTGGAAATATCTTGTATTAGCATCTCCCTCTTTAATATGGATGTCACGCGCCTGCATAGCCCAAAATATTTCCTTAACCCGAAGGTCCCCTTCCAGCTCTCTTTGAGTGGCACCAATCCTGGAGATGTTGCCATTGGATGGGGGTTTCCCGAGCCAGTTGTGCAACTTCTTTTCAAGGGTATCACAATGCCTCTCCGGTTGGTGGAATTTCTTGTTGCTCCAAAATCTCAAACTGGAAGCAACCTGTTGGAGATTGAGGGCAACATCTTCCTGGGATCTCTTCCAACTTGATTGGACCACCTCTTCGCGTTCCTGGTCTTTTTTCCAAAAGCTCTCAAACCTGAAGGGTCTGCTGAGTTGTCGATTTTTTTCACCTTGCAAACAGTCGATGAGAATTGGACAGTGATCCGAACAGTTAAGGTCTAAGTGGCCAACATGAAACATGTTGAACCAATTTATCCAAACAGTAGAACCCATAAATCTATCAAGGCGTTCAGTGATGTGAGTACCTTCGGTGTTGCCGCGGAACCATGTAAAAGGGTTACCTGTGAACCCCAAATCAACCAGGTTCACCTTAGTGACCGTGTCTTTGAGGTTAGACATAGAGGATAAGTGTCGAAAACTCCCGCCTCTCTTTTCCTTATGGAAAATGATCTCATTGAAATCACCTCCAAAAAGAATAGGGATAGGTAAATCATGTCGCAGCTTGTAGAGAAGGTCCCATGACTTCCCCTTATCAGAAATGGATGGCCAGCCATAGAATCTCACAAAGGTCCAGGGGGGTGCAAGTCTGTTTGAATAGTTGCAACCACGTGGTGCATGGAGAAAGACAAAATTTTAACGTTAATATTTTCCTTCTAGAGGAGACAGAGGCCCCCAGAATGGCCTTGTCTGGGCACCAGAAAGCATCCTTGGAAGCCACACTTCAGAGAAATACCATTGGTGTCCTTGTTTTCCAGTATGGTTTCGGACTGGAAACCATATCGGGGTGACTTTGGGCGCAATTTCACTGAAGCATGAGAACTATTCATGGGTTTCCAAGCCCACAACAGTTCCAGCATAGGACAATCATTGGTCTAGGTGGGGCTGGGTCTCACCCGCCTCTGCCTTTGAGTTCTTGGAACATGTGTTTCCACCCGTCATTTTCCATCTTTGTGGGGAGTTCCCCATTGACCGGCATGTTTCAATTCATCTTTTCAGATCTCCAGGTTTAGGGTCCCCCATTTTACCATCACTTACTTCACGTTGCACCCTTTTCTAGGTTTGACGGGTGATTGGGCCTAGTGGTGGATTTTCAGTCATCCTGTACTCACCCTGTGGTAGGATGACTGACTTGGTTCTTTCTAGATCGGGGTCAGGATCAGGTGGTTCAATGTGCATCAGTTTTGGCTTTGGGATTCTTTCAGGTGGGTCTTTTGGTGTCTTCGCCAGTTCTATAAATATTGAGCCAGTTCCCTTCATGTGGTCAAGATGTATTCCAGTTTCCCTCTGAGTGGTTAGGCCCACTTTAGGGAAAGCTGGTGGTCCAAGCATAACGACTTTTTCATGAACTGTTTCCGCCCACCTGGTATGGGCCAATGTGAGGCGGTCACGGTCCTTTTGTTTCTCCATCTCATGGATGAAGGAATATCTGGTCGATTTGTCTTGGAGCCATGGGCCATATTGAAGGATGAGATTATAAGAATCATTCCTTTTCTTTGAGACACACGCTCTTTCCAGATGGTCGAGGCATCCACAAAAGACACAAAATATTGGGAGTTTCTCAAACTCGAATGATATCCAAGTGTTGGCACCATCGAATTTCAAAAACATTCCCCTCATTAGCGGCTCTGACACTTCAATTACGGCCTGAATTCGAACCTTGGGCCCCCATTGGATAGGGTCTGTGTGGTCCCAATCAATGAATTTTCCAATACAGTCCCCAATTTCTCTCATAACTCGTTATGTTCATGCATGGAATGGGATTCCTTTAATTCGTATCCAGAAGTGGGATCAGGTGAGATTAATGTGTTATAAGTCGCCCCCCCCCCCCCATTTGTATTCTTCCATGAGGAGGAGTTGACTATCAAAGGACCATGGTCTACCACTCAGGATTTTATCTCTATCTCCCTTGTTGAAGAACTCAAAAACAATGTGATTGATCCCCACTTCCTGAATATCTACTCCAGCTTTCATTTTCCATAGATTCTGGAGGGTGTTTTTGATAGCCCCCTGGTTTACTAAGAAATTTTCAACGAACTTTCCGACCACCAACAGAGACATGTGTTTTTCTAAGAGTGAATCTTCATTTCTCCAGGTCTCGATTGCCGCCTTTTCTTTGTCCGTCAGGGACAACCTCCTCCATTGGTTTACTAAATCTGTCTCCATGGATCAGTGCTTGTGGGATGGGAAGAGCGCCTAAACGCGTGCCCAGGGCCGGCCCAGTCCAAAGAGCACACTGTCCAGGCTTGGTCAAAACCTTGTTCCCTTGAACCGGACACTCCACTCTGCGGCCTTCATCCGCGCCCCGGCCTGCACGTACCACTTTTTCGCGAAGTGGCTTCGAGAACCACGATCTGGGCTTCTGTAACCAAATTCTCTCCCAGATGGAACACTCCGCGAAGCACTCGGGCGACTGCGGACTGGCTCAGTGCATTGGACTCTTCGCGATCTTTCTTTGTGAATGATGCTTCTCGGCTAAAACTTCACGAGGCAGTTACAACGCAGTGGGGTCTTCGCAAACCAAGATTCTTCGCGGATGAAGCTTTGCGGCTGAATCTCAGCGCTCTTTCATCCTGAGCAGATATATATATATATATATATATTCCCTTGAAGTGTAAAAAAAGTATAAACAACATTATATTTTTATGAATATTTTTAATTAAGTTACATTAGTACCAGATAAATTATGAGATATCATAAAATATCATTGATGATATTTTTATTTTTTAAAATAATTTCAAAACTCATCCATGAAAATGAATTTTAGTAAATTATAAAATCATATTAATTTTACAAAAATATTAATGGGATATATGACATGTTCAACATATTAAATTTTGGATTGGTTATCCAAAATACGAAGATTATTGAATAGGTATGAGTCTATTTTAAAAAATATATTTCCCTATAACTCTGATTATTTATATATTTTTTGAATATTTATAATTGGTGTTATCAATTTATATTGATTAAAACATATATATATATATATGAATCATTGAAGGGATCAAAATTCTTGAATCTTAATTAAAATTATACATTTTTCACCCAATCAGAAAATTATTTTATGGGTTTATGTAAATAAGATAGATATGATACAAACATTCATAAAATGAATAATTTATAAATTATTCATTGCATGGTTAACATAAATTGTATGTTTCTTATTAATCTATATGTTTTGTATAACATAAAAACTTTTAAAAAGATTATAAGATATTTAGAATATTTGATAACAAAGTTTGGGGAATATCCATGTATTCTGAATTAATCATCTAGAAGATGAAATCATAAATTTTGGGTTGATTTTAAATATTCATAAAAATACTCTTAAAAATTAAATCTATTTCTTCTAAGAGTAATATATTTCATGCATGAAATGATATTGAATAGAATATATATACCAGAAGTATTAAATATAGATGCACAATTTATTACAAAAGGATATACATGTATTTGTCCATATGTAGATTGAAAATAACATGAAATCATATTACTGTCTGAGATAATGTTATTCGATATTCATTGAAATTTAAAAGATGTAAATTATTGTTATTAAAAAAACTAATAATTATTGTTTTGGTTATGAATTGATCATGGACATTTTATGAGTGAAATGATGACCATTATGAGAGAGAGATATAGTTGTTTTACTCCTCTTACCTTAGTCAACCTTTTCCCATTGTGTTTCTTTTATATGGTTTTTAAGGAGGAAATGATATATTGTCCTGATATTTCTATAATATTTTTCCCTAATCATGGATTTTTTACCCAATGTGTATATAATTGATATGGGTTTTAATGAGGCAATAATACATCAAAAAATATCTAAGGAAATGTTAATAATTATTATGGATATCTATAATTAATATAAACCGTCGGCCTTCCCCATGAGTTATATTTTTAAATTAGACCATTAATTAATACATATTATCTCATTCCCATGTATCAAATACATAATTAAATATTATTGTTATTAATTCATTTCCTAAAGACACAGATGAATGATCTAGGGAAGTTGGGAATGTTGTACTCGTTTTTTCTTTAATCAAGTTTTCCAACTATGATCTCCTCGTTATTTTTTTAATCAGTAAACATGACATGGAATTCAATTACATTGGATTTATATTTTTTAACATAGAGATTTATTAAGTGGTGGTTATATAATATTATATAAAATTGTGACATCTATGGGTTAATGTTATGAAGAATTATTTAATGGATGTCATAATTATGATAATAATGATTATGACTCCTCAATTCTAATCCAACCATTTTAATTATACAACATTTATCATTGTTAAGTCATAGATTCTAAAAAATAGAATTGATATCATAAGTGTTAACTAATATTGTTGGATCATATAAAATGTACTCTATATATGTGGATATATTTTAATGAAATGAGCAAGGATTTTCATCCATACATTTTTTACTCTACATTTTTTCATCTCTTTTAAATATTTCATGTTTGTTCCCCATCACCATTTGAATATTAGATGATATTTTCTTCAATGATAAAAATCAACTATGATTGATAATTCATTCCCACTTTTGAAATTTTTCACTGTTTCAATCGGTGTTCAATTTCTTTCACAACACACACACACAAACAATTATATATATTTATATATTGATATATATATATATATATCTGTGTGTGTGTGTGTGTTTCCTTGTACATATATGTGTGTGTGTGTGTCTTTATGATAATTAATATATATGTATATATATTAATAATAATAATTTATTAATAAAAAAATATTATCAATTACATAATATTTATATGTGTGTGTTTAATAATTAAGAATTCAGACACTACTGGAAATGAAGGTTATACCAATGGTTTTAAACCGTTGGTATAGGCTGGAAAACTGTTGGTATAGCCTATACCAACGGTTTTCCAAACCGTAGGGAAATAAGCTGTGAGGAAAGCCCTATACCAATGGTTTGATCTAAACTGTTGGTATAGCCCATTGTATGTATTGATTTCCCAATGGTTGTAGGCTAACCATTGGTATATGTTTGTATAACATTTTTACCTACATTTTCAAGAAAACGTTGGTATATATTGAAGACTAAACACTATACCAATGGTTTTAAAACTGTTGGGATAGTTTTTTAATTTTTCTCAAAGTATACCAATGCTTTAAAACCGTTGGAATTGTGTTTTTCTATAACTATATCACAACATCCCCTCCATTAGCCCCTCAAGTATACACCTGCATAAAAAATAGCATAAAAACCACATACAAACTGACTTAAAATAGCATAAAGACACCTAAAATAGAAAAAAAACAAATAAAACCATCAAACTCTTACAACCATGTCATGTACTACAATTCCCTATTTCAATCTTCATATGAAAACAATCATCCAGTAGAGTTAATAACAGTTTCAATAACTCAAAGATTATTTACACCCATTTCAATATTCATATGACAACCACTCTTCCAGTAGTAATTCACCTCACCCCTGCACAACCCCCCAAACTAGCACAGGCCCCACACCTCCCCATAAAATTCTAATAGGTAGAATAGTCTGAGAAATAATTATTAGATTTGAATAAGAGTTTGAAATTGGCTCAAATCCCAAATCTTTTTTCTGATCCTAGATTTGGGTATGTAATGATTTGTAAAGCATTTTGTATTGTGCTTGTATTTTTTATAATATATGGTAAAAAGGTATTTTCTTAGGAGTATCTTTACTTATGACCCCATCAGTGAAACTACCCAACTCATGAAAAATAGTTTGCGACTATCGTTGATGAGTGTAAATTTAAGTTGTTGTATTCACTTAAAATGATGTACTTTTGAAACAAAAGAGAGACACTTTGAGTGATACCTGCCTTACCATGCATTGAATTGAGGTGGTATTTACTTTTACACATCACAAATGACCCATGGATTGTTTTCTTAAAGTATCAACAAAATTTGAATGTGTATGGTTGGTTTTCCGTATGCAGGTTGTTTTTACTTAAAAGTGTATCCATTTTAAACAAAAGAAAGCCACTTTTAGTGGTACCGGCCACATTGTGCCTTATATTGAGGTGAGTTTGACTCGTACACGTCAAAAATGACCCATGGATCCTTTTCCTAAAGTTTCAATAGAATCTGAATGTGTTTGGTCAGTTTTTCGTATGTTAGTTTTTGTTTTCACATAAAATGTTGTCCATTTCAAAGAAAAGTGAGACACTTTGAGTGGTTCCGACCACACCGCGCCTTGGATTGAGGCGGGTTTGACTCATACACATCAAAAATGACCCATGGATTGTTTTCCTAAAGTTTCAACAGAATCTGAATGCATTTGTTTGGTTTCTCATATGTCATTTGTTGTTTTCACTTAAAATGAAGTCCATTTTAAACAAAAGAGAGACATTTTGAGTGGTGTTGGTCACAAAGTGCCTCATATTTAGGTAGGGTTGACTAGTAGACATCAAAAATGACCCATGGATCGTTTTCTAAATGTATCAACATAATACGAATGCGTTTGGTCGGTTTTAAGTATGCCAATTGTTGTTTTCACTTAAAATCCTGTCCATTTCGAATAAAAGTGAGACAGTTTGACTGGTTATGGCCAAACTGGCCCTCAGATTGATCTGAGGTTGACTCTTACACGTCACATATGACTGATTCATTGTTTTCCTAAATTTTCAACAGAATCTGAATGCTTTGGTCAATTTTCCATATGTCAGTTGTTGTATTCACTTAAAATGATGTCCTTTTTGAAACAAAAGAGAGACACTTTGAGTGGTGCCAGCCACACCACATCTCTGATTGAGGCAGGTTTTACTCGTACATGTCAAAAATGACCCATGAATAGTTTTCCTAAAGTATAAAAACAATCTGAATTCGTTTGGTTGGTTTTACATATGCCAGTTGTTTTTACTTAAAAGAGTATCCATTTTAAACAAAAGAAAGACACTTTGAGTGGTATCGGCCACACCATGCCTCGGATTGAGGCAGGGTTGACTCGTACATATCAAAAATGACCCACGGATCCTTTTCCTAAAGTATCAATAGAATTTGAATGCTTTTGGTTGGTTCTCTGTATGCCATTTGTTGTTTTCACTTAAAATGTTGCCCATTTCAAAGAAAAGTGAGACACTTTGAGTGGTTCCAGCCACACCGCGCCTCGTATTGAGGCAAGGTTGACTCTAACACGTCCAAAATGACCCATGTATAGTTTTTCTGAATTATCAACACAATCCGAATATGTTTGTTCAGTTTTCTGTATGCCAGTTGCTGTTTTCACTTAAAATGTTGTCCATTTCAAATAAAAGTGAGACACTTTGAGTGGTATCGACCACACCCTACCTCAGATTGTGGAGGGGTTTACATTTACGCATCAAAAATGAACCATGGATAATTTTTTTTTTAATTATCAACACAATCCAAAGGTTATTGGTCAGTTTTCAGTATTCCAGTTTTTGTTTTCACTTAAAATCATGTCCATTTCAAATAAAAGTGAGACACTTCAAGTGATATCGGTCACACCATGCCTCGGATTGAGGTGGGGTTGACTTTCACACGTGACATATGACCCATGTATATTTTTTCTAAATTTTAAATAGAATTCTAATGACTTTGGTCAGCTTTCCATATGTTAGTTTTTGTATTCACTTAAAATGATGTCCTTTCAAACCAAAAGAGAGACACTTTGAGTGGTGCCCGCAACACCATGCCTCTGATTGAGGTGAAGTTGACTCGTACACATCAAATATGACCCATGTATCATTTTACTAATGTATCAACATGGTCTGAATGAATTTGGTCTATTTTCCGTATGCTAGTTGTTTTTTACTTTAAAGAGTATCCATTTTAAACAAAAGAAAGACACTTTGAGTGCTATTGGCCACACCGTGCCTCGGATTGAGGCAGTGTTGACTCGTACACTTTACAAATGACCCATGGATCCTTTTACTAAAGTATCAATAGAATCCAAATGTTTTTGGTTGGTTTTTTGTATTCCAGTTGTTGTTTTCACCTAAAATGTTGTCCATTTCGATGAAAAGTGCGACACTTTGAGTGACGTCGGCCACACCGTGCATCGGATTGATACGAGGTTCACTCGTACATGTCCAAAATTACCCATTGATCATTTTCCTAAATTTTAAATAGAATATGAATGTGTTTGGATGGTTTTCTGTATGTTAGTTGTTGTTTTCACTTAAAATGATGTCCATTTTAAACAAATGAGAAACATTTTTTGTGGTGTCGGTCACACCATGCCTTGGATTGAGGCGGGATTGACTAGTACACATCACAAATGACCCATGGATTGTTGTCAAAAATTATCAACACTATCCGAAAGCTTTTGGTCAGTTTTCCGGGTGCCAGTTTTTTTTCACTTAAAATCATTTCCATTTCAAATAAAAGTGGGAAAGTTTGAGTGGTTCTAGCCACACCAGCCCTTATATTGAGGTGGGGTTGACTCGTACACATCACATATGACCCATGTATTGTTTTCCGAAAGTTTAGTTAGAATCTGAATTCTTTGGTCAGATTTTTGTATGTCAATTGTTGTATTTACTTAAAATGATGTCCTTTTGAAATAAAAGGGAGACACTTTGAGTGGTGTTGGCCAAACCACACCTCAGATTGAGGCGGGGTTGACTCTTACATGTCACAAATGACCCATGGATAATTTTACTAAAGTATCAACACAATCCGAATGCGTTCGGTTAGTTTTCCATATTCCAAAAGATTTTACTTAAAAGTGTATCCATTTTGAACAAAAGAATGAAAATTTGAGTGGTACCGGCCACACCGTGCCTCGGATTGAGGTGGGGTTGACTCTTACACATCACAAATGACCCATGTATCCTTTTCCTAATGTATAAATAGAATGTGAATGCTTTTGGTCAGTTTTCCATATGTCAGTTGTTGTTTTCACTTAAAATGGTGTCCATTTCAAAGAAAAGTGAGACACTCTGAGTGGTCCTGGCCACACTGCGTCTTGGATTGAGGCAGGGTTTAATCTTTGTTTCCTCTGGAATTGGGTATGACCTCATTGATTGAAGGTTCAAACATTCCAATTGGTTTATAACGGGTTTTTTCGTAGAACCGGAAACATCCAATGATTCCATATCCATTTGGACCTACTTTCCAAAGGCAGGTGCCCATTAGTTGTGGACTGATGAGGCTTAGGAATTTTCATTGGTCAAGAGGATGGGAGGTCGAACTCATCACACCTTTTTTAGGGGAATTATTGTCTACTCCAGGACTCTCTTTATAGATTTAAGTTGTGTTCATGAATCCTTATTACATTACCAAGTATAAAATGAGCATTCCTTTAGTCTGACAATCAATAATCGATATGTAGGAAATTCAGAGAATCGTTTATATGTATTCGAGGTTCTTTATCTATGAAGAATCATCTGTATTTGTTAGAGATTCTTAGTTGATGGTATCCTTAAAATACATAAAAGTCTCTTGGTCATTATGATGACCATACTGGTTTTAAATCCACTCAGTGGGGCATTTGAAGTTTATTTTCATTCAGGAGGACATGGATTATTTCAGAGTTGGGATCGTACCCGCTGATGGGCTATCTACGTATCCTTTTTTTTAGAAAAGGAATCAGAACCCACGTAGTTCGAGTAAGGTAGAATGATGTTTATGCATGATTGATGGCTCAAATAAAGATGTCATGATTAATTTTACACTCTAAGCTCACGTGAGTCATGCTCGGTGTGAGAAACAAGAGGTATTGGTGAAACCAGACAACTGTGCCATGAAAGATGCAATGATATGGGGGTTATGTGTGTATGACTACACAAATAGATAAGAATTAAGATTTACTTCAGGGAAGAAATTCAAGAACAGGGTCCATAAAGGTATATGTGCTTCATAGAGATTTGGATACTCTAATCTTAGGGCTTATTCCTAAGGAAGATGCCCAAATTAGGAGGGGACTTATGATTGGGTTTTACTCCTGAGAAGGAAGCCCAGATCAAAAGGAAATTAAGACTGGGGCTTACTCTGGAAAAAGAGGCCCAAGTTAAAGGGATTTGAAAATTAAAGGGACTTGGGGCTCACTCCTGAGAAGGAGTCCCATATTTGAGACTGGGGATTACTCCTGAAAAGGAGGCCCAGGTTAAGAGAATTATGGTTGGGGCTTACTCCTAAGGAGGATGCCCATATTTGGGAATTTTGAGATTACGGCTTACTCCTAAGAAGGATGCCCAGATTAGAGGACTTGGGGATTACTCCTAAGGAAGATGCCCAGATTAATGAGGATTTGGCATGGGGCTTACTCCTGAAAAGGAGGCCTAGGTTAAGGATTCTCTCATCTTAAAGGATGAGGTTGAATGAATGAAATCACAATCTTTAGTGACATAAAGATGTGTAAATCACTAGGTTTTGAGAGATGTTCCACATAGATCCTTTCAGATAAGGAAGACAAATCAAGAAATAATGTCATAAATGGATTTGAAGAGTGTCTTGAAGACTGAATCTTGAATAGGAGAGGTGGAATGGCATAAGAGGGATGAAATGGGCAGGAAAGTCACCCAAAAAGATAGGGGCGCACAAGTCCTGGAAGGCGTGCAGGTACTATGTGGGCGTGCAGGTACTGCGTGGGCACACAGGTACTACGTGGGCATGCAAGTCCTGGTCGAGCAGGTATACCTGCACGGCACATGGGTACTTGCGCGATTTTCAGCCCTTAGAGTAATATTTCGGTGATCCTTGATCAATGCCTTTAGAATTATTCCTATAGGCTTTTCAGAAGATGGCGCGCAAGTTATGGTGAAGAAGTAGGGTGGCGCGCAAGTGTGTCTATTTCCTTTAAGGGTAAAACACTTAGGCGTGGAAGTGTTAGTTAATTCTAACACTTAGACCTTACTTCTCTTGTTTAGACCATCCATTCTAGGTAAAGAATTACCTTAGAAGTCTTCTGAAGACTTGAAGAAGAGAATTGGGAGTTCATAGCTCTATATCTGAATTCTGGAAAAAATTCCTCCCAAAATGGGGGGCCCACAGGGTCTATTTATAGGTTAGAAAAGACCCAGGGAGGTTATCCTTTAGGGCGCACAACTCACTTACGCGACCATTAGGTGGCACGCAAGTCACTTGCACGACCATTAGGTGGCACACAAGTACACTTGCATGACCATTAGGTGGCGCGCAAGTATACTTGCATGATAGTGATGGAACTTGCACGACCCTTGTTCATTTAAAGCCTTGTTCATGCCTTTTTTGATTTTTGATGTTTTCTTAAAAGGATGAATCAATTTGTGCTAAGTCATTTCCCTTTCCATTCTTTTAGACAATGTGACGAAATAGAATGTCAAAAAAAGTCCCCACTCAGAGTTGGATCCGAAAGAATAAGGATGTGACTCTGAGGAAAATAAGAAAACCAAATGGAAAGAGGCGTGTAGGTGTGAGTCGCGCAGGTGCGAGTCGTGCAGGTGCGAGTCGTGCAGGTGCGAGTCACATAGGGTTGGAGCACCCTGGATGGAGTGCTCTAGCTTTAGGCGTGCAAGTGGGCATCCTGGCCTATAAATATGCTGTCATTTTCCACGCATAGCATCTGATTTCTAGATTTTCGAGCTCTCACCGCGCAGGTCTCCTTCGCCGCGCAAGTTTCTCGTTTTCTGCTGTTTCTTCGCTGTTGTGCTGTTGTCAAGGTAATATGACTTGCGCGGTGATACTTGCGCACCAAAAACTTGTGTGGAACATTAACACTTGCACGACACATCCATACTTGGCTAAGTATCTGAAGAAATATCATCGCGATTTCCCCCAAATCATTTATTTCCCTTTGTATGGCTATGGTCATCTGCAAGAAGTTACTATTCTAGAAGCAAAGAACTATCTCCCATTTTCATGGTTTCAGAATTATACCAACTTTGATTTAGTAAATATCTCATATGGAGGAGTATTTATAAGTGCTGGAATAGTGGAGAAGGCCCACATGATGCATCATAGTCCTTGTACGCTAGATCTGAAACCTCATAAGCCTGAGCTGCAACCACATTGCCATCCTTCAATCTTCTGAAATACTCAAATGGGTCAATCCAAAGGCTGGAAGAAAAGTTGGTACTTCCATCCTGGTGGATGTGTGAAGCCAACTTGGATGTGGGCATACTGGGTGCGATAAACCTGTGCAGAGTTTGTCGAGGATCTGAAAGGAGTTGTGATATACGAAGCTGTTTGGGTTGGGCAGACATATGTTTACAAACATGATAACTTCGTACCGGAGATACTCATCCACTGGAGCCCAGAAAATAATTATTTCCATCTGACTCATGGAGAAGTAGGTATCAGTCTGTGGGATGTCCACAAGATCTCAGGGGCTCCAATGTTAGCTGACATGTATGATGAATTCATTCCACCCAAGGTGACTTGGAATTATTCATAGAAGACTCCTGCTTTATCTTGGGAATTATTTAAAATCATCCACAGGCTCAAGAGTTCATAGACCTCATTAACTCATTCTAGAAAGGATATTCATCCAGAGGAGTGGATTAATATATTTCTTATTGAGAAGAAAGAGAAGGAGCCAAAGGAGAAGGAGCCTAAGGAGAAAGGATCCAAGAAAAAGAAATCCAAGGATAAGAGGCCCAAACATCCTACCAACTGCCCAAAACCTGAGAAGAGGGGTGTTATTGGCACATTCTGGCCAACTCTAGAAGCAAGAGAGTGTGAGAAATGGGGATATGATTTGAATCAAAGGATCCAGAAGAAGACTCATCTCGTGGGCTTCTTGGCTTTATGGCTCAGCGTTTATCTCTTGCCAGTCAGGAATTCGAAGGGAGGCGTCAGGCCTGGGACCTTCATCATTGCGGCAAAGTTGGCTGGGGGAAAAATGGTTGGGTTCGCTACCCCCATTTTAGAAAAGATTTAGAGGAGTTTACTTCATGTCATCATGGGTAAATCTCCTTTAAGAATAGTGGGACCATTCCAAGTTTTATGGGGATGGATTGCCACTCACTTCAGGACTTACAATGTACAGAATGGATTACAAATTCCTAGAAGTTATTTCAGGCCGTCAGTGCAAGAATTCTCTGGAGTTTCTCCATTAAATGTAAATGCCTATGACATGAAAGTAAGGCTGAGCATGTTTAAGGAATTCAACTTATTTCCCTATAGAAATCCGCCAACTGGGCGGTTTGTTGATGATGGAACATCCCATTTGGATCTGAGGGTATACATGCTAGCTTATAGAGATGGTGTGCTAGTTTCCAGGATTGACGAAGAAATTATATGCGAGGCCTATGCTCCATATAGATTTTCACGTCAATTCAAGTGTCTGCAATAGATTGTTGTGTCTCCCCCATTACATGTTAGGTTAGAGAAACATCTAATGGTTGCTCGGCAACTGTGGCTATTAACGTCAAGGGAGAAGACTGGGGCAGTATTTGATCTACCAGTTGAAAAAGCGGAACATGTCCTGACTAATTGGTATGCTGAGCACTGGATAGAATCATACCCCAAAGGGGTACTGAATCACCCAGTTTATCAGGTGGGGAAAAGGAAGAGGACTATAGAGAAGGAAAACCTTCCTCATAAAGGTGATGTTTCCCCACCTGAAGCTGATTTTCCATATTATTCCTCTAGGACCGATTCACTAGATTCCCATGATGGGGATGATGAGGCACAACAAGTGGAAAAGAGGCCACGTGCCTGATATAATCCTCCGGTAAGAATCAATAGACCTACTCCATTAACTCCTGGTGAGTTACTTCATTGTGGTAATTTAATCACTACTACTTTATAAAGCAATAAGCCTTATTTTATTATTCTTTATCTACAGTTTCCGGATCTGAGAAGAAATTTAAGTCAAAGATTGTAGGACCTTCCTCGTAGCCTTCATATCTAAGACCAAAGGTTGTCCAGACATGGTAGAGTTTATATTGTGGTACTGAGACCGCATGGCTGGATTTGTGTGAGGGCTACAACTTCCTGGAATAGGGAATCATCTAGATTTTATAGATATCCAATATGAGGATAACCCTAATGAAGTGTGGGCTTATATCAAAGAGCTGGAAATGCTCATATATGCCACTGATGAGTCTGTTCCTGTCACCAGGCGGGTGAAGGAAATGATTGATCATGGAACCACTGAGGGGGCTGGTGGTTCTGGATATGAGGAGTGACATGATTATGTGGCTCCTGAAGATGTAAGTTTTATTTCCTTATTTTCTTTGAAACTTGATTCCAGCCAAAGCTTTATTACTTAAGGAAGTTATTTTCTTCATCTTGCTGCTTGCAAAGAAAGGAACTGAGGTTCCTTTGCCACAGTATAGCCCTGGTGGTACTACCATCGGGGTTGCTGCTAATTCTCCTCGCGAACCGGGTGAGATATCTCCAGGCCAGCAGGCCATGAATGAGGTGTTGGACATACCCTTCCATTCACCAATTCAATTTCCAATAAGGGAGACTGCTGATACTCCTAAAAAGCCAAAAGGACAAAGGCAATGAATGAGGAATTCCACTGCTAAACGCTTTATCATTAGTGGTAAGTCCTTCGGATAATCATGAATTTTAAACCATGAAAAAGATTTCTCACTTTACTTGGGATTGCAAGGGATTCTTCAATTTCCCCTGTGAGGGAAAGTATTGGTCTTACCTTAAGGACCATGGAGGGTGTTGTGGAACAAATTCATATTCAGGCTAACTTGGCTGCTTCTGAAAAAGATCCAACATTTATTCCCAGTACTGCTCCTGTTGCTGCTACAAGTAGAGAAGAACCTGCACCAGAATCATTGGCGGCTGCAGCAACTGAATCTGCCATCCTTCCTGAAGAAGCTGTCCAGGGTCAGGGGCCGCAGAATGAGGGTCGCCAAGAGGACACATCAAATACTCCCACCGGTGAGACTAACCAGGATTCTGAAATATCATTGGATGAAATGATGAATCGTGGAATGTCTTTTGAAGAATTTTATGATCATGCTAAGTTATCTTGTGATTTATAAGACCTTGGGCATGAGTGTTATCCTTCTCCCAGTAAATTTTCTTATAATTTACACTTCTAATCATGACTGAAAATAATATGCAGTTCCATCCATAGAAGCTACTGAACTGCCAATGCCTAAAGAGGGTGTAGACATTGATGTCAACCCTACCATTACAGAAACATTAGATCAAGTGGAGATAAACCCAATAAACCCTCATGAGACCCATATTGAAGATCCTATTGAAACTGGGAAATATGGGGAGGAGTCTTCTCAAGCTTCTGATCTGCTGCTAGGTAATGATTGGACTGAATTTTCAAGATAGACAGCCAACTTCCATTATTCTATGAAACTAACCATACTTTTAATTGATCAAACAGGACTATCAACTTCAATGGTTATAACTGGAGGAGATGTCTCAACTTCCATCCAAACAGCAGTAAAAGGTGATGCAACCAGGGTTAGGGGGGAAGAAGCAAAACATGGCACTTCCTTAAGTGCATTAATCCCAGATTACATGCCCCCCCTGTGATGATGATGTTGAATCAGAGCCAGAGGTGCTTAAGGCTCTCAGCTTCTCATGATGCAAGGCATGGAACAACATATGGAAAATCATATCTAAGGATCCTTTAGAAGATCTATAATCGAACATCCCTCGATTGTCATCCCAGTTTATCATGCTAGGACTTGGCGGTTTTGGATACCAAGAGATCCATAGCGCGGTGAAACAAGTCATATTCATGAGGGAGAAGGAGTAAAAGTGTCGTGAAGATCTTACCTGGGTGAAACTGTCAGTCAACATCGACGAATTTGAGGATGCGGTATCCCAATCTGAGGCTGACTATGCTGCCAAGATGAAGGAGCTGAAGCATAAGATCAAAGAAAAAGTTGTCCAGAAGATGCACCTTCAGCAACAGTTAGATGCTGTTACTGGGGAACTTGACCAACTCAATAATTCACTGGAGGGAGTTCAAATGAATGGTATGAAGACCATTGAGGATGCCAAGAAATCACTCCATCAGGCTGAAAAGGGTGAAGTTGGTCGAGTGCATGAGCTTCAAGTAGCTGCTGATGAAGCTCGAGATGTGGTTCATCAAGTGAAGACTTATGTCGACAGCCTTTTGTAATTTCTTGGAAAATATAAGAGACTCCAATCTATGGATGTCCTTATAATTCTTGTGCATCAAATGGAAAGAATGCTTTTATCTTCAATCACTTGTGCACGTATTTTCCTTTTCTCCCTACTTTAAATTTTACCTAATTCAATGGGCCTAATAAGCATAGTTTGATTTTTACTAGGATTAATATAAATAACCCTACAAACTTTGAATCTTTTAATTGCTCAATATTACCTAAATCATACAAAATGTATGTTTAGTGAGATGAAACTTGACTTTTACTCAGATTTCCTTTGTCTTTTGTAGGAAGTTTAAAGTCATGCACATCGGACATAAAGAGGCTAATGTTTAAGGTCGAAATATCTTTGACCGAATGAATTATAATTGACTCAATTCTTTGAAAATTTATCTGAAAACATATTACCATACTCAAGTATGAGGGAAAATATGTAAACTATAACATAAGAAAATTTGGATATGAGGAATGATATGAAAAAGAGCTAAAAGGCATTAGAATAAGTAGTTCCCAAGAATGAAGTTACCATTATTTAACAAATCTGTTAGGGGGTTGAATTATGAAGCGCCACCTAAGGGCATTGGCTGCGTAGTCAAATAAATAGCATCTTTTGGCTGACAGGTCCGTTATGTAGACTTTTTATGCAAGGCCGCCTAAGGGCACGTGCTGCATAGTCAGGCAAAAGAACTCTCAAAAATTTACTTTCCTAGTGCTAAAAAGCCAGTGAAAGTTTATGAAGATTCAAATTTTACAAAGTATAGAGTTTTCTTAATGGAAAGAGGTACTTGAATATGGAGAAGATATTTCCAAGCAAGATTATTGAAGAACTGGATGAATATCACTCCTACGAAGGTCTGACCCAAACGTAGGGAAGGATAATATAAACCATAGACTTGAATACATTCAGATCATGAGAAAGGATATGGGACAAGTATGTTAAGGATGGCTATTTCTGCAGATCCCTACATAATGTCATTAAGACAAATAAGGACAAAAGAAACATTCATCCCAAGAATGAAATTACCAGTATTTAACAAACCCGTTAGGGGGTTGAATTATATAGGGACACCTAAGGGAATTGACTACATAGTCAAATAATAGCATCTTTTGGCTGACAGGTCCGTTATGTAGACTGTTTATGCAAGGCCGCCTAAGGGAACGTGCTGCATGGTCAGGAAAAAGAACTCTCAGAATTTCAGTCCTTTTGTGATTAGAAGTAAAGAAAAGGGCTATAAAGATCTAGAAGTATTCAAGATTAGTATTATGACACATAAATATGGGTATTGTCCAATGTATGCAGAGATACACGGATCAATGATAACCATAATCATATTGTGGCAGGGTCTTGAATAGAAATGTTGGACTTCACTACATTTCCCATAAGGATGGGAATCAAGCCATACGTAGTTCTTGAACTACAGTTTAACATCGTGTGGGACAAAAGGAACGGAGATCTTAGTTTAGGGTCATAGAGCTTGCACCATTATAAGAAATACACAGTGTGTGTTTTCATGGGGACTTTTCATCCAAGGGACTAAAAGTGAAATTTGGGGTTAGGCCCAAAATACTTGGGGCTGTATTCGAGGGACACTCAAACATTCCTACATATCCCATAAGGATGGCAATCAAGCCCACGTAGTTCTAGATATACCCTCTGTACAAATTTGGTTCGTACATGTGAAGGGTGAAAAGGGGACTTTATTGCAATGATGGTTTAACCCAAGATAAAAGGTTCAGGTATTGCCATGTATACATGTAGTCTTTGAAATGAAACATCATTGAAAATCAATGTAAATAATGATTCCCTTTTAGGTGAGGGTATCAAAGAATGTTATAGTTTATTGTCGTGCAAGACAAGAAGTGTTGTACAGTTTAACATCATATAGCAAGGACGAAAGTGAACCAATGTAAAGATATTGATTCTGGGGGCGGTTTCACGAATCAACATCGTATAAGATGGAGGTGAAATGATGTGAATAGATTGGTTTTCAGCTTGAACCTTGGGAGGTTGCCTACATACCTAGCCTGGAAGACAAGGATCAAAGTCCGCATAGTTCAATTAAACAATGAATTAATGATCAAGTTGTTATTGGGGACAACGACCTAAAAAATGATGGTGTTGGGACTTACACATGGTTAGTAGCCCAGAGAGAGTTTTGTGGTTGAAGTTTTATCTAAGCTCACGTGAGTCATACTCGGTGTGAGAAACAAGAGGTAGCAACAACCCTAACAATGCACAATTTAATGTCATGTAGGACATATAAAGGGACAATGCAGTTTAAAGTCTTGCAGTTAGGACTATAAGTGCTGCACAGTTTAGTGTCATGTAGCAGGGACAAAGTACAGTTTAATGTCATGTAGGACGTATCAAAGGAATTTCTGTACAGTTTATTGTCATGTAGTTAGGACGATGGGGACAACACAGTTTAATGTCATGTTGGACAAAAAGAGGACTGTGTAGTTTAATGTCATGCAGTAAGGACAAAAGAGTACACCATTTAATGTCATGTTGGATGTATTAGGGACTTTTTCATAGTTTAACGTCATGTTGGATGAAAAAGGGACAATACAGTTTAGCATCATGTTGGACGTAAGTGCCAATAGTTTAAGGTCATATGCATGGACCGTTGGTTATGCAGTTTAACGTCATGTTGGATGAAAGGGACTTCTATATAGTTTAACATCATATAGCATGGACGGTGAAGGGGGACACCGTTTAACGTCATGTTGGACGAATTAGGGAACTTTTTCATAGTTTAACGTCATGTGGGACTAAAGTAACACAAATAGTTTAAGGTTATATGTATGGACCATGGATGATGCAGTTTAACGTCATGCTGGACGTAAGGGACATGAAAATAGTTTAAGGTCGTATGCATGGACCATTGGTTATGTATATTAACGTCTTTCCGGACATAAAGGACTTTTATATAGTTTAGCGTCATGTAGTTAGGATGTCACAGTTTAGCATCATGTTGGACGAAAGTACAAATAGTTTAAGGTCATATGTATGGACCATGAATGTATTTTGTGTTCACAAAAAATATTTCTTCAGAAATATAGCATTGGTTGGAGTAGTGATGAGTTATCCATCCATTGAGATTAAATAATATGCTCCATTGGAGTAGACCTTATGTATTGAGTAAGGTCCTTCCCATTTTGGCTCATGCTTGGGAGGTTTCTTTCCCGATACCATTGGAGTTCTGAGAACTAATACCAATTCTCCCTGAGTGAATGAATAAAGATGAACTTTTTTGTTGAAAGCTCATTCTATTCGATTCTGATAGACATCCAAGTGGTGCAAAGTACACAATCTTTTCTCATATAACCGTTCCAATTCATTTAATCGCTTTTGAGATTGTTCATCTATAGATGACTGATCACAAATGGCTACTTTGAGCAAAGTAAATTGAACTTCAATGGGTAAGACGGCTTCCGTTACATATACTAGTGAATATGGAGTTGACCGAGTTTCAGTGCGAGTGGTAGTCCGATAAGCCCATAAAGTATGAAAGAGTTTATCAGGACATGATTTCTTATCTTTATCCACCATCTTTTACAGTATATTTGACAGAGTCTTGTTGAAAGATTCTATCTAGCAATTGGCCACTGCATGATACCGAGATGAATGGTTGTATTTGATGTTGTATTCTTGATACAACTTCTTCACCTCAGATGAACAGAAGTTGGTGTCATTGTCCGTCAATATGGTATGAGGGACACCAAATCTGGTAATGATGTTAGACTTGATGAAGCTAACAATTCATTTAGAACTGACTTCCTTAAGAGGTATTGCCTCTGCCCATTTGGAAAAGAAATCAGTAGTAGTAAGAATATACTTAAACTGCTTGGCCATAGCTACAGGGTAAGGTCCCACCACATTCATTCCCCATGTGGAAAATGGCCACGAGTATTTAACTGTATAAAGAAAATATGGAGGTTGATGAATAAAGTTGGAATGTACTTGGCATGAATGACACTTCTTTGTGAAATCAACACAATCTTGTATCATTGAATTCCAAAAGTATCCAAGTATCCGAATCTGATCAGACAGTCTACGTCCAGACTGGTGGGCACCACAGACTCCTACATTCACTTCTTTCATGACATCTATTGTCACTTCACCATCAATTCATCTGAAGAGAACACCATCAAAACCATGTTTTTAGAGAATTTTCTCTAGGTGATCTGGGCTATCATAAAGAGTAAAATTGACCACATGTCATCGGATTTGTTCTTTCCCAGCTCTATCAGGTGGAAGTGTTCCATTTTGAAGGTATTCCCTGATAGGTGACATCCATCCTGTAGTATGACCATAAAGTTCAGGAATGGGACTAATTTCATTAATCTCTTCTATTCTTCTTCAAACATAAGGTGAAATTGCAAGACGTTGGGAAATACTGATGGTTGTCTCGTCCCAATTTGGATCTTCTAGAGCTGTGGCTATATTAGCCAGTGCATCAGCTTGGTCATTTTGTGATCTTGGGACATAAGAAAATGTCAGTTCTGAAGGGAATTCTTCCATTAACTCTCTAACGTAATCATACAATGGGATTAGTTCTTCTTTTCTGATGGCATAATCCATATTGACTTGTTTGATTACTAGGTCTGAATCACCTTTCACCTTTAAGTGATTTCACTTGTGCTTGAAGCGCCAATTCCAAGCCTGCGATTAGAACTTGGTATTCTGCTTCATTATTGGTACCACCTTCCCATAATAAGAAGGAATAAGGTAACACTACCTTTTCTAGATAAATGAGCACAATTCCTAATCCAACTTTGTTGAATTTAGGATTTTCCATTTTCCTCCCTGTTGGACTTCTGGAATCACCATCAAAATACATTTCCCATGCGTGAGGACATTCTTGAATAGATAAGACTTCCACATCAGGAAGTTCAATATATGAAGATGTGACTTCCACTGAAGGGTGTTTAGCCAGGAAATTAGCCAGAGCTTGGCCCTTTATTGCCTTTTGGGACACATGCTGAATGTCGAATTGCTGCAAAATAACTGCCCACCTTGCCTGATGTCCTGTAAGCATTGGACGACTAAGGATGAATTTGAGCGGGTTATTGCGAGATACCAATTGGACCTCATGATGTTGCAGGTAGTGTCTCAACTTATGAACTGCAAAGATTAATGCTAGGCAGCACTTCTCAATACTTGAATATTGGGTGTCTGCTTCAAGCATGGTCCGACTGAGGTAATAGAGGCTGTTTTCATTCCCAGCATCATTCTTCTGAGCAAGAAAGGCACCCAATGATCGCTCTAGAGTTGTCACGTAGAGGATAAGTGGTCTTCCTTCAGCAGGTGGCATGAGTACCGGTGGACTCAAGAGGTATTTCTTGATAATATCGAATGCTTCTTGACATTCTTCAGTCCACTGGTAAGTGACTCCCTTCTTCATCAATTTGGTTAAGGGTAAACTTTTTCCTGCCAAATTGGCGATGAAACGCCGAATATATGATAAGTTTCCTTGAAGTCCTCTTGATTATTTCAAGTTTCGAGGAGGTGACATACCAAGGATTGACTTTGTCTTCTCAGGATCGACTTCAATACCATGATGGAATACAACAAATCCAAGGAATTTTTCTGAGCTTACCCCAAAAGAACATTTTAAGGGTTTCATCTTCAAATTATGTTGTCAAAGCTTGAAGAATATGACTTCCAAATCATCCAAGTGATAGAACTTTGTTTGGATTTAACCACCAAATCATCTACATAGTATTCAAAAAACTTCCCTAGAAAGGGTTTAAAGATACGATGCATGGCATGCTGATATGTTGCACCCGCATTCTTTAAGCCAAAAGTCATTACCCGATAGCAAAACACACCCTGAGGGGCTCTGAAGGCTATGGATTCCTCGTCTTATGGGGCCATTCAGATTTTATTATATCTGGAATATCCATCCATGAAGGAAAGTGCTTCATAGACACTTGTTTCATCAATTAAAAGTTCTGTAATCAGAACTGGGAAGTCATCCTTAGGACAATTCCGATTAAGATCTCTGAAATCGATGCAAACTCTAATTTTTCTGTTCTTCTTCTTTACAGGAACAATATTATCTAACCACTTGGGATATTGAACTTCTCTGATGAAGTTATCTTTGATAAGCTTATCCACTTCAGCTTCAAATTTGGAATCATAAGTTGGGTGTGTTCTTCTTGCGGCTTTTTTAAATCCTTGATGTTCTTCTGGTAAACCCAAATGATGTGTAGCAACATCAAGATCAAGCCTGGGAATCTCTATATAGTTCCAAACAAATATGTCTCGATTTTTCTTTAAAAAGGAAATATACATCTCTTGTTCTTCAAGAGTCATGGCCGCACTGATTAAAGTGGGGTGTGGATCTTCTTTTGTACCCAGATTTATTTCTCTGAGTTCATCCATGGTGGTAGAGATACCCTCTTCAAATGTTGGAGGAGAATCTTTGAGATCTTCTTCTTCTTCAACATGTGTTATTTCTTCCATTTCTACCTGCATAGTAGATGATGAAGTAGAATTTTCATGATTAGAAAAGATGTCAAAATTTGCACATCTTGAAGAAGAAGCTTCCATTTCCGACCCAATTAATGATGAAGGGTATTCATTGGGTAATAAAGAGGAGGTGATGGATTGAGAATCGACATCAATGTTTACCTCCGATGTTGCTATAACATCTTTTGGCCTGATTGGTGAAGTATAAACTTGTTGGATTTCAGCATATGAAATGAAGACGTCACCATTTGGGCTTTCATCACTACTTGGTGGGTTACCAATTTCTCCCATGTTGTCTGGCTCGATTTCCGTAATTGACATTATGGATATTTCCATAAGAGTATTTTGATTTGGGTCTATCTTGTCAATTTGACTGATAGGAAAAACATAATCTGTACTCATATGTGTAAATGGATTTACTGGAATCTTCTCCAAACCATATGAAGCATTAACTTTGGTAATCTCTTTTGTTGTGGATTTCTCCTTTCCCTTCATGTGATAGAATTACGCCTCAATGTATTGAGACTCACATGTCTTGAAAGGGTCCTTATCACCATACAATGTCCCAACTTGACCATGAAAACAATATTTAAGACATTGATGGTATGATGAAGGGATAACCACATGTTGATGTAGCCAAGGTCTTCCAAGCAGGATGTTGAATGCTGGGTCTTGATCAACAACCATGAAATCTGAATTGGATACAAGATCTCCAAACTGAGTTCTGAGTGTAACTTCTCCCAGTGGTTCTTGTTCATTTTTATCATATCCTTGTAACATAATAGTTGAAGGAGATAAATCATATTCTGTGAGGCCCAATTGATGAAGTGTACGAATGGGCATGAGATTGACTCCTGAACCATTATCAATGAAATCTATTCGGACATCTACACCATTGACCTTTCCAGATAAGTACAAAGGTATAATATGTCCATGCACGACATCATCTTCATCTTCATATGTGAAAGATATCACTGTATGTCATTCTGCAGGATTACTCTTTATGTGATAGACTTCAGTTGTAGAAATTTCAGTTTCAAACTCCTGAGGACTTGACAAAGCCTCGATGAGTGCCTCCCGAAGATCCTTTGACAGATTCAAGGAATCCAAAATTGATAACTTGACCGGTACTTGGGCCAGGTGTTTCAATACATCATAATTTTGATCCAGAGGTCTGCATTTCCCTACAGTAACATGTGGTTTAGCAGGTGTCTTGGAAGTTGATACTTTGGAATTTGATACATATTGTACCGAGATAGGAGTTGGTAATACTCATGGCTTTGGAAGATTAGACCAATTAGGTCTATTTACTTACTGATAGGAAGAAGATGGAACTTTCAACTGATCTTCTAGAATAATTGTGCTAGGGTTGAGTCTTCCTTGTGTGGAAGAACTTGCTTATTCTTGTTAAGCTCGTTGAAGGGCTCTACCACTAGTTTCTGCCATATACACAGTTCTAGGAGGGGTATAATTGGAATACTGGCCTCTGAAAGATCCACATCTTCCCCTGTATCCTGAGCCTCTGGAACTTCCTCTAATTCCTCTATTTGATATAGGGAATTTAGTCTCATCAAAATCGAAACTGCGACTGGCATATGGATCTGTTAATTGAATCATATTAACAGAACCAAAGATTAACTCTTCATCCGATGAAGAATCTGCCTAACTAACCAATTTAGGTTGTACTATTTGGTGGGACGGTGCCCGTTTCTTCGAAGTAGATGGCATGAAGTCTGCCAGAGTCAAAGACAACGTAGGATTTGACACATACTAATCTTATTCTGATTCTTTTTCTTTCTTTGAATCATATCGTTTTCTTTTGAGGATTTTCCCTTTGATGAAGAGGGTTTTTCTGTGGAATTCATGATAGAAGGCACAATTGGTTTCTTCAATTGTGTTTGCAAAATATCATGAGTTCGGTTGATCATCTTTCTGACAATCCAATCATAATATTTTTGTGCATTTTTGTTTTTAACTTCTTGTCACTCGCCTTCCTCCTCTAGAACTGTAGCAGTAACACATGCTACCTAGGCTGAAGAGCCATTTAGTTTGACTTGTCCCAAGTCGACCATATTTTGCAGAAGGTCTTTGAAGACAAAACACTCCTGGATGGGATGCCCCAACATTTGATGAAAGGGGAAATAATTGGGATGGTCTTCATCTCCTTCCTTGTTTGGCCTCTTGGGTCTTGGCAGCTGAACCAAAATATTCTCCAGGTCCGAAATGAAATAACCAGGAACTTGTTCATTTCAGAAAGAATAATTTTTTCTCTTCAGATCCTCAAATTATTTTCGTCTTTGATCTCTTTGATAATCTTGACGAAACGGCCTCTGTTGTTGACTCTCAAGAGGTGGAGCCCTTTGGGAAGATAAAGGTTTTGAAGTAGAAGCATGAACAGGTGCTTGCTTAAGCATAACTGTAGCAGTCTCTACTTTACCCATTCTCCTTCCTGGAGCTGATGGAATTACACGAGATTTAGCCTTCGTCTGTATAAGAGAATCTTCAATCTGTTGAGCGATTGAAGTAAGGTCTCAAAACCCTCCTGTGTATTTCACAGGGATCAGCAGTGTGCGTAATTCGTCATGCAGATTTTCCACATAGATTGGCAACAGTTTCTCTTGAGGAAGTGCTAAGCTTAGGGAATATGTAATCCCTTCCAGCGAACAATGAAATCTGATACCCTTTCATTCTCCCTTTGCTTAAAGTTTGTAAGATCAAAAATTGTTGTATTTGGCAACGTCGAGCTGAATTGGAGAAGGAATCTTTGACGAAGATCCTCCCATCCAGTAATTGACCAGGATTGCAAGCTTGTATACCAGACAAAAGCTGGTCCTTGCAAGGTTCGCACAAAGCATCTGAGTTTCACTGCTTCTTGCTGCTCTGGAGTTCCCATCATAGGATCATAGCAAGACATGTAATGCTTCAAATGTTGTTCAGGGTCCCCTGATCCATTGAAAATAGGGAATACAGGGTTCCCAAAACTTGATGGGGGAGAGATTTAATCTACCCATTCAGGGTAAGCTTTATTTTCTGGTTGAACCTGTGCACGCTTTCCTTCCATAGTCTCTAACTGAGATGTTAATGACTCAATGGTAGTTATTAACATTTGAGAAACATTTGGTTGAACTTGTACTTGGGCAGGTGCAATGACTAGAGTTTGGATAGGTATGGCAGCTAGTATTGCAACCGATGGCAGTACTGCCAATTGTTGTTGTACTTGACCCATAGGATTAGACCTGTGAGGGTGTACTGATAAAGGAAGATATTCTTGATCCATCTTAGTAGCTGCAATAAACTCCCTTGGCTGACTGACTCCAGCACGCTTAGGAGGAAGACTACCTTGAAGTAGTTCTGCGTTCAACCTCCTCAATTCTTTCATTTCTTCCTCTTGTTGTGCAAATATTTTCTCTAGTGAGAGTGATTGTCCTTCTCCAGAGGAAGGATATGTAACCTGATTCTTCCCCTTCCCCTTGTTTGATCCCTTTCAGAGAGGGGGAAGTGGGTTATTTGAAGGAACACCCAAATTTTGGGTAAACCTTTGATTTCGTGTATGCACACCTTCTTCATTTGTGTCCGTGCGTACAACTTCTTGAATAGGAGCCTCTTCATCTAATCCCTCTGAATGAGCCTCATCTGGTGGATCAGCAACAACGGCATTGATGACATTAATTGATGTAAAATGCATTGCATCCCTTCTATTAGCATTTCTGTGATATTTTCTTCTTTCATGTAACTGATGAGACATTGCATTTCATTGATTCAATCCCTCAGGAACTTCTTGGTGAACCATAATTTAGAGAGAGTCTCCTGATAATTTGGCTCTTCGTTCCTCTTGGGGATTCTTCCCTAACCGAGATAAGACCAACTTTATTTGAGGGAGGGATTGAGGATTTGAAAAGGTCTCTAGTCCGGTGGGCTGGGGATGTTCCTGCTGTTTTTGCTCAACTCCTCGAACCCTATTTGTTGATTCCGAGGGTTGGTTTAAAATATTCCCCAGTCTGTAAAGCTAGGGCGGCTCTTGACATGATATTTCTACGACTTTCTTAAAATCTCTCCTAATCTTGTGGACCTTAGTCTGGAAATTAGTTGGATGCATCAATCGATATCCACTTTTATCACCCGGTTCAAAAGACCGTTGGATGATTTCTGACACTTTTATCACTTGATGATGTGCTTGCTCCATATGAGAGGCCTGTTCAATATTCTTGTTTGCTTGATGTAGGAGTAATTCAACAACTTGTTCTCTGTATTCTTGATTTTGAGAGGAACTAGTTGAAGCCTGTTCTTGGGCAAGCCTTTGATTACAAACAAAGCCAGTTGATTGTGGCCAGCCATGGGCAATAACATTGTATGAGACCATTTTTGGTGGCTTTGCTGACTGGAGAGCATAGTGAAATGTAGTGCTCCATGAACACCCCATCCTCTGACATGAATACCAAATGGGGCATTGGCAATTAACTGGCGCAATCTTCTTAGTGCGCCAAGGCATGAAAGATGAAGGTCTCTCTGCTTCTTTCCAGCCTTCGGATATCGAGAGACTGATAGAGATTCCAAATCCATCTGACGTTGTAACCCTTATATTATCTTAACATGATTTTCATATTCATCATAAGATAATACTTTCTTCTTAAACTGACAAAGAGTTTTCCATATGTTGAGATGAATATCATGAATTCCATATTCTGTCAACATCTTTGGAATGTCATACTGAGAGTCAGCCAGAGTCCAAAACATGACTGGCACTTCACCTTTTGCCAGTTGTTTTCTCATGTTCAGTATTTCCTCTTTATTATTCAATGAAGATTCTTCTACCTAATTTGACCAGAGCTGGTGCTTCCTTGTTGCTTCATCGGATTCAACAAGATTGGTAGATAAATAACTGATCAAACTAGAAGATGAATGACTTAGGGGTGGTTCGAAGAATGACCTACACCCTGGGCTATCTTCCGATTGAGAAAGTATTTCACCTACTAGCGATGAAGCATTAGACATGACTAGTTTCGCATTTGAAAGTGCCTCAAGATAAGAGGGCTTTCTCGGCACTACATTTTCCAGTGGAGAATTTTCTGGGCAATGTGCATCACTACTACGGAGAGGACTTTTGCAGCGAAATTCATCATCATGGGGAGGAATACCATGGTGGGTTATAGAAAAATATGATATCTCCTACTCCTTGGTCTTCAAACCACACAGAGGGTTCCTGTGGCTCTCATCTGAAGATGAAACTTCGAGATCGAATGAATTGTCATGAAGCAATCCTTCATGAGGAAGTGTCTGTTGAAGACCTTTGGAATTAATGTTCCCACTATTGGGAAATGAGGGAGTAGAATCTTGCATTCCAACAGATAACTATCTGAGGGTTTCAAGAACTCCAGCATCGAGCATGGCCTTGTTACATATTGGCTCTTGATTTCTTGACTATGATGGGAAGGTCCTTTTTTTAGACGCCTTCTTACTCACCTTGGAAACCACTCGTTGATGAAAGTGGCTGTTGTGAGTATGTGTATGTGCCTGATCGAGAGAGATGGCCAAGTTAGGCTGACGATCTCTACTCAAATCAGGTGTATGTGCCTGACTTGGTTGTCTGTATGATATGGGGGAGTATGCCCCACAACCCTATTAGACTGGAACAGATGTGTGTCTATTCCGGAATGAACTGTTGTTGTGTCACTCCACTAGTAGGGATAGATTTATGTGTATTTTCTTGAGATGTCGTTGAAGCTGTTATAATATCCTAGAAAGCATCCAAAATATGAGCAGGGATTTGATTCTTCTCTTTCAGCATTGATAGAATATTCTTGGTGACTTCAGCTACTGAACTGGGATATACGTCCATTCCATTCTTGGAGTAGGTGTATGTGCCTGCTCCTGCCCTCCTTTTCCGATCTTTGAATCATGACAGTACTCAAGTGTGGGGGTAGAGAGTTGAGTCTGCCTCCTGTTTGTCACTGGAGATTTCTGAAGGACTTCTCTGTGTGCTACCAAGCGAGACTGTTGGTAGGCTTGATCAATACTAGCAGGTTTATGTTCCTGCTGATTGTACTTCGCCGAATGTGGTTGACGATCTCCATCATATGTAGTCAGACGATCCTGCTGACTAGCTGATGATGTATAAACATGTATATGTTCCTGCCTATATTACTTCGCTGGAATTGCCTACCGGGATTGGCATGATGCTGCCAGACGAGTCTGCTAGATAGTGGAATTAAAACGGGTAGGTGTGTGTGCCCGCTCGTTGCTTGACACCAAGTTAGGTTGGTGGACTTCTCCGGAAATGGTAGAGATGAGAACCTGCTCACTGTTAACCGGATTTCACCTCTACTGATTCATCTTGCCAGCTCGGGTTTGAGGAACCTGAGCCGAACGCCTGGAGTCGACACACTCATCATGTTGAGGGTGCACTGCCTCACGATTCTGGCGGTTATTGTTGATAGGATCCCTCAGGAAGGACTCCTACTTCTTTGAATTAAGGCCCTGAGGGACCTACTCATTCACTTCCCTAGAATAAGGGAGTGAATGGTGATTGCATTCTGGGGATAATGACCCGAAACGGTTGGAGACGGTAGTTAGCACCGCCTACTTCTTGATTGCTAGTCATCATTGTCCAGACGACCAGGGTGAATTGTTCACTTGGAGGGCTTGTCGAGCAGCCTCCAGAGTTGGAATGGTACCGTGTTGACGGTACTCCTTAACCAGTGCATTTGATACCCAGCGTTGAAGATACTAAGTAGGTGATGTTTTCCTCAGAGAGAACGATGATCCAACAGGAGTAGCAGTAGTGGCATTCACAGTAGCAGTATTCACAGGTGTGAACTTAAGAGTAGCTATTTCATAGAATGTAGAAAATCTTGGAAAATAGTGCTTGTTTGATATAATAGACGTAATCAAGATAAATTCAGCCACTATATCTTTTATATGAGCACATATGTCAGTGATTTTTTTTGTCCCTATCATTGAGTTTAAATAGGGGCCTAAAAAATAAGAAAAACATCATTTTAACTTGGTTAAGGATTCACGCCGGGTTCACCATTTTTCTGTTTCCTCTGGAATTGGGGATGACCTCGTTGATTGAAGGTTCAAACATTCCAATCGGTTTCTAACGGGTTTGTTCGTAGAACTGGAAACATCCAATGATTCCATATCCATTTGGACCTACTTTCCAAAGGTAGGCGCTCATTAGTTTTGGACTGATGAGGCTTAGGAATTTGCATTGGTCAAGAGGATCGGAGGTCGGACTCATCACACCTTTTTTATGGGAATTATTGTCTACTCTGGGACTCTCTTTATAGATTTAAGTTATGTTCATGAATCTTTATTACAATAACAAGTATAAAATGAGATTTCCTTTAGTATGATAATCAATAATCGATATGTATGAAATTCAGAGAATCTTTTATATGTATTCTAGGTTCTTCATCGATGAAGAATCATCTATATTTGTTAGATATTCTTATTTGGTGGTATCCTTAAAATACATAAAAGTATCTTGGTCATTATGATGACCATACTGGTATTAAATCCACTCAGTGGGGCACTTGAAGTTTATTGTAATTCAGAAGGACATGCATTATTTCAGAGTTGGGATTGTACCCACTGATGGGCTACCTACGTATCCTTTGTTTTAGAAAAGGAATCAGAACCCACATAGTTCGAGTAAGAGAGCATGATGTTTATGCATGATTGATGGCTCAAAGAAAGATGTCATGATTACTTTTACACTCTAAGATCACATGAGTCATTCTCGATGTGAGAAACAAGAGGTATTGGTGAAACAGACAATTGTTCCATGAAAGATGCAATGATATGGGGGTTATGTGTGTATGACTTCCCAAATAGATAAGAATTAAGATTTACTTCAGGGAAGAAATCCAGGAATAGGTTCCATAAAGGTATATGTGCTTCATAGAGATTTGGATACTCTAATCTTGGGGCTTATTCTTAAGGAAGATGCCCAAATTAAGAGGGGACTTATGATTGGGTTTTACTTCTGAGAAGGAATCCCAGATCAAAAAGAAATTAAGATTGGGGCTTACTCCAGAAAAGGAGGCCCAGGTCAAAGGGATTTGAAAATTAAAGGGACTTGGGGATTACTCCTAAGGAGGAGGCCTATATTTGAGACTGGGGATTACTCATGAAAAGGAGGCCCAGGATAATAGAATTATGGTTGGGGCTTACTCCTAAGGAGGATGCCCATTTTTGGGAATTTAGAGAGTGGGGATTACTCCTAAGAAGGATGACCACATTAGAGGACTTGGGGATTACTCCTAAGTAAGATGCCTAGATTAATGAGGATTTGGCCTGGGTCTTACTCATGAAAAGGAGGCCCAGGTTAAGGATTCTCTCATCTTAAAGGATGAGGTTTAATGAATGAAATCTCAATATTTAGTGACATAAATATGTGTAAATCACTAGGTTTTGAGAGATGTTCCACAGAGTTCCTTTCAGATAAGGAAGCCAAATCAAGAAATCATCCCATAAATGGCTTTGAAGAGTGTCTTGAAGACTGAATCTTGAATAGGAGAGGTGGAATGGCATAAGAGGGAAGAAATGGTCAGGAAAGGCACCCAAAAAGATAGGGGCGTGCACGTCCTAGCAAGTGCGCAGGTACTGTGTGGGCGCGTAGGTACTGCGTGAGCGCGCAGGTACTGCATGGGCGCGCAAGTCCTGGTCGCGCAGGTATACTTGTGCGGCACATGGGTACTTGCACGATTTTCAGCCCTTAGAGTAATATTTGGGCGATCCTTGATCAATACATTTAGAATTATCCCTAGAGGCTTTCTAGAAGACGGTGTGCAAGTTATGGTGAAGAAGTAGGGCGGCGCGTAAGTGTGTCCATTTCCCTTAAGGGTAAAACACTTAGTCGTGTAAGTGTTAGTGAATTCTAACACTTATACTTTACTTCTCTTGTTTAGACCTTCCATTCTAGGTAAAGAATTACCTTAGAAGTCTTCAGAAGACCTGAAGAAGAGACTTGGGCGTTCAGAGCTCTATATCTAAATTCTGGAAAAAAATCCTCCCGAAATGGGGGTCCCATAGGGTCTATTTATAGGCTGTAGAAGACCCCGGATGGTTATCCTTTAGGGCGTGCAAGTCACTTGCGTGACCATTAGGTGGCACGCAAGTATACTTGCACGATAGTGATGAAACTTGCACGACCCTTGTGCATTTGAATCCTTGTTCATGCCTTTGTCGATTTTTGATATTTTCTTCAAAGGATGAATCAATTTGTGCTAAGTCATTTCCCTTTCCATTATTTTAGACAATGTGACGAAAAGGAGCGTCAATAATCTTACACATCAAAAATGACCCATGGATCTTTTTCCTAAAGTTTCAACATAATCAGAATGTGTTTGGTCAGTTTTTCATATGTCATTTGTTGTTTTCACTGAAAATGGTGTCCATTTTAAACAAAAGAGAGACATTTTGAGTGGTTTTGGCCACACCACACATCATATTGAGGCATGGTTAACTCATACACGTTAAAAATGACCCATGGATCATTTTCCTAAAGTATCAACACAATCTGAATGAGTTTGGTTGGTTTTCCGTATGTCAGTTGTTGTTTTCACTTAAAATCTTGTCCATTACAAATGAAAGTGAGAACATTTGAGTGGTTCTGGCCTCACCGGCCCTCGTATTGAGGTGGGGATGACTCGTACACATCACATATGACACATGTATCATTTTTCTAAAATTTTTAATAGAATCTGAATTCCTTTTCTCAGTTTTCTGTATGTCAGTAGTTGTATTCACTTAAAATGATGTCATTTTGAAACAAAAGAGTGACACTTTAAATGGTGGCGGCCACACCGTGCCTCATATTGAGGTAGGTTTGACTCGTACACATCACAAATGACTCATGGATAGTTTTACTAATGTATCAACACAATATGAATACTTTTGGTTAGTTTTATGTATGCCAGTTATTTTTACTTAAAAACGTATCCATTTTAAACAAAAGAAAGACACATTGAGTGGTACCGGCCACATTGTGCCTCGGATTGAGGAGGGGTTGACTTTTAGATGTCAAAAATGACCCATGGATCCTTTTCGTAAAGTATCAATAGAATCCAAATGTTTTTGGTCAGTTTTCAATATGACAGTTGTTGTTTTCACTTAATATGTTGTCCATTTCAAATAATAGTGAGACACTTTGAGTGGTATCGGACACACTATGCCTCAGATTGAGGTAAGCTTGACTAGAACACATCAAAAATGACCCATGGATTGTTATGTTGAAGTATTAATACAATCCGAGTGTGTTTGGTTGGTTTTCTATATGCTAGTTGTTGTTTTCACTTAAAATCCTGTCCATTTCAAATAAAAGTGAGACATTTGGAGTGGTGTCGGCCACACTGGCCCTCGGATTGAGGCGGGGTTAACTCTTACACATCACATATGATCCATGGATCATTTTCCTAATGTTTCAATAGAATCCTAATGCCTTTGGTCATTTTTCCATATGTCAGTTGTAGTATTCACTTAAAATGATGTCCTTTTGAAACAAAAGAGAGACACTTTGAGTGGTGCATGCCACACCGCACCTCATATTGAGGTGGGGTTGACTCATACATGTCACAAGTGACCCATGGATTGTTTTCCTAAAGTATCAACACAATTCTAATGTGTTTGTTCAGTTTTTCGTATGCCAGTTGTTTTTACATAAAATTGATTCCATTTTAAACAAAAGAAAGACACTTTGAGTGGTACCGACCGCACCGTGCCTTGAATTGAGGCATTTTTGACTTTTAGATGTCACAAATTACCCATGGATCCTTTTCCTAAAGTATCAACAGAATCTGTATGCGTTTGTTTAGTTTTCCGTATGTCAGTTGTTGTTTTCACTTAAAATGTTGTCCATTTCAAAGAAAAGTGAGACACTTTGTGTGGTGCTGGCCACACTATGCCTCGGATTGAGTCGGGGTTGACACGTACACATCACTTAGGCATTTTGAGTGACATCAAGTGAAAATTTAAGATCTAGGTGAGTCTAATACTCTTCTTGCTTACTCTTTTCGATTAGGGTTTGCACTCTTCTCTCATCTTCTTATGAAGCTCTAAAACCCTCTTTTCCGTTGTGATTTAGGGTGAATCTTGAAGAGATCTTAGATTGAGATCTAAGGTCCAGGGAGGGGGGTTGGGGGGGCTGTCCGAGGGGGCTGTCTGGGGTCTTGGGAGGATGTTGGGGGGCTGTCCAGGGGGTCGTCCGGGGGGGGCTGTCTGGGGGGCTGTTCGGGGTCCAGGGAGGAGGGTGGGGGGGTTGTCCAGGGTCTAGGGAGGAGGGTGGGTAATGTATCTAAAACTCTATCTAGGTGTCATACATCGAATTCTGACAGGACAGTGAACCGACATGGGGTGTCATCCTGGAGCCGGACCAAATCACGAAATTACCACGGTATGACCGCAGCGTGATCGCGGCGTGACCGCAGCGTGACCGCGGCGTGACCGCGGTGTGAGTGCAGGGTGACTGCGGCGTGACCGCAGCATGACCATGGTGTGACCGCGGCATGTTGGCCCGGTCCAGCGACATCCGCAGGGCTGCATCTTCCTCCCAAGATTCCAAATAAATCCAACATAGTTGTCCTTCACATTAAATAAACTGATCTTATGTTATAAAAAAGAGACTCTTGATTCGGGATTGTGGTATGATAAAGATATATATTTTTTGTTTTTTGTTTTTAAAAGTGGAATTAGGTAGCTGAAACTACTGATTGAGAGTCAAATTATCACACCCTAAACTATCACTGTGAGTTTTCGCAGAAAGAGAACCTCTATTGGAGGGGTTTTATTATAAAAACATGACTTTATTTATCAAATGAAACAATTATATTAAAGAAAACTTATTCAAGATATGAAATTCAATATAATTAAGCAGAATTAAGAATGAATCTAAATTCAATTTAAATCATTCTTAAATTAAAGAGGCTATGAGAGGGACTCTACTTCAAGGGGTGTCTCCCATGGGTGTCTTTTGGTGCGTAGTGTCTATCTATGATTTTTGTGGTGCTTCCATATTGTGGGGAATGTGTATTGCATGGTCAGTTTAATAAATACATTCTTCAATTAGAAAATACACCCATATTCAATAGAGATATACCCACTTTTGATAAATAATACCATCCAAATAACAAACTCGGAAATCCAAGACCAACATTTTACTTTACCAATTCCAATTACAAAATATATACAGCACCAAATTATGTTTTATGAACCAATCAATTAAAGGGAAAGAAACTCATCACAATAACCCATAAAATATCATATAGCATCAGTCACCTTCAAACCATTATAACATCATTAGGCTTCCATATTTGGTCAAAAATAAAGAGTTATACTGAATTCAAAAATATCCATACCAGAGTGAGAATCCAGGTTCAAAAATAAAGAGTTATACAGAATTCAAAAATGTAATGGATCTATCTGCCCCTGATCACCATCACCATCATCACTATCATCATCAGCGTAATCCTCACCACCATCTTTTTCATCATCGTCCTCATGCTCATCCTCGGCCCCATCCTCGCCCTCAGTCTCATCCTCTCCATCGGCCCCATCCTCACCCCCATCCTCATCCTCATCCTAACCCTCATCTTCTTCAGCATCCTCGTCATCACTAGGAATGTAATCATCTCGACCGCCACGAGAACTGCCACCTGATTCATTGGATAATGCACCCATCGATGACATATATGTCTGACAAGTCGTACTGGCCTCTGGTGGAAGTGATGAAGATAAAGCTTTGATCAGTTTCAAAAATTATTTCTCCATCGTTTAAACCTGTTCTTCCAAAACTATAACCCTTTTATCAGACTATATTTCATGCTCCTCAACCTATTTCAACTCTATGGTACTAGAATGGATACCTGGACAGGACCAATACCTCGTAGGGACTATATTCTTACCAGGTCGGCAGCGTACTCGACCAGAGAGCTCATCTACAAAAACCTGATATAAATGATCATGTGGACATAAATTTTCAGGCTCCTGGGAATAAAGGGCCTCTAAAGAAGCCTATTAAAAATATTAATATATTATTAAATTTCAAAATAGATATTAAACTTTTAAATAAACAAATTAAAACTTATAATCTTTTCTTGTGTCGGTTCATTAACCGCAGTTCCATCTTCTTTCCTTCTACTTGAGTAAAATAATTTTGCTCGAGGGATACATCCTTCGAAATTCAATTTGTACTTCTATAATGACATTGAAACAATATAAATTGAAAGTATAATCAAATATTCAATATTCAATAAATCACATAATTTAAGTAGGAAACAATAAAAAGGTCAAGTCCTAAAGAAAAATTATAAACAACTATATCGTACCAGCTGCCTATCATGATCTGACATAGTAGTGCGCCCCAAGTGTGGATTTATTTCTTTGAATCAATGTTTTTTTGTTTTTTTAGAATATTCCTAAATAATTTTTAATAATAAATAAGATAATATTAATGAAAAATATGAAAACTGCCATTTAAATACCGCAAATGGGATTAATACCTTAAATTTGGCAGTCACCAAATGGGTAATCATTTGGCGATATTGCTCTATCAGGCAGTCATCCATGATAGGTAATGTCTCCAACTTCGTATCCACTATATCACACCAGCCAATATACAGCACATGCTTATAAGCTCTCCAAAGCTCTCCTAACTCCATTAAACTTGCTAGTCGTGCACCTTCACCACCAGGGAAGTTAAACCAAAGCTGACACCCAATTTATTAATTCATATAAATACAAAAAAATACTACATTAAATCCAATATATTTTTTACCCATATTTGTGCCCATGCATTATCCTTGACTTTGTGTGGCAGATGTCTCCAAGAGAGAGGGCTGACCGGAATGATGTCGGAGTATTTGGCTAGAGTCACCAAAAAAACCGATATTCCTGCCCAGATTTATCAATCATCTGTTCATCATCATTGTATTCAACCATAAAATATGACTGGTGGTTCTATACCACATGCAAGTAAGTAAGCCCCCTCCCCTTCCTTCTATCAGTAAATGAATTTTCTATTAAAGAAAAAAAAATATCAATACAAGTTATAATAAAAATAAATTTTTGTATAAAAATTTGTTAGAGTTATATAAATATACCTGTGGTATTCAGATCAATGGGTGTCACTGGATGTGAAAAAGCTGAAGGAATATCCTATACAGGTGGAGTGTCCCTCAGTGTACGCTCCTCATCCACATATTGTTTCGGAACAGGAGTCAAAGAAGGTGGAATATAATAGCTCAGAGATAATGAACCAGAAGCAAAAGATGATGGCACAAACATCTGGCCAACTGGTAGTGTAAACATCGGAGGTCTAAATATCCTGTGTGTCCCTAAAGACACACCAGGATCAAAATGGGGCGTAGAAGATACGTCCGTGGTAGGGGAATAGTCCAATCAGGTACGACTAGTGGATCATCTAACTATTACACCACGAGCCCTCGTAACACCGGCCTCTGTACCTGGACCACCAGATGATCGTCTAACTCTGACACCACCCCACTCCTACCACCAGCCTCTGTACTGGGAGAAATATCAGGCTCCTCATCGGATATCTCTCGTCTAGGGGGTGGATCCTGAGAAAAAGTATAACACAAAAGTAAACACATGATATTATAAGTTATTGAAATATATATATTTAAAATACAATACACACAATAGGGGTGATCAGAGGAACGCCCATATGTGTCATACGATGATTATTTTTTGTCATCTTTTTCTGCCACCTCTCTTCAATGGGTGTCATTTCCTACAATAAATACAAATATGGAAGTAATTAGAAACAGATAACTAATGTGGAACCCAAAAAACAAAATATAGAAAAACCATTATGATAAAAAAACATAAAGAAACAGAAGATTTATGGTGGTTTGAAGGTAAGTACTAGGATACACACTCTGAATAATGTAAGTGAAACATGTGGGTGAGAACATGACAGTATGATTCTATATATTTCCCACCACAACTTCAGATTCACAACCAACTCTGACAATTGAGCTATTGTAGTCATCATAAGTAATAGAAGGATTTCTTCTAATTGCAGTAGGGACAATGTCAACTTCATAATCACCATCATAAAAAACATGTATGGGATTTACTTCAATAATTACACTGAATTTAGGATGATGATGATCTTTGACATAAAAAAACTTGTTTCACCATTGATTCCAATACATATGGTTTATAAGTGGCAAGAGTGTGAGTCATGCCAATAACTCGAAATCCACAATCATCAATAAAGGTGCGTTTCCTCGTCATTAAATCAAACCATTGACATTTCATAATCATGACTCGACCATGCGAGTAGTAATCCAAAATTATTATTTTCTCCCTGACTCCATAATAAGCTACATTTTTTGAACGAGATCTAGTATCTGATGAACTGGAATAACAGTCTGTTGTGGAAGTTATCATAACACCATCATGCTGTGTTCTCATGTTTATTTCTCATTCAGTGATAATAAATTTGTATCCATTTATCACAAGTGATTTACAAGCACGAACCATAGTATTAGGACCAAAATCCAAAGCTCTTATTTCCTCAGAAATAGAGACTGTAGGAAAACTTGATACCTGAAATATAAACAAATAGTAAGCTTAATTAAATATTATTTTTATTTAGTTATTATAGAAATATTTTTACCTTCAATTTCAACCAAGAAGAAAACCCTTTTCAATGAAAAGTCTCTTTCCTTCTCAAAGATAAAGAACGATGCTTTCTATATATCAATTCTTTATGTTCCCTGTAGATAAAAATAATAATAGTTTAACAAACATTTAAAATTACAAGAGATAATATAAGAGATACATGTACAATTTACTTACTTGATATACTCATCGAACAAATCACAATTTAAAAACACTGTGTGATGTTCCATCTCTCGCTCTTTAAGTCTTAATGTTGTCAATGTATATGATCCCGGAATTCCTCCTGTCTGAAGAAGTGATGGAAAAATGGGTTCAATTTTCTTATATTGTTCTTCTTCATTTCTCATTGGTCTATTTATTCTCGTAGTAAGATCAAACAAATACATGGAACAGAAATCCATACATTCTTGAGCCAAGTAACCGTTTACAATAGAACCATCGGGATAATTCTTGTTCCGATCATATGATCAAAGTGTACATGTTTCTTTCAGTTGGATACATCCAAATGAAAGCAACGAGTCCTCCAAGAAGTATTTCAGTCAGAATACGGATAGTCAGATGCAACATGCATGTAAAAAATTATGGAGGGAATATTTTCTCGAACTCACACAAAATTAATGGTCTCTATGACAATAGTTTTTGCAAGAAGGATTTGGAAAACTTATTAGTACAAAGATCTCTAAAAAAAGCACAACTTAATAACTAAGACTCTTACATTATTGGACAATAGATGATGGATTTATATTGGAATCAACTCATCTAAAAGGACATGATAATCATGAGTCTTCAAATATTTTAGCTTCGACTCTATTCTATTGACCCGTTTTGATATATTTCTTGAATTTCCATCAGAAACTTTAATTTTCTCTGGCACTTCCAGAAAATGATTTTTTCCTGCAGGTGTTGTCACAGAAGAAGAACATGGAACTTGCCATTTATTTTCACTGATACAGACAGGATGCAATTCGGGTCTGATCCCCCAATCTACCAAGTCACGCCAAGATTGTAAATCATCTTATGTATTCCCCTTTACATTTAGAATAATCGAAATCAACCTTTCACATATATTCTTTTCAATGTGCATTAAATCTAAGCAATGATGTAACAAGTTGGTTGACCAATACGACAACTCAAAGAATATACTCTTCTTCTTCCAATTGTAACAGGTATCATTGGAATCATTTTTCTTCTTTCTAGATTTCACTACACCCTTCCCAAATGAATAAAAGAAATCTTTCAATTCATTAAGTATATCAGTTCCAGACATACGCTGAGGTGGATCGTCAGTCTCCATGGTATTGTCAAATCTTCGACGATTGTTTTTATATGGATGGTTCATTAGAAGGAATGGTCAATGTCACAAAAAACTAAAACTACGATGATATTTTAGTCTTTTCGATCAATTATTCTGCATAAAAACTAGACATGACAATTTTCCTTTTGTGCTCTATCCAGACATCATTGCATTAGTAGGAAAATCATTTATCATCCACATAAGCGCAACACACATCTGAAATATGTCTTTCGAACATGCATCATATATGGGAACACCCACATCCCAAAGAGGTTTCAACTCTTATTTTAACGGTTTCATGTATACATCTATATCATTATTGGGATTAGAAGGGATAGATATCAGTATACTCAAGAAAGTGTAAGGATTTTTCATACACAACCATGGGGAAAGGTTATAAATGTGTATGAAAATCGACCATGTGATGTGTGAAGTAAGAATCTACCCAAATGGATTAAAACTGTCACATGAAAGACCCAGTCACACATTACGCATGTCGGCTACAAATTCAGGATATCGAGCATCAAATCTCTGTCATGAAAATCCATCTGCAGGGTGAACCAACTCTTCATTATTCTTTTTTCTCTCATTGTCATGCCATCCCATTTTTACTGATATTTCATCAGACATGAAAAGGTTTTGTAATCTGGGGATCAATGGAAAGTTCTGCATTACTTTTTATGTCACAAGAGATGGTGTTCCATCATCTTTTGGCTTCCATTGGGGGTTACACATTTGATACAATCATTTCTTTCAGCAGTTTCGTCCCAAAATAAGCTGCAATCATTCTGGCAAGCATGAATTTTTTTTGAGAATCCAAGTTCATAAACTAATTTCCATGCCATATAATGGTTTGAGGGAATATCTGTATCATCTGGAAGTAAGTCCTTCAAGAATGTATGAATATAATCGATTGTAGTATTTGAAATCCCATACTTAGTTTTTCCGTGAAATAATCGGATTAAAAATTCCAACTTTTTCATTTTACCACATTGCCGATATACTGGAGTTGTCGTAGCATCATTCATTTTTTTCACCCTATCAACATCATCATTTTCATTGGACGCATCATTTGTTCTTGTATAGAAATCTTGTTGGCTGGAAATCCTTTCTTTCGTATGATGCTGAATAAATGGAAACTGATCATATATCAAACTCTCCAATTCAGTCCTATCATTTAGATCAGCAACATTATGAGATTCCATTTTCTCTCCATTATGATACCACACATAATTGTTTGTTTGGAAACCATATTTGGTTATATAATAGCTAACTACTTCATGAATCAACCAAGGTCTTCCAACACAATTAGAACATGGGAAGTGTATGGGACCACTATCTGAAGCCTTGTCTAATAAAAAATCTAAAAAGTTGTTCAAATTATTTTGAAAATTAGTTGAATTCCGATCAGTTTCGTACATCCAACTTCTATTCATTATGTAAAAAATTTTCAATAAGTCATTTCGAAGCTATTAAATAATATTGAAGTTCAGTCAAAAAAATATTTAGGTAAATGACAATTGTTTACTTTATATAAAATAATAACTGACACATTACTCTATGTGAGAATCATATTAAAAAACAAAAAAATAGTGTTTATAAGAAAATAAGACACAAAATTTCTAATGCCTATATTCAAGGATTTCCCTGTAAGATATTCGAAGTGGATCTAGGAATACATAATCCTTAAGAGTCTTGTTGGGAGTACATGAGTTTTATACTTTAACTTCTTCGGGGAGATCAAGATGAGGAGTAGGATGAGGATCACATCAAATGTAGTTATTTCCTCATCAAGTTTCACCTTAAATATGGATAAAAGGATCCTAGGTTTGGGGCCATAGATCATAGGTTGGTAGGGTGTATTCATTGAATCATGTCCCAATTGATTTTGGAGAGGGAACTTCAATAGTTATATGTATGTATTTGATTAGAAACACCTATAAAAAGGATATCTAGGAATTGTGACGTCCAAAACCCAGATTCCACTCATTAGTGACTCGAACCCAGATTGCCACATGGCCTCAAGAAAATCTACTAAAATTCCAAATGTTATTGACTAATAGTGAGAGCCTTTGGTGTGTCTAGGGGATACTATTCCCTCATTACCTAAGTTGTGCAATTTTAATATTATCAGTTAAAAAGTAGAAGAAAGATAACAATGGGAAAATATTGGAAATGGATGAAAATAACCAAATCAATAATACCAACTAATAACAGAATCATAAACTGAATGATCGTAATGTATGTCATGTATTAAGAAGAAGAAACATAGTTGAAACTAGTAGGAAGTATTACTATGAAATAGGCTCAATAAATTATAAAATTTGACCTAGATTCTTAAGCTACAACCCAATCATCTGCAATATGCTCCATCCTAGGTCATGTGAGTAGTCATGCATATGAAAAATGGTGTTTCCCCTTATCTAAACATATATTCATGTATTTTATCCAAGTACCCAATGGCATCTCGAACAATGTGTGAGATACAATTCATGTAGGTTACCATCGAGAGGTCTATAACTATCCAGTCTATTTATATAACATTTTAATATAATGATATGATAAATTAAAGCGACAACTAAAATATCTAAAAGGGTTTTCTATGGTTCTGGAGAAAAAATATAAAAGGGTTTTATGTGAATTAGTTTCATGAAGAAGGAAGAAGTAGTACATGGGAGAAGGAGAGGTCCCACTGAGAGTTCCCTCTATAGATATTTAATTTATAAAGAACATTGGATTGTACGGTTAAGTATTTCTTATTTCATCTATGAAAAATAATTAGGGACCACATACTATTTTTGCAAAGTTGAAGAAGATACTTCATATGTTCTATTGTGCAAAGGATAAGTGAATAGTGTGTCATTTTATATATATTAATATTTTCTTAGAAACATGATACATACTTGTTATGTAACACACATAGTGGAAAAAAATGAAGATGAATAAGATCTTTATGTTTGACATGATCTTAATGAAAGGAGTGGTTTTCCTGAAATAGTATGAATAAATATTACAAATAATTTCTTATGAGTTCATATATATGAAGCTATAATATTTGGAGCATTGATATTAAAAAAATAATTATGAATCTTTAAAATTAGAACATAAGAAAAAGGCCATGCCCTTATAAATCTATATGTGTAATGAAAAAATTAATCGTACAATGTGTACATTGATGTAGTGATTTGAGTACAAAATTTGTGATGGGAGTAGTGAATCATAAAAATTTTCAAAATCCCTATAAATAGGGGAAAACGATGTGGTCTTTCTAAATAGTTAAATAAATAGAGAAATGTTGAGAATAGAAGGATATCCTTAAATAATATGAGAAGAGGTTGAAGGAGTCTAACCTGAATGGGGAATTTGCAGCTGATCGGATGGAAGAGGTTCACCTGGGCGGCTGCTTCTGGGAGTCGGGAATGTGCTTCTATAAATGGGGTGCATCTGGGATTCAGGGGTTCTGTTTGTGTGAATTTAGGGGGGGGGGGGTCCCGATGGTTTTTAATAACTGTTGGGAAAAGCATGTATTTGTCAATGGTTATTAAAAACTGTTGGGAAATCCATCCCTAACCACACCTTTACCAACGGTTTATTAAAACTATTGATAAAGAACATCTATACCAACGGTTCTTTTGAACTGTTGGTATAGAAGTGTTGAGAAAGATAGCCTTTCTAGTAGTGATAATTACTAAATTTGTTTAATATAACATTTTATTATTTTTAAATATTAAAAATTAAATTTATAATTATTAATTATTACATATATTTTATTTTTTGGTTTTTATTATTGTTAATTTATATATATATATATATATGAATATATATTAATATATATATATATATATATATATATATGATTAATTGATTATATTTCCTTACAAAAAATGTGACTTGCACCAATAAAAATTTAGTGACATATTGTAAAGATCCAAAAATTTATCAATGTAAATTCCCTTTCTTATAATTACTTTATATTTTACAAAACACATAAAATAACATTGAGAACACAATGAAAACATTATAAATAAAGAATGAATGAAATAAGAGGTATTTCAAGAAATTAAAGAACATATCCGGATAAATTAGTAACCTGACCCTTTGAATAGTAACAATACCATTATGAATATTAATTCTGACAATTGAATAGTAAATCGACTCAATAATGCACCTGTAAGGGGCTCCTCCCATTGCTAGGTTTTCCCCATCGCCGCCTTCTCATCTTGGTTAGCTGCGGCTTCATCCTCGGCTCTCAGTGACTTTGGGTATGCTCCTCTTGCTATGTCGACTTCCTGGATCATTATTTTTCCATGTTGTCGAGGTGTGAGGTCCTTTTCTAAGGGTTCGTGGGTTCTCTGGTAGCGTCATGGGTGGTATCCACCATTGGGCTTCTGCAAAGTTGAACGCTCGTAACCTTTGATTGTCTCAGCTTCTCCATGGTGGATTGATGTGGTGAAGATCCAGTCTGATGTGGTCTGAGGGTGCAGATGTGTGTCAGTTGTGTGCTTCGGTTGGATCTGCAGTCTCTTCGAGCGATGGTGGTAAAGGATTTGGCTCGATTAATTGAAATGAAGTTTCTTCCAGCGTCAAGTTAGGGTGGCTGGGTTATTGTTTATGGTTTCTAGATCTCTTTTTCTTCCCATTTTTTTTTGATTTTGGTTGCGGCTCATGTGATGTTCATTTCTGGTGTTCGTATTCTGTTGTTTTTATTCTTTGGTTGGTTTTGTGTATCTGTTGATTGGTTTTTGGCACTGGTTCTTGTGAAATTTTTCATGGTTAAAAATGTGTGGTTGGACTTGGTGGAGGTGTTGGTGAGGGAGATTTTGTGAAGGAGCAAGGGGTGATTGTGGTGATCTGGGACATGACAGGTCCCTCTTGATTTTTGAATGTAGTTTTGTATTAGTTGGATTTTTTTGTATAGTGTTGCATGTCCCAAACATTCTGCATGGATTACTTCAGAAGAGGATTTAGAGCAGGTTGTCTTCATCATGCATGGCTACTCATATTTGTATGTTTGAGAGGGTATGGCATAGCCATCGGTACGAGGCTCGTGAATTTCTACACGGGACAATTTTCTAAGTAGTCGTGCAAGGTGGAGGCATGCCATAATTATGTTGATGCCGAGAGGGGTTTTTATGTGTAGTCTTGTTTTGGGATGTTTGTGACCCTTTTGATCTTCAGATTTTGTTAATGTCTCTAAGTGGTGGAAGTCAAGTGTGGTTTATCCATTTTCCCTTAAAAGGAGTTTTATCCAAAAACTAAATAAAAATTGAGGCCTTCGGACCATTCAATCAATTAAATAGTAACCTAATATATGAAACAATATATAAAATTTATGCATTCTATAAATAATAAAATGAAAAAAATAATATCATACTATAAGTAGATAAATATTTTAAAAAATCCTAATTAAGTATTATTATTTTTTAAAAACATAAATGTTTATTTATTATTTTATTATTTATACAATTATTTTAAATAAAATTTATTTTCAACAAATATATTCATAAATAATTATTTTTTTCTTATGATTATAATATAATTTTATGAGACCTTAATTAATTTTTCAAAGTGTTATAAAATCAGTTATAATATTAAAATTGGTATTTTTCAAATAAATGAAGATTTTAATTAAAAATAAAATATTCAATATTTGAAAAATTATTTTCATAATATGGATTTATTTTTTTAATTATAAAAATTGAAAAATTGTTAGGGTTATGTTTTTGTATTTTTCTAAAACAGTTGAATTTTTGTTTATTGAAAAATATGATAATTTATGATAAAACCTAAATACATGAATTGTTAAGTCATTTTCGATGTGAGACTGATTTAAGAAAAAAATCTTGAACTCTAATTCACTATTTTGATATATTTAGAGATAATTTCCATACTATTCATATTCTTGAGCCAAAATAATAAACTAGTGAATAATATAATGAGAAAACACCCCTCTCCTCCCCTATAAATACCAGCTCTCTGACACCTCTTCTCCTCACACCTTCCAAGCCTTGAATATTGTCCATTTTATGACCAATAATCTTCACAACACCCTACCCCATTTCTAGGATCCCTTTTTCTCATCAAAATACCAAACCCTTTTCCCTTATGAGGTTCTCAAGGAGGAGAAAATCAATAGGTAATATCCTCTTTCTTTTTATTTTAATTTACTTTCAATTTCATTTCTCTTCGTATTCTCTACTCACCTATACCTATCCAAGAGGCATGATAACTAAAGTATATTTTATATAATAAAATCTTATTGTGTTAATGGAATAATCAATCTTCAAATATATTTTCTTTTCCTTTTATTCTGAAATTGAAAATATCATCTGTAGTGTGTGAATTTACCACCACCGTGGATGATGAGTTTTCATTTTTAAATACCACATCCCAAGAATATCATAAAAACATTATAATTCTTAAAATTTATTTTAAAATTTATTTTAAAATTTATTTTAAAATTTATTTTATAATTTTTTATATGTTTTGGAACTAAATTATATACATAATATTAAATAATAATACAGAATATGTTTGTTGAGATCGAAAAACCACCAAATTAATCTAAATTATTATCATTGACATTTTATATATTGAATCATCCTCATATCTGAATGTATATATATAATTCCAATTAAACTTCTTTAATTTAATTAATAAAATGTAATATCCATTCTGGATAATTTTCTCCATTTTACATGATCTTCTATACATGTATACAAGTGAACGGATCAAGAAAACTAAGAAAAAAATACTCTGGAATGATGAAATTGAACATTATAACTCATAAAAATGGACATAAAATAACATGATAAAATTATAATTAATCAAATAATTGTGTAATAGGTTCTAGATTTATTAATTATTTAATCTAATTTGATTATCTAGGACATTAAAGTGAATAATTCATTTGGACTTAAGGTATATGGATTCTGGAATTCAATTCCTTTCTTTGGGTTATTCACTCTTATACGGTATGAATATTCATATTATGTTCTTAAAATTTAATTTCCATTTTTTTCAATGATATAAATGTTTCTAATCTGATTTTATAGAAAATTAAAAGATTTTTTCAAAATAACTCTTCCCTCTAAAAACACATGTTTTACTTTTCCTGAGATTGTTTCATGTTCACTCATGATTGATGATTCTTTTACTCAGTTTTTAATTCACAATTTATTTTAGGATCCCCGATTTTTATACATGAAAGTTTGATTAATGATATTATCATGAAACACATTCCCTTTCCATGGGTTATTTTATGGAAATAGTTGTTATACATTTTATGTGGCATGCAAGATTATGTAAATGTTATAATGTGATGAGTACACCCAGAATTATATAGCACTCTAATTAATTGGGTAATCTGATGTATCTCGTGAGATAATATCTGATATGCATGAACATGATGTTGTATTTTTTTCACAATTATAATGTTATGTTGGTTCGTATATGTTATTCGTGAACATGATGCTAGATTTCTTCATAAGTATGTGTGGTATTTAACCACTAATTCATTTTTCATTTTTATGCATTTCCAAATTTTGTACCTTTATCTAATGAATCCTATCATGATTATGATGATGATACTTTGATTATATTTTTATGATAATAATTATTCTCACCCATGTTATATTGATTCATGTTCTTATCTATCACCTCAATTGTATATTATCTCACCCATTTCTTTCATGTATATCCTCAGGTGACTACCTGTACTAATAAGTACATGAAGGCCAATAAGAAGGTAGAGAAGAGGGAAGTAAATAATTTTTATGATTTATTATGTAAATGTGATGTATATTCCTAATTTTCATAATAAATTAAACTTTTAGATCTTGTTTTTGTAACAGTATTATATTATTAATCTTTAAAATGATGTAATAGTAATATAAAAAAAGTGGGGTCGCTAAAGTTTGTATGAGAAAATGGTTTAATTAATTTGGGAATTATGATTATAAAACCTTATTGAAAACCCATAGTATGAGACCATGTAAGAACACAAGAAGATTTGTTTTAGAAAAGTTCTAAACATCGGGATCTCACAAGATATTCCTTGAACAATAATTGCACAAAGGAAAACTTTATTTATTAATGACATGTTGAATTATGTTTTGTTCAGACCTTTTCTATTTTATAAAAGGGTGGGAACTAATAGAAACTTGTCCAACAACCCATATGAGGAAACATTTACTGATTTTCTTAATGACATCCCAAATTCCTTGGGAGGTGGAGTTAAAAATTTTAGGGTGATTCTTACCCAGCTGTCTCATTCTATGAAAAATCACTTGAATAATGTGGAATATTTTCATTCACCAAAGAAAGAGAAATTGGATATAAAGTATCATATGTGGCAATAAGCACCAAAATTTAGTGGATATTCTAATCCCCTAGTAGTAGAACAGTGGGCCAACTCAATGGATAAGATATTTTTTGTACATCCATATTCTATGACGAAGAAAGTGACACTAGTAATTTATCATTTACATTGGGAGGATGATCAATGATGGGAATTGATTCAGAACACCAAGCCAAAGGATGTAGTTAAAGATATGGATTGGTATTGTTTTAAGAAAATATTTATTAATATGTGTTTCCCTCAAAATCTTCATAAAATGATAGATATAGGATTCTTATATCTCAAAAAAAGGATGGTGAATCTGTCATGACTTACAAAGAAAATTTTACAAGGCTTGAAAGGTACAACTAATGTGTTTTAATCAATAATTATAGAATGAGCTATAGATTCTTTAGTGGTTAAAAATAACACCTTGGGAAGGATATATAAATTTGATATTTTGGGAGTTAAAATAATTTTTTTGTTGTTCTTCAATGTGGATATGGAGTTTGGGGAATGGTCTCATTGCTATGGTAATAAGAAACAAAAGATAGATTTTTAATCTAGGGATTCTAATGAGAGTGGTAGAAATAAATCATAACCACTCACATGTTAAAATGTGGGAAGAATCATCGTAGGAAATACCTCAAATGGATAGGTAAATTCTATAAGTGTGTGAGATAAGGCCACAAATCTCATGATTATCAAAGATATATAAAGCAGTTGGCTGATATGATGGAGGAAATGAGACCACCACCCATGGTTCAATGCTTAAACTTTGGGGAGGAAGGTAATTATGATATATAATGGAAAAAACCTCAAGTTCTCATGGTTAATCATTGTAATCATTCACCAAATCTAAATGTATAAGGGATGGATTGTTCCATAACTACTGCTAAGGTGGAACCTAATAATATTATGGTGATAGGTACACTGGTTAATCATTCAAGAATAGAGAATATACTACTTGATTTTGGTTCAATGCATTCTTATATATATTGAAATTTAAGTAGAATTATTAAAACACCACCTCAAAATATAGAGTTTGAGATATCTGTGAGAAATTAAAATGGGGAAATTATTGCATCCAAAGTATACAAATACTCCTCGGTTAATATTTGTTGAATAAACCTCCCAAAAAATCTTATCAGGCTTTTTTTGGTGGAGTTTGATTCTATTTTGGGAATGGATTGTCTGTCATTGTAAAAAACCAACATCAACTTTTATAAAAGGTACATTAATCTTCACATCCTGATGCATCCTCCAATTTTTTTTCAAGTGTACAGAGGATAGTGAATATAATTATAAATCATCGTCTCAATTTTAGGTATTATTTCTATATCAAAAAGCATATCTTGCTTAAATTATTTAGAAAAAGGATATAATCATTATTGAAGACAATCCCATTGTGAGGGACTACAACGATGTATTTCTTGAATAATTTTCTAGTCTTCCACTATACTGAGAGGTTGAGTTCTCTATTTAACTTATTCTGAAATGTCTTCCTATATTAAATAAACCTTATATAATATCCATATTAACCTATATTAATTGAAGAAGTAGTTATAAGATAACATAGATAAGGGTTTTATATGCCTGAGTACATCAACATGGGGTTCACCAGTTCTCCTTGTCAAGAATAAGTATAGATCAATGTGCCTAAAAATTGATTATTGTGAACTGAACAAAATAATGATAAATAATATGTATCCCCTTCTATGGATAGATTACTTTTTCGATCAATTAACTGGGGTTATGTATTTCACTAAGGTGGAACTTCGATCAGGGTATCACCAATTCATGGTGAGGAAGGAAGAAATTTTTAAGACTACATTTAAAATGAGTTATGGACACTATGAGTTTATAGTGATTCCCTTCGGACTCACTAATTCTCTAGAAATATTCATGGACAAAATAAATAGTGTCTTTAGAAATTATCTCGACAAATTTGTGGTAGTATTTATTGATGATATTATAATATAATACAAGAGAAAGGTGGAACATGAGTATCATTTTTATATTGGGATAAATATATTGAAAAGGTAGAAACATTAGGAAAATTACCATAAATGCGAGCTCTGGGTGAAGGAAGTATCATTCTTGTGGCATGTTATCAACAGAAAAAGAAAATTTCCATACCCCTCTAAGAGAAAGGAAATCAAAGAGTGGACCAAGAAAACATCTTTTATAGAGATCCATAGTTTCCTTGGTCTATGTTGGTATTACTAGTGATTTGTGAAGAATGTCTTTGGATTGTCAAACCCACTATACAAGGTGACTCAAAAGGGAGAATGTTTTTTAGGACTGGTGAATATGAAGGCTACTTCAAAGAGATAAGAAATAGGCTTATCACCATGTCAGTACTCACACTTCTGATAAGTGGTGAACTCATTGTGGTATATAGATATGCTTCCCAGAATGGATTAGGTTGTGTACTGATGAAAAATGATAAATTTAAATACTACAATTTTAGGTAGTTGAAAATTCATGAGCATAACTACCCTATGCATGATCTGGAGTTTGCGGTTGTGATCCTAACATAAAAAATATGGGGGCATTATATCTATGGGGATAAGTTTGAGATATATACTAATCATAATATCCTCAAATATATATATTAAAATAGAACTATCTTAGTAAGAGCCAGCGAAGATGGTAAGATCCCATCAAGGATTATAACTTCTCAATGCACTAACATCATGGAAAAGCAAATAAAGTTGTCGATGCTCTAAGTACAAAGGATCCAACAAAATTATTAATGATGAGGATTGAGAAGGATCTAATCTCTGTATATTTTAAAAGTATTTACATAGTAATCCCTAAGAAAGGAACATTATCAATACTTTATCAAATTATTTCTCAACCATTGCTCTTAGAGAAAATATAGGATTCTCAAAGAAATAATGTGGAAATTCATAAGAATGTGGAATCTATGAGAAGGGTAAAATCCTCAGAGTATAAAATTTATGAGGAAGGAATTGTATGATTTGGGTCATGGATACTTATACCATCAAATCTAGACTGAAATAAGGACCTTCTAAATAATGGACAAAGCTCAAAAATCATTATTCACCTAGGGAGCACAAAGATGTATGGAGATCTCTAAGTTAACTATTGGTGGGAAAATATGAAGAAATTGATCGTTGAATATATATCAAAGTGCATATTATTATAATAAGTGAAGTCTAAAATAAAATAGTATAAAGGGATGATTCACCATTACCCATACCAACATGGAAAAGGGAAAACATTACCATTGAATTTTTCATCGGAATTTTTAATACATCTAGAGGAAAAAATGATATATGGGTTTTTGTGGATATTCTTACAAATACATATCAATTTATCATAATATGAGACTATTTCACATAGGATAAACTTTCATAGATATACATTAGTGAAGTGGTAAGGCTAGATCGAGTACCACTATTGATTGTATCCGATCAAGATCCAATATTTACCTCAAAGTTCTCAAAAATTCACCAACATGATCTAAACACTAAGGTGAAAATTAGTACATCTTATCATACTGAAAATGATGGCTAATTAAAGCGGACTATTTATAAACTAGAATAAATGTTGAGTGTTTGTTCCATGGACTTCAACAGAGGATGGGATCAACATCTACCTCTGGTCGAGTTCTCTTGCAACAATATTTTCCACTAGAGAATTCAATTGGATCCATATGATTCCCTTTATGGGAAAAGATATAGAACCCAAGCATGCTTGGATGAAATCTTTGAATGTAAGCCACTAGGACCTAGAATGGTTGAAGAATTGGTGGAAAATGTGAAAACCATTCAACATCACATTAAGGCTATCCAAAGTTGACCGAAGTGTTATTCAGACAATTGTCAATGGGACCTAGAGTTTTAGGTTAGTGACCTAGTATTCCTATTCAAACCTCCATGGAAGCGGGTTATTATCTTTGGGAATAAAGGAATGGGTAGTCCCATATACATCAGCCCCTTCGAGATTCTCGATCATGTTGTAGATGTGGCCTATCGACGACACTTCCACCTACCATGTCTCAGGTATACAATGTATTATATATATCCCTCTTGATGAAGTACATACCTTATCCCTCACACATACTAAATACAGAGTTGGTATAGTTGGAAATTGATCTCTCTTACAAGTGGTATCCGGTGAAGATTATATATTGTATAGATAAAGTTATATGCAACAAGACTACTAAACTAGTCAAATTACTATGGTGAAAGCATAAGTATAAAGAGAAAACATGGGAACCGAAGGAACCGATAAAAGAGAATTACCCTAACTTATTTTCACCATAGTATTTAAAATGAAATTCTGAGGGTGAAATTTCATAAGGTGGGAATAATTTAATGATCCATAATTTTATCAATAAAAATTTCCAATCTTATAATTATGTCATATATTATAAATAAAATAAAATAACTTTATTATTCCAATAAAAACATTATAAATGAATAATGAATTAAATATAATGTATTTCTAGAAATTAAGAAAAATATCTTGATGCAATAGCTACCTGACCCTTAGAATAGTAACATGACCATTAAGAATAGTAATTCGATCAATTAAATAGTATCCTCATCTTTGTATGTATAAATAAAATTTAGGTATCTTATAAATGATAATATGATATAATTATATTGTATTATAAGTAAATAAATATTTTAAAAAAAATTAATTAACTGTTGTTTTTTATAATGCTTAAATGTTTATTAATAATTTTATAATTAATATAATTATTTAAAAAAAATTATTTTCATAAAATAGTTTCAAAAAATAATATTTTTTTGTCTTATTATCATGAGGTAATTTTATGTGACCTTGATTAATTTTTCAAAGTGTTATAAAATCTCTTGTAATTTTAAAATTGGTATTTATCTAATAAATGAATATTTTAATAAAAATTTATATTTCTCATGTTTATAACATTATTTTCATAAAATTGAGATAATTTTTTAATTTTAAAAATTAAAAAATGTTTGAGGTGAATTTTTGGTAGTTTTCTAAAATAGATGAATTTTTAGTGAATAGTAAAATATGATAATTTATGATAGAAGATAAATACATGATTTTTTTATTAAATGTTGATGTAAGGATTATGTAAGCCCAAAATCTTAAAATATACTTCATTATTATAATATATTTAGCTATAATTTTCTAACTATTCATAGTATTGAGCCAAAATAATAAAATAATGGATAAAATAATGAGAAAACAACTCTCTCCTCCCCTATAAATACCACCCTCACCACATCTTCTCCTAACTACTTCCAAGGAATTAATATTTTCTAGGTTATACTTAATAATCTTCTCAATCCCCCACCCCATTTCCATAATCCCTTGGTCTCATAAAAATATCAAACCATTTTCCCTAAGGAGGTTCTCAAGGAGGAGAAAATCAAGAGGTAAATTCCCCTTTCTTTTTCTTTTGATTTCTTTTATATTTCATTTATTTTATTATACAATCCTCAAATACACTTATCTAGGTGGAATAATAACGAAAATATCTTTTATATAATATAATTTTATTATTTTAATGGAATAATTCATCTTCAAATCTCTTTCCTTTTCCTTTTATTCTAAAAATGAAAATATCATATGTGGCGTGTCGATATTCCGCTACCATAGACAATGTGTCTTCATTTTTCACTAATTCCTTCAATAATTCTAATAAAATTATTATAATAGTTTAAAAGGATTTTACAATGTATTTTATAATATTTTTATGTTTTGTAACTCACTTGTATTCACGATATTAAATAATAAAACAAAAAGAGTCAGTTGTGATCGAAAAAACACCAAATTAATCTTAACAGTTATCATTAAAATTTTATCTAATTATTCATCTTCATATATGGAAAAATAAAAATATATAAGAACAATTAAACTTATGTGATTTTACTAATAACAAATTATATCAATTCTGGATAATTATCCCCATTTTTCATGATCTTTCATACATTTATACTAGTGAACCGGTCATGAAAACCAAGAAAACAAACACTCATGAATGATGAAATTGAACACTATAACTCATAAAAATAGTCTAGAAAAAACTTAATAAAAATATAATGAATAAAATAATTGTCTAATAGGTTGTATATTAATTAATTAATTAATTAATTTTATTATCTATTACGTTAAAGTGAAGAAAGTATTCAGAATTAAGGTTAGGAGATTCTTGAACCCAATTCCTTTCATTGGGTTATTCTATCTTCCAGGGTATGAGTGTTTATATTATGTTATTAAAATTTTATTAACCTTTTCTTTTTGAGGATATACATGTTTAAAATATAATTTTAAAACAGAAAAAAAATATTTTTTCCAAAGAAACTCTTCTTTCTAAAAACAAGTGATTTACTTCTCTTGAGATTGTTTCTTCTTCACCCAAGATTGATGATTTTATATCAAGTATGTAATTCCCTTGTTATTTTTGGAAACCCAATTTTTATAAATGAATGCATGATTTTTTATATTCTCCTAAAACCCATTTCATTATCTTTAGTAATTTATGGTAAATATTTTTATACATTCTATGTGGCATGAATGATTATGTAAATACTATGTTACGACAGTTGCACCTGGATTATATAGCACTCCAATGCATTAGTTAATGTGATGTAACTTATGAGATAATTTGAAACATGATTGAAAATTATGCTATATTTTTTCACACTTATGATGTTATGATGATGAACATATGTTATGCGTGAACATGATGTTATCTTTGTTCACAGCATTCTGTGGCATTTAACCACTAAGACATGAGGTTTCATTTTTATGTATTTTTACATTTCTTACCTTGAACTAATGATTCCTAAAATGATTATAATTATTATATTTTTATTATGTTGTGTTTTAAATGATTTTTCTCACCCATGTCATATTGATTCATGTTCTTATTTATCCCTATACTTTGCTTTTAGATCACCCATTTCTTCGATGAATATCCTCAGGTGACTAATAATACTAAGGACTACATAAGGGACACTAAGAAGCTAGAGAAGAGGGAATTAATATTGTTTATACTTTATTATTTGAATGTTTTGTATGGTCCCAATTTTCCTAAGACACTAAACCTTTGGATCTTGATTTTGTAACACTATTATATAATTTATCATTAAAATGATGTAATAGTAATGTAAGAAAAATTTGGGTCAGTATACATATAATATATTTTTTTGTATAAATCATTATTTCCAAAATTTATTACGTTTTTTTTTATTAATTTCATGTCCTAATAATTATTTTAACAATAGATATATTTTTTATATAATTTTTTTATAACAAAAGATCTTTTACTAATAATAAGACATTTTTCCTTGTCATAGTAATAGTGAAAAATGTTTTACCAAGAAATGAATATATTATTATTAATTATGATTATTAATTAATATTTTACTTTAATAATGTTTTATTATAATAAATTATTCAATAATTATTTTTATTATTCCAAATTGAATAATTTTTTAAGAATTTAATAAGAAAAAATTATTTTTCAATAAAAATATTTTTATATATTTTATTAAAATATGGATGATTTAATAATATTTATATTTTTTTATATAAATTAATTATATGTGTATTTAAAAATATATAAAAATTTTGATAATTGAGAATTTCTATTTGAGATTATGAATTTCTACCTCAATTGAGACCCTAATTATGATTATCCATTACGACAATCCATATACATATATCCATTATAATTGTCATCTAATACATATCCAAAATCTTCATTCACCAGGGTTTGAGATTCCTTAACCAAGATCGAGCACATAAAACCTAGAATGATGGAATTATGATGATGTTAATGGGAGATCATTACTAAATCATATCTCTGGGAAGAAAAATGCTACATTCATTCAAAACAAAGTTGAACAATGTTGAAACCAATTAGGTCATTCATTATAGTTGTGATGGTAATGTGGAGAGACGCCATTGATGATAGGATTGGGCCAGTAAAACCTAATGAAGGAAATTTATAATATGTGGGAATAATTTTTGGCTATTAAAATATTAAGACACAGATTTCTCCCCTTGGGGGATCGAGTATCACCTATGTAATGTCGATAAACATAAAATGGAACCACCCTTCCCTCATATTATGCATCCAATAGAGAAGACACGCTACAGGGGATGGATATATGGATAATAATATATTAAAATGGGTGTTATGACTAGATCCAACTCTAATAAAATTTCAGGGGAGAGACATTGGTTTCTAAAGAAAGAACTCCAGTTGATGAAGTTGAGATAGAGAACCAAAAAAGAACAAAGTTATTATATTTTAGTATATACATATTTTTATATTTTTTAAATACCTTTATATTTGTAACTTTATCTTTTGATTTTATTTTTATTTATTTTATTATGTATTTTTTGTAGTTTCAATTGAAAAAATGTATCCTAAGGATTTATCTTCTAAAGTAATGGAACATGCATTAGGTTTTTATACTAATGTAGGATTTCTTTATACCATTGAAAGTAATGTTGTTTCACTTGAAAGTAATAAAACTTCTTGATTATGTGAGTATTCTTACTGTCTTTTTTTGTATGCATAATTCAATGTTCACAGTATAATTGTTCTAATGTAATATCACTACCTCTGTTTTATCATCTATGATTTAATTATGCACTATTTTTCTTATGTATTGGAGACCAAAAATCATTTTTCACCAAGAAAGAAATGAAATTTTATAATTAATTTATTTATTTATTTACTTATATTTATGGAAGGATTCAGTTGAGTGAGTTTATTTTTTTTCACTATCTATCTACCTTATTAAAAAATAAATCTTCTGATGAATCTAAAGAGGTACCCAAATAAACACTCTCATATATATATCTGTTTGTGTGTGTGTTCTCTATTTTTTCAAGATATTCATAGTTAATTTGGTGGATTTCTGTATCAAATATTGATATGTACAAGTATAGTATAACTTTTTATTATATATATATATATTGAAAAGAGATATAATATACAATTTATCTTAAGGATTTATTTTCTCACACAACATCAATATTATAGTATTTATAAATTTCGAATTTTATTTTGATAAAATCAAGTCAATTAAATATCTATGCCAAAATTTTGGATTGGTTTCTTGATTTTTTTTCATTTATATGATCATTTCATTTTAACCCTATATTTTATAAACATTTTAAAATAGATTTTATTCATATACATTTTAATGAATAGAAATAATTTTTTTATAAATCAAATATTTATTTTATTTTATTTTGTTATTTTGATTGATGGGTTCTGTGGAAGGTGAAAAAATTTTTAATAAAATTTCTTATATAACAAGATTTAAACGGTAAGAAATTTTTATTAAATGGGACATTTAGGCTTCAATAAACTACTAACCTCCTCACTTCCTTTAACTAGACATTTTGAAGAAGTGTTCAAGTAAACTAAATCCAACCGCAAGGAATGTTGGGATAAAGAGCTCTTATATGATATTGTATATAAGAAGAACCTATTTCTAGGCAGGCTCTTTAAACAAGAGTGAATTTACGATGAAAAAAAACCAATGATATATGGTTTGTGACAGGATACATGATAATAATATTTTTTTCAATAATTTCTAAAATATAAGAAATAATCCATTACTCTGAACATTATCATTGATGATGGATCTTTTGACAATAATCATGATGTGGTGGGAGGTATGGTTTAGTCTTACTTCAAATACATTCTCATTGTTGTTAACCCCGTTATATAGTATGGATATTCAAGGGGAGATGCTGACCTATTTTTTTCTATACCTCATGGGTTATTAGGTCCTATTAATTCATTTTTCAAAAGTTTTCTTAAGGAGTGGGATATTTGAGAAGTGGTTCTCTTCCTCAAACATGATAATATTCCTATGCTAGATGGTTTCCCTAGTTCATTCTATATTTCATCTTGGGAATACATTAAGTGATAACATATGGAATAAATTCAAGATTATTTCTTAGTATGAGGTTAGCCTAGGTGGATTTTACAACCACCCTAATTCCCATTTTGAAGGTGAAATATCCCACATCGCATAAGAATTATAGACCCATCTACATGGGTAACATTCCAAACCTGATATTTATAGGGTGATTAATAGGAGGCTCTCAATCTATCTCCATAAATGGATATCTGAGGAGAAGAAAATAATTATTAGATGAAGGTCTACCAAGGAATCCATTATCTTTGCACAAGAAATGAATGGTGAAATAAACAAAAATAACCATGAATAAAACATTCCAATAAAAAATGACATGGACATGGCATATGACATATTAGAGTGGTGATTAATTATTAAGGTTATGGATATCATGGGATTCTCTAGCTAGGTGATCGATTTTTTAGATGATATAGCTCTCCCACGATTTCATTAACTATAATTGATAACAAGTGTATTCTATTTATGTATTTTAGAGGGATAAGAAAAGGTAATAATTTTTCACTGAGTGTGTTCATCATGGTCCCGGACGCCCTTAGTATGTCCCTTGAAAGGTACATTTGTAGTGGTACCATTATTCCCTTCTGGGGTTGAAACAACTTCAATGGTGTCTCTCACCTCCTTTCTGCATATGATATGGTCAATTTTGATATTCTAATTAGTAGAAGCATTAATGTAATCAACAAAAATATGGATTAGTATTGTAAGTTTAGTGATAAAATCATTAATCATAAGAAATTATTTTCTTATATTTCAAAATACAGCACATACGTATAAGGTAAAATAATTGAGGAACTATTTTGAATGCATAGAAAACACATTCACACAGAGTGCTTAGGAGATCCTCTCTCATCTGGTTGGTTATGTATTCATCATTATGAGGAGGTGGTTGATAAGATGTATAGTTGCGTTAACAATTGTAAAAACTTCCACCTCTTTTTTGGGGGTCGGATCACCCAAGCCAATTATATTATCACTTCCAACCCCATGCTCATTATCTACATCATCAAGATTCCAAAACATTATGAGTAACATCAAGAATGTCACTATATCCTTCATATGGGATGATCACATAGAAGTAAGGTTCCACTAAGATTCATAAAATATATTTTAAAAACCAGTGGCTATCGGAGGAATCAACCATATAAGTGTTGTGGGAACCATGTCATGTCCTCAAGAAAAGTCTCCTAGGGAGGTGTTGGAAGACCTCTCTCTATAAGGAAAATTAATTTTTTTAAAGTAAGTAATGGTCCTAGAAGTGTGAAATGGAAAATTATAATGCTTATCTTAGATAGTTTCGGGACACATTCAAGATCTCCAACATCATTCTTAGTGGATTTATGGATTTTGGGAAATTAACTTTTTGAACTATAACCCGGATGGATCTCTTCTTGGATTCCCATGTTATCCAACACCGAACATTATGTTATCCCAAGAAATAATTAAACCTCATTTCATTCAGGCTATTCAAGATCAACAAAATGTGGGAACATCAACATTATAAGGATATCTTCTAATCAATATAAATTTTTCTTCATGGGATCCTTGGCATGATCCATCTAGAATAAATATTACCATCATACCATTATCACAACCCTCAAACAACACGAATTGGGGGCTCCCTCCGGTGATAAGAAATTTATGATAACTATAACTTCTACGTTTTTAATTTTATGAATCACTTTATCTTGAAGGATGAGGTTATCAGAAGGAATGGGATTAATCTTGTGACTATATATCTTTATTGTCGGAGCACTAAAGAGTAAACGTGAAATCACCAGTTCATTAAAGGTGAGTAAGAGTCAGTGGTGTGGATAGACTTTGAAGACCTCATCATTATTATAATTAAAGATAGCATAAGAGTTTTTTTCAGGAATGGTTCTCTAGTGTGGGAAGTAATATCCATGTGTATAAGGATAGGGAAATATTTTTGGAATCTAGTTGATAGTGTATACAGAATTTCAGGAATAAATGTCACCTTGAAGGAATCACTAGCTCGGGCTTAGCCATGAAATACTTATCCATGTTCTTGGATTTGGATCTTGGTTCACTATAGAAAGAATGTTATAATTCCCCCACTATAAATATTATCATGGAGAGCAACAGACCTCTTCTTTTAACTCATAGGATTCCTACCCAAGGTGGATGGATTCATTGGAACCCCCTAGTTGTGGTCAAAAATTTAACATTGATTGGTCTTATATTGTAGGAATCTTATAGAAGATTAATGAATTCAAAGTATTGGTTGTGTTTTCCTCTAGTTTCTTATATGTGTGAGTTGATTCACTCCTTTATAAGTCATGTGCTACTCTCAATAGGCTTGAGGATTACCTTTCCTAAAATATCATGGTATCCATGATCAACACTTACATTTAAATTATCTACCACTCCCCCCATGACATGATTGAAACCCCTTGGTCTATTTATTACCAAATATGAAGGTCCAAGTGCCTCATTAATCAATAAAACTTTCTCCATACATATTATAAATGGAACAATGTTAAGTATTTTATGGCTTTAAAGGGCACCAAGGATGACCCTTTCATGATGATTTATATCATGGGATCCATTCCCCCTAAGTGTATTGATCTTTTCCAATATGATTTCCCTAGATTAAATTACTTTAGTACTCCCTCCATTGTTTGTCCTCTTTGATTCATTAATAAAAATTCATTACATTTCATGTATCAAGTAAGTGGTAAATATTTAAGATTTAATATAATTATGTTTTATATAGATTGATTTAATTGTTTCATTATGTGTTATAGTGCATGTTGGTTTTAATGGATTTCATTATTAAATGAACAATGTTTTAGTTCTATCATTAATTAATTTGAGATGTAGCATTGAATGGTGATAAATTTTGAGTTCCTAATGTTTTTTAGAAATACTTAGATGGATTTATTATGTACTTTCATCTATATTCTATGAATTTTTTTATTTATCAGAATGAATTTCATTGATTTTTTTGTTAAAAATAACTTATTTTTCATTGATATACATATTAAATTATTTTATTTTAATATTTAATGGAAGGTATAGGAAAACATAAATCCTGATAGAATATGAACAATACTTTTTTTGTGATTTTAATGCATTATTAGTTCCAATGTTTTGATATCTTTGTGTTGATGATATGTCTCAAGATATCCACAATAGAATTAGGATGTGAAAGTGAAAGTTCTATTATATCCTCAATTTCTATTTATAGATACTTTTAAGGAGCTTTAACTTTGACTAGAGAGATCCTTTAGTTTCAAACATATAGTTTAAAACATGATAGTGACAACATATTAAGTCAGTTACCTTAAACCAATTATATATGTACTTTAAATTAATATTATATTAAGGATTTTAATATAAATTAATTTCATATCTTATCTATACTGTTTTTCTATGTGAAAATTTATGTTATAATTTCTTACTATAATTGTGTCATAAAAAGTGAATTGTAGTTCCTTGTAATGTTTAGATATTTTATATGATTCAGTAGTACACCTTCAACTAATGTTCTATGGATGGATGACATAATCTAAAAGGACATAGATCATAAAAGATATCAAGATTAGGAGCCTCAAAAGATAGTTTAACATACTCACATGGTGTTCCCCCAAAGTAGTCTTCAAGAAGTGAGGTTATGAGAATAAAATCACCGATATGAAATTCACTTGTTTGATATTTCATTGGATATTCCTATCTATGGATGTTTATATTGATCATTTGACTATAATATTATTATTAATTTCTAATGTGGATAACATATATAGATGTATTTTTTAAACCATGGTGGTGATCATTCATGGTGAGGTCGGATACATTAGGTGCGTCATGAGTGACATTAAATTATTGAATAATTTCATAGAGGATATTTCCTTTATGTTGGAATTGAATAACTCAGGCACATTAACAGAGTTTGACCGGCCTGATAATTCCATGTCTATAGAATTATATATCAAAATATTCATTTCCAATAAGTCAAAGAAAGATACTCAAGCATATAGGTTTATGAAAAATTATATGCAACCTTCTTAGTGCTTGATATCATTAAAATGGGATTATATTACATGGTAAGAAATTACACGAGATTTAATGTAATTGTAATATTAACTTTATTCCTTATGGTTTCCTTGGAATGTTTCTAGATACTAGATTTGGTATTTAGGTTTTTTATCCTAATGCTGCTAAGAAATATGGATAGAGGGTCACACACTAAGTGTTTCTAAGAATCTCATTTAAATTTAATATGATTTTAACAAGTTGATTAGAATATTATTCTCTAGTATGAGGAATAATATTTAATCATGTTTATTAATTGATCGCAAGTATTTATTTGTTGACATATAACTGAGTGACATTGATTTATTTAAATAAATACCAATTATAAATGGTCTGGTAAATAATGAAGAGGGTTAGAAGACTAATTTATGGTTTTGTGAGAATAAAAATATTATTTGAATAAATATTAATTTGTTAATTTGGGAGAAGTAATATTTAATTAATTTTCAAATTATGCACCTTTAAAGTAAATAATTAAATTATTATTATTGTTTAGACATGGGGTGATCTACGAATTTAGATAATATTAAAGACAATTTTTCAAAATAAAATTCTAACCCTAGATCTATAAATACCTGAAAATATAATTCTCTAAAATGTGACTTTCCATTTAAAAAGTCAATTTTTTTGAATGAAATTTTCATCACCAAAGAACTCCCTTGACCTAGATATATTTTTAAAAATTATTTACTTCCCATGATAATTTTTTATCCTCCTCTCCCTCTGATTGTGAGAGAACTAAGAGAATTCAATAGACCTCATTGTGATTCTAATAATCAATAATATATGAACAAAAAAAGTATGGGGACATATTCACTAACATTCAGATAACCCTACAATAATGTTTTATGTTTCTAATTACACATTTGGATCACCACTAGAGGAAATATACCCTTGATTATTTCATCAAAATGATGGATTTACAAGAAGGATCGACAATATTCAATAAATAATAATGTATTACAAGAAAATTTAATTCCTGACCTATCTAAATTAATTAAAATTTACATCTAAGATCATGTGTTTATGGATTTTAAGAACCATATTCTACCATGTACAAGGGATAAATCAGAATAAGTTGATGAAAAATTTTTAGTGGGAGCAACCTAACATGCCTCCACCACACCTCGAAATGTTCAAGTAGTATTATAGGGGTCACATGTCTAATTTATAATTATTTATATTCATTGAAACTTGTGTAAATTTTTTATTATATTTTATTAGTTTATTCACACTTTAGTCTTGTTATTTTTTATAATGATTATTCACCATTATGTAACCATGAACATGTTAAAGATTAATGAAAAATGAGTCAACTATATCCATTATGAGGTGATAAAGCTTCTCCTAGTTGACATTGATTACAAATCATGTAATCAAGTTCACTAAATATAAATAGGCAATGGGGTGCATGGCTCCCCACACTGAGTCAACACATAGTGTATTTATTAGATGTCATGTGTTGTCCAACCAAAATAGTATGTGGCATTTTTTATTACATGATATATAGATTCTATAAATACCATTAAGTCTATGATTTTTAGAGTAAAAATCATGAAATATTCATGATCAATGATATATCATGTATTTATTACAAAATGCATGGGACTGACAGTCGAGAAACATGATAATTAATGTGAATTATGTGATGGTAGTGTAATTAATAGATATATGGTGGGTTTAATACATAAAATGGGGTGTTTTTGAAATTAATACACGCATGGTGAATTTAATACCAAGGATGCAGTGGTCACTTAATTAATTCAGATGTAGTATAATAAATGTTTTGTGAAATTTATTCACATATGATATAAAAAATAATTACTACATAGTGTATTTAATTAAAAATAATTGAAATTAATTAAACAATACACTATTTAATAAATTAAAATATTGTGTAATTAATTAACATATCATGAGATTAATTTATGCACATTGTAATCAATTAACTCTTATATTTCGTAATTAATTTATAATCAGTGTAATTAATTCACATGTGGTGTGTTTATCACATGAAGTGTGATTAATTATTTTACACAGAAATATAATTAATTATGAAATTAAAATAGTATAATCATTTTGGGGAAATGGTTTGAAGAATATTAAATTCAGAATTAATTCCATATTAAATTAATAAATAAATTTTGTGTTTCCAACAAGTAAACATCACATACTTATTAAAATAATATAGACTTCTATGATTGTTCGGATGGAAATTCAAGATAATTAAATAATTAATTTATTAAATCAATTAAATTATTTTAGATATCACATTATATTAATAAAATAAATAATAAAAATGAATGATGTCTAGTTTTCAAATAAATTTCTTTGCTTGTGTTGATTATTAGGATATTAGAACAACCTATGTATAGATGGTTTAATTTAATTTCATTTAATTGTAAGGGTCTATTATTATTTATTATTAAATTAAAATGGCAACATAAAAATAATTTCCTCATTTTTTATGTAAGGTTATGTGTTCCCATGGTTACTTTATATAAACTCACAAACCAACCCTATGTTACCCTCACCTATGTCTATGTAATAATGCATGAAATGGATGGTTCTTCGAGGAAAGTGGAGGAACTTAAAGGTCGTTCCATGGTGAAATCTTACCAGTAGATATATAGGTGTATAGGTTGAAAGGTGTAACTTGAACTTGGACTAATTCAATGATTTTTTCCATAGGTTCATATTTGGATTATCAACCACTAGATAACCCATATATTAGTTAAAGCTCATGATCATACCACTTTATTTATTTATTTATTTCAATTTCACAGTTAATTATTTATTTTGGATGTATAAAAATCACATTAAATAAATTAATTAAAAATAATACATGTTATAATTAAATCTATCGAATTATGAATCAATTTTTTCTAGATATAGTTAATAACTAAAGTAAATTAGCTTAATATTAACAAACCTATGGTTTTATAAAAATGGATAAAATTTATCCATAATAAAATGAAATACGTCAATTAAAATATTATGTTGGTGTAGCCTTCCATTACTTAATTTAGAATAGAACGAATAGTTTTAAAGTCTTGACCAACCCTCATTGGGGTAATTTAAAATAATGGTGAATTATAAAGAAAGTTTTTCATTTAAATAATCACACTCATATCGGGTTGACTATCCCTCTCTAGGTTTATAATAAATCTAGAGGAAAGTATTGGATAAATTAAATTCCATGATTTTAAGATTGGGGAGTCCACTTAATGGAACAATGAGAATAAAGTTACCTTTTTGAAAATAACAACCTAATATATACCTTTAAATTTCTTGGAAAACCATTATTACGGTTATGATAAGGTAAATATGGAACCTTACCACTAGATTATCCATATGATAAGATATTCCAGGTTTGGTGGAGAGGGCTATCGAGACTTAAAAACAGAGTGGGAGACCAATGAATTAATTTATTCATAACCTTCTGTAATCAAAGAAATCACTATATATATTCATTATTAATTTTAGAAAATGGGTATTGATATGTTTTAAGAACTATCACTGAGATCCATAAATGATAAGAACAACCTTATCACTTGAATGAATTTTCTATAATGGTACATTAACTTGTGCATTATAATATTCTAAGATAAGAAATTATATATACCAAAATACCCCTTTACTAAGGATATTTCCAAGGATTTTAGTGAGGTTGAACATGCTCTTTATCATAAATAGTTTGATGATTCACTCTATATCTAATGATAAATACAATTTACAATTTTATGTGAGATTCAATAAGAGAAAATGAATATATATATATATATATATCATGTTGCCTCATCACTATCCGGTAAATGAGAGCTAAGATGCATATGAATTTTCTAAGGAATTATTCATATGAAATCATTGATATTAAGTTCCATCAGGGCCTCATGTGGTCAATATTATTGAATAGAAATGTTTTTAAACAAACAATACTTTATGTTACTGGATGAGTTGTGTACATGTCTCATATTATCCCCACTACCATAAAGTTTCATCATTTTTATTTCAATTTATAATATATAAAATAATTATAATTCATTTATGAAAATCATACCACTAATTAACCAAGTCTATAAAGACATTATTAATTAAATCATGCAATCCTTATGGTGAATAAAATTATGTTCAGGGGATGAGTTTATAAGACTCGTTTTAATTTTAATGTTTCTGAGAAAAGCCCTCCCAAAAAGTGGTATTTTCAATAATAGGTAAATGAATAAAATTTTATATTAATTTCATATGGAATGAAAATAAATTGGAAATACAATTTTAATTAATTTAATAATAATAAGAAAACAATTCCATGTAATTAATGTATATTCATCATTGTATATGTTTCATGTAATGGGTATTAAATAAAATAAGATGTTCTCACATCTATATTAAGAATAGGAATAAAGGAAACAGTACATGAAAGAATGTTAATTTTCTATGAATTTAATAAATAGTCTTTATTACATCAATAGTGAGAATTTAGAAAATTCAAAAAACCAATAATGGATTGATTCAACTATTTCCGAACATTAATCTGTGTGTTTATTTAGAAATAAGGATATGTAATTTAATTTTTGAAATGAATGTTTTTTGGTACTTTATACTTAATTACTTTTTAGTAATTTCATGAATCATATATATCCATGGAAGAAAGTTATGAATATAAAATATAATACCCTTACCCAATTGTGGAAATATAATTCATTGTTTAGTGTAGTTGACTAATAATCCTATAATAGTGTTTAGTCTCTAATAATATAAAACACATAGTATACTAAAAAAATTACATAATAGAAAAAGAAACATTTAAAATTAAATTTATGCCATAAAATATTCTATAATGAGTTCATAAATCCATGTAACTATTCTAAGAAGAAGTTATAGGTTAATTTATTTACTTATTTAGATTCCTTTTGGGATATTACAGGAAATGAAAATTCTTGGTAAAAGTTATATTCTCTATGTTTTCTCTCAATAATGAGATAAGAGATAATATTTTATATGTTATATCATTAAATCATATCTTTAACATTATTTTTATTGATCATTTGAATAAAATAGTAATCATAACTCATGTTACCATATACTTAATAGTGTAATAAGGTGCAACATTGAAGAGACTTATATATATTACATATCTTCCATAATTTCTTCAATGCTTGTGTTAGAAAGTAATAAATACAAATATTATAACCAAATTTATTAATGGATATAATATAAATAAACCATATATTGTTAGCCCATTATTATCACTTCATGAAGGTGTTTGATGAGAATGATTTTTTATGTTGGACATGTATTCAAATGTACATAAATTTGTACATAATGTGAATATCAGTTAATTATTCTATATCCAAATAGGATATTATCATCCCTAATATATAAAGGTATTAATCATAACAACTATATTTCTATGAGGGAGTATATAACTTTTGACATAGAAATTAAGGATAGATTTCTAGTAGGTCTAGGCTTTGGATGCACATAGGTTAGTATAGGAAGAATAGAGTCCACAATAGCAAATATAAGGAATTTTTCTAGTAAAACATATTTTTTGGGAATAATAAAACATTTATTATGTCTTTATATTTTCCAATTAGGGAGATATATTATTCTTAGAGAATAATGATTCAAATAAGAATAAATAAATTAAAATAAGATATAATTTAAAAGTTTATTTAAATTATAAAAAAGATTTTGTATACCAAAATATACATCTATATTTGGTGGTTGATGTAAATCCATTATGGTAATTCAATAAGAAACTATAAGTTCATGGTAAAAGTCAACAAAAATAAGTATCTATTGGTTAGACCAAGTGATTATGCCTATATTAAATTTTTTATTCTACTTGGAAAATCTCCATGATCATTTGATTAGTCATTTGTTATCAATGATATTTTTCATTGATGGATGCCTTGTTGATGATGTTTATATGAAATTAACAAAAAGATGCGTGATGTCATAAAATGACTATATGGAAGGCATGTTTCCATGATATATTTATAGGTCATAATAAGTATAATTATCATGTTATATTTTTTTAGAATGAATGATTTCCATGTGTCCAACATATAGTGGGATCACTATTAATTAAATATATATATGTTTTATAACATATTTAAAACTGAAGATTAGTAATAAGGATTCTTGATACTAAGGTTAATATCTCCAACAATGACTTAAGTAACAAACAGTGACATCCTGACCCAGGGTCCATTTAACGGTGCCCCGATCTGGTAGCCCACATGCCATCAAGCGTGCCTCCCAATATTCCAGAGGGTGCCAACTAGCAGTGAGGGTCTAGTAAATCAGTCTTGGGGAGACTATACCCTATTTTATTAGAAATGAACAACAATGGAAGAAAACAACAATAACCATGTGCAGAATCTTATAAGTGATCAGAGAAATACCATGTTATATAATATCTAAGAACAAGAAAATAAAATACTCAATTTAAAGGTAAAAACATTCTATGATAATGAAAGTTTCAAGTGTATACAATGAAACTAAGATTAAAGACACAACGCCTCCCAAGAGGGTCTCGATCCACATCTGATTCCCTCTCCTATGCTCCAATCCCAAATAGAAACATGTCCCAGGGCCTTTCCTATATCATATCCCGCAACAACAAAGTCTTCATGGGTGCTGATAAAGAGGCCTGAATAGGGTGTGAGTACAAATCATTAGGCCACCACCAACGGGGTATAAAACAAGTCCATTCAAAAGATAGTGCATTCAGTTCTATGAAATAATAAATAAAATTCATAATAAAATAGTTATCACATTATTATTTAATCATAAAATCATCACATTAGGCCTAGTTTAAATTATTGTTTCCAATCTAAATCGACATTTATTATTATTAATCATCTGGTGTAGGTCTTCATGCTTAGCACCCCAAATCTCATTAAGTGTTGGTCACCATTCCTTTCAATCTATATTTCATTTGGTGTAGGTCATCATGCCTAGAACCCCATAATCTCAATCCTGGATAACTATAGGGGAGGAATGCCAAATTCATGTCCCAGCTTATAATTGACCTATAATGTCATGTCTAGCACCATAAAAATATCATCAGTTTAAGAATTATTTAATTCACAATAACTACCCACATAATTCCATTACTAATCCAAGGATTAGTTAAACATTTCAAAGGAAATTAGATAACTCAACAATTAACTAAGCACATAACCCATTAATTAATTCATCAATTAATTAATCAATCAAAACAATTATCTATCCATAATTAATTCACCACAATTAATTATCCATATCAAATCACAACTTGTCATATTATATTCTTAAAATTAATTATCTTTGATAAACATCATGGAACATAATTAATTCTTATAGTTAATTATATTTAGTCAACATCATGGAATATAATTAATTCTCATAATTAATTATCGTACATATCCAAACATCATTTCATAATTAATTACCTTTAATTAATTATCTTAACAAAATAAATTAAATATCTAAATTACTATATCTAAACCCATAACAAATACCTAAAATATATATTTGGGAAACCCCCTTCATTTATTCTGTGATTCAATTATCAATTAATCACCAAGGTAAACACAAGTCAATTCCACTTTCCTAATTACTCTAATTTAGGAATTCAATTATCAAAGGAAGCTAGCGAATACATAAACTCACATTCACATATCAAATACATGACTATGGGAGTTTGATTTATACCACCTAACTCAGTTTATTGATGGATTTTATCCCAATAGAAATCCCCAAAATCCGAGAGGAACGATGTCGTTGATCAAGCATCTGATCGAAATCCATAAATCAAAATAAAGATCAAAGTCATAAAGATCATGAAAATATAGATCTAGATCCAAAATAATAGATCAATATCTCAACTCATAGGTTTAGATTCATGGAAATAGTGGATATCTTCCATGAAATGATTAAGGAAAGATACATAAAATAATGAGAGATTAAACGGGATGAAATCTACTTACCAAGAAGAGAGTGGATCTTTAATCTGATCTTGTAATATCGATGAATGGTGTTCAAATCAACTTTTAATCCATTCTAAAGGAACTAGGATCACCAATAATTTTTAAATCCTAATCCAAGGTCGAAATATGGTATTCTTGGGGGGTTTGAGTGGTTTTGAAAAGGACTTTTGGATATTAAATTCTGCGTGTATTATTTCATGGGCAGAGGTGAACAGTTAGGGAAAACAGTACACCAACCATGTGGAATCCTCTTTCTAGGTTTTCACAGTTGGAATGGTTTGGTTGTACAGTTTTTCAAACCATGCGCAAACCATGCAGACCTCTCTATTGGCACAGTTTAGCTGCACAGTTTGTCAAACCGTGCGTAAACTATACACATCCCATTTTTCTTTATTTTTCCTTAAAAATTTTACCAAACTCACCCCAATCCACTACTCCAAAACAAAGGTACTTAAATAATTCAAAAAGTACCTGAAAACGTGCATGAATTGACTCTAGAAAAGGTCAGGATCTTACAATATCCCCACCTTATAACAGCTCGTCCTCGAGTTGTACTCCCGAACGTCTCGAAGATTCCAAGACAAAAAGATTTGGCCATTGAGCCCTCATTTCTGCTTCTCGTTCCCATGTTTCCACTTGAACACTTCCATGTTTCCATAACACATGAAAAAATAGCACATTCTTTCCCCGTAACACTTTTTCACTGCGACCCATCACACATATCGGATGCTCCCTAAAGGATGAATCTATCTTGAGGTCAACCTATTTCACATCAATCACATGAGAAGGTTCGGGGTGATACCTCCATAGTTCTGACACATGAAAAAAATCATGCATAGCACTGAAATTATTTAGAAGTTCTAATTGGTACACCATCGACCCAATTCTCTCCCGCACTACAAATATTCCTATGAACCTGGGCGCCAACATGACATGTCGTTATATCTTATAGTGACCCAATCTAGGAGACACCCGAAAGAATACACAATCACCCCTATAAAATTTAGGGATCATCTCCATCTATAATCATATGGATTCTACCTACTCTGAGTTGTAGTCATACATTTCCGAATCAATTACACCTACTCTCATGACTCCTGAATGAGACTCGGTCCCAACAGCTTAGACTCACCCACCTCTAGCCAACATAGCGGTGATCTACGAGTTCAAACATAAAGTCCCACATATGGTTCCATATGTATAGTTTCTTGTTAACTGTTGTTTGTAGGTGAAATAAACTAAATCCAAGTGCTTCTCCCAAGAACCACCAAAGTCAATCACATAATCTCGCAACATATCCTTAAACACCTATATGGTACGCTCTAACTGCCCATCTACCTGGGGGTAGAAGGTCGTACTTTATAAAACCCATGTACCAAGCACCATCTATAAACCCTACTAGAAGCATGAAGTAAATAAAAAAATCATGATCTGAAACTATAGACTGTGTCACCGCTTGCAAACGAACTATCTCACCAACATACATTTTTTCCAACTGTTCTACTATAAAGGCTTCCCCAAGAGGAAATAAATGTGCTACCTTCATTAGTCGATCCACAAAAACCCAAATAAAATTGTTCTTTCTAAGTGTATTAGAAATTCCTACCAATAAATCCATAGTCATGTCATCCCACTTCCATTCTGAAATAGGTAACCGCTGCAATAGGACTCAAGATCGTTGATGCTATTCCTTCACCTACACACAGGTGAAACATCTTTTTATTAACCCTGTTATCTCCTTTTTCATTCCTAGCCACCAAAACTATCCTCGTAGGTCACGACACATTTTTCTCACCCCAGGATGTACCTCCCACCTTGAATCATGAAATTCTCGCATGAGCTCATCTCACATACTCATAGGAACAACATCCTGATTTTTCACATATATTATCTCATCCTCATCTATTCTATATTATGAAGGTGTATCCCCACCTTCAAGGATTTCCCTTAAGTATAAACACTATATATCCTTATACTACCTATCCCTAATCTATCTCATGAGTGTAAACTCCACTTCTACATAAACGAGAGTCATCCACTCTTGACTCTCCTAAACTACCTCATGCATTTCTGCTAGTAAATTCATCATCTTCCACCCTGCACTCGACTCATGTACTAACTGAGTCTTAGTTTTCTTACTCAAGGAATCAGACACACTATTCCCCTTATTGGGTGTGTATACTAGTTAAAAATAAATGGACTTCATATATTCAACCCGTATTCAATTCTGAAGATTCAATTCGCACTAAGAAAATATATACTTCAACATTTTTTGATCCATAAAAATGGTATACTTTTCACCCAAATGATAGTGTCTCCAAAACATAAGAGCATAAACCACTACTTCCAACTCAAGGTCATGGGTAGGGTAATTATGTTCATGTGACCTTAGCTGATGAGACCCATAAGAAAAAACTCAATTCCCTTGCATCAACATAGCTCCACGTCTGATACCAAAAGTGTCGCAATACACCGTGTACTCCTCACCTAACTCAGGTAAGATCAAAATTAGTTCTGATGTCAAGCACTTATTTAACTCCTAGAAAACATTCTCGCATGATCTTATCCAATCAAATATTGTCCCTTTCATTGTTGAGCCTAAAAGAAGTTCTTCCAATTAGGAAAAGTCATGGATGAACCTCCTGTAATAACCAGCTAATCCCAAAAATCTTTGAATATCAAAATGATTCTTAGGATGCTTCTAATAAATCATTTCCTGTAATTGTTCTAGGTCCACTTCCACAACATCTTCCAAGATGATGTGCCCCAAAAAGTGTATTGTATCAATCCAAAACTAACATTTAGATAGCTTGGCGTATAGCTGATTCTCTCTCAATGTACCTAGGATTATATCAAGATGTTGGGCATGATTGTTAGGAGTTGTAGAGTACACCAGGATTTCTTACACAAACACCACCACAAAATGATCTAAGTATGGATGAAAGATCATGTTCATCAAGTCAATAAACACATATGGAGAATTTTTCATCCCAAATAACATTATAAAAAACTCATAAAGGCCATACCTACTCCTAAAATAAGTTCCTGGTATATAAGAGGTCGGAACTCTCACCTGATGATACCCTAATCTCATATCGATCTTTGAGAAAACACAATCTCCCTTCAACCAGTCAAACATATCATCGATACGTGAAAGAGGATATCGTTTCTTCATGGTAATTTGATTCAACTTCTGGTAATCAAAACACAAACATAAACATTCATCGACCTTCTTTGAAACCAAAATAAGTGATCCCCAAGGTGACATACATGGATGGATAAACCCTTTATCCTCTAATTCCTCCAAATGTGTTTTGATCACTTTATGCTTAGTCAGTTCTATTTTGTAAGGTGGAATAGACACCAGATCATCCCCTACATGAGTTTAATAGTGAATTCAACATCTCTCTTAGGTGGAAACCCTAAAAAGTATTCAGGAAAGACATCTTGAAACAGTTCTACTACTGGTTTAAGGACATCTTGACTACCACTCCCATCATCTAGAAGAAGACTAGAAACATGGGTTGTGAGCTCTCCCAGTTGCTATGTAATTGGCCCAGCTCGGCTTGCATGGATATCTCATTATCCATGATGAACATACCGATCACAATCAGGAGATACAAATGTCACTGTCCTATAGTAACAATCTATGTGGGCTTAGTATGCGACTTCACACTCCCTGACCATAATTAGGTTGAAGCCCGTTATATCAAGGATATAAATATCCCAAATAAAACGATACTCTCTGATCTCTACAGAATATCCCTTTTATAAACAGATATCCCTAAACCGTGTTCCCAACGGTGTATCAATATTCATCACCCCTCTTATGGACTCCACCTCCAGGCTCAAGCCATTAACAAGATTTTCAGATATAAAGTATTGAAAGGCACTAGTATCAAACAATGTACTACCTAAAGTAAAAGTTGTAGGTTCCGAGTGCAGTGGAAGCGTGTTAGGTGGGTGTACCCAACTTTAATTTTTCCATTAACAACAATCAATTTGAGATCCTTCACAATAATAAAATGTCGGATCATCGAAATAGAATGAATAATGAAAGAAATGAAGGGAGTACCAGAACCATATAGAGGATCATCATATATTGGTTATAATTAATTTAATTAAAAGATAAGAATTACCTTTATGGAATTATCTCTCTTTTGATGTTTCTATTCATGATAAGATGTGATCTGTCGTTGTGTCGTAGAATCCATGTTTATGATTCCTCTTATGGTGATCCATACATGCTCCACATATCTCTAGATGTCTCCGAATGGATCTCTGGGTGCTAGAATGAAATATCCTTCACTTGCGATGTCCACCTTATATCAGCTTGAGAGTCTCTTACAAAGATCTCTCCTTGATTTGGTGGAGGAGGATCTCTCTCGTAGCTTGAGAGCATTTTTGGAAGAGAAGAATTCTCTCTTGGCTTGAGATCTTTTGCTACATCCGTTGTGCACAACCACCAAAAAATGTCTAGTATTGGGAGAATTATATAATTGGTATTTTTAAATACTTAGAATCATAAAATGAATTAATTACTTGAAAGTATTTATTCATTTCATTTAATTCTTAGTAAGACCCCATATCTAATAATAACAGTTGACTATTATTATTACTTGACATGAACCTAGTGAATTATATGTAATATTATTTAATTAATTAAAAATTATTATTTCATGAAAATCCCCAAAAAAACTACACCGCATGTGTATTAATATACATGGCACGTACTTTTTTTATATTTTCTTTATTTCCTCCACCATATTTATTAGACCATAAATAATTTCTATTTATTTCTTAAATAAAAATTACTGCATTTCTCACTAATAAATATATTATTTCCCCCACAATATATTCTCTGGAATAACTTGTGTCTAAATAAATGTGATCAGACATCCTTGAATAATTATTAAAGCACAATTGGGAATAATATCCATTCTACTTGTTAAATTAATATTGAACTGATATACATGGACACACTTAGTGTGTGACCCTCTAGGCCTCTTTCTCAGTGGCATTAGGAGGAGCCTACCTAAAGTCCAAGGTTAGCATCTAGAAACACGCCACATTACCCATAGAGAAAGAAGTTAATGCTGCAATGATGTGTCACCTCCTACGAATGCTTACCGTGTAATGAAATCTATTTCTCTAGATATCTCGAATCAAGTGGGTTTCATGCTAGTGTCATTAACCCATGTTCTCAATTATTCATTCTTTGAAATTTCATAATTTAACTCACCCATTCCTTACTATGGACATGGATTTATTTTATCTATATCAATTCCATCAAAGGGCCTAATATTTCTACTTCTGTTATGGAATAGAAGGGAAAAATCCTTTCTCACATTATCTATTAATGCAGTATTACTTGTGACGCACCCAAAAAATCCTACCTCGCTGTGAACAGTGTGTCATCAAAGTTTTCATCAATACATCTAATTAAGTGAGTTGTAATATCCATTAATAATAATCTTAAAGTCTAAGGACCAATACAAACATCCGCATATAAGAACATCCAATGACACTATTAAATTTGTATTTCCAACTGGTGGGTCTCATTCTCATAATATCCTCTTAGATATTACTAAGGTTTCACACCATGAGAAGGTGACTCAAAGTTTTATGAGTCCTCACCACTAATGTCCTGTATTATTTGTGTCCCTCAAATAAAATCATCCGACTATAGAATATATATTCAAGAACAATGTTATGGAACTTCTAGGTTCTCATCATAGCAGGGATCTGCTATGACCTTTTAGTTCAATAGTTATCTTTATGACATTATTGCATGCATTGTCATGAAGAAGAACAATAAGTATGTGATAAGGTATTTATTAATGAATAAATTATTAAGTAGTTGGTTTTAGGCCACCAACTCCAACAGACTCCCACTTGGAGTAGAGCCAATTGCTAATAACATTTAACCCGCTAGCTCTCACATGATATTCATGCTTCTTCTGAGATAGACCTTTAGTCATGGGGTCTACCATGTTATCTTCTCTAGATACTCTGCTCACTACAACATCACCCCTTTGATAGAAATACCTTAAGAGGAGATACTTTCATAGAATGTGCTTTGTCTATTGATGTGACCTTGGTTCTTTTTCAAGATCCACTGTTGCAGTGTTATCACAAATCAATGTGATAGGATCTTTACTGCTGGGAACCACATCAAGATCCTGGACAAAGTTCCAAGTTTAGACAGCTTCCTTGGTAGCATCATAATCTGCTATATATTTAGACTTCATTGTAGAATCGGCGACAACTAGATGCTTTGAACTCTTCCAGCTCACAGCTCCTCCGTTGAGACAGAAAACATATCCTGATTGTGACTTTAGATTGTTCTGATCTGTCTGAAAACCAGCATCAACATACCCTCTGATGACAAGCTCCTTATCTCCTCCATACACCAGGAACATATCCATATTTCTTCTCATATACTTAAGAATAGTCTTAACAGCAGTCCAATGTTGTTCTCCTGGATCTACTTGATATCTACCTACCATGCTCAGTGCATAGGAAACATCAATCCTTGTACATAACATGGAATACAAGATGGATCCTATAGCCGAAGCGTATGGGATCTTACTCATTATATATTTCTCTTGTTGTGTCTGAGGACACATTTTTCTTAGAAATATGTAGGCCATGTAACACTAGAAAGAATCCACTCTTGGATTGTTCATAATAAATCTCTTTAGAATATGGTCAATGTAGGTACTCTGACTTATTCCTAGAAGCCTCTTGGATATATCATGAATGATCTTTATCCCTATAATGTAGGCTACTTCACCTAAGTCCTTCATGGGGAAACACTTGTTCTACCAGTCCTTAACTAACTGTAAGACAGGTATATCATATCCAATAATCAATATGTCATCAACATATACTACAAAGATAATGATCGTATTCTCATTAAACTACTTAAAAACAAATGGCTCACATTTGTTCTTAATGAAACCAAATTCCTTTATGGCTCCATAAAATCAAATGTTCTATGACCTGGATGCTTGCTTTAATCCATAAATGGATTTATGAAACATGAAAACCCATTTGGCTTCACTTGGTGATAGAAACCCCTTTGGTTGTGTCATATAGACATATTCCTGAAGGTTCCCATTAAATAATGTTGTTTTTACATCCATATGACAAATATCATAGTCAAGGTAAGATATTATGGAAAGTATGATTCTTGTGGATTTAAACATGGAAACTGGCGATAAGGTTTCATCATAGTCAATTCCTTGATGTTGTTTGAATCCTTTATCCACAACCCTTGCTTTATAGGTGCTAACTTGACCTTCCATGTCCAAATTTTTCTTGAATACCCATTTGCATCCAATAGGATTTACATCAATTGGCTCATCGACCAGAACCCATAATTGGTTCTGATACATGGAATCTATCTCAGAATTCATAAATTCTATCCATCTTGCAACTTCTGAGCTTTATACTGGTTCCTTCTAGTAGAGGGGTACATTATTTTCCAACAATAATGATTCTCCATACTCAGTGACTAGGAAACCAAATCTCCCTTACCTCCCTTGAGCTCATATGTAGTACTTGTGTTTCTGGAACCTCTTCCATGGGGAACTGTGGAACTTATTAATATACCAACACCTATGTATATTGAGCATCAACTTTGTCAAAGTCAGTATTTCTCCCAATATCATTTTTGAGGATATTCTCCCCCTCATGAAATATGGATTTTCTGGTGATAGTCACTTTCTTTTCTAAAGGGTTATATAGGTAATATCCTTTTGTTTACTTGGGATATCCTATAAAGATACACCTTGTGCCTCGAGGTTTTAGTTTATTACCTAAGAAGGCCTTAAAAAATACCTCGCATCCCCATACATGTGTGTGAGACAAAATGGGTTTCTTTCCATTCTATAACCCAGAGGTAATTCCATTTTCCACTTTAGTTGGTACTCAGTTTAATGTGTATTCTGAAATTTTTAATACATATCCCCAAAAGGATAATGGAAGATCTTCATGACTCATCATCGACCTCACCCTATCCAACAAGGTGTAGTTCCTCCTTTCACTAACACCATTCCACTGTTGTGTATAAGGAGGAGTGAGCAAAGATAAAATCCCATATTCCCATAGAGGATCAATGAATTCTGGGTTCAGATATTCTTTACCTTGATCCAATCAAAGTTTCTTTATCTTCTTACCAAGCTGATTCTCTACTTCATTCATTAATTCCTTAAATTTCTCTAAGGACTCTGACTTATACCTCATTAAGTATACATATCCATACCTACTCAAATCATTTGTAAGAGTATTGAAGTAAGAATATCCACCTCTAGATTCTACTAGAAATGGTCCACACACATCTGTGTGCACGAATCCTAGAATCTCTATGGCCCTTTCACCCTGTCCACCGAAAGGCAGCTTGGCCATTTTACCTTTTAAAAAATCGTGACATCTATAAAGTGGTTTTAGCTTAGTAGAGTCTAAATAACCATCTTGGAAGATCTTTTTTAAGTGTTTCTCATTTACATGATCAAGACTGTGATTCCGCAACTGGGTGATGTATGAGTCATGTTTGTTTCATTATCGATTTCCAACACTTGGTTTTCGTAATTTAATTCAAAAAACCGTTACTTAAATTCCCCATACCATAACATATGTTGTTCTAATAAAAGAAACAACCCTTATTTCCAAATTTGAAAATAAATCCATCCATATCCAAACAAGATACGTAAATTATGTTATTGGTAACACTAGGCACATAATAACAGTTACATAAAACCAAAAGCATTCCAATTGGAAATGAGGGGTGGTAATCACAAATGGACAATGCAGTGAGCCTCGCACCATTGGTAGCTCAAATATCCACCTATCATCTGGAAATATTTCTAAATCTATTTGGTTCCTATATTTGAATACAGATATGATCCCCACAAGTTTTATCTAACACCCAATGTGTAGAAATGAAAATATTACACTCGATAACTAACACACCTTTAGCATCCCCACACTTCTGGGTGCAGTTCCTCTTCTATTGGCCTTTCTTGCCATAAGAAAAATATACAATATCCCATTCCTTACCTTGCCTCTGGATCTTCCCCTTCTTTTAGGGATGGTGCTTAGGGGATTCAAACCATTTATGAATCCTTGGCCCCTTTAACTTTTCCTTCCTTTTCTTATTAACTATAAAGACTGTGGTTTTTTCACTCCCCATTTCCTTATCTACCTAGATAATTAAGGTAATAAGTTCCAATAGACTCTTCTCATTGTTTCTCATATTGTATTTGAAAATAAAGATAATGTCTTGGGAAGTTATGATAGGATGAGATCTATATGAAACTCATCCGGGAACTTAATAACTAAGATTTCTAGGCGTTCAATGTAGCCAATGAGCTTGACAACATGAGGCCCAGCTAGAATAGACTCTATAAGATTATTTGTTAACAAATCATTGGAGATCTCATATATCTCTAGTCTCTCCTTCTCTTTATAAAGATCCTCAAGGTGATACATCATGATATAGGCATCCATGTTTTCATGTTTCTTCAATACCTCATTATAAATGGCTGATAGCATGAAACATTGGACATTTATGGCTTCATCCATGTTTTTCATATAGAGATATAGTTCCTCATTATTGGCCTATTTTCCAGGAACAACTAAAATAGGATCCTCTAACACTTACAATTTCTTCTTGTGGTAAAGAATGATGAGTAAAATCCTCTGCCATTCTTGGAAATTGGTGCCGGTGAGAATGTATTCCTTCTCGAGTATGGTTCTCAATGATATGTTTGAAGTCATTTTTCTTATAATTTCTTCAAATTAATATGGGAAAAGGTTTAGTACTTTATCATGATAAAAATGAGACAAATAAATAATTTAATACTTATCAGTCTCCAACTATTTAATAGAATTATAATATCCCTCACCATTGACTATGGAATATTCTATTGACTAAATATTCTAGTGGAAAGGATCCATATATCCCTTTACATTTCCCCAACAAGGGTTGGTCAAGCAATTTGAAGGGTTTTAGGTAGGCATTCCAAATGCCAACAGCATTAACTCACAGCTCCTTAATTTGGTGAGTGGACTACCCAATCCTGAAATCCTTTAATGTTGGATTTCCTCAACATTTGCCTCTTGATCACACCAAGTACTACTGTAGAAGTCAACCCTTTATGTGAACCAAGTCAGGTCAACCCAAAACCTTGAATTATAATTCCCAGATAATTTAAATCACCCCTACTAGGGTTAGTCAAGCACTTTAAACTATAATTCGATTCTAACCAAGATTACGGAAGGCTATACTGACTTAAAATTTTCTTGGAGGGATTTTATCCTTATATGTAAATTTTTATTTTATTATATTTTATTACATGATTGTTATTATTAAGTGGGATATACTAAAGTTATTAACCATGTCTAAGATAATATTTACGTATAAGCTGGTCTTGTTTTAGTTCCTTCTGGAATGCATGTTTAATTCATTAATTGTGTGATCTTGACAATACACCCACAATAAATAAACCATACAACTGACAGATATAAAAAAAATGGTATGATCATGATATTGTTCTATTTGTTAGTTTATATATATAAGGACTTGGAATTAAAGAATTACATAATATTGAATTAAACGAATAATTCACATTGAGGATATTTTCAGGTTTAGAGTTTTAGAGAATTATTTCATGACTATTGAATTTCATTTCAAATTCAAAGTAGACACTTCTACTCAGTTTCCATTTTCTTCACAAAACAAGAAATATTGAAAAAAAAGAGTCATGTCTAGTTCCATGTTTAAGACAACATGACTTTTCCTTGATCCCATCCATGAACCTATTCCACATTATGTCCTATGAAAAACATTTCAAAAAACTTTGTATGAGCATAAAAAGGTCAGTAAGGGATACACAAAGAAGGAAAACTGTTAGTTTTTTAAAAACAACAAGTAAACCGTGAATCCTTTAATATAAGTAATACTTTTCACATTTATGAAGTAGTTAATACTCTTCACAGAATAAAAGATCACTACTTACCCTTTTGTAACCAAAATATTACCCATATAAATAACACATAACATATAAAGGTAACTTTGGACATAAACATACTTAAATGAAATAACCATACGGTAGACTTCCACACATATCACAAAACGAAATATCCATACGACCGACTTCCATACCCAATGCATTGGAGGTTATAATAAAACCACCCATCCTAGTTTATCATGGCACTACATGTCATTTGGTTTATCACGTAACCACCCGTCAAATGTCCGAGTACCATTATAAAATCATAACACATAAAAAATATAAAGGAAAGAAAACACTTCAACATTTCAATCGCAATATTTTACTTAAATATATTGACATAACATATCCATTATCAAAACCATTTTCAATGCCAAAATACATAAAATAATATGTGGTATTTATTTTCCTTAAAATAAACATTATGGCTAGTTAAGGAAGCTAAAGAACAAATAATACTCGCAGAGGCAGAAAGGTTTTTGTCACCGCTTACGTTAAAAGAAACATTCCTTTTTGTCATTTAGTAAAATTCTTCATACAAAAATATTCCCTTTTAATATTCAAGGGTGTTTATATAGTGTATAAAATAAATTCTTGTATTAAAACAAAATATTCCTCAATGAAAGGAGATTGAGACGAAGTCCCTTACCTCATGTCTGACTTGACCTGTTCGTTCTTTAATATCATGAATAATAAACTAATGTTAATTTATACCTGCTTAAGAACCTTTTTCAAGTTTATTATTCCCTTTATATCACTTATTACCATGTTATAAACATTACATAATCATTTAAGTTAATAACGTTCGTTTTTTCAATATTTGGTACTTGAGTCAAAAATGGACTTCTTATAATTACATGTTGTTTATATGGTCAAAGGTTCATTATATCCAAAATTATATTCATGATTGAAATATCATATATATCATATATATCCAGTATATATATATATATATAACAGTACATATCATTTGGAGGTAAGAAATAAAATGCACCGTTCATGGAGACGGTAAGTCGTACGTACGCATGAACGCTACTTCCATTTCTATTTCTTATTTTAATGGAATTAAAACATAATGATACATAGGTATATTATAATTACAGTATATTATCATATATAATATCATTAACTCTATACTTTATATGTCCCACATATGTAATTAACGAGTCATATCACTTTGAGGGGGCGGTATTTCGTACTTCCTCAAATGAAATTATCATGTTTACCCATAATGGAAACCATAAATGTATGATATAAAATAAAAATACAGAAAAATGAAGAAAACATAAACATAATATATATCATATATAAATATAGTTTCATCATAATGGACACCATGAGAGGCGATAAGAGATAATTGAAAAATCATCGTTTCGTGAGGGAATAGTTTTCCATCCACAGAAACATTATGTTCTTCACCCATTAGATGGAGGTGTGTGTAAGTATAGTTTTAATACTTATCATAAAGACATCCTAGTATATTGAGGATACTATTTTTGTTATATTATAAAATAATAAAAATATTTTAGGGGTTTTATAAGTAAAATAAAAGAAAATAAGTTAAGAGAAACTGTTACCTTTAATTTGGGTAACTTCTTTTGGTTTGAACCAAAAGGACTTCTGGAAGTACCTTCTATCTAAGGTAAGGCTTCTAGGAGGAGGAGAGGTATTTAGGGAGTATAATTGGGCAGAGTTTGTAAAAGTTAAAAGTCTTGAGAGGTGTGAGGAATTGGTTAGAAAGAGTCTCCTTTTATAAGGGGGGAGGGGCTCTTTAGGAAAGTGTGAAAAATATTATTTTATTATATAATGATATTCAATTTCTAAAGGTCAAAAAATAATTAAAGTCAAATATAAGATGACTCATAGTCAAAATAATATCATCCAATAAAAATTGGACAGATTTTGGATAATATTTTTATCATTATAATCTTATTTATTTAAATAATTTATTAATGAGGTAAATACTGAATCATTATTGTGTCATAAATAATTTAATTTATTCGATGTCTAAAAATTAAAAAAAAATACCATGATGTAGGAACTTTTTTTATATTTTTAAATAATATTTATTGTCTAAAATATAACTTATATAACCCCATGTAACAATTTATTTTCTTAAATATTTTTGCTTATGTCATTTTTGTCTTTACTTTAAGTTAATTAATCTAAAGTGTCATTGTCACTCCCAAGTGGCTCAATGGGGTCCCACAATCGACCCAAATATGACCATGGTCGTAAATGACTCAACAAATAAGGTTTCGATAAGTTTTAATTTAATTTTGAATTATTATAATATTATTTTTACCTTGAATTACCCTATTTACCTTTAACCGTGGTAAATAAACATCAAAATTTATTATTCACCAAAATTTATTTTCATCTTATTGAATCAAATTTTACTTAATTATAACAACCATGTATGTAAGATTTTCTAAATTCAATTCCTGGAAGTGGTAAAATTTTATTTAAAAGAAAAATTCAGTTTCTTTAACTACTACTAAGTGGTTTCACTATTCATCAAAAATTGAAGTTTTTTAGAAAAATACCCAAAATTAAGCCTAACCTATATTTGATATTAATAATTCAAAAATTATGTCTATTTTACCAAATTATAAACATATAAGTTTCATTAATTAATTTAAAATTAATTCCCGTTGATAAAACAAATAGCGTTTTTTTAAGAAACAGTAACAATTAAAAGATTGACACATGTTTATGTCCAATTTCAAAGTGAAATTAATTCCAATGACCAACATTGGATTAAATGGTAAAAATATATTCTAATTAAACTTTAAAACCAATTAAAAAGATAGTATAACTATATAAATAAATTAGATTAAAACACAGTTTTGAATTAAAATACAATATTTTTCACTATTCATTAAAAAAATGAACTTTATCAGAAAAATTCCAAAATTTTAGACAAAGTAAATTTTGATGTCCCCATTATAAAGAAGGATTTTATTTGTTCAAAAAAATATATTAATGTGACCAAAACTATATTTAAATAGGGTTCTCCATTAAAAGGCGGTAAATAGACCTTTTAATGTAAATTATGCTTAAAGTTAGATTCATTCACATTTTAAGCCTCTAAATTTTATTCAATAAATTTAAATACATTTAACAAACATTTATAATCATATTATAGTTAGTTGTGTTCATTCCCACAAATACAATGTCTAGGAGTTAACTACCATTTAAGAAAATAATATTATATTATTAGTGTGAAACGTAAGATTTCAAAGAAACTCGTTGTTGTGTATCGGGTATGCTATCAAACATAAAAACCTTTTTAAAGTAAAATTAATATTTAATTCAAAAATATTAATAAATATAAAATATGTCTTATTCTTTATTTACCTGGGATGTAACATCCTTCCCCCCTTTTGGAAATTACGTCCTCGCAATTTTACTTATCAAAATAAGTGGGGGTATTTATCACTCATAGAATTTTCAGATTCTCATGTTTCCTCTTCAACCATATGGTTTTTCCACAAAAACTTTACCTGTTGAATTACCTTATTTCGCAACACTTGATCTTTGTGGTAAAAAATCTAGACTGGTTGTTCTTCATAAGAGAGATTCTCTTCCAACTGAACTACCTCTGGGCTCAAAACATCATATGGATCTAGAATATACTTTCTCAACATCGAAACTTGAAAAACATTGTGTACCTGGGATAAACATGGAGGTAAGGCCACTTTTTATGAAACTGATCCAATTTCTCTAGGATTTTATAAGGTCCAATGAACCTTGGAATCAACTTTCCTTTCTTACCAAAAATAATCACACTTTTCTATGGAGAAACTTTGAGAAAGACATGATCACCTACCTCAAAATAGATATCCTTCCTCTGGTTATCCGCATAACTTTTTTGTCTGCTCTGAGCTGTTCTCATGTGCTTCTGAATCAACTGAACTTTTTCTACCATCTCTTCTACCAACTTTGGTCCCATCATCTTCCTTTCACCTACTTCATCCCAAAAATCTAGAGTTTGACACCGCTTCCCATATAATTCCTCAAATGGAGCCATCTGTATACTGGAATGAAAATTGTTATCATATGAAAATTCAACCAAATAAAGATGTTGGTCCCAACTTCCCTGGGAATCCAATGAACAATCACGTAGCATATCCTCCAAGAACTGAATTGTTCATTCTCACTGCCCATTAGATTGAGGATGAAAATCTGTAAAAAAAATTAATTCAGTACCCAATGACTTCTGAAGGACTTTCCAAAAGTTAGAAGTAAACCTAGGATCACGATCAGATACAATGAAGAGGGGAACACCATGCAACCTGACTATCTATTTAATATAAAACCGATCAAGTTGATCTGGAGACAAAGTATCTCGAATAGGAAGGAAATGAGCATATTTATTCAATCGATCAACTATAACCCAGATTGCATTATTACCTCGAGATGTCTTCGGTATAGCATCCCGCCTTTTTATAACATAAACTTTCATTACATTACACAAAACTGAGGATCTTTAAGGTTCAGTGTCTTGGAAACTAGGAACATAATACATGAAAACAACATAAAACATTCCTCTTAAACACCTGAAAGGCTTCTCCTTATGTTCATCCTAGGTTCATTACTTCATCTCATAACCTGGGGACATACATCAAAAGAAAGGGTGAGCAAAAGGCCCAGTAAGGGAAACAAGATGAACATTTTACATGTGAACTTGAGATACTTCAATAAGGACATGAAAAGAACTTTAAGGCATGAGAAAGAAATCATGAGGCGTTTCATAATAAAAATAAAATTTTTCATAACTTGAATATGTGGCTGCAACATTTAATATTAACAATTGTTTCGTTTCACCAAGGTCCATCCCCAAGGTGTCATTAAAAATTACCAAGGTTATTCACCAAGGCGTCGTTAAAAATGCTCATCTCTAGAGATTAAGTCTTTACCCAATGCATTGGAGCGCTATCAGGGCGCACCCTTAAATTTGCCTTTATTATCATGTGAGCCACATATTTCATCATCAAACATTTCATAAATAACCCATGTAGTACAAAATAAATGGGTTTCATTTCGTAATCATAACGTTTTAAAAACTGCTTTAAAGACATGATCTTTACATCACTTTAAAACCCACAGAAAAGGAAGGTGGGTCTCATGTATGTAAATCCCATAATTTAAAATAGAACATTTTGGTATATATGTGAATACCCCTTTAGAAGAAAGAGCTTTGAGTATTCACTTAATAATATAAAATAACTTTAGAAAAAGAGAGAGACATTTTGAGATGGAAATTCTGCAGCATAACGGCTATGTTACGAGGTTTTAGAAGATATTAAAAAGAGAGGGAAAATGGTTCAAACATTCATAAATGACCCATAAAACAGTAGATGGACATAATAAGAAGGATAAATGATCATGGTAATGAAATTTCAAGGACATACAATTTGAAATGAAAAACATGGAAGAAAGACAAAAATTAGATTTCCCTTATGAAAGTTCGGCAGCCTAACGACGTTACTTAAACTTCAAACACAATGATTTGAAAAGATCAAATAGGGTCTCTCATCATGTGAACATAAGAGTTCAGTATGATAGATATAGACATAATGCCCCAACATAATTAAAAAGGAACTTGAAAGACTTGACATGAAAGTAGAACTTTGAAAAGAATGAGAAGGGTGAAAGAATCCCCTAAAAATTCGGCAGCCTAACGGCGCCACTTAAAACTTCAAAATACTGAATTGAAGAGATAAAATGGGGTCTCTCATCATATGAACATAAGAGTCCAGTATGATAGATATAGATATCATACCCCAACATAACAAAAAAGGAAATTGAAAGAATTGACATGAAAGTAGAACTTCAAAACGAGAAGGGTGAAGAACCACTTCAAAATTCGGCAGCCTAACGGCGCCACTTAAAACTTCAAAATACTGAATTGAAGAGATAAAATGGGGTATCTCATCATATGATCACAAAAGATCAGTATGATAAATTTAGAGATCATACCCCAACATAATAAAAAGGAACTTGAAATACTTTACATGAAAATAGATCTTGAAAAATGAGAAGGGAGAAAGAGTCCGTTACAAAAATTTCAGCAGCCTAACGATGCCACTTAAAACTTCATAAAACGAAATAATGAGAGTAAGAGGGGATATCTCATTATATGAACATAAAAAGGGAAGTAAGAGGAGTATAAAAGAACATCCTCCAACATAAGAACATGTAGCATAAAAGGAATGACATAAAAGAGATTACTTGAAATGAAAGAGAGAGGTCGGATCCCTTACCTTAAAACGTGACTCTTGAAACTCAATGTTTTGGACCTTTAGGGCTTGGGGGAACCTTGGGAGGACTCCTTGGGAGGTAAGGAGACCAGAACTTCATTGGGGGAGAGTTGGGAGTGAAAACCAAAGGAGGAATGGGTGGGTATTTATAGGGAAAGTGAGGGGACAAGGCATTAATGGCCAAGGGACACCTCATTAGTGGTTTTGGAAAAACCATGGGCTTGCCCATGGTATTTGCCCATGGTATTGGCCACTTGGGACACCTCATACCTTATCTTACTATTCACAATTCGACCATATTGAATATATACTTAATACATCATTTAATGATGTCATTAGACACCCGTAACTTAAAAACTGTATTTTCACTATTCATCGAAAATTCAACTTTCTCAGAATAATCCCAAAATTTCACTTTAACCAAATATCAACGCTCTGATTAAAAATATGAACTCCATTTTATAAAAATAATTTTCTAAATATTTTTAATTTAATTTTTAAATAAAAACACTATTCACCGAAAATTCATTTTTTCAGAAAAAACCCCAAAAAATTACTATAGCATAATATCGGTGCTCTGAGTTCAAAAATGAAATCCGTTTTATAAAAATAATTTTCTAAATATTTTTAATTAAATTTTTAATTAAAAAACACTATTCACCCGAAAAAACTAATACTTGAATAATAATTTATGAAACCGTTATTTAACCATTTTATTGAATCACATTACTTAATCAAGGTGCCTAGATTATATTAATACTTTCTTTAAGTGAGATTACTAATCCATTTGGTCACATTACTATTCCTAAGCGTAAAATCACTATTCATAATTTACTATTCATCAAAAATCAAGTTGATCTTATTAGACTCGAAATTTCGTAGTGAACATAATTGTAGAAGACCATTTTTTGAAAATCATTACACATTTTTATTTATTTAAGGTTTACATAAACATTTTTAAAATATCCTTTCTCTAAAATTTATCAAAAATATGCATACTATATTTATCTGGACATTTGAAAATTCATAAACTTCATCATAAGAAGAAATCCAAATTTTTATTTAAAACAAAGGATTACACAAGGCAATTACGGTCTCCTTACATAGCCCCTTATCACACCAGTATAGGACCTAAGTGTAAGGTGTGCTAAGGTGAGAGAATCCGAGGGAGGCTCGGCCAACATCGCACAAGTCATAATTTCTATTAGTTTGAACTTCTCGCGAAGGCGATCCCGTTCTAGCTTCACATGATGAAGTTCATCTTGGGTTTGGTCCAGAGCAAAGCCCAGTGGTGCTACCTCCTTCCCAAGTTCTGTTAGATGGGCTTCGATCGGTCCAAGACTATTGGGTGAGGCCATCGAATCTTCTTTCTATATTAATTAACCAAGATTGCTTGTATTTAGAGATAGTAATCAAAACATTTAGTTTCCAACGGTCATATTGACCAATGGTCAAATAATAGTCAAAACCCAACAGTCTCATTTTAATTATACTCATGTTATCAAATGAAACATTTTTGTTGAGTATAAAAATAAAATAAAATAACACATAAAATTAGGAAATAAGATTTATTCAAAATTTCGGGTCGTTACAATCTTCCCCCTTAAGAAATTGCGTCCTCGTAATTTTTAAAATTGGGTTTTGAAATTTCATTGAAAGTCCCAGATCGGAAAAGGAGTCAGTAAAACTATTACTTTAAAAGAAAGAAAGGGAAGTACAAAGGTCACCCGAGTTAACCCATACTAGGATTGCATGGAGGAAAACATGGACATGGAAGAAAAACAAAGGGTCAATTTCTGGGTAAGAGTGATAGAGAACATGATTAGGAGAACGTTAACCATAAGAAAATCCCAAACTTATGATGTGTGTAAACGGTCTTTGATTACCAAGTAGGAAACGTAAACCAACAATGTTTTTGTTTCACATTCCTTTTCATAATTTTTAGGAATTCATTTACAACATAAAACAAAAAGATAAGAAAATATACCTATCTTCATGTAGAGTTTCATCCTTTAATATGTTTCTACCCAAAACTAATCTTTTCTCCAAATTATGAGCATTCAAAACTACTTGGTCTCATCAAAACACAAGAATCATCTTTATAATCCACAAAAGATTAACTATCTATTCCTTCTATCTTTAAACATTATCCCAAAAATAGAAAGGGTAAGGTAAAACAACTCTTCAAAAAGAAATAATCCCATAGGAATGGAAACTACTTTTAAATATTCAAAGTTCCATGGTACTACCCAAAGTTCATCATAGTCCATTCCATAAATAACTGTCCTTAAAAATCCTCAAAATAAACCAAACTAAGATTGAAACCCAAATACAAGAAGGATTTGATAACATAGTCTTCCAAGGTAAACTTCATCATTCATCTCCAAACAACATCAACCACTCCTAACATCTTATAAAAAAAGTAACTAACCTAAACATATTTACCCCAATATAGGTTAATAATTTCCATAAGTAACCTAAATTACTATAATTCCACCTTAAATTCATCGATTCTTCAAAATATAAGTCAACCCTACTCTTCAATGAAAATACCGTAGTAATCTATTTACCTCGATCATATAGGGTCCCCAAAATAGTGAAAATCTTCCAAAATAATAATCATATTTTAATCCCCTAATCATCCCTGTCATATTAATACGACAATCGTCGCATTTCCTATCACATTGGTTGTTTGGACATGTTCTTCCATTTCCCACCATTAACTATGAAGAGAAAGCATAATTAGGGGCTTAAGTACTTATCCAATAATCATGAAAAGGAACTGAAAGCATATAAGGATAACTTGTAGAAGAAAAGTATACCCTAACTTGTGATCCCCTAGGTTCCCATCTAGGTTATCCATGATCATATATTCTTATGTGAATCTTTATTTTATTTTATCTTTATTCCTTTAACAATGGTTCATACTAAGCTTATGAATTTACCAAAGCATATCCCCCGGGAGTGTCGTAACCAAGAGTGTAGCAAGGCCCGTTGTTGTGTACCAGTTCCTGTTCGAGTCTAGCTCAAAGCGGTGTTTTCGGGTTTTACCCCTATGTACATCGGTACCAGAGCCACCTCTACCTGCTCGTATCCAGACAGGGATGTATTTGCTCGGCAACCCCTTACTCAATACTCACCAAAATACCAGGAAGATTTCCTATTTTTTTTAACTTTTCTATAGGGTTCTTCCTAGAGTTTTCATATCCTAATTTCCACAAATAACTAAACCATCCTTTGATACCAACTATAGTATCCCGCCTTTTTATAACATAAACTTTCATTACATTACACAAAACTGAGGATCTTTAAGGTTTAGTGTCTTGGAAACTAGGAACATAATACATGAAAACAACATAAAACATTCCTCTTAAACACTTGAAAGGATTCTCCTTATGTTAATCCTAGGTTCATTACTGCATCTCATAACCTGGGGACATACATCAAAAGAAAGGGTGAGCAAAAGGCCCAGTAAGGGAAACAAGATGAACATTTTACATGTGAACTTGAGATACTTCAATAAGGACATGAAAAGAACTTTAAGGCATGAGAAACAAATCATGTGGAATTTCATAATAAAAATAACATTTTTCATAACTTTAAGATGTGGTTGCAACATTTAATATTGACAATCGTTTCGTTTCACCAAGATCCATCCCCAAGGTGTCATTAAAAATTACCAAGGTTATTCACCAAGGCGTCGTTAAAAATGGTCATCTCTAGAGATTAAGTCTTTACCCAATGCATTGGAGTGATATCAGGGTGCACCCTTAAATTTGCCTTTATTATCATGTGAGCCACATATTTAATCATCAAACATTTCATAAAGAACCCATGTAGCACAAAATAAATGGGTTTCATTTCGTAATCATAACGTTTTAAAAACTGCTTTAAAGACATGATCTTTACATCACTTTAAAACCCACAGAAAAGGAAGGTGGGTCTCATGTATGTAAATCCCATAATTTAAAATAGAACAGTTTGGTATATATGTGAATACCCCTTTAGAAGAAAGAGCTTTGAGTATTCACTTAATAATATAAAAGAACTTTAGAAAAAGAGAGAGACATTTTGAGATGGAAATTCTGCAGCATAACGGCTATGTTACGAGGTTTTAGAAGATATTAAAAAGAGAGGGAAAATGGGTCAAACATTCATAAATGACCCATAAAACAGTAGATGGACATAATAAGAAGGATACATGATCATGGTAATGAAATTTCAAGGACATACAATTTGAAATGAAAAACATGGAAGAAAGACAAAAATTAGATTTCCCTTATGAAAGTTCGGCAGCCTAATGACGTTACTTAAACTTCAAACACAATGATTTGAAAAGATCAAATAGGGTCTCTCATCATGTGAACATAAGAGTTCAGTATGATAGATATAGATTTAATTCCCCAACATAATTAAAAAGGAACTTGAAAGACTTGACATGAAAGTAGAACTTTGAAAAAATTGAGAAGGGTGAAAGAATCCCCTAAAAATTCGGCAGCCTAACGGCGCCACTTAAAACTTCAAAATACTGAATTGAAGAGATCAAATGGGGTCTCTCATCATATGAACATAAGAGTCCAGTATGATAGATATAGAGATCATACCCCAACATAACAAAAAAGGAACTTGAAAGAATTGACATGAAAGTAGAACTTCAAAACGAGAAGGGTGAAGAACCACTTAAAAATTTGGCAGCCTAACGGCGCCACTTAAAACTTCAAAATACTGAATTGAAGAGATAAAATGGTGTCTCTCATCATATGATCATAAAAGATCAGTATGATAAATTTAGAGATCATACCCCAACATAATAAAAAGGAACTTGAAATACTTTACATGAAAATAGATCTTGAAAAATGAGAAGGGAGAAAGAGTCCGTTACAAAAATTTCAGCAGCCTAACGACGCCACTTAAAACTTCATAAAACGAAATAATGAGAGTAAGAGGGGATATATCATTATATGAACATAAAAAGGGAAGTAAGAGGAGTATAAAAGAACATCCTCCAACATAAGAACATGTAGCATAAAAGGAATGACATAAAAGAGATTACTTGAAATGAAAGAGAGAGGTCGGATCCCTTACCTTAAAACGTGACTCTTGAAACTAAAAGTTTTGGACCTTGAGGGCTTGGGGGCACCTTGGGAGGACTCCTTGGGAGGTAAGGAGACCAGAACTTCGTTGGGGGAGAGTTGGGAGTGAAAACCAAAGGAGGAATGGGTGGGTATTTATAGGGAAAGTGAGGGGACAAGGCATTAATGGCCAAGGGACACCTCATTAGTGGTTTTGGAAAAACCATGGGCTTGCCCATGGTATTTGCCCGTGGTATTAGCCACTTGGGACACCTCATAACTTATCTTACTATTCAAAATTCGACCATATTGAATATATACTTAATAAATCATTTAATGATGTCATTAGACACCCGTAACTTAAAAACTGTATTTTCACTATTCATCGAAAATTCAACTTTCTCAGAATAATCCCAAAATTTCACCTTAACCAAATATCAACGCTCTGATTACAAATATGAACTCCATTTTATAAAAATAATTTTCTAAATATTTTTAATTTAATTTTTAAATAAAAACACTATTCACCGAAAATTCATTTTTTCAGAAAAAACCCCAAAAAGTTACCATAGCATAATATCGGTGCTCTGAGTTCAAAAATGAAATCCGTTTTATAAAAATAATTTTCTAAATATTTTTAATTAATTTTTTAATTAAAAAACACTATTCACCCGAAAAAACTAATACTTGAATAATAATTTATGAAACCGTTATTTAACCATTTTATTGAATCACATTACTTAATCAAGGTGCCTAGATTATATTAATACTTTCTTTAAGTGAGATTACTAATCCATTTGGTCACATTACTATTCCTAAGCGTAAAATCACTATTCATAATTTACTATTCATCAAAAATCAAGTTGATCTTATTAGACTCGAAATTTCGTAGTGAACATAATTGTAGAAGACCATTTTTTGAAAATCATTACACATTTTTATTTATTTAAGGTTTAAATAAACATTTTTAAAATATCCTTTCTCTAAAATTTATCAAAAATATGCATACTATATTTATCTGGACATTTGAAAATTCATAAACTTCATCATAAGAAGAAATCCAAATTTTTATTTAAAACAAAGGATTACACAAGGCAATTACGGTCTCCTTACATAGCCCCTTATCACACCAGCATAGGACCTAAGTGTAAGGTGTGCTAAGGTGAGAGAATCTGAGGGAGGCTCGGCCAACATCGCACGAGTCGTAATTTCTATTAGTTTGAACTTCTCGCGAAGGCGATCCCGTTCTAGCTTCACACAATGAAGTTCAGCTTGGGTTTGGTCCAGAGCAAAGCCCAGTGGTGCTACCTCATTCCCAAGTTCTGTTAGATGGGCTTCGATCGGTCCAAGACTACTGGGTGAGGCCATCGAATCTTCTTTCTATATTAATTAACCAAGATTGCTTGTATTTAGATATAGTAATCAAACATTTAGTTTCCAGCGGTCATATTGACCAATGGTCAAATAATAGTCAAAACCCAACAGTATCATTTTAATTATACTCATGTTATCAAATGAAACATTTTTGTTGAGTATAAAAATAAAATAAAATAACACATAAAATTAGGAAATAAGATTTATTCAAAATTTCGGGTCGTTACATTCGGTAATCCCACAACAAAGTCCATGGATATATTTTCCCATTTCCACTCTGGCACCGGTAAAGACTGAAGAATACCTTTTGGTAACTGACTTTCTACTTTAACCTACTGACAAGTCAAACACTTCATCATAAAATCAACAATATTTCTTTTCATCCCATCCCACCAGTAATACTCCCAAAGATCTCTGTACATCTTAGTACTTCCAGGATGAACTGAAAACGGGGAACTATGAGCTTCACATAACAACTCATTATTCAACTATTAGTCACAAGGAACACATAATCTTTTCCTAAACCTCATAACACAATCATTATCAACATTAAAATCATACAACTTACACTTCTGAACCAACTCTACCTTTTTCTACAACTCACTTTCTTCCTTTTGCGCTTGTTTAATTCTGTCTGATAGAGATGATTTCACTAAGACCTAAAACAAAACAGAAGAATTTATTTCACCAACAACTTCTATGCCAAATTTCATCATATCAAAAACCGATGGATCTCGTTCCAAATGTTGCATGGTTAATGATGCATTACTTTTTTGACTCAAATCATCAGCCACTTTATTTAATTTTCCTGGATGGTAGTGGATCGTGAAATCATAATCCTTGATTTATTCCAACCATCTCTTCTATCTCATGTTAAATTATTTTTTGTGAATATATACTTTAAACTTTTGTGATCAGCATATATTTCACACTTTACTCCATACAAAATATGCCTCCAAATTTTTAAAGAAAAAACAAGAATAGCTAATTCTAAATCATGTGTAGGGAAATTTAACTCAGAAGGTTTCAACTAACATGAAGAATAAGCAATTACCTAATCATTTTGCATAAGGACACAACCAAGCCCTTTCAACAAAGCATCACTGTAAATAACAAACTCACCATTTCTGGAAGGCAGTGCCAAAACTGGAGCATTCACCAATATTCTTTTCAATTCCTGGAAACAATCATCACATTCTTTTGTCTAAATGAACATAACACATTTTCGAGTTAACATGGTCATTGGAATAGATAACCGTGCAAAAATTTTAACAAACCTCCAGTAATAACCTGCCAAACCAAGAAAACTATGGATCTCAGTTATATTTGTGAGTCTTGGCCATTTTTCAATAACTTTTGTTTTATTAAGATCAACAGTTATTCCATTTATTGAAACAATGTGACAAAGAAAATAAATTTTATGTAACTAAAACTCACACTTGCTGAATTTCCCAAATAGTTTCTTTTCTTTTAAGGTTTGCAAGACAACCCATAAATAACTTTCATGCTCCTCTTTACTTTTAGAATAAAACAAAATATCATCAATGAACACAACCACAAACTTATCACCTGATTCAATTGATCCATCACTGCAACAAACTATTCAATTCTGATTCCAACCATCTAAGTTTTCTAATTTTGAAGGTCATTTCCCTCTGTATGCCTTCTCAACATAGCTTCCTTGTTTTCTCTAAGAAAAAACATTCTAAACACAAAAATATCTTAGGATAAGCAACATAGTAATCTTTAAATGCTATATCACTTCAATATTACCATAAATAAATTTATGGACATTTATTTAACAATACCCTAACTTTTAAAGTTGTCTAAACTGACCTTTGATACCAACTATAAGGACCTGGCCTTAAAAAATTACATAATATTGAATTAAATGAATAATTCACATTGATGACCTTTTTATGTTTAGATTTTTAGAGAATTAGGACATGACTATTACATTTCATTTCAAATATAAAGCAGACACTTCTACTCAGTTTCCATTTTCTTCACAAAACAAGAACTCTTGAAAAAAAAAGTCATATCTAGTTCCATGTTTATGACATCATGACTTTCCCTTGATCTCATCCTTGACCCTATTACACATTATTTCCTGTGAAAAACATTTCAAAAAACTTGGGATGAGCATAAAAAGCTCAGTAAGTGATACACAAAGAAGGAAAACTATTAGTTTTTTCAAAACAACAAGTAAACCATGAATACATTAACATAAGTAATACTTTTCACATTTATGAAGTAGTCAATACTCTTCACTAAATAAAAGATCACTACATTACCTTTTGTAACCAAAATATTATCCATATAAAGAACACATAACATATAAAGGTAACATGGGACATAAACATTCTTAAATGGAATAACCATACAGTCAACTTCCACACATATCACTAAATGGAATATCCATACGGACGACTTCCATACCCAATGCATTGGAGGTTATAACATAACCACCCGTCCTAGTTTATCAAAGAACCACCTATCATTTGATTTATCACGTAACCACCTGTCAAATTTCCAAGTACCATTATAAAATCATAACACATAAAACAAATATAAAGGAAAGAAGACACTTCAATATTTCAATCACAATATATTTCTTAAATATATTGACATAAAAAATCCATTATCAAACCCATTTTCAACACCAAAATACATAAAATAATATATGGTATTTATTTTCCTCAAAATAAACATTAGGGCTTGTTAAGGAAGTCAAAGAACAAATAATACTCGTGGTGGAGGAAAGGTCGTTGTCGCCGATTACGTTAAAAGAAACGTTCCTTTCTATCGTTTAGTAAAACTCTTCATAGAAAAATATTCCCTTTGAAAATTCAAGGGTGTTTATACAGCGTATAAAAGAAAGTCATGTAGTAAAAAAAATATGCCTCAATGAAAGGAGATTGAGACGAAGTCCCTTACCTCATGTCTGACTTGACCTGTTCATTATTTAATATCCCGAATAATAAAATAATGTTAATTTCTACTTACTTAAGATCATTTTTCAAGATTATTATTCCCTTTATATCACTTATTACCATGTTATAAACATTACAAAATCATTTAAGTTAACAACGTTCGTTTTGTTGATATTTGGTACTTGAGTCAAAAATGGACTTCTTATAATTACATGTTGTTCATGTGGTCAAAGGTTCATTATATCCAGAATGATATTCATGATTTAAATATCATATATATCATATATATCTAGTATATATATATATATATATATATATAATAGTACATATTAGTTGGAGGTAAGAAATGAAATGCACCTTTCATGGTGACGGTAAGACGTACGTACGCATGAACGCTACTTCCATTTCTATATCTTATTTTAATGGAATTAAAACATAATGATACATAGGTATATTATAATTATATTATATCATCATATATAATATCATTAACTCTATCCTTTATACATCCCATATATGGAATTAACGAGTCATATCACTTTGAAGGGGCGGTAGTCTACACTTCCTCAAATGAAATTTTGGGATTTACCCATAATGGAAACCATAAAGGTATTATATAAAAGAAAAATATTGAAGCATGAAGAAAAAATAAACATAATACATATCATATATAAATACAGTTTCATCATAATGGACACCATGAGAGACGGTAAGAGATAATTGAACAATCATCACTTCGTGAGGTGTTAGTTTTCCATCCACAGAAACATTATGTTCTTCACCCATTAGATGGAGGTGTGTGTAATTGTAGTTAAAATTCTTCTCATAAAAACATCCTAGTATATTGAGTATAATATTGTTGTTATATAATAAAATAATAAAAAGATTTTATGGGTTGGAGAAGTAAAATAAAATAAAAGAAGTTAAGAGAATTTGTTACCTTTAATTTGAGTAACTTCCTCTGGTTTGAACCAAAAGGACTTCTTGAACTGCCTTCTACCTAAGGTAAGGCTTCTAGGAGGAGGAGAGAGATGTAGGGAGAATAATGGGGCAGAGTTTGGACCATCCAAAAGCCTTGAGAGGTGTGAGGAATTGGTTATAAATGGTCTCATTTTATAAGGGGGGAGGGGCTCTTTAGGAAAGTGTGAAAATGTTATTTTATTATACAATGATATTAAGTTTCTAAAGGTCCAAAAATCATTAAAGTCAAAGATAAAATGACTCATAGTAGAAATAATATTATCTAATAGGAATAGGACTGATTTTGGATAATTTTTTAATCATTATAATCTTATTTATTTAAATCATTTATCAATGAGGTAAATACTGCATCATTATTATGTCATAAATAATTTAACTTATTAGATGTCTAAAAATTATAAAGAAATACCATGATGTAGGAACTATTTTTATATTTATAAAGAATATTTATAGTCTAAAATATGACTTATATAGCCCCATGTAAAATTTTATTTACTTAAAGATTTCTATTTATGTGATTTTTGTCTTTACTTTAAGTTAATTAATCTAAAGTGTAATTATCACTCCCAAGTGGCTCAATGGGATCCCAAAATTGACCCAAATATTACCATGTTTGTAAATGACTCAAAAAATAATTTTTTTACAAGTGTTAAGGTAATTTTGAATTACTATAATATTCTTCTTACCTTGAATTTCCCTATTTACCTTCAACCGTGGTAAATAAGAGTCAAAGGTTACTATTCACCAAAATTTATTTTCATCTTATTGACCCATATTTTACTTAATAATAACAACCATGTATGTTGGAGTTTCTAAATTCAATTCACAGAAGTGGTAAAATTTCATTTAAATGAAAAATTGAGTTTCTTTAACTATTGCTAAGTGGTTTCACTATTCATCAAAAATTGACGTTTTTCAGAAAAATACCCAAAATTAATCCTAAGCTATATTTGATATTCTGAATTCGAAAATGATGTCTATTTTTTCAAATTATAAAAATATATGTTTCATTAATTAATTTAAAATTAATTCCCGTTGTTAAAACAAATAGCGTGTTTTTAAGAAACAATAACTATCAAAAGATTGACACATGTTTATGTCCAATTTCAAAGTGAAAGTAATTCCAATGACCAAAATTGGATTAAATGGTAAAAATATATTCTAATTACACTTTAAAACCAATTTAAAAGATAATATAACCATATAAATAAATTATATTAAAACACAGTTTCGAATTAAAATACAATATTTTTCACTATTCATTAAAAAATGAACTTTATCGGAAAAATTCCAAAAAATTAGACAAAGTAAATTTTGATGTCCCCATTATAAAGAAGGGTTTTATTTGGTCAAAATAATGTATTAAAGTGACCAAAACTATATTTAAATATGGTTCTCCATTAAAAGTCTGTAAATCGACCTTTTAATGTAAATTAGGCTTAAAATTAGATTCCTTCACATTTTAAGCCTCTAAATTTTATTGGATAAATGTAAATACATTTAACAAACATGTATAATCATATTGTAGTTAGTTGTCTTCATTCCTGCCAATAAAACATCTAGGAGTTAACTACCATTTAAAATAATAATATGATATTATTAGTGTGCAACATAAGATTTCAAAGAAACTCGTTGTTGCGTATCGAGTATGCTATCGAACATAGAAAACCTTTTAAAGTAAAATTAATATTTAATTCACAAATATGAATAAATATGAAATATTTATTATTCTTTATTTACCTGGGATGTTACAATATAGCTATTGATAAACTAACCGAAGACCTAGGGGAGAAACACCTTGAACCTTTTGGGTTCATGTTTACAGCTTTCCACCTGTCCACCTTTGTATTTCCTTGGATTGGTTTCACATTGGCCCCTAACATGAGTCGCCTCCACTAGCATGGGAGCTCCATCCATTACATATTCCTTTATCTCACTCGCAGGTGAGGGGAAAAACATAGTTTTACATAAATGAAACCTTAGGCAAGTAGGCACTGCATATTAATGGGGAGAAGGATCTTAGTCCAACACATTTAATTTAAATAAATAAATTAAATGAAACTAGTCACAAATAAAGGTCTTGGTCTACCTCATGATCATCCATACATGCAACAATATTTATATATAAATAAAACTTGAATACAATTCTTTAAACTTTCTTGTTTAAGATAAATCATGCTCGAATCAATTAATTATCTTTAATTAATTAATCCTTTTATCGTAAAACATTTTATGAATTTAATTGAGAACCTCACCCATCATAATATTAAACAAATAAATTTATTTTAAATTATCTCTGTACGTAACTTTTACCTTGGAGGAATCCCGGTGAATTCTCGTTCATAACTACCCAATGATTAGAAATGATCATTACGCAGATGTTAAATTAAACATATTTATATGACACCTATCACATGTTGTGACTTATATTTACACTCAAACTATTGTACACATATCAAGGGTTTGTATAATATAATAATAAATTTTAATAAATCTACATAATTTGGATGAGTCACAGTGTGTACTTCCAACTACATGGAATTTACTTTTGTTCACAATCCGTCTGAAGTACACACTCGAGGACATGGCGTGTAGATGTACTTCAGAAATCTTTAGAGTACACAAAATGTTTAGTGGGACACAAGCCATGTAGTAACCGCGTTACATAGTTTCCAGTCGGGCAAGCCATGTACGGGGTACACGGTCCTACCAAAACCTGAATAGACTACATTCCATGTTCAATGGGACACATAGCATGTAATCTGAAAACTGTGTGCCACCTATTCCTGGTCAAAACACAGAGTCTTAAAGACCTAGATAGGATCCATTGACACGACCTGGTTTGGAGGACCATCCCAGTGCATGGAACCTATACTACACGGCGTGTATTAACAAATAAATTTCATGTGTTCTGGTGTCATATGTTCAGGAAGCTTTGGCACCTTCAGATGACATCATATATTTTATTTTAATCATAATCAAAAAATAATAATTGTTTTTTAAGGGGAACAATAAATGAAAGAGGAGGAATAGATTTTGAGATTCATATTTAGGTAACAATTAACTTGAATTGAAACAACTAAATTATTAAATGTGTAAATCACCAGCGAAAAACAAAATAATTATAATCAATGATATAACCTCCCTTTGATACCACTTGTAGGTTCTGGGTGCAGTGAAAGCCTGTTTGGTGGGTGTACCCAACATTAATTTTTCCATTAACAATGATCAATTCAAGATCAATCATGATAATAAAACACCGGATCTTTGGAATAGAAAAAAATGAAATAAAGGAATGGAGTCCCGGAACAATAGAGAGGATCATCATATGTCATTTATAATTAATTTCACTAAAAAGATAAGAATTACCTTGATGGAATTCTCTCCCTATTGATGTTTTCGAACATGATATGATATGATCCATCATTGCGTCATAGAATCAAAGAGTAGGATTCCTCTAATGGTGATCCACAAGCGTTCCACGTATCTTTGGACATCACCGAAGGGATCTCCGGGTTCTAGCATGGAAGATCCTTCACTTGTGATTTCCACCTTAGATCGCCTTGAGAGTCGTTTGCAAAGCGCTCTCCTTGATCTGGTGGAGAAAGATCTCACTCATAGCTTGGGAGTGTTCTTGGAAGAAAAGAATTATCTCTTGGCTTAAGATCTTTATCTAGATCTATTATGCACAACCACCAAAAAATGGATAGGATAATGAGAATTATATAATTGGGATTTTTAATTACTTATAATAATAAAATGAATTAATTACCCAAAAGAATTTATTCATTTCATTTAATTCTTAGTAAGACACCATGTATAATAAAAACTGTTGACTATTATTATTACTTGACATGTTCCCAACAAATTATACCTAATATTATTTAATTAATTATTTAATATTATGTCTCACAAATCCCCAGAAAAACTACATGGTGTGTATATTAATATACATAGCGTGTACTTTTGTTTTTCCATTATGTTTATTTCCTCCACCACATTTATTATACCTTAAATAATGGCTATTTATTTATTAAATAAATATTACTACATTACTCACTAATAAATATATTATTTCACCCTCAATATATTTTCTCAAATAACTAGTATTGAAATAAATGCAATCAGGCATCCTTGATTAATTATTAAACCACAATTAGGAATAATATTTATTCAACTTGTTAAATTAATATTTAACTGATATACTTGTACACACATAGTGTGTGACCCTCTAGACCTCTTTCTCAGTGGTGTTAGGTGGACTCTGCCTAAATCTCATGGTTAGCATCTAGAAAAACACCAAGGCACTCATAGAGAAATAATTTAATGATGCTATAACGTTTCACCTCCTATGAAGACTTACTGTGTAATGTAATCCCTTTGTCTCGATATCTCAAATCAAGCGGGTTGCATGCTAGTGCCATCAACCCATGTGATTTATTATTATTTCTTTGAATTTATAGAATTGAACTTTACCATTCCTTACCATGGCCATTGATTTATTTAGGCAATATCAATTCCCTAAAAGGGCCTGAGATTTATACTTCTATTATGGATCAAAAGGGACAAATCCTATCTCACGTTATCTATTAATGCAGTATTACTCATGACACACCCAACATATCCAACCTCGCTGTGAACAGTGTGTCATCACATTTTTTGCCAATACATCTAAGTGCACGAGATGTAATATCCATTAATAATAATATTAAAGTCTAAGGACCCATACACACATCTGCAGATAGGAACATCCAATGAAACTATGAAATGTGGATTTCTTACTGGTGGGTCTCATTCTCATAATATCCTCCTAGATATTACCAAGGGAACACACCATGAGAATGTGCCTTAAAGTTTTATGAGTCCTCAACCCTAATGGCTTGTATTATCTGTGTCCCTCAAATAACATCATTTGACCATAAAACATATATTCATGAACAGTGTTATGGGACTATCGGGTTCTCATCATAGTAGGGATTAGTTATAACCTTTTAGTGAAAAAGTTATCCTTAGGAAATTATCACATGCCTTGTCATGAAAAAGAATAATGAAGATGGGATAAGGTATTTATTAATGGATAAAGTAAAAACTGGTTGGTTCTAGGCCACCAACTCCAACAGAAGCAACTATAATAGTACTCCTCACTCTCGATGGACCAGCCTTGATCTCCACAATTGTAGGTTTCACTGCATGAAACTATCCTTCCTATCATCTATGTGGTGTAGTTAGACTCCCCTGAGTAGCACCACTCTACTGATACAGGGGCTCATACCAGGAATCACAACGTCCACTTCCTTTACTGCATATGTGAGTAGAACTCCAGTTTTCAGTCCTATATGGTGTATAATACCCTCTTCCCACACTCTAATGCTTAACAGTTACTCCCTCAACACCATCCTACCATGGATTCCTGCAGAACTATTGTAGGTGTCCTATCTTGAAACAAAACTGGCACTCCACTGGTGGTCACATAAAATTTGTACGATAGTGTCCCTACCTACCGCACTGGTGGAAAATCACATTATTAAGATTCAGTGCAATTGTTCCTCCTTACTTTCCACCTTTATTTTCACTATCCTGACTAAGATTATTCTAATGGCACTTCATATTATTAGAAGGAACACACCTTGTTCATCCAGTGATAGCTACCTATCTAGTACTGTAAGCCTCCTTCAGGTTCCCCTCTGAAATAAAAGCCTGATTAAAAACATTGGAGAATTTCTTCAGCCTAAAGATATTCACCTTGCACTTAATTTCACACGTAAGTCCATCCTAAAATATTTTTGTTGAATAATCCTCATCTACTACCAATGATTGAGTAAAATCCATTAAATCTATGAAACATTCAGTGTACTCTATTATTTACATGCTTCCTTGGGTCAGATGCACAATATTTGAACCATTCTCTTGTCTCAGTGTGTCCGGATAGAAGTGCTTCGAGAACTTCTCTAAAAAGTCCTTCCATAACATATCATCAGTCTGTCTAGATCATACTTGAATGTCCCACCAGTGTTTCACTGAACCCCATAGCATATAAGAAGATAAATTGACCCTCCTCTCAGCCAGAGTCTTTAAATGGTCAAGTATAGTCTCTATGGATTCAATCCATAATTCATATCCCTCAGGTACACCATATCTAGTAAACATATGAGGGTCTTGTAGCTGAAACTCCCTTGTCAACTCTAACATGATTTTATAAACCCTCACTAGGTCCCTCTCCATGTATTGCATGAAACGAGAAAAGTTATCTCAGAACATTTCACCTTCCTCCTCACCTTTCACCAATGGTTCCACAAGTTCCCTGTTTGGAATTGTTTTCCGAGTTATAACCCTAGGTTTTTCCCTCAAAAAGCATCATAGAGGCATATATCTATAAATACAAACACACTTATTAGGTCTCATAATGAAACCTTAAAACATTTACTTAAGAGGAGAAACTAACACAATAAGTTTAAACATATATATTACCCTTTTTGTCACCACATGATCAAGACCAAGACTTTATATCTACCCTTAACCATTGTACTCCTAGGTCATGGTTAAAAAGGGTGCAAATATTATCATTAATTAATTCAAACATTAATTAATCACATTTTATCAAATTAATTAATTCAACAATTAATTTATTAATCATACTCATTTCATCAGTCAAGGTTCTCAATAGTCACCCATTTATTATAATTTTTCATCATTATTTCAATCTTAGAACAAGGAAAAAATGTTCAAATTCAAAAACATACCCATAACCCATTTTCCCATGAGTGCTTAGAATGATGCATGTCACAACAACCCCAAGTGCCAAGAATGATGAGTTCGGACTCAAGTATCATTCCTCTTTAGTCCAGGAATCAAAATTAAAAAAAAATTCAAAACAAATATCACATCACACCACAAGTGTGTCACCCAAGGTGAAATAATATCCAACTGTAACAAAAACCAGTAATCACAACAATCCCACCATGAGTACTCATATTTTCCTCATACATGGGTTTGAAACTCCCATGCACGAGATCATTACCAAGCCTCAACTCTTCCTAGTCTCCTATCTAACTTTCCAAAAATAGTAAGAATAAAGAAGAATAAAGAAACTAAAACTGATAAATGGTGCCCCAGCCTGGGTTCCACTAAACGTTTCACTGAGCCGGTTGGCCACCTGCCCTCAAGAGCACCTCCTCGTACGCCAGAGGGTGCTGAATAGCAGTGAGGGTCTGGTAAATTCGTCTTAGGGAGATTGTGACCTCTTTTATCAGAAATAAACACTAATCGAAGAAAAAAACAATAACCAAGTGAGGAAGTTTATAAGTGACCAGAGCAATACCATGTCATATGATATTTAAAAAAAATAAAATAAAATACACAACTAAAATGTAAAAACATGCTATGACAACTCAAGTCTCAAGTGTCTACAATGCAGCCAATAGTAAAGATGAAACGACTCCCAAGCAGGTCCCGAACCATGATTGGTTCCCTCTCCCATGCACCAATCCCAAATATTAACCTATCCTAGGGCCTTTCAATCATCCTATCCTGAAACAAAAAAATATATTCTCGAGTGTCAACTAGGTAGCCCGAATAGGGATTGAGTATGACTTAGTAGGCCACCACCAACAGTTTTTAAAACAATTCGAGTAAAAAGATAGTGCATTTAGTTCTATGAAGTAATAAAAACAATGCATAATTTAAAAGTTATCACAATGTCATTTAATATTTAAATCATCGCATTAGGCCTAGTTTGAATTCATTTTTCACATTTGAATCATCATTTATTATTATTAATCATTTATTGTAGGTATTCATGCCTAGAACCAAAAATATCATTAAGTGTAGGTCTCCATGCCCGTCACTCTATATCTAATTCGGTGTAGGACTTCATTCCTAGAACCCGATAAAATCAAGTGTGGATAACTATTGGGGAGGAACTCCATTTCCAAGTCCCAACTTCAAATAGGTATTGAATTACATGTCTAGAACCACAAAAATATCATCCATTTAATCATTCTTTAATTCACAAGAATTAACCACATCATTCTATTACTAATCCAGTGATTAGTTAAACATTTCAAAGGCCACTAGTTAACTAAAAAATTAACTAAGAACATAACTCATTAATTAATTCAACAATTAATTAATCATTCAACACAATTCTATATCGTTAATTTATTCTTCACAATTAATATCCATATCAAATCTCAACTTTTCATAATTAATTATCACAATTAAATATTTTTTATCAAAATAATGGCATGCAATTAATTCTCACAATTAATTATCTTTAGTAAACATGATGGCACATAATTAATTCTCACAATTAATTATCTTACATAACCAAACATCATTTCATAATTAATTACCACCAATTAATTATCTTACCACAATAAATTCAATATCTAAATTAAAATATCCCAAAGAATTAAAAAAATCTCTAAAATATCTATTTGGGAAACCCCCTTTGTTTGTTCCATGATTCAATTATCAATTAATCACCAAGGAAAACACTATTCAATTACACATTCCTAATTACTCCAATTTAGGAATTCAATTATCAAGGGAAGATATAAAATCCATAAACTCACATTCACATATCAAATCCATAACTATTGGAGTTCAATTTAGACCACCTACCTCAGTTTATTGATGAAATTCATCCCAATGGAAATCCCCAAAATACAAGCGGTACAACATCATCGATCAAGGTTTATATCTAAATACCTAAACCAAAATTAATATCAAAGTCATCAAGATCATGAGAATCTAGAGCTAGATAAAAAATTATAGATCTAGATCTCAACTCATAGGTTTATATCCATGGAAAAAGTGTATATCTTACATGAAAAGATTAAGGAATGGTAGAGGAATGAACAGGAGAAGCAACAGGATGAAATCCACATACCAGGAAGAGAGAAGATCTTCAATCCGGGCTTCTGAACTTGAATAAAAGTATTCGAATTACCTTGGAATCCATACATAAGGCTCTGAGGTCACGTAGAATTTTTAAAGCCTAAGAGAAGGTCGAAATATTGGAGTCTCAAGGGGTTTGGGTGGTTTTACAAAGGATTTTGGGATATTAAATTCCACATGCATGGTTTCCTGTGTAGAGGTGTAGGGTTAGGGAAAATTGTGTGCCAATCATGTGGAACCCTCTATCTAGGTTTTAATGGTTGGAATGTTATAGTTTAATGATTTTTCAAACCATGTGCAAAATGTGTGGACCTCTCTATGGGAAGGGTTTATCCGTACTATTTTTCATACCATACATAAAACATGCACAGCCCACTATCCTTTAGTTTTCCTTAACAATTCACCAAAACGAACCCAATGACTCTACTCTAAAATAATGGTACTTAAAAACATCAAAAAGTACCTAAAAACACACATGAGATAACCCCATAAAATGTCAGTATATTACAAAAACCATTTTCTTGGGAACATGATTTACTAGTATCGATCAATGTTTTGGCTTAATTGAAGTCATATACACAAGTTGAAATTGAATTTGGAATACAGGATGGATTAATTCATTAAGAAAAATTCAAGTCTCACATGGTATTTTTAATGTATAGACAACTTATTCCTAAGAGTAATTTGGAAATATATTTCACTTAGCATTTTTTTAAAAGGTTGGGGCCGAAGCCTCATTTATTATTAAAGCAAATCAAAGACCTCTTTAACTGGGTAGAGGGAGACCCATTACATAGCTTGAAGGCCCAGTGGGCATTTATCCCATTATATGGATCGTAGGCCTATTTTATGGCCCAAATCCCATTATTTGAATAGTACTACTCCAGTACCTATACTGCTACAGTACTGCACAGTACCTGCTACTGCTACAGTACTCTATCGCCACTACAGTACTTTTTCGCCACTACAGTGACCTGCCACCGCTACAGTGCCCGTCGTTGCTACAGTACCACCGCTACAGTGCCCATCGCTGGATTAGTTTATGGTAAATGGATAAATTGGAATACTAGATTTTAGGTGACATAAAACTAGTATTAATTTAGATCATGTCTAATCTAGTCTCACATTAAGGATAAGTTAATGTTCATATAAATAATACCATATTCAATAATGATTGCATCTACATAAACCATGTACATTAAGTCTTCTTATGAAACGTAATAAGTAGTATAGAAATGACCTATTCCATTCTTTGATCAGACCATTAGTTGTGTTTTTTCTATAATAGTAAAATTATATATATAGTGTTAATCAATATGTTTGACTTTGATATGGGAACATATAGGCACATACATAGTGATATGATCCCTTAAGGGATTTTATCATAGGGATAAGGTCATAGTAAGTAGTCTAGCCACATGGAATTATGGTAGTACCAATAGGGAATACATAAAACATCATATTCCCAACACAAGAATCCCTTAATCAACAGAATCATGCTTATCATTTTAATTTAATAGGATTTTTTACATTTGGATCTAGTGTAAGAGGGAGGCTGATGGATTTAGATTACTAGAACCAACTGTATTTTTATGTTTGGTTACTATTTATTCAATATTTTAATATTAATTAATTTATTATCAAGTCAATACCATTATTATATATGATAGTGTATGTGATAATTTCCTCGGATACTTATCACATCAAAAGTAAAAATTAGTTTCCCACTATGATGAGATAATTCATATGTTTTGACATTATATCTTAAATTATTGTTCTTTGAATGGATGAAGACATCTAAAGGGATATAGATGATATAGGATTTCCGGAATATAAGGTATATAATACCTTGAAACACTATCTAATGGTTTTCTTCCTTAGTAATCTCTAATAATAGAGGTTATGGGAATGGACCATCTAATTAGAATTTTTTATAATTTATGTGTCATTTTTATTCATATATTTAAAATTGTGTCATAATTCATCGATTAAAATATTGATTTTAATTTCACTCTTGAATTAAAAACTATATTTATTTTATTAACTATTCAGATGATCATTCATGGAAATTTTGGATATAGTGGTGCATCATGAGTGGTATTACTTAAATTAATAATGCGAGAGTGGATTTTCCCCTTTCATTAGAAGTGAATGTCTCTGGCTCTCTAATAGAGTTTGAACAACCTTATAAGTACATTTACATGGTAGAACAAATGATTAGGTTCATTTATAAAAATTTAATTAAATATATTCAAGCATATTCATTGATTTCACATGATATGTAACCTGCTTGACATGGGATATCATGAAAATGGAATTATATTACACAATAAGAAATTATTGAAGGTTTAAGGTCATTATGACATTAATTATTATCATTATGGAATCATTAGTGTATTTATGGATGCTAACCTTGGAATAGAGGTGTCTTAACCTAATTATAATGAGTATGGGGAAAAGAGGGTCATACACAATGTGTATCCAAGAACCTCATATAATTTATATATGATTTAACAAGAAGATTAGAATATTATTCTAAGGTCTAAAGAATATTATTTAATTGTGTTTATTAGTTGATCATAAATATTTATTTATTAGTTTATAATGTGTTAACATTTATTTATTTAAATATATAGTAATTATACTTGTTCTAGTAAATAATGAAGAGGATAAGCAGACTGATTTATGCTTTAGTGAGAATGTAAATATTATTTGAATGAATATTAATTTATTAATTCGATAGAAATTATATATTAATAGTCTTCACCTTATGAACATGTGAATTAAATAACATTATTTTTTTATTTTTATTTATAATTTTGGTGTACTAGGGTTTAAGAGAATATTAATGGTCCTTTTAAAAATAATATTCTAACCTCGTTTCTATAAATACCATACTCTATAATTCTATAAAAATAGAGTTGAGATTTAAAAATACAATTTTTATGCACAAATTTTTTATCACCAGAGAATTATAGGTACCGATAAATATTCTTGGGAGTGTTGTAAATCCTCATCCTTCTCCAGTTATGATATAAACAAGATAATCCAACAATCCTCCTTGGAATTATAGGTTGTGATCAACTGTGAATGACGTAATGTGTATTTACATCTACAATAACATCTAAATAACCTTATGATGACATTCAACGTTTCTTGGTGGTTGTATAGATCACTACTTGATGAATTTTCCCTTGAATTTTTAATCACCGTGACATTTTTATAAGAAGTTCAACAGCATTCAATAATGAAGAAAGAATTAGAATATGAGGTATTTCTTGACCTATATAAATTAATTATAAATTATATATGAGATCATGTCTTTATGAATTCTAGGAATATATTTCTATCTAGTTATGAGGATAAATCAAAATAATTTGATAGAAACCTTTTTTTTTTGCATCATCCAACATGATTACATTATGCGTTGAAACCATAATAAAAATATTTGTGAGAGACACATATTTCAGGTAATATTTTATGGAGTTTAATGTAAAGTTTCAATGATTTTATACAAGTTGATAAAATTTTGTAACATGTTTCATGGTGCCTTGTTTCATTTTAAAATAATTTCTCAGTTTATTAATGTTTCAAATACACTAATTTTATAATTATTACATAATAATTATGTGAAATATATTATATATAATTATATTAATTTTAATATTATGAAATTCTAGTAGCAAATATTTAAATATCCACAAATAATATTTTATTTAAAATATAACTTACAAATAGATATTAATTATCTTTATTTGTTATGAAAATTGATAATAATATTATCAATAGATTAATATGGTGTACGAATATGTTGATAAATATTTTGACCATAATATATATTATCTTCTGGTATTATTGAAATTACAAGAAATACTATTTTATTTTTCCTAATAACATTTCAAAAAATATTTTTTACCAACAATTTAGTGACTACTACATATCTATTTTTAAAATGATTTACAATAAAAAATATACCTTTAGTAATAGATACACCCATGTTGTAAAAAATTTAAATATTTTCTAGTGTTTATCATTTATTATTATTTAATTTATTATAAATTTTAGGGTTGATTTAAATCACTATTAAAAAAACCACGTCTAAATAGAAACAACCAATAAATAGTAAAATCATCACTAAACCCATGGGTAAATGAATTTTTTTTAATGTTTAGTTGTAATTATAGCCACCTGAGCTAAACATAGTATAAGTAAAATAAAATCTCATTATTTTAATAATGATTAAAATAGTAGTCACATAATCCAAGGAGTGAAAGTTTCAGTTTCTTAGAGATTAGATTCATAAAATTCTTAATCAACAATATTTTCCCCATAATTGAACTACTCTAGTCTCCCATCTATACATACCAAAAAAATACACTTATCTTTATTAACTAGGGAAAAGAAAACATAAAGAATGGGTGAGTTGAAAAGCTCAATAAGTAAATGTTTATCAACATGTCATCGATGATTAGATCATAATAATATGATAAAATAGGTGTAGTATTGGAATTTATTAAAATATATATATATATAATGATATGAGTTTTCAATAAATCATGAGATAAGGACATGTAATCTCATATGGGAAGAACATATACCATAAAAATGTATGGAATATTGAGATAATAAACATTACTCAAGGAGTATAATCATGGGAATATATAAATATGGAATGTTATATAATAATGAATTCTGATACAAAAAAAACATATGAAAATTCTAGAATTTTGAACACACAAAACACCCATGTTTTATATTTTAAACGAAAAAATACCTACATTTTTTGTTGTGTATAGACAAAATAATTTCGCTTCATATTTTTAGAAAAAAAAAATTACCGCAATACATGTTGTGAATAAAACAATTCTCATGATTCCTATTGTGAATAAACAAAATGACCATGTTTAATATCCTTTTACCAAGAGTTGTAAATTTTTAACCAAAGCATTAGAGGGTGATATAAGACCCCACCCATTAAAATTCATAATAATGTGTTCCACTCACTACCATAAAAATGGGTTTCTGCAGTGCCACCCTTTAACTGAGATTAAAAAGCACAGATAAAGGCACCTCCTTTATCTGTCCTTTTTTAGCATTTTTAAAGGGGTCGCCTTTATCAGTTCTTTTTTTAGTAGCGTGGATAAAGGGGGGATATATCAGTGCTTTTTTTCCTAGCATTGATAAATTGAATATTTGAAAAAATATATATATATTTCATAAAAAATAATATATTGATATGTAAGTATATTTATATTAATATACCTATAATATATATATATATATATATTAAATATGTTTTAGATCAATTTGATATGTGGTAGGCACAAAACAGACACCTAGAGTAAAAGTTATAGCCGTTTGGAGGGACTAAGGGCCATTTCAGGCATTGAAGAATATGAGAAGGTGTTACAATGGTCACCATAGTGTATTTTTATTCAAAATAATAGAATTTATATGTGGTAGAGGAAAAACAGATACTCGAAGCAAAAGTTATGGAAAAACAGACAACATGAGCAGAACTTATGACTGTTGGGAGGAATTATGGGCCTTTCTTGGCCTTGAAGAAAGTGAGAAGTGGTTTTAGTGGTCGCCAGAGTGTAGATAGTTTCTCAATCCTCTATTTGATATATGGTAGAGAAAAAATTGACACCCATAGATGAAGTTATTATTCTTTTAAATTGAGAAACCCTCCTAGTGCCTAAAACCCTATGAAACTTGTAACTTACAAAAATAGCCATATCTTCAGCTCCGAGTGTCCGTTTTAGCACTGCGACTAGTAAAACCAAATCTTGTGAGACGAGTGAGGACCATGTCCAATATAAGTCATGATAAGACCAAATAAAATGAAGATATATCAGTTATAACACTCTAAAGAAACTACAACTTCAAATGACCATAAATTTTACTTCGGGTGTCTCTTTGGGCTCTACCACATATAAAATCAAAGGCAGCGAAGATGTCTATGCAGGAAACTGACACAAAAATTGTTAGACACTTCTGTGACCCTGAAACCCCAAAAACCTTTAGATGGCTTCCAAAACATGGTTTCTGTGTCTGGTGCCCTGTCAAATTGTTTTAAAATGGTATTAACTCCTGATCAGTGTGTCTGTTTGGCATCTACCACTTATTATATCATATTTCATTCCATGAGATTTGGTTTGACTAGTCAGGGAGCTAAAAAAGACACCCAAATCATAATTTATTCCTGTTTCAGTGACTCGGCAATTTTTTAGGTTTTTCAAGCCCCTATTTCTAGCACTTTTATCTTGTATGATGTTTTTTCAAATAGCTGCAACTTATGATCTGCCTGTCTATTCAGCCTCCACCACCTATCATATCAAATATCATTATATTTTCTTTGATTTTAATTTTCATGGAGCTGGAATAGACTCTCGGTTTAGAAGTTTTTTTCATTACCCTGAGTTTAGGGTTTATTAGATGTTCTGACTATATTTACGGGTTTTAAGGGTTTCTCCATTTTTACCTATTTTTCAGGTTTTAGAGATTTATCATTTTCCATATTGTACTATTATTTATAATCAAATATATGACAATATATAAAAAAAATTATGTATTCACGCATAAAAAGTTAATTTTATAAATAAATAATTAAACATATTTGCATATAAAATATATTTCTCAATATATAAGCCTTATCTAAAAAACTATTTTCCATTTCATTTAAAATAAAAATATATGAATATTTATATACTTATATAACGTGTACTTGTATATGTGTGTGTGTGTGTGTGTCTGTATTGACAAACTAATATATATTATCTTTATATTCTAAACATATGTATATACATATTAATATATATTATTTTTAAATATATATAAATATGTATAATTATAATAATAGATATACATATAATATATGTGTGTGTGTGTGTGTTTGTGTAGTATATATTTATTTATTTATTTATATACACACACACACACACAAAAATCATATTTTATAAATGTATTTAAAATGATATTATAAATATATGTTAATATAATAATAAATATTTAATATATAAATGTAACCAAATATATATTAATATATGGATATATATATATATATATATATTAATATATCTATATATATATAACTATATATATTAATATAACTAAATATATATATTAATATAAATATATATATGATAACATAAATATATATTAATATATGATTAAATATTACTAAATATATATAAATAGATATATATATTATTAAATGAAGAGAAAAGAAATATAGTGGAGTGATAAAGGTTTATGCGTGTAGGAAAGAGGTTCTGGGATCAAATCCAAGGGCGGTAGGGCATGCGCGCGGGTGTAAGTGGGGTTAAGTGTTGTTAAAAGCTGGGGGTGCTGTTAAATGTTGGGGGTTGCTGGGGCGTGCAGGAAGGGGAGTGGTTGGGGCATGCGGGCTAGGGTGGGGGCGCTATTGAAGGGGGATTCAAGTGATTTTGAATCCCTTACCTGAATTATAGAAATATTTTTTTATTTTTTCATCATTTTTTAAACTTTTATCAGCGCTAAAAAGGGGCTGATAAAGGACTCATTTATCATAACTTTTTTTAGCACTGATAAAAGATCCCTTTTATCCACGTTTTTTTTAGCACTGATAAAAGTGGTCTTTATCAGCAGTTTTTTTAGTACTGATAAAAGGGACCCCCTTTATCTTCGCTGAGATTAACAATGCTTTTTTAGCACTGTAAATAGAATTTTATAGTGCAAAAAAAGGCTATATTTGCATTAGTGACTTAAAAAATAAATCATAAACATATCTTAATGAACCCATATAAAGAGAATGGATCTATTAAACCTTACAAAACAAGCCATGACATGAAAATATGAAATCATATAATATCAAAACTATCATTTTCAAGAATAAATAAGTTCATAATAACAAATAAATGGTTATAAAATCTTGACTTCATGATAGATAAACCCTGGAAGGTAAATATAAGTTAAAATGTAAAAACTCAGAATTCAATATAAAATATTAATAAATATAATATATTTTAAAAAAATATGTGTGAAGTGAATGAAAATAATTTTAAAAACTTATTTTGAAATAAAATATCCTTAAAAACATATAATGTTTGAAACGATATAATTTAAAATACATTAAAAAAATTTACTTTTTAAAGAATATTTAATATTATAAAATTGAAAAGGACGTAATGTTTTCAAATAAAATGGGTGAAAATAAATTGAAAACCTTTACTTTTAAAAAGAGTTTTTAATGATGGAAACTTCAAAAAAGCATAATGTTTTATAAATGGTTGGTTAAAGTAATTTGAAAATTAATCATTTTAAAAAGAACCTTTAATTATTGAAACATGGAACAATTCATAAAATTTATCAAAATAAATGGTGGAGCGGATGATAAAAATATTATTTTGAACTGATGTAAAAACCTGTTAACTAATTTAAAATAACATTTTTAAAAACCCACATCACTTAAAAGATTTTAAAAAATCTAATTTTAAATATGGTTAATATAATTTGAAGATTACCAAAAATATCTTTAGGGGAAAAAAGATAAATGCTATAGAATTAATGGTTATACAAATTCCATGGATAGATTATAACATTTGAGAGGTCATGATTATTGGAAGTTTTAAATAAGTCATTTGATTTTTATTAACATTAAAATAAAAACACTTTAAGGAAAATGAACCTAAAATATAAATTAGAATACTATGAATGAAGAATTAATTCATGATATAATATGTCATTACCCAATGTAACATCTTGTTACCTTTTTTATATGTATTTTTTAAGTCTTGTCTTAGTTTTCCTTTCTAATTGTTTATATTGGGCTGAGAATGTATTTGGAGGATACCTATAATTGTGAAGTCAAAGATTTGGTGTATTTTTAGCATAAAACCTACTAGTTCTTTAGCTTAATGAGGATTTACATTCTATGTAATGTGGATACATGACATTTATGTTCTAAAATAATAATAAATCTATTTTTAACAAAAGTCAATGGTTTTTATGTGATTTTGAGATTTTTCAATTATACGTGTAATTGGGTTACACCACATGAAATTGGGTTACATATAATGTAAAGTATCTATGGTTTTTTATTCATAGGAATATTCTTTGAGTTTTCTTTTCCTCCCCTTCATATTTATTTGATCTAATTTTAAGAGCCTTTTCTATGTTATTTTAGAGATGCCAAACCATTATGAATATTTTTTATCAGTGATTGATCATGGTTACGATTACGGTGTGACTCACCTAGTAACCATTATCCCAATATCTTCATCTATTTATATTTTGTTCCTTGAATTTTGATAGATCATCTTGTGATTGATAGATATATACTCTATATTATTGAAAATTATTTCAAGATTGATTTCCAAAATCTTCTATGCCTTATTTCTAGTTGGTGGGTTCCATTGTGAGCTTTGTTCTTCCATGAGAAAGGTAGATGGTTCTGTCATGATGAAAAAATTTGATTAACCCTGAATTCCTTGATTTAAATTCAATTATTTTATTTATATAAAATTACTTGATTGCATTCAATTGATTTATAAAAAACTAAATTCCATTAAATTGGGGGATTTGAATGTGAAAATTAATTTTTGGAATGAAAGTGGGACAAAATACACAATTCCAATGAAGTTGGTTGTGTTTAAGAAATTGATGGAAAATTGTGGAATATAAATTGTTGAATTGAAATTATGAAATTCATTTCAATGTTGTTTTTATGAAAATGGATTGAAATGGTTTTTGACATAAGCCCAGTGGTTTTATCTTGGAAAAGGAATGATTTGATTAAAAAATCATTTCAGTTTTTAAGTGGAAAATTGGAACTTTTGGAATGGGGAAATGGGATTAATTTTATTTTAAATAGTTTTAAAACAAATTCCCCATTTTTGATTCTACCCAACCATATGAATGCCTATATATTTAGTTAGTTATTGGGATAACACACTTTAGACGCTTTACAACTAAAACAAAACCTAGTGTAGTGGGTCCAATCCCCGATGGGGTGGTGATAAGTCCCCCTTGGCCAGTGTTAGAGGGACATGTGTATACACTACTAGAAAAATGACCTATACCCACGGTTCAAAACCATGGGTATAGTCCCCAAAACCGTGGGTATAGCCTATACCCACAGTTTTGGGAATCGTGGGTTGGAAAGGCGTCGGTATAGGGGTCCCAGCCTATACCCACAGTTTTGGAGAACCATGGGTATAGGGATGTCAGATGTGGCACACAACAGACCCCACAGTTTGAAAACTGTGGGGTATTTTAAATTTAAAAATCCTGTGCCAAGGGGGTTTTGAAACCGCACCTCCCGCGGTGCCTCGCGGTCACGCCACACAATCAGACCAACTGAGCTGCAGTTTTTATATGTTATATATAAATATATCTGTGGATATATATTAATATAATCCACGTCGCGTATTCAAAAAATGCAGCCGCCGGGTTTCGAACTCGCGCCTCTGAAAGCACCTCACGCCAGCGCCCCATGACAGACCAAACAAGATATTGATTTAATCTGTTAAACATGCATATATCTGCATATATATATTAATATAAAAGGTATTTAAATTCAAAAAATTCTGCCACAGGGATTCGAACGCTGGTCTCACAATGTGCCTCAATGCCGATTTTCACTAAGGTACCAACCGAGCTAACATTCTTATCTGATATATATACATTCATCTGCTTATATATATTAATATAATCCGTGAAAAAATGTCTCCCCGCTAATTTTTTTTCAACTCCCGCCTAATGTTTTTTCCCCGCCATAATGCGGGAAAGCAATACCCACGGTTCTGGAGAACCGTGGGTATAAGTCTTCAAAAAAAACCGCAATACCTATGGTTTTGAAGAACCGTCAGTATAGGTCTTCAGAAAATACCCTATACCCATGGTTTTCTCCAAAACCGTGGGTATAGGTCTTAAAATAAAACAATACCCACGGTTTTTGGCACAAATGTGGGTATACACTACTGGAAATACAGTATTTCCCAATGGTTTAGAACTGTTGGGAAAGGCTGCAGAACCGTTGGTATATGTTATACCAACAGTTCTACAAATCGTAGGTAAGTAAGCCGTTGGGAAAGCTTTTCCCAACAGTTTACAGTGAGCCATTGGGATAGGGTGGAGAAAAATTACCCTACCCCAATGGTTCTGCCAAACCGTTGGGAAAGCTTTTCCCAACGATTTACAACTGTTGGGATAGGGTGGAGAAAAATTACCCTATCCCAACGGTTCTGCCAAACCGTTGGGAAAAACCCAAGGTCTCCTCCTTCCCAGTGGTTTATAAACTATTGGGAAAAGTTTTTTACCAAGGGTTCATGGAACTGTTGGTAAAACAGAACCTAGAGATGCTATGCCAACGGTTTCAAACCGTTGGCATAGCCTATGCTGGGAAAATTACACAGCAGCTCTGCAATTTTCCTAGAAGCTCTGAAATTTTCCCACCAGGTCTCATTTTGTGGGTTCCCTCTCATTTTCAATCCAATTATTATACCTGCAATAAACTAACACATACATATACAATTATTGTACCTGCAATAACTAACTAACACATACATATAGAGAACAAATTCATACACATTTAACATATAATGCTGGAACTATACACATCCATAATTAAATTAGAATTCATAACATAATTATAAACATACATAATTCATTTAGAATTCAATTTAAAATTTAGATGACAATTATATGTGGAATCCGGAAGTCAATTCATAATTTGATCGGTTTTTTGTATACCATATATTTTTATCTGAAATGATGTCCATTTTAAACAAAATACATACACCTGGAGTTCTATCGGCCACACCACATATCGGATTGAGGCGGGGTTGACTCTTATGCATCACATATGACCCATGGATCTTTCTCCTAAAGTTTCAATGGAAACCGAATGCGTTTGGTCGGTTTTCCGTATTCCAGTTAATGTTTTTGAATTAAAATGACATCCTTTTGGAGAAAAAGGCAGACACTTTGAGTGGTTCCGGCCACACCACATCTCATATTGAGGCGGTGTTGATTCTTACACGTCACATATGACCCATTAATCATTCTCCTAAAGTTTCAATAGAAACCGAATGCGTTTGGTCGGTTTTCCATATGTACTTAAAATGTTGTCCATTTTAAACAAAAGAGAGCCACTTAGAGTGATTCTGGCCACACCATGCCTCCGATTAAGGTGAGGTTGACTCGTACACATCACATATGACCCATGGATCTTTTTTATAAAGTATCAACACAATATGAATGTTTTTGGTCAGTTTTACGTATGCCAGTTGATGTTTTTTACTTAAAATGATGTCCTTTTGAAACAAAAGACAGACACTTTGAGTGGTGACGGCCACACCGCACCTCGGATTGAAGCGGTGTTGACTCGTACAAGTCACATATGACCCCATGGATCATTATGATAAAGTATCGACACAATCTGAATGCGTTTGGTTGATTTTCCGTATGCCAGTTGATGTTTTTCAATTAAAATGACGTCCTTTTGAAACAAAAGGCAGACACTCTGAGTGGCGCCGGCCACACCATGTCTCAGATTGAGGTAGGGTTGATTCTTACACATCACATATGACCCATGAATCGTTCTCCTAAAGTTTCAACAGAAACCGAATGCATTTGTTCGGTTTTCCGTATGTACTTAAAATGTTGTCCATTTTAAACAAAAGAGAGCCACTTAGAGAGATTATGGCCACAATGTGCCTCTTATTAAGATGGAGTTGACTCATACATGTCACATATGACCCATGGATTGTTGTTATAAAGTATAGACACAATCTGAATGCGTTTGGTCGGTTTTCCGTATGCCAGTTGACATTTTTCACTTCAAATGACGTCCTTTAGAAACAAAAGATAGACACATTGAGTGGTGGCGGACACACCGTGCCTCATATTGAGGCGGGTTTGACTCTTACACATCACATATGACCCATGGATCATTGTTCTAATGTATTGACAAAATCAGAATGCGTTTTTCGGTTTTCCGTATGCCAGTTGATGTTATTCAATTAAAATGACGTCCTTTTGAAACAAAAGGCAGACACTTTGAGTGGTGGCGGCCACACCGCGCCTCGGATTGAGGCGGGGTTGACTTGTTCACATCACATATGAACCATGGATTGTTGTGCTATTTTATTGACACAATATGAATGCATTTGGTCGGTTTTCCGTATGCCAGTTGATGTTTTTTAATTAAAATAACGTTCTTTTGAAACAGAAAACAGACACTTTGAGTGGTGTCGGCCACACCGCACCTCGGATTGAGGCGGGGTTGACTCTTACATGTCATATATGACCCATGTATCATTGTTCTAAAGTATCTACACAATCCGAATGTGTTTGGTTGGTTTTCTGTATTCCAGTTGATGTCTTTCAATTAAAATGACATCCTTTTGAAACAAAAGGCTGACACTTTGAGTGGTGGCGGACACACCGCACCTCGGATTAAGGTGGTGTTGACTCGTACACATCACATATGACCCATGGATAATTGTGCTAAAGTATTGACACAATCCGAATGTGTTTGGTCAGTTTTCCGTATTCCAGTTGATGTTTTTAATTAAAATGACGTCCTTTTCAAACAAAAGGTAGACACTTTGAGTGGTACCAGCCACACCGCGTCTTAGATTGAGGCGGAGTTGATTCGTACGCGTCACTATGACCCATGAATATTCTCCTAAAGTTTCAACGGAAACCGAATGCGTTTGGTCGGTTTTCCGTATGTACTTAAAATGTTGTCCATTTTAAACAAAAGAGAGACACTTCGAGTGATTCTGGCCACACTATGCCTCCGATTAAGACAGGTTTGACTCATACACGTCACATATGACCCATGGATCATTGTACTAAAGTATCGACACAATCCTAATGCGTTTGGTCAGTTTTCTGTATGCCAGTTGATGTTTTTCACTTCAAATGACGTCCTTTTGAAACAAAAGACAGACACTTTGAGTGGTGGCGGCCACACCATGCCTTGGATTGAGGTGGGGTTGACTTTTACACGTCACATATGACCCATGGATAGTTGTGATAAAGTATCGACACAATCCGAATGTGTTTGGTTAGTTTTCTGTATGCCAGTTGATGTTTTTCAATTAAAATGATGTCCTTTTGAAACAAAAGGCAGACACTTTGAGTAGTGGCAGCCACACTACACCTCGGATTGAGGCGGGGTTGACTCGTACATAAAAAATATTACCCATGGATTGTTGTGCTAAAGTATCCACACAATCCGAATTCGTTTGGTCATTTTTCCGTATGCCAGTTGATGTTTTTCAATTAAAATGACATCCTTTTGAAACAAAAGGCAGACACTTTGAGTGGTTCCAGCCACACTGTGCCTCGGATTGAGGTGAGGTTGACTCATACACATCACATATGACCCATGGATCGTTCTCCTAAAGTTTCAATGGAAACTGAAAGCGTTTGGTCAGCTTTCCGTATGTACTTAAAATGTTGTCCATTTTAAACAAAAGAGAGACACTTAGAGTGATTCCGGCCACAACATGTCTCAGATTAATGTGGGGTTGACTCGTACACGTCACATATGACCCATGGATCGTTGTGCTAAAGTATCGACAAAATCCGAATGCGTTTGGTCTCTTTTCCGTATTCCAGTTGATATTTTTCACTTAAAATGACGTCCTTTTAAAACAAAAGACAGACACTTTGAGTGGTGCCACCCACACCGTGCCTCGGATTGAGGTGGGGTTGACTCTTACACGTCACATATGACCCATGGATCATTGTGCTAAAGTATCGACACAATATGAATGCGTTTGTCAGTTTTCCGTTTGCCAGTTAATGTTTTTCAATTAAAATGACGTCCTTTTGAAACAATAGGCAGACAATTTGAGTGGTGGAGGCCACACCGTGCCTCAGATTGAGGCGGGGTTGACTCATACACGTCACATATGACCCATGGATCGTTTTTCTAATGTATCGACACAATCTGAATGCGTTTGGTCAGTTTTCCGTATGCCAGTTGATGTTTTTCAATTAAAATGACGTCCTTTGGAAATAGAAGACAGACACTTTGAGTGGTACCGGCCACATCGCATCTCAGATTGAGGAAGGGTTGATTCTTACACGTCACATATGACCCATGAATCATTCTCCTAAAGTTTCAATGGAAACCGAATGTGTTTGGTCAGTTTTCCGTATATACTTAAAATGTTGTCCATTTTAAGCAAAAGCGATCCACTTAGAGTCATTCCGGCCACACCGTGCCTCAGATTAAGGCGGGGTTGACTCGTACACAACACATATGACCAATTGATCGTTTTGATAAAGTATAGACACAATACGAATGTGTTTGGTCAGTTTTCCTTATGGCAGTTGATGTTTTTCACTTAAAATGACGTCCTTTTGAAACAAAAGACAGACACATTGAGTGGTAGTGGCCACACCGCACCTCCGATTGAGGCAGGGTTGACTTGTACATGTCACATATGATCCATGGATCGTTGTGCTAAAGTATAGACACAATCCAAATGCGTTAGGTCGGTTTTCCGTATGCCAGTTGATGTTTTTCAATTAAAATGATGCCCTTTTGAAAAAAAGGCAGACACTTTGAGTGGTGGCGGCCACACCGCACCTCGGATTGAGGTGGGGTTGATTCGTACATGTCACATATGACCCATGGATCGTTCTCCTAAAGTTTGAACAGAAACCAAATGCGTTTGGTCAGTTTTTTGTATGTACTTAAAATGTTGTCCATTTTATGAGAATCCTCACGTGTCTATTAGTGGTATGGTATTTACTTAAAATATTGTGGATATTTATATAAAACATTTTTATATAATTCTTAGTATGGATTAGATTTTAGTTTATAATTCTATGAAACATTTCGAAGCTAATAATGTCATGCCCAATTAATACATCTCTTTTATAACATACCAAGAATCTTTGATATTGATTAGATGTGTAAATGTGATTTACATTGATTATCATGATGAAAATAAATAAAATATATATTATAGATTTTCTAGTACTAAATGAAATCAAGGAGGGTGGGGGGGTTGTCCGGCGGGGCTGTCCGGGGGGCTGTTCGGTGGGTGTCTGGAGGGCTGTCCAGGGACCAAGGAGGAGGGTGGGGGGTTGTGCGGGGGGTTGTCTGGGGTCCAAGGAAGAGGGTGGGGGCTGTTTAGGGGGCTGTCTGGGGGGAAGTCCGGGGGGTTGTCCGGGGTCCAGGGAGGAGGGTGGGGGGCTGTGCGGGGGGCTGTCCGGGGGGTGTTGGGGGGTTGTCCGGGGTCCAAGGAGGATAGTGGGGGGCTGTCTGGGGGGCTGTCTGGGGGGCTGTCCGGGGGGCTGTCTGGGGTCCAGGGAGGAGGGTGGGAGGGCTGTTCGGGGGGCTATCTGGGGGCTGTTCGAGGGTGTTCGGGGGGTTGTCTAGGGTCAAAGGAAGAGGGTGGGGGGCTGTCCGGAGGGCTGTCTGGGGGGCTGTCTGGGGGGTTTCTTTAGGGTCCAGGGAGGAGGGTGGGGGGGCTCTCCGGGGGCTGTTCGGGGGGGCTGTCCGAGGGCTGTTCGATGGTGTTCGGGGGGTTGTTCGGGGCCCAAGGAAGAGGGTGGGGGGTTGTCCGGGGGGCTGTCTGGGGGGCTATCCGGGGTCCAGGCAGGAGGGTGGGGGGGCTGTCCAGGGGTCTGTTCGGGGGGCTGTTCGGGGGCTATCCAGGGGGTGTTTGGGGGGTTGTTGTGATCCAAGGAAGAGGGTGGGGGGGGATTTTTGGGGGGGCTATCCGGTGGGGCTCTCCGGGGTCTAGGGAGGACTGTGGGGGGTTGTCCAGGGTCCAGGAAGGAGGGGGGTTCCCAAAAACACAACCACTAAAAGACAACAACATCCATAAAAACAGATGATATATAAAAATAACTCAACTCCAATACTATACTACGAGTCTAGATAAAACCAACAACTAGAATAGATTAAATATAAAATCTCAGTAATATCAGTCAAAAATGTAATAGATCAACTTGTCCCACATAACCATCACCATGATCACCATCATCATCACCCTCGTTCTCATCCCCATCATCGTCCTTTCCCTCCTCACCCGCGCCCTCCTCCCCGTCCTCGCCCTCCTCCTCTCCCTCACCACCCGCCTCGCCCTCCTCCTCTCCCTCCTCTTCCGCATCAGACTCCTCGCCATCATCATCGTCAAGCTGTACATAATCCTAACCACCACTAGAACTGCCACCTGGTGCACCATATATAGAACGTATCAATGACATATACTCATCAAAAGATGGTATGGCCTCTACTGGAAGTGTAGGACGTAGAACTTCAATAAATCTCATAAACGCACTTTTGCCCAAGCAGAATGTTCTTCCATCTCTGTGGCCCTTTTCTCAGCATGTTCTACCTGTTCCCTAACTTGATGTAGCTCGGTGGCACTACAACTCATAGCTGAGGAGGGCCAATACCTCGTTGGGGCTATCCTAGGTCGGCAGCGTACTCTTCCAGAATGCTCCTCTCCCAACACCTGATGTAAGTGATCTATTGGACCAAAATTGTCTAGTTCTTGGGCATCAAGGGCCTCTAAATCATCCTGTTACAAATATAAATATATCATTAAGTTACAAAATAGATATTAAAATATAAATTCAACAGATTAAAACTTACAATCTGCTGCTGAGTCGCTTCATTGACGGCACTTCCATCCTTTTTCCGTCTACTCGAGCAAAACAGTTTTTCTCGAGGCACACGTCCTACAATATTTTGTATTTTCCTATACAATGACATTGAAAACTAAAGTTATATGAAAACTTTATCAAACTATTAAATAATTGAGGAAACAAAATAAAGTTTAAGTCGTAAAGTAAACTTATAAACAACTGTCATACATGCTTCCTCTTATGATCAGGCGTCATAGTGCATCCCAGTGTGTGGAGGTATTTTTTTTCATCAATGTTCTTTTTATTTTTTTCAGATGATTCCTAAAAAAAATTCTAAAATTCAATAGATAGTATTAATGCAAAACATGAAAGTTATTATTTAAATACCTCAAATGTTATTAATACCTTAAAATGGGTACTCGTCCAATGAGTAATCATCTGACGATACTACTCTATAGGACAATCATCCACCACTGGTACCGCCTATAACTCAGTTCCAACTCTAGCAACTCAGCCAATATAAAACTCATGCTTTTAGGCTCTCCAAAGCTTGCCTAAATCCTTTAGACGTTCCGGTCGTGCACCCTCACCATCGAGAAAATTAAATCGAAGCTGAAATCAAAATATTAATTCATATAAATAGAAAAATAATTCATGGCATTAAATAGAACATATTTTTTTACCCATATCTCTGCCCAAGCTCTATCCTTGACCTCATGTGGCAAATGTCTCCACGATAGTGGGCTGATAAGAATGATGTCGGAGTATTTGGAAAGCATCACCAAAAAACTTCGACATTGTTACCCTGTTTTCTCAACCATTTGGTTGTCTTCATTATAATCCACCATAACCTGTGTGCGACGGTTCCACACCAAACGCATACGTGTATGCCCCCGCCCACACCTCATGTTAGAAGATGTATCTGTCATGGAAGAAAAACAAATATTTTATCAAAACATGTTATAATGAAAATAAATATTGCTATAAAAATTTGTTAGGGTTCTATAAATATACCTATGTAGGTATGATCAATGAGCACCGCTGGATCCACAGAAACTAATGGAACACCCTGTGGTGGAACAGGAGTCGAAGACGATGGAATATAGAAGCTCGGAGAGATAGAAGTAGGAGGAAAAGAAGATGGGACAGTTGTCTGACCGGATGCTGACTGGGGAGTGGGAGTCATCATGGGATGTGAAAATGATGGGCCAGAAGATGCAGAAGGTAGCAAAAACATGGGAGACCTAAATATCTCGTGTGTCCCTAACGACACACCGGGATCAGAATGTGGGAAGGATGACATGTCAATGGGAGGGGCAGGGTCTAGTCGGGTACGCGCAGCTGCTCATCCACCTCTGGTATGAACCCTCCTCATACCACCGTCCTGAGTACTAGGACCAGTACTAGGCTCCTCGTCGAATAACTGTCGATGTATAGGTGGATCCTACAAAAATGTTTACAAAAAAATTAATCACATGACATTATATATTCTTTAAATATATCAATTTGAAATAAAGTACTCACTACAGGCACTAATGATGGAATTCCCAACTCCGTTATTCGACGATTGTTCTCCATCATTTTTTCCCTTCGTCTCTCTTCAATTGGCTTCATTTACTGCTTTTGAAAACAAATATATAATTAATTAGAAAAAGAAAAGTAATGTGTAACCCAAAAAACTAAATATATGAGGGAATAGGGGGATTCATTGGTAATTTAGATATCAATTGTTTTAGAAGAGCTTGAATGGATTTAATAAATCATACAAGTTGTAATGTTCATCAAGTTAGAAATATTGTTTGACTATGTTTGAATACAGTTCAATTCCAAATTAGAATATGCAATTCAAATAAAACTGCAACCAATAAACATTGCAAATTCAAATAATGGTCAAGTATGCTATCAATTGTTTTAGAAGAGCTTGAATGGATTTAATAAATCATACAAGTTGTAATGTTCACCAAGTTAGAAATATTGTTTGACTATGTTTGAATACAGTTCAATTCCAAATTAGAAAATGCAATTCAAATAAAACTGCAACCAATAAACATTGAAAATTCACATAACGGTCAATTCAGCTATCAATTGTTTTATATGATCTTGAATGGATTTAATAAATCATACAAGTTGTAATGTTCACCAAGTTAGAAATATTGTTTGACTATGTTTGAATACAGTTCAATTCCAAATTAGAAAATACAATTCAAATAAAACTGCAACCAATAAACATTAAAAATTCACATAGAGGTCAAGTCAGCTATCAATTTTTTAGACAAGGTTGAATGGATTTAATAAATCATACAAGTTGTAATGTTCACCAAGTTAGAAATATTATTTGACTATGTTTGAATACAGTTCAATTCTAAATTAGAAAATGCTATTCAAATAAAACTGCAACCAAACATAATGGTCAAGTCTGCTAAAACATATTTGTGGTCAATACTAAATAAATTTGAATATTACCAACCTTAACAACCCAACTCAAGGTAAACCAAAATAATTGAGAACATGTATGAATGATTCTATATATTTTCAACCACAACTTCAGGTTCACAATCAACTCTGACAATTGAGCTATTTGAGTCATCAAAAGAAATAAATGGATTGGTTCCAATGGAACTAGAGACAATGTCAATTCCATCATCACCATCATCAAAAATATGTCTTGGAATTACTTCAACTATGACACCAAATTTAGGTCGAAGTTGGTCTTTGACATAAAAAACTTGTTTAGCCATTGATGCCAACACATATGGTTCTTCGGTAGCAAGAGTACGAGTCATATTAATTACTCGAAATCCATAATCATCAATAAATGTGACATGTCTCGTCATCAAATCAAACCAATGGAATTTCATCATTGTGACTCGTCCATGAGAGTAATAATCCAATATTATTATTTTTCAACAACTCCATAATAACCCACATTTTCAAATTGCGGTCTACTATCTGATGCACTGGCAGAACAATCCATTGTGGTAGTAACCATAACACCATCATGTTGTGTTCTCATGTTCTTTTCTCGTTCAGTGAAAATAAATTTGTACCCATTTATAACAATTGATTTACAGTCCCGAACCACGGTATTAGGACCAAAAGCCAAAGCTCTTATTTACTAAGAGATAGAGTCAGCAGACAAACTTAGTACCTGCAATATAAATGACTATTAAGCTTAATTAAATATTGATATAATTATTTTAAACATTAATTTTTTTATACCTTCAATTTTAACCAAGCAGAAAACTCTTTTCTATGAAAAGTCTCTCTCCTTCTCAAAGATAAAGAACGATGCTTCTTATTTATCATTGTTTTATGTTCCCTATAGATAAAAAATATAAATAGTTTAATAGATATATATGTAAGATATACATAATCAATTTAGTTACCTGATATAGTCATCGAACAAATCACAGTTGAAAAAAATTGTGTGATGTGCCATCTCCCGCTCTTCATGGCTTAATGTCTTCAATGTATATAATCCAGGAATTCCTCCTGTTTGAGGAAGTTATGGAAAAATGGGTTCAATTTTCTCATACTGTTCTTATTCATTTCTCATTGGTCTGTTCAATCTTGTAGTAAGATCAGACAAATACATTGAGAAGAAAATCATACACTCTTGAGCCAAGTAACCGTTCACGATAGAACCTTCGGGATGATTTCTATTTCGGACATAAGACTTTAATGTGAACATATTTCTTTCAGTTGGATACATCCAACAAAAAGAAACAGGTCCTCTGAGAAGTATTTTGGTGGGAATATGGACAGTCAGATGCAACATGCATGTGAAAAATGATGGAGGAAATATTATCTCCAACTCACACAAAATTAATGGGGCATCTGTCAACATTTTTTGCAAGAAAGACTTGGAAAACTTCTTAGCACAAAGATCTCTAAACAAATGGAACAACCGAATAACAGCCTCCCTTACATTATTGGACAAAATATGACGGATTACTATTGGATGCAACTCATGCAGTAGAACGTGATAATCATGAGTCTTCAAAGATTTTAGCTTCAACTCTCTTTTGTTGACCCGTTTAGATATGTTGCTTGAATAGACATCAGGAACTCTAATAGTCTCTAATACTTCCAGAAATTGTTTTTTTTTCATATGTGTAATCACATAAGAAGCACATGGAAGTTTCCATTTATTTTCACTGATACGCACAAGATGTAATTCTGGTCCGATGCCCCAATACACCAAGTCACGCTGGGATCATAAATCATCTTTTGTCTTCCCCTTGAAATTTAGAAGAACCGAAATCAACATTTCGCATATGTTATTTTCAATATGCATTACGTCTAAGAAATGACGTAACAAATTGTTTGACCAATAAGGAAAATCAAAAAAGATACTCCTCTTCCTCCAATTGTAACAAGTTTTAGTGGAAACATTCTTTCTCTTTCCAGATTTCATTTGACCCTTCCCGAACGAAAAACTGAAATCTTTCAATTCATTAAGCACGTCAGTTCCATACATACGCTGAGGTGGATCATCGGTCTCTATGGTATTATCAAATCTTTGACGATTCATTCTATATGGATGATCCTTTGGCAGGAATCGTCGATGTCCCATAAAACTGAAACTACAACGATGTTTTATTCTTCTGGATCATGTATTATTCATACAAACTGGACATGACAATTTTCCCTTCGTGCTCCATCCAGACATCATTGCATAAGCCGAAAAATCATTGATCATCCACATAAGCGCAACACGCATCTGAAATATGTCTTTCGAACATGCATCATATGTGCGCACACCCATATACCAAAGAAGTTTCAACTCTTTTATTAAAGGTTGTGTGTAGACATCAATATCAATGCCGGGAACAAAAGGACCAGATATGAGTATACTCATGAAAGTGAAAGGTTTTTTCATACACAACCATAGGGGAAGATTATAAATGTGTATAAAAATTGGCCATGTGCTGTGCGAAGTAAGCATATACCCAAACAGATTAAAACCGTCTCATGAAAGACCCAACCTCACATTACGCACGTCAGCTGCAAAATCAGGATGTGGAGCATCAAATCTCTTCCATGAAAATCCATATGCAGGATGAACCAACTCATCATTAGTCTTCTTTCTCTCGGTATCATTCCATCTCATTTTTATTGATATGTCATCAGACATAAAAAGATTCTGGAGTCTGGGGATCAATGGAAAGTGCCACATTACATTCTGTGGAACACGGGATGGTGTTCCATTAGATTTTGAATTCCAGCAGGATGTGCCATATTTTATACAATCATTTCGTTCAGCGGTTTCCTCACAGAATAAACTACAATATTTCAGGCAAGCATGAATTTTGTTTCTTAAAAATCCATGTTCCTCAACTAACTTCCATGCCATATAGTGGTTTGAGGGAATATCTGCATCATCTGGAAGTAAATCCTTCAAGAGGTTAATAATGTAATCGATTGCTTTATTAGAAATCCCATACATAGTTTTTCCCATGAAACAATCGGATTAAAAATTCCATCTTTTTCATTTTATCGCATTATCAATATACTGGAGTCGTGGCATCATCATTCAATTTTTTCACCCTATCAATATCATCATTTTCACTAGATGCATCATTTGTGCTCATATCGAAGTCTTCTTGAGTCGAAATCCATTCTTTTTCATGATGACGAATAAATGGAAACTGGTCATCTAACAAATTTTCCATTCCAGTCTTTTCATTTCGATCATCACCAATTTGAGATTTCATTTTCTCCCCATTGTGATACCACACAAAGTAGTTTGCTTGAAAAATAATTTTGGTTATCTGGTAGCAGACTTCTTCACGGCTCAACCAAGGTCTACCAACATAATTGGAACATGGGCAGTGTATGTGACCACTATCTGAAGCATTGTGAAATGAAAAATCTATAAAGCTCTTAAAATTGTTTAGAAAATCGCTTGAGATCAGATCGGTTTCATACATCCAACTTCTGTCCATTCAGTAAAAAGAATTTATATAAGTCATTTTGTCATAAACAATTCAATAGGATTGAACTTTAATATAAAATACATTTAAGAAAATGATAACGGAAGAAGTTTCTAGTCGATGTAGTGAACTATTAAATTAATGTAAAGAACAAGTACTCATAAATTAAATTAAAATTTATTTATATTCATTTTCATTAGGTCTATAAGAGGCGCATGCCTCAGGTCCCATCATGTGTTATAGACATCCCAAATCATTCACTCATGCTCAATAACTCATTATTGACACCTGTCCATACCTTTCATTACCCAATTACTTCCCCAAGTCAAGCGCACCCCATGGGTGAATAAATTTTAGGCTTATACACTAATAGGTTGTTCATGGCCTGTAAAAAGATTTAATTTCATTAAGTATAGACAAAAACATTTATTTTTAAATTTTAAATTCTTAATAAAGTATTTCAATGATAACAACATTACTGAATTAAAATTGTGACTTATCTAACATTTTTATGGTTGTCTACACATGCCAGAATGGGTAGTGAAAAGCACCCCACCCTCATAAAAGTGAGTATTGGACAAGAAGGAAACATAATATACAACGTACAATGAGAACCATATTTAGTTGACCCTAAATTTATATTAGTACAATCATCTTGGGGGAAATGGAATATATGATCCTGGTTAAATGATGAATTCAAAAGCTCGTATTCCATATGTTGGACACTATCTAAGGTAAGAAATCATGTGAGGATGGGTTTACATCATTCAATTTCTTACATGCTAGTGATAATGAAGGCTTAAATTAATGACTTGAGTTCACTGATACCATGTCAACCATTATACACACCAAGTGAACCCTTATATACACCATATGAACCCTTATACCATATCGTCATTATTACAACCATTAATAACAACTTATTAAATAACATCACTTGTTAAAGATAATCAAATTGAACATAAATAAATAATAATATTGTATATATCAAGTAAAATTAAGTCATACTATCTTACATCCTAAATGACCACCCACATCCATGATTAATGACCACAAAGCTCCCCTTTTGGCCAAATCAAAAGTGAAAACAAAAACACATAGTTGTAGAAAAAACTTCATTTGTGTGAAGAATAATAATCTCATGGTCCTCATGATATTTGAACCACGCAGTCATGATTTCCAAGATGAACTTGTATCCATGGAACCATATGAGAAACATGATTCAATACATGCATTTTTCTGCTTTTCCCAAGCATTTTGAGGAACCACAAATTAGTGAAAATGGTCATTGTGTTTTAAAAAGGTTATTGAATAACATGTACGATGTCGAAGGCAGAATGATTAATGGTTACATTAGAAAAACTAATATTCAATAATATTGCGAATTTGATATTCTGTGAATCAGTTTCATGAAGAAGGATGAAGTACTAATTAGGGACCACATACTATTTGGAAAAGTTCAAGAAGATACTCCATATGTTCTATTGTGCAAAGGATAAGTGAACAGTGTGTCATTTTATATATATATATAGATTTTGATAGAAACATGATACATACTTGTTATATAATACACATAGTGTACAAAAATTAAGATGAACAAGATCTTCATGTTTGGTATGATATTAATGAAAGGAGTGATTTTCCTGAAATAATATCAATAAATATTATAAACAATTTCTTATTAGTTCCTATACATGAAGCTATAATATTTGAAGCAGATTAAAAAAACTATGAATCTTAAAAATTAGAACACAATAAAGAGACACCATTCCCTTATAAATGTAAATGTGTAATGAAAACATTAATTGGAAATATACCGATATAGGGATTTGAGTACACAATTCGTGGAACAATCATAAAATTTTACAAAAACCCTAAAAATTGGGAATAATGAAATTGTTGAGAATAGAAGGATGTGATTTATAAGAGGTGGAACTATATCCTTGATAAAATATAGAAGGATTCTAACCTAGTATCTGCTGATCCGATGGAAGATGTGGGGATTCGTAAGTGCTTCTGCCAAGGAATCGTTTCTGGAGACCAGCGGAAGGCTTCTCGAATTGTGGGGAGGCCGCTGCCTTCATTTGGAGAATTTGGGGCTTTTTTCCAACGGTTTTTAAAAACTGTTGGGAAAACCCAATCTTTCCCAATGGTTCTATGAAACCATTGGGAAAACTAAGTTTTTCTCCATCTTTCCCAGCGGTTTGAGGAAACCGTTGGGAAAAGTGATTTTTTCCCACTTTTCCCAACAGTTTCATAAAACCATTGGTAAAAGTCAGTTGTTCAAGGTCTTTACCAATGGTTTATATAAACCATTGCGAAAGACAACATATACCAATGGTTATTTGAACCGTTGGTATAAAATTGTTGGGAAAAGTCCCCTCTCCAATAGTGATAGGTGGCCTATACCCAGAGTTTTTGAAAATCGTGGGTATAGGTTCACATATTATCCCTATACCCAAGGTTTTTTGAAAAACCGTGGGTATAGAACTATTTTAGAGTAGTAATACACATATTACCATGATCTCTTCAAGTGTGTTAGGATCCTATAGCTTGAAACTATCATACCATTTTGAATATGACTATGTTTCTTGTTTTTTTATATATGAGATACAAATGTGTACCAATGTTTTTAAACTATTTTATATGCCTAATAAATTTATATTAACTATTTTTAAAAAAAATTGTGAATCCATTTTTTTAAAGTATTTCCATCATTTGAATTGAAAATCATAGATGTTTTTAATTATTATCAGAAATTCCATAACTATTTATTTTAACTTGAAATCTTTATTTGGTTATTTAAATATTATAATCCTTAGTAAGGCCCTACTGGGATTTTAGCTCACACCCAACTTGTGCCTTTGTAATTTATATATTTTCTACCAGGTTTGCATAGGGGTAAATCTCCTCTTGGAGGGAGTTCTAGTAGTTGACATGTTGACATGGAGAGTTTCATACATTGGGACTAGGGTTGTTCTTTCAGTTTTCTATTACTTTGGTGTTGGAATTTGGGATGTTTATGCCTATTTTATTTCTATTATACTTCTCCCTATGGAGTTTCTTTTGTATTCATATTGAATTGTTACCTTTCTTTCATAATGTTTGTGGGAAAATTATTCCCACATTCAATTTTTATGATTTTTGGTGCTAGTCATCAAACCATGTAGATTGGAAATACCCTCTGGTCTATCTCAATGTCGGCTCAGTTATCATGTTATGAGGGTAACTAAGATGGTTCCTGAAAAAGTTTTATTATAGCTAGATTAAGCATATTTTTATTTCATTATGCATTTGTGTATTCTTTTCATTGAATATGATGTATTTTTGATTGAGTGGATGGATTTATTTCACCACAAAGAACCTTAATTCACTAGGGGTAGTTAAGGAAATATTCCTTTAGGTTTAGATTTATTTTTTTTCTACTTCTAATTTGGATGGATCAAAATCCAAATCGTGTTTGTCTATTTAAAGGAATTAATCATCCTTATTTCTCTGTTTGGGTTTTAATCAGATGTCTTCTTTGTTGTTTTCTATTGTCTTTTAGAATCATGCCTCCAAGTATACATGTGAATCAAACATAGTTATAAGCTTCTACAGAACCACAGTGAAAAAATCCTCCAATGGACCCGATTTTGGTTGGGATGATTATGCATAATATCCAAGATCTAGGACAAGAACCACTACTAGTCCTCATTTAGGCCCCAACTATGGAACCTTAGAGGGATTTTATTCCTAATTTTTCTCTGTATTTCCTTCACCAGAAGCCACCAGTGTTCAAAGGATCCAATGATCCTCAAGGGGATTAGTAATGATTTAGTAGGATTGATAATTTGTTTTAATTCATGGAGTCACCTGAGGAGATCAAGGTAAAGTGTTTCACCTTTGTGTTGTAGGGACTGAGCATGAGATAATGGGACATGATGGTTATGGGAAAGAAATATGAGGGAATATAGTGAAAAGAATTCAAGGATATTTTCAATGAATAATTCTATCCAAATTTGATGTTTTAATCCAAGGATTTAGATTTATTATATCTTGATCTGGTTTACATGATCATTATTGAGTATTAAAACTATTTCTATGCAGTGTAGTTTTCACCTGATGTAGTAACAAATGAGAAGATGAAGAATAAACGGTTCGAGTTGGGATTTAAATTATATATTAATTATCATGCTTTCTTACTAAATCTTCACTCTTATGTTGATGGGATGAATAGAGCATTAATGGTTGAAATGGACCTGGCTGGAAAGTTCAGGTTGTCAGGATTTCTTTCTATACCAGTGGTAATATAAATTCCTTCAATGTAAAGTGGGAGTATGATGATTCTCATGGGGGTTCTTGATAGTAGTGTTTTTATAAACCTCTCATTGTTCCTGGCATATGTCATTTAATTTTCTTCTATTGTGTCAACTTGGGGAACTCATAGAGGGTTTTCATTAGGGCACCCAAGGTATGTGGCTCCAGCAGACACTTATATCACTTTCAGAAGTTATAACATATATTTTATACTCTGTATAGTGGCATGAGTTCATCATCTCCAACCAAAACTATGGGGAAATCAGATGCTCTACATACAAAGGGGTTTCATCCATAGGAATCTAGAACAAAGCTTCATCACACAGTGGAAGATACTCTAAAGGAAGAAGATATGGCTCCATCGACTCTTATATATACCATCACTATAGCATCATCATTAGTGACTATTTTATTTGATACTGGTGTAACTCATTCATTCATTTAAACTCATATTGGTAATCTGATAAATGTTCCTATAGAGATTTTGTCTTATGTGGTGGATATTAGTACACCCCTTGGAACAATGAGGGAGTAGGTCCATTGAGCCCCTCATGTTCTTTCTCCTTATCATATGTTAATATTTCTTGGATTTTTCTGGTTCTTGACATGAAACATCTTTAAATAATATTTGGAATGGATTGGATCACTTCCAATAAACCCCAGATTGATTGTTACCTTCAATGGGTATCCTTTATTGAACCCGATGGGGTTTACAGAATCTTTCCAGGAGAATGGGTCCCAAGTTCAAGAAGGGATTGAACTTCTTAACTAGATTTGTGAAATTAATATCATTGTTCTCTTTTTATCTATAGTGAGAATCATTGAGTGGTGATCTCCCTCCAGTTTTCATCGAGTTTTCGAGCATGTTTCATTCTGACTTCTTTGGTCTTCCACTAGTAAGGGAGGTAGATTTTTCAATTGATTTAGTACCTAGTACTCTACCATTGTAAATTCCTTCTTAACAGGCAATACAAGCTAAAATTAAAGAGTGTAATACTCATTTGGATGATCTTTTATAGAAATTCTTTATACAGCCGAATGTGTCACCTTGGGCAGCGCCTATTCTCTTTGCTTAAAAGGTTGATGGTTCTCTGCGCCTTTGTATTGATTACCAAAAACTCAATCGAGTTAAAATCAATATAAAGTATCTATTTCACAATATAGATGATTGTTTTGATCATTTGAAAGGTGAATAGTGGTTCTCAAAGATCGACCATAATTTTGGTTACCATCAATTGAGGATAAAATAATCAAACGTTCATAAAACCACCTTTTAGATATGGTATGACCATTATGAGTAACTTTTCTTTATCTTTGGTATAACCAATCCCCCTATAGTATTTATTTATTTGATGAAAAAGATTTTCCATGAGTATCTTTATGCCTTCATGGTAGTCTTTTCGGATAACATCATTGTTTACTCTTTGTCCAAGGAGGATCTGGTGCATCATCTGAGAATAGTTCTAAATTTACTGAAAAATCATCAGCACTATGCCAAGCTTTCAAGATGTGATTTATGGATTCAAGAAGTGAATTTATTAGAACCCATGGTCTTTTAACATGTTATTTCATTTGATCATATTAAGGGGGAGGATATTATGACATGGGAGAAACCATGAATTTTTTTCAAGATTTGAAGCTTCTGGAGGTTAGCTAGGTATTATTGTTAGTTCATTAAGGAATTCTCAAAGTTGGATTCTCTGATAACTTCTCTAAAATAGAATTGATTAAAGTTATCTTGGGATGAAAAAAATCAGAATTATTTTGTTGAGTTGAAACATCCTTTGACTGTTTCACCGGTGTTGACTCTTCCAGAGGCCAGGCAGGGCTATGTGGTATTTTGTGAGGCATCAGGTTTAGTCTTAGGATGCGTTATTATGTCGGGTGATGATGTCATTTCTTATGTCTCTGATTATATTAACCCACATAATAAGAATTATCAGAACCATGACCTATAACTTATAGATATGATCCACACACATAATAGTTTAAGACATTACCTTTTTAGAGAAAGGCTTATCATTTTTTCGACCACAAAATCTTGAGTTAAATTTTCTCAAAAAATGATATGAATCTCTGTCGAAGTCAATGGGTGGAATAACTAGAATATTTAGAATATAAAATCACCTATAATACAAGGGAAGGTAATTTCATTGTATATTATTTGAGTATAAAACTTCTGACCCAGGTAGTGAAAGAATCATTGGATATGTGGAAATTGATGGCTCACTTTGCACAGTTTCATATTAGAGTCTAGGAATCAGGGTATGAGGTTAGTTTGGAAAGTGTTCAGTTTAAATCCACTATAATTGAATTCATTCTTCAGTAACATAATATTGATGATGATTTTCATAGTATTAGATACTCTCTTTATGGTGGGGTGAAATTTTCTGAGTGATTATTCTCTAATGAGGGAATTCTAAGATATTAAGATTGCTTTGTTGTGCTATTAGTAGTAAGGAAAGATGTTATGGTGGAATTACATATTTCTAAATGGTAAGTTCACCCAATAACAAAGAATATGTTTTATGACATGGGGTGTAGATTATGGTTTCCAAGTATGTGATGATTCATCGCTGTATTTTTCTCTTATTGTTATATGTTCTAACAGGTCAATTATGAGCATTAAAAGCCTTCAGGTTCGCTTCAGCCACCCCCAGTCCCTACATGAAAGTGAGATAAGATATAAATGTGATTTTTGGTTGCATTTCCATGTAATCATAGAAATAATAATACAATGTGGTTTTTGATAGATATCATGACTAGGTCGGCTCACTTTTTACCCAATCATGATACAACCAATGATGAGGAGTTGCAAAATCTCTATATGAAATATATTATTCGTCTGCATAGAGTTTCATCTGATAAAGTTTATAATACGGATCCTAGGTTCAATTATTACTTTTGGAGAGGCCTTTATGAGGCACTGGGATATTAGGCCAGTTTGGGAATGACATTCCATCAGCAGTCAGATGGCCAGATAGAAACATCTATACAGATTCTTGATGATATGATTTGTTCTTGTGTTATCAACTTTAGTGGTGCTTGGAATGACTATCTAGGGTTTCTTGAGTTTACATATGACAATAGGTAATAGTATGTGATCATAATGTCTCCTTTGGAGGCCTTTTACGGCCAGCCTTGTAGATATCCATTATGTTGGGTGGATATTGGTGAACGTTCCTTGGTTTCCTCAAGCATGGTTTAAGAGAATATGACAAAGATTTAGTTGATTCGTCATATGATATTGATGGAAAAAATCCGGTATAATTATTATTTTGATCTTAATGATAAATCATTGGAATTATAAGTTGGTGAACATGTATTCTTAAATGTTTTACCTCAGTTGGGTCATTGATGGTTTTGGAGGCAAGGGAAACTAGCCGTTAGTTTTGTGGGAAAATTTGAGGTTGTTGATTGGGTGGGGAAATTTTCTTACCATTTACCACTTACACCATGGAAAATATAAATACATAATGTGTTGCATGTATCTCAACTATAAAGGTATATATCTGATCTATCTCAGGTTATGATCCAAAGTGATCTTAAGATTGAACATTATTTATTCGTGACTGAATGGCCAGTTAGGATAGTTGATTCTAAAACCAATGTACTTATTGGGAGGGTGATACCATTGGTTTAAGTGATATAGAAGCCTAGTTTATATTTTCCTGATACATGGGAGTGTGAGGAACTAATGAGAGAGCAGTGGACTCACCTTTTTATTATCAAAGCATCATGATAGGTTTTCTAGAGATATAAATTTTTTATTGTGGTAAGGTTGTGACATCCCATTACATTTTTTATAGGTATGTTTCAATTATTTTCATGTATTTTCTTTATAATTTTCTTGATAGGGCCGATAATGAATTGGGATGATATCTATAATGGTGAAGTCAAATATTTTTTGTATTTTCAGTATAAAACATTCTAGTTCTATAGCCAGCTGGGGATTTAAACATCTTGTAATATGGATACACTACATGTAAGTTATAAAATAATAATAAATCTTCTTTTAAAAAAAGGTGATGGTTTTTCAGAAATTTTGGGATTTTTCATTCACACGACATGTAATTTGGTTTCATGTCATGTAATGTCCTATTGGTTGTTTTTTAACAAGAAGCTTAGATGGGTTTTATTTTCCTCCTCTCTAGATTTATTTTCTCTTTACCCAAGATCCTTTTTTCGAGAAATTTTGGATCCCTCAAACCCTTACAAGTCATTTTTATTAGTGATTGATCATTATTATGATTGCAGTGTGAGTCACCGGGTAAGAGTTCTCCTTATCTCTTCATACATTTCTCTTTCCTTCCTTGTATTTTGATATATAATCTTGTGATTGATAGATCTAAACTCCATGTTGTTGAATTATTTTTCTAGGTTTAGTTTCTAGATCTTTTTCACCATTATTATTGTTGGTGGGTTCCATAGCGGGATTTATGTTTCTATGAGAAATGTGGTGGTTCAGTTATGATGGCCAAATTTTATTACCCATGAATTTCATGATTTAAATTTAATTTTCTTATTTAAATTAAATTACTTTTTTAATTTAAATTGGTTTATCAACAACCCGATTCCATTGAAATGGGGGATTTTAATGTGAAATTGAATTTCTGGTATTAAATTCAAAAAACCCCAAATTACATTAAATTTGGGTTTGTTTTTGAAATTGATGGAAAATTGTTGAATTTAAATTGTTGAATTTAAAATATAAAATTGATTTATTGAAAGTTATTTCAAAGTTTTATTTTTAAAAATGGTGTGAAATGGTTTTTTATAGAAACCTAGTGGTTTTTTCTTGTAAAAAGGCATGATTTGATTAAAAAGAAATTTTAATTTTTAAATGGAAAATTGGAACTTTTTGAATAGGGGAATAGGATTTATTTGATTTTTAAAAGTTTTTAAATAAATTTCCAATATTTTTTTTCTAGAGCACATGAAAGCCTAGGTAGTTAGTGAGTTATTGGGATAATACACTTTTTACGCTTTACAACTAAAGTTAAACTAAGAGCAGTAGGTAACATCTCTGATGGGATGGTGAACGGTTGACTTTGGCTAGTGTCAGGGGGATATGTGTATGTGTATATAGTCATGATCACCTTTGAGTGTATGAGGATTTTGCAGCTTGGAACTACCATACCTTTTGGCAGATGACCATGTTGCTTGATTGTTTATATATGAGATATAAATGTGTTCTAATGTTTGTAAAATATTTTACATGCCTAAATAATTTATATAAACTATTTTATATTTTTTTAAGCCATTTTTTTAAATTATTTCCATCATTTTAAAGTTAAAGCATGAATTGTTTAATTACGCTTTGAACTATCATACCTATTTATTTGAACATGACATCTTTATTTGATTAATTAAATGTTGTAATCTTCTATGGAATCCTTGGTGAGACCCTAATAGTATTTTATCTCACACCCTACCTGTGTCTTCTGGTGTTTTTATATTATGTCCTTACAGGTTCTAGTAAGGGTAATGAACCACTTTGAAGTGGTTTTACTTATTGATCCATGGACTTGGAGAGTTTCATCTTTTAGGAATTGGGTTGTTCTTTCAATTTTATAGTAATTTGTTATAGTACATTGGGTTTTTTATACCAGTTTGAATTATATTAGACTTATCCTGATAGAGTTTATTTTGTATACATAATTTCTTGTTATCTTGATTCGGAAATTTTTGTAGAAAAATTCTTCCCACTTTCAATTTTTATGATGCCAGGTTTTAGTCGCCAACCCATGGAGATCGGGAACGCTCTTCGAGCTATGTCAGTGTCAGCTTGGTTATCAAGTTACCATGGTACTTGGGCTAGTTCATGATAGCCAGAATACACAACACTTAAATAAAAATATTTTCATAATATAAACAATGTCTCAATGAAGGTAAATTAATATGAATATATCTCTCCTTCTTTCTATACACAGTTGATCACACATTAACCTAGTTATGAAATTTAGTTTTCTATGGAAGTTCCCTTAAGATTGAAGGTATTTTGATAACTATTTAGGACCATTGGATTTTTTTTGTGTAGGGTTCTAAGGAGAGTAAAATTATATAGTTTTTAGTATAAAATAAAAATATAGGTGTGTGTTTGAAAGGGTATAAATGATCCCCTTTTATAAGATAAGAAAAGAGGACTTTTGGAAAAACACTATATATTTAAGGATTAAATGTTTCAAAATAATGGATTTTGGGGTATATATAGGTTGATAAATTCTCTGCAAAGTGTTTACTCACATGGTTTAAATATTTTATAAGTTTTTACCATCATTTGTTTTAATTTTACTCGTTTTCTTCTAATCTAGGTAAATAGTTTTTTAATTAATAATTTTTATGATTTATTAAACATATAACATAACCCATATATTAAAATTTGGGTGTTATGGAAATAAATTTATCATTTATTTAAATCAATTTAATTTTTAAACACTGCAAAATTAAATTTTAAATTAAAATAGATGTTGTGTAGAAAAATCATTTTAGTAGAAAAAGAAATTTTGACCATTATAGATTCTTATATTGTTTAGTATTAATTACCAACTAATTGAGTATTAATATATATTTATGTGTTTATAAATTATATTATATCTATTTTTTAATTATTTCAATTTGATTCATTTGATATAAATTTCTTTATATTAATAAAAATAATAAATTTAAAATAATTTTTTCACTATTATCGTGGTAATTAGAATTGGTCCTTGTAATAAAATATTTTTACCAAAAAAACATATTGGACATATATTGTAGTATTAAATTTATTTTATAATTTATAATAATCATTTTATCAAATTAAATTTATATGTGTAAGGAATATTAATGTTAGCCCATGTATTATGTAAAACTTCATTTCTTAAAAGTTAATTTTAAAAAATATATTTATGATTAGGATAGAATTATTTATTCCATTGATTTTTATGAATCTAAAATATTTATTATCATTAAATTTATATTTATTTCAAAACTAAATAAATAATTAATTAATTTAATTATGTTATAATTAATTAAACAAAATTTTCATAGAACGCTTTTCATTAAAACACTACTTCAATTTTCTAAATGTTGATCATGAGATTATAAATTCAAAATAGCATTAAAATTTTATTTATTATTATTTATAATATATTATTTTATGTAAATATATTTTATAAACTTATATTTCACATAATAGATATGGTATTAGAAATATTGATATTTTTACTATTTATTTAGAAACCAATTATTTTTAAAAATTCTAAAAAATACATCCCAATGTAATTTTGTTGTGAGGAATTAAAAATGAATTTTAAATTATCAAATTGAAATTATAAAATTTCTAAAACAATAATTTTTAGTGAAAATATATAATATAAAGAAAAAATGTTTTATTGAAAGTAACATTTTCAATATTAACTCATATTAAACATTTACCTTCTAAATGTAATAACTATTAATAGTTTATCATATTATTATTTATTATATATTTAGGAATAATGTATTCATAATATTTTTAATTTTCATATGTTGGTTATAGAATGTAACATAAGTTATAGTATATACAATATATTTTAAAGGATCCAAAATCTTTAGTCATTACATTATACCCACTAAAATAAATTTCTTTCTCAAACTTTTAGTTATCACTTTCCTATGATAAATATTAAGGATTTTCTTTAGGGTACTCATAACTCGATGTTTGAAATATAAATGGTTTGTTATAAGGAATCAACCTTAAACATTATATAATCTTGAGTTTTAGGTCAATAATTAATTCTGTTACATTTTAGGATCTTTTCATGTTTATAGTTTTAGATAATTATGTCATAAATCATACATAATAAATCTGTATAATATAAAATGTATACTTTTTATTATCATATATTTTTCCACCATATAAAACTTTTAATAAAAAATCATAATTTATTTTCATGGAACTCTTCAAAACTTTTAGATTGGAATATTCTTTTCCCTTACCATCCTTAGATCTAGAGAAAAATTATTTAAAATTTGGGATGAGTATAATAAGCTCATTAAGATAAATAAAAAAAATAAAACCATTAGTCTAGTGAAAAAAATGAAAACCCATATAAAAACTTTTATTAAAAACATGACTTATTTTACCCATAAAGTTAATTGTCATTCCTTTAAAGTTTAATTAATTTTTCCTTTTCAAAACAAATTATTTCCATGAAAACTAATTATCAATAATTGAAAATTCATTTAGGTACCTTGGGTCATCATCTCATATAACCATTTCAAATCAGAATAACCATACGAGAAATATCCAATATATTTCTCTAAAAAAATAATCATTTACCAAATTATTAGATTGCTATCTAGGTATACGCATCAAATATTCTTTAATGGGCCCACCAAATTATATCTTGGAACACCCATTTTATATAATTTCCAAGAACCATAACATTAAGAAAACATTTTTTCATTTTAAAAACTTCTTTACACTTGTATGACAATCACTTTTAGATATTGAAATACTATTTTCATTCAAACCCCATTTTCAATACCAAAATACCCAAAAAAGATAAAGATTTTTTTTATTTAAGAAAAAAAATAATCTTGAAAAGTAATATATAAATAAAATAATCATCATTATGGAATAAAAATTCATTGTCGCTATATACTTTAAAAATAGAACAATCCATTTTTTGTTTTAAAAAATGTTCCATTTAAAATATGAAAAAAAATTCCTTTTAAAACCCATTGAAATATATGTGAAATAAATTTTTTAAATATTTTACTTCTAAATAAATACATTCTAAAATTCATTTTCAAAAAAATTTTAAAAATCAATGAAATGGAAGTGAAAGAGAGTTTTAATGAAATATTTAAAAGATGATTTATTTTGAAGAAACTTTCAATATGGATTTGGAAATAATTCAATCATAAGCCTCATAAAAGAATAACATTAAAAAAATACCATATAAAAATGAGAAATTCATGATATAAATTAGGGTCTTTATTTATTTTTTGTAAAAGAGTATTGTTGTATAACATCCAAATATGCCTCAATGAAAGGAAATTGAGATGAAGTCCATTACCTAGAGTCCAACTTGTCACATGTGTCTTTATTTTATTTAATAATAAACTTATTTTAATTATTTACTTGAATTAATACATTCTAAATGTTTATTATTACTTTTATTACACTTATTATTATGTTATATATGATTACTTAATCACTTAAGTTTTCATCGGATGTTTTGATGATATGTGGTTTATGTGTCAAAAATGAATTTGGTAGGTTGACTATGGTCAAAGGGGTCATTATTTAAAAATCCCTAAAATAATAAAAATAAAATAATTATCATATTTATACAAAAAATAAACTACTAAAATCAACCATGAAATATGGTTATGAAAAACGATCTAACATTACAATGATGGAGATGGTAGATCGTACGTAGGCATGGGTAACATTTACATTTCTCAATGATCATTTTGTAAATATGATAAGTAACACAATATATTTATAGAAAGATAATTATATCATAAATTTAAAAATATTTAAATATATATACATATATAAGTCATTCTGGGGATGTCTTGATGAAAAAAGGAATCACATTGCCTCGAGGAGGTGGTAGTCCACACGTCCGATATTATCACATTTTTAGTGAGTGAAAATGTAAGAAATAAAATGATATATTATATTAATAGAATAATAAATTTTTCATTTATATCATAATTATTTCATTTATATTAAATTTTTTCATTATATTTTTCATTTTACCTTCCATATAACATGTTAGTGAAAAATGAATCACATCGCTTTGCGAGGTGGTAGTCCACCATACACACAATCACATTAATGTATACCCTAAGATATGAAATGTAAAAAATGTGAATATTATAGAATGAATATAGAGGTATAATTATTTTATAAATATCATATATAAATATTTTACCAATCGTCATATCAAACCGTGAGAGTTGGTGATGGAAAAATGAACAACACTATTTCTCAAGACAGTGGTCCGCCATATAAACGAATGATGATTTCACAACCCATTTGATAGATGATGGATATGATATATATTTTTACTTTAACATAATAAAATCTCAATATATTAAATATAATTATTATTTTATATAATCATGGTTTAATAATAATTCAATTAGGTGGAGAAATAAATAATATAAAAGCACTCGTTGAATAATGTTACCTCTTCTTTGAGTATCCTCCTTTTGATTGCACCAAAGTCCTTACTATTTTGGATTTATTCCAAAAAATCGATCTTCTAATATTAGGGGAGAGAATTTAGGAAGTTATTTTTGTTGGTATTGGCCAATCCAAATAGGTTTTAATGTGTTAAGAGAAGAAGATATGGGGTTACCATTATATGTGAGGGAGAGGACACACTAGGTATTTTTTTTAAAATAATTGAGTGCTCCCACGTATTTCATATGTATAAAGGGTAAAAAATGGACCAATCTACAAAAATATAGGTTTATGTTTTTAAATAGGATCATGAAATAGTTTGTAGATAATTTTATAGGTCATTTTTACCATTATATTTTTAGTTTAACCACCGATAAATCCATTTTGACCCTAAACACAATAATTAATTTTTATTATTTTTACTATTCATTTTGGTCAAAATTTAAGTTAACCTTATTTGAAATTATAAATTTTAATGATTTCAAATATGTAATCCATTTTTCTATATTAAATTCACATTATTGAAAATTTTATATTTAATATTAATCTTGCAGTCACTGCGAGAAAGCAGGTTTTTTATAAGTGTATTTTTGTAAGAAAAAGATGATTCTATATTAAATCTATGACTAATAATAAACATTATATTAAAATAAATTAATAATATATAATATATAATATAAAAATTTCATTTAAAACATTCCCCATTAAGTATTATTTTTAATAATTCAAATGGATAATCATTATGTATTTTAAAATAGTTTTTAGAAAAACCTATTTTTAAACACAAAAATAAACATATTATACAAACCAATATGAAGTTGATTAAAAAATATTTAATCAGATTAAATGTAACTAAATAATTTTTAGGTTAATTTAAATCACATTCAAAACATATTTAAACTTTTAAATCACTTAATTTATTAAAAATAAATGACTTTTGACAAAAATTGGTATTTTTCGCTAGTCGGTAAATAATCAATATTTTCAAAAAAATACAAATTTAATATAAAGTAAATTTTGATATTATACTTTAAAAAAATATTTTCATTTTTAAAAATTAATATTATAAATTTTTTAAATTAACCTTTTATATAAAACCTTCTAAGAAAGGAGTTTAGTTAAAATAAATACCCTTTTGATTAAAATTACTTAAAAATTTTATAGCTAAAATAACTATATAATTCATAATAATAAATAAAAAAATTAATTATTCTATAATTACTTGGGTTCTTACATTCTTCCCAACTTTTAGAAATTATGTCCTCATAATTTTATTCACTTATTAAACAAGTGGGGATATTTTTCTCTCGTATAAATATTTATATTCACATGCTGCATATTAAACCATTTTCTTTTTCCATAAAATATTAACCTAGTGAATTACCTTATTCCAAAACAAATTCTCTATTTGATCAAGAATATGAACTATTTTTTCCTTATAATATATATTCTCTTCCAACTAAACTATTTTTGGTCTCAAAACATGAGATGAATATGGAACATATTTCCTCAACATTGAAACATGAAATACACTCTGTACCAGAGATAAAATCATTGGAAAAGCCACTCGGTAGGAAAATAATCCAACTTTCTCTAGGTTTTCATATGTTCCAATGAATTTTGTATATAGATTCCCTTTCATACAAAAATTCATAACAATTTTCCATTGAGAAACATTGAGAAATATATGTTCATATACATTAAAAGAAAGATCTTTCCTTCACTTATCTTTATAGAATTTCTGTCTGCTCTAGGTTGTCACCATATGTTGCTAAATTAACTACAAATTCTCATCCATTTTCTCTACTAACTCTGGTCCCATCAAATTCCTTTCTCCTATATCATCCCAAATTTTTTGATTCCAACATCGATATCTATATAATACCTCAAATTGTTCCATCTATTTACTATAATTAAAACTATTTTTATATGAAAACTAAACCGACGAATTATGTTGATCCCAAATTCCCTAGTAATCCTTTAAACAAGAACAAATAATATCTTCCATTTTCTGAATTTTCCTCTTAGATAGTCCATCAAATTGATATTGAAAATTTGTATTTAAACATAATTCAGTATCCAATGACATCTGATGTCTTATCCAATAATTAGATGTGAACCTCAAATCATGGTCTGATATAATAGAGAGAGACACTCCATGTAACCTGACTATAACCTTTGGATATATTTGAGAAAGATTATCTAAATATAATATATCTTGAATTGGAATTAAATATATAGATTTAGTTAATTGATCAACAATAACCCAAATCACATTATTTCCTTGTGAAGTCTTTGGAAATTGTAACACAAAATCTATTGATATTTTTTCACATTTCTAGTCTAACACTGGATTTTATTGAAGCATCACCTTCAGTAATTATTGTTCTACTTTAACCTCATGACAATTCAATCACTTCATGGTTAAGTCAACAATATAAATTTTCATTCTAACCAACCAGTAATACTCCTAAAATTATATGTACATCTTAGTGTTGCTTGGTTGAATGTAAAAAAGGAGAACTATGATCTTCACTCAAGAACTCTTTTGTCGACTCGGAATCATATGGCACACATAATCTTTTTCCAAATCATAAAACACCTTCTTCATCAATATTAAAATCAGGAAACCCACCCTTCCTAATGGATTATACCTTTTTCTGAAAATATTGATCCTCCTTATAATATTTATTAAATATTTCTATGAAATTAAAATCCTTGGAAACCTGAAACAGAATAGAGGATGTCCCTACGTCGCTAACTTCTAAGAAAAAATTTATCAAATCATTAACCAAAGGGTAATGTTCCAAACATAAAATTATTAATATATCATTATTTTTTCAACTCAAATAATATTCCACTTTTTTTTTCTTAGATGATAATAAATCAATAAATTATAATACATGATCAGTTCAAGACATATTCATTCTCTCATGCTCAATTCTTTTTGAGTGAATATATACTTAAAACTTTTTTGAACGGTTTATATTTCACACTTTACTCCATAAATATTATACCTCCAAATTTTTAAATCAAAAACCATAAAATAAATTTCCAAATCATGTGTAGGGTAATTTTATAAATAAGGTTTCAATTGATGTGAATAATTAGTAATTAACTATTCATTTTTCATTAGGACACAAGTCTATTTAATGAATAATCATTGTAGATGAAAAATTCACCATTTTTAAAAGGTAGGTCCAAAACTATAGAATTCACCAATATTATTTTTAGTTCATTAAAAAAACCATCACATTCTTTTTTATAGATGAATTTTACTCATTTTTGAGTTATCATAGTTAGTGGTCTAAAAAACTGAGCGAACTTTGCATGAAACAACTGGTAGTAACCTGTTGATCCAAGAAAACTATGAATCTCTATTATATTTTTGGTTCTTTCCTATTATTCAACAGATTTTTTTATAAGTTTTAACAATTATTCTTTATTTAGAAATAATATGTCCAAGGGATGAAATTTTTTTCAATTAAAAGTCACACTTACAAAATTTCTCATATAGTTTATTTTCTTTTAATGTTTTAAAAACAATCCTTAGTTGTATTTCATATTCCTCTTGAGTTTTAGAATATACCAAAATATCTTCAATAAACACCACCAAAAAATTGTCTAAGAACTCATGAAAAATTCTACTCATAAGGTCTACAAAAAAATAGGTTCATTTGATAATCCAAACGGCTTAACTGCAAACTCGTAGTGCCCCTATCTAGCCTTAAACATAGTATTTGTAATGTATTTTTTCTTCACATTCAACTGCAGGTAGTCTAACCTCAGGTCAATAATAAAACACTTAGCTCCCTAGAGATTATCAAACAAATAATCTATATAAATAAAATGATACTTTTTTAATAGTGATGTCATTCAGGGTTCAATATTCAAGGAAAATTATTATTTAACCATATTAATTTTTAATAAACAATATAGGGGCACCCCATAGTGATGTGATAGGTTATATTAAACCTTTATCAAATAAATCTTTTAATTAACTTTTCAATTCTAAAAGTTAAACTTGATCCATTCGATAAGGGTGTTTAGAATTAGTCTTATAATCAAGTAATAAGTTAATAGTAAACACATCCAACCAATAAGAAATAACACTAGGAAAATCATTAATAAATACTTCCATATATTTATTTATTACTATAAAATTACTAATTTTAATACTCTCATTATTTTAAATTATGTGAGCTAGGTTACATTAATTTTCATATCTAATAAATTTCTCAGTTTCATCATATGTTATCAAAGGCATGAAATCATAGACTAAATCATTCTTGGCATAGTACTATATCATATCATGATAAAATGAAATCCAATATATACCCAAAATGATGTAAAAATATATTATGGCCATTTCAATGAGATTTATAGGAAATACCATCCCACTAATAATAATATAAAAATCCCTATAAATCTTGGTTTCTTAAATACATCTGCCCTGAGTTTTCACCAAAAGTTTTGTCTTACGTGTATCAGGTGATATTAAAATTTTACTTTCAATTTTCTAAGAAATAAAAGAATGGAAAGATCCAAAGTAAAATAGGGTATTGGAATAATTCCAATACACATGTAACATACCTATCACAACTTCATTTGATAGCCCAACATCAACTCTTGTAGTAGTAAATGACTTTGATATGCCTTTCTATTCTGGATCATGATGATTTACAACTTGTCCAACTAAATTCAGATACACATTAGCATAATGACCCAAATCATTAAAAATAAAACATATAACAATTGGATGTATATAAATTACCCAATTAATTTATTCTTTATAATTATCTTCTATTCATTCATAGGCCATATGGAAAAACATTTCACATCGGTATCATGTCCATAACTTCATAAGACATTCTCTAGGGTGATTTTTATCACACTTACTAAAAGATGGGAACTCTATTTTCTTACCTCTAAATTTCATTGTAATATGTTTCCCCAACACTCTCCATATTAATCGGTTCTTACATTCACCAACAGAGATCACATTAGAGTTATAAAACTCCATCATGACTTTTTCAACACAATGAAAAACATTCTTATAGATTTAAAATTCACATGTTTTCAAAGCTCTTTATAGATATGATTTCAATCCTGAGTAAAATATATTAATTTTATTATAAATATTCTAAACATAATCAGGTATATACCTATCCAGTATAGTAAAATTTTCTTTATACATGACAATAAAATATCTATTTTTTCCCTCAATTTTAGGAATTATTTTCCCATTTGGAGTTGGAAAACCATAAAGAAATATTTTTCAAGGAAAAGATCCTTAAATGTTTCCCATTCCATGGAATCAATATCATAATTATATTTAGTATTCTTAACCAAATAATAACATCAATTAGTTTCACCTTCAAAATGATAAACATCAAGAGTTTTCTTTTAACATTATGAAAATCCCATGACATCAAATATATTTACTAGGCAATTGATCCATCCTCCAGATATCATAGTGTAAAATGATCCACTAAAATATGGAAGATATTTCCTCACAAAATTATCCAAAATAAACAAGTTCTTTTGTGGTATACTGGGTTGTTATATAGCATGGATACCACCACCATTAATAGCTTGAGTCTGTTAATCCATCACTACAAAAAATTGTTATGTTCCAATTCCAACAATATCATGATACTAATTTTGAAGGATATTTTTCTCTATATTCATTCACACTGTATATTCCCTATTTAATCTATATGAAACCATTATAAATATACATATTTTAGATAAAAAAACATGGTAATATTTAAATGTTATATCAAATTCACTGGACAATAAGGTAAAATATTTCAAGGGAATACTGTTAACATTATCCTAACCTCTAAATTTATCTAAACTCACCACTAATACCAACTATAAATACCTATAAATAAACATTAAATAATATTTAGTTTTAAGTAAATAATTAATTCTATTAAATTTGAGGATCTTTTTAGGTTTATATTTTTAGATAAGTAGGTCATAACTCGTTAATAAAAAAACCATATAATAAAAAGTGGAAACATTCGATTAACATCCATTTTTCCACTATATAAAACTTTTAAAAACAAAAAATGATTTATTTTCATGGAAACTCTTCAAAAAATTCAACTTCACCTATTCCTTTACCTTACCCATCCATAAATCCTATGAAAAATATTTCAAAATGTGGGATAGACACAAAATATCAATAAGGTACATAAAAATAAGAAAACCATTAGTCCCGTGAAAAACCTAAAAATGGAAAAAAAATATTATTCTAAAAAAACGTGACTTCTTTTACCAGGAAAGGGAATTTTTATTACATTAAAAATAACATTTATTTTAAATTTTGAAAAAAAAAATATTTCCATGAAAACTCATTAAAACCCATAAATATTCATGTATGTACATTAGGAAATTATCTCTTAGAACAATTATAGAACCCTTATAGAACCCTTTCAAATTATAATAATCATATGGCCAAATTCTAATATATTTCTTTAGATAACACAATCATTAACCAATGAATTAGAGTCATATCTGGGAGAACAAATTATATTATCTAAAATGGTCTCACATGGTGTTATCTAGGAACACCCATCATATATAATTTCAAATAACCACAATAAGAACATAACATTTTATCATTTGAAGAACTCCTTTATAAAAATAAATTTCATATATCAAAATACCAATATCATTTAAAAAAATGTTCAATACCAATATATGCAAAAATTAATAGAAGTTTTTCATTTAATAAAATGTGTAATCTTGAAGATGAAGATAGAAATATAATAATAGTCATGATGGTAGGAATATTCATTTTTTCATATACATTTAAAATAGAACAACCCATTTGTCGTTTGAAAAACATTCCATTTAAAACTAGTAAAAAATATTCCTTTTGAAATCCATTAAAATAATGTAAAATAAACATTATAAATACTTTATGTCCATATAAAAACATTTCAAAAATTACATTCATAAAACATTGACATGGAATTGAAATAGATTTTGGAGGAAAAATTTAAAAAATGATTTACTTATAAGAAAAGTTCCATATCACTTTGGAAATATTTTAATCATAATACCCATTAAATAATAACATTAAAAAAACTTTAAACACCATGAGATAATTTAAATTCATGATATAAAAAGTAAAAGGGCTATATATACACCTTTTAAAAGAGTATAGGTGTATAAAATTTAAATGTGACTCAATGAAAGGAAATTAAGATAAAGTCCCTCGCCATTAGTCTTACTTATCATGTGTGTATTTATATTACTAAATAATAAACTTATGTTAATTATATAATTTTTTAAGAATCTTTTTCAAGTTTTTTTTTAGTTTTTTTTTCACTTATTATCATACTACATACTATTACATAATTACTTAAGTTTACCTCGAATGATTTGATGATATTTGGCTTATGTGACAAAAAATAATTTTTTATGTTAACTATTATAAAAGAGGTCATTATTTAAACATATATCCATAATAATTATTATTACATAATTATCATATTTATACATCAATTATAATTTCAAAATCAATCATAAAATATTGTTTGGAAAAATTAGATATCGTTATGGTCTTGGAGATGGTAGGTCATACATGCACATAAGTAATATTTCCAATATTAAATGATCATTATGGAAAGAAGTTAAGTAACATTTTTTATATTTAATGAATTATAATTATATAATAAAAAAATAAAAAAAATTATATATATTTATATATATCATTCTTAATATGTGGTTATTAAAAAAATCACATCGCTTTGAGGAGGCGGTAGTCTACAGGTCCACGAACGACATTGTTAATTTTTTAGTGAATGAAAAGGTAAGAAATATAATAATATATTTTATTTACATAATGATAAATATGTCATGAAAATCATAATTATATCATGTATATAATATATATTTATTATCACTACCCTTATTTCATTTTATGTAACGCATTAGTGAAAAACGAATCACATCGCTTCGTGAGGCGGTAGTTTTTCATATACACAAATAACGTATTCGTATACCATATGGTATATAATAAAACTTTTATATAGGATATAATGACTAATGTGGTATAATTATGTTTTAAATATCATATATAAACTTTATATCTATTATCATACCTAGCTATAAGAGGTGATAATGGAAGAAATGAATAACAAAATTTCCCAAGGTGGCAGTCCTCTATAAACATGAATGATGATTTTGTAACCCATTTTATGGAAGAGGGAAACAATTTATATTATTTCACTAACATAATAAAATTTCAGTATATAGAAAATACTGAGGCTATTATATAATCATGGTTTATGAAAATTAAAGGTGTCGAGAAGAAATAAAATAAAAATTCTCATTGAAGAACGATACTTATTCTTGAGGTTTCCTCATAAGTTTCACACCAAAAGACTTACCAAGTTGGATTTATTCCAAAACTAAGGATTCTATGATTAGGGGAGGTAATTTGAGAAGTGATTTATGTTGGGATAGGATAAAAAAAATAGGTTTGAAGGTCTGGAGAGATGAGGATAGTGTGTGGACTTTTATAAGTTTTACTATTAGAAAATAGATTTATACCAACTAACCTATACCAATGTTTTTGAAAACCATTGGTATAGGTACCCTATAAAAATGGTTTGGATAAAACCATTGGTATATATACCATAGAGAGACCCTATATCAACAATTTTTCCAAAACCATTGGTATACGTTAATAAATAAAACCCTATACCGAATGGTTTTTCAAAAATATTGGTATAGGTACCATGAAGGAACCCTATACCAATGATTTTCCCAAAACCATTAGTATAGGTACAAACCAATACCAATGTTTCTTAAAACCTTTGGTATAAACCTATACCAATGTATTGGTCAGAGTGGATACTCAATAGGGGGGTGAATTGAGTTCCAATTAAAATTTCTGTTAAAAATAATTCTCTTAAAATCCCTCTAATTAAAAACAAAGTTAAACTGTAGTGAATTTATATAGAGTGTAAATATTCAATCAGTTTCTCAAAGATTGATTAGGTCTCAGTTAATTTAATCTGAATATTAAATTGACTTTTGAAACTAACTTACATGTTTACAATAAGTATAAACACTTGATAATTTAACTATCAAAGTAACTTTAAAATAGTTTTGTATTTCAAAGTAATAGCAGCGGAATAAGAAATATATATATATAGTATACTTATGACTTAAACTAAAATGAAAAGTAGATGTAACCAAGAGGTTCAGTCTCAAGACGAGACTTAGTCATCTCAAAAAATTTATATAAATTGATCCACACCCTGGATCGGGGTAAACAACAGTGAACACACTGTCCGGGTACAAAGACCTCTACCACAGTTCTACGTGGGAAAACAAACAACAGCTCACAACTGTCCAGGTCTTACTCGACCTCTACCACTATCCACAGTGGAATACAAGGGAGTTATAAAGTTTTAATGAGGATTTGAGAATCCTCCAGCTTAACTCAGGAGATAGTGTGTGTGTAAAATAAACAGGGTACACACACTGCTCGAAATATAAATGAACGAATCACTAAAGAAAGTATGAATGAGTTTAGAAAATCTTTAGTGATTGGAAGTGCAGCTCTGGACTCGTTTGATTTGTCATAAACGATTCTGAGTCCTTATCTAGTTTTTTTCTGAAAAAAATAGTGTTGTTTTCTTCCTTAGTTCAGCTTATCAGCCTGAGTGCATGAAGTGTTTGTTGTAGTTATTCACTCAGAATGCAGCTTGTGTTCTCCTCTAGAATGAGTAGCTTCATGTATGTCCAGTGTTCTTGGAGTATGGATGTAGCCTTGTGTGAATGCACCACGTTTGAATGCTGTTGAGCCTTTTTCTTTTTCTCCCTTCGTGTGCCTTCTTAGTTCCTTGATTCTCACTGTATGCACACCCCGTGTTCACTTCTTGTTTCATTCAATCTATTTGTTCACTTCTTTAATCTCATGTCCAGCTAGGTCTTTATATTCCCTTTTATAGCTTTCATCTTCAGCAAAAAGGAATGATTACTTTTTGCATGGGTACTAGGTATGGTTCCCTGACATGGAAATAGAAATCATTAAATAACATTAACTACATTAAAAACATTAAAAGTAACCGTTAGATTAATAAATAACTAGTATTGAGAATATAGAGTTTGACTGGTTGGTCAATCATTAGTAGCCTTCTGTTGGTAGATGTGTATGGTGAAATTTGTGTAACAGTGACCTTCCATCGGTAGCTCTTTGAATTTGTATCGGTAGATCTTTGAATTTGTATCGGTAGGTCTTTGATATAGGTAGCTCTGTACATATCAGTAGCTCCTTATATCGGTATACTTACTCTATCGGTATCTCGGTAGAACTGTTCTATCGGTAGTTATCTGCATCTGTGACCTTGTTCTATCAGTCTCTGTCTATCGGTAGCTCTTGGTCTATTGGTAGCATTGGTCTGTCGGTAGCTCTGGTTTGTATCGGTCTCTCTTGGTTAGTTCCAGTGAATATGTGTATCGGTATACTTATGTACATTGGTAACTTCATTCTGTACTATCAGAAGACTTATTCTATTGGTAACTCTGTATCGGTATCTTGTTCTATGCTTACCGGTGGACTTGTACATATCGGTAGCTCTGCGTATCAGTGACCTTAGCTTATCGGTGACTCTATCTATCGGTAGACTAAGTACTGCTAGCTCTGTATCAGTAGCTATATACAGATCAGTGACTAATACTTATCTTTTTTATGCAAAACATATCCGATTGGGTTAGAAATACTTCAAAACTCATACAAACATGGATAAACATTGATTAACATATTTCAAGGATTATTTTAATATTATTATCATCTTGATAATAGAATATCATAGATTGAGAGAATTTGAATATATATAAACATTAATTGGGATTATCAAAGTATGTAAAAGCATAATTGGGATTATCAAAACAGGTGAGGTCAAAAATCTCCCCCTTTTTGATAATCACAACTTATCATACTATAGTTTTAAAACAATGAGTAGTTGTATCAGAGGATATATCATTAAATGCAATTATCTCAGAGAAAACAGTATGTTATAGAACATCATGTATCAGAGGTAAAATTAAATGCAATGATATTAGAGTGGAAAACATAGTTGCTCTTCCTAAGATAATATTGCTCTTCCTATGAGAATATTTCTCCCTCTTTGATACTTAGATAATATTTCTTCCCCTTTGTGAAAATCAAAAAGTGGGAAACAAGAAATAGAAAAAGGAACAAAAAGAGAAATAAATGAAATACAATTGTATTATATGTTGCAAAAAGGGTACATAGAAAGAAAATAAAATACAAGGGATTCCTATCAAACATCGTAGACACTTGTTCAATCCACATCCTCAATGTGAGATTTTCCCTTTGGTTCAGAAGAGGATTCAGACTGGGTGGATGTTGGTAAAGGCTTAAGAATTCCAGAAATGATCATAGGAGGCTGAGCCACATAAACTATGTCTGGCCTGTACTGAGGAGTTCTTTGAGTGATCATAGGTGTAAGGCTTAGAATGGCTTGGGCTGGAGTCATCTGAACAGGAGAAGTAGTAAAGGAAGAGGCAGGTAAAGCAGGAGGTACAATCACTGGAATAGCATCGACATGTAGGAAAGGCAAGAAAAGATTTCTGAAATCCATAATTATTCCTCCTCCTCTCTCCATAGCAGATATGAAGTCATCCTTGTTCTCCATAAATTGTTCCAATGCTGGAGTCTATTCCCTTAGTTTGGTAACTTGATCTCTGAATGCTTGATTGACAAGAGGTAACTTCAGGTTTTCTAACAGAAGTTTGAAGTGATTGTTGAGTTGATGCTTGGTGTAAAACTTTTGAAAATATGAGTCCACCTTGTCTTTCACTTCTTTCTGAGAGGCAGAAGATTCTCTCATATAGTCTTGGACTATTTTCATTATATCTCTAGCTGAATCTCTAGTAGAAAGCACAACTTTTCTCAGGTCAGATGAGCCCACAGATCCACTGGTTGATGTTGAACCAAGCTCCTCCTTCATCACAGCTCGAATCTGATTCAAATCCACTGAGGGTTTAGAAGCAACATAACCAACAAAGAAGGTTACTATTTCCTTGAAGTTTTTGGTCAACCCACTAATAAAATTTCAACTTGCGAATCCTGGGTTTTAACTTGATCTTTCATGGAGGTTTTAAAACCTTCAAACATTGAAACCTTCTGGATTACAACACATTTGACATAGGCTAAGCCCTTGTCTGCTTGGGATTTTGAACTCATGTAAGAATCTAAAGAGATAACCGATTTCTTTTGAGCTTCAACATCAGCTTCTAGTCTAGAAACTTTAGTCTGGCTGTCTGAAACTTCTTCCACTATTTCTTCCACAAAGGTTGACAAATTACAACCGAGAGAGAGTTCAAAAGATTTTTCCAAACTACTCATCTCTTCAACAAATAATTGCTTCAACTCGGCAACAGAAGCACTAAAGGACTCTTTAAGCTCATCCTTTAAGGATTCAAGGTCAGCTCTGGTGATCATATCAGCAGGAGAAATCACAATAGGTCCTCTTCCAGTTGCTATGTTGGCCACTGAGTTAGTCATAATCGATTGGATTGATGACACCAGTTAAGCTTCTATCTTCTTTGTCTCTTCCACAAAACTATCCTTAAGCTTTTTCTTCAAAATATTCTGGTCATGCATTCTGACCACATCTTCAGGTAACAACTCAGTCTCAACATCATAAATAATCTTTGGTCTATTGAGGGATGCCTCATTATCAGAATCAGGATAATCTAATCCACAAACCACAAAACCTAGTTCTTCTACCGAGTCCTCAATATCAATAGCCACTGTCACAATTCCAAACTTGGTTTGATGTTACCCCTCAATGGGTGCAGTTTCTTGTATATCAAGGGAATTCTCATTAGGTGTTTCTTCCTGAGTAGAATCTTCTACAATCAATTCCATCTTTGAAACAGCTGGAGGGTCCTCTGAATTAGGTACAACTTCTTCCATTTCTCCTACTACATCCTCAGTAGGAAAAACTGAGCTTCCAATCAATGGACTCAGACTTAAGTTGATAGAATCAGAGGCTTCAGATTCATTCTCCTTTTATTCTTTATTCTCAGGGGCTGGTTGGTCTTCCTCATCAGTAGGAGTCTCTCCTTCTACTAAGGCTTCCTTTTCTGAAGATACAATTTCAGCAGCAGGACTTGGAGGTAAGTCCGGATCTCTTCCATCATTCATAGAAGTTTCTTATTCTTCTGTCTCATCATTGTACTCAGGTTCTTCTTCATCAGGTCCTAGACCTAGATCCCTCACATCCTTGGGTCTTGAAGGATGATTCACAGGATTGAATTTATCATATACCTTCTGGTCATCATTAACCCACTCTCCTCTCCATGGGTTCCAATTTATCTTCATGTATTTGCAAACAGTGCTTGTGATAAAAAAGTTATTCTTTACTACCACTGTCTCATCTTGAGACTCAGCTACCCCTTTCAATTTGATCATCACAGAGATAAACTTGGAAAATAATAGGGTATTAGTCTTTGATTTTGTCCTTGTCATGTCTTCTATTTGAATCATCAGCAATCCACACAGATTTACTTTTACACAATGTCTCAATAGATGCAGGAGATAGATATCCTGATATCTTAAATTCGCAAAGTCTCCTCTCCTTGGTATTAAGACATGCTAAACAAATTTGAACAGTAATCTGTTCTCTCCATCCATTTCAGCATCCACTACTTGTCTTTGATTTCCATCACCGATGAGCTCCTCTAAGGCAGTCTCATAATCGAATATATCACTTTTAGGAGGCATAGATTTCAAGACATATCTAGATACACCTTCGTGTGGAACCTTCAGGCACTCAGCCCATTCAACAAATGAAAAAGACATCTCCTTTACATTCACAAAAGACGTCACTCGGTTCTCATTTTCAGACTTCTCAAAGCTTAAAAACTCATAAAATTGTTTCACTGGCTTCAGATAGTAAGGTCCATTGTTGTTCAAAAATAAATCTACCCACTTTTTATCTTCCAACACTTCAATCACTAACAACTTTCTAGGCAGCAACCATTCCACGCACAGCTCTTTTTCAATCACAATAACTCTATTATGCAAATGAGGATTCACTGGTCACCTACCCGACCTAGTTCTTCCAACACTACCACTTGCTTCTGGATCATACTTCTGCTTCTTTGCTTTCGTCTCATCAGTGTCATCTCTGATGGTAGGAAGTTTGGTTTTTTCCATCACTAGTTCGAGGGATTTAGGGTTTTCGTAAGATTCGGTAGATAAGGTTTGAGGGAAAGGGTTTGAGGATCGGTGGATTTAGAAGTATCTAGGACTTAGTTTTTATCATTTAGGAATCATAAAATAAATAAATAAAATGAAATAAAGTAAAAATGATTGAGATTATGCCAGCAGACAGAAGTTTAAAACAGTGCACTTATTGGTAGGGTTTATCGGTGAGAATTCCTATCAGTGAGGTCCATCAGTGAGGTTACGTATCGGTGAGGTATTACATCGGTGAGGTTACATATCAGTGAGGTTACATCGGTGAGGTTACATCAGTGAGTTATCTACATCGGTGAGGTATCTACATCGGTGAGGTTATATCGGTGAGGTTTCTACATCGGTGAGGTTTCTATATCAGTGAGGTATCTACATCAGTGAGGTATCTACATCGGTGAGGTATCTATAGATCAAGATTAATCATTCCCAACTCATGCCTTATATAACTTAACCTATTCGAATAAAAGGTTTGGTGAAAATTTCATCTAATTGATGTTCAGTACCTATAAATTCAAGATTAATATCACCCTTTTGGTAATGATCTCTCAAGAAATGGTGCCTTACATCAATGTGTTCGGTCCTAGAGTGAGATACAGGGCTCTTAGAAATGTTTATTGCACTAGTGTTGTCACAGTTGATAGAAACATGCTTAAAATCATATCCATAGTCCAAAAGAGTGTGTTTCATCCACATAATTTGTGCACAGCAACTACTAGCAGCTATATACTCTGCTTCGGCAGTGGGCAAAGCTATAGAATTCTACTTCTTACTACACCAATATACTAAGGATTTTCCCAATAAATGACATTTTCCAGATGTTCTCTTTCTATCCAACTTGCAACCAGCAAAGTCAGCATCTGAATAACTCATTAACTCAAATGATTGTCCTTTTGGGTAAAACAAACCTAATTTTACAGTGTGTTTAAGATACTTAAAAATTATTTTAATAGCAAGTAAATAAAATTCTTTTGGATTAGCTTGAAATCTTGCACACATACATACACTAAACATAATATCAGTTCGACTAGCAGTAAGGTAAAGTAAGATTCCAATCATACCTCTGTAATTGGTTTGATCCACTGGTTTCCTAGTTTCATCTGCATCCAATTTACAGATTTACTCATAGGAGTATCACTTTCCTTAATATTATCCAAACCAAAATGTTTTAAAATATCCTTTGTATATTTACTTTGATTCAAAATAATACCATTTTCATTTTAAAAAACTTTAAATCCAAGAAAATATTTAAGTTCTCCCATTAAACTCATTTAAAATTCATTTTACATACTCTTTGAAAAATCAATACATAAGGAATGTGTAGAAGATCCAAAAATAATATCATCAACATAGATTTGTACTATTAAAACATCTTTAGAAATTCTTTTAATAAAAAGATTTGTATCAGCAATCCCTTTAGTAAAACTTTTTGAAATAAGAAAATTACTAAGCCTATCATACCAAACTCTTGGAACTTGTTTTAAACCATATAAAGCTTTAGAAAGTTTAAAAACTTTATTTGGAAAATGAGGATTAGTAAATCTAGGTGGTTGTTCAACAAAAACATCTTCAATTATAAAACTATTTAGAAAAGCACTTTTGACATCCATTTGATATAACTTGAAATTCAGATGAGCAGCATAGGCAAGTATGATCCTAATGGCTTCTAATCTGGCTAAATGGGAAAAGGTTTCCTCATAGTCTATACCTTCCTCTTGACTATATACTTGTGTAACTATCCTAGCTTTGTTTCTGACTATATTTCCTAATTCATCAACTTTATTTCTAAAACCCCATTTAGTGCCTATTGTCAAAGTGTCCTTGTATCTGTCAACTAATTCCCAGACTTTGTTTCTATAAAATTGATTTAACTCTTCTTGCATAGACATTACCCAAAATTCATCATCGATATCATCATAATCATTTTTAGATTCTAGATATGAAAGAAAGGCTTGATGTTCAACCTAGTTTATTAGAGAAGCTCTAGTCTATGTCCCTCTATCAAGATTACCAACAATAGCATCCAAAGGATGATTATTTAGAATCCTAGTTGATCTAGTAATTGTTGGACTAGAAATTTCAGGTTCATCTATAGGTTCGGGTTCAATAGAATCAGATTCTGTAATATTTCCAGAACTGGATATTTTTACAGTAGGTTCTTTAGATTTATTATTAAGGCCCAGAACAGTCAAATCTTATTTAAGATTTTCAAGAGAGGTTTTAGGCTCATGTGGATCAGTTTCATCAAACTTTATGTGAACAGATTCTTCCACACATTTGGTTCTTTTATTAAAGACTCTATAGGCTTTGCTAGTTATAGAATAACCAAGAAAAATTCCTTCATCACTCTTAGAAGAAAACTTGTCCAAATTATCCTTTGTATTGAGAATAAAAACATTACAGCCAAAGACTCTAAAGTAACTAACTTTGGGTTTTCTATTATTCCATAGTTCATATAGAGTCTTCTTGAGAACAGGTCTAATAAAGACTCTATTAATAATATAACTATCCATATTCACATCTTCATCCCAAAAATAAATAGGCAGGTCATACTCATTAAGCATAGTTCTTGCTATTTCTTGAAGGGTTCTATTTCTTCTTTCTACTACACCATTTTACTGAGGTGTCCTAGGAGCAGAAAAGTTATGACTATAGCCATTGTGTGAGCAATAAGATTCAAACTCTTGATTTTCAAACTCACGGCCATGATCACTTCTCAGGGTTTTAATCTTAAGTCCACTAAGGTTTTCTACAGACTTGGATTATTTAACAAAGTAAGAACAAGCTTCACTTTTGTGAGCCAAGACGTATACCCAAGTATATCTAGAAAATTCATCTACTAAGACATAGAAATAGTGCTTCCCATTTAAACTAGAAACTCTAGAAGGTCCAAAAAATTCCATGTGAACCAACTCGAGATGTTGAGAAGTTGAAACTTCTTTCTTTGATTTAAAAGAAACTTTATGTTGCTTTCCCTTTTGACAGGGATTACAAACTTTGTCATTTTGGAATTCAAGTTTACATAGGTCCCTAACTAAGTTCTTCCTAGTTAATTTTTTAAGTGAATGGATGTTGCAGTGTCCTAATATTCTATACCAAATCCAATACTCTTTATGAAAAGCATTTAAGCAAGTAACATTTTGCTTAGCTAAAGAATTCAGATCAACAGCATAAACATTTTCATTTCTCAAAGAAGAAAATACTAAAACATTTTTAGAATTAAAAACATTGCAAGAATCATTTTCAAACTTCACATTAAATCCATCATCACATAACTGAGAAATACTTAAAAGATTGTATTTAATACCATCAACAAATAAAACTTTAGAAATCAAAACTGAATCAGTGTTACCAATCTGGCCTAGGTCGATGATTTTTCCTTTAGAATTATCAACAAAGGTGACATGGCCTCCATCAACTTTTATTAGACTCTTGAAGCATGAGTAATATCTAGACATATGTCTTGAACATCCACTGTCCAAGTACTATTCCTTCTTGTGAGAACTCTTCATACAAGTTTCCTACAAAACAGATTTATATGACAAATGATTTTGGTACCCAGATCTTCTTGGGTCCAGATAGGTTAGAAATAAAAGCTTTAGGTACCCAGATTTGTCTTATGGGTCTCATATAATTTACAGAACCAATATATTTTTAAAGATAAACTTTATTTGATCTATAACCATACGGATAACTAGTTGAAACCTACGAATTTCCAAAACTGGAACAAGCAGAATTTTGTCCAGATTTAGGAATAAATTGATTTTTTGTAAACTGTCTTTTTCCAGGTTGGTATCCCAAACCAGTAGTGTACTTTGGTGAAACTTTATTTACTAACATTTGAGTAAGATTATTTTTTCCATTTTTGAACTTTTCTAAGTCCTTTCTAAGTTTCTCATTAGGCATTTTCAGTTATGTATTTTCCTTTAATAGTTGAGCATTCTTTTCCTTTTCTATATCAAGGGAAGATTTAACATTGGAAGTGAGAGCATGATATTTCTTTAATGACTTATATTTGTCCTTAAGTTCATTACATATTTCTTCCAGCATGTTACAATATTCAGATAATTCAACTTTAGTCATTTCTTCATAATCAGAATCAGATTCTGCATCATCTTCAGAATAAAAGGAATTTAAAACAGGAGTATCTAATGTTACCTCAGATGTGTGGGTCATGAAACACATGTTGGAACAATTCTTTTCAGAATCAAAAACTTTATATTCACTTGTTTTGTATTCTGAATCACTCCAAGTATCTTTTATAGATTTCTTGTACTTCTTGTCCTTATAATCATGTTTCTTTTTAAATTTTAGTTTTGGACAGTCAGCCTTGATGTGTCCTTTCCTTTTGCACTCATAACAGATTATATCATCTTTCATATTAGACTTCTTCCAATACTTCTTCCAATGACCTTTATTGTCATACTTACCTTTTTAATTTTATTTTCTAAATAATCTCTTCTTCCTATAGAACTTCTTAAATCTTCTGGATATTTGAGCCATCCCAGCATCATTGTCAGAGTATGAATCTTCACTGGTTGAACTTTCAGTAGGTACATGTATTTTCTCCTTGTCTTTGCTCTTAGAAGCATTATATTTGAATGCCATAAATTTTCTCTTGGGTTCATCATCATCCTCCTTATTCACCTTAAGTTCTTCCTCATATATCATTAATTTACCAATAATCTCTTTTACAGGCAGAGCTCCAATGTCACATGATTCTATGATTGAGACAGAAGTGCCTCTCCATCTTTCTGGTAGACATATTAATATCCTCAGAATTTGTTCCTTTGCTGGAATAGCCTTTTCAAGAGAGATCATTGTATTGAAAATCTCATTGAACCTGAGATACATGTCAGAAATGGGTTCATCGGTCTTCATTTTAAAATTATCATATTTAATAGTATAAGTATTCAGCCTCATTTCTTTAACATTGGTTGTTCCTTCATGAGAAACACCCAAAGTATCCCATATTTCATGTTCCTTCTTAGTTCCTTGATTCTCATTGTATCCACACCCCGTCTTCAGTTCTTGTTTCATTCAATCTCTGTGTTCACTTCTTTCATCTCATGTCCAGCTAGGTCTTTATCTTCCCTTTTATAGATTTCAACTTTGGCAAAAATGAATGATTACTTTTTTCATGGGTACTAGGTACGGTTCCCTGACATGGAAACAGAAATCATTAAATAACATTAACTGCATTAAAAACATCAAATGTAACTGTTAGCATAATAAATAACTAGTATTGAGAATATAGAGTTTGACTGGTTGGTCGATCATTAGTTGCCTTCTGTTGGTAGATGTGTACGGTGAACATTGTGTAACAGTGACCTTCCATCGGTAGCTCTTTGAATTTGTATCAATAGCTCTTTGAATTTGTATCGGTAGCTCTTTGATATCGGTAGCTCTATACATATCAGTAGCTCCTTCTATAAGTAGACTTACTCTATCAATATCTCGGTAGACTTGTTCTATCGGTAGCTATCTGCATCTGTGACCTTGTTCTATCGGTCTCTGTCTATCGATAGCTCTTGGTCTATCGGTAGATTTGGTCTGTCGGTAGCTCTGGTTTGTATCAGTCGCTCTTGTTTAGTTCCAGTGATTATGTGTATTGGTAGACCTATGCACATTGGTAGCTTCATTCTGTACTATCGGAAGACTTTTTCTATTGGTAACTTTGTATCGGTAGATTGTTCTATGCTTACCGGTGGACTTGTACATATCGGTAACTCTGCGTATCAGTGACCTTAGCTTATCGGTGACTCTGTCTATCGGTAGACTGAGTCTATCGGTAGACTAAGTATTGGTACCTCTGTATCAGTAGCTATATGCATATCAGTGACTAATACTTATCTGTTTTATGAAAAACATATCTGATTGGGTTAGAAATACTTCAAAACTCATACAAACATGGATAAACATTGATTAACATATTTCAAGGATTATTTTAATATTATTATCATCTTGATAATAGAATATCAAATATTGAGTGAATTTGAATATAGATAAACATTAATAGGGATTATCAAAGTACGTAAAAGCATAATTGGGATTATCAAAACAGGTGAGGTCAATACAATGGTTTTGAGAACCATTGGTATATGTACTCAAATGTTTTGAAAAACAATTTTCAAATAACATTAAAAAAATAAAAAAAATTGTTAATAAACATATATATATATATATAATATTCAAAAAATTCATTATATATTAGTTCTTAGGTCACTTAAATATAACTAAGAGGTTCTGGGTCTGAAACATAGAAATACTTTTTTACATTACTTATACCAATGGTTTTTGGAAACTGTTGGTATAGGTATTTCATATGACATATATCAATGGCTTAGAAACTATTGGTATAGGCATAAACTAAATGATAATAACCCAATGACCCTCTAAACTAGTGGTATAGGCTTTATTACCTATAGTTTAGGAGAGGGGACAAACCTGGTATTTTTTTAATAGAATTGAGTACTTCCATATATTTCATATGTCAACAGGGTCCAAAATAGACTATTCTTGAACCTCATAGGTTTCATGGTTTAAATATAGAGATATAATATTTTTTTTAAAAGTTAATAGGTCATTTCTACCCTAATATTTAGATTTTAACCCCCAGTAAACCCATTTTTACTTTAAAATCAGTAATTAATTTTTCTTGTTTTCAAAATTTCTTTTAGTCAAAAATTTATTTGACATTTTAGAAATTATAAATTATGATGAATTAAAATATGGAATCTATTTTTACAAATTCAAATCACAAAATTAAAAAAAATTAATTTAATATTAATCCTACAGATGCTATAACATAGCGGGTTTTTAAAGAGTATTTGTTAAGTAAAATTTGATTCTATATTAACTCTATGGATAACAAAAATAATTGTATTAAAATAATTGAATATTTAATTATATATAATATAAAAATTTAATTTAAAACATTACCCATTAGGCATTATTTTAATTAATTAAATTGGAGAAACATGATGCATTTCCGACCATTATTAAGAAAAAAACTATTTTTAATCCCGAAAAGAATCTTATATTAAAAACCTATATAAATTTGATCAAAAATAATTTAGTGGATTTAATATAAATAAATAATATATAGGTTACATTAAATCATATTCTAATTATATTGATAATTTTAAATTACTTAATTTATTAAAAAGAAATAATTTTTTACAAAAAATGATATTTTTTACTATTTATAAAAAAATCCAAAAATACAAAAAATTGAACCAATGTTTTGATATTATGATTGAAAAAATTATAATAATTTTTTAAATTAAAATTATAAAATTTTTAAATTAAAATTTTATATAAAACCTTATGAGAAAAGATTTTAGTAAAAACTATTACCCTTTTCAACAAAATTACTTAATAATTTTATAACTAAAATAAATATCTAATTCATATTAGTAAATATGAAAATGATTTATTATTTCATTACCTCAGTTGTTACAGTTCCAACCTTAGACTGTTGGGTAAGTATATGAGACTTATCAATTCCATGAAAATAAAAAAAAAATCAGAATATGTGGTTTCTCCCTATCATTTGATCTAAACATATGCCATGTTTTGGTATCATAACTCTTAATATAGATTTAGTTTTCAAAGATATATTATTTTCATTTTTTTAATTTCTATATTAAAATATGCTTATATAACATTTTATTTCATTATTCCCATTAATAATAAAATCTAAGTAGATAGAATAATTTTTTTGATAATCACTAAAAATTTATCTAAAGGGGGATAATAAGACTTGTGTTAATCATAATATCATAACACTAGATAAGAATAAAATTACTCAGATATAAAAATGATTCCATTATGGTATTTTTATTTTTATATGTAAAATTTGGTGGAAACATTAATGACAAAAGAAATCATCAAATATGGAATAGAGAATGTATGTACTTATAACCCCTTAATTATAATGATCCACCTCATTGATAGTGTTATAAAGAAAACCCACTTATACCCATATTTTAGGTGGTTGATTGAGAATGTTCTCTTCATTAACATATATTTCCGGGAATTTATTTGTGCAATATCTAAACACTTATCATTTGAAATGTTGAAGTGCGGGAGGTACATTAGTTGGTACATTATTTTATTTTATTTTACCCTTTATGACCCCTTTATCTTTTTATAATAAGAATTAGCTTTGTGTATTTTCCTACCACACATTAAACACATCCTTTTTCCTTGTAATAAATTACCTAGGTGTTTCCTTCTATATTTTTAACATGTAGGTGGTTGTATTTTATTTTCCCTTGTGACTTATCATTTGATCTCACATAATAATATAATTTTGTTTTTCTTTCTCTGGGTCAATAAGAGTCTCCAATTTACATTTAAAATTTAAATGCACATAGAAAAAAATCTTTATAGATTCCTAATTCTCTTAGGTATAGTTCCTTTTGAAAACAAAATTCTTTAATCAACAAAAGAAATGATTTATTTTACTCTAAGGTTCAAAGATAAAACAAGAGGAATATATTGCAATAATTGTGTAGTTTTCTTAATATGCATTGATAGATACATTATTCTTTTGTTTTAACTCCATGGATTCCCTCTTTGTATTAGTGTAAAGAGTATACGGAAAATAAATGGTGAAGAAAAAAATATTTTAACCCTTCCATCCCATATAGTCAACTTCCTCTTTTTCGATTGTATACTTAATGAAATACCACCATTGATCATATTCACCTTCCAAATGATAAAATTCTAGAGAAAAATTATCATGTTATGAGAACATGAGAATCAAAAATAACCTTTCCATAAAAATGATCCATTTCTCAGTGATAAGTGGATCAGAATATCCATTTAATGATGGTGGATGTTGTCACATGAAAGACTTCATAAAAAGTTTATCCTTCCTTAATGCATTTGGGAGCTCAATAAATTTTATTTTATTACTCATGTACTTGGTTATCATTTTTAGAAAGGTATTCACTCCATTTTTTATACTATATGGTTTCTTAGGGAAAAATCATTAAAAAGTCGATTACATCTATTTCTAACTTGTTTTTTCATTTCTCAAACCATTTCTAAACACAAAATAGTAAGCCAAGGGTGATCAATATTTACATAATTATGAAATTATTAAAAATCAACTGAAAAATGTGTTAATCCTTGAAATTATATCATTTTATTTTATTTCAACCTAAATTAGACTTGGATAAATATATGTTTCTTCAGGTTGGGTTCTCGCATATTCCTTGAGAAAAATACCTCAATATGATAAATTTTTCAAAATATACTGTGAATATAATGTGATTAACCAAAGAATATCCCTCAATATTGTCAAACCAAGTTTATGATCATTTCACATTCACCATGAAAAATATTTATGGTCAAGATATACTCAACTAACTCTATTTTCGGTTATTACTCATAGATGCATATCTTTCAAAAGTATATCTACTTATAGTATCAACACATGGATTTATTACTAATAAAAATATATAATTTTGTCCTTATAAAATTTTTACGAGGTTCTTATATACTTAGAATTATAACATAGATTTTAACCTAGAGTATCCACTAATTTTCTCTAAACTAATCTCCAAAATAACTAAACCCCCCTCTCATACAATCTATAGAAACATATGAAAATATTAACATAAATATAACATAAATATATAATTTTACCAATGTATCTCACAACAATCACTTAATCTAATGATAGAAAGGTTTAGTGTCTTAGAGATTATCTATATAAAAAATTTAATTTTTTGTATTTTCTACATGGTAGAACTCCTCTAGAATCCCTTCAAGACATCTAATAAATTACACTTATCTTCATAACTTTTGGAATGGAAAACATTAGAATGGGGTGAGACCAAATTCTCAGTAAGTGAAAACTTATCAATTTTTCATCAAGGTTTCAATAAAAGGCTTGTGAGAAAAATGGCTAGTGGAATAAATACTTATTAAATGTACACAGAACAATATGAATAATAAATTAATCATGATATAAGGAAATTTAATATAAATAGGAAAAAGTATATACCAATTAAAAAGTGTGAGTAATATTAAGAAAATAAACATTTATTGAGAAGCATAATCATAAGCATATGGAAATATGGAATTTTATATAATAATTAATTATACAAAAACATATTCATAAGAAAATTATAACATTTTTAACAAAAATAAAATTCACACACTTCATGTTGTTAACAACCAAAATTCCCAAACATTATACTATGAAAAAAATCCCACACTTCATATTGTGAACACATAAAAATTACCACGCTTTATGTTGTGAACCAACAAAATTCTAACAATTCATAATGTTATCTAAAAAAATGATCACACTTAACATCCTTTTCTAATGAGATTTAATATTTTACTAAATTAATCGGTGGTCTATATAGTACTATAGCCATCATAATCCATACAAATCTGTTCTATTTAAAAAATATCATAAACATATATTAATTATCCCACGTAAAGGGAATGGGTTTCTTAAAACATTAAACAAACAGCACATAAAAGAACCTAGGAAATCATATAATATCAAAACTCTTATTTCCCTAAATAAATAATATCATGATAATATACAAATTGTGATTGAAACATTTCTTAATGTAATATAAACATTAGAGTGTAAATATAAGTGAAAATATAAATATTTTCATAAATCCTTTTAAAACATTAATGTACAAATTACATTGAATTTTTTTTGGGAAATATAATATTTTTGAAAACCTTATTCCTGAATAAAACATCCTTGAAAGTAAATGAGGTCTCAAAAATGAGATTTAAAAATTCTTTGAAAAATTTAAATTTAAAATAAATATTTAATAAAGGATGTATTAAAAATATATAATTCTTTTAAAAAAAGTAATAAGAATTAATTGAATTATTTTTCTTTTAAAAATAATATTTAATAATGGAAACTCGAAAAAGAAAAAAAAATATTCCAAAAGGTAAGTTTAAATAATTTAAGAAAATTTTCTTTTAAAAATTATATTTGACAAAGGAAACATGAAAAAAGGGAATAAATGTTATCAAAAAATTGTAAAGTGGATGATAAAACTTTTCATTAATGCATGAAAAATCATTTTCAAAATTTTTAAATTTCTTTATTGAAAAACACCATCATATAAAAGATTGAAATACATATAATTTTAAATTATGTAATGAGGAATTGAATACTAAAAAATATATCTAGAAGAGAATAAAATGACGGAGTTTTTATAATGAATAAAATTACAAATTCCCCATATGGATTATAACCGTTGATCGGTCTATGTTTTTTTATGAAAACTGAAATTAATTCCTTATATTTTTAGTAACATATAAATTAAAACACATTAAGGACAATGAAATTGAAATTAAACTTAGAATACAATGATTGAAGTGTTGACTCGTAAATTAATATATCATATAGGAAGTATCAATACAACTTAAATAAAAATATCTTTTAAAAAAATTAATTTATCAATGAAGAAAAATTGATATAAAAATACCTTAATGTGTTTCATTGGTTAGTTGATCATGTTCTAACCTCATTGGAGACTATATTTTTTCCTTGGATGTTCACAAGAAATTGAAGGGATTAGTCTATCTATGAGTTATCTAGATCATATTTTTGTGGGAGATGATTTTAAGGAGGGTAAATGGGTGAAGTTATAAGGAGTACTTATAATGATAAGTTTTTGTTTGAAAGAGTGTAACTGATGTCCTTTTATAAGAGAGGAAAATGGATCTTTTGGAAACACCACTTATATATTAATAATGCCATGGCACTATTTCAAGGTCAATGGATCCATTATTTTTAAATAATGTTGTTTGGGGTATGTTTAGGTTTCAAAAAGATCAAAATTGTGTTTTCTCACATGTTTTAAACATTTTATATAGTTTTTATCATTTAGTTGTTAAATTTTATTCTTTTAATTCTAAACTAGTTAAAAATTGTTTAACTAAGTGATTTTATTTTTTATTAAAAAACTTAAATTAAACATTAAACAAATTTGGGTGTGATAGAACAAAATTTTACATCTATTTACTCTATTTAAATTTATAAAAATTATAAAATTAACTTTTAAATTAAAACAAATAATTTTTAGAAAATCTTTTATAGAAGAAAAAGTCATTTTGACAATTGCTGATTCTAAATATTATTTTGTATTAAATAATAAATAAAGAAGTGTTAATATATATATTTATTTGTTTATGAATATTATTATATTAATTATTTAAGGTATTCCAACTTAATAAATTTTTTATAAATTTATTGACTGAAAGGTAACTTTTTATTATAATAGTGTACAAAGAAACATACTAAAAAAGACCACACCGCTCACAAATCCAAAAATGATGAAGACCTTAGGTGTCTCCCTTGAACATGATTATACAAGCATCTGTAAAGGTCCCAAAAACATAATAAATTATAATATTCTTAACTAGGCTCCATTTTCTAGAAATCATATCCACCACAAAATTACCCTCTCTCCAAGTGTGTCTCACCTGAATTCCATGTTTGACAAACATACTTCACTTCTTAATAATATAATAAAAATTACAAGTATATATGTTCTTCCCCTATATAAATAAAAATAATAATAGAATTATATTCAAAAATTTTGATATGGATATTAGATAGCCTGTACAACATTAAATCTGTGAGAAAATCTCTTGTATCCACTTCTATGGAGTTTTAAGTCCCATAAAAAGCACTAAAACACACCAAAATAGAGCCATGTAATCTCAATTTTATACCTTAAAAATTTTAATTGGACATATAAAATAGTATTAAAATTACTGTCTAAAATATAAAATATTTCTTATTAAATTTACTCTATAAGGTTAAGAAAATTAATCTTAACGTTAGCATATGTATCAGGTGAAACACTATTTTAGAAAATGATTATTTTAAAGATAAATATTTATGATAGTGATATAATTTTCAATTAAATTGATTCCAATTAATTTAAAATAATTATTATCATTCAAATAATATATTTTTAAAATAAAATAAAAAAACTACATTTCGACATGTCTTAATTAATTAAAAAAATAGTCATAAAAAAATTTCATTAAAATGATACATAATTTTTCAAAATGTTGAGCATCTATTTATAAATTAAACACATTAAATAAATAGATTTATTATAATTTATAGTATAATATTGTATATTAAAAGGTTTTTAAAAGTTTTAATATGTCTAAAATTTGTGGTATTGTCTATATTAGTATTTTCACTATTCACTTCTAAACCAATTATTTTAGAAAATTTACAAAAATTCATCATAAGATATTTTTTTAGGAATTAAAAAATGAATTTTACATTATAAATTTTTAAAATTTTTATTATTAAATTGAAATATATAATGTAAATAAAACATATCTTATTAAAAAATAACCTTTCCAATATTTAATCATATTAATTATTTAAATTCAAAAATAATAACTATTACAGTCTCACAATCTTGGTGTTTATTATATCTTCATTAATAATGTCTTATTAATAGGTTGTGGTAAGTATATGTTGGGTGTATAATTTGACAAAAGTTATAGAATATATTATGTCTTTAAAGGATCCAAAATCTCTCACAATTGTAGTAATTTAAAAATTCATCATTAAATTTAATTATATTTTCAGAGTGTAGTTGAAGAAATCAAAAATATTTTCATTTATTATTTTTGATAATTTTCATTTAAAGAATATTATTAAAAATAAAATTTTCAAAAATTATCATTAAATTTAATTTTACAATGAAGAGGATCTTCATAAGAATCAAAAATATCTTAGATATTTAATTATTTTATTTATGATCACAACATACTATCAAATACTCTTTTGATTCAGATTTTTTAGTGATCTAGATAAAAGGAAATCCTCTTGTGACAATGTGTATACTTTTATAGTATGAGTTTTGAGTTAGTTTTCAAAAATTAATTTTATCATGGATCTTTTCATAATTTAATAATATTACATGTTAACTACAAAAACTTTTAATAATATTATTTAGAATATAAATTAATTGAGATATATTGATTATAATACAAAGAATATTTTATTATTATCTAATAGTAAAAATTTCAATCATATCATAGTGAACCCATCTTATAATTCCAGGAAAAAAATTAGTGTACAATAACTCATTTTCCTAGAAGTTATGGGGTAAGAATGTGTAAATATAAAAAAATTAAAAAAAAAATTAAACCATTTCATTGTTTTTTACATATACATTTGACTCTAATATGTTATGGTGAGTTAGATTCTTATTTGGTCTTGCTGAAAAAAGAGTAATGTTTTTTGAAGAATAAAAATTTAGTGTGGAGACATAATTGGTTTCCAATAAAATATATAAGTGGGAATAATATAATTAGGAAAATTAATATTGACCAATAAAATATATGTTGACTTTGGGGTGTAATTATTTATCATATAATATAATTATTCACTAAAATGTGGAAATTATTTATTATATTTGGATCCCTAGAACTAATAGTATCGTGTAATTTTAATTACCAGATCATATTTTATTATAATAAATGTTATATAGATATTAAATATCTAAATTAAATTAATATTTTTTATGTGAAAATGTCTTTAAAGTATCCATCGTATAAGTAGTTTATGATAGTATCCTACTATAATGAGAACCTAGTGTTGTTATAATGACATTATTAAATGTATTACATTGGTTTAGAAACATTAATCGGATGTGGCATGGATGATAATTGAATTCAAAGTATTAGATACTTGTAACCATTAATAATTATACTCATAAAGTTTTTACTTTATGATCTCCAAGAAGGAAGGTCCTCAGGATACTCTCTCTAATAAGAACACCACAAATTAATGTTTTATTACAGGATCCATTCTGTGAGCATGTGTATTGGTCATTATAATTGAGATCAGTATTAATTTTTACCATGATTTGAATACTTTGATTAATGATGAAAACCATGATATATTTACTTTTGGAAAAGTGGATTATGTTAAGTGGATCATCACTAGTATGGAATTGATTGAGATATAATTTTTCCCATTTTATTTATGAATGATGATATATTTTTACCTTTTATTGGAAGGGAGGTCTAAGACTAAAATCCTTGTACAAGGTAGTATATAGAAAATTTTTTCCTCAGGGAGTCAAAAAAGGATAAATCCATATTAAAGGATAATTTCAAATGTATTCATGTTATTAATGAGATATCATTTGAAAAAGGGGTTATATAATATAGTAACATTCATATAAGGGTTTTAGTTATTGTTGTTTGGGTCAGAACCACCAAAACAAAATCACCCTCAAGAAAATAAAAATGTGAAACAAAGTATTCAAACTCCTAAAATCAGAACAAACTAATGTAATTGATGTGTTTATAACTGGGAAGATGAATCACCTTATATGTATAACAATATACCACCTCTAGAAAAGAACTTATGGAATACAAAGATATAATAGATAGAAAAAAATAGATTCAATATGGATTTATTTTCTTCGGGCTTAGTCCTATAATGTAAAAGGAATGCTAAAAACATTTATGACTGAGTGAAATTAAAGAAATATTATAACTCAAATAATTATGTTGTTTGGTGCGCTTTGTTTTTGCATGGATATCAACTGGTGATGGTATTTCTGGGATTTTGATGTGCTTCCTTTTGTGTTGGTGGATCTTTTTCAGTTATGGATTCTAGTGTTTGGATATGAATGGTTTTTTATGTGTCTTTTACTTCTTTGTATATCACTAATACTTTAAATATGGATGTATGAATTGGGGATCGATTGATTGTTGTTTTTCATGGTGATTTCTTGTTTCTTTGGCCCTAATGATCTACAGTTCGATGGATTCTACAACCGGATCATCTATATGAAGTTTCTCCATATGAGGTTCAGGGAAAGAAGTTTCCTCTATAACATCGCTATTTGTAATTGGCAGTTTGAGAGGGTATGGTTATGACCCTTGGTTCCAGGCCTGTGCACTTTTGTACGGGACACTTAGTTGAACATCAGTAGAAGTTTGAAACTATATTCAATGTTTTTTATGCTGGGAGGGTATTTTCTCATGTATTTTTAGTTTTTTTATGGTCTTGTACTTTTGGATTGTTGGGGGGTTTTGTCTATGTATTTGATGTCATGGAGGTTTCCCCTTTTCCTTTCTAAAAGGGGGTTTATCTTAATAAAAATTAAAATTTTTCAGTCATAATTCAATACTATCATATGGAAATTACATCCACCTACTAAATTCATTTTTCCATGATTCCCAAATTCTAAAATTTTTCACCATGACATCATCATGACCATATGGTTCTATTTTGAAGCTCTAAAATCACTACTTTAAAAAGTTACCAAGAATGATACATAAAATGATTCTTATAATGTTTAACCAAATAAAATCCCACTTAAGTATAATTTCCAGGTCACACCATGTCATCCATCTGTATTCTAGAATCACTTTTTCACTCATTCTTCCATTTTTAGTAGCATGCCACCCCCCCCCCAACATTATTTCAGACATCAAACACCCACTGAGTCATAGAAGCACCCTAGAATTTCATGTATTACAACATTTTTCAATATGTAATCTGAATTCTAAACACCATCAAACATATATATATCCATCACATTATCCTCCAATAAAACCTCAATGATGTGATACTCTATCTAATATTATTCATCCTAGGGTGAAACATTTTATTATTATTAAGTGAATAATAGTATGAGAGTCCTAAAATAACATTCAAACTTCCTTCTTCAATATGTAATCCTTTATCCAGGTCAAATATTTCATAGTTTCTATTAGTACAGAATTTTTTTACTCTGTTATTTAAATTGAAAACATATATTTATGTTTCTATATACCACTGAAAATTTTTCCACTATATGTGAAAACAGAACCAATGATTCTTCTATTAGTGTTTGTATATCCAAAAATTTTTGAATCAATAAACCCCTATAATAGTTCATCCAATCCAAAGGATAGTTAAAAACTTTTAAGACCTTTGAGTCACTAAACTATCCTATTTAATACTTCCTAGTATTCCCTTCGAGTATTATACATGAATCTACTGATAAATCCCACCATATACAAAATTTTTGACCTCATACAAACAATTATGTATATCAAGATTCCAAAATCTAATTCAAATAGAACATTTTCCTTGTACTTAGGATCATCTTTCTATCTTTTTTCCTTCACTTTTCTCATCATGTATTTTTGGGCATGGAGTGTGGTAACATACTTCAACTCGATCATTCTGAATCACTCAACCACATTCTAAATATAGTTAAACTAATTAAAGAACAAAGTTATGGATTTTGGGTCCATTAAAATATACATCCTCATCATCCATTTTGTAGTACTGTGACTATTGATCTTGATAAAACATGACAATTCAACCTTTAACTCCTCAATAAATTACTTCATTATTTTGGATAAAATCATTTCATCCATAAATAGATGAATGATGCTTATCCCATCATCTGAATCATTGAATTATTTATAATTTGAAAAAATATTTGAAATAGAATATAAACATTATATTTATTGAAATCATTTCATGATGAGACTTTATTTATACTATTTTATACCATGAACTTCTTCATTCAGCTGATAAACCTACTTTTTTTAAATCATTGTACTCCAAACAAGTCATTTTATTATCTCACATGCCCAAAATATTTAAGGAATTCATTTCATCCTTCATGGATAACTACAACTATCTCAGGTCATTTAATATTATATCTTATTCAATACATTTATTTTTTCTATCGTCTATATCAATCAAGTAGTGAAAATAACTTATATTTCCCTTAAATTAGCATTAAATCCTGGAATATCTCTACAACTAATCCTACATCTCCTTACTTTCTAGAACCACTACTTCAGGAACATACCAATTGAATAATATACCTTGACATTACTCATTCCATGATATTCCTAGTACTTAAGTCATTAGAAACTCCAATAAATATTAATTCAATTAAAAACTTCTTCTAGACACCCTAGTGTTTTTAGAATCATCGTACTTACATAACTATCTAGAAATTCTATAATTATATTCAAAATAATATTATCTTGTGAGTATTTTTTTTCACATTTAAAAATTTATTTTGTTTATGATACTTTAAGAGAATATCTTAATTAAAGATAATATTTAATCCTCTTAGGTCCTTCCCTAATTCATTATCCTAGATCCAAAATAAAAATATCATCTCCAAATCCTATAAATAAATTTTCATGGGAATTATTCTATAACTTTTTTATTTCTCTGGCATCAATGTGGACATTGGTGAGTGGCCCAAAAATATTGAGATCTTTATTGTTAACTTTATTATGAACCATCATTCATATAAAAGTTATTATCCCAATACAGTGGAATAAATTTAGGTCACCATATACATAGAAAAATACACAACCTATTCTAAAAATACCTTGGAAAAACTCATGTATAATCTCAATATTTTTACCCATTTCTCCAAACTTTTTTTCATCCTATCTAGGATTTGATTGTTTATAATGTTTTATGTACCATCATTTTATACCATATGCTTTTCCACAATTAGAACCTTTGGAAATACATGCTTCTTTATTTCCTCACCATTATAAATCCTTGAGTATTTCAACTTCATTATATTCTCCCTTTCTCCCATGTATCTCTATCCAAATATGTTTCTAAAAACATCAGTCCTATGTTGAGAAATAAGACTCACTTCTATAGTGACTTGGGTTTTTATATAGTGAAACATAGAACCATTCTAAATTTTAGGGTCTTTGGAACTCACCTTGTGTAAATACAGAATTTAACCCATTATAAAACCTCACAAATATTATCGTATGGTTCTATTTATTCTCAAGCATTGTGTTTTCAAGTGGAATGATCCACAGTGGAATTATGGGATTAAAAAGGTTTCTATAATGATATATTAATTGTGAAAATATTATTTTCACTTATACCCATGGTTTAATGAGAATTATAAAATTCCATTTAAATGGATCATCATATGGGAAAATTGACATCGTGATTGCATCCGAAAAAAGAGCTTTATGGTGTAAGTGTATAATTTTCCTTTTTCATATGGGTTTCTGAGTTCATCTATCATGTGAATATTAATTCATTAATTTAATTTATTTAATTAATAAATTTATTAATTAAAGTTTTTATGTTGAATCCCAGTTTATCCCAATCTATATTATTTTGTCATAAAAGTCTAAGATTAATCACATGAAACCCTCGAATTTAAGAGAAATAGATAGAAGAATATGTGTGTGGGATGGTGGAACTGAATGGTTGGTCCTTTATTTAGATCATCAAAAACAAAATATGTGAATTTAAATCTCCATAAAAATCTATCTATATCTAGGTAGAGCATGTTACATTTCATTAAAACATTGTTCTTCAGTAATTCTAGGTCATGTTTATGGAATAGAAGATATGTTCTTTGTCAAAAAACCATGGTATATTATTTGATGATAATTTTTGTTGTTAATTATTCTTATATTTTTTTTATTCTTTAAGCCCGATAAGTTTTACTAAATCCTTTTTTTTTGTGAAATACTTGCATACAAATTACCAAATCCTAACCATTTTCATTGTGTTTGTCGGAATTTTTTATCAGTTTGATGAAGAACAAGGACCACGAAATCATTCTATTTTTACCTTATCTATTATATTACCCACACATAATATCTCTCTCTCATTCATATGGATGATGATCTTACAGCCCCAAGGGATAGAGAGTGTGTGTTCGGTGTTGTTGAGGTGGTTGGTGCAAAGGGGGGTGTGACGTGAGGTGGAGGTGTGGTGTGATAAGTTTAAAAGAATTCAGAGGAATGTAGTGTGATAACATAATGGAGGTTTTAGTGGAGGCTTAAGTGTGACTAGATCATAATGGTGAGAAATGAGGTTCAGCTGGGTGATGTGGCATTGAGGTAGAACCTACATTTCATGGCAGTGGTTGAAAGCCTAGGAGAAGCTTGGGGGAGAGGTGCAGTGACAACTGCAACACTATGTAGGATGGTTGTGCTACTATATAATCCCAAACTATTTGATCCTACATGATTAGATGAAATCCCTACTTTCATATGGAGGGTTGGAATGAGATGGTTCCAACCTCACTAGGCTAGTTGGTTAAGCCCGGCATGGGTCTCGACCCATTTATTACATGAAAATAAGGTTGGGTGGGAGAACCTAGACCAGGTCTTCCCATTCGAGTGGGAATATGTGACACATGTGTGGTTTCATGTGCCTAATTTCCTAGGTGAATGTGATGCATGTGACATGACTAGGGACCACCACATGTTGTACACTATACATTCATGGAATTTTTTTAGATCATATCTACTAGGAGTCTATTTTTTAAAAATAAATAGTTTATCTTAAGAATTTTTTTATGTAGACCATAATTGTGTGATCCGTTGGGATATTCAAGTATAATTTTGAGGTATGATAATATGATTAAGAATTTATACCTATAGAATCCATGATGGGATTCGGGCATGAAAATGGAAGTGTTTATGTGGTCAGGTTATCCCTCCCCATATTCTATGTGATGTTTGAATTGGATTGAGACCCCATGTTTTTTATGGAGTTAAATTCTCCCCCTCTCTATTATTTTTTCCTACCACAATTTTTTCATTCATATTATTTGATACTATGGGTGTGGTTCCTCTATATATGATGAAAAAACCTTACTCTTCATGTTGTATCCTACTAGGGGTTTGGGTCTTCCATAAGAGTAATTTTCCTTCCCCATTAACAAATATATTTCTCTCATAGGGGCATGAGTCCCCCATAATAGTTCCCTATGAGGTGGTGGAAATTTTATTATTACTTGGATGGTTAGGTTATTAGGTTTTAGATACCCACTAAATAATATTTATCCATTGTTTTGCATTTACCATATGATTTTTAGAATGATGATTGTATTGGTAGTTAAAGAAAATATGGTGTGGTACACCCTCAACAAACCCTCATACATTAGTAAGGACTGAGTTCATCTTTATATTATATATTGTATTTAATAAATAAATTTTCATAAGGTCAGATACTTTTTGACCTGTAACTCAATGGTCACCCCTGGGTTGCCTTCCAGATAAAATATATAGTTGGGTTATCAACTTCAAACTATATGGTATTCTTTATACTTTAAGTTTTCTTTCATTTGTGTGAGATATAAAATTTCAGGAATTGGTTCTAAGATGATCATAATGAACCTTCATAGGTTGGAACTGAGATTACTAGGATATAAATATTTCCTTAAGTTTTTTTATTATAGTAAATATCTAGATTTATTCATATTTCCTTCCACTAATTAATCCATAGGATTGGTGCCTTGGTGCTAACTTTTTTTATTTACACTATAATTTCATGGTTTCCTGCTGAATATTTTTATACTCATCAATGCACAGTATTTGTTCCAACATATTTTGTTTATATACATTCGATGCACATATCATAGATTTTCTAGGTGGACATGGATCTTGTATAGTTTCATTAGAGCTGGTTCCTATTGGCGAACATCATTTATGTGGTGTTAGTTGAGATTTGTGGATTTGGTAATTGATGTTATTGGGTGATGTTCATGTTTGTATATAACTTGTTTTTAGGTCTTCATATCAGTTTCTTATCATGGTTTTTCACTTCAGTCATTTGGTAAGTATATTCACTTTTTTCATTTATAATTGGGTATTGGTTTATCTTTATAGATCATGGAATTCTCTGTATGTATTATATATATTTTGTAGTTAGTTTTATTAACAATTGTCATTTTATTATGTCTTTTATGGGGGTGTTTTTTGTCTACATGTCCATAAGGATAAGGCCTTCCATTATTTTAGATATTCCTACTTAGTGATAGTTACTATCCCCTTGCATATTGGTGGTGATCTTGGGGTGGAACTCTTGGCATTCCACCTCCCAAGAGGGGTCTCAGTGGTCTGGTCATGTTATATTGGTATGAAATTAGGTTTATCCTGGGGATTGAGTTATTATTTGGCTTTATTTGAGGATGGATGGGGATTTGGAGAAATAGTTTTAAGTTGTCTTGATTTTCAATTTTTGATTTCTTCATATAGAACCTACTGATTATTTCCCTACCAATGTATCCAGTCACCATGAATCTGATAACCATCCTTCCAAATTAGTACACTATGGCACTAGTTATGGTAAAAATAATGGCACATGTATTATATTTGAATTGGTTATTGATATCCATTTATTTGTTACATATACAGGTATATTATTTATTGATTTTGGTTCATCTAATTATTTACTACAGACAACCATGTGGTAATACAGTTAGGAATTTTAGGAAGGTTCATGGTATAATTCAACCTAATATTGACCTTCATATCAATGTCCTAATTAGTGATGAGGATTCTATGGAATCCTACCTTTTTATTACATAACTTTTCATTTCACTGTAAAAATAGAGGATCTTGTAAAGTTTAGTTTCATGAAAATAAGGTACATAATACATGAAAACATAAAAAATTATTCAAAGTAACTAGAAAGGATTATTAATTGGTTATTATTATGTATTTTTAATACATCTCATAACCTAGGGACATACATCAACTAAAAGGGCGAGCATAAGGCCTGGTAAGGGAAAACAAGGGAAACAGTTTGCTTTTGATCTTGAGAAATATCAATAAGAACTTGAGGAAATACATAAATGAATGAGAAATAGGAATATAATAATAATAATAACATGAATCATAACTTTTAAATGTAGATATAACATTTAATTAATTCATTAATAATCATATCACCAATTTTTATCACTGATGTGTCATAAACATTACCAAGGTTATTCCCTGAGGTATCATAAAACATGTCATATCTAGAGATTAAAATATTTAACCAATGCATTAGATCACTATCAGGGGAACACCCTTTATATGTATTAATTAATGTGATGCAAATAAAACATAATAAAACATTTCATAAATAACCTGTGTAGCATAATATAATTGGGTTCCATATAAAATTCTTGGTGTTTTAAAAAGAAGTTCTTAAAGACAAGATCTTTATGAAATTATTAACCTATGAAAAAGGATGGTGGGTTTGATGTATATTAATCCTAGAATAAAATATATCATTTTAAAATATAGGTTAATAACCCTATAAAAATAAAAAGGTTTGGGTATTCAAAAAATAAATTAAAAAAATTTATTGCGAAAAAGAGAGAAATTTTGAGAAGAAAATACGGCAGCACAGCGAGTACGAGACAATGTTTTTGAAAAAAATAAAAAGAGAGTGGAAAAGGGTATCCCATTAATAAAATAATATTAATACAGTAATTTTATATAATAAAATGGAATGAAGAACATATTAATGAAATTTGAAATATATACCATATAAAAAGGGAACTTGAAAGAAATAGAGAAGTTGAGATTTCCCTTACCACGAAGAGTGTTCCTAAAACATGAGGATCAGAACCTTGGGGGCTTAAGGAAACATTGTAAGGACTCCTTGGGAGGTAAAACTATCATATATTAATGTAGGACTAATTATAATTTAATTAAAATGGAGAAATAGTGGGTATCTATACCAAAAGAGAAGGATTTGTTTATTAATTTCCTTGGACGCCTCAGTAGTGGTAAGCTACAAACCATGGGGTTGAACATGGTATTGGACAGTTGGGACACCTATTATGTTATTGCAATCCAAAATATTTAACCAGAATTTTATATTATATATTACATCATTATTATTACATTAAACATACCAAAAAACTGAAACTGTATTTTTACTATTCACGAAAAACTTGAGTATTTTAGAAAATTCTCATAAATTCACCCTAATCAAATTTAGAAATGATGATTCAAAAAAAGATATTTATTTTATAATAATAATTATCTAAATATAATAATTTTAACTTTTAAATATAAAAATCCTTAGTTATTGAAAATAATAACAGATAAAAAATGCATAGTGAAATTGCATAGTGAAATTTCTGACACTTGAAAAAAATAAAGTTATTTTATCATTTATTTTTAAAAAGGTGTTTTTTAATAATTATTAATAATACCTTAGTTTATTATAAAAATTAGATCTTTTATGAAAATTAAAATTTCTATCTAAAGAATAAATTTATCAAATTAGTCATATTTTTAACAAAAACTATTCTCAAAACAGGATTAATGGAATAAAAAAATTATTTATACAATGGGATTACACATTAAGTAACTAAAGCCTAAAAACGTCAACCATTATAACACCTGAATACAAATTAAGGGTGAGGTGTGTGATGGTGACAGACTCATGGGGTGTGTCAGCTAAGACCGCCCGAGTGGTAAAATTTGACTAACATGAACTTCACCCATAGACGATTTCATAAAAACTTAATATGTTGAAGCAAGGATTGGGCTTGGTCAAGACCGAAGCCTAGTGACATGACCTCACTCCCAAGCTCTAAAAAATTGGATTCATATGATATAATTATACTAGTTGAGGCCATAGTTCCCCCTTTATACTTTAATTAACCATTATCCTTTTATTTATAACACTAACTATTATGTAAAAATTATTAATAAGAGTTTCCAATGTTCATATTTACTAACGGTCATATGATGGTTGAAACTCGATGATGAAATTTTAAATTACAATCACTTTATTATTAATTACATATAGTTTTGTTGCCTATAAAATAATAGAACACACATTTTTAGGAAAAAAATATCATTCAATAAGTTCATATTATTACATTCCTCCCCACTTAATAAATTTATTCCCCTAAATTTCATCTCGTTCCCCAAGTTGAGAGAATTTGAGGTTAATTCTTCCTCATTGTTTCCTATGGTTCCATCACTTCTTCATATTTTTGGTTCCTCTACAACACTTTAATGGGGTGGGTAGTCTTGATGCATAGAACCTTGTCTCTATGGTCCAAGATCTCTATTGGCTTATCCTCATAAGAGTGGTCTTGATCTAGTTGTACCACCTCCATATTCCATACACATGAAAGGTTAGGTATGTACTTCCTCAAGAGAGATACATAGAATACATCAATAACTTGTTATAGATTTTTAGGATGTGAAAGTTGATAAGTTACTAAACCTATGCGATTAAAGATTTCATATGGGCCAATGTACCTGGGGATGATCTTCCCTCTCTTACCAAACTGTGTGACTTTCTTCCAACATGAAATTCAAAGGAATAATTTATTTACAAAATCAAACTCTAAGTCCCTTTGATGGTTTTCATCATATCTCTTCTTTTGAATTTCATAAACCTTTATGTGTTGTTGGATGGAAAGAACCTTTTACGTCATTTCTTGCACAAGATCAAGTGAAAGAAGATTTATGTCACCAAATTCATCCCTACAAGTAGGATTTACACTCAATTCCCATATAGAGCTTCATAGAGTGATATTTTAACAATCAAATGGAATTTTTTGTTGTATGAGAACTAAACTAATGGGACATGTTGATCAAATCCACCATTAAGTTAAATTGAGAATGATCTCAGCAAGTCCTCGAGTGTTTAAATAGTCTTTTCGGATTAGCCATCAGTTTGAGTGTTGTAGGCCATACTGAAATTTAGTTTAGTATTCAAGTCATGTCATAGACTTCTCTAAAAATTTTACATGAACATTGGATTGTGATCCAAAATGATAGAAATTGGAACTCCATTTAGTCGTACCACTTCCTTCATGTATGTTATGGTGAGTTGTTCAAGAGAGAAATCTTCCCAAATTAAGATAAAATGGGTAGACTTAGTTAGACTTTCCACTATAACTCATATCTCATTGCGTCATTTGGATGTTTTTTGGAGACCAGTGATAAATTCAATAGTAGTATTATCCCACTTCCATGCTGGTATGGGTAGTGGTTGTAATACCCATTTGGGAAGTTGTTATTCTACCTTCACTTGTTGACATACCAAACACCTTATAGATTATATGTCAATATTCCTTTTCATGATATCCCATCAATAATCATCAAGAAGGTCCCTATACATTTTATTGCTTCCAAGATTTATAGATATTGTAGATTAATGAGCTTTATCCACCATATCATTCTTTATTTCCAGAATAGATGGAGCACATTGCCTTGAATGAAATTTCTGTACACCTTCTTGATCAATATTGAACTTAGGAAACTTACCATTCTTCACAACCTCTATCTTCTTCATTAAAAAAGTATATTCTCTTTGATACTTGTTGAAATTATCTATTAATGATGGTTGAGAAATCATTTGGGATGGGGTTCATAATGTCCCTTCCCTTATGATTCGCATGTCCAATTTACTTGGTCTTTTATCAAATTATCTCCTTGAATCCTCATTATTTCCAACATAATAGGTTCATTCCTACTTAATACATCACTGACTTTGTTTTCTCTTATTCTTTGGTAATGAATTCAACAATCATAGTCTTTAAGAAGTTCCAAACATGTCCTATGTCTCATGTTTAATTCCTTTTGTGTGAAATATACTTCAAACTTCGGTAGTATGTGTAAATATCAAATTTCTCCACATAAAGATAGTGCCTCTATATATTTATATAAAAAACAACAATAGATATCTCTAGATCATTCATAGGAATGTTCTATTAATGAATATTCAGATATTGAGATGCATAAAAAATAACCTTCTCATTCTCCATGATATCACACCCCTGAATTTTCAAATATTCATCACTAAAAATAATGAAACCTTCTCTGATAAAGGGTGGTGTTAACATGGGTGTAATAACAAATCTCTTCTTCAGATCATGGAAACCTTCTCCACACTCCTTTATCTAGATTAACATTACCCCTTTTTGGGTTAACATTGATAGTGGATTATAAATTCATGAAATTTTTTTCACAAACCTTCTATAATATCATGTTAATCTAAGGAAACTATGAATCTCAGTTACCATTATAGGATAAGGCCACTCTTCCACAACCTCTGTCTTTGTAGGGTCAACTGATATTCCTTCATTGGTTATAATTTTCCCCAATAAAGAAACTTTCTTTAACCAAAATTCAAATTTGATGAACTTTCCAAATAGCCTCTCCTTCCCCGTAGTTTGAAATATAACCCTTAAATGATCCTCAGGCTCCTCATGAATTTTAGAATATATCAGAATATCATCAATAAAAACTACCATAATATTATCGAAGTAGTCATTAAGGAATATATTCATCACATAAATAAAAATATCATGATAATTAGTCAATCCAAAATTAATAATAACAAGTTGTAGTCCCATTAAATTCTTTATAATCAATGCATACCTACATTGGTCCATTTTTCATCTTCACAAAGAGAACAGGTTCTACCCAAAGAGACACACTTAGTAAGATAAACCCATTCTCCAAATGATATTGGAGTTACTTCATTAATTACTCCAGCTCCACATTTTCCATTATATACGATGTCTTTGAAATTGTCTTGGAAACAATCATGAGATCAATGGAGAACTATACCCCTTATTCTGGGGGAGGTCCAGGTAACTCATGAGGAAATACATAAATGTATTCCTAAACGATTTTGGATTTTTCTATTTTCATACTTTCATTTCCTTCTAAAACTTTACCGATAATTTCCATAAATAAGGCTATGGGATGTGATTCTAGAAAAATATTAGGTAGAGATATATCTACATTGAAGATAACTGTAGGTTTTCCATTCAAGACTTCTGATATTTCCTTATATTTACAGTTGATTTTATCATTATACTTTTAGAATCCTTCTATACCTAGTATAATTTTAAATTATAGAATAGGAATGACTACTAGATTTGCGATGATATTATTCTCACCAAATTGAATAATAGAGTTTCTATACACATTTGATTCATGGATAATCACTCTATGAGTCTTAACTAATAGTTATACTTCTAGAAGTTCATGGATTGATTATATATTCTTTGAAAACATGGAGGAAATAAAGTAATGCATTGAGCCTGAATCAAATAAAGTACATGCTAGATTTGAGATAAAAAAGATAGTACCTACTACCACATCATTCTGAGCTTCAAATTTTGCTTCCATGATATAAAAATCATGACTTTTCTTCCTTTTACTATTCTTAGGTTGATATTGATCCCCCTCCATTAACTTTGGATTTGGAAAATGATTGGAAAACTGCCCAAGTTGTCCACACTTGAAGTATTGGACTTCAGGAAGGGATTTCACCATATTCCCTTTATCTTTAGTTTTTATAATTTAAGTCTTCACCTCACTACAATATATCCAAGCAATATGGACTTCTGTTCCACACTTGTAACATTTCCCTCTCCTGAGCAAGAAGTTCCCTGAATTATTCTTCCTAAATTTGATGCATGTGGAAATATTAAATTACTTTCCTCCACTTTCATGATCAAAGTTACTCTTTAATCTTATCCATATTTACCTTTTCTTTTCCTTTGATCTATGGGACCATTGTGTCTCTCCAAACTCTAATTCAACCATCATAGCACTTCTCATTATCTCTTCATAGTTGTCATAGCCTTGATTGAAAATATTCTTCTATAGATGGGGTATTAGTCCATCAAAGAATATATCAACCTTCCAATTAGGATCCATGATAAAGCTAGTGTTTTAATGAGAATGACTTTTCAATTTCATCTCATAGAATCCCACATATTCATTTTCAATTTTATTAATCTCTATGAATTTCTTCTCTATTTTCATTATCATAGAATGGGGGAAATTTTTTAAAAAAAAATTCCCCTAAACTATTCCAAATATATAGCTTAAAGCTTCCCTCTTGGATTAGATTTTTTAACCAGTTTCCACCACTAATCATCTTCTCCCCCTAAGATGTACACATTTAGTGTGACTTTCTCTTTCTCTAAGAACGGAGTACAAACAAGTTTGTTTAGAAATCAGTGGATTGGTAGATTCATTGAAATAAGGTGGTCGTCGATGTATAAATGACTCAATAGAAAGTTTCTAATTTCATGGTGAATCTAGTATCTTATATTGATCCAATTTATTTCTCATAACTTGAGTCATTTGATTCATCATTCTCATGAAGTCTCCCATTATGGGTTCCATCAGAAGGTCATCAGTGCCTCGTCTGTTGTGCTCACCATTTATGTAGTTTCTCCTATTTCATGCCATTTTATAAAATAAGAGAATCATAGTGAGAAACATGTCTCATTTAATAATATTATAATTCTAAACTAATTTCATGTCTTAAAACATCATTCTTAAATATATTATTCTTTAACAACAATTATATTTTCTATAAATCCTTCCAATGGTTAATAAAAAGCTTGTGATTAATCAAACATGTCCATAGAGAGTGTCAAACTAGGTGCATAGTAAGGCATGTTTCCATATACCAGGTTACACCGATTCAGGGTCGATTCACCCTGTCATATTTTTTACCGCTAGGTGAATCTTTGCTAGAACCATGCCTACTTATTCATATCTAAACAGGGATTTATTTACTCGAAACCACTTATATAATATTTCAAGAAAATAGTAATAATGTTTCCTATATTTAAGATTTTTTCTATGGTTACTATTAATTTTTTAAAATCCTAATTTCCAAAAATAACAAAACCTTACTTTAATAACAACTATTGCATCATGGCTTTTTATTACATAACTTTTCATTACATTGTTCAAAATAGAGGATCTTTTAAAGTTTTGTTTATTGTAAATACAATACATAATACATAAAAACATAAAATATTCTTCTAAAAAACATGGAAGGATTATTTATTGGTTCATATTAAGAAATTGTATTTCATCTAATAACCCAGGGACATACATCAAAGGAAAGTGTGATCATAAGTCCAAGTAAGGGAAACAAGGGAAACCGTTTACTTGTGATCTTAATGAATTTCAACGAGAACATGAGAAAATACATAAAGGAATTAGGAAGAGGCATATAAAAATAATAAAAACATGAATCATAACTTTTAAATGTGTCAAAAACATTTAATTGATTCATTCATATGCATATCACCAACGTTTACCACTGAGGTGTCATAAAAAATACCAATGTTATTCACTAAGGTATCTTAAAACATGTCATCTCTAGAGATTAAATTCATTACCCAATAAATTTTAGTGATATATAGGAAAACCCTTAATATGTATTAATTAATTTTATAAACATATATCATAATAAAACATTTCATAAATAACCCATAGAGAATAAAGGAAACAGGTTTCATATAAAAATCATGATGTTTTAAAAAAAAGTTTTTAATGACAAGATCTTTATGAAATTATTAACCAAATAAAAATGAACATGGGTTTAATTTATGTTGATCCTGGAATAAAATATATAAATTTAAAATATATTTGAATACCCCTAGAAAATAAAGAGGCTTTTTTATTCACAAAATAAAATTAATGGATTTCTTGGGGGAAAAGAGACAAATTTTGGGAAGAAAATTCGACACCATAACGAGTATGAAACATGGTTTTTGAAAACATTAAAAAGAGAGGGGAAAATGTTATCCTATTATTAAAATACTCTTAATATATTAATGAGATATAATAAAATGGATAGAATAAAATATTATATAAAATTGAAAGACATACCACATAAAAAAGATAACTTGAAAACAAAAGAGGAGTTGAGATTTCCATTACTTTGAAGAGTGCTCCAAAAACTTGATGATTGGTACCATGGGAGATTGAAGACACCTTGGGAGGAATTATTTGGAGGAAAAACTATCAGATATTAATGTATTATTGATTTTAAGGGGATTAAAGTGGATAAATGGGTGGGTATTTATAGAAAATATGGGAATTTTTTACTAATTTCCTTGGGCACCTAGGTAGTGGTAAATTCAAAACCATGGGCTTGACAATGATATTTTCACATGGTATTGTCCACTTGGGAAACCTATCATGTTATTTTAATCCAAAATATTCAAACATAATTTTATATTACATATTACATCATTATGATTTCATTAAACAAACTGAAAAACTCAAACTGTATTTTTACTATTCAAAAAAACCAATGTATTTTAGAAAATTTTCATAAATTTACCCAAACCTAATTTTGAAATTATGATTTTAAAAATTATATTTTTTATCATAATAATTATCTTAATATTATAATTTTAACTTTTAAATATAAAATCCTTAGTTATTAAAAATAATAGCGGATAGAAATTGTATAGTGAAATTGCATAGTAAAATTTATGACACTTGAAATAAATAAAAAAAATATCATTTATTTTTTAAAATAATTTTTTTAATAATTATTCATAATAAATTATATTATTATAATAATTATATATTTTCTGAAAAGTACAATTTCTACCTGAAAAATCAATTTATCAAATTCATCATATTTTCGAGAAAAACTATTTTATAAATAGAATTAATGGAATAAAAATTTCATTTATACAAATGGATTACACATTATGTAACTAAGGTCTTTACACATAACCACTTATAATACCCACATACATCCTAAGGTTGAGGTGTGTGATGGGGACAGACTCAAGGGTCAACTTAGCTAACATTTCCTCAGTGGTAATTTTTACTAACATGAACTTCTCCCATAAGTGATTTCATTCCACCTTAACATATTGAAGCTCGACTTGGGATTGGTCAAGAGTGAAGCCCAACGACGCTACATCCCTCCCAAGATCTAAAAAATGGGCTTCATATGGCATGTATATACTCATTGAGGTCATTTTTTATCCTTTCTACATTAATTACCAAATATCATTTGGATTTATAACACTAATTATGACATTAAAATTATTAATAGGGGTTTCCAATGGTCATATTAACCAAGAGTCATATAAATGTTGAAACTCAATGGTCATATATCAAATTATACTCACTTAATTATTAAAGTTATATATTTTTATTGTGTATAAAATAATATTACACATATTTACAAGAGACAAATATCAATCAAAAAGTTCTGGTCGTTACACTTATATTTAGGGATTTATAACATTTTGTGTGCTCTTATCTAATGTATTCTCCCATTTGATATGTTCTATACTTTATTTTTCTGTGCCATCATTATTTTTTGTGTCTTATTTTATGGGGTTTGGTTCTCCTATATGATTTGACATATTTTTATATGCCACCATCATCTGTTATGTCTTATCTGATGAGGCATTAGTTCTATTTATGAATATATAGGGGTTTTAATGAATTATTTTAAATATTGTGGTGATATAAATTCTCATCTAGACATTTTAGGGAGTTCCTTTTCCCTTTTTTAATAGTTTTATATTTATTTTATACTGGATTATAGCTTCCACTGGGTTCTTTGAGACTAATTGTGGACTGAGTATGATGTTTGTATTTCAAAATCATAGGCCTTATGTGTATATGAAGAAATATTGGTTCTTGGTTGGTGGAGAATTGGATGTATTTGAGGATTGAGATTTCTATCTAGTTGATACTCTCACCAAATTTAAAATGATTCATGTGTTTAGTTCCCTATACAACATGGTGAGTTAATGGTAGACCAGTTTTTCTCGAAATCTCAATAAAACTACTCTACTATAGTTGCAGTTTGATTCCATTTTAGGGATGTAGCTTTATCTAAATATCTTATACAATCCATAGGGTCATATAATCATATTTTATTACACGTTGAGGCCTAAATACCTCACAAGTTATTCCCTATGCATGTTTTGTGGTGGAATTATTTGATCTCAATGGTTCGGATAGAATATCAGATGAAGGATTTGTAAAATTGGGTTCACATTTCAATAAAAAACATCATTTTTTATTCCATTAATATATATTTTTATTTTTGATGATTATTGTTTATTATGTACACTCGGTATGAAGTAAGGTGAGTACTTCACCTAAATAAAGATACAATGGTGCAGTGGGTGGACCTTCACAATGAAGATATTACTGAAATATGAGATATGTATACTAAGAGCAGTGTAGATTCATGAAGTGGTTTATATTGGGATTTTTTATAATAATAGAGGAGATGGTGTGAGAGAAATTATAAATACATAATTCATTGATCCACTCTAATTAAAACCACCCTTGATTAGTTCTTGTCGTACATAGAGTTCTGACAGTTAGAGTTGTGAGAAAATGTGTCTAATGGATAGTTATTGTCAAAAATACTTGGGTGTTGTTAAGAATATTATGCATTTTCTTTGTTCATTGAACCTCATACTGGGTGGAAGTATCATGTTTCTTTCTTCCCTCATCATATTCTTGGGAGATATAGATTTCCATTGGAACCCATAGTTATTCCCTTTCCAGTTAGAGAGTTTCCACTGGTGGTTATCATCTTTTACTAACCAATTCTTATGATGTGGGTAAATACTTAGTGTACAAAGAGAACTTTTAAAAGATTCCCTCATAGTAGAGATTAGGTGAAATGATACGTACCCATATGTGAATAGGTTACCCAAATTCTTGTATTTTTATGTTTTAGTGATTAAATTAGTATACGGGTATCATCTTCAGTTGTGATCAAGACCACATAAGATTTAAAAAATAAATTCATACCTATAGTGTATTTTAGTCTAATATCTATTATATGGTAATACAATATTTTTATTTTATTATTTAATATGAAAAATTCAATCTTTTTGAATGTTGATTAATATTCATATGATTTTGAAGGGTGTCCCATGGCTTATTCTTCATGTGAGATTTATGTGTGCATTTTCTTGCGTCCTAAATCTTGAATTTATGATATTCTGAGTGTAATAATGGAAACTATTATGAAAATTATAGATTGATGGGATAAAATCCTCCCTACTCACGAGATGAAGAAATTTTTGTTAAGTTTTTAAGGTTTTTCCCCTTATTTTACCATAATATTATCATTAATGTAATAACCCATCAGGGTGGGAGTTTCTGATTCATAGGTTAAAAATTTCATTCATGTAATTTAATTCATTGTTATTGGTGAGGTATTGGTGGAATAGTAGTGGTGTGGTGGTTGAAACTTCAATTATAAGAATCCATATCCAAATTATGGAGGAGGTTAATGGTCCTCAATCATCTAAGAAATGATTATTATGTGGATATAGTTGCATTGATCACCTTTGGAAAATAATGGTGACCTTGAAATATACTTTTGTGTGTGTGAGGACTACATAAGTGATATTGACTTAGTAGTCCAATGTTACAAAAAATTATTTGGAATTATACCTAAAGGTTTCTACATAAGGTGGGAGAACATCTTTAACTTCCCCAAGTGGATTGTGATCTTCTCTTGGTATTTGTATTAAGTACCAAGATGAACACCCAGAGTCGGGGAATACCCTAGTATAGAATGACCCTTAGTATGGTATGTCAAGTGAATGTTTTAGGGAAAACACATCTATTAGAAACTCTTGTTATGTGGTTGCGTATGAGGATTATATGGAATATTTTGAATTTTTACATATCCTATTTAGAGAGTGTTATCTTAGGGCCTACAGCCAATATATTGAGGTCATCTAAACATTTATGTTCATCTGCTTTAGATTGTGGTGGAAAGGGAAACCCAAAAGTTATCTATGTGATGTTGAGTGGATTTTTGTTCTTTATGTTGATCTTAATGTACTCATTAGAATCATCCATGAAAGAACGAAAAAAATACAACCATGGTATCTTGACCTAGGATGTGAAACCTTATATATATTATGACAAAGATAATGTCTTTTCATGAGTATTTATTTAAGGATTCATAAATAGGGGTCATATTTATATTATGACATTAAATAGTGACATTGGTGCATGTTCCTTTCTGATAGGAGATATTAGGTAAGCTAATGTGGGATAAAAGAAACATACTACCCTAAAAATCTTTTGTTGTCAATATGAAATCCTACTGAAGAACTCGATGTTAGAGTGTGATGTAAACAGGTTGTTCTCATAACAACCATATTGTATGAACATTAAGGTGGGGATTTGAGAACTCACAAAAACTTTATCCTTGTAAATCAATCTTCCCATGATATGTGTTAGTGGTTCATGGATTTGATTTATCCTAGGCACTATGATGATATTTAGATGAGGAAAGACTTAGGATATAGAAACATGAGAAGGCATTCCTAAAGTGGAGGCATGATTCTACTCAGTACATGCTCTGATATGGATAGAAATAGTATCCATGTGAATAAAATTCCATCTTTTCTTCTAAGATATATTAGTACCAAGTTTTCTTAGAGTTTGGAACTCTATAGTTAAAAGCGATGCATGCGATGGTTATATCTTTCTGTAGAGATTTTTTGTAAACTCACAAGATAAGGAGGTCCAATTATCACCTTTTAGAGGGTTTAAAGGTATTAAGGTGAGGATGATATAGTGACCTGGGTTTTTTCTAAGCTAAATTCATCTTCATTTTAAGTTACATAATTCAGATACCTCCCTAGTGGAAAAAATGATGAATTTATCCTTGTGGATAACTTTGGAAAAATTATTTTATGGTTATGTTCATTCCTAGGAATGGTGTTTACCCCTGACCTAAGTTGGTGAGTAATTTTAGTCATGGGGGACCTTGATAAAATTATATTATGTATAAATATATTATTTTTATATTATTCAGTTTTTTCTATAAAATTATTCTTTTTCATGTAAATGGAGCATCAGACTGGAAAACTAACACCGTAGTTGTGTCTAGAATATCAATATTATCATAGGAGAATTATTGTTTGGGTTTCCATCAGGGTTTCACAATTAACCTATAATAGACAGATGAATAAAATAATTTAATTAATTATAACAATTTTTTATTTATTTATATATTTATATTAAACCATAGTTATTCTTTATTTAAATAATTTTACCTCAAAATTATAGGATTAAACACTAGAAACCCATGAATATTAGATGAAATGGGAGAATAATAACCTTGTGGGGTGATGGAATCAAAGGGTGGACTCCACATTGACATCATTAATGAAATCTGATATGAGAAAAATCATTATTAATGGTCAATTCATCATAATATATAGATTGTTTTTTTTATTGATTCTTTGATCATAATGAATTACAGTTCATATTTATTGACTGAAATATCTATCTTTATCAATGGACTAAGGTAGATTATTTGATAATAATTTTTGTATTTTAATATTCATATATGTTGATTATTCTCCAAACCACCACCCTTTGATCGAATCCTTGAAATATTAAATCATAGGATATAATTTACTAAACATTAATATTTTCTTTATTTTTTTATGAATTCATCATTGATTCGAAGATGAATGAGGATTATGAAATCATTCTCTCGTGAACTTTTATCTCTTATAACTCTCTCATATTATCTCTCTTCTATATCAAGATAAATAGATTCCAACCCTATGTATGGATGGTGATCGAACAGGATAGCGCAAGAGTGGTCGGTGTGGTCAAGGTGGTTGGTATGAAGTGAAGAGTGATATGAGGTGGAGGCATAATGTGATGAGGCTAGCAGCATTTGGAGAGAGGTATCCCAAAAATATAGTATAGGTATCGATGAATAATTTGGTGATGGAATATTAGGGTATTGAGAAATGGAGGTTGATAAGTAAATGCAGAAGTGGGGAGGAGCCCTAATTTCATGGTAGGGGTTGACCACACAGATTCCAGTCGACCAAGAAGAGAAGCATTATAAAGACAGTCATAAAGATTTTCAGGTAGAGGGGAACAACCCTAATACCCCAATTCATCTAATCCCATGATATTATATAGAATCCCTTCATCCATGTGGTTCATGGGAATGATATTTTCCTGACCCCACTAGGTCGAGAAGTGTGGTCCTTAGACCCATCATCCACATGACAAGTGGTTCAGGAAGGAGTGCCTAATTCGGGTCTTCAGAAGGCACACATGAGGTGCATAGAACACCTAGGAGATACCAAGGGGACCACCCTATTCCTTTTTGTTATGTTTCTTACATATTTTATAACAGTAGTCAATTTTGTGAAAATTAATATCCTATACTAATTATGATTTTACATAAATAAAAATGAAGAAAATTCACCATATGTGGTCATTTATGAGGCCTGATCAAATGATTATGAATTTATCACTATGAGACATGTGAAAAGGTTCCTACATGAAAATTTGAACATTTATAGGGCCATGTTCTCCCAAATTATATTATATGTGATTACTAGTTCATCTCGATACACGATATTACTAATAGAGTTAAATTATCTTCCTCATAATAGCTATGTCTTACCCCATACGATGTGTACTTGTTTTTTGAAACATAGGTTGTGGGCCCTCTATTAATGAATTCAAAACCTTCCTCTACCTGTTGGGTTCTTCCCAGGGTGTGGGTCTTTGACTAGGGTTGGTTTCCCTTTACCTCAATTAATAATTTTCCCTTTAGTGTGGTGTGGCACCCCCACTACGGTTCTATGTGAGGTGGACTGTGTTTTCTCATAGACATGGTGGTTATGATGGTATGGGTTAGTTATCCCATGTGTTACATCTTTCCTATGTGCATTTTCCCAAAAATATTTCTATAATGATGAAAATATTGTTATTTTTAGGTTTGGTATATATCTCCAAGCCTACCCATCATCCCACCCTTAGGTATATCCCTCAATCCAACCTATTAATATAATATATGTTTTTTCCTTAATTCTCATACCTTCATTCCAAGCATTTATCTATCCTAATAGACCCCTAGGACTAGTGACACTGTCAATGAATTTATGAGGGTGTCAATAAGGTAAATCCCTATAAAATAAACTTATTAGAAAAATTTTAATATACCTTACAATCGATACATTCCAAGCCTCCCATAAACCATGTATCGACTCAAACATCTCAAACATAATTATTACATATTATTAGATGAATATTAATTACATAACATAATTATCAACAGAAGAATTTTTTAGGTCTAGTGAGCTCAGAAACTTGAAAATATAAAAAAACGTATTCATAAGTGAGCTAAAACATATCCTACTAATTACTTATTAAATATAATCCTTCTTATATATATCATACATAATAAATTTCTTATAAACTTGGGGAAAACAAATATAATAAAGGGTGAGATCATATGCTTATTAGGGGTAAACAAGGAATATATCAATATATGATGAGCATAATTGTAAGGTAACATGAGAATAAAAATTTAAAACCATACCCTATATATCATATATCATAAACATTAGTCATCGAATAAATTTTGGAAGTTCAGAATATAGGAATCATAAAAGAATCAAAGAAAATGGGCCATGAGATAATAAAATCTGCATAAGACATAGAATTTTGGTATAAAAATAGGCATATAAAATCATTCCCATAGTTTTCAAGGTTCATAGACAAGGATATCACAGTGTAATGTGATCACTCCCCAAACTATCATAGTAGTCATGGTTCACTCCCAATACCATCATAGTGGACAAAGTCCCTTACTGAACTAGGTTCACTTCCCGTTCCAGTCATATCTATCTCGTGAAATATAAATATTTACCCAATGAATTAGAGGGATATATAGGTCACACCCATTACTTAATTAAAATAATAAATATGTATATAATGTCATAAAACATTCACCATATCATAACCCCTGAAAGGAAATGGGTTTCATAAACATTTCATCATATCATAACCTATAGGAAAAAATAGGTTTCATAATAATCATAAAATCATAAACATAAAAAAAGTAGGGAAATAAAAATAATTTTATCCTTGGATCACATCCTTTTTAGGTCATATTTAACATCAATGGTTGTCAGCTTATATTAAAAATTATTTTGAAAGAAAATTTAAATCGTTTCATGTGGAAAATATCCTTTACACTTTGAAAAAATACATTTTAAAAAATGAAACATATTCAAAATAATTTTATTAGAAAATAACCATTGTAATATTTTAATTTAATATTAAAATTAATTATTTTTCAGGATTATATATATTTTTATTCATGTCGTACATGTTAAAACAATGATTCCTTTGACATTTCAAGTAAAATCTAAACTCACGTCATTTGAAAAAAACATGAAGATTACTTTAAAAAGATTATGTAGAAATTAAAAAATGTGAATAAATGTATTTAATAAATTATATAGATAATTCTAAAAATATTTTTGAAAACACTTTTATAAAAAAAATATTTTTAGAAAAAAACGGGTTTTCAATCGAAGATAGAAATAAATATGATTTTTTAATAAGATTTTTTAAACTCTTAGATTCATTGAGAAATGAAAATTAAGGGAACGTATGTATTCTCATGATAGAACCATAAGATAATAAAATTATTTAGTTTCTTTATATATGGGTAAAAATATTTTATCATTGAAAACATAATCACAAATAATGAAGATAAAAGATGAGATTGTAACATAAAATCTTTACCACTTTGGTAACTTTGAATCGTAAGACCCATAAAATAATAACATTAATTAAATATTATAATATCATTATAATAAATATATTCTTTTTATTACATTTAAAAGGGTTTATATATATATATCTTAAAATAATATAGGTTCATAACATGACATATGTCTCAAAAAATGTAAATTTTGACAAAAAACCTTACCTTAAGTATTGGATTTCTTCATACATGTTCAAACCTCATGTACAATAAATATATTTTTATTATAAATCTAATATATAACTATAATTTTATATATAAAATCATATATGATTTAATTATGACCTTTTATTACTAGTTTTTTACCAATTTCATGTTAAAGTCACATTTTGGGAAATAACTCCTTTGTTTTTCATGTGGGTTTTAGTTTAATATATTTTTGGTCATCCTAATTTGATCATGGTTCCATAATATCAAAAAACTTTAACCATGATATAAATATAATATATATTTAATATATATATATATATATATTTATATTACTCTATAAAATTTAGGAATAGAAAATGAAATGCACCATTCATGGAGATGGTAGGTCGTACGTACGCATTAATGTTGTTTGCGCTTTATCAATGGATTTAAATAAATGTTACTGATAAAAAATAATTTTTATTTCATATATATCCCATATTTTTTAAAAAACTATCATTATTATCTTCCATGTAAGTCATGAATGAAGCTCATCGCTTTGTGAGGCGTTAGCCCACTTCACACACAAGAAACATTATCATATTCTGAAAAATTATAAATTAAGAAGGTATATGTGATATAATAATTAAAAAAGTGTAATAATATCCTAAATAAAATATATAAAAAATTTAATTCATTACTATTACTATCCATGATATTTGTTTATGTAAAATAAATAACATCGTTTTACAAGGCGATAGTCTATCGTACACAAGAATAATGATTTTATATAGTATTTGATGGAAGTGGAGATAGTTGTTAGAAATGAACATAAAAAAAATGTATAAATATATTTAAGATATAGAGGTTATTATATCATAATTTATTAATTATAATTTAAGTATTTTGTGAAAAAAAATGCTCAATGAAGAATGTTGCCTCTTCTTCATGTAAACTCCTAAGGTTAGCTCCAAAAGCCTTCCAAGGTTGGATTTATTACCATGCTAAGGATTATAGGATGATAATATGTAATTTAGAAAGTTATTTGGTCTGGTATGTTCTGAAAAAAAAGGTAATTATGGTGGGAATAAGTGAGTTAAGGGGTTGGCCTTTTGTAAGTTAGATGAGTGGCACACTTGTACTTTTTGGAAATAAAAAGGTGTTCCCATGTTTTCCACATTACAAAAGGGTCTAAATGGAGTGTTATATAGTATTATAGATTATAGGGTAGATATATGTCCATAAAATATATTTTAGACAAGTTTTTAGGTCATCTTAACACTTATCATTTTAGTTTAACCCCCCTTGTAGTCCCATTTTTACCTTAACCACAGTAATTAAATTTTACTGTTTCACTATTAACTTTGGTCAAAATATAAGTTAAAATAATTATATAAGATAAATTATGATTATTAAAAATATTGAATCCATTTTTCCTAATTCAATTCATCTAATTTTAAAATTTTAATTCAAAAATAATCCTACAAATGTGATGAGAAACCGGGTTTTCAAAGAGAAAATGTTCAAAAATTTGCAATGTTTTTATATCAAAATTTATTAGGGAAATGATTATAATGAATTAAATTGGATTAATAGATATATAGATGAACTAATATTACTTTAAAACTAGTTTAAAATATACTTTAAATTTATAAATTTTTTAAATGAAAATTCATTTTTCAATTAAAATTCAGTATTTTTCACTATTGATCAAAAAATTAATATTTTTTGAAAATTTTCCAAAATTAACCCTAAGATAATTTTGATAGGATGATTTCTAAAACGAGGCCTTTTCTAAAAATTAATTTTATAAAATTTTTAAAAATTAATTTTATCATTTTCCACAAAAATAAATAAAAAACATTTTTTGATAAAATAGAATTTTTGAAACAAATAAAGACTTTATGGAAAATTAAGTATTTTTAATCAACATGTGTTATTTATATAAAACTATAAAAATTAATATTTAAAAGGTGATTATTATTATTTAATTCACTAATTTAATGTATATTTAATAACAGTCTTAAATAAATAATAATATTAATAATTTTTATCATGGTTCGTTAAAACTCAATATTGTGTCTAACACAAGAAATCAAAAAAATTTGATTTGTTTGAAAAGAAAAATATATCATAAAATATAATTATGTTACATTCTACCCCCACTAAAATGAATTTATCCCTTGAAATTATATCACTCTTATACAATCAAATTGGGATACTCATCATATCCTCAAGTTCCCATGTAGTTTCCTCATATTAATAGTTTTTCCACAAAACATTGATCGAGTGAGTGGTCTTGTTTTGTATAACTTTATCTGTACAATCCAGAATCCCCAACAATTGTTCCTCATAAAAAAGATCTTTCTATACTAGTATGGAATCTAATTTCATTATATGTGAAGGGTTGATTATTTACTTTTTTAAGGGAGATACATGGAACAAATTTTGTACTTTAGAGAGGTGAGATGGAAGAACCAAGTGATAAGATATAGTCTTGATATGATCAATAATTTGGAAGGGATGGGTATACCTAGGTATTAGTTCCCATTTATTCTCAAATCTCATGAACTTATTTCATGGAGAAATTATTAGAAACACTTGGCCACCAAATTCAAATTCTAGATCAGGCTGACAATTATTCTAATGATTTTTCTATCAAATTATTTCTCCCCTTATGTGTTGTTAAATGGATATAACCTTATCTATAATTTATTTAGTTATCTTATTTCATAATAGATTAATTTCTCTAACTTCATTCCAACACATTAGAGATCTATATTTATTTCCATATATGTCTCTATAAGGATCCATTTGAATTATTGAGTGAAATATATTTTTGTCATAAAACTCAACTAAATGAAGGTTTTGATCCCAATAACCATTTAAATCCATAGAAAAAGACCTTGAAGTATCCTATAGGGTTTGAATTATTCTCTCATACTAGGTAAGATCCTAGCCTTTTATGAAGTCATCTCGTGAGTTTTTTTAGGTACTTTTTAAAAATTTAAAGTAAAATTAACTTAGAGTAGTGGGTTGGGGTGCGTTTTGGTGAACTTTTAAGGAAAACTAAAGGACAGTGGGTTGTGCACGGTTTGCATACAGTTTGACAAACCATGCGACCAAACCATGTCAAGTATGCAAAATTAGACAGAGAGGTATGCACGGTTTGCGCATGTTTTAACAAACTTTGTGACCAAACTGTGACAACCATGCAAAACTAGACAAAGGGGTCTACATGGTTGGTGCATGGTTTTCCAAACCATGCGCATGGGATTTTAATTTTGAAAATAATTTTTCAAACCACCCAAACCCCTAGTACTTCCATATTTTTTACCTTGGGTCAGGTTTGACAAATTATAGGTGTTTTTAAAGCCTCCATGATATATCCCAAGGTGATTCGAACATCGTTCTTCAATATAGAAAGCCCTAATTGAAGATCTGCTCTCCTCCTAGTAAGTGGATTTCATCCCGATGTTGTATCCATTCTTTAGCTTATCTTTTCTAGATCTTTTCATGGAAGATATCAATCATTTTCATGGATCTAAACACATGAGTTAAGATCTATATCTAGGATTGAGGATCTAGATCTAGAATTTCAAGATCTTGATGCCTTTAATCTTAATTTTGGTTTTAGGGATTTAGATCCGGATCTTGATCAATGATGTTGTGATTCTCGGGTTTTGGGATTTCATCTGGGATAACTTCTATAAATAAACTGAGGTATATGTTCTAAATAAAACTCCTATAGTCATTATTTATGATATGTGTATGAGTTTACAAATTTTCTAGATTCCCTTCATAAATGATTTCCTAAATCAAAGTAATTAGGAAAGTGTAATTGATGTGTGTTTACCTTGGTGATTTATTGATAATTGAATCATGGGATAAAATAATGGGGGGGTTTCCCAAATTGATTAATAATTTAGATATTTAACTATGTGTTGTAATTTTGTATTTATGTTATTGAATTGATTGTAATAAGATAATTAATTTTTGGGAATTAATTATGGAATTACATTTGGATATGAAAGATTATTAATTGTGATAATTAATTATGTGTCATGTTTTGATCAAAGATAATTAATTATGAGAATTTATTACAAATTTCTGGGTTTTGGTATGAATAATTAGTTGCGAAGAATTAATTGTTGAAAGAGAATTTTTTGATTGATTAATTAATTGATGAATTAATTAATGGTTTTATGTTTAATTAATTTTTTAATTAACTAACGTCCTCTGAAATGTTTAACTAATAATTGTATTAGTAAATGGATGATGTGAAAAATTCTTATGACTTAATGAATGATTAAATGGATGGGATTTTGTAATGATAGGCATGGCGTCCTGGACCGATTAGAAGTTGGGACTTAGACATGGAGTTCCACACCAATAGTTTCCCAAGATTTAGATTATGTGGTGTTAGGCATGACGACATACATCGATTGAGAAAAGAAGTGTTAGGTATGGTGACCTACACTCAACAATATTTGGAGTGCTAGGAATGATGACCTACACCCAATGAATGATAATAATGAATGATGTTTCAACTGATATTTGGGGTGTTGGGAATGATGACCTACACCAAATGAATGATAATGTTAATGATGATTCAAATGGGAAACATGAATAGAATTGGACTAATGTGATGATTAAATATTAAATGAAAATGTGATAATGGTTTAAATTATGCATTATATTTATTGCTTCATAAATTTTCATGCACAATCTTTTGACTAGACTCGTTTTAGACATCGTTGGTGGTGGCATACTAAGTTGTACTCACACCCTATTCAAGTTTCTTGATCAGCACCTGAGAAGACTTTGTTGTTGTAAGATAGGATAAGGTCAATGTCTTGTGATAGGTTTCATTTTGGGATTTGATAATGGGAGAGGGAACCAAACATAGTTTGGGACCCTTTTTAAATTCGTTGTGTCATAATATTGAGTTACATTGTATACACTTGGAACATTCATTTCCATATCATGTTTTACCTTTTATTTGAGTATTCTATTTTCTAGTTTTTACTATGATATTTCATGGTATTGTTCTGTTTATTTATATGCGTTTGTACTTGGTTTTTTTTATTTTCTTCTGTTGGGGTTTTATTCTGATAACAGAGGGTATAGTATCCCCAATACTAACTTATCAAAACCTCGCTACTAGTTGTCACCCTCTGGCATATGGGGAGGCGCTCTTGAGGGCATGTATCTAACTAGATTGGGAACCATTCAGTGGCTCTTAGTTTGGGATGTCACAAAGTGGTATGAGAGGAGATTTCTTTTCTTTCTTCTTATTTTGTCTTATGGTTTTGGGAAAGGTATACAGGAGACTATGAAGGGTCGAGGCTTGGTAATTAGCTTGTGTATGGTAGTTTCAAACCCATGTACAGGGGAAAATCTGAGTACTCATGGTGGGATTGTTATGATTGTTGTTTTTGGTTACAATTGAATATTATTTCACCTTGGGTGATGCACTTGTGGTGTGATGTGAAATTTGTTTTGAAAATTGTTGAATTTATTTATTTATGGACTAAGGAGGCATGATACTTGAGTCTGTATGCATCATTCTAGGCACTCAAGGTTTTGGTTACATGCATCATTCTAGGCACTCATGGGAAAATAGGTTATGGGTAAGTTATTGAAATTCAACTATTTTTCCTTGTTGTAAGATTAGAATAATGATGCAAAATGAGAATAAATGGGTGTATAATGAGAACCTTGATTTTTAAATTGAGTATGAGAAATTAATTAATGTTTTAAATAATTAATTTTATATAATGTGTTTAATTAATTGATGAACTAATTAATGAGAATGAATATTCCCTTTTTAACCAAAACCTAGGTGTAGGATGGTTAAGGGTAGTGAAAAGGCCTCGGTGTTAACCATGTGGTGAGAAAAAGGAGGGAAAAGACTTGTTGAAACATGTTGTGTTAGTTTGTCCTCCTACGTAAATGTTGTAAGGTTATGTTATGATACTTGAGATATGTGTTTGGATTTGTAGGAGTATGCATCCACGATTCTTATTGAGGGAGATATTGAGGGGTATGGCCCAAAATGAACTTCTAGACAGGGAGCTTGAGGAACCATTGGTAAAAGATGAGGAAGAAGGGAACAGTTCTGAGATAACTTTACTCGTTTCATGAAATTCATGGAGAGAGAACCAGGGTGGGTTCATAAAAGCATGTCTACATTGATAAGGGGGTTTCAACTACAGCACCCTCCTACTTTTACTGGAGAGGATGTACCTGAGGGGGCAGAATTTTGGACTAAATCCATAAATATGATACTTGACCATTTGGAGACTCCAACTAAGAGGAGGTTCAAGTTGGTTTCTTATATGTTGTGGGGTTCCATGAAGCACTGGTGGGACATTTAGGTATGATATAGATAGACTGATGAGATGTTATGGAAGGAAATTATTGAGAATTTCTTAGAGAAATTATATCCAGACACACTGAGGCAAGAGAAGGATTCAGTGTTTATGTATCTAACACAAGAAATCATATCCATAATGGAATATGCTGAACATTTCACAGATTTACAGTGTTTTTCTTCAGCTTTGGTGAAAGATGAGGCTTCTTTAAAAAAATGATTTCAGGATAGAATTAAGTGTGAAATTAAGTCCCAAGTGAATATCTTTATGATGAAGAAATTATAAGAATTTGTTAATCAGGATCTCATTTTAGAGGGAACTAGAAGGAGGCTTCTAAAACTGGATAGGTGGCTAGATGATCAGGGAGCGGGCCTTCTGAGAGCATAAAGCTCCATCATGAGAATCTTAGTCAGGATAGTGGAAATCATGATGGATAGTCAGGAGGAATAGTTACACCAGATCTTTCTTATGTGCTTTGACACCATTGTAGTAGGTAGGGACACTACTGTACACATTATCCTAGAACACCAGTGGAGTGCTATTTTTATGGAAAGATGTGACATCTACAGAGGTTATGCAGGAAGCAACAACAGGCTGGTGCTGAGGGAGTAGCTTCTCAGAGTTAGAGTGTGGGAAGGGGGTCTTCTAAAACATATAGGTCTAGAAATTGGAGTTCTACTAGTAGAGGTGGTAGAGGCAATAGATGTGGTGATTCAGGAAATGAGTTACCATATCATCATATTGGTGCTACTCAGGGGATTCAGACGACACCATAGAGAAGAGGGGTAGGACAGTTACATGCATTGCATCTTACACTTGTGGAGAGAAAGGCTGGTCCATCAACAGTGATAGGTTCTATTATAGTTTTTCCTTATTTATCTACTTCCTTGTCTAATACCGGTGCCTCTCACTCTTTTATATCTGCAAATCTTGTTAGTGGAATGAGCCTGGATCTAGATTCCATAAGTGGGATAATGAATATCGATACATTGTTGGGAACATGTACTGGGTATATATGTTTACGGAAGGGATGTTCTCTAGAGATCAGAGAGTACTTTTTTCTTTGGGATGTCTATGTCCTCGATATAATGGGCTTCGACCTGATTATGGGTATAGATTGGCTAGTCTCATACTGATCCCATATATATTGTTATCATATAAGAGTGATGTTTTTTATCTCATGAGGGTGACCAATATGTCCTTCATAGAGAACGGGATATCCATGTAGTCAGAATTGGGCCAATAACCCAGTAATCGGGAGAGCTCACAACCTAATTTTCTAGTCTTTTGCAAGATGATGGGGGTTATAGGAAATACGTCCTTCCACTAGTAGTAGAACTATTTCATGATGTCTTACTTGAATACTTTATAGGATTGAAACCTAAGAGAGATGTGGAATTCCCTATTGAGCTCGTGTTAGGAGATGAGCTGGTATCTATTCCACCTTATAGAATGGCACCAACTAAGCTTCAAGAATTTAAAACTCAGCAGGAGGAATTTGAGGATAAATGGTTTATCTGGCCAAATACATCACCTTGGGGATCACCTGTTTTGTTTGCAAAGAAGGTCAATGGTAGTTTACTCTTGTGTGTAGATTACTGAAAGTTGAACAAAATGACTATGAAGAACTAATATCCTCTTCCACGTATTGATGATTTTTTTGACCAAATAAAGGTGGATAGTGTGTTCTCAAATATTGATCTATGATTAGGGTATCATCATGTGAAAGTTCAAACCTTTGATATACCAAGAACTGCTTTCAGAAGCAGGTATGGCCATTATGAGTTTGTCGTAATGCCATTTGGGTTGACAAATGCTCCAATAGTGTTTATAGAATTCATGAACATGATCTTTCATATATACTTAGATCAGTTTGTCGTGGTGTTTGTGGAAAACATCTTAGTGTACTCTAAGACTCATGAAGATCATGCTCAATATCTTGACATCATTTTGGGTACTCTAAGAGAGCATTGGCTATACACCAAGCTATCTAAATGTCATTTTTGGATTGAAAGGGTAAACTTTTTGGGGAACATCATCTTGGAAGGGGGTGTGGATGTGGACCCAGAAAAAGTGAAGGTAGTGATTTCTTGGGATCATCCCAAGAATGTTTTCTATATTTGAAGATTTTTGGTATTATTTGGTTATTACAGGAGGTTTATCCAGGACTTTTCCCGAATGGAAGCACTGCTTACTAGTTTGAAAAATAAAGGGATAAAGTTTATTTGGACTATATCATGCGATAATGATTTCTAGGAATTGAAGAAGCGATTGACTTTGGCACCAATTTTGATCTTACCTAAGTCAGGTGAGGAGTACACAGTGTATTGTGATGCTTTTAGGGTCGGACTCGGAGCTGTGTTGATGCAAGGGGGTAGAGTCGTTGATTATGGGTTGAGGTAGCTAAGTCCACATAAACAAAATTACCCTATGCATGACCTCGAGTTAGTAGTAGTTTTTTATGCACTTAAGTGTTGGAGACACTATCTTTTGGGTGAAAATTTTGCAGATTTTATAGATCACAAAATCTAGAAGTACATCTTTTCACAGTGAAACATGTGTCTTCAGAAATAAAGATGGGTAGAGTTTATTCATTCTATTTATTTTGACCTAGAATATACACTTGAGAAGAGGGATAGTTTGGTTAATTACTTTAGAAGAAAAAACTCATACTCAGTTGGTACATGAGTCGAGTTCAGAGTGGAAGATGGTAACTTTTCTGGCAGAAATGTATGTGTTAGTTCAAGAGAGTCAGAAGAAAATGACTCTGGTTTCTATAGCAGTGGATTCTACACTATTGAGACTGATCAGGGACAGGAATTATGAGGATCCATAGTGTTTATCCTTAATGTAAAACCTTGAAGGTGGGGAGACACCTTCAAAGTATAAAATATATGAGGATGAGATCCTCTATGTAAAAAATGGGGTTGTTGTGCCTATGAATATTTGAGAGGAACTCATGAGATAATTTCATGCTTCAAGGTGGGTGGTACATCCTAGGGTGAAAAAAATGTACCGTGACCTTTGATGATAGTTTTGGGGTCCATGTTTGAAAAAAAAATTGCGAGGTTCATAATGAGATGTTTTACCTATCAGTAGGTAAAGACAGACCATCAACGACCTAGATGCCTATTACAGTTGTTACCTCTTCCAAAATTGAAGTGGGATGATGTGAATATAGATTTTATGGTAGTAATTCTAAATAATCTTAGGAATAATGGTTCTATTTGGGTCATTTTGGATCGGTTAATGAATGTAGCACACTTCTTGGCTATCAAGGAAACCTTTATAGTATAGAAGTTTGGAGAATTGTACGTGAGAAAGATGGTTCATTTTCATGGGGTGCCATGAACTATAGATTCATATCATGATTCGCACTTTACTTCATGATTCTGGTAGGTCTTGTAGAAGGCTCTTGGTACACAGGTTCTATTAATTATCACCTTCCACCCACAGACAGATGGGCAGTCAAAACGTACCATACAGGTGTTAGAGGATTTGCTACGAGCATGTGTGCTTGAATTTGGAAACTCTTGGGAAAATCACTTTTATTTAAATATAGTTTTCATATAAAAATAGTTATCAGGAAAATATATTGATGTAATCATATAAAAAAATTTATGGTAGACCTTTTAGATTGCCTCTATGTTGGTTAAAGGTAGGTGATTCAGAGTTGTTAGGACCGAGTGTCATTCAGGAGACATTGGAGTAGGTGAAATTGATTTAAAAGCGTATTGATACAGATCAGAGTATGTAGAAATCTTATTCTGATAGATAGATATGAACCCTATAGTTTATAGAGGGTGATTTTGTTTTCCTTCTGGTATCTCCTATATTGGGTCACCACAGGATATGGAGGTAGGTAAAGTTAGCGCCCAGGTTCGTGGGACCGTTTGAGGTGTTGTAGATAATCAGGTCGGTTGCGTACTAATTAACACTTCCATAGAAATTCAAAACTATGAATTATGTTTTCCATGTGTTAAAACTACAAAGGTATCATCTGAACCCCTCTCATGTGATTGATGTGGAATAGGTTGACCTCGAGACAGATGCGTCATTTGAGGAGCATCTGGTACATATGCACGGCCGCAGTGAGAAAGTGTTATAGGGAAAGACCATGTCATTAGTTCATATGTTATGGAAACATGTAAATGTCCAAGAGGAAACATAGGAATGGGAAGCAGACATGAGGGCTCAATGGCCCAATCTTTTTTGATCAAAATCTTAGAAAATTTTGGGAGTGCAGCTCGAGGATGAGGTGTTATAATGTGGGCAGATTATAAGATCCCAGCCTTTTCTGGAGTCATCTCAGAAGAGTTTTCAGGTACTCTTTAAAGATTTTAAGTACCATTAACATGGAGTAGTGTCTTGGGGTGTGTTTGGGTTAACATTCAAGGGAAACTAAAGGACAGTGGGATGTTTATGGTTTGCGCACGGTTTGACAAACTGTGAGACCAAACAGTGCCAAGCGTGAAAAACTGGACAGAGAGGTCTGCATGGTTTGCACATGGCTTAACAAATCGTGCAACCAAACCATGCCAACCATGAAAAACTGGACAGAGGGTTCTCACAGTGTGCACACAGTTTTCCAAACCGTGCCCCTCTGACTAAGAAACCATGCGCGTGAGATTTTAATTCTGAAAATCCTTTTTAAACCACCCGAACCCCCGGGACTTCTATTTTTTAGACCTTGGCTCGGGCTTGAAAATTTATATGTGTTTCCAAATCCTTACAGAGATATTCCATGGTGATATTAACACCATTCTTTGAGATTGAAATCACTTATTGAATATCTTCTCTCTTCCTGGTAAGTGAATTTCATCCCGATGCTTCTTCTGTTCTTTCTCTTATCTTTTCTAGATCTTTTTAGGGAATATATCCACAATTTTCTTGGATATAAGCCCATTTGTTATGATCTAGATCTAGGATTGATGATATATATCTAGATTTGAAAGATATTGATGCCTCTGATCTTAATTTTGGTTTTAGGGATTTAGATTCAGAGCTTGATCAACGACGTTGTGCCCCTCATATTTTGGGGATTTCTGCTGGGATAACTACTATAAATAAACCGAGGTAGGTGGTCTAAATAAAACTCCCATAATCATGATTTTTGATCTGTGTATGAGTTTATGAATCTGATATATTCCCTTGATAAATGATTTCCTAAATTGGAGTAATTAGGAAAGTGGAATTTATGTGTGTTTACCTTGGTGATTTATTGATAATTTAATCACAGAACAAATGAATGGGGGGTTGCCCAAATTGATTGATATTTTGAAGATTTAATTATGGGTTTTGATTTTTTATTTGAGTTATTGAATTGATTATAAGAAGATAATTAATTGGTGGGAATTAATTATGGAATTATGTTTGGCTATGAAAGATGATTAATTATGATAATTAATTATGTATCATGTTGTGATCCAAGATAATTAATTATGAGAATTAATTACGACTTTTTGGGTTTTGGTATGAATAAATAGTTGTGAAGAATTAATTATAGAAAGAGAATTGTGTTAATTGATTGATTAATTGATGAATTAATTAATGGTTTCATGATTAGTTATTTTTTGAATTAACTAATGTCCTTTGAAATGTTTAACTCATCATTGGATTTGTAAATGAATAATGTGGAAAATTATTATGAATTAAATAATAATTAAATGGATGATATTTTTTGGTGCTAGGCATGGCTTCCTAGACTGATTAGAATTTGGGACTTAGAAATGGAATTACTCTCTAATAGTTATCCAAGATTGAGATTATGGGGTGTTAGGTATAACGACCTACACCAATTAAGAAAATAAGTGTTAGTCATGAAGACCTGCACTCAGTGAGATTTGGGGTTCTAGGAATGACGACCTACACCCATTAAATGATAATAATTAATGATGTTTCAACTAAGATTTGGGATTCTAGGTATGACGACCTACTCCAAATGAATGATAATATGATTGGTGATTCAAATGGGAAACATGAATTGAATTGGCCTAATGTGATGATTAAAGATTAAATGAAAATGTAATAACTATTTAAACTATGCATTGTATTTATTGATTCATAAATCTACATGCACTATCTTTTGACTGGACTAATTTTAGACACTTTTGGTGGTGATCTACTGAGTTTTACTCACACCATATTCAGGCCGCCTAAATAATAACCAAGCAGACTTTTTTGTTGCAGGATAGGATAAGGGAAAGGCCTTGTGATAGGTTGAAGTTTGGGATTGGAGCATTGGAGAGGGAACTGGACACAGTTCAGGACCCGTTTTAGAGTTGTTGTGTCTTTACATTGATTTTCATTATAGACACTTGTAACTTGAATTTTTATACCATTTTTTACCTTTTAGTTGAGTATTGTATTTTCTAGTTTTGACTATCATATGTCATGGTATTATTCTAGTTATTTATATGCTTCTGCACTTGGTTATTTTTTTTATTTTCTTCCATTGGTGTTTTATTCTAATAACATAGGGTATAGTCTCCCCAAGACTAACTTACCAGACCCTTGCTACTAGTCAGCACCCTCTGGCGTACAGGGAGGAATGCTTGAGGTCATGTGGTCAACCGGCTCAGGGAACCACTCAGTGGATCCCGGTTCCAGATGTCACATATTGACCATCTATTTAAGGATGTTATGGAGTGGTAAAACTCAACTATGTATCAATAGGTTACTAAATAAATCCCCAGAACAATGAGATAATCTTCAGATCTTGATCACACAATGGAATTTGGTACTCCATGAAACCTCACTACTTCCTTAATATATATCCTGGAAAGATGATCTAAATAGAAATATTATTCGATAGCAATTAAGTGTTCTTCCTTTATAATTTGATCAACTATAACCTATATAGACTTATTCTCTTTAGATATTTTTGTAGTCCGAAGATATAATCTATTGTGATTTTTCCCATTTCCATTATGGTATGGGTAATGGGTGTAACATCCTTTTATAATTTTGTCTCTCAGGCTTAACTTACTAACATACAAAGTATTGAGAAACAAAATCTATTATTTCTCTCTTTATGTCATCCAATCATAAACACTATTTCAACTCTTTATACATCTTCATATTTATAAAATGAATAGATAATGTAGAACTATAAGCTTCCTCTAAAAAATCCTTCTTCAAACCTAGTATGGATAGAACATATATATAGTTTGTAAATCTTATCATTTTATCAAGATCATGATTAAACTTAGGAATTTTTATAACCTTCTTTTATAACTCTATATCTTCCTTTTATGCCTCTTTAATATTCACTTGGATATATGGTTGAACATTAAATTGAGTAAGGTAATATTTTCCCACTCCTTCAGTATTTTCATATACACCCTTTGAAAATCACAAAGTATTGTATCTTTTATGAACCTCATCATTAATATGATAGCATGGTACCTTCAAATTAAATCAGTAGCTACTTTTTTCACTTTCCCATTATGGAAATCTATTGAGAAGTCATAATATTTAGTCATCTCTAACCATCTTCTTTGGCATATATTTATCTTCTTATATGTGATTATATACTTTAAAAAAATTTCATCAGTATATATATTGCACTTTTATCCATTAAGATAATGCATCTATATTTTTATTGAAAATTTTACCACAGCTAACACTAAATCACGAGTTGGGTAATTTTTTTATGAACATTAAATTATCACTATGCATAAGCCATGTCCATGTAAATATACATAAAAATACATTAAATCCATTATTATATGCACCACTATAGATTATAAACCCTTATCCTTTATAGGGTAATGTAACCAGAGGTACACTGACTGATCTTCTCTTCAATTCCATGAAATTTTACTCACATTCATAAGTCTTGAGGAACTTGGATACCTTCTTAGATTACTTGGTGAATGAAATATATAGTCATGAAAATTCTACCAAAAACCATATATGATATCCATTTATATAAAGAAAACTATATATCTCAGTCCTTGTGGTTGGTCTTGGACAACATTCAATAGCCTCTATCTTTGATGGATGTACTTATATACCTTATGTTGAGATTATGTAACCCAAAAATGAAACATTTGTTGAAAAAATTCACATTTTATAAAAAATTTATGTAATTTTTCCTTCCTTAGAGTATTTAATACAATTATCTAGTGATCTTCTTCCTCTTCCTTAATCATTGAAAATATAAGAATAATTTCTATAAAGATGACCACAAACTGATCAAGGTAATTAGTAAATACTATATTCCTTAAATCCATGAAGATAGATGGTGAATTAATAAGATAGAATGGAATAACTATATATTCATAGTGTCCATACCTTGTGTGGAATGTTTTCTTAGGTATATCTTCCATATTGACCATTAATTAATGATATCTATAATGAAGGTAAATCTTTTAAAACTATTGAACGCCATGTAGTTGATTAAATGTGTTATAAATATGGGGTAGAGGATACTTTTTCTTGATCATGATGTTATTTAGCACCTAATAATCAAAAAAAGTTTTATTTATCCACCTTTTTTTGATATAAAGAACTGCTACACCCCAATGGGACACACATGGATGAATGAATCATTTTTAAATGGTTTCTTATAGTTTCTTCTTCAATTCCTTGAACTCAATTGAGGCCATTCAATAGTGAGTATTTAAAATTACTGTAGAAATAGGAATGATTTATATTAGAAAATTAACTTCATGATATAGTGGAAGACTAGAAAACTATTCTATAATGACATCAACAAATTCATGCACAATAGGCATATAATAAATGTAAATTTTCTCCCAAACAATATTAGATAAACATCCCTTCTTAATGGTAATATATAACCCTAAAATGGATGTGATCTCCATAATAATTTCAAAATTATTGTCACGTATCTTGATGATCATAGGTCAGTTTTGAATACCATAAGTGGATTCCATTCATAGACAATTGATGTGGTTTTTATCCATATAAATCCAATACATTCCTAAGATGACATCAAATTCAACCATAGTAAGAATGAAAAGATGTATAGGATGTACTTTACTGCCTTTATCAACCTGATATGGATCATATACTTGAGATGCGATCATCGTACCATTATGGGTATTCACTACTAATTCTACATATAATCGTTTGGGGGGCATATTCATATCCTTATAAATTTATTAATATATGGAATAATGGTTAGATCTAGAGTCAAATAAGACATTAGTAGTTATAGAGTGGATGGTACGTGTGCCTTCCACCACATCATTATCACACCCTTTTTTAGAAATAGTGATCGCATGAGAATTAATTTTTTCTCTTAACTTAATAGGTTATTAATGTCGACCATCATCATTTACCTTTCAATTTGGGAACTGGTTAGCATAATTCCCATACTCATTGAATTTGAAACATTGGAGGGTAGATTGTTAATTTTGGGAATATTTCTCTCCATTTTCATTTTTCCTTAACTTATTTCCATCACTTAAATAATAAATTACTCAATGAACTTACCTTTAACATTTAAAACATTTAATAGTACCCATAAGAATATTTCCTCCATGTTTCTTCCCACACTCTAAAAAATAAATAATATCTCAACTTAATCTATCCATGATTTTTATATATTACTTTTAATTCCATTTTTTATCTTCTTATCAAAACAATTATATTGATACATAACTAGATCCTCCATTTCCAAATTTATATAACAATTAACTATCTATTAATATATAATAAAGTCTGTTATGGTTAACTACCTTGAAAGACTTTGTTTTATGATGTTGAAGAATTTATCAGTATTACTTCTAGGTTGGATGGTAATACCAGAATCTTACCTCTCAATTATTGTAAAATTTTCCTCATAGGTACAAGTGAATTCCTCACCTTTTAACTTTATATCATCAAACTTATTATCCATCTTCATGTGAAGAATATAAGGAAATAATTTATTAAAAATAAGTTCTTTATCTTTTCCCAATCCAAGGAGTCAATTCCATCATGTAGCATCTTATTCTTGATAATAGTCTACCATTGATCTTTTCACCTTCCAAATGGTACACAACCAAAATTAATTTTTCAGATTCTAAACACTATAAAATAGAAAATATATTTTTATTATTTCTAATCTGTTATTTATCTACCAATATATTAGAAGATCCATTGAATGAAGGTTGAAACTTCGTTATGAAGGACTCAATAGAATTTTGTTTCCTCTTTTGTTAGTTTGGAAGTCTAGTATGATTCATAGCTTAAGAAAGTTGTGTGATAATAGAAACAATATTTTTCATTCCAACTCCAAAAAAAATTGGAATCCCATGAGTTAAATCATTAGACTATTTATTACACTAAACATTAACATAGTTCCTTCAAGTTCCATCCATTAACTAAAAGAAACAATAATAGTGTAGGAAACTGTAGTCATTTTAGGGAACCATATAATCATGAAAAATCACATATATGAATTCTAAATCATGAAAACATTATTTAATCTATGACACATTAGGTTTATACGAGGTTATTCATAGTTATATTTTATTTAAATCCTTCATTATGGTTCATAATGAGTTTCTAAATTTCCAAATCATATCCCTCAGGAGTATCACACCATGTGTGAAGTAAGGTCTATTTTAACACACCATGTGATAATAGAGTCTATATCAATGCACCCTTTTCAGATAAATTACCCATAGGTACTTCTATTCTAGAGTCACGTCCACTTGTAGTATCCAAATAGAGATGGAATTTCTTGAAAACCAATTGCTCTATCCTTTAACAAAATTCTTGGATATTTTCTTATACTTTGTATGAAACATAGACTTATCCTTAGAAATATTCTTAGGTATATCACTAAGAAAATTATCCTAGTTTTGAAAGTTTAACTACACCGTGATTTGATACGAATTATAAAGATGCATACTTATCATGCACAATTATTACATCTTATTAGATGAATATCCATTACAAAATATAACGATCCAAGATAGAATTGTTTAGGTCTAGTTATATTGTAAACTCGGACCCATAAACAACTTATCCATAAGTGAGATATTCCATATCCCACTAATTTATTCATAACCAGTATCCTTATTAGACATACCACTCATAATACATTTCATCAAAAACAAGGGAAAGGTAACACAATAAAGGGTGAGATAAAATTCTCAATAAGGGTAAACAAGGGATATATGAACATATCATTATCATAAGGGTATATTAACATGGTAATAAAATTTGAAAACCATACCTTTTATATCATAGATCATAAACCTAGGTCATGGAATAAATATTGGTAGTTCATAAGACATGACTCATAATGGAATCAAATAACATAAACTATGAGAGAATAATATTGGCATAAGACATAGAATTTTTGCATACACGTAAGCATAGAAAATCATTTAAATAGTACCCAAGGATCATTAAAAAGTCTATAATAGTGAAATGGGTTCACTCCTGAAACCATTATAGTAGTCAAGGTTCACTCCCAAGATCATCATAGTGGACAATGTTACTTACTGAACTGAGATCACTCCCCATTCCAATCCTACCTATATCATGAGATATAAATATTTACCCAATGCATTTGAAGTATATATTGGTCCCTCTAATCATATAATGAAAATCATACATATTTTTTCCACAAAATCATAAACAATTCATCATATCATAACCCATGAAATGAAATGGGGTTCATAAACATTTCATCATATCATAACCTTTTAAAAAGAGATAGGTTTCATAATCATCATTTCATTTAAAAAATAAATCATTTAGAGAAATAATTATAATGGTATCCTTATATTATATACCTAGTAATTCATAGGTAACATCAACAGGTGTCATCTTAGATGGAAAATGGTTTTGAAAGACCATTTAAAATATTTCCTGAGGAAAATAACCTTTCCACTTTGAAAAAAAAACCTTTTATAACATAAAACATTTTCAAAATCCTTTTCTTTGAAAATAAATCTTGGTTTATTATAAAATATTCTTAAATAAATTATTGGTCATGATAGAGTATAATTTTGTTCATGTCATACACATTAAAATGAAGATTTCTTTCACATTTATAGTAAAAGACAAAAATGATCCATTTAAAATATTATATAAAAAGTATAAAATGGATAATAATGTCTTTAGTAAATAAATTATATAATTTTAAAAAAATTAAAATGATTTTATATAACATGTTTATGGAATAAAAATGGTTTTTTAACCGAAGAGTCAACTAAAAGATATTTTCTTGAAAACATTATTTTGAACTCTTAAATCCATAGAGATAGGAAAATGATGAGAAAACATGTATTCTCATTACATAAAAAGATGATAAGAAAATTCATGATTTTATTGATATATGGATCATAATATTTTATCATAAAAAATATAATCTTAAAAAATCCTGATAAACGATGAGATTGTATCATAAAATCCTTAACACTTTGCTATCTTTGAATCGTAAAACCCATGAAGGAATAACATTAAATTTAAATTTAAATATTATGAGGATAAATAAATTCAATATATAATATATAAAATGGTAAATATATATACCTCATAAAATTATATAGGTATATAACATAACATATGTTTCAAAGAAGGAAAATTGAGACAAGAATCTCTTACCTTAAGTCTTGACTTCCTTCATGCATGTTAAAAACTCATATATAATAAAAATAAGTTTAGTATATATATATATATATATTACAGAACCATAACTATATATATCATACCATATATGATTTAATTATTACCTTTTATTACCCATTTTTAACAATTCTATGTTAACATAACATTTCAGGAAAAAACTGCTCTTCTTTTTCATGCATGTTTTGATTTGTTATATTTTTTGTTATTTAAAATTTATAATGATTACATCATATACATAATGATAAAAAGTATATCAATATAATATATATTCAGTATATATTTTATGAACTCCTGTTGTAGGGCATGGAAAAAAATTATTTTCCTAATGCAGAACAGAGGATAGCCAAGGTCGTCTCATTTGAAGAGCACTCTCAGTTGTTCACTCACTTAATATAATTCACCTAAACTACTTTTTTTATTTAATATATTAAATTAATAAAATTTAAATTAAATAAAATATTAAACTAACATACAAAGACAAAATGTAATTAGTGATGAAGGAACTTGGTCTTTATGGTTTGGTTTCTGGGTACAATCATTCTCCTTATTAGAGTTTAAATTAAGTTTGATAATCCAATTCTAATATCTCATTCATGAATTAAAATTATTTTATTTAGTGGTGTGAAATATTAAATTCATTTTTAAATATTAATTATACCTCCTCATATAATCAAGGTTTATGTCTCACCTCCATTGAGAGTGTGACATCTTCCAAGAGATGGCTCAAACATATGTCATTTCATCTACTAAATATATCAACTCCATCGTATGAAGATATTGTATCTAGTAGAAGGGGTAAATGATTTGATAAAAGAATATAAATGTGTTTTAGTTTAATTTCATGGTGGATGATCATCACACCTGTTCACTTTTACTCTTACTCATCACAAACATAATTAAAACATAAAAAATTAAGTGTATAATGAACGAAATTGCCACTTACCTCCCCTGATATAAGCCTTGGGTTAGCCCCTAATTTTTTAGGGTAATAATTCACAGTGTTAAGATGATAAATAACTGAATAATTAGAGAAAATAATAAAAATTAAAAAAAATATATTGATAAAAGAAGAATAAAAACATACACATCAAATCAAAAACTAAAAATATATGAAAATTTGAAGAAGGAGAATAATGTGGAGAAGAAAATGGGTGGGATGTGTGGAATAAGACCCAAAAATAAAAACCATTAATGAATTAGATTTTATTTAAAATAATAGAAATTAAAATTTCATTTAATGTTAAACTAAACTAAACAAGAATAAAAATTAATATAAAAGAAGAAAAGAAATTGTGGCAGCAGCTTCCCCTCAAAAATCAACCCTGAAAAGGTTTTCTCATATTTGGCACACCATATCTCTGAATCATACCAAAGTACCTTCTTATAGTTTGTTCAAAATTTAATTTTCAATATTTATCTAAAATGTAAAATTAATTTCACATGTAAAATATGAGTTAAGAAATAATTAATAAGTCAAAATTTTTAGGGATGTGGCTCCCCAAATATTCCATTAATGTTGAGTGTTCAATATCTATCTTAATGGGTGAATAACTCCTTGAAATTTATTAGTGAAATGAGGCTGTGTGTTCAATATAATATCCATATAGAATCACCTCAATTAGTGGTGTGTGGTCTAATTTTTTCCTCATTTCGGGTGGTGGGTGTACTCTATCCGCCCAAATGATTTTTCAACGTTAGTGATTTTTTCTGGCCTTTATAGGGTAGAATTAGATATTAGTACAGAAGTGGAAGTTCTATCCAAAAAATTAAATAATCCTAAAAAAATAATTACATAAATTGGATATATATGTTAAAAGTTTTGAATGAAATTACAAAGAGATTAAAATCTTTTAAAATTTCAGAATTAATAAATTTTCACATTTAAGCGAAAAACACACCATAAATACAAAATTATTAAAAATAACTAAAATTAATAAATTTTTAGGGATTAAATAATTTAAATAAATATAAAAAATGAGGAAAATGTTATCTATATATATTCCATCACACTTAAACCATGCTTTTCTCTAAGTATAAAATCTAAACATTGAAAATTAGAGGGTACCAATGTTACAAATATTCAAACTCCAAAGTAATAAAATCAAAAAAATTCAATGTTAAATCAAAATTTAAAATTTCACATAAAATATAAATTAAATTTCACAATTTTCAAAGAAAAAATAAACCCAATTATATTAATTTCTCCCATTTAAAATTTAGAGAACTTCTCTTCTTATTCATTCAAGTTCCATATTTTATTATTATTAAACATGTTACATCATGATTTACCACACTTAAATATTTTCTCTCATCACCCATGATAAAATTAAAGTGTAGTTAATATAATTTCATGAGAACATACTCCTTATCCATAGGGCTATAAATTAACAACTTTCTCTACTTTGTAGAGACAGATTTCACATAAAATCATGAGGACTTTCAATAAAGGTTCAAATGACTCTAAGGCTTAAGGAAGGTAGGATTTGATGCTTTAAAAATTAATTTTCAATGAGGGGTTAATATTTTAATTACAATGAATGATATCAAAAATAAAAGTTTAATCAAATTCTCCCCTTCAAATTACCAACTCCCATTTCCCCAAAACACAAAGTAAATGTTATGATCAAATAAAGCACATGAATGATTTGTGCACTCTCTTGAATTTGTTTTCACTTAGATAATTTTTTTATTTATTAAATAACCTTTTAATTTTTTCCGTTTTTTTAAATATATTATTATAATAAACCTCAAATTCACCACCTAACCACATATGATAAAAATCATAGGTATAGATATGGTGATTTTTTTCCCAAATCACAACCCATTTTTTTATTTTTTTGGTGCTCTTTTTAATTTTAATTTTTTGAATTCATGTTGGTAAAATTATGATGTTTTAGGAATAAATAGACAACCTTAGTTTATTCCCACAATAATCACCCCAAACCATTTTCCTAAAAATGTAAATCATCTCTTCCACTATGATTCCCTTAACCCCCACACTTTAACTTTAAAATATCATGAAAAATACAAATAGTAGGGTATGAATGGATAAAAATTACTTAAAACATGTCTCATACCAATAAATGAAATTCATGGCCTATATAGTCTAAATATAGATTTATGTAACGGTTTAATTTTAAGAATAATTGGTTTATGAAAATATGCCTCAATCATTTTAAATGTGTTTTTTCATCGTCAGATATTTGACAACTTCAAATACATGTTATGGTTGGTGACGTATCCCAAGATCACTCAAGAAATAAGCTCAAGAATAAACAAGAATTACATGGTCTATAAATCATCTCAGATATAGGGAATGTTATTTATAAAAATCACTCATGGAATGACAAATAATAACAAATAAATTCACATGAATGTTAGAAATTAAAAGCATGAAAACTGTTAGGAAAATTCCATTTACATGAATCAAATAATTCCCTCAAATCATGTGTCCTTATTTCAATATCCATGATTATCATTAAACATTAAATTATACATTTTACTCATTGAATCTAATTAACATTTAAATCCAATACATGGCATTATAGGATTCCTAAAAAACTCATGTCTCATAGATAAGTCAAGTAAAACATGAATTCAAGTGTGGGCATGAAATTTTAGGTTAAGGATCAAAACATGTTGTTAGAAAAAAAAAATATAGGCAGATTAAAAGATAAAAAATTAAAATTGAACTACCTTCTGAAAAAAAAGCTTAATATTTTTTTCTTTTACTTTTTGGGGGTTTCCTTATGCCATTATGAACCTACAAATGAAAATTACACAGTTTAAAAAAAGGGTCATTTTATTTATGAAAAAATTATAAGAGTGAGTGGGTTGTATGATAGACTAATTCCTAATACTGAATTTTAAATCTAAATTACTATAAAACAATTAAATATTAATATTGGTATGATCCCCCAAGTGGGCCCTGAATTTTTACTACCTCCAGAGTGAAGTACCAGTTTTTGTTTATAATCAAATGGTGTGTGTATCTTCTTGGACATGAACCACCACATGTTGTTCATCACAGATTACATTTATTTTTTCTTTTTGAGGATAATTACATGTATATATTAAACCATATCCTCCCCATTCACAATGTGGTATAACTTTCATAGTGGGGTTTGGATGATGTATAGTACCTCAACTTCCTTTGTTACTAATTTTGCAATGTATTCTTCATAATATAGTGGTTGGTCTAGATGTTCTTCATTATAATAATAATAAAATGGATATTCAAATTTTAAATTTTAATAGTTAATTTCAAAATCTTCCTTTTTAATTTTGGAATTTCATATCTCTTATTCTTCTGGAATAGCTATTAGGATCTCTTCTGGTACTCCCTCTTGTAAATATTAATTGTCTTCACTCCATGTGTACCTCAATAGGTGCATTTAAAATTTCTTCATCTTCCTCAAAAAAATAGAAAATATTTTCTAAATATAAAAATTAATAGTAGTGGGAATCAATAATAAATTAATATTGAATAAAATAAAATGAAAAAAAAGATTGAGATAAGATCAACTCCTAAAATAGGCTCATCTTCAATGTCTGCCTCAGTGGTAAGTTCCTCTTGAAGTTGGATCTCAATGGATGGAGGTAGGTAGTGAAGATCCTATATATTTACTTCAAATTCCACTAATTTGGTGGTTTCTTACATCATTGGTAACAGCTCTTCTTTTTTCATGTTTATGGGAGATAAATTATTTCCTCACATTTGTTCCTTAAGTAATCCATATTTTATTGATCACCCATTTTTAGCTCAACAAAAAAGTATATTTCATCTATCTCTACTTGAAATGGTTGAGTGAGGATGAATTAATATTTAGGTACCTCCACATTTACCTCCTTGAGATCTTCAATTTCAATGAGGAGTGCTAAAAACATTTCCACCACTTTATCTGGTTCTTGCTATAGATTAGGTTTGGTTTCTCCATTGATGCACAAACATAGTCAAATTATCTCTGCATTTTTCTCCCAAAGTCATCAAGAGTATTGATCTTCCTTTGCACCCGATAATTTAGATCACTATAATCAAATTCTTTTTCTTGATATTGAACCTATGAGTAATCTTTCCATACATAATAGTAGTAGTTCGTATACATCATGGGAAAATTATGGGATTTTTTTAATATTTAAAACAATAAAAATATATATACAATGTGAAAATAGAAAAAGATAAGTACAATAATAATTGGATTCCTATAAGCTGCTCTAGTTTTGATGAATTTCTATCGTAGGGAATGGAAAAAAGAAAATTATTTTCCTAATACAGCATCGAGCCAGACCAAGGTCTTCTCAATTGAGGAGCTTTTTCAATTGATCAATCGCTTTATCTAATTCACCTAAAAAAAATCTTTTGGTTGTTTTTATTTTATCTATTAAAGTAATGTAATTTAAATGAAATAAAAGATTAAAATAATATGAAATGACACAATTTAATTGGTGAATAAATAACATGTATTTTATTGTTTGGTTTGTGGGTTCCATCATTCTCTTTTTTATTGTTTAAATTATGTTTTCTAATCCCATTCTGATATCTCATTCATGAATTACTATTATTTTATATATTTGTTTGAAATAATGAATGCATTTAGAAATTTTAATTCCACATCCTCCTATAATCAAGTTTTTAAGTCACACCTTGATTAGGAGTGTCGCATCTTCCAAGACGTGGCTTCGTCATATATCATTTCATCTACTTAATGGATCAACTCCATTGTAGGAAGAGAATTTATCCAGTATAAGGTAGGGAAAATATTTAAAACTAATAATATAAATTATTTTGGGTTCAATTTTATAGTGGAAGATCTCCACACCCATGCACTTTTAATCTTACTCATCATAAACTTAATAAAACATAAGAAATTAAGTGTAGAATGAATGGAATTGTTGATTACCTCCCTCGGACCTAGCCTTAGCTTAGCCCATCATTTTTTAGTTTAATATTTCATAGTTTTAAGATTATAAATATGATAATAATAAAATAAAATAATAAAAAATAAAATAATGAGAATGAGAAAAGAAGAAGAAAACACACACATGAAATCAAAAACTAAAAATTGAATAAAAGAATAGAAGATGGAGAATAAAAGTTGTTGGCTGGGTGGAAGAAGAAAAATAAATAAAAAACATTAATTAATTAGATTTTATTTAAAAATTATAGATTAAAATTACATTTAAAATAAAACTAAATTAAAAAAAGAATAAAAATTAAAATAAAAGAAGAAAATAATCGAGTTCAGCAGCATCTCCTCCAGAATTTTTCTTCCAAAAGTTTTATCTTGTTTGACACATCATATATCTAAAACATGAAAGGTCCATTTTTATAAGTTTTTTAAAATTTAATTTATTGTATCCCTTTAAAATATCAAATTAATTAGAAGTGTAAAATAAGAGTTATGAAATAATTAATGATTTAATCTTTTTATGGCCGAAGATTCCCAAAATATTCCTTCAATGTTGTGCATCCAATGGCTCTATTAATGATTGAATAACTCTGTGAAATTTAATTTTAAAATTTTTATACGAGTTTTATTTCATATCCATCTAGAATAAACTTAATTGGAGTTGTTTATCCTGAGTTATGCCTTATTTCTAGAGTCGGGGTTCACTTTTTCCTCTAAAATGTGTTTCCAACTTGATTGATTTTTTCGGGATTTTAGATAGCATAATTATCAATTCGTACATTAGGGAAATTTATATCCAAAAAATCAAGGAATCCAACCGAAAAATAATCACATCAATTCAATCAATATTTTAAATGTTATATCTAAATGTCAGAGAGATTAAAATCTTTTAGAATTTCAGAATTAAGAGATTGTCACATTTAATCCCAAAATAGACCATAAATCCAAAGTTGATGAAAATAACTCAAATTGATAAATTTTTAATTATTAAATAATTTAAATACATATAAAAAATTATGAAAACATTACCTATATCAATATGTATTTAGATTATTTAATAAAATTTTGAGATATAAAATAAAATAAATGGTGTTTCTATTTTCTTGATGGATTAAAAGAAATAAAGGTAAATAATATATTACCAATACAAAATAATTTTTATTTAATATATATCAAATATATTCATTAAATCCATCTTTATTACCTTTTATGTAAATCATGAATGAATCACATCACTTCGTGAGGTGATAGTCCGCTATACACATGAGTGATGTTACTGTATTCTTAAAAAATGGAAAGTAAGAAGGTATACATGATATATTAATTCTAAAAGTATAATAATATCATATATATATATATATCATAAAATATTTAAACATTTAATGCATCATTATAATCATCCTTGAGAGGTGTTGATGGAAAATGAATACCATCGGTTCGGGAGGCAGTAGTCTGCAGTACACATGAATGATGATTTTGTATCTCGTTTGAAAGAAGTGGAAATTTTTGTATGTAATTAATTTAAAATAAAAAAATATAAGTTTATATAAGATACTGATTTATTATAACATCATCGTTTAATATTAATTTAATTGGGTGGATAAATAAATAAAATAAAAATGTTTAATGAAGAACTTTACTTCTTCGGGTAACCTCCTTATGTTTGCACCAAAAGCCTTCTGATGTTGGATTTACGACCAAAATAAGGATTAAAAGATGATATTATGTAATTTTGGAATTTAATTTGGTTGGTAATTTCCAAAACATGGTTTTAAGGAGTGGATAAGAGAAGACAGAGGGTGGCCTTTTATAAGTGAGGTGAGTACCACACTTGTAATTTTTGAAAAGAAAAAGGTATACCCACGTTTTTCACATGAAAAAAGATCCAAAATAGATTATTCAAGATAATAAAACATTATAGGGTCTAAATATGGATATAAAATAGATTTTATAAAAAAATTAGTTAATCCTAACTATTATCTTTTTAGTTTAGCCCCTCGTAAACCCATTTTTACCTTAACCGATGTAATTAATTTTTTTGTTTTGACTATTCATTTTGGTCAAAAATTACGTTATTCTCATTATATTATATAAATTATGATTATTAAAAATATGGAAAAAATTTAAAATAAAATTCAAATAATTAGAAAAAATTAATTTAAAATTAACCCTACATACTTGATGAGAAAGTCGGTTTTCAAAGAGAAAATGTTTAAAAGATTACAAAGTTTTTATATGAAACATTAAATGTGAAAATAATTAAATAAATTGAATTAATAGATATAAATTTTAACTAATTTTACTTAAAAATCAATTTTAAATATATATTAACTTCCTAAATAATTTAAATTAAAATGTATTTTTCAATTAAAATTTAGTGTTTTAATTATTCATCAATAACTTAATATTTTATGAATATTCTCAAAACATTATCCAAAGATAAAATTGATATGATGATTTTGAAAATGAATTTTATTTTTTCAAATACATTTTCTTAAAGTGGTAAAAATTAATTTTATTACTGTTCAAAAAAATAAATAAATAATATTTTTTGAGAAAATAGAATTTTTGATACATTTAAATACTTTACCAAAAAATAATTATTTTTAATCAATATGTTTTCTTCATATAAAACTATTTTATTTAATATTTAAAATTTTATTATTCTTATTTATTCCACCAATTTAACAGCTATGTAAAAATGGTCTTGTTTAAATAATAATATTAATAGGATTTATGGTTCGTTAAAACTCATTATTGCGTGTAACATAATCTATGAAAGAAATTTAATTTATTAAAAATTATTTCATAAAATATCTTGGTTTTACATCCCTTTCAATCAATAATAACCCCAAAATCCTATCCATCCCTAAATTGGAAATTCTAATCATCATAGGTAATGACTACTTCTTTATCGATAACCAATGAGGTAAACTACTCATTAAACCCATAAATGAGTGTTTTCTAACCATTACCTCAATACTATGAGACTTCTTCATACATCATGTTCCTTAAGACTAATATGAACCTATTATAAGAAATTACTTTCATTATAAACCATGTTTAACCCATTCCCAAGTTATTTTTCAGGGGTCTAACTACAAAATAAGAACTGAAAGGGATACCCTATTAATCCTTTTTCACTAGCCTATGAGAAACTATATGATTCGTCTTATGATTTATATCACACTCAGAGTTTTCATTTTATGAAACTATCCTATTATATTATTTGAAATGTGGTAATAGGGTGACCCAAAAGTAACTCATCCATGTGTCGAATGTATATTCCATTACAGTAAGGCCTTATAAATTTTATTTTAGGGACCTATTCAATATTGATTACCATTAAGTTATTTATGACTACAACATTGATGCACACAAATATATAATTCAAAAAAAAGAATAAAATTTGTTTAATATGTTATGGGCCACCAAAATTGTAACCATAGAATTTATCCCATCTAATGTCACTTGATTATTCCTCATTAACATATAATTAATGAATATAAAGAAACAAAAATACAAAATATAGAAAATAACACTTTACAGTGTGGTTGGGAGAATAATAAATATAACTTATAAATTAATTTTCATGTATGACAAGTAGTATCAGTAGGATACCACAACCATAGATGGTTTTCCATTCAGAAGATGAACATGCATCTGTGAGTAATGATAAGGGAGGGAGAACCATGGTTTTTTTAGACAAATAGAGATATGAATTGGTCACCCAATTCATTCTCCTAATAAATTTATTAAATAAACAGTGTTACAAATCATGCTTGAGGTGTAATGTGTTTACACCAACACAAAAAGAGAGCATCCATGAAGATAAATCAAAAGGTCTCTAACAACAACCCACAACGAATAAAGCAACAAAAACAACCTGCCTTCAAAAAACACCTCATGCCAAAGTGCAGCAACTTGGTCATGCACTGAGACACATCATCCAAGATGGCTTGGGAATGCACTCGAGTTAGTACAGCATCAAAATTCTTCACTAGCCTACACTGACAAGTGGCTTCAGAAGCTTCACAGTCAACAGCATGCAGTAGGCACCAGAGGTAGTGCAGCGACAAAATCCAAAATAATGGTACAAACTGTAAACTGTCATCATCCAGTCCAAGTTGCATGGTGGGGTCCAAGAATCCAGTATGGATCTTCAGATCAAGAGGTAAACTTGATAGAAAGTAATCAAAACCCTCCCTCTATATAATTCAGGGATCACAAAGCAGAGGAAAATAAGGGGTGATGTCAAACTGATGTAGACTCATGCCAAAGCATACAAGAAAAACAAGTTATTCGCTACATCATCTCCGCACCAAGAAAATAGGAGGTCATGGAAAACTTGATTCTGGGAGAACAATAATTGCTTATCCCCTCACTCATGAAGACCAAAATAGCCTCATCTAGGGAAAAAACCAATAAACAGTGGAATCCCCAACAGCAGTTCTATTTCTGCACTCTTTCAGTCCTACTGTAAGAATGTCAAGAATCCATGGGATAGATAGGCAGTTTTGTATTTGAGAGAGTATCTGATCAGTAGTCCAAAAGAGCTTCATTACAGTTGCTAAAGGATTATCCCACCTTGTTGTAGACATCAGAAACCTCCATAGAGTAGAATAACAGTTCACAAAACCACATATCTCAATCTCAGGGAAAACCAAATAAAATCAGTCCATCTGGAAGTTGAACCACAACAAAATATACGAAACTATCCAGAAGCCAATCTGGACAGAGCAGGGAAACCAAACCAAATGTAGAGGGGACTAGCTAAACAGGTTCAAATAGATATATAGAAACTCTAAGATTCTCAAATATATATAGTAAATCAGACTCTGAAACAGATTCAAAATCCATCGACTGATCAAGAAATCCCAAACATTAATACAGTCAAAGTCAGCAAGCACCAGTAAAAACAAAAGCATCTGTAGAAATCAGAAAAAACCAAAGCCTGCAATGCCGAGGCCAAAAAAACATCAAATATGAATTAAGGAGAATTTTAAACTTCCTCTTCAATCTTTCATTGAAGATATCCTGCTTAATAGCCACGTAAGTGTTCTTTAAGATCTCCCCTTTTCGAAAATATTTATATAAGATTTCATCTCGGATCTTCTCTGAAGATTCAGGGTCTTGAAAATAAGGTACATCATGCTTTTCTACCCCTCCATACTGTTGTGGGACCTAAACATGTTGAGATGTGTCAGGGGCAGAAATCACTTCAAGTGACATTTCACTAAGAGGTTTAACTTGAGTAGATTCATTGGTTTCCCTTCGAGAAGGATCAATAGAGACTTCCCTTCTTGAAACTTCCAAGTATCGAGTAACTATAGTTCTTTCAACTTGGTAATAATCCCTATGTTTCCTTATTTTTTTGGGATTGGGAGGGAGAACCATGGTGATATACCCATATTTTTTTTGACTTAAGGAAACCAAGAAGATGGGTTTATTTTAAATTAATTTTAGAAAACATTACTATAATTAAATTTAAAAAAATAGTAGGTAAACTTTTGGGTACTCATTGTATGGACACCAAGTACCATCTATTCATACAATATGCAACTCCATCTTATTAGATAGCACATTCAGTTCTTGGTACAATTTCACTAAGTATCTAGTAGCATCTATAACATTTTTTAACAACTACAACAACACATCAGGTACCCAGTACACCTCTACGTGGTACCCGATGGTACCTACTACCCTCAAAAGTAGTACCACCCTTTATTTATACACCCAAACCTATCAATTCCCACCAAAAACTCTAATATTTTTTAAAAATGTCCAAAAATCTATAAACTATAATTAAAATATCTTTCCAAAATTCTACCAACTATAAATCTTCTAAAGTGTGGTTTCTCAAAATTTCATATACTTATAATGATTCAAGTCATTTTAATTCATAACTGGATCTTCTACTAGGATAATTATCTCTAAAGATAAAATTTTATATTATAGCACTACAATTTTCCCTTAATCTAACTATTAAATATGATATTTTTTTCTTTTCCATTAATGTACCTAGATAAGACTAGTGATTAATAATCTTATGGAATCTAATCTATGTCAAGTCCTCACACATTTTGCTTTCACAACCTTCTCAAACCACTTAAAAGATTCCCTAACAAACATCTAAGTGGTGAACTCAACCTTCATCATCTCATAAGTATGTAGAAACTATACCATTTAATTTACTCTACCTAACCAATATGTAGCTTCATGTACTCCACATAATCCTCATAATATAGAATTATTCTTCATACTGAACATTGAATGTGGATTTACTTACTTCTACCAGTCTTAAGTCATTCCTCTTATAAGAACATGAATCATTTAAACTAATAAATTCAAGATTTCAATAATTATCTCTTCATTCCTAATTCCTTTCAAATGAATAGTCACATTGTGATGAGGTATTTAAATAATTCTTTAAAATCCAAAAATTAAATGATTTACTACATAGAAATTTTATCTTCATAGATTCACATGAATTTTAGAAAATCAAATTTCATATTTCCATATACATCTATGATGATATTTTAACCACTTAGAAATTCATTCCTTCTATTCTCATGTAGGAAATCATAAAAAAAATAAATGGAATTATTTCACAAATTCAAACGTTTATAAAAAACAATTTGAAAATAAATTCAAAACCACTTCTAAATGATGAAATAATTTTTAAAATATAATTTAATTTTATGTTATATCTGTCATTTTTTATCGTGATTCATGGACATCATTACCATCTCAACCTATCATGATTATAGACCCCTTCATAGAATAATATTATATAAGTGATCCTATAATTGCATGATATACACAAAATCTATGGAAACTCAATTATTTACATTAAGGGGTTAGATGATATTTTTATGGGAACCTTGAAAGTTCAGAAAATACTAATTCACATGAAAATATTTCTTCCCAAAACTCTAAATTAAACCTTACTCTAACACTATTTTTAACTCTCTATTCTATGACATCAAAATCCAAGAACCAAAATAGAATGGTAAATGGTCTCAAACACATCCCATGATCACCATAGGATGATAACTACTTCCAAGTGATATAACACAATAATTAAGGAATGATTTTCATTAAAATAAAGTATGAAATTATATGAAAATATGAAAATATTTTTTCCATTATAACTAAACAATATTTTACAAAACATTAAAAATAAATAGAGTACTGATAATGTTTTTTATTTAATTAAAACAAGGAAAGAAATGAAATAAAAAAAGTATATGATTGACACATATCCATCTTGGATAGAAAACCCCTTCAATGGTGTATGGTCGAACATCATTACATTACTTCATGAAAATAACTACTATAGTCCATCACTGATGAATAATGGTTTCCTTGTATTTCTTTTCATAATGAAGAAATAAATAAATACATGCACTAATATTTGTGTTTAGGTTTGAGTAACACTTTTATCATTGGATTTTCCTGAACCAGCCCCATTAATTTAAATTTATGTTTCATTTAAAACTATGTAACCAATGGGATTTGAAAAACACTAACTAGTTTATAGATTATCTGAAGAAAAAAATATTTTAGAATAAAATATACCAAATTCCTGTATAATTTAATAAAAAACAAATTCCCAAAATTTGAGTCAACCTGATAAGTACTAAGTATGAAACCATAAAACCAAACATAAACCACACCAACTATTGGAATAATGAACCAAAATTGAATTTTCACTCACCCAGATGAATCCTGGATGGATTTTTCACCCTGGCCATAGATATTTCTGGCCATGCCAGTTCAGACTTCCTAATATACCCCCTTCATTGAAAAAATGGAACTTTTCTCAATCCCACTTCACATATACCTCCGATCATACCTCTATAGTTACTTCTGACTTATGGAACCCCCAATATTTACAAATTTAAAAAATATATATATTTAAAATGTTTTCCCACATAAAATCCACAAAAAATATAATATCATAAACCAAAATTCAATGAAAAATAAAAATATCATTTTCACATACCAAATCCCATTATTTTTAAAAAAATAATTGTTTTTTTTCATCAAAGATTCCTAAATTTTCATTTATTAAAAATCTAGGTAAACTACTATTTTATTAAATAAATTTCAGAATAATATTTCTTTAAATACATATAAAATAAAATAATAAAAAATAACATTGATCACATTTTATAGAATCAAAAACAACTAAATAATAGGATCCTCCTATGTTAAATATATCCTTTGAAATCGCTATAAGTTTCCAAATTGATTATCCTTTTTGGATGAATCACTAAATAATATTATCAAAATTATTATATGAATTGTAGTTTTTAAACCAAATAAACAAACCATATATTCATAAGAGATTAACATGAAACATGCATATTTGGTACATCCTCAATGCTTACTTTTTATGGCCTGTGTCAAAATGGAACAAATCATTTTTGATTTACTCTATCAAGTTTCATAAGGAAAATGGTCGGAGGGGAGAAATCCATTTCAATACAACCCGACCCACTAGGGTCCCTCTTAGACTGGTGATAATCCTTGTGTTCCACCCAATGCCCACCTCCAACATACTAATAACTGATTACTGTTGACAAGTGGTTATATCACACACAGTAGAGGAATTAGCCTATAAAAGGCTACAATAATATCGTATATCTCATTTATAAGGTAAGAAAAATTCATTACTATGTTATATATAAATTAAATAAAATTTACTAAATACAAAACATTCATGATACATCTAATAAGATCCAAAAAATAACCAGTATTAATGATACAAAATAAAAAATGTGATTAATTAATGCCAACAACCAAAAATCAAATTGATAAATAACAATGATGAATGGTCCCTCACTGCAAGCTGGATCCAAACATGAAAAGCTCCTCCTACCATCTGTTATTAGTTCCAAAAAATATTTATCAATACCCCATTCACAAATACCTACAAGAATCTACTCCACAAAAACATACATCAACTCCTTATCCAAAAATACCCCACAAACCTATACAACACCGACAAAGATGAAACATCTGTGGGACCAAGTCCCATGAAAGGGTTAGTATAAACATACTTAGTATAACACGCTGAAAAATATAAAGGGAGAATAAGGTAGGAATAAAATTTAATCCTGGAACCAAATGTTTTTATGATGAAGAAAATCTAGGAAATTAGAATATCAAGTCATCTCAAGATTCTCGGTACTAAGGAGTATCCAAAAGGAAGTTCAAAATAATAATTAAAATATGATAAAACACTAGAGGAATCAGGGAGGCTAAAAAGTATCAACCATTATAGCTCCAATGATAAAAACCAAACATCCACATGTAGTTTTTTATGCTCATAATAATTAATTTCCCATAAATCATTAATTCAACAGCCATCGGCAATATTATGCAACAAATTAGACCCCTAGCATGTCAAAAATATCAAGCCACAAATGATTCAACTCTGTATAGACATCCAGTAGACACTCTACCTATATAATCCAAGAAGGGGAGTCTACTCAACCATGAAACATTATTTATCATTGGGGTAGCATCCACAATCTAAAGGAAATAGGCATCCCAAATATGGTCATAATAGGTACTCAAGTCCCAATAAATAGTCTCAAACTTTTATCCATCCAAAAAATCCATGAATTCAAAACATCCATCCCAGAAGTCTCAAGAAACCTAAATGATCCTTCCCTAAAATGGTGATGGAGGATCCTGGAACCATGACTATTTTTAAAATATAAACTCTATTGTAGTATCTTTGTCACATATGATCTCTACTATTGGGATAAATACTGACTCCAAATATAGAGAGTCCCTACCTTGTATTATGGGTGAAATAATGACTATATATAAATTTTTATTTAGAGGATACTAGTATCTCATTTACATGGGTGAAATCACAACTCTCCATGAGGATAATATTCCCGATGGGTGAAATAACTACACCACCTTCGAATAAAAATATGGAAATCCAATTCTAACCAAATTAATCTAGTCCAAGGGGAAGTACGAGGTGTTTCCTATAGTCACATAGCATCTTATCCCTAGTCAGCTACCTAGCCATGTTCAGTTCATCCCACAAGGCATACCTTTCTCTTACTACTTGATTTGTAGATGGGTCACATAAAATTCCATTTCTATAGAATAACTCTCTATGTATCTTGTCTACATGGGTCATATACCTCTAAGGGTACATGGGGTATGGCCAAAGACACACAGAGTGTGGTGATAAATGGGTCCCTGGGCATGTACTTCTATGACATTCCAAGATTCCCAAGTAGGTTTTACACGATTTTTGAATCATTCACACGACCATGTGGTATTTAAATCTTGTTTAAACCCTATAAATTCATCAAAGGTACTATGAAACATGTGTTCTAATAAACTATAAGGAATTTAGTTGAAAATTTTCCATAATCTCTGTGTCAAGAAGAGTATTCAAATATCGTATTCTCCTTTGATTAATTCTAAAAATAATAATTTCTATTAATTCCAGCTATCACATTGACCGTAAGTATAATGTCAACAATAGCCATATTATGTCCACCCATCCTTAAAAATCGTGTTTTCAGAATCTCTTAGGTCATATGTGTTCCCTAAATTATATAAATAACCATAATTAGATCCTTCATTGAAAATTTGACATCATTATCAATTATAACTCACCATAAAAAATCCTATTCTCTGCAGCAATCAATTAAGTTAAACTCATATGAATGTTCGGTGAAACCAAAGATCAATCAAAAAATGATTTGGTTCCATAGTAATGGTCAATCCATTGGTCAAACAAATACCAGTAATAAACCCGTGTATAACTAATAAAGAAATCAATAAAACAAAAAATTGAGGATCAAATGATGGTGTTTCTTGGATTATCTACCATTCATTTGTTGTAATTAAATGTATATGGTTGAAATTTTAGTAAACAGGGATAAAAAATTCACATCTCTAATAAATATTGAAGGCTAATAAGAAATTTTCAAACTTATAGTCACAGATTTAATTTAGGATAATTAAATCCATGTTAGCAAAAAGAAAGGAATGGGTATAAATCTAACAGCACGAAATCCCTACCTCAAAGGAGATTATTTTATGTTTTGATCAATTTTAGAAAATATATATTTTTCTGTTGTCTCCATAGAAATTTGTCTACAAACATTGTCACATGTCTAGTTTGTATCCTAGAGATGTCTCCATCGTCATAACATTACATCCTATATTATCCTTTATATAGGTTTTTTCAATGAAAAAAGTGGCTAACACTAGAGAGGCTACATATAGAGGATTATATATACATTTTTTAGGGTTTCCATATAAATTAAAATAATTAATTAAATTTTTAAAATTTTAATTAATTTACTCACAATAGAGAACTCCTCATAACCCCAGCACAAAACAAACTAACAGGGAACCTAGGGTAAATACCCCATTTCTGACTCATCTATGGTCTGTTTTTCCCATATGAAGTCCCAATTGAGAGATATAATAATTTTATAAAAACCACTCACCTGAAAAATAAAAAATAATATAATATTATTATTATATTATTTTTAATCCCATGCAACATTTTTATTTCCATGTTATCTCAAGCTTGGGGTAAACCCCATATTCCATTACCAATGCAACCCTCCAAAAATCAAGTTCAATAACTAGGTATAAATCACAATTTTATCCCTAGAAATTTTTTAGGACATCAAAAATGAAAAATGGGATGATTCCCACTCAGGTAAAACATTTCACTACATCATGCCTATCTTTCAATTTTTTTCCTTTAAAAGTAAACAACCGGTGATAAATAACAAAAAAAATCAGGATAAAACGTGTACAGAATCTACACACCATCACACACAATATCTTTGCATTAAAAATGTGAGCTCTAGGAAAACTATTTACATATTATTTTGTGAAGTATAACACCTTCTCACGTCTATAAAGATATTGGCCTTTAATAATCATAAAGAACGAAGAAAAAATGGATTGCATCTATCCAAGGTAGGATTTACTCAACCTCTAAATTTATTTCAATAGGAATCCCAACTCAATAAATGGGATAAAATCGATAAGTATTCAACTCTATCCCCCATGATATCATTTAGAAAATAAACCCTGGTGGTAGTTACCCATTCTTAATCAATTGAAGAGTGTTCCAGGTGGTCTTTATATACATAAATCCATCTACACGACACAAATGAACTAGGTACTTACAATTATTTTTTCATGCTAACATCGAAAAGGTGAAAAGTAGCAATATTTTTAGGAATCACATTAGAAACCTATACCATAAAATTCTAATAAATAATATGCATCATCATCGATGGATTATAAAATATAGGAAAATGATACTTCTACACCGACCTAAACACCAATATTTATATGTTTTACCATTTTTATTATGATATATAGCTAACTGACACCCTCAATCAATGATATATTAATATGGTTTCTGCTACTCTTTTGCATAATCTATTTCTTATCACATCAATATCAATAACCACATACACCAATTGATCAATACCACTCTACTACTCATCGGGTGACCCAATCTACTATTATCCTAAGTAGACAGTCATGATATTTCACACAACCCAACTATATTGGCTCCATACTGAAGGAAACAACATCCTTTAAGGTCAAACATTAGAAATTTCTCATGTGAACTTCATCCTTCACACAAAATAGGTTTTTCAAGGGACACTTATACCCAAAAAACCACTGGGCCAGACTCACCATGGATTGTACCTTATAAGAGTGGTCTTTGATTAGGATACACATCGCATTACTCATCACAGGCACTAGTGAATAATACTTTTCCACCCAATAAGTATGTTATGCGCTTGACACCTTTAGAAAAACCCTTCTATTTAACTATAAGACAATATTATGATGTATATGATCACTAGTCGAAATCATTCACATAGAATCCTTCACACAAAAGAAAGGTGTGTGGACCCCACCATTAATTAATGGTGAGAAAATTATCCTTTTTTCTAAATAGAAACAAAAATATTATAAACAACTATCCACATACTTCTCCCATTCCTTGGATACATATTCCATTTCATAGAAAGATCCAACCATTTCAACATGATTTTAGTACTCTAATCTTCACAACCTCTAAGGCCTTGTTTTATGAATACCCATGAAACTCCATATATATATATATATATTTCATAAAACAATAATCTGAAGTCTTAATAGGTTCCACCATGAATTGTCTCAAGGATATATATATGTTTCAATACATTATAACCCCAAAAGTGATATTATCATTCCATGTATGAAAACTGATGGACTCACTTTTTTTACCAAAGGTTAACTAAGGACACCCCTACAAAGAATTCATGCATTTATCAACATTCATAAGGAGAAAATTTCTTCTTCATGAACATAGTGTATGAATCCATTCTCACCAACTAAGGAAAATATAAATGAATATATAATGGTTTGGCACCACCTACCACACTTGAGAGGTATTCCTCACTACTACTAAAGAAATGATCACTTACATATAATAAACCTAACATATCCATGAAAACACTGACACCCCACCCAAGGGATGAGTGGATAATTTTCAAAAAAAAAGATGTTATTTAGTATACCATGATCTAGACCAAGGTTCTATTTGAATATTATAACTTTCAGTTATATAATAATAGGTGAACTGTGTGTTCTTGAGAAAAAATATCATGAGGTTTCATTGGAAAAAATGAGACAATTTAATCTTTGGTTCAATTCATTAATTTCCTATTAATGGTCATTAATTGTGTGTGTTATCCTATAACTTAGTTCATCAGCACCCTAGACTAGTATACACTAACAACCACTTTGAAAACATGAAGGTCTATAAGAAGGATATTCCCAGAGTCTTCATCCATAACATGGAAGTCTATCCACAACACTAGTTTGGATACCTTCAAGTGGAAAGCTAACCCACCTCTTATTATGGCCACCGTGAATCTCTAACAAGGCCCATTCAGGTGACTTCGATACAAGTTTCAATTTAAGGAGGTTCAAGCATAGCTCAAGAAATCATTTCATCTAATTTATCCTTAATTTATTGATCGCTAAGCTTATACACTAAAAAATTCTAAAAACCCTTCAAGACAAAATAACTCATTCATATAATTAAACATGGTCATTTCACCTTATGAGAGGTTTAACATCTTATAATGATAACTCTATCCCAAATAAGGTCTCAAAATACAACCCTGAAAGAGTTGTCTCATCATGAGTTTGAGAAATAAATCATCCACAAATGGCTCACAATTCCATATTTGAAGTTCAATAAATTTACCTATATCTAGTAGTATATTTATAAAATCAGATGTAGTATCATGTCTTAAACCCTAACTAATACCTTGTCCCCATGGGACAATATTTTCCACAGGCATTCATAATAACCAATCTATTGGTAGTCTCATCCAATAAAATAGGGACTACAATTTTCTTTATGTGAAAGATCCTCTTTAAGTGAAGGGAAAATAGTCCACCTCAAATTGTGGGATGAGAACACCTCCCATTAAAGTATAATGAATAAAATAATTGATAGATATATAGAAGTGAGAGTTATAAACATAGTCATGATATCATCGTATATCTAACTCTATATACAATATGGCTATTAGTGGGTGTTGTCCTAAAATAAATTGGTTTCACTGGTAGTAGTTAGAGAGTATCTAGATGATCTCACACAGGAAGTACATGGAATATTATAACTATAATTGTATGATGTATGTACCAACTTCATTTTACCCTGCAATCAATGTATTAGTTTTCTAGGTTGACTAACTAGTTATTAAAGTCCTAAAAGGGATTTTTCATCCATCACACATACACTAGTCTCTCGGGTCTATTAACTTAACTCAATACCCCCTTAACATTAGTTTTCAATGTCCTCAACACAACCCTCACATAACTACTAATTTTAATAATTTTCTCGAGTAATAACCCACAATGATACCACTATAACACAACCTAACCCATAAGGGTCCCATGTGGACCTATGGAAATCAATGTTTTACACCATGATTCTACCTCTAATAGGATAGGTCTGGTGATTAAATTTGAGTTACCATATCAAACGCCTATGAGGGATTAGTCTATAACAACTTTAATGATCACATATATCTGATTCACAAGTTATGAAACATCATCATTATGATAAATGTAAATGAAATGATTTTTTTCTGAATATAACACAATCATGATACATATAATGAGATCCATAAGATAAATGGTATGAATTATATAGAATAAAATGGGCTAAAATAAATTCCCATCAGCTAGAAAGAAAATTTATATCTAGCCAGGGTAGATATTACCTCAACACAAGTTGAATATAAACATGAACAACTCTTATGAACATCAACTCCTACTACCACAAATTCTCTATCAATACTTCATTTCCAAAATTCTACAAGAATCAACTCTGAAAAAAGATATCTCGAATCCACATCCAGAAATCCCCCACAAATATTTATATCACCTACATCGACACATCATTTGTGGGTCCAACTCTCTTATAGGGGTGAGGATAAACATACTCAATAAGACTCCCAGAAAACCATAAATGGAGTATAAGGTAGTAACAAACTCGACTCCTATAACTAAAGGTGCCTAAGAGGATTATAATAGTGATAATTGGAATATCAAGTCAGCTTAAGATTCTTGGAACTAAGGAGTATCCAAAATAAAGTCAAAACAAATAATCTAGATATAATGACATAGTAGAGGAATCAGGGATACTAGAAATTCCTGACCATCATAGATTCAATACTCAAAAACCACTATGTATGGGTAGTCGGTGGTGATTAGAACACTAATGAGTCCATGAACCATGATGTCAATTTCTAGTTCCAACATAACTTCTCAAAGGAAGAACCTAGAGTGATAAGGAGTTACTAGCTTCATAAGATTCAACTTTTCATGGGCTTCCAGTATCTAAGATCCCTCTCGAATCAAAGAAGGAGATACCAATCAAAATATAATTGCATTATCTCAATAAGGTAGAATTTGCATTCTAAAGGAACCGTACATCCCTAGAAATGGTCATAATAAGTACTCAAGTACTAAAATAATGTCTCAATATTTTATTCAGATAAAAAAATAGTTTATTCATATAATTCATCCTTTAATTATCAAGAAAACTTTATGATCCTTCCCTTAGATAATGCTGGAGGATCCCATCCATTTGACTATGTATGAAATACCAACTCCATTGGAGGATCCTCATCCTATCTAAGATCCACAGATGATAAAAATACAGACTCCATAGATATAGGATCTATGTCCCATTATGTGGGGGAAAATAATGACTATATTTCATTCTTCACATGTAGGATCCTAATCCCATGCTTACATGGGTGAAATACTAACCCCCAAGAGGATCCCAAACCTAATGGGTGAAATCCCTACTCCACTTGGGAATAATGAGGGGGGAATCCATGTTTTAGTGAACAATTCTAGGACAAGGGTATGTGCACATTGTGTCTTTTTTCACATAACATGTTATCCCATGTCGTCCACCTAGACATGTTTTGTTCATCCCACATGGTTTTTCAATGACAACCCATGTCTTTTTTACACTTTATTTTACGATTTATTACATAAAGACACACATACTAAAATCCCATAAGATTGTGAGGAATAGTGTCATTGGTAAATTTAATGCATGGCATAAAACATAAAATAGGGATACAAAGACATTATTTAGAACTCATTAACATGCTCTTAAAATTCAAATACTCTTCTAAAACTACACAGGATAACCAAGGGATGTACATAAGAAATGGTTCATCTATAAATACCAATAAAAAAATAATCAAATAAAAAAATGATGAAAGTAAATCTATGTTATTAAAGAAAAATTTCAAGGTGACATAAGAGTTTTGATAATAAAAAACATGAACATCAAATCATGATATAAGATGATAACATCAAGAAACCATAAGAATGTGGAAACAAAAAAACATGAAATCATAAGTATAAGTTAAGGATAACTATTGATACATCATAATATAGGGTGATTAGGATAACCGAACATGAACCATACAAGGTATATTATAAGAAAAAAATATCACCCAATGCATTGGGGGGCTATATAATTCCATGTTCACCCACCACATTCATATCTTATACATGCATTTATAGGAAAAATAGATCATACAATAGAAGAAATTATTTCATAAATATTAATTATATGATAAAGGATTATATTTTATATCCACAAATGTTCCCAATCATTGAAGGATAGGTATATATAAGTGAATAACCTTGACCTGTAATGGGGATGGGTATTGACAAGACAAATTTGTGGCATGGAAAATTATAAGAGATTTTTTACAGCATAAAGAGTTTATAAAAAGATTAATGAAAGGATTTAATGAGGGTTAAAGGTGGTGTATACTTATGTGAAAATCATAAGTACATTAAAGGTATGTGTAATAACATATGTCAATATGAACAATTGGAAATAAAAATGCATAAGTAAATGAAAGTGCTTGAATAAAGAGGTGGAGGATAGAATCCCATACTTGGGCATAGTAACAGCATTGGTAAATGATATAATGATAGGATATAATTAATATATAATTATTATAAAATAAATTATATAGTGAGGGGACATTTAAAAACTCAATAAAAAATAATAAATTGATATTAAAATGTTAAAATTCAAAGAAGGTGTTTGAATGGAAAGGAATAGAGAGAGATCCTTAACTTTGACATGGCACTTTGAAAATCTTGTTAGGATATTAGTAAGAGATTAGGAATACCTAAGGAGATATTCAAAGAGGGATAGGGTGATGAAATTTGTTCTAAATGGGTTTTTAGTGATGTGGAGTGGGATATTTGGTGGGTATTTATAGAAAAATTGTGTGGAATTCTATATTAATTTTTAAACTAAGGTTTTGGACTCTGTATAATAAAATAATCAAAACTACATACTTTCCCATGGTATTTTCCATGGTTTCTACCAAAGCGGATTCATTTCAATATTTTATAAGGATACTAACTAATATCATTAAAATAAAACTATTTTTGATGTGGAAGTGAGTCATGTTCATATGGAATTGATTTTAAAAACTTAAACTATCACAGAGGTTTTAGAAGATTCATTAAAGGTTTATAAAATTAATTAAATAATTTCAAACACATTTTTAAATGTTAAAAATAAAATTGTTTTTTAATTAATTTTATATCATTTATTACATCAGCTTTGGGCTATTAGTATGTAATAATATATACCATATAATTATATTATATATAATTTTAAACTAAAAATTCAATTGTCTCAAAAATTAGGAAAATTCACCATTTTTACTTCCTCTATGATGATTTCTAAAATGATTTTTGTTTTACCAAAAATATTTTCTTAAATATTAGAATTTACACTTTAAAATAAAAATCCTTATTTATGAGAAAATACTAGTTTTTATTATTTTAACCACTTTCTGACTATTATAAAAATTACATTGGACTTCATTAATTTATATTATCATTCATGTTTAATTAAATATTATTAAATAAGAATATTTTGTAAATATAAAATTGATTTTAAAAATGATTAAAACTATCAAAATGATTATTTTAATTGAAATTATATATTTTAAAAAAATAAAATTTCAATTTCATCATATCAAGATCTAATTTTTTTTATTATATTCATTATTCTATCATATGAAGTATTAAGGAAAAAGGAATAAATATGTTTATTTTTTATATAAAATAAAATATAAAAATTCATACTTTTATGGTATAGATATATAACCCCTTATTACACCAACATACTCCCTAAGGGTATGGTGTGTGATGGAGACGGTTTATTGGGGTGATTAAATGAACATGATTTAGGTTATAATCTCGATAAGAATTAAATTATCCCATAAATGGTCCTGATCAAGTTTTAATTATTGAATCTCAGCTTGGGATAGGTCAAGGGAAAATCCCAATGATTCCTTCTCACTCAGAATCTATGTTAAATGGGATTCATAAGAAACAATCCTATCAATCATGGACATCATTTGTTTAATCTATGACTATTGGAATTTATTAGAACCCTTAATATATATTAATATTAATGGCCATTGTAAAATGGATATATTATCAATAGTTGTGATGATTATTGGTCTTTCAAGTATAATAGACTATAATGGTCTAAAATAACTAAAGTAGTGAACGTGTTTTCTATAACTACATTACTTAATAGGTTATTTATTTACTTAGAGGAGAATTTCATTTATAAATGTTTGGGTCATCACATCCCCCCCCCCAATTCAAAAATTTCAGCCATAATATTTTATATCATACATTAAAAAATGAGAGAACTTATGTTTAATCGCCTCTTCAAATTCTTGATTTTCTTTCTAAAACTTGTGGTTATTCTACAGTACTTGGAGCATGTTATTTTTATTGTTTTATATATATTGTCCTCAATGATCTAATATCTTCATTGACTACCTCTCATATGGTAGATTATTCACCAAAGGTACCACATCAGGATTCAGTTCATATGAGGGTTCTGGTATGTACTTCCTCAAGATGGATACATAGAATGCATCATGTAATTGTGATGGGTTTGGTGGGAGTTGTAGTTAATAGGTCATAACTCTAATATGATAAGGGATCTCAAATGGGATGATGTATCGAGGAATAAGCTTTCCCTTATTCTCTAACCTCATGATGTTCTTTATTGGTGATATACAAAGAAACACCTTATCTAATACCTCAAACTCTAGATCTCATTAATGATTATCTACATTAATTTTCTTCTGTCTTTCTATAGATTTTAAATGATTTTGAATCATTTGAACCTTCTCTATCATCCCTTTGATAAGATCAGTACCCATTAGAATCCACTCGCCAACATAATCCCAGTATGTTAGAGTCTAACACCTATTCCCATACAAATCCTCATAAGGTAAAATTTGAATGCTAGAATAGAAACTATTGTTATTTTAGGTCTATACTAGGGGAATGTTTCAATCCCAACATCCTTATAAATCTATTTAAAAAGATCTTAGCATATCCTTTAATGTTTTAATGGTTCTTTAAAATTTTGCATTCATATGAGGGTGAAAAGAAGTACTGTAAATCAGCTCTGTATCCAATGATTACTGAAGGATTCCCCAAAACCTCAAGGTAAGCCTCATATCATGGTCATATACAATATATAGTGTCACTCCATATTGTCTGAAAACTTCTCTTATTTATATCTTGAAGAATTTCTCAAGAGAGAATTATTCTTTAATATCAATGAAAAACACTAACTTTGTATAGTGACTGACTACCACCCAAATACAATTATTTCCTTTAGATGTCCAATGGAGTCATAAAATAAAATTCATGGTTATGTTATCCTATTTCCATACTAGTATGGGAAATTTCTACATCATACCTTTATCATTATTTCATTAAAACTTGTCTTGTTGGCATACCTATAATTGAGATAAAAATTCTATAATATTAATCTTAATGTTATCCAACCAAAACATTTTCTTCAAATATGTAAAGACCCAGATTTTTCATGTAATTTTTTTCAATAATATGGAACTATTCCGAGGAAGTGAAATTTGACAACGTTTGTATCTGAGGCCCGGTGTGCCCAGAATATAATTTTAAACTTTCTTAAGGTATATTTAGTAAATGTGCAAGTAGAAAACCCTAACTATTGAACTGGTACTCAGAATTGAAATATGAGGGCACCGTTGAACTCATAGTGTTTGGATTCGCTTAAAGGAGCCTTAACCTCGACCATAGTGGGTTGACAGAGAAATTTGGTTTTTGCAGTTTTTATGGAGGATTAATAAAATAAATATAATTTATTTTAAATATATTCCACCTCTCTTTTAGGTTTTGGTAGCAGGGACCACAAGGGGTGGTCGGGCATTTAATACAGGACATTAAATGCCCAGCTACACAAAAATGTGTAACTAACCTACATTCAATTAAGGAGGTTAATTAATTGCACCAATTAATGAACATATCTTAATTTTGTGTTGTAAATATAACTCCCCTCTTCTCTCTTTTTTTTGAATTTGTTGGAAAATGAGTGGTGTTTTGGGAGAGGAGGATTTTGGAGGAGCCTCTTGACTAAGAATGAATCCATCAAGCAAGAATCGAAGATCTTCGTTTGAGAGGCATTGTTAGAGGCTTGCTTCGGGATCGATGAACATCGACCCATCTTCAAATGCCAGATGCTCTCCAACAACTCATGAGGTAGGGTTTGCCTTTTTAAAATTTCAAGAGTTGTTGAATCAATTATCTTCTCCCTTGTTAAGATGTTAACACAGAGGGAGAGGGCCAAACGAATAAGGCCTAGTCCCTCCACCTCTTTTTTTATCTTTGCGTTCTACACAGGTGAATTATTAGGTTGGATGGAACCCAAATCTGAGGTTCAAGCAGCGAAGGAGACGACCTAGGAAGCCTGTAGGTGCGAACGGATGAAAAAACGGACCACCGGGGCTCACCCAGTGACCCACGGAAGACCGAAAGAGTGGCACCGGCTTGGAGGCACTGGTGACTGGCACCGGTAGGCAATGGTGGCAGCCGGCACTAGCAGGCCGAGGTGGTGGTGGGGAACCATCGCGCGCTACATGAGGAGGCTGCGGCGGTCAGCAGGCGGGCGGCACCAGCCGGCCGCAGAGAAGGTGACAGTGATCCATCACACGCCACATGAGGTTGTGGCTGTGGATTTTTCAGGCGCATCGATTGAGCACGGTGGCTGGAACTAGGCGGCCATTGAGGTAGAGCGGTGCGCCATCGCACGGCGTAGAAGGTGGTCACGGCTCAAAGCTATGAGGGAGGCAGGGACCTGATCCCTGGGGGTCCCACAGGAAATCGAGTGGTGCCATTTCGTGTCGCCACTCTAAATCCTGAACGGCTTAGTTTTTTGGGAAAAAGGGGTTGTCCCCCCCCCCATGCTAGCTAGGGTAGGCCCTATGCCCTCCTGCAGACTAGGTTGCACCCTCCTGCAGGCTGGGTGGTGCCCTCCTGCAGGCTGGTCGGGCCGCACCCCCTATGGGTTGGGCAGCGCCCCCTGATGGTCAGGCTACACCCCCTGTGGGCCGAGTCGGGTTGCCCTAAACTGGGTCGGGCCGGGTTGGACCAGTCCTGGACCCATCCAGGCCCCAATTTCACTTAAAATTCCATAAATTCAAATCCAGATGTCTGTTTGACAAACTGTCTATGGCACTGTGATACTTGGAGCGAGATGGTACTTTTGGTATAATCCACTCTAATTTTGGAGAATTTTTAAGTATGGTTGGGTAGGATTGAACCTGAATCCAACTAGGCCATCGGTACTAAAACGCTTATAACTCACAGACTGGGTGTCTGATTGACGCGTTGTCTTTCATGTTGGAATCCTTACGACGTGGCGGTAGTTTGGGTTACTCCTTTGTAGAGATTAGTGGTGGTCGAGGCATGACCAATATCTCAAGGAGAAGATTCTACAGAACTCGAGCACACCAGGTGCGTGGAATCCTGTGGATGGCTGTCTTTGAAGTAGCAACCCTATGTGGATAAGCATCATAGCTACCTAATAAGAACCCATTTTAGAGCGGCCCGTTGAGGATCATCACCTAGATACCCTGATTAGATTAGCATCTAGGGACCCTGTATGGATTATCATCGAGCGAACTTGTCTGGATCAGCATTCTAGAAACCTTGTGTGGATCAGCATTCCATCAACATTGTGTGGATCATCCTTCTAGAAACCCTATGTGGATTAGTAGTAGCATGACCTGATGAGGACCAACCTTACAGTGTCCCATCGTGGAACATTGACTTACGTCCAAGATTGGATCAATAATAGAACAACTTTTTTTATATCAATTTTGGAACTTCTAAATGGAATAAGATGATATAGCTTAAGACTAATCAATTATATTCCTGATCTCTAAGTTGTAAACTTGGTGTGAGCTGAATATTGATTTGGGCTTTGTGATTGAGGTCTTTCTTTGTGGTTTTTTCCTTTTTGGAACTCTGGGAGACCTTCTGGGGTCTTAGGGTCCCTACTAATTATTGTTATACTCACCTCTGCATTGGATTCGCCCACACCTTGTTGTGTCTTGTGCAGACGACGGATAGCTTTGACTGAGATTTGGGATCCAAGACTGGATGGTGCTTGGAGGTGGACCTTTAGATGTGACGATCCACAGAGAAAACTGATCATGAGTTGTACCTACCCTTCAGGTAGGAACCCTAGTGAAAAATTCCGAGAACAATTTTTCTATTGTAGTTATACTTTTCAGTTGGTCTTGTATTCTGGCCCCCTTTACTTACAGTACTCACCCCCCTTTTACTATACAAATTTACTTCATGGTTTTAATCTTGTCATATACTTGGTCTATGTGTTTTTAGGATTAAAGGAAATTCCTTCCCATTTATAGGTATATACCTTTCAGTGCTAGTCACCAACCCATGGCCTATGGAAGGTGGGCTTGGGGTAGTCATGACACGGGCCCCGGGGGACGGATCATGACAAAGTGGTATTAGAGGAGTCAGTTCTACCGAAGAACTAGGACTCTGATCTTTCCAATGAAGCAATATTGTTAAGTGTTTTGAGTGTGGTTTTCAGTTTGGGGAGTCCAGTGTTGGTGCGTTGGCCGACGTATCCATACACCAGGACCCGGAATTCTAATTTTCGACTCGGTGAACAAAAACAGTGATTACGTGTGTTTTGGAAATGTTTTTACTTTTGATATATTTTGAGTCAGCTCACCAGGTATAACTTATTTACCATGGAGCAACTATTTATTTTCTAGATGACATCATGTAGACAACCATCCATGACTCCTGAGAGAGTTCACGATGACGGCCCATTGAGTGAAAAGGATTCGGTGTAGGGCCCTCTTACTGTGTTAGGACCTTCGGGTGGTACACCAGCAGCAGCAGCACCCGTTGGGCAGCAGTTGCCACCAGCCCCACTGGTTGATGGTGCACACTGACTGAGCGCATTGAACGAGTTCTAGAGACAGAGGCCATCGAGGTTTTGAGGCAAGACAAATCCCCAGGTAGCTAAGGACTGGAAGGAGGTTTTGGCCAGACTTTTCTGCCTATTTGGGACATCGGTAGAGCAGATGGTGATCCTAGATGCTAGTCTTTTCCAGGGCATGGCTATAAGATGGCATAGCCTGATGCTCTAGTAGCATGAGGAGGAAATTCTTTCCTGGTTGGACTTTGAGACCCTCTTTAGGGCAGATTTCATTCCAGATACATTATGATCTGTGCGTATTCATGAGCTCCTGCACTTATAGCAGGGCAGCCTGACAGTATCCCAGTACTCGACAATATTCACTAACCTCTCATGTTACTCCACAGACATGGTATGGGACTCATTATTCAGGGCCTGAACATTTAAGTAGGGTATCCACTGAGAGATCATAGCGTTGATGGTATCACTGAATATCCTAACACAATATGGAGTGCTCGAGCGAGCATTGTTGGTAGAGAGATTCTTGGATGAGCAGGCACTGACAGTGAGAGCCACCACCAGGCGAAAAGTAGCTAAGTCATCTATTGTAGGAAGTAGGCCAATGACATAATGGCCCAAGTGGTCCAGACCTTTCGTAGGATGTCCCCAAGACATAGGTTCGGAGGTGCAGAGCTCGCGAGGCAGAGGGGGTCAGCTGGAAAGTAGATTGTGCTTCAAGTGCGGCGGGCAGGGCCACATGGCTCATGACTACCTGACCCACTGTACTGATAATCAGCAAACGGTTGAGGGACCGCCAAGGTAGAGGCATAGATTTGAGTGAGGAGGTCTACATGGAGGTGGACGTGGCAGAGGAGCAGGTCATGTAGCAGGTGGTGGATGGATTTTTGAGGCTCTACCACCACCACCCCCAGGTGGTCCACCCCAACTATAGGGAGCAGGTGGATAGGGGCGAGCACAGCTACAGGTAGTAGAGGCCTATGACCACAGTGCTCTGAAGATGATTAGAGGTACGATCTGTGTCTACTCTACCTTAGTTTTAGTACTTATAGACATGGGTTCCAGTAACTCTTTCATTACCACAACCCTTGTTCAGAGCTTGGAGATTCTAGTGGATTCATTAGCTCTATACATACATCTAGAGACACCTACAAGAGGGGATTTGATGATTACACACTAGTTCCAGAAGTATGATCTTACTCTAGGAGTTGAGAGCTTCAGTTGTGATCTTCTAGTAGTGGATTTGAGTTCATATAACAACATCTTGGGTATGGAGTGGTTATCTATAGTCCATGCTCAGATTGACTGCATTAGGTGAAATGCGTGGTGTGTCCACAAGGACAGGACCAGGTTTTCCATCATCAATGAGAAGGGAACCTTTGAAGCATAGGATGGACTTACCCAGAGGAGGTTATAGCTGATCACACATCAATTGGCTATCCTTACCCTCAGAGCAGTTGATGTTTAGAGTTTGATCTATCCTGTAGTGGTGAACCAGTATGTTGATGTCTTCCCTGAAGATGTTTTGGGGCTACCTCCTCGCAGAGATGTGGACTTCTACATCGACCTGTACCATGATACAACACCGATATCTACCCCAAAATATCGTATGGCTCCCACAGAACATTTTGAGTTACAGGAATAGTTGGAGGACTTATAGAGGAAGGAGTTCATAAGGCCCAGCTTTTCTCTATCAGCAGCCCTGATTTTTTTTTGACAATAAGGAAGATGGGATTTTGAGGCTCTGTGTGAATTATTAGCGACTGAACCAGATGACTGTAAAGAACAAGTATCCACTTCTGAGGATTTATGATCTATTCGATCGTATGAAGGGAGCTCGTTGGTTTTCAAAGATAGACCTCAGATCAGGCTATCATCAACTCAGGGTAGGAGATGAGGATGTGTAGAAGACGGCCTTCAGATGCCAGTATGGACACTATGAGTTCTTGGTTATGACATTTGGTAGGACCAATTCCCCTGTAGTGTTCATGGGACTCATGAACAGGATCTTAGATCCATTCCTCAATTACTTCACGGTGGTCTTCATTAATGACATCTTGGTGTACTCAATGATGGAGGAGGAGCATGCCTATCATCTGCAGATAGTTCTAGATACACTCTGAGAGCACCTGCTTTATAGTAACCTCTCGAAGTTCCAGTTCTAAATACTGGAGGTGATAGAGGCTCTGCTTGCTTGGAAGTCACCCAGGAGTGTGATAGAGGCTTTTCTTTCTTGGAAGACACCCAGGAGTGTGGTCGAGGTACAGAGTTTCCTGGGGTTGGCTGGGTACTACCTGAGATTCGTATCTGATTTTTCAAAAGTTGTGGCTCCCTTGTTAGCGTTGATGAAGAAGAGAAATCCTTTTGTGTGGATGGAGAGATTCCAGCAGAGTTTTCAAGATCAGAGGTAGAAACTAACGAGAGCCCCCATCTTGAGGCTACTAGAAGAGGGTGTTGGGTATGTAGTCTACTACGACGCATCAGGGACTAGACTTGGATATGTCCTGATGCAGGAGTGAGAAGTAATCGCTTATGGTTCATGACAACTGAGACAGCGGAAATGGATAGAGTTCCTCCAAGACTATGACTTTGAGGTAGTTTATACTCCTAGGAAGGGTACCGTGGTAGTAGATGCACTCAACAGAAGTTTGGTCTATAGTTACTGAGTGAGTCGACAGAGCATCTAGCTAGGTTGTAGATATCTTTTGTGGATAGATATGTAGAAACTTACCTCTAGTCTATGAAAGTCACTCCCCAACTCCTTTAGCGAGTCAGGGAGGCGCAGCTTGGTGACATTGACAGTGAGGCTCAACATGCTCAAATATCCTTAGGACAGGCACCTGGTGGATTTTTTGAAGGTGGGGAGCACGTCATCCTCTTCAGAGGACACACCATGGTACTGGTGGCACTATGGGATGAGGTGTTGAGGGAGCTCCATACGTCCACTCTGGCGGTACATCCTGATGTGGTGAAGATGTACCAAGACCTTCAGCATCAGAATTTGTGTTTAGGGATGAATAAAGCAGTGGAATATTTTGTTTCACGATGCCTCACTTGTAAGCAAGTGATGGTCGAGAATCTGGTTCCAGAAGGCTTAGAGTATCCACTTGAGGTGCTGAAGTGGAAGTGGGATGGCATTTCCATGGATTTTGTGACAGGGCTACCACATACGTCCAGGGGCCACAATTCCATCTGGGTGATCGTTGACCGTATCACCAATTTGGCCCACTTCCTACCCATCCGAGAGTAGGGAACATTAGAGGGATTGGGATGCCTCTACGTACAGAAGATTTTATGGCTTCTTGGGGTTCCATCGATGATCATCTCTGATCGGGAAACATGTTTTACATATTGTTTTTGGAAGGTATGGTAAGGGTAATTTGGTACTCAGCTACGATTGAGCACCACATTTCATCATCATATGGTTGGTCAGACGAAGCGGACCATTTCGACACTAGAGGACATGATTCGTGCTTGTGTCCTAGATTTTGGAAGTAGTTGGTAGGATCAATTTCCCTTGGTTGAGTTCACATACAATAACAGCTATCACTCCACCATTATCATGGAACCGTTTGAGGCCTTTTATGGTCAACCATGCAGATCACCTCTATGCTGGATAGACACATGGAAGTCATCACTTATAGGTCCAGAGTTTGTACGGGCTACCACTAAGAAGGTGCAGGTCATCCAGGAGCGGATGAAGACTACACAGAGCAGGAAGAAGTCTTATATTGATAGGAGACAGAGATATTTGGAGTTTGAGGATGGAGACCATGTCTTCCTACGATTCTCACCACATTGAGGGTTGTGGAGATTTGGCTAGGGTGGAAATATGTCTCTGAGGTTCATCAAACACTATCAAGTTCTCAGCAGAGTTGGTGAGGTGGCGTATCGCCTAACTCTTTCCCCATGGATGCATCAGGTGCATGAAATTTTCTACGTGTTGCTGATGAGGAAGTACTTTCATGATTCATCCCACGTTATCGATTGGGGAGAGCTGGACATTGATTATGGGGAGAAGTTTTTAGAGGTTCTAGTGGAGATTGAGGATCGACAGGAGCAGGTCCTACATTGATGATTGATGCCTCTGGTGTGCGTTTTCTGGCAGTATGAGAACCTCCAGGAGAGAACATGGGAGTGGGAGGATCAGATTCATGCTCAGTACCCCCATTTGTTTCCTTAGTCTATGTTTTGACTTTCAGGGATGAAAATCCCTAAGGTGGGGAGAATGTAAATACTCATATTTTCTATGTAATTTTTTTTAATAATATGGAACTATTCCAAGGCTGTGAAATCTGACGGTGTTTGATTCTGATGTTCGGTGTGCCCAGAACATAATTTTAAACATTCTTAAGGTACATTTAGTAAATGTGTGAGTGGGAAATCCTGAATTTTGAATCGGAACTCATAATTGATATCTTAGGGCACCATTGAACTCGTAGCACTGGGATTCTCTTAAGGGAGACTTAACCTTGACTGTAGTGGGTTAATAGAAGAAGTTGGTTTTTGTGGTTTTTGTGGAGGATTAATAAAATAATCTAATTTATTTTAAATATATTCCACCTCTCTTTTAGGTTTTTGTGGTGGGAAAACCAAGGTGTGGTTGGGAATTTAATGCAGGACATTAAATGTCCGGTTACACAAATATGTGTAACCACCCTACATGCAATTGATAAGGTTCATTAATTACACCAATTAATGAACCTCTCTAAATTATGTGTTGTAAATATAACTCCCCTCTTCTCTATTTTTTGTTTTTGAATTTGTTGGAAAAGGAGTGGTGTTTTGGGAGAGGAGGATTTTAGAGGAGCCTCGTGACGAAGAACAGACCCATCAAGAAAGAACCGAAGATCATAGTTTGAGTGGCATCATTGGAGGCTTGCTTCAGGATCGACGAACACTGACCCATCTTCAAATGAGGGATGCTCTCCAATGACTATCCTGGTAGGGTTTTTATTATTTAAATTTGAATATTTTTTGAATCAATTATCTTCTACCTTGTTAAGATGAAAACATGTAGGGTGCGGACCAAATGAATAAGGCCTTCTTACTCCGCCTCTTGTTTTATCATTGCGTTCTACGCGAGTGAATTTTCAGGTAAGACAGAACCCAAATCTGAGGGTTAAGTAGTGAAGGAGATGACATGGAAAGCCTATAGGTGTGAACGGATGGAAAAATGGACCACCAGGGATCACCCAGTGGCCCACGGAAGACCACCAGTGCGGCACCAGTGTGGCGGAACCGGTGACTAATGCTAGCAAGAGATGGAGGTGGCCGGCACTATCCGGCCATGGTGGTGGTGGCATTATATAACACGCTACATGAGGAGGTTATGGTGGTTAGCAGGCAGTTGGCACCTGTCAGCCGCGGAGATGGTGGAGACGTACCATCGCGTGTCGTAGGAGGAGGTTGCGGTTTTTCAGCCACGACGGTTGAGAAGGGTGGTCAGCACCGGTTGGCTGTAGAATCAGAGTAATGTGCCATCTTGTGCCATTGAAGGTGTTTGTGGCTTGAAGCTGCAGCGGAGGCAGGGACCCACTCCCTGTGGGTCCCATGGGTGACTAGGCGGTGCCACGTGGTTCCGCCGTTCAGGAAAATGGGGGGGTGTCCCCCCCCCCATACTAGCTAGGGTGGGCCCCATGCCCTCTTGTGGACAGGGTTGCGCCCTCCTGCAGGCTGGGTGGAGCTCTCCTGTGGGCCAGGTCGTGCCCCCTATGGGTCGGACCGCGCCACCTGTAGGTCGGGTCGCGCCCCCCAGTAGGCCGGACCGGACTGCGGCCCAATAGGCCGAGCCCGCCGTGGCCCCACCTAGGCTGGTTTGGGCAGGGCCAGGTTGGGTCAACCCGAACCGGGTCAGGTCGGACTGAACCTGGTCGGGTCGGATCAGACCAGGTCAGTTCGGACCGGACACGGACCCATCCAAACCCCAGTTTCACTTAAAATACCATAACATGAAATCCAGACATCTGTTTTATGAACCTTATATGGTGCTAGGACCCTTGGAGCAAGATAGTCTTTTTGGTATACTACACTCTAATTTTGGAGAAAGTTGGAGTATGGTCGGGTTGGATCAAACTCGAATTCAACCGAGCCCTCGGTACTAAAACGCTTATAACTCACAGATCGGGCATCCGATTGATGCGACGTCTATTGCGTTGGAACCCTTACGACATAGAGGTAATTTGGGGTACTCCTTTGTAGAGATTAGTGGAGTTAGCGGTACAACTAATATCTTGAGGATTAGATTCTATGGAACTCGAGCACACCGGGTGCGTGGAATTCTATGGATGGATGTCTTTGAAGTAGCGACCCTGTGTGGATCGGCATTATAGCTACCCGATGAGGACTAGTTTTAGAGTGGCCCGTCGAGGATTAGAACCTATATACCTTGAGTGGATCAGCATCTAGGAACCCTGTGTGGATCAGTATCCAGCGGCCCTGTGTGGGTCAACATTCGAGTGACCCTATGTGGATCAGCATTCCAGTGACCCTATGTGTATCAGCATTCTATCGATTCTGTGTGGATCAGAAGTAGCATGACTCGATGAGGAACAGCCTTATAGTGACCCATCATGGAACATCTACTTACTTCCAAGAGTGGATCGATAATAGAACAACTTCTTTGTGGATAACTTGTGGAACTTCTAAATGGAATAAGATTATATAGCTTAAGACTAATCATCTATATTCCTGATCTCTAAGTTTTAAACCTTATGTGAGATAACTATCACTTCATGCTTTGTGATTGAGGTCTTTAATTGTTGTTTTTTCCTTTGTGTAACTCTGGGAGACCTTTGAGGGTCTCGGGGTCCCTACTGAGTATTGTTATACTCACCCATGCACAGGCTTCGACCGCACCTTTTTGTGTCTTGTGCGGATGATGGAAAGCTTTGTTTGAGGTTTGGGAGCTAGGACTAGACGGTGCTTGGAGGTGTACCTTTATACGTGACAAGCTGTAGAAACGACCGATCGTGAGCTTTACCTACCCTTTAGGTAGAAACCCTGGTGGGTGATTCCGGGAGCTGTTTTTCTATTGTAATTATACTTTTCAGTTGGGCTAGTATTATGGCCCCCTTTACTTACAGTACTCACCCCTTTTACTATACAGATTTAATTCATGTTTTACATCATTTCGTATAGTTGGTCTATCTGTTTTCATGTTTAAAGTCAATGCCTTCCCGTTTATAGGGATATGCCTTTCGGTGCTAGTTGCCAACCCCTGGCCTATAGAAGGCGAGCTTGGGGTAGTCACCTAATGGGCCCTAGGGGATGGGTCATGAAAAAATAATTATACATCTTAGTGCTTCCTAGATTAATAATGAACGATGAGAAATGTACATCATCCAAAAGTTCCCTCTTTAGTTATGGATTTTATGGGACACATATACTTATTCAAAACCTTCTAACTATGATTTTTAAAAAGTTAAACTCTAGAATATTCTATATATTTATATATATCACCTCATAATATTATGGATATCGTTGATCATCTCAATAATATATAGCTAAGCCGTTATTTGATAAAGTTAGGATGAAGATCCTTTTATTAATTATATATCCATGAATATTGGATCCCTTTCAATCCTCATCAAGGATATGGTTTCAGGATCCTTTCTACTCAGATAATATACCACTTTGTTCTCCTTCCCATTATGGTATTGCAATGAAAAATAATAATCCCTAGTTAGATATAATAACCTTTTTTGGTTCATATTGGTAAATGTTTGTGTTAATATATACTTGAGGATTTTATAATCTATATATAAGTTGCACTTCTCCCTATATAGATAATTACAGGAAATCTATAACATGGAGATCATTACAGCCAATTCAAAATCATGGGTTGGGTAGTTCTACTCATGTATCATTAATTAGAGGGAGGCATAGGATAACACATTCTCATCTATGATGATTACACAAACCAAGACCTTTTTGGACTCATCACTATAGATCACAAATACTTCCCCACTTATGGGTAATGTGAGCACAGGTGTATTGAGTATCCTCTTATTTAACTCTTTCAATATCTACTCACATTAATCATCCTATAAAACCTTCACTCTCTTCTGAGTTGTCTTGGTTAATTGGATTTACAACCATGATAATTTTCTCACCAATCAATCATAGTACTTATCTAATCCAAGGAAATGGTGGATCTCTATCATAGATATTGGTCTGTGTCATCCTTAAATTGCCTTTTTTTCAAAGGATCTACATAGAATCCTTTTTTCATTATAGAAAGTCCTATTAATGTTACTTTCTCCATTAAAAACTCACATTTATAATACATTTCATATAACTATCCCTTTTTAATGTTCTTCAGTACAACCATAAAATTCTTCTCATGTTTCTTCTTACTTTTGGTGTAGATAAAAATATAATCTATAAATACTAACAAAAATGCGACAAGGTAAACCAAAAATACTCTATTTATTAATTCTATTATTATGGTTAGATCAATAGTGATTCCAAATGTAATCACTATGAACTCGTAGTGATTGTACCTTTTATGAAAAATATTATTGGGGATATCCTCCTTCATTACCATTACATGGTAATCTCTCAATCAAAGGACCACCATAGAGAAGTATTGGGATCCACTTCATTGATAAAATTAGTCGTCAAATCTATATAAGATAATACCTATTCATTATCATGGACTTGATGATATTATGACAATCAATTCATAGGTACATTGACCCATACTACTTCTTGATAAAAAAGGATCGTCATGCCCCATGGCGGTGTACTTAGGTATATAAACCCTTTATATATATTCTCTAATAGTTTTGTCTTCAACACCTCAATTTTATAAGTGGAAATTTTATATGTCTTATTGGATATTGGAAAATATATGAGTTTGAGTTTGATAGAAAACTCAACCTCTCGTATAAGATGAAAACTAGGAAATTCTTTTGGAAACATGTTAACATATTCCCTCACAATGGGCATGTCATCAAGGATTATCTTTTCTATAGACTCAATAATTTGACAAAGATTAAAATTTTCCTAAGGCACTACTATCCATTCTTGAGATTATAATTATATAGAAGATTCACCCACATACTTTAATTTATATATAATCAGGCGGCAATTCATGATACAAAGGGTGATTTAATTCTCTTGGAAATTTATGTTAGCTCTATACAAGTAAATTCAATTCATACCTAAAACTGCATATAATTACACTAAAGGGAGTATCACAATGGTCTATGGGCATTTCATCCCACAAATTTTGATAAGGGGTGAGTTATATTCATATAATTCTATAATTGAAACATTTTTCATATTCATCAATAACTCGACTTCCATTATTTAAGGTGGTGTCAGAATAGTTCTACTAAAAATTCATGATATGATAGAATTGATAAAACCATAATCAATTAATATGTTTTATATCAATTAATTAATATCTAACATACATGTCACCGATTTATTTTCATGATCCACCTCAGTAGTTGTGATAACACGTGATCTCCCTTACTTTTGAGGCCATGCAAGTTATTATTATCAGTTATCATCGATAACCCTTATCTTAGTTTATTGATTCACATAGTGTCCTTACTCCTTTAATTTGAAACATTATACAATAAGATGAGGGTTGAGAAGACCATTCCTTTCTTCCATCACATTGGTGAGTTTTTCCCATGGAAATTTTCGTGTTAAGTTCCCTTCCTTCTCACGCCTAATGTATTTATTTTTCCACTCTATGTAGTTTCTGATATTATTTTTACATACTTTTGAAAAGTGGGACGTTATAATTTTTTTCCACTGTGATATTTTCTCTATCGTACTTCTAGAATTAGAATCTATCCTCTACTTATTATCTCTTAACACATGATAACCATAAGATCCACCAATCTCCATTTGGACATTGAGGTCACATTGGACAATTTCCTTATAGATGTTAATGTCTTGAATCACCAAAATATTTTTATTGGGTAGGAATTATCCAAAAATATAAGTCATCAACTTTACTTTTAGATTCAATGATAAAGATAGATGTGTATAATGAATGTCTTATGAAGTTCACCTCATATTCCCTAATGGATCTATATTCCTTTTACTTGAGGCCAAATAAATCACTCTCTATTTTAATTTGGAGAGTACAAAGAAATTTTTTTTTGAAGAATGATTTTTGAAATTCTTTACACTTCATCACTTAAATATCTTCTTTGAGCATTGTATTTTTTATAAAATTCCACCATTATATTCATATCCATCCATATGATAAAATCCAACATGAACTTATCTTTATCTGATAATTAAAGGATAGATATGTTTTTTTAATGGATTTAATCCATTATTCCCTAATTAAGGGATCATAATATCCACTGAAATTCAGATTCCATTATCGCATAAAGGTCAAATTTGTAGCTTGATATTTCTTAGGGGGTGTTTATTTTCCCCATGATTCATGTTTCTATTAAAAATATGAGTCAATTGTGTATTTATTTTTAGGAAGTTACCAAATCCTTCTCCCATCATGTTTAGAATATCATTTGGTTATTCAACACATTTCTCGTCACATTTGTTTTTGAATCTATTCCACCTATTTCCAGAAATTGAATAAAAAAAGGGAAATTAGGAATAAGAATTTTTAAACTATTAAACATATAAATGGAAAACCATGAAAATTGAAGGGATAACACATATACATTATTTAACCTATTAATTTATAGGTTTAAATCAAAGTTATCCAGGTTTGGCCTCCAGACATTAAATTTTATGGGTATTTTTGTTCCCTTTATAATTTTTTGTAAAGAAGTTGTGAATTTACCCAAACAAATATCACACAAGAGATTCATATCATGTGTGAATAAATACCTATTTTTCATGCACCAGTTGATGAACGATTTAATACACAATTCTCCCTTCTTGGGGTTGTTACCCCAAGGTACAAATAATCTAGAGCAACATCCATTCGTAGTAACTATATATGTATTTGTTTCATGGAAACCACTCACTCAATACTTTACCAAAATTTAGTGCTATTTTATTATTTTTATTCTTATCCATAAGTATTTAAATAATTATTTCCCATCCTAATACCATAAAATTACTAGACTTTTATTGGATTTCTACTATGAAAACACATATATTTAGTACAATTTATTTAATAATTTCTTAAATAAAGACACACATAATATAATCAAATAATATCATAAGGTATATTGTATTTTTAAAATTATATACATAGACTAAAACATAAAATATGGATAGAATGACATTATTTAAAACTCCTTAACATGATCTTAAAAATCCATTTCTTCTATAAAAATGCATGTGATAACTTGAGGATATAGATAAGAAATGGGTGAGATATAAATCCTAGTAAAGAAATAATCAATTTATAACATGATGTAAGTAGATAAATGTGGGTCGATAGGAATATTAATGTGACATAAAATGTGTGAGAATCATAAAAATAAACATTAAATTGTGATATAATATAATAACATCAAGGCATCATAAGAATATGGAAACAACACAAAACATGACATCATAAACATAATTCAGGACTAACCACTGATAAATCATAACATAGTGTACTTATAATAACAAATATTAAACAAAAAATGGTATCCCATGAGATAAAAACATTACCAAATTCATTATAGTGCTTTAGAATTCTAGGCCCACCTGTCACATTCATATCTTGTAGATGCATTTTGTGCAATATAGATCATACAACATAAGAAAATATTTCATCACTTTTAATCCCATGATTAAGGACTATGGGATAAATGAATGGAAGTAACAATTAAATGAATAATTGGTATATATATTTTAATACCATTGAGTGGGAATGAAGATGGTTATTCACAAAACAAATGATTTTCACGGAAAATCGAAGGGAAATTTTGGTTGCATAATGGGTATATATAAAGATTCATAAAAGGGTTTAATAAGAGTGAATATTGGTATATAATTACATGAAGAATATAAGGACAATAAAGGGATATATAAAAACATATTCCAACATGAAAATTTTGGAAAATGGTCATAAGAAAAATAAATATCTTGAATAATGAAGAGGATAGAATCTCCTTATTCAGCATAGTAACAACTTTGGTAGAGGATATAGTGGGAGGGGTAAAAAAATCACATTAATAAAAAATAAATTATAATTTAAATGGATGTTTATAAACTCATTACAACATAATAAATTGATATTAAAAAGGATAAATACAAATAAGGTGTTTGAATGGAAAATAAGAGAGATAGATCCCATCCCTTATGACGGTGCATTTAAAATCTTGGGATGAGCTTTTTAATAGATTAGGAACACCTTATAATAGATTTATAGAGGAATAGGGAGTGGAAATTTATTCTAAGGACTTTGGTGAATATGAGTGGGATTTTGTGTCGGTATTTATATCAAAATAGATGGGAATTATTTATTGATTTCTAAATTAAGGATTTGGACTTTACAAAATTAAATAATCAAAACCAAAAACCTTATCATTTTTTTACCATTATTTCTACCAAAGAAGAATGTATTTAAATATTTTATAAGTCTATTAACTGAACTCATTAAAATTATACCATTGGTTATCTAGAATCAAGTCATGCTCATAAAGAATTTATTTTTAAACCATAAATATAATATAAGTTTTAAAGGATTAAAAACATTAACAAAATAAATATAAAAACATATTATTTTCAAGGTGAAATATATATTTGGTCATGGGTTACTTTTATATAATTTATTATATCACTTTTGTACCATTATGATGTCATAATCATATCATATATTTATACCATATTTAATTTTTACCCAAAAAAATGACTATCTCAGAAATTTATGAAAAATAAACTGTTGGACGATATTAATGTTTTCATTTTAAAAAATAATATTTACTTTAACAAAATAATTTTCAAAATATGTGAGTTTACACTTTTAAATAAAACCCATTATTTAATGGAAAATGATAATTTTTAAGTCACTAATAACTTTTTGACCCTTATAAAATTTATATTTAACTACATTGAATTATATTATGATTCATATTTAAATAAATATCATTTAATAATAATATTTCATGAAAATTACATTTATTTTTAAATTTTATTAATTTTTCAAAAATACTATTTTAATCAAAATTATATAATTCCTAAAAATAATTTTTGTTTCTTCACATCAAAAGAATATTTCTTTCTTAAATTAATTATTCACTCCTAATAAGTAATAATGAATATAGTATAAACATTATAATTATTTTATTTAAAATAAAATACAAAAAATCATACTTATATGGTCTATATACATAACCCATTTTTACACCAGTATACACCCTAAGGGTAAGGTGTACGATGGTGGCACTTTCTTGGGGTGGTTTATCAAACATTTTTTGTTCCATGATCTTAATAAACATGGACATACCCCATAAACTATTTTTATCCAATTTTAGTAGTTGAATCTCAGCCTGGAATTGGTCGAGGGAAGTTTCCAATGATTTCAACTCACTCAGATTCTCTGTTAAATGGGATTCATATGGAATGATACTAATGGTTTAGGTTATCACTTCATTCTTCTATGATAATTAGACTTTATTATAACCCTTAATATATACTAATAGTAATGGTCACTATAAAATTGATATATTATCAATGGTTATGATCCTTAATGGTCTTTTAAATCTCATAAGTTATAATGTTCCAAAATATCCAAATTAGTTCCTGTGTTTTCTAGAAAAAATTACTTGATATGGAATTTTTTATTTTAAATGATAATTTTATTTATAAAAGTTTAGTTTTTTGCAGTGTATCAACCCAACAACATGGTATATAGAGGGGTCACATGGTGTTCCATATCTTTAGAGGTACTCGTCCTGTATCTTATCTTCCGAAGTCATGTACCTCCTATGGTGCACAAGGAGTGGCCCAGCCCACAGGTGATGTGGGTCCACATGATTCCCTATTTGTGTACTTTGGGTACATGTAGATATAGAGAAAGGGGTCATGTTATTTGTGGATCAATCACATAGTCATGTTGTGTTTAACTATATTCAAAACCTTAATGTCACATTAAAATGACTATATAGTGTGTGTTCTTCTAAACTACACATCATGTAGTTGAGAAATTTTAAAATATTCATCATGTGATGTGTATTATGATATCTTTTCCTCCATCAAAGAGTTATCTTTAAATAAAACCATTGAATTCTACCAATTTTTTGAAACATACTAGAAATGTCACTATTGGCCACATCCTAGCCACCCTTCCTTAAAAATCCACTTATTTAAGTTTCTTGCATCGTCCACACACTAGCCACCTAAAAACCACCTTCACTCGATCTTTATTTTAAAATCCATCAACATCATTTAACCTTTGTTATTATTGATTATACATTAATTTAAACCTATAAGAATAGACCATGGAACTAATTATAAATCACATAATAAGTTTTGTTTGTGTTAATGGTCAAATTGCAATACAATTGAATTCCAATGATGAATTCACTTAGAATTGAGAGAAAATTCCAAAAAGAACACTAAAGTGAGGATCCAATGATGGCTATTTTAATCTTTGCTTAAATTTGTTGTTAAAAATATAATAGTTGAGGATGAAATTTCAATAAACAAGGCCAAAAAATTCATGGATCCAACTTAAACCAAAGGCTAATAGGGCCTATGAAGAATCATGATAATGGATTTAATATTATAGAATTAAATCCAGGTTTTTTATAATAAAGAGACGAGGATGTATCCAATAATAAAAAATCATACCTCGATGGAAAATTTCTGGCACTTCTATCCATTTTCACAATTATAAAGACATTTATTATCACTGTAGAAATCAACCCATAGACATCTTTGTGGATCTAATCCCACTCCTTCATTTATCACCACTACCACCTCATTCTATTACCCAATATACATAATGAGTAATAAATAAACGTGTTCTTGGGTTTCACTATAATCTAAAACAATTCATTAAATTTTCTAACTATTTAATTAAACTTCTCATGATAGAGAACACCCAAGAACCCCATCGCAAATAAAACTAATATCATACATATGGTAAACACCCCATTATAGACACAAAAGTGGTATCATTTTTTAATTTTGTAGTAATAATCAAGAGATAAAATCTTTTCATAAAAAATTATCACACACAGAATAAAAAATAATATAATATTATCATTATATTATTTATAAGGCCACACAACACTTATATTTCCATATCGACTCTACAATAAGGTAAACCTAATGTTCTAAAGACAACATAACCCTTGAAAACAATTCCAATTTCAAAAAATATGTTCAAATGAATATTTTACCCCTAGGATGGTTATAGTACATCAATACTCAAAATCGAGCTAAGTCTTGGATAGCTAAAAATTCAGTTCACTACACATTAAGTGGTACAACCCCTGTTCTAATGATTTTTAGGGATTAAGTATGGATTGTAATGACCCAAAGTTTTAAATGGAAACTTCCTTCTTATAATTATGTCATATAATCACATGAAATCACAACATAATGAACTAATAAGTGCTATGTGACCTTTAAACTTCTATTTTTCACTTCTGTGTTTGGAATTTTGAAAATCTGACATACACAGTTGCGATCAGTAAGTTATTTGGAATCTGATAAGAAAAACTTTAATTTTTTTGAATAGTAACCTACCCTTATGAATAGTAACATACCCCTATGAATAGTTATATACCCTAATGAATATTAACTTTTCTTATGATAGTATATAAATAATATTCAAGTAAAAGTATGATATACCTATATCTAAGGATAAAAAAAATGTTTTAAAATTGTTATTTTTCAAGCAAATTTTGATTTTAATTAAATATAAAATTATTCATATTTAGAAAATTATTTTTCAAAAATGGGTTTCATTTTTGGATTATACACATCAAAAAAATAGTTTGGGTGATTTTTTGGTATTTTTCTGAAATACATGAATTTTTGTGAATAGTAAAATACATTAATTTACCATATAAATACATTATAATTTAAATCCACTATTCATGACATCACAAGTGATGTAATCAACAAAATATCTAACTCACATGAATTTATGACTATTCTTGGTCTTGGAATCCTCACTATTTCTATTCTTGAGGGAAATAAATAAACTAATGATTAAAAAATTATGAAAATCCTACTCTCCTCCACTATAACCCCCCCTCACTCCCTCTTCTCTTCACTACTATCATGCCTTGTTCATTGCCAATATTCTTCCCAAATATCTCCCCAAACTCCTCCCCCACTTCCAAATTCCTCTATTCTCTTCAAACTACCAAAACCTCTCCCCTTAAGAAGTTCTCAAAGGAGCTAGACTCAAGAGGTAAATTCCTCTTTCCAATTCTTTCATTTCTTTTAAGTTATTTTTTTTTCTTTCCTCACCACCCTTCACCCAAATGGTATGATAACTCCAGTAACATACATGTAATTTAATTATATTATTATAATGGTATAATTCATTATATTCTCTCCTTTCTCCATCTTTTATTTGAATGAAATGAAAACACCATTTGAGATGTGCTAATTTAGCACATTCAAGGACAACGGTTTATCAATTTCTAATATAATCCTTAATTCTGGTCATGAAACCATTTTTTTTATGGTTGAACCAGATTATTAAATATTTAATATATCCTATTTATGATTTTTTACCCTTTTGTACAAATGGTATTAATTTATAAATCAAAACATGTTCATTGTAATCAAACCCACTGATTAACAAAAATGTTATCACTAAGGTTTTATATAATAATCCATCTCCACTCCCAATAACCAAATGGATTTTTAAAAACATTTAATATTCCGGTTTATCACTAATAACCTATGAATTCAATTCTGGACAACCATTATCATCTTATAAGATTATTTGTTCATAAGCAAACTGGTAATTAAAATTATGGAAACAAACAGACCCAAACAAAAAAAATTGAACATCTTAACCCATCAAAAAGGCCAATAATGAACTTAAAAAGGTTATACTAAATTGATTACATATAGATTATTTTATTTAATTATTAATTAATAAAACTAATTTTTTTATTCAGGTCATTAATGAAAAGTGGCGAACACCACCGGACTTAAGGTAAGGGATCCTCTCCATTTCTATTTTATTCAAGATTGTCATCTATGTTATGCCCTTTTATGTGTAATACCTAATTATGGGGTATGACTACACACCTACCCCATACTTATCTCTGATTTATAAGTGATTATAACCCCCCTTTTCTCTCTCATCAATCCCTCTTAGGTACACCCGACACCATGCCGATAAACCGTAATGAATTCTACCCAAACCTTCTTTGTTCTTTTGGGTTGCCTTATCTTTATTTATAAAAAAATGGAGTTATCTTATCTATTTATGTAAATATTTTAATTATTTTTAGTTTTACAAAATTAATTTATGAAGACACTTTCATCTCTCTATTTTGGGGATATACATGTTTTTAAAAGATTCCCTCTTTAGAACTTTCTGATAAACGAACCTATTTTAACGGAACTTCCTGAATTTTTACCCAATTTCAAGTGCACTCTATCCTATGTTTTAAGCCACCATTGTCTTTATAAAACCATTATTTTCATTATGAAAAAATTATTGGTTCAATTCTGGTTTTATATAAAATATTTTCCTCTTTTCTATTTTAAAATCTCTATAGTATTTTCCTTAAAACCGCACAAAAATGTTTTAATGATAATGTTTCTCAAATACATTTATTATATATTGTCACTTCTGTTTGACATCTCTTACCATTATATATGCCTATTTTACCTTATAAACATCCATTTATGTTCTAATATCTTTCTTTCATGGAAACTGTCAGGATACGCCCATTGATTATGCTTTATTTCATGATTGTGTTACCCAATTCTTTCCATGGGTAATCTTATGTTTATGAATGGTTGATTATGTATGATTATTTACATGGAAATAATATTCATGAAAATTTTAATATGGGTGCACCCAGATAGATCTCAAATTCATTGGGTAAAGTTAAGTCTCATGAGATGTGATGTGAAATGGGATTGGCAGTTAGCCTTGACCCGTACTACTATGGGAAGCGGGATTGGTGGTTAGCCTTGACTTGTACTACTATGGGAAATAGGATTGGGGGTTAGCCTTGAATCTTACTAAAGACATGTTTTATGATTCTTCCACATTTATATGATTCCATGTTTATATGATCCCGTATTTATATGATATGATTTCATATGTTTAATGATTTTGATATCATTATGGCATGCCTCCTAACTCATGTGCTAAAGCTGTATTCTTATGTTCATTCCCTTACTGGGATTTTTAGCTCATACCTTTGTTCATGTCTTCCCCAGGGTATCCTATGCAGATGTAAGGGCTCAAAGGAATTTAGGATCTCTTTTTGGAGATTAAATAAAGAAGTATTTTTTAGCCCCATGTTTCATGTTTTATGTACCTAGTCTTCCATAACAATAGACTTAATGATACTTGGATTGTACTATAATGTATAATTATGATTAAAAACATATAATGTTATATGAAAAAGGATATGTTCTCTATATAGATCATTATGCAAATTTAGAATGTAATTAATTCTCTGACATAGTAATAAAATACATTAATAATTCATCGATAATATTTCTAACCTACTTTTCTATGATCACTTACCTTTAAAACACTAACCACCACTAAAAAATAGAGAGATTCAAAAGGAGAGAAAACATACTGGACAAGTGAGGCATTCCCTCTATTCATTACTCATTCATTTTTTCTTTAACATAAATCCTTCATGTGAAATTCCCATAATAAATAGGTCAAACACCTCTCTCATTTATAAATCCATATTAATTGAATTATTCAATATAAATACCTAGTCAATCCTTTATAATATCCTTCATAATAATATCTATGGTGTAAGCATATCCTTAAATCCAATAATTAAATGAATTAAATTCTAGGTCATCCTTTCCCATTTCCAAATCCTCTAACCATATCATATTCTAAAAAAATATCACATGATTAAATAATAAATTAACTATTAGAATAATTATACTTTTATTAGTAAGTATACTTTAATAAATGAACTTAATAATATCTTCATATTCATTGAATAAACTCCAAAAACATGGGTGGTAAAATATTTAGATGAGATTAATTTAATGATAATAAAAAATAAATTTTTAAACCCGTACATTATTCTAAGTGACATAAATTTAGAAGTCTTAAATATTCATTTTTTAATGACCATGAAATATCAATGTTGAATTCACTATTGATGACATGTCTGTTTTTGGGGTATGATAACGGTGTAATGTGATGTAATTTTTGGGATCCCACTACACACTTACTTATTTTCAATGGGATGTCAATATTTACCAAAGACAAGATGTAAATAACAATTGATTAAAATATAAAAAAATAGAATAAAAAAATACAAAATTTAATATGGATGATGGATCAAAAAAGAACATATTTCCTTTTAATAATTATGAGATTAAATGGTTTGATATTTAAAAAATTCATTTTATGAAAATATATGGATGTCAAGATGTTATTATAAGAGATTTTATTCTTATATGTTTATTATTGAATAAAATTGAATTCATTTGAATCCTTAGGATTTTTTAGGGATTAAATTGGAAATAATTCTATTATTCTTAAGTTGTACATGGATGACATGTTAGTTACATCCTCAAAAATATAATATCTAAAAGAAAAATATATAATTGGCTATGAATATTGATATGAAGAACTTGATACCAAAAAACAAGATTTGGGATATATATTTATCATGAAAAAAATGGGATGATGTTTCTTTCATAGAAAAATCTATTTAAAAAAATTCATGAAAGACTTTAATATACAAGATATTAATCCAATATATAATCATGTTTTCATTAATTTAAATTAATTTTGTACCATTAGTCCCTGCATTGAAAAAAATATGATGAAGATGTCTTAGTTATTATATACCTATGTGGTGGGATGTAGTTGAGTGGTATGGGATCCTATATAGAATCCAAACAGACTAAATTCAAATACAATTGGGGGTGAATTTCCCAAGTGATTGTGGTAGGTACTGAGTAGTTACTATAGTAGTATAACTATTAACCCAAACTTGTTCTATGGGCCACATATTTGGGCCTTCAGGCCTCATTTCATTTGGGACACTATATACCTTTGGGTTATAGGGCCTTCATGACACAGATCCTTTAGAACAACACTGGCCTTTGTGTTAAGGTCTTTCAGGCCATCTGTGACTCTGAGGCAGCAAATAGTGGACTAAGACATCATGTTGGAGTAGTTCCTGGACATTAGTGAAGAGGAAGGAAAAAAGGTGTGACCTAATGATCAATTAGTCATGGATGTTCAATCCTAGAGCAGGTATAACAAACTAATTAAAGACCCCAGGTATGGAAATAAGAAATAACAAACTTTGGACATGAAGTTAGGATGACAAGATAGAGTGATGGATGAAGAAGACATGGAAAATTGAATGCCTTAGTGTGGGGTATTAGGCTTGGGCCTTTAGGTCATGTATTTTCATTGTGTCATTGGGCCTATGGGATATGTAATGGCCTTTTTCCACTAGGATTTTGGGCTATGTAAGGGTTCCCTCTCAATCATGATAAAATAAGGATTATCCAGAAATAAAAATATAAGGACTCTAAGACATTAGCAGAAGTTGTGGGGTTTCTTATGTTCACTATAGTTTATACTCAACCAAATATGAAAGATTCCACTATACTTGAAAAACTAATTTTGCATAGATTTAAAATGTGGTTAAATACTTCAAGGTGGTTTTTGAAAGGCATCCTAAATAATTATTTGATGAATTATTTCATGACTATTTTTAAAAAAACAAGTGAAAATATTTAGCTATCATTTTTTATTTTTTTATTTTCATTATTTTTTTAAAATATTATATACTTATATTTTAAATGTAAATAAATTATATATATATATAGTTTTTTCTGATAAGAATGTTCGTTTCCTCTTATTATACTAGGCCTAGCTAGCCCGCTCTATCTGTCCTACTCTATCCTAGCCTATATGGTCCACCCAGCCTACTTCTCCCAACCTTCTCTCATACTGCAATAATAAAAAATAATATTTCAAATGGTTTGATTTGAACCCATGCCTTTTCAATTAGGAGCCAATGTCCAAACCACTGGTTGGAGCATTTGTTCCTTATTATATACATGCACATGTGTGAACACACTTAAAAATATATACAAATATAAATATATATAGTTATATAAATTAATTAATAATTTAAATGTAAATTTATAAATTATTAATATAAATATAGATATATAAATTATCATAAAATATAAATATAAATATATACATTTTATTATAAATTTAAAAATCAATATATAAATTATTTATAAAAATATATTTTTTATATTTATATTATTTTTTATATAAAATTAAATTTAAATTATTCATAAATATATTATTTATAAATATTTAAATATAAATATAAATATTTTATAAATTTAAATATAAATTTAAATTATTTATAAATATATAAACATAAATATAATTATAAATATAAATTTAGTTATTATATATGTAGTTATTATATATGTAGTAATTATGAATTCAAAATTATTAATTACTAATATTTTTGAATTTTATTAATCTTAATTATAAAATTTGAAATTAATAACTCTTATGTATAAATTATTAAATATAAATTTTTATAATTTCTTTACAGTTAATATATATATATATATACACATAGAAACATATATATTAATATATATATATAGTAATTTATAAACATAGATATACATATACATACACATATGCATATATATACACACACACATAAAAATATATATATACACATATATATTTATAAATGTATATACACATATATTTGTATTTGTATTTATATATGTGTGTACACACACAGATATATATATAAATACATACACATATACATGTGTTTGTGTGTTTGTTTATATATGTGTTTGAGTAATAGTATATATAAATATATATGTTGGTGTTGAATTCCTCAAAGATCCATAATGGCCATCTTTGGGTAAACCAAGCGCACCATCTGACTCAATAGGACATCCTAAGAAACCTAAGTGAGATGATCTCAAGATATGATACATGCGCACAAGATGGAAATTTGCATAGAAGACCCTTCTGCTCCCAATGCGACGTCAAACGTACATTTTCACACGTGAACGGAGCATTTCAGAGATAAATTTGTATGGAAGCTACCTTCCATGACCAAAATCTTACACACTACTATGGAAGTATTTCTCTACATATTGAAGTGCACCCCCCCCCCTCTAGATTAATCATCTAGATGTTGAATCGATGCTCCGTTGCACGTAAAACTCCTCTTCCGCGATAACGCGCAAACCATGAACCCCAAAAAGTAAAAGATCTTGTTTAACAGGTTCCCTAGGGGTATGCCTATATGTGGGGCCATAGTGATTTGACCCTTACCATTTTCTTTTAAGCCTAAGTAAATTGTTCATAAAATACCCTTCTTGTGCGCACTTTCTGCTCTTACGTGCAGCCTAATCTTTCACTCAGTCCCTACTTTTGCATGCAACCCTCAAATCTTGCACGCACCCCTTCTTTTAGGCTCCATGGGTTTCCTCTACTAAAAAGCACCATTTTAGATCCCCTCTTATACTCATCTCCCATTCCTTGTGCGCGCCTCCTCCATGAATACCTAGAGTATTGTGCTCAATGATTTCTAAGTCCTTAGTGAGGTGTCCCTTATTGTGGTTCCCTACATTTTTTATTATATCTACACTAATCCCCAATTATTTTTATCATAGGGATGCTAACATGGACCCCATGACTGGCCACTCATTGACACCCTCACCTTCTAGCATTGCTGATGCCTTCCCTACCCCAAAGGCTGATGGTCAATAGTTATGTAAGTCCAAGGGGTGAGTAGTGAGTCCACCACATCAATATTTCATGATGTAAAACTTCCTTGTACCAACATCCTCAACCCATGAAATTAAACTATAACCCTACCCTATACAGCAAGCCCAAGATGTAACCATGTATGAGTGACATGGAATGAGATCCTCCTCACATAAAGTGACATTCTATGAACAAGATCAGAGAGGTTGTGGGAACTAGGAACCTTCCTGTTGAGTAAAAATACCTTAAGGTTTCCTCTCAATATGTTTTGGGTGTGTTTATGTTTGTTTAAAAAGCCAAATGACTGCAAATAAGTATGGTTGGAGTTTTCTGAAGTAGGTGTTTAAGGTGGTGTAGTTTCCCAGTGTTTTTCAAATTTTTGGGCCTTAAAGTTGAGAGTTTGAATTTTATAAAAGAAATATTTATGTGTATGAGTGAACAGTAGGCGAACCACAAAGGACAATTCATGAAAATTGAATGGTGGTACTTGTAACATCGAATGGAATCGGTAAAGGAAGGGAACTGTGAAGTGGGAGAAAGATACTGAATACAGGAACAGTTCATGAGGAGAAAATGGTTTGTGGTGAAGGCATTCAGTACATGGATGGCTTGTGGTACACGAAATGGATTTTAATTCATGGAAATGAGAAAGTGATTTGAGAATCCATGAAGGGAATCATTGGTGAAAATGTGATGGTGATTTTGGCCGCAACGATGGAAGAGAGGCGGTATGTGGACCACGTAGGGAAAATGGTTCATAGGAAGATTTTGTTTTGTGAAAGATGCATGGTACATGGTGAAAGATGTAAAACATTCAATATTTGGTAAATCTTGGATTAGTGGATTTTACAAATCTATTTTCCTATATAAGGAATGCTAATCCCATCATTATAGAGAGTAATTTTCATAAGAAAATATTTTTCTCTGTGAATTAATCCAAGTCTGAAAGAGGTTCACGTAGTGTATTCTGAGAAGGGTGAAGTTGTTTGTAGAAGCAATTCCATGAAAGTATTTTGTGAGGCACTTAAGACTGCAAAAGAAGAAGTGGTTCATGAAAGAAGGAACTATGTAGGTGGTATGCAGAATCAAAGGTGGTATGAGGAAGCAACAGAGGTACACAAAAGTTGGGACAATATACGGAATTAGAGGAGAAGTGGTCCATCAATGAGGACGGTTAACAGAAGTAGAAGTTGTCCATGAAGAGTTGATCCACAAGGCATACCCACTACACGTTTCACAGAAGAATCAGGTGATTTGTAAAGGGACTTAAACAGTTCATGAATGTGATTTATGTTAACTAATAGTATGCAGAAAATTGTATTTCATCTATGGGTGAAAAATGGACTTCAACATAGCATCTACCTATAGTTGAGGATTTTTTATTTCATGAAAATTAAGGGACATACAATTCCATAAACTATGAGTTGATCCCATCCAAGAGCAGTGAGAAAAGGAAGCAGAATACGTTGATCCTTTCCACTCGTACTGAGCTAGAGAAAGAGACCTCAGGAGTGATCCTTGGGAATGCAGTGAGAAGACCCTAAATCTTGTAAAGGCAGTGACCCTATACATATAAGTGATCTATCCTGAACCTTATAATTGGTAGTGAGATTTAGTGGATTTGGTACATCGGCACATCGATGTTGTATACTCCTTAGACATAGCCCAATGATGGTGAACCAAGTAAAATCATTTTGTTCTATACATGATTTCATTTAATTTCATATATTTCTATGGGATAAAGAGAGAAATGTGTTTTGTTTAATGATGAAACAAGATCAGAACGGGAAATAATTTTAATATTTCATACCTTGATTGACCACCCCCCCCCCCAGGGTATTTGACCTGTTGGACCCAAAAATTGGTATCAGAGTGAAAGGTTAAAAGTCAGTGGTTCTCTCTCAGTAGATGTAATGGAGGTGGTAAATCGTAAAGGAATTTGGATCTTTGATGGAAATAATTTTCAACTATGGAAGTATGGGATGCAGCACAACATCTGATCATTAGGAATGGATGTCTTCAGGGAAGCTTTGCATGGAATATCAGTCGATATAAATAGTGGTGCTTTATCAAAAGCAGAAATAATAGAATTAGATGTTGATGATAAAGGGGTTAATGGTTTAGGGTGATCCCTATCAAATGAAATTTATATAAAGGTGATGTCATGTAAAAAATCCCATGCTATGTGGGAAAAGTTTTTGAATATCTATGAATGAGATTCAAAGTTTAGAGAGTCAATCTTGCTGGTTTTTTTAGAACAAGTGTTAAGATCTAAGAATAAACCCAAGTGAATCTATTGATACATTCTTTGATTGGGTAAATGTAGTTTTGGAAGACATGTATGGTCATGGATAAATCCTTGAATATATAAATATTGTCAAGTTCATCTTGATAAAACTTACACCTTGATTTAATATGAAGGTTTTGGTATTGGAAGACAAGAATTTGAAGGTCCTCACATTGGATACTTGCATATTACTCTTGTTGCATATGAAATGAGAAATGATGATTGTGATTTTGTGGAAAAGGGGAAGTCTAAATAAGTGTAATTAAAGTACATGAAGAAGCTCTTTGTTGAAGATAGTTAGGAGGAAGATAATTTGGATAATTTCATGTCATTTATATCTTCAAAACTACAAAGACGAAAATGAAATTTCAAAGGTAAACTTACACTTGAATGATTCTGATGTCGAAATATTTGACATTTTTCAATAAATTTTCCTAATAATTTTGAATATAATGATGAAGATAATGATAAAATTTCATAAAAGAATTATTCATCCAATGTGAAAGGTAGGAGAAGTACGTAGAAAAAATTATTCAAAAAGAAGAATCTTATTTCAAAAGATGATGAATGTTCAAAAGAATCTGAGGCAGAAGAGTTTGAGGATTGAAAAAATCATAAAGCATATTTTATGGTTGTAGTTGTGGGAAATTCCTAGAAAAAGGAAGAAACTGACAGTGATGAGGGAGAATTATAAGGAAAATTTGATCTTCAAGCTGAATTAGAAGATTCTCTTGAATAGGTAGATATTTAGATATCCAAAACAAAGAAATATAACAAAGTGGTTTGTGATTCTAATCTCTATATACAGTAGTAGGAAGAAGAGAAGTCTGTGATTAATAAAGAAATTGAAAAACTGAAGTCTCCAACACCAAAAAACTCAAAAAATCTGGTTGAGTACAAAATCAAAATTGAATAATATAAAATAGAGATCGATAGTTTGACTAAAACTAGAAAAGATCAAATCAAAAGTATCGAAGAAGTTTAAGAGGAAGTCTTTATTCTCTGAAAAAGTGTTAAGAATCAATAAATTTTTTTGACTCAGAGAATAGCATCGGGAAAATAGATATCACAGGTAACAGAAAAGATGAAAGTGTGTCATGGTTTTCTAGAAGAATATAAGAAATGATCAAATTCAAATGATAAGGATGGTATGGGGCTTGATCGAAAATAGAAAGTAGTAATGGTTGAAGTCATACCACAATCACCTACTCCAAGATTTAAGATTGATTTGGGTATAAAGAGGAATCAGAAGATTCAGAGAACCTAAGGGATAAACAATGGTGCAATATTTACACATAGGAATATACCTTGAATAATATTATATTATTATGGAAAGATGGGACACACTCAAAATGGTTTTCCCATAGTAAAGAGGTAATGAAGGGAACTGGACCAACAAATGCATTCATACAAATATCAATTTCTCAAGTCATAATTTAATGGTCACTACTTAAGGTGTGGAGGATTCGTATACATGGATAGATATTTCTCATCAATACAGAGGAATGTGCTAAAGAAAACTGAGGTTGGTTGTAAGAAGCATACAAATGTATCATCAAATGAGATTAAAATGAAAAATCGATTATTATCTCTACAAGACAAAGTAGGTCCATTGTATTCTAAGAAATGTAAAGAGTATCAATTCATACTAGGTATGAAGTAAAAAACATAGATCAAAAAGAAAATATATGAGCAGGAATTGGTTGCAGATATTGCATTCAAAGAATCAGATCGCACTGGGATATGGATCATTAATAATGGACGTACCTCTCATATGACAAGAAACAAGGATCTGGTGATGAGAATTAGGTACGATAAAGAATGTATCATAAGATTTGGTAATGATGAAGTTTTGAAAATCATTGGATCTAGGAAATAAAAGTTTGGGGGAAAAGACATGAGACTTATAGATGTATTGGTTGTTGAAGGTCTTAATCACATCATATTAAAGGTAAGTCAATTTTGTAACTGAGGGAATCCCATGAAATTTTCTAATAAATTATGTTCCATTAAGGAAAAATATGGTGTTTTTGTTTTTATGGGAAAAAATACAAAAGGTAACATCTGCCTCATGAGTGGAGAATAAGTTATATGCTTTCTATCCAAGGAAGAAGAAAATAATTTGTGGCATAGACATCTTGGCCATGTGATCCAAACATCCTTGGAATATCTTGTGAAATATGTTTTTATTTGAGATCTCCCTAGATTATCATGTGATCTTACACATATGTGTGTTTCCTATCAACAAGGGAATATCATTCGAACGATATATAAAAAAATATTAAAGGTAAAAAAAATATTTCTTGAGTTGGTTCATATTGATGTGTGAGGACCAATTTCACCAAGATCTATTGATGGAAGAAGATATTGTGTTCTATTCATTGATGATTAAAGAAGAATGGTGTGGGTTTTAATCATCACATACAAATATAAGGTATTTATTTACATAAAAACATATTGAAGGTAAGTTGAGAAGATGTTGTGGTGAACAATGTAGAATATTCGAAGAGATAATGTAACAGCGTTCAAAAATTTCCAAGTAGAATATTATCTTGAGAAACATGGGATAAGGCGTCAAGTTTCAGTGGTAAGAACTCCACGGAAGAATAGAGTAGTAGAGAGAAGAAATCATATTTTCAACAACATGGAAAGAATAATGCTCTTTGAGAAATACTGTCTAGAGAAATTTTGGAAAGAATCAGTGATGATGACAATCTACACATCAAAAAGAGAGTTAATATATTCAAAAGAAGATAAAAATTCAAATGCTCTATGGTATGGAAAGAAGTTGTAATTGAAGTACTTTCTAGTGTTTGGAAGTAAGTGTTTCATTCTCGATAAGGAGAAATATAGGATGTTTGATTCATGTGGAGATGAAGGGATATTTCTTGGCTACTCAAAGTAAAGAAAAGTATATAAATGCTTCAACAAGAGGCTTGGAAATATTATTTTAATACATGATGTAACAATAGTATATGATGATCAGAATCTTCAAGAAATACATGATTAGTATTAAGAGGATGGTGATGAAGAAATAAGTAGATCAGGGGATGCTCTAGTTCTAGAGGTTGATTCAGAAGAAGACTCATATAGTGAGAAGGATGAGGATAAATCAATATCTACGCAAAGACTAGTGAGAAGAGATGAAATTGATAGAATAAAATATAATTAGTGATTAGACAACATCAATACAGACAAGGAGAATAAAGACTCAATAGTAATCATTATACTTATCATAGTTTGAGCATAATTTTTTTAGTGAATCAGTAAGAGATAAGAATTGGGTTCAATCTATGAATGAAAAGCTTGACCAAATTGAGAATAATGGAACATGGGAGATTGTTTCGAGGCCAACAGATAAAAATTTCATTGGGAAAAAATTGGGTATTTTGCAATAAAATGAATTAATATGGTGTTTTGATTAGAAAAAAAATCACAAATAGTGTGCAATGGTTACTCCCAGATAGAGGGTATCAATGTGGATTAAACATTTTCACCTATTGCAATGCTAGAGACTATTTTATTATTCTTGGCCATAATAGTGCAATGAAAGTTCAAGGTTTTCTAGATGGATGTAAAGTCAAAATTTCTAAATGAAGTCCTAGAAAAAGAAGTATATATTGAGAATCTAGATCATTTTTTCATTCATGAAGATGAAAATAGAGTATTTCGGCTGAAGAAGGCTTTACATGGTTTGAATCAATTACCAAGAGCATGGTATTCATGACTAGATTTGTTTCTGAAAAATCTCAGATTTTAGCGTGGTGGATTTGATTATAATCTATATGTCAACCATGAAAATAATCAAAAGATGATGGTATTGGTATATGTCTACGGCATTATCTTTGGAGGATCAGATGAAGCACAATGCAGACTTTTTTAGGAGTTCATGAAAAAAGAACATGAAATATGAATGATTGGTGAGCTAAAAATTTTCCTTGGTTTACATGCTACTCAAGGAAGGAATTGAACTTTCATTTCTTAATCCAAATATTCTAAGGAGTTTCTAGTAAGATTTTTAATGGAAAATTCCAAGGAGATAAAAACTCTAGTTGCTAACTGAATGAGACTATCAAAAGATGATTATAGAAAGGCAGCTAATGTCATCGAATATAGGAAAATCATTGGAAGTTTACTGTACTTAATAGTGGAAACACTTTATATTTTTTTTCACTTACCAAGAAGTGAGGTATCAATGAAATCCAAATGAAATCCATATGATTTCAGTGAAAAGAATACTTCGGTATATAGAGAGCAAAATAGACTTTTGTTTGATGTAAAATGATAAATATCTAAAAGATTTATTGATATTTATACATATACAGATTAGGCCGGATCAGTAGATGAAATAAAATCAACATAAAAAGGTTCTTTCTATCTTGGTGGATTTTTTATTTCTTAGATAATAAAGAAACAAGATTTTATTTCATTGAGAACCTTAGAAGCTAAATATATTGTGGCCACTCAAGCATGAACGTAATTATTATGGATGAAGCAGCATCATGGTGATATGGGAGTTGAATTGAAGTCTCTGATCATAATCCATTGAAATGACTAAAGTTTTATTAATCTTAGAAAAAATCTATACCATCACTCAAGTAAAAAAGAACATTGAAATCAAATATCATTTTATCAAGGAGAAGGTGGAGCAAGGGCTTGTGAAGTTAGAGTACATGCCTAGAGAACAAAAAGTTGTTGATATTCTAATAGAGTACTTACCCAAATAATAATTTGAGATACATCGACTATCTCTAGGAGTTTATTCGACTCTTCACACTTGAAAAAATGTGGATGTTCCCCCCCCCCCTCCCGAGGTATGATGTGTTTTTCCCTAATACATTTATCTGTGTTCTTTTCTCTATTTTAGATCCAAAAGAAAAAAAACTATAGGTTCATCGAAAAAGGGGGTGAAATTATACTATTAAAAGTGAGAAAATATCTTATTCAAGACATGGGGAGAAGCTAATAGGTGGAGCAGTGAGAAAAGGGGAGTTTAAGCTATTAGGGGGAGCAGTGACATAGGGGGAGTATTAAATATGATGATGCAAGATGTGATCGATCAAAGGATACATATGGTGATAGCAGAGGTTCATGATGAAAGAAAAAGAGTGGTGTTTTAATGGAATGAAGTGATTAACTGGTGAAATTTTCTTTATACTTGTGTTTCTCACACCAAAGAATTGCTTATGTGGGATTAGAGTAGGTGTTGAGTAAATCCTTGATCGTTATCTTAATCGAAAAAATTGAATGCTATAAAAAGTTGGAAGAATATTTAAGGAGATTTAAAATTATGAAAGTGTTTTCAAAAAACCAAAATGGGGATATTATTAGGTAAAAATACCTCAAGTTGTCCTCTCAGTATTTATTGGGTGTGTTTGTGTTTGTTTAAAAATCTAGATGACCATAAATAAGTATGGTTGGTTTATTCCGAAGTAGGTGTTTAAGGTGGCATAGATTCCCAGTGTTTGCCAAATTTTTGGTCCTCAAAATCGGGAGTTTGGATTCAGGAAAAGGAATAATTCAACATAGAAGTGAATAGTATAAAGACAGTGAAGGACAGTTCTCAGACTGTGAATGGTGGTATGTCGAAGGGAATCAAAAAAAATAAGGAAATCGTGAAGCAGGAGATGGATTCAACGTATGGGAATGGTTTTTAGGGAGAAAACTGTTTGTGGTGAAGGAATGTAGTATGTGAAAGGCTTTCAATATGAAAAAAGTATTTTTGATCATGGAAATGAGGTGGTGATTTGAGAATCTGTGAAGGGAATCATTGGAGAAAATGTGATGGTGATTTTGCCCACCACAAAGGAATAGAGGTGGTACATGGACCACATAGGTAAAATGGATCATGGGATGATTGTAGTTTATGGAAGATGCATGGTATGCGGTGAAAGCTATATCACATTAAAGATTTGGTAAATCTTGGATTAACATATTTTTTGGAAATATTTTCCTATATAAGGAGAACTAATCCCATCATTACATATATCAATTTTTATAAGAAAATATTTTTCTCTGAGAATTCATCCAAGTTCGAAAGAGGTTCACAAGGTTGATTCTAATAAGGGTGAAGTAGTCCATGGAAGAAATTCCATGAAATGATTTTTTCGAGGCATTGAATCTTGCAATGGAAGAAGTGGTTTGTGAAATAAGAAACTTTATAGGTGGTATGTAGAAGAAAAGGTAGTATGTAGAAGAAAAGGTGGTATGTGGAAGAAAAGGTGGTATGCATAAGCAAAGATGATATGTAGAAGCTGGGATAGTATACCAAAGAATAGATGAATTAGTCTGCAAAGGAGGATCTTTCACGGAATAAGAAGTAGTCCATGGATAGGGGATCCATAAGTCTTACCCACTACAGGGTTCACTGAAGAAACAGGTGGTTCACATAGGGACTTAAATTGTTCACAAAAGTGATTTATGAAAAATAATAATATGAAAAAATTGGATTTTTTATGGGTGAAAAAGGGACTTAAATAGATCATTTTCCTATAGTTGGGGATGCATGATTTCATGAAAATTAAGGGACCTACAATTCCATAAAATGTGAGTGGATCCCTTCCAAGATCAGTGAGAAAATGAAGTGGAAGACGATGATCCTTTCCACCAACAGTGAGCCAGAGAAAGATGAATAGGGAGTGTCCGTTATAAATGCAGTGAGTAGACCCTAAATCTTGTAAAAGGAAGTGAGACTTGGCATAGAAGTGATCTAGCCTAAACCTTGTAATTGGAAGTGAGCTATAGTAAATTTGGTACATCATTAAATTGTCATTGTATTTTCCTTGGACGTATACTAATGAGGTTGAACCAAGTAAAATCATTGTGTCTTGTGCATGATTTTGTTTTTGTTCATATATTTCTACAGGAGAAAGAGAGATGTGCATTTTTTTAACAAATAAAAAAGATTCGAAGGGGCAATGATTTTAATTTTTCATACCCAGATTCACCCCCCCTCCCCTTAAGGGTATTTGACCTAGTGGACTCAACACTTCCACTTTTCTTATTCTCAATCCATCTTCCCTGTCCATTTGGGATTTGTCACCTTGTCCTCCCCAGTAAGTCTTCACATGTAATCCCTAGTGCACCTTTGGAAGGATTCTCTACGTATGACTAACATGGATTGAAATATTCCTCACATGGCATGATATCTCCATCTTATAGAATGATATCCTCCATAGGAAGCTTCCATTCATAATCCCCACATTATCTCTCATTGCCGCATATTTTACGACATGAATGTCAGGAATATTGCTTGCTCTTATTTTTCACACCAAGCTTGAATCATGTGGTCTTAGAGGATAGTAGGGAACATAAAACCTATTCATCCACATGGGTTGTTCCTACACATAATTCCAAACCACATCTTAAATGGTTTGTTCCTAAAAGTAATCCTCTACCACATCTTCAATAGGAACCCCCCTAGAGTAAGCCCCAATCTCCATCCATTTGTGCTACTCCCATGTGTAAGCCACAAAATTTCTAATGGGAGACCATCCACATGTAAGCCCCATCATTACCCTCTCATTTGGGTAGCCCCTATGCGTAATCCCCAACCACTTGTACCATTTTTATTGGGCTTACTCATTGGTATAAGTCCTAAAACCCATTCAGAATTATGTGGACTTTGATTACCAACTTACTAGGATACGTAGGAAACATCCTTGAGGTTTTAACCTGCCACTTCACCCATATAAATTATTCTATCTTTTTCAAATCGGTTTACTATCATCATCACCACATGATGTTAAATTGCATGGGCCCTCATAACTATGTGGACATTGATTCACGGTTACCTAGGATATATAAGAAACCTCCCTAAGGTTCAATCCCAAAACCCTCTACACTCCACACACTCCATACATTCCCCAACATTTCCTCCATATCTATCCTAATTCTCAAAAATTCCACCACATCCTGGTGGAATCATTTGATTAATCTAGGTTATTCATATACCTATGACTCATTCACACAATCGTTTCTCTTATAAGAACCTGGGTAGTTCCCATATGTAATTCCTATATCATTCGTTGAACTACATGGGTTTTTATCCTTATCTACTAAACTGGGTATGTAGAATGCCTCCCTAAGGTTCAATCACAATCAATGGTAAACCTTGGCATTCCATTCCCAGGGGTTCACCTCCCCGATTCACCTATAGCGGTGTCCAGATCAACCTTCGTGATGTGATACCTTCTCTTTATAAGACACACCTCTCTGGGTCCACCTCCATAGGCGTTCTGACCCATCGATCTGGTAAACCTTCAAGGTGTTCCCTCTTAGGGATTCACCTCTATGATCTGCCTTCATGAGGAGTTTTGATCTGTTCCACTCCATCTTCTCAAGACATTAAACTCATGACCTATCACTACAACCCCATGCTAAAAATGGGATGTCTGAGAAAAACCTCATAAGATATGCATATAGAATAGGATAATCTACGATTGACATAGGATGCCTCAGGTTCCATGTCCATGAGATTCCCTCCTATGGGGAAGAATACAGGTGACCAATGTCTAGTATCTAGGCATGCTAGTGATTCCCAATGTGTCTAATCACCTAAATGGAGGTTGATTCCATGTCAAGACCTCATGAAATGTCCAGATATAAGCATCATAATTAACCATTTTCCACAAAAAGATGGTACATTGAATGAGTTTCACAAAACATGTCTTAATCTGTGGGGGAGACCCAGTTTAGGAGATTAATTTTGATAAGGAATCTACAGAAGGATGAACTAGAATCCCATCATCTCATTTAGATCAAGGAGCTGACATCATTGAGAAAGTGATAAATTTATCCAACCTTTGGAAAGAAGTAATGCAAGAAAACAATGATACATCAGTGAATAATAACACACAAGGAGGATACGCCCTAGAAAAAGCATGAAAAACAGAAATGGTGAACCGGACATGAAACTCTTCTCCTCAACATGAGGAATATTATAATTTGAGACATCCATAGATAAGCATGTCATCAGATCTTGATATATAGTTCTAGGTTCCACCAAGAAAATAGTGGTCCTGTCATGGAACTCACTATAATGTAGGGTAGTTAATTGTTGGGAATTTCAGTCTATGATATCTTCAGTGTGGATCTATCTCTCCAACCATGGAAGGTTGAACGATTTTGGGGCATTGTGAATTGATTTCTTTATATTCATACTGATAGTTGAATCTTATTTATTTTCAAGACCCAATATATAGGAAACCAATCTCCCCTTACCCACAAATATAGGGGTAGGATAATTAAAAATGTGACAACCCCGCACGACTCCACATGTGTTATGACTTCAGTCGCAATTATGGATATTGGGTGATTACACCCCATCTCACCCTCAAAAATCATCCAGAGGAGGGAGATGGACACCCTCGAACACTGGTACAAGAGGGAGGTGGTCATTCCCACAAGGGATGTGGCTATCTGGTTCCTATATACTTCTATGTCTCATCAATTTCACTACCCCAATGGGTCACGCAAGGAGCCACTACTCTCCAATCCAATGGACAACTACTTCGGAAGCCTCTCCCCAGAGCGTTCATACAACTTGCTCCCATATTCCTAGGTGTTTGGGGATACTTGGGTCATCACAGTAATGACCACCACCTAGGGGTTACCTAGGAGGTCTCCCACTATTCCTCATTAGCATCACCAAAGACTGGTCCCTCATACTGAAGAACAAGTTGTCTAGGACCCTACTTCACTGGCCCTAGTCCAGATAACTTGACACCAACATCAGGCCTCAGATCAAGAGGATTACCATTTGGGGTAATAATCTTCCATGGATATTGTGCCTCACACCACTATTGGTGTACTTCACTAGATACCTACAACTATAGTGAATGTACCCATCAGTGCCTGATTGGAATCGATACCTCATTCACCTTATAGGTAGGTCGGGCTGACTCTTTCTATCACTAGCACCACTGACAACTATCACGAGATGACTTGTAAAGATGAGATCCAGTACAGAGGCCCTCCCTATACCATCGTTATCCAAATTGGAGGTCATACCCACTCTCAAACCCAACATGGAGTCCCTCTCCATGTTCCCAACATCGACCAAAGTGGAGGTCCTCCTCGCTTCATTGACATCCAGCATGGAGGTCCTCCCCATGCCTACAGTTCCTGATATGGAGGCACTCCCCAAGTCATGAACCATCAAAATGAAGGCCCCCTTCACGTCATTCCCAGATCAAGTGTAGGTCCTCCCTATAGAAGCATTGAATAAATCGAAGTCCCTCCTTAGTTCATCATCGACCCATATAGAGGTCCTCACCATACTATATCCAACCAGAGTGGAGGTCCTCCCCACTCCCTCAACTGTCATCATGGAGGTCCTCCCCATGTCTCCACTAGATCAAGTGGAGGTCCTTCCCGCTCTATCTATAATCAATGTGGAGTCCCTCCCTACTTTATTGATGATCATTATGAAGGCCCTCCTCATGCTATCACTACCAACCAACACAGAGGCCCTCCCCATGCCACAAGCATCCAACATGGAGGTTCTCCCCATGTGTCCATCAATGCAATAGAAGGCCCTCCCTACTCCAGCACTCACCCCAATAGAGGTCCTCCCCATGTTTCTAGTAACTAGTATGAAATTCCTCCCCATACTCATGTTTCCAACACTAAGGTCCTCCCCATGTTCCGTTTGATATATGTGAGGTCCCTCCTCGCACCTCAACTTACCAAAGTAGATGTCCTCCCTACTACACCAAACACTTATATGAAGGCCCTCCCCATATCCCATCCAACTCAAGTGGGGGTCATCCTTACTCCAAATACAACCAAAATGAAGTTACACCTCATGGAAAGAAACTTTTGTACCTTAAATAGTTGTATCAGGGTAGAAGGGTGAATCGTCACCACTGAGGGAAAAACATCAGGAAGTACCAAGTTATTATAAATATTGTTTGCCTCTCAAATTCTAAAGTTGAATACAATTAAATGAGAGATACTTCACCCTATTCATCTACATCAGAGTTTGGGGAAGGATCCCATAATGTGAAAAAAATTATCCATGAAAGGTGAAGTTCACAAGGTCCCTGAATCCATTCACAAGTACATGTAAGTGGAGGAAGACTCTTCTTTCTTATAGGGACTCATAGTGAAGTAGTTCCTGTCATGACCAGCATCATTATCTACCTCTACATAAGATCACGGAGAATATTTATAGGAAATGATAGACTGTGAACACCCAGTGGATCTGTATATAATTGACACTGACCTCATACATGTGGTAGTGGTCAGTAATCTATCATGCATGGATGTGATTATGTATTCAAAACCTCCTCCAAGAGAGGACCCAACATAGAGTAATCAGTCAATACATGCATCAGTCTCTCCACCGCATAGTCCGTCACCACAGCGGTCCATATCTATGTCATTTCTAGTTTCTCATCCAACACTGATCGGAGCCTAAGGTAGTAAAATATGATCCCCACTTATGATAAGGGAATCTTTTTGGACACCCTCACTATAGATCTATTGTATGAGATGTTTTGGCTAGTTTCAGTTCCTAACTTCAAAATTTCAGAGGCCCTCACCCAATAAGAGGTTATGTGCTTTTTTCAAACCATTTGGGTGACATGTTTTCACCTACATGACCATAAAGTAGTATACCCAAAGAGTCAATATCATTTCAATGACATCAAATAGTAGTGTCACATAATTTATTTGGAATCACTTTATGTGGCCCAGAACCCTGTGTCACCCAACTACTAATGGAACCTTCAAAAATGATGATTCTATAGCTTCATGGTTCTATATAGAATTATTGAAGAGGAAACCCCACATGTGAAGATTCAGGGTTGGGGGCAGTAAGTTTCTCTCCACTTCAATCCTATCATGTGACAACCTGACTTGGATAGAGATATCAAGGATATTCCTCCAAGAACCATCCCAATGAACATGGTTTTCCCCAACCTAAACATATATGTGTACATTGATGTGGGATTCGACAAAGATAACTCACTCCTTGGGGTAGCACAGCATCAGGTGGACCCCACTGGTGTTTACACTCACCTATAAAGGCAATAAATTGGATATGGAAACCCCACATCATAATTTTCCTTTAGTAAGAACACCAATAAGGGTAAAAGAAATATTAAGAACTCCAAGCCACCTGACCTATTCAATGTTACACAAGAGAAAAAGGTTGATCTTTCCACAGCCACCTTACTCTATCAGATTACGGATCAAAGGAGGCTCATTGATGACATCCTTACTGAGCACATTGCAGAGAGGAGCCCTAATTATAGTGATCTTTAGAAAAATATTGCCCCTTTTCCTCTGGGGAAATATGGGAAGCCATGGGTCCTTCGCATCCATTTACCTCTGATTGATCTCAACAATCCCATGCATCCTAATAGGGTGGAGACTAGAGTATATGGCATTGAGAATAGTATGTGTTGCTAAATCCACCTGAGTAGTGTGATAATCCCCCTCGATATTCGGATCAAGCAACTCCATAGGTAGTTCATCAGCCGCTCCATGATCCATTAAGCTTGCATATCATGTTGATGAGCCTATCAATTTGTAAGTGTCCAAGAATACTTTCCATGATGGGAATCATTTCCAATAAGATCTAATATCTTCTCTCACAAATCATCTTGAATATTTAGAAGTGTGAAATGTGGTGATCCCATCTGATGGAAAGCTATATCCTACATGTTTGGATGATATGCGAGAACCCCCTATATTTATAGAATCATAACTTCATCCCCACCAATGGGATGGGTGATCCACTATAACATCTGGCCTATTTTATCTCAAGGTGTAGAACATTTTTGGGAACTCTAGATCAATAAGAGTATTCCAAGCTTCGATGTTTTGTGATAAAATTAGAAGGGCCAACATTTTTATGGTACATACAGCTACCAATCAGGTTCATTTATATTTAGGAAGATCTTAGCATGTATTTTATTTACCATTTTAGTTCTACCACCCACTATACTAGTATCGCTGACCTCTTCAAGTGCAAGAAACAACCAGATGAATGTTTCGAGGACTTTTTCACCAAGTGGAAGGGCCTCACGTATTCACTTGACATGACACTGACGAAGAGAAGATGTTGAAGATGTGTGTGTGGAATGAAAAGACTAATTTGGTACCCTCCCTCATCACTTAGAAGTTCCCAGTTGGATTTCATGATTTTAATGAAAATGACCAGCACCTAGAAGAAGCATTTACCAACCCAAGTAAACACGTCTGTTTCCTCCTCCAGATCCTACAAAAAGAACCTCCAAGGTAGAGACTACTTTCATCATACATATTGAGGCCCCTAGGCCGCTAAAGTTGTTGTGAGCATAGCCACATTCATATCCTCTCCAAGGGAAATTTCCACAAGCCCATCCTTAGACTCAACAACACCCATCAAAAATTCAGAACGCACCACCCCCTAATGAACCACCACTACCTATGTGAGAAAACCAAGCTCCAACATCTCATCAGGTTCTATCCCCACATCAGGGAAAGGCTCCCAGATCTCCCTTCTCTAACCAGAGAAACTGAACCTACTCATTCAATGAGGCTCAGGTCCCTGATATTTCTGAAGTTCCCTAGATTAAGAAATTCTAAAGTTTCTAGAATGTTGGAAACCCTAGGAGGTCTATCTCACTTATCGCCCTGACTATTTTCCTTATATTAGGAAATTTTGACATACCATCAAGTGATGACATGTGTTCAAGGAATGGATCCAGGATAGGGTAGTTAAAAATGTGGTCAGATTGGGCCCTACCCTGACACAGGTTCCATGCATCACTGGAAAGCCTGATAGGGACAATGAATATGAGTGGCAGCATGTCGCCAGCCACGGGACTCATAAGTATGATGACTGGTTGTCTTTTCGAGTAGCCTCTCACTCCCATGGTGTCATTTATGCCCATTTGAATAAGATCAAGCCTACTTATTTCACTTCCCCTCCTCTATCTACCAATTTGGCATCCACGTCGCAGCCTTTTACATCTCATAAGAGTATATGTTGATGACACAAGGTAAAATAAAGTCCTTCACTAGTATTGATTCCATTCCACGCTCTTGAAAATTTCACCCCCCAAGAGATGGTAATCACTCCTAGAGTCCACCCATCATTGTAATATTCCTATAATGATGACTAGGATTATGAATTTATGAATACCTTCAAGTTGGTGGATCCCTATATGATTCATGATGATAAAGAGTATCAGGTGAGTCCTCCGAATGTCCCTAGATGATGCCATCATCGAAGGAGTTGAGGATATGTGAATCATTGGGATGCCCAAGCCAGTGATTCAAGACAATTTTTGAATGCTATTGAGACCAAGTAGTAGGATTTGCATAAGACCCAGTAGGTATAGTCCTCTCATCCCGTCCTTTCATACTTATTGCCACCAAAGATCGTGCTACTCAACCAGGAAGAACAAATGTGACTGCATCATGATCAGTTTCATCCAACTTTGGATGGGACTCTATCATATGATGGTCATCCAATAGTGACTTGAGAAGTTAATAAAATGAGATAAATGACATTACAAACACTAGTCAGGATCCATCGATTTGACTAGCAGTGATTATCATGTCTCATGTCAAATAGAAACCCCTCATGGGTAGAAATGTACACTTATCTTGGAAGTACGTTGTGATCAAGAACCTCACCAGAATTCCTAAAAATAACTTGATTCTTGATGACCTACACCTGTCCGAAGGCATGTGAGAGTCCCTCGTAGAATCTTTTAGAGTCCCCCTCCATTTTTAAATAGAGGTAGTAGCTTCAGAATCCTTCTACGATGTGGAAGTCAAGCAATAATAATTCCAAGCCATCATCTCATTCTCAGGAGAAGATGAAGACTCCCTCGTACAGGGGAATATCCTCTCTTGGTACATCACTATCCAGTTCAATGGTGTGTAATTCATCCACTATTTAGTCAACACAGGTTCTGGTATCAACCTCATCCCAACCCAGATGCTCCACAAGCTAGGACTAAATAAAGTCTGATTCCCTCTAACCTGGAGAGACAAGGTTATGGTAGGACTGAGAAGATGTCATGTGGAAGAATATAATTGAATACCAAGTTTAGTGGCATGGTTGAAAAAACTGAATTCATGGTTTTCTCACATGATGAAACCTATAATACACTGATGGGTAGGACCTATCTCCATCAGCATGTAACAGTTCCCTCCTCATATCACTAATGCCTCAAGTACTCCCTCAACGGTCGAGTAGGCATGCTCTAAGGTGATGTGTCTCTCTTTTCCTCTTTTGAATCCCACTATTTGTATGTCTACTATTATAAGATCAAGGGAAAATGGGTTCATACTAATGAGGTTTTAGCACCCTACCATTGTGGTTGACCCGTGGATGGACTTGAATGATGATTTCATCCTCCTGATTCATCGGTTAGAGGATACAAGGCAATACTTGGGAAACTAATTCATAATTTCTGATAATAAGGTGAGGCATGTTACCAGGTGAAAGGAACATCCAAATATTACCTCATACTCCTACACAAGATAGGCTTGAGTGATTCCATAACCCCTACTCATGTCAGGTATCAAGATATTTACCATATGGCTATAATTTTATGCCATACTTGGTTGTTCTGCTAAGATGGGTTGAACCAACACAAGATGGACCATTAACACTAATTTTTCATTAATCATGGACCCCTTAGTCAATGTTCTGTTAGAATCAAGTTGATAGCTTCCATCACCATGGTTTCATTAGAACATGATTTCCCCATTGAGGATTCCATATCCACCCAAGCAGGCACTGGTGTTCCCTCAAGATCAGTTGGCTTGGGTGAACCGTCTCCTACCACCACTTCCCATACCTCAGATGATGAAAAGGATTTAGAATACTCTCCTCATGTATTTGAAAAGGTCATATCCAACACCATCAATGAGTTGGTGCAGGTGAATCTTGGCACTGACATGGATCTGAGGCCAATTTTGATCAGTGCAGTCATGCCTATAGAGTAACAATAGCATTACTTTGACTTCCTGAAGTAGAACCATGATTTATTTTCCTAGATCTATGATAAAATGATAGGTTTATACCCTCAAGTAACCATCCACCATCTTGGTCTTCCAGTGAATCATTATTGGTTCAAGAATCCTCCTAAAAAATGTATCATTCTCATGGTGTCATGGTCAAGGCTGAAGTTGATAAGCTCGTCAAAGCTGAATTTATCAAGGAGGTTCAGTACCTCAATTGGTTGGAGAATATCATTCCTGTAGAGAAGAAGAATGGAAAGATCATGGTTTTTATAGACATCTGAGACCTCAACCGCCACTTCCCAAAGGATAATTTTCCCCTTTAGAGATAGATTTTTTGATTGATGAAACATCTAGGTTCTAGGCTCTTTCCTTCATGGATGGGTATTCTAGATATGATCAGATCCAGATATCCCTTGAGGATGAAGAGTATACCACCTTCAGAGCATCGCAAGAAACCTTATATTGTCAGGTAATGCCTTTTGGTTTGAAGAATGTAGGATCCATATATCAGCGATCCATGCACCACATATTTAAACCCATCATTAGGACATTAGTGGAATTCTATACAGAAAATTTTGTGGTCAAATCCCACCAGCGTTACGACTATCTTAGAGATCTAGAGAAATTTTTTGGCTTCCTCCACTCCTAATAATTAAAAATGAACCCCATAAAATTCACTTTTAGGGATACCTTTGGAATGTTTATCAGATTCGTAGTTAGATATAGAGGCATTGATATTAACCCAGAGAAGATAAATCTCATCAGTCAGATGCCTCCTTCGAGCAACCTCTGAGATCTTTGTGGATTTCAAGGACACTTAGCCTATATACACTAATTTATCATGAATCAAGATAAAAAGTTTAATCCCCTCTCTAGATTCGTAAAAAAATGTATCTTCTACCAGTGGGATGAAGAGTGTCGGTGTAACGACCTGAACTTTTGAATAATATTTGTTTCCTAAATTTGTGTGTTATTTTATTTTATACTCCAAAAAAACTATATCCTTTAATTAATGAAGTTATACCATTAGGTTTAAACTGTTATATGACCATTGGTCAATAGGAATATTGGAAACTAAACTCTTAATGTTACAATTATTGATTATAAATACAAGTGATCTTGGTTAATTAATACAGAAAGAAGAGTCAATGGCCTCATCTAGTAGACTCGGGATGTACGAAGCCCATCTGTCAGAGCTTAGGAAGGAGGTAGCATCTCTGGGATTTACTCTGAACCAAGCCCAAGCTGAGCTTTAAAATGTAAAGCTTGAATAGAATTTCCTAAGGGATAATTTTAAGCTGATTAAAATCGCCACTTGGGAAATGTTGTCCTAGCAGCCCCAAGATTCTATCACCATAGCACACCTTACACTTAGGTCCTATGCAGGTGTTATAAGGGGCTATATAATGAGTCCTTAGATACTCTTTGTAATCCCTTACTATAAATAAAATTATTATTTCTTATTATGGTAAATTTTTTGATTTTCAAATGTCTGAATAAATGTAGAATGAAGTTTCATATTATTGATTAATTTTAGAAAAAGGGGTATTTTAAAATATTTGTGTAAACTTTAAATAATTAATAATGTGAAATGATTTTTAGAAAATGTTCTTTTACAATCGTGACTAGTAAGAAATTTACAGTCTAATAAGATCAACTTAATTTTTAGTGAATAGTAATGTATGAATAGTAATATACCCTTGTGAATAGTAATGAATATTAAATCGGCCAAAAAAATTAGAAACTTCACCCATTAATGTATAAATACAATTTGAACATCTTAAAATAGAAAAAACGATCATAGTATAAGTTTTGCTATTTTTGTATGTCATAAATATTTTATTTACAATTTTATATTTAATTTAATAATTTAAAATGGAAATTTATTTTGATAAAACGTAATCATAAATTGTTAATTTATTGTCTTATGGTTATAAGATAATTTTATGGGACCTAGATTACTTTTTTAAGGTGTTACAAAACAAGTTATAGATTTAAAGTTGTTTATTTGGAATAAATAATGATTTTATTTAAAAATTAAATTAAAAATAATTAGAAAATTATTTTCATTAAATGGATTTTATTTTTGAATTCATATCATCGATATTAGGTTAGGGTAAATTTTTGGGATTTTTCTGAAACAATTGAATTTTTGGTGAATAGTACAAATACAGTTTTGAGTTTCAGGTGTTTAATGACATCATTGATGATGTAATCATGATGTAATAAATCTGGTATACTTTTGAATAGTAAGATATGCTATGAGGTTTCCCAAGTGGCCAATACCATGGGAAAATACCATGGGAAATCCCGTGGTTTTTCAAATACCACTGATGAGGTGTCCCTTGGAAATTAATTAAATATTCTCTCTTTATCTATAAATACCAAGAAATTACCTCATTCATTTCATTAAAAAATCCACATAAACTAAGTTCTAGTCTTTTTACCTCCCAAGGATTCCTCACAAGGTTCCCTAAATCCACCCAAATTCCCAACCTTCAGGCTTTCTAAGTTACTCTTCAAGGTAAGGGAACCTTCCACCCTCCTTTTTCGGTCATGAAATCTATAAAGTTATGTCTTCCAGTTTCCATATTCCTATGTGGGGGTATGTTATTATATATTATTATTACTTTAAATTTCATTTCTAAATTATTAAAGACCATTCTTCTCTCATCAATTTATTTTCTGAATTTTTAAGTGACGTTGTTAGGTTGCCGAATTTTCGTAAAAGAAATCGCATCTTCTCTTATCTTTTGAGTTTCATTTTCATATGGTATTTCCTTTAAATATCCATACTATGATCTTATTTTTTTTTATTCTATACCCATACTATATTGTGATTATTTATGAGTGGGTGAATATTTTCCCCTCTCTTTTAAGAATTTTCTAAAACCATGTTATATAGTCGTTATGCTGCATAATTTTCGTCAAAAATCTCCCTCCTTTTCTCAAGAAATTATATTGTATTATTTATGTGAATACCCAAATCTATTTTTATTTCCAAGTTTATTCATCAATAAATAAAATTGATCTATTTCATTCTGTAATTGACATACATATAACCCTTACTCCATTTCTATGTGTTATAAATGACATAACGATCAAGATTTTAAGAACTGTTAAAACATAACGATTTTGAAATGAAACCCATTTATTTTATTCTCTATGGGTTATTTATGAAATGTTTGATATTGATCTATGTGGAACACATGAAAAATACATATTAATGGTGCTCCATTATATCACTCCAATTCATTGGGTAAAGAATTTAATCTCTAGAGATGACAAGTTTCACGATACCTTGGTGAATAACCTTGGTAATTTTTATGACACCTTGGGGATGAACCTTGGTGATATGTTCATAAATATCTAAATTAAATGTTTTAGCCACATATTTATGTTATGGTTAAAGTTATTTTTATTATTAAATGACTCTACTTCCATTTCTCATTTCTTTATGTTTTTTTATCATGTTCTTATTGATTTCACAAGTAAACTGATTACCTTGTTTTCCTTACTAGGCCTTCTTCTCACCCTTTCCTTTGATGTATGTCTCCAGGTTATGAGATGAAATAATTTTACTTAGTAAGAACTTATGATAAATCTATAAAAGTGTATTAGAATAATTTTTTATGTTTTATTGTTTTATGTTCCTTATTTTCAAGACACTAGACTTTAAAGATCCTTTGTTTGTAAAATGTAATGAAAAGTTATGTAATAAAATGGCAGGATATCATAGTTGGTAACAAAGGATAGTTTAGTTATTTATGGAAATTAAGCTATGAAAACTTTAAGAATAATACGATAGAAAAGTTTAAATATAGGAAAACTTCCTGGTATTTTAGTTAGTATTGATTAAGTTATTTATCAAGAAAATACATCCATGTTTGGATACAAGCAGGTAGAGGCGACTCTGGAACAGATTTACCTTGGAGTGAAAACTCTAACAAGGAGTTTTAGACTTGACCCTAGGTATCCTAGTACATGAAAACAGGCCTTGATGCACTCTTGGTTATGACACTCCCGGGGGATATGTTTGGTTAATCATATGATTTTTATGAATCATTCTGAAGGATTTATAGAGAAATGTAATTGTTTAAAGAATGAAGTTTTAAGACATAAAATCCTTTATGGTTAAAAGATTCGTAAATCAAATAAGTTTCTCACTAAGGTTTTATTATTTTAGAAAATGGTAGGAAATTTTATGAACCGTTCAAATGGTGACCGCAATGGACCATGCGCTAATGGCCCTCTGATGGAAGACAGAATGGAAACTTTCATGCGAATGATGAACCAACTGACTCAAGTTATGGGAAATAACTTGAATCAAGCTGAGAAACTGATCTCACCATAAATGGAACAACTTTATATTGAATCCTTTATGCATCAACAACCACCAACCTTCAGAGTATCTACCAACCCATTGATTACTGAACAGTGGATCAGCTATATCGTGAAGATCTTTTCTATGCTTTGATATTCAGAGCAAGAGAAGGTCACCCTAGTTGTCTATCTCTTAGAGAGAGAAGCTGATCAGTGGTGGGAACTGATTAAAAACATGATTCCAAGAGTGGAGGTTGAATATATGGAGTTGGAACAGTTCAGAGGGATCTTCTTCATCAAGTATTTCCCTCAATCAATGAGAATAATAATGGAGAAGGAGTTTCACGAGCTGAAGCATAAGGAGAATGAATCTGTGGGAAGCTACAATATGAACTTCAAAAGGCTTTCATGTTACACCTCTAGCTTTATCATGGATCTAAAAGGTAATGTTGATAGATTCTTTAGTGGACTGAGACCTCGTCTGTAGAAGAATCTATCCAACCGAGATTATGATAGTTATAAGGATATTCTGAGAAGTACGATGAATGTCGAATTATAGTTTTTTGAGATGCAATGGTCTCATAAATACAATGATAAGAAAAGATTGATGGAGCCAAGATTAGGGATGAGCTTTGATCAGGGAAGAGTAGGAAATCAAGTACAATGTCCCAAGTGTAATAAATGTGGGAATAAGCATTCGGGGAACTGCCTGCTCGGGAGCAGGAAGTGCTACAAGTGTGGTAGAGATGGCCACATTGCATGTAATTGTCATAGTGAGGTGAAGCCACAACTTCCCAAAACTAACTACAAAGGGAATATGGTGCAGGCCCTACCTGATATCCAATTCTATAAGTGTGGAAAACTTTGGCACTTTTCCAATCACTGTCCAAATCCAAGGGCAGTGGAGGGGAATCACCATCAGCCTCAACAACGGTCAAGGGAACAAGTTCGTACTTTTTCAATCACTATGGCCAAATTTGAAGCACCAAATGATGTGGTGGAAGGTAATCTTGTTGTTCTCTCAAAGCTAGAAAGTACTTTGTTTGATTCTGGTTCTACACATTCCTTTATTTCCACCAAGTTTGCAAAGAATTTAGAATCAACCCCTGATTTACTAAAAGTAGATTTATTAGTCAAGACTCATAGTGGTATTATCCAAGCATCGTTAGTGTTTATAAACTCTAGTATTTACTTTAGTTAGAAAAATCCTATCACAAATCTAGTAGTCATTCCCATGCTGAAATTCAACATTATACTAGGGATGGATTGGCTCTCAAAGTATAATGCTATGATCAAATGCAGAAGCAAGGAAATCTCAGTAGTCTTGAATGAAAAACCTATAGTTATCTTCAATGGAGAGATATCTCAACCTTATATTTGTCTAAAATAATCTCCTATATTCTTCTTTATGGAGTTGATCGGTGAAGAAGAATAAGGAAAAGAGTGTTTGAGGATAGAAAATGTCCCCATCATCTAGGAATATGTTGACATATTTCCTGAGGAGTTACCCAGACCTCCCCCAGAAAGAGAGGTAGAGTTCTCCATTGAACTCATAACTGGATCCCATTCGATATCAAAGACCCCATATAGGATGGAAAATGTGGAGCTGGAGGAGTTAAAGAAACAACTCCAAGATCTTTTGGAGAAGGGTTTTATTCAACCGAGTGTGTCTCCTTGGAGAGCATTAGCTCTCTTCATGAAGAATAAGGATAGATCAATGCAGTTATGCATTGATTATAGAGAGCTGAACAGGATCATAGTGAAGAACAAATACCCTCTTCCAAGAATTGATGACTTATTTCACCAACTTCATGGGGCTCAATTATTCTCTAAGATTGATCTTTGATCTAGTTATCATCAATTGAGGGTGAAGAAAGAAGATATTCTGAAAACTACCTTCCGATCAAGATATGGAAATTATGAGTTTGTTGTTATGCCCTTTGGACTGACTAATGCACCTACTATTTTTATGGATTAGATGAATAGTGTCTTTAAGGACTACCTTGATAAATTTGTGGTGGTTTTTATTGATAATATTCTGATATATTCCAAAAATCATGAGGAGCATGAGGATCATCTTAGGGTTATTTTGAAAACTCTATAGAAGGAGAGGCTTTTTGGGAATTTCAGCAAATGTGAATTCTAGTTACAACAAGTTTCTTTCTTGGGGCACATTGTTACCAATGAAGGAATCACAGTTGATCCTGTAAAGACAAAATTTGTAGAGGAGTGGCCTCAGCCAACAAAAATAACTGAGACTCATATTTTCCTTGGATTAGTGGGATATTATAGGAGGTTTTTGAAGAACTTTTCATGACTTTTTAATCCATTAACCAAGTTAACTCAAAAAGGGGTCAAGTTCATATTGAAAAAGGAGTGTGAAGAAAGTTTCCAAGAGATGAAGAAGAGATTGATTACTGCACCCGTGTTAACTCTTCCCTCAAATGGAGAAGGATTCATTATTCTTAGCGATTCATCTCTGAAAGGTATTGGGTGTGACCTCATGAAAAATGACAAATTCATTGATTATGCATCTCAACAGTTGAAGACTCATGATCCAAACTATCCTACACATGATCTAGAGCTGGCTACGGTCATTTTTGTTTTGAATATATGGAGGTACTATATTTATGGGGAAAATGTGAAATATACATAGACCATCAAAGTTGGAAGTATATTTTCACACAAAAGGAATTGAACATGAGACAGAGGAGATGGTTGGAACTTCTCAAAGACTAGGATTGTTCAATTCATTATCATCCCGGAAGAGCAAACAAAGTCGCTGATGCATTAAGCAGGAAAGACCCAGTTGTTCTTTCCATGATGAGGATTCAATGAGATCCTTTGATCAATGACCTAGTAAAGTTGTACATGGGAATTATAAGGGAAGGGGCATTATCAACCCTAACCCAAATGATTTCTCAACCGTCATTACTAGAGAAGATCAAGAAAGCTCAGAAAGAAGATCCTTCGTTACAGAAGAAGTTTGAGGCTATGAATAATGGGAAGTTTACTGAGTTAAATATTAATCAAGAAGGTGTACTAAGATTTTGTACAAGACTATGTGTTCCATCTATTCTGTAAATAAAGAAGGAACTGATGGATGAATCTCATATCTCTACTTTCTCTATACATCCAGGAAGCACGAAAATGTATAGAGACCTTCGTGATCATTCTTGGTGGGATAATATGAAAAGTGAGATTGTTGAATGCACTTTAAGTTGCCTGGTATGTCAGCAAGTGAAGGTAGAGTGACAACTTCCTAAAGGGGTATTGCAACCACTACCCATACCAACATGGAAGTGGGACAATATCACTATGGACTTCGTCACTGGTCTCCCGAGAACTTCCAAAGGAAACAATGCGATATGGGTTATTGTGAACCATCTCACCAAGACTGCCTATTTTATCTCCATTCAAGAATATTTATCTCTTGATTAACTTTCCAAGATTTACATGAATGAAGTGTTAAGGTTGTATGGAGTTCCACTTTCTATCGTATCTGATCGTGATCCAAGGTTTACATCAAAAAATTTGATAACTATTCAACATGCTTTGAGCACTGAATTGAATTTTAGTACGGCCTATCACACCAAAACTGATGGAAAATCTGAAAGGAATATTCAAAAACTCGAGGAAATGTTGAGAACATGTTCAATGGAATTTAAAGGTGGATGGGATCAAAATCTCCCTTTAGTTGAGTTCGCTTACAACAATAGATTCCACTCGAGCATTCAAATGGCACCCTCTGAAGCTCTATATGGTAAGAAATGTAGAAATTCTACTTGTTAGTATGAATCTGGTGATAGAAAGCTTCTTGGGCCTAATCTTGTGAAAGAGATGATAGAAAAGGTCCTTTCCATCTAACAACACATTAAGGATGCTCAGAGTCAGCAAAAGAGCTATGTCGACAACTGTCGAAGGGACTTGGGGTTTGATGATGGTGAAAAATTATTTCTTCAAATTTTACCTTGGAAGAGAGTAACGAGGTTTGGGAAGAAAGGGAAGCTCAGTCCTAGGTACATTGGACCCTATGAAATCCTTGATTGTGAAGGATCAGTGGCCTATTGGCTTGCACTTCCTCCAAATCTATCACAAGCTTATGATGTCTTCCATGTATCTCTCTTGAGGAAGTACATACATGAACATTCACATGTACTAAATCCAAAGGTTCTACAATTATAACATGACCTCTCTTACGAGGAGTATCCAGTGGGGATCTTGGATCGTAGATAAGGTTCTATGAAACAAGACTACCCACCTTATTAAGGTGTTGTGGAAGAACTAAAAATGTGAAGAAGCCACATGGGAACCATAGGAGACTATGAGGCAGAAGTACCCACACCTTTTTCTATTCTTAGGGTACGAGTTAAAATTTTGGGGACAATTTTTCTTAAGGTGGGAAGAACGTAATGACCCAAACTTTTGAATAATATTTGTTTCCTAAATTTGTGTGTTATTTAATTTTATACTCCACAAAACTATATTCTTTAATTAATGAAATGATAATGTTGGGTTTCAACTATTATATGGCCATTGGTAAATAAGACCATTGGAAACTAAACTCTTAACATTGAAATTATTGTTTATAAATACAAGTTATCTTGGTTAGTTAATACATAAAGAAGATTCGATGGCCTCATCCAGTAGACTCGGGTTGTACGAAGCCCATCTGTCAGAGCTTGGGAAGGAGGTATCATCTATGGGATTTACTCTGTATGAAGCCCATGATGAGCTTCAACATGTGAATCTTGAATGGAATCTCTTAAGGGAGAAGTTCAAGCTGATAGAAATCACCAGTCGGGAAATATTTTCTGAGCCGCCCCAAGATTCTATCACCATAACATACCTTACACTTAGGTCCTATGCAGGTGTTATAAGGGGCTATTTAACGAGGCCTTAGATAGTTTTTGTAATCTCTTGGTATAAATAAAATTTTTATTTCTTATTATGGTAAATTTTGTGATTTTCAAATGTCCGAATAAATGTAAATTAAAGTTCCATATTATTGATGAATTTTGGAAAAAGGGGTATTTTAAAATATTTATGTAAACTTTAAATAATTAATAATGTGAAATGATTTTCAGAAAATGGTTTTCTACAATTGTGACTAGAAAAAAAATTAGAGTCTAATAAGATCAACTTAATTTTTTGTGAATAGTAAAGTATGAATAGTAATATACCCTTATGAATAGTAATGAATAGTAAATCAGCTAAAAAATACAAACTTCGCCCATGAATGTATAAATACAATTTAGACATCTTGAAAGTGAAAAACGGTCATTGTATAAGTTTTGGTATTTTTGTATGTCCTAAATATTTCATTTAAAATTTTATAATTAATTTAATAATTTAAAATGTTAATGTATTTTCATAAAATTTAATCATAAATTGTTACTTTATTGTCTTATGTTTATACAATAATTTTATAGGACCTTAATTACTTTTTTTAAGGTGTTACAAAACAAGTTATTGATTTAAAGTTGTTTATTTGGAATAAATAATGATTTTATATAAAAGTTAAATTAAAAATAATTAAAAAATTATTTTCATAAAATGGATTTAATTTTTAATTCAAAGCATCTATACTAGGTTAGGGTAAAGTTTTGGGATTTTTCTGAAACAGTTGAATTTTTTGTGAATAGTAAATATATAGTTTTGAGTTTCGGGTATTTAATGACATCACTGGTGTTGTAATAATGATGTAATCAATCTGGTAGAATTTTTTATAGTAATATATTCTATGAGGTGTCCCAAGTGGCTAACACCAAGGGAAAATACCATGGGCAGTCCCATGGTTTTTCAAATACCACCGATGAGGTGTCCCTTGGAAATTAATTAAATACTCCCTCTCTTTACCTATAAATACCAAGCCATTACCTCATTTATTTAATTCAAAAATACTTCTCAACTAAGTTATAGTCTTTTTACCTCCCAATTATTCCTCCCAAGGTTCCCTCAATCCCCCCAAGGTCCCAACCTTCAAGCGTTCAAAGTTACTTATCAAGGTAAGGAAACCTTCCACCCTCCTTTTTTAGTCATGATTTCCTTTAAGTTATGTCTTCTAGTTTCCATCTTCTTATGTGGGGGTATGTTCTTATATATTATTATTACTGTCTATTTCATGTCCAAATTATGAGAGACCATTTCTTCTCTCATCAATTTATTTTCTGAATTTTTAATTGATGTAGTTAGGCTGCCAAATTTTCATAAAAGAAATCGCATCTTCTCTTTTCTTTCGAGTTTCATTTTCATATAGTATTTCCTTTAAATATCCATACTATGATATTGTTTCTTTTTATTCTATACCCATACTGTATTATGAGTATTTATGAGTGGGTGAATCTTGTCCCCTATCTTTTCAACATTTTCTAAAACCATGTTATATAGTCGTTATGCTTTAGAATTTTCGTCTAAAAATCTCTCTCTTTTTCTCAAGAAATTATCTTTTATTATTTATGTGAATACCCAAATATATTTTTATTTCCAATGGTATTCATAAATACACAAAATTGATCTATTTTATTTTGGAATTGATATACATATAACCCTCACTCCCTTTCTATGGGTTATAAATGACATAACGATCAAGATTTTAAGAACTGTTAAAACGTGGAGATTTTGAAATAAAACCCATTTATTTTATTCTCTATGGGTTATTTATTAAATTTTTTATATTGATATATATGTATTAAAAGAAAAATACACATTAAGGGTGTGCCCTGGTAGTTCTCTAATGCATTGGGTAAAGAATTTAATCTCTATAGATGACAAGTTTCACGATAACTTGGTGAATAACCTTGGTAATTTTTATGACACCCTGGGGATGAACCTTGGTGATATGTTCATGGATATAAAAAATTAAATTTTGTAGCCACATATTCATGTTATGGTTCAAGTTATTTCCATTATGAAATGACTCTACTTAAATTTATCATTTCTTTGTGTTTTTTATCATGTTCTTATTGATTTCACAAATAAACTGATTTCCATATTTTCCTTACTAGGCCTTCTAATCACCCTTTCCTTTGATGTATGTATCCAGGTTATGAGATGCAATAATTGTACTTAGGATGAAATTATTATTAATCCCTACAAGTGGATTAGAATAAAGTTTTATTTTTTCTTGTTTTACATTCCTAATTTCCAAGACATTAGACTTTAAAGATCCTTTTTTTGTAAAATGTAATGAAAAGTTATGTAATAAAAAGGCAGGATGCCATAGTCGGACCATGTTTTAGGAGATCAAGTAGTACCTACTATAGCCTCTGGTTCTAATGCCACTCATCTCCAAGAATTATTTGTTACTTTGTGTGACCTCCCTAGAATGATCCCTCAGCGCCCTTCTCACTCAGAAGAAAAAAAAGGACAAAGGTCAGTTTATACTATTGTAGTCGCATGCTCCTTGATACAAAATCTAGATACTCTCTTTTTGAGAATAGATTCCTCACACTGGTTTTTATAGTGCATATGTTGTGACACTATATATAGTATCATGAGATACAACCAGTGTCTCGTGTATATCCTCTAAACTATATCCTAAATTTCCCTATTTTTACACGCTATCTAGCTTGTTGGTAAGTGATTATTCAGCAATTTTACATCACATTCATTCCACATAAGGTTGTCAAGGGTCAGGCTTTGGAAGACTTTCTGGCCACCCATCTGGTCCCCACAGAGAAGTCTCCGGATCTTTAATTTCGAAATGTGGATATCCTCTAAATGGAATAGGTTATTTCATATTGGAAGATTCATTTTTATGGTACCTCTAAGAGAAAAACTGGTAGGAGGCTTAAAAATCCTTGGTTAAATAGATTAGGCATGGGGATTGTCTTTATCACACCCATAGAAGCTGCTCTACCATATTCATTACTACTATCAAAAGGATACACCAACAACAAGGAAGAGTATAAGGTTCTCATTAATGTTCTCAAGATGCCCCTTGAGATTTATGTTCCCCACTTTCATATCAAGGGAGACTTCGAGTTAGTCATCAAGCAGATCAAAGGTGACTACATCACCTAGAAGCCGGAACTCGTGTCGTTGCTGGAATGCACCCACCAGTTGATGGCCTAGTTCCCTTCTCATCTATAGGTAACTAATGTTCTAAAGTTACTTAATGTTAAATTTTATGCCCTATCCATCCTAGTTTATTAACTTATAGAGCCCAACCAGGATGATATGTTCATTCATGTGGCATAACAAAGGGTTATTGTTCCTGTCATCCTAGATGATAATGAAAACACGTAGATAAACCACCTGACCACCGGTGCCTCCTAATCGGGACCTTGGTATCCTCCCTTATCTGAATAAAACCTATGATTGGATGGATCCCCTCATTTAGTATCTATGGCATGGCACTCTTTAACCAGACAGAGTCGAACATGAATGAATCTATCAGTGCGCAACATAGTTCACCCTTCAGAGTTGATTAGACCCTCTAAAAATTTGGGATTGATGTAATTATCCTATTTTATAATCAAGGATATGATATTATATAGGTTATTAAGGACTTTAATGTTAGGTATTATGGTGATCACTAGGTAGGGTTAAAACTCTCCCATTAGATTTGAAGGCTGGGATACTTCTATCCCACCATGGACCATGATTGTATCAAGTTTTCCAAGAGGTTTTGTGCATGTAAAATTCATTCCAAATTTGTGTATAGACCACCAGATACCCTAATACTAAAAATTATTTGTTTCCCTTTGTAGTATTGGGACGTGATGTTATGGGACCGTATCCACCAGCAACATCTCTTTAGTGCAAGTTCATTCTGACTGCAACCGATTTCTTTTTTAAGTGGGAAGAATCAATTCCTATCAAGGAATTCAAAGCCTAATCAGTTTTTTAATTTGTGATCTCCCACATAATTTATCAATTTGGAGTCCTTCATGCTATCCTCAACATCAATGTAACTAACTTTTAGGCAATCAATCTGAAGAAGTTATACTCAAAGTAAAACATCTAATCTAACCATACTTTCCGCTGCCATGCACATGTGAATAGATAGATCAATACATTCAACAAAAACCTCTCCAAAATTCTGTTATAGATGGTGGTCTATAGAAAGAAATGTTTTTCGTACAAGATCACCAACATTCTCTAGGATTATCAGACGACAACCCAAAATTCCACCCAGGGGACCTTATATTTCTGGGTGTACCGAACAGAGGTAGTCATGCTAATTGAGATTCATCTACCTTCACTTTGAATTGATATCTATTATCATAAGATATCAAATAGGGTATCTTAGGTCCATCTAAATAAACTCTAATCACTTGATAATAATAGGCTTTGATCCAAGCATAATATAGAGAGGCTCTATAATAATATAGTCATAGCTTTCAATAAGAAGGTCCACCTATGCTCTTTCCTCCAAGGTGATATAGTTTTGGATCTCCAAACGCCAATGATACCTGGAAGGAAGCCACCAATGTTGGATCCCAAATTTTACAGGTCTCATATCATTCACAAGGACTATCCCAATAGTGTGTATTATTTGGTCACCATGGATGGATAGAATGCCACACCTCCAACCAATGCAATGTTCCTCAAGCAGTACTTCACATGAATGGGGTTCAACATCCCTATTGAATGACAATAAACTACATTATAATCATAATCATAGCTGTATGATGATAAAATTAATAGATACCATTTCCCTTACCGCATAATGATAAACTACATGGACCAGTCCTATCACATACTTAATTTGTGACATCATCATCATAGACGCATGAAGAAAAACAGAACCACTTTTTGTCCTTACCGTATGATGTTAAATTATGTGATCATCATCCCGAGCATATGAGGTTAAACCGAGCATTCATCCGAAGCACACGATATGAATCTTGGTGTAACGTATGACCTTAAACTAATATCCTATGGTCTACGAATTATGACCTTAAACTATTTGTGACACTAGCATCCCTTACCCTGAGTCCAGCTACGTCTTACCACTAATATTCTTTAATGCACTTGGGTGTGAAACATAAAATGTTGGGTTCCACATGGACACTACCCTTCTCCATTACCATACTTTGAGTCTTTTGGTGTTTGAATCTAAAACATCTTTCATATCCATATGGAACCCCTAATGGTGATGGTATCACTCCACCTTTGTCTCACCTCCCATCCTGGGAAAACACCCCAATGGTTCTTTGGAAAAAAATGGTGGATCTTGTGTTTCAAACATGGTTATCTGTTGATTCTAAATTAGCATGCCCCATCCCTGAATAGTGTAATCATTGTTCCTATGTTTTCAATTTGGTAAATAGTGGTCCCTACCCATCATTCAGGCCTTTCATGATCCAAATCTCAAAATTCTATATTTACCCGTTTTCTGCCTCCCTATGTTTTGGTGGAACTCCAAAACCGTTGGTGTAACCCCTTCGTGCATCTACATGCATTGAGTATTTCCCACACCAAGCATGACTCACATGGGCTTAGGAGTCTTGGTAGGGTTTCACCCATGTGGTGGAGTTGCACAACCCCCATAGGAATATATGGTGTGGTGATGAGCCTTCTTGTCCTTAATTAATTTAAATTTCATCACCTCTCTAGGATATGTATATCCTCTTAAGAAGAACACACAATGGTCTAAATCTTATGACCTTAAACTAATAACTAATGGTCAGAGTCCTATAACCTTAAACTAAGATTCATACAGTGACCTAACTGCATGACATTAAACTTTATAGAACTAATGTTCTTATTCGCATGACCTTAAAGTTCACATACCCACATACCAAGAACATGATATTAAAATGGGAATTAAAGTCCAAGACTTATGACTTTAATCTATTTGTGGGTTTTCCTTGAAGTTGTATCATGCAGCGCAGGCCTCATATAGCCCAATTCACATCGGGCTATTCTTTTTTCACTACACATTTCCATTATTTTGGATACCCCCCTCCCATATGGTCTAATAATCATGACATTAAACTATATGTAGCTTCTCTCATGAATGTTTTGTGTGACATTGGACCTCTTAGGCCATTCACATCGGGTTTTTTCACCCCTCTACATTGCACATGTCCATCAGATATTTCCACCCCTTATGTTTTGAATTTTATGACCTTAAACCAAGAAATATACAGCCTATGATTTAATGAATTTAAAAAACATATCACCATGAGGATGTTCTTTCCAGAGAGGACATCACTTCTAGAACCATTCATCTACCATGTCATGTTCAATAAATATGTATGGATTGATTCTTGTCCACACAGGATACGTAAGAATGCCCAGACATTTCATCCCTAGGCCTAGTCATAAATTCAATCTTTTAGCCTCTGGATAAAGTTTCCCTCTGGAGTGTGTGGTGTGATGTGGTCCTCTGTGGTCCTCTTCACATCGGGTTATAGTTGTTGCACCATGCACTTCCCCTTGGTAACACACCTCTCCCCCAACATATTAGTCGCATGAGGATAAATTATGCTACAATAATCATCCTAGACTCATGATGATAAAAGGAATATAAACTGGTTTCCTTATAGCACGATGATAAACTAGATGGATTGTTCTTATCATAACATTAAACTGTGAAATCATTGTCCTGGCTGCATGATAAATAATGGCATCGCATTTTGGTATTCCCTCCTGAGAGGACATCACCTTTGGAACTTCCCATCCATCATGTAACTTGTTAAAAACTATGTATGGATTGATTCCAAGGTTTTCCATCCTGGTCTAGCTACTCAAAAAGAATAAATTAAAAAAACAAAAAAAGGTGCATCTCTATATATATAGGTCAAAACTATATAGAGAGATCCTCTCCTCAAGAACTATGTGTGGCTTGATTCTCATCCTCATGGGATATGTAGCGATGCCCAAAAACTTCATCTTTGGGACTATATAAAAGTTAACTTCCCCTCTTTTTTCCACCCTTAGGCCCCATTTATGGCACACGGGCCTCCTTGTCTCTCTCATGGTAGATGTTCTTTTCATCCATTCCATATTGATGTCTTTAAGGTAAATTTCAAAAGAAACACCTATGGTAGAATGTGGTGCATCATCAGGACTCATGTGTCCTCTTTCAAAATGGATTATTTACTCTACCACACCACAAATTCCTATTTTGGGGAGCTTTCTCCCCTAGGTATGAACTCCATTACCTTAAACATAGATATTATAGTCCAAGAATCCTAACTTTAAATTGTATACAGATCTCTTCTAGGATGTGTTGTGTGGCGTTGGGCCTCCTTGGCCTCATTCACATTGGGTTTGTTATAACACCGCACTACACATACCCATTTGAGACACCATAGATTATGGTCTGAACTCTATGACCTTAGACTGTAAGCCAACATCCTCAATGCATGATGTTAAACTACAATTATGCCATGAACTATTTCAGGATGCCTCGTGATAATCATGAGATGCCTCAATTCCCTCACTAGAGATGATCGACCCTACCAGTGTCGGCCTTCTTCCGTATTATGTTCACGAACTACATGTTCATTGATTTCCATCCTCATGAGATATGCAGCGATGCCCAAACATTTCATCATTGGTCACATCCAGAAACTTCTTCAAATCCTCGACCCCTTAGCCTTGATTTTGATCCAAGCTCTATGATCTTAAATTGTATGTAGTTTATCATATGGTATCTATGTGGTACATGGGATCCTCAAACCTCATTTGTGTTGGGTTTTATTACTTGTGTGACACTTATATACCCTTTAAACAAACATATCCCTTTTAGTCCATACAACATGACTTTAAACTATCTACCACAGTCCATGTAATATAGCCTTAAACTATCCATAAAACCTATATTTGATTCACATTCCTTGATACGTCCATTCCACACTTTGAGTCTTTCTAGGTTTAGATTTCCACCATCTTTCATATCCATACGGACCCCCTAGTGGTGATGGTATCATGCCATCATTAGATCACCTCCCATCCTAAGATAAAGACCTAATGGATATCCAAAAATAAATAGCAGATCCTATGTTTCAAATTTGGTCAACAATTGATCCTATATTTTCTCTCCCCACTCTTGATTGTTATGGTTATGGTCCATGTATTTTTTAGCACCGTCAATAATCAGCCCTTACATACCAGTCTCTACTTCATCCAGACCTTGAAATTATTGACTTACATCCTTTCCACATTCATGTATCATGGAGGGGTTCCACTATTGGTATTTCTCCTTACTATTCACCCCCTCATGTTGAGTAAACCCCCTTGTACCATTCCTTGTTTCCCACACCAAGCATGGCTCATGTGGGCTTAGGAGTTTTGGTCAGGTGGTTACCAATGTGGTCGATCCATATGAGGGATCCATAGTCTGAACTCTATGACTGTAAACTAGAAGCATTATGGGGATATGTGGTGTGACACATGAGCTCCCTTGGCCTCATTCACGTCAGTTGTGTCTCTTACCACGTCAAATATGTCTTCTTATCATCTATTCCTTGATAATTTTGTGATATGAAAGACCTATTTTCCATATTAAATTTAGGTCTATTTTTATCATTCCACACATATATTCTAGAAATGGACATTCTTAGTCCATGAAAAATGACTTTGAACTGTTGGTTAGGGTCCAGGCAATATGACTTTAAACTATGTGCAATGTCTTGGTCACATGATGTTAAACCACAACACGCATCCTAATCACATAACATTAAATTATACCATGTATCATCCTTACGACATGATGTTAAAATATGTGTTCATCATCCACATTTTCATGACATAAAATCACAATTAATCTTAGTCCCTCACTTGAGAGGTACTCTCCTGATGTTGGTTATCTACTAGATTATTTGCATTTACTACAATTATCTAACAACCAAGATTATGCTACCCTGGAAGATGGGTTTGATCTTTTTTTATACCAATACTCATACCCCAATGTATTTTAATATATGGTGGTGTAATTTTGAGAGAGTTGGAATCCATCTATAAAATACATCACTCCATTCTCACGCTTTGCATGCCCCTCATTTAGATCCTCATCCTCTTCCATGTTTGAAGGGACCGCCTAGTGGAATGGTGTATGTCCAAGGCTCACCTACCATTATGGGCCAATGTTCCTGAGGACTCTTCAAGACAATTCTATATAGGTCCCTTGTTTTTAATATGGTCAGCGGTTGACTCACATTTTTTTGTCCCCATTTTAGGCTAAGAAATATTGATATTGTGTTTCAAACATGGTCAGTAGTGGTCTTATATCAGGAAATCACTCTTATTGTGTTCTGAATTTTGGGAATCGTGATTTACAAATCCCATATAACTTTTTTCAGCTTGATTCTAATGCCCGTAGAATTATCTTGTTCATGCACTAGCACACATTGGGAAAGAAATTTGGTTGTTCCATGAGCACTGTTCTCCAACCACAATCTCCCTCATCCTGAACACTCTCTGTGGTCAGTCAATAATAGAAAACCCTGAGTGTTTGATGGTTATCTATCACTCTCATATGATGTGAATGATTATGTATTCATCCCTTTCTCCTCATAGCAGGAATGACCCACATGATCTTACGGATTGGTCATTAGTTGTCTCACAAGTATGATCAAAGTGTAGTAATAAAGGTTAGATAAAACTTTTCCATGAACGTAGTATGTTTCAAAATAAACAAACAGGAAAAATTCATGAGTTTGGAAAAATATCCCCTATAGATCCACTCTGGTGATATAACGTTTCAGTTCTCTCAGCCTTTGACGTGTGGCCTCTATAATTTTTTGATTCCTCCCAAGCTCTGATTTCTTGTCATTGGTCGCCATACGAAGCTCATCTGCTCTTATTTGTTCCCACAACCACTCAACTTGAAGGTTATAAATCTGAGAAGTCACTTTCTTTATTTGGTCCTTAGCCTCCTTTGGTTGAGCTGTCAGATTGCTGATGATTTTTTATTGAGTCCCGAGGAACATTTTACACTCTATTTCTTGCTCCTCTAGTTGTTGGATCTCCATAGTGACTTTTCTTAGCTTGTGAATGTTTTGTAATTTCTTCTAGATCCAGGATACTTCAAAGTGTTGGATCCCCACCCCCATCTTTTCTGTGAGGCATTTTTTTGACTATCATGTGGATATTTCAAGTGTTTGTCTCTATGACGCATGGGTTGCATAGCCAATGGTGAAGAGACCCAATTCATCTCACTATATGAAACTCTAGAGTTTGTTCAATGAAGCATTGAATGCACCTCCATGCCCTGTATTGGATGATGCAATTCTCCTCAGTCTTCACAGAGTCATAGTCATCTAGCTCTATAGGATCTGAAGGATCATATTTTGGGAAGGAAGCCAAGAATTCAACATTAATATCTTCTTGTGGAATCCTATTTGAGGGTATAGGATCCATTTCATGGTGGTATCCATTCTATATTTCTTCTTCCTCATAAACCTCACCCATGCCTACCTTAGATTCCACACCACCAGTGGCCTCACTTACAGTGGCAACTTCCTATTCATCTTGGACCACCAAATCTCGATCAGTCTAGAAAATTATCTCCTCGTGAATGGGAGCATCTATTAGAAGGGATATCATAGATTCCCCACCTCCATCTGCTTGATGGGTTTACAGTCTTCCAAGAACTTCATGGAATAAATCACTTCATTCAATTCACTCAGCTGTTGATAAGTTTGAATTTGTGAAATCACAGACTTACAAGAGATGAATGCCACTAGATCAAGTTCTCAAGTCATCATAGGGGCTTCCACCATATGATATCCTTCACCACATGGTATATAAATGATTGGAACCAACCCTAATTCCATCATTTGAACAAGATATGCATAATAAAAGTACACGTTTATACTAAAGCTCCATGGAAGAATGATGATGTTCAGACAGTTCATGGATTTCTCTTACCTGGGGGAAGAATACTAAGGCATGGCCTCCCCATATACAATATTAAGGACCTAGGGTTATGAGATTACCACCATGGCCTCCTAGGTTGTCCCACCGCTAGACATCTCTACTTCAATTGGCCCACCTCTAACTATTGCATCCTCAGTTAGCTCACCATTATCCACCTCTGCCATGATCGGCTCACCACTTACCTCGACCTTGGGTGCAGGCTCTAGAGAATTCTTTGTCGCACCCTCCAGAATGTATCCCCTCTTCATTGGGGACCTCTTTCTCATCCCTAAGTTTCTTCTATATAATATGAGTTTTAGTAAGTGGGTCTAAGAGAAGAAAATATATGTTTAATGAAGATGTGACTTAAGACTTATAGAGAGTTGGTCGGTGAACTCTTATTTGGAGATTTCAATTTCACAACTCTCCTTAGGACACTCTTGATGACCATCTGTCCCCTGGGATTCCCTTTATTCTTCTTCTTCTTCTTATTCTTCTTCTTCTTCTTCTTCTTATTATTATTATACTTCTCTTTCTTCTTATTCCTCTTATTTATTGTCATCCATAGGAAGTCTTTCTTCTCTATCTGATTCCTAGTCAAGCATCACCTTCAATAGGGTGTGAGGCTCCTCATATATCCCTCTTTGGAATATTTAAGTATCCATGTCCATCAGATACTCGAATATCCTATGAAGTCTTACCCTATCCACCACCTTAATGCACCCAATTTCTATAAATTTTAGCCCACCACGCTTCATCCTCCACCATAAGTCTTCAGCAAATAGTGATTGTTGTAATGTCTTCCAAGCAGACTAGAGGGTCGAAAAAATGGCATCGGCAGTTGGGAGTATTTGATACCTTATATTATTCTTAGGTGCTGATTTGACTTGTCCTTGAGGATTCTTTATAGATCGCTCCTCTTAGAAAGGTGGAAGTGAAGCCTCACCCTGTGATGTTCCTGCTATTGTGGTTCCTTCTTGTATCTCACCAATGGTTTGGCTAGCCTCATGGCTCACCCCTTGGGTGGAATCCCACCTACCTTCTCACTGCTCTGGCTCCATGCTTTCTGCTTTGATCTGCCAAACGTTTCTCTACAAGATATCCTCCAGGCATGTCACCACCAAATGCTTAGAATATTCCATTGATAGACCAACATCATCATCCGTAGGTAGAAACATGATAGTATCACTGAAGCTCATATTCTTCATCATTCACCACATTTGGAGAAGGATGCATCTATTCCTCTCTTCACAAAACTTTGTATATATTTTGTTCGACGCCATTTGAATGCATCTAAACAATTGGGAAAAGAGGTATGGTGCATATGGATTGCAAAGAACCATTCCATCGATCTAATCCAAAATCACAACACCCATGAAGGCCTGAAAGTATTCTCTCTACTCCAATAAACCTCACAGGTCTTCCACCATCAGACCAACTAGAGTACTTAAGGGATGGAAGTTAAAATTCTTATGCTTTCCAATATGGAGCACGATCGTTTCATGATGAGGGGTCAATGGATGAACTCCAATGATGTTCATAAGAGATGGTCATAGACCACCACCCATAGGATGTATGGTGTTTGTGAAATCATATCCACCATAGTGGGATACCATCTAACCATGAAGGATCTGAAATGGTCCACATATTCTTCTGGGTTCTCTTCCCCTCAAGATGCATCCTAGGATACTTTAAAGTATTTCCAAGATAGACACTCCCCAGTTGACCTTGTTGTGATATTTTATGATCTCTTCCATCACCTATGTCCCTAGGAAGACCCCCATTCTTTTGTCACTTACTCGAAATAGCCACCCACTCTGGAATGCAATAAGAAATGAGGTATATCGAACTAATGGTTCCCAACTCTCGTCCATGTTTTACCCCCATGATTGATATTGTCCTACCTCTATGACCTCCCTATATGATCCTTCCTTTCCCCTCTACAATTCATTTAGATACTAGTTCCCTCTACCTGGTATCCTCACCTTATCGTCCTTCTTAATGAATTGTTTGAACCATTTTGGGAATGGGATGTCCTTTTGGATATACTTTTTATTCATCTTCTACTTCACTACATCCAAGATATGCCATGTTAGGATGGGGTTTCATGCCTTATCCACCCATTTATTCTTTGGTGGTAGGAACTCTTCATACTGGAGTCCCTCCAGGGTAATGCCTCTGGTACAATGAATGCCCCACAAGTTGACATTGACCTCCCCATGGTGGAGTTGGAACATGTTTGTGTCAGGAGACCATCAATTGAACAGCTCAAGAACCAGCTCCTGCTAATGGTAGAAGTGGAATTGTGACATCCATATGGCCTCATACAACTTGATGTTACATATCTCTTCTCTGAACTCCTCGTATGTTCATTGTACCCAGTACACACATTCCCATTCTCTTGTGATGTTACCCTAGGACCTCGGGTTCAATTCTTGATTCCATCCCACGATATCATCCCTCATACTGATTTGGAAGGTTCTAACATAGTGGGCAAGGGACTCCTATGCCTCTGGTTTGATTCCTTTGATCATTCTAGATTTTTCATTTATGAGATAGATGACCATCTCCTAATTCTCCCTTGTGGCATGTCCATAAAAGTTAATGTTATACCACCGAAGGATATCTTTATCAGTGAACCAAGACCACGATGAATCATTGTCGAAGAATATGATGAATACTTCCCCAAGTATTCCAAAGTTCCACAATGGGAGTCTATAGATCATAATATAATACTTCTATAGCTGCAACAGTAAGCCTAAGTGCATCTGATTGACTAAGAAGAATCTCTTGGTGTGAAGGATCTGAGTGTTCTTGATCAAATATACTCTTCACAAGGCGTTGTCAAATTCCCTCCCAGTAGCATCTTGTTAATCATCCATTTGGATTAAGTTTGAAAATAATATAATGAAGAAGCACAGAGGATAAGGCAGTTGCATGAAATAGGTAGTACCAAATAAAATAATGGTCTTTAGTTGTGCAAACGATGAGATTTATACAAAAGGAAATTACACAGAAGAAATAGTGGTTGAGCATAAGGTAGAAACCGTGTTTCAGTTTTCCACATGGGATTCAAATACTTATGTGCACAAGAGCAAAAATTTTCTATCATACAGAAAGTCAAGGTACTGTGCAAAGGGACCCCCACATATTTATAAGCATGGACCCAGTCCTATGCACACACAAAAGGCTTATTCTATTCCAATTACATTTTTTTCATAAACCTTCACATTTTCATCCCTCTCTTTAGTTTTTCCCTCAGAACCCAACCATCTGATCCCCTTTCATCCCAGCTTACGAGGGGGAATTTTTTGGTTCCAAATTCTGCACAGAACCATAATGAACATCCTTGGGTAAACTAAGGTCAAATTCCAACTCAATATAATATCCCGATAATCCCAACTGATATGTGAACAGAATATTATTCATGAACACAATACATAAATTCGATCACAAGACCCTTACATTCCCAATATGATGTCTAGCATGCCTTTGAATGCGTGCCCAACACAGCCTAGAAAGAAAGATATGCGGAAGCTTCCTTCTACAATTGAAATCTCATGTTCCACTATGGAATAATTTCTCTCTATATATATATATATAAGTGACCCCCTCTCTTCATATTAATCATCTGAAAGTTAAAATTATACTCTACTTCATGTAAAAAACTCCTCTTCTATGACAGTATAAAAACCATGAACCCCACAAGTTACATGATCTTGCATAACAGGTTACCTAGGGGTATACCTTGTTGTGGGCCCACAATGAGTTTACCTTTGCCAGATTCATTTAATCCTAAGGAAAGTGAACATAAAATAACCTTCTTATACACACTTCATGCCCTTATGTGCAACCCTATCTTGCGCTCAACCTCTTATTTTGCATGCAACCCTCCAATAGTGCCCTCACCCATTCCTTTAGGCTCCATGGGTTTCCTTTACTCCAAAGCACCATGTTTGATCCCCTCTTGTACACAGCTCCCATGATTTGTATGCACCTCCTCCATGTAGCCCTCTAGGATTATACACAGTGATTTCTTGGTCCCTCGTGATGTGTCCCTTATTCTGGTGCCCTACCTTTTACTTTTATGAATAGGTACACAAATCGCCCTTGATTTTTGGAAAGGGGATACTAACATGGACCCCATGACTGACCACTCCTCCACACCCTCAAATTCTAGAATTGGTGATACCTTCAATTTTACAAGGGTTTATGGGAAACAATTATGTAAGTATAATGGATGAGGAGTGAGTCCACCACGTCCGTACTGCATGATGTAAAATTGCCTAGTACCAACGTCCTCAATACATGATGTTAAACTGTGATACAACCCTATAAGAAAATCATAGGTTATCACTATGTATGAGTGATAGGGAATGATATCCTCCTCATATAGAGTGACATTCTCCTCATAGGATCAAAGAGATTATGGTAACCAAGAACCTTCCACTTCATGTACTCCCAATCAGTCCTCCCTCTCCCTTTGGGATTTATCACCATGTGTTCCTCAGGCAGTCTTTACGTATAATCCCTTGAACACATTTGGTAAGATTATCTATGAAAGAATGAAATAGAATGAGATCTTCCTCACATTGAATGATTTCCCCATCATACAGAATGAAATCCTCTCTGGGTAGCTTCCATGCATAAGCCCCAAATCATCTCTTGTTGTCGCATCTTTTGTGACACGACTATCATGTCTACTGCTTCCTCTTGTTTCTTAAACCAAGCATGACTCATGTGGGATTAGAGGTTAGTAGTGACCATGAAACTTATCCATTATCCTAGGTTATTTCTATATGTAAGTACCATCCACATATTCAATGGGTTGTTCCTATACGTAATCCCCAACCACATCTTCAACGTGAATCCCCCCTTGGAATAAGCCCCAATCTGCATCCATTTGGGCCTCTCCCATGTGTAATCCCTAACATGTCCAATGGGAATCCATCCAGGTGTAATCCCCATCATTACCTCTCATTTAGGTAGCCCCTACGCATAAACCCCAACCACATGTCCCATTTTGACTTGGCTTCCCCATTTGTATAAGTCCAAACATTAATTCAGAACTATGTGGAATTTAATTCCCAACTAACTCGGATATGTTGGAAACATCTCTAAGGTTAAAGGCCCAACACTTCACCCATCTCACTTATTCAATACTTTTCACATCAGTTCACTATCGTCCTCACTAAATGATGTTAAATTGTATGGGGCCTCAGAACTATGTGTACTTTGATTCCCAATTACCTAGGATACATAAGAAACCTCCTTGAGGTTCATGCCCAATCCCCTCAACATTCCAACCTCTCCATCCATTCCCCAACATTTTATCCATATCCATACTTATTTTTTCCCGGGCCTCTACATCCTAGTGGAATCATGCCATTCATCTGGTTTGTTCCAATACGTAATCCCTATTCACACCATCACTGCTCCTAGAAGCACCTAGGAAGCTCCCATGCATAATCCCCACACCATTCATCAAACTTTGGGGGTTTTGATCCCTATCTACTAAACATGTTATGAAGGATGCCTCCCTGAGGTTCAATCCCAACCAATGGCAAACCTTGGTGGTCCCCTCCTATGGGTGCACCTCCTTAATCCACCTCTAGCGATGTCCATATCAACCTTCATCGTGTGACACCTTATCTTTCTGAGACACACATCCCAAGATCTACCACTGTAGACATTCTAATCCATCCATATCGTAAACCTTCCCAGTGTTCCCTCCTAGGGATTCACCTTTATGATCCATCTTCATGAGGCGTTCTGATCAGTTCCACTATGTCTCTGAAACATATTAAACTCGTGACTTGTCACTAATTACATGTGCTAAACATAGGATGCCTGAGGAAAACCTTAGAATACATGCCTTTGGAATAAGATACCCTACGATCGATGCAGGGTTCCTTGAGTTTCGTGCCCATGAGATTCCCTCCTATGAGGAAGGATACAGGTGACCAATGTTCCAGCGTCAGACGTGCTAGTGACGCCCAACGCAACTACTCCCTTGAATTAAGGTTTCTACCCTATAAAGACCCATTTTAATGTCTAGACAAAACTTACATAATTATATGGTTTCCACAATGATATGGCACCGGGAATGAGTTTCACAAACCACGTCTTAATCTATGAGGGAGACCCGAATAGGGTGACAAATTTCAAGGAGGAATCCATGGAGGGAGGAACCATCATCTCATCATCTTGATTCGATCAAGGAGAAGACATCTCTAAGAAAGTGATTAATGTTAGTCACCTTTGGAAAGTGGGAATGTGGGGCAACAATGCGACGTTAGTGAAAAATAACACGCAAGACAAATGCACCCCGACGAAAGCGTTAGAAACAATATATATATTAATAAATGTAAATTATTAAATATAAACTATTTATTACTCATTAATTATTATTTATATATTTATACATTTATATATTTATATATTTATATATTTATATATTTATATATTTATATATTTATATATTTATATATTTATATATTTATATATTTATATATTTATATATTTATATATTTATATATTTATATATTTATATATTTATATATTTATATATTTATATATTTATATATTTATATATTTATATATTTATATATTTATATATTTATATATTTACACATTTGAGTGTCTGTTTATATATTTATATATATAGTAACTAAGAATTTCAATTTACTAATCACTAATAATATTAAATATTATTGATGTTAATTATTATATTTTTTATAATTAATTTTTTATTTTTTAATTATTAAATATAAATTATTAATTATTGACTATTTTTTGGATATATATATTATATTTATTAATTTATAATTATAAATATATATATATATATAAACCTAGAAAAGTATATATAAATAAATATTAATATGTAAACAAACATATAAATATAATTGTGTGTGTGTTTATACATATATATATTTGTGTGTGTGTGTGTTTGTTTATATATTAATATTATTATGAAACATTATTTAATGAATTTAAAAATTATGATAATAATAATTATGACTCTTCACTTCCTGACTAACACTTTTAATTTCCCAATATTTATTATGGTTAACTCTTGGATTCCAACTGTTGAACTTGATATGATAGGTATTAACCAAAACCATTGGATAATATCTACTGTACTCTATATATATATATATATGAATGTATAATAATGAAATGAGTGAGGGTTTTTAGCCCTACATATTTGTTTTGTACTTTAGTATATATCTTTTACATTAGAATGTTTGTTATCCATTGGAATACAAATATTTTATACACATTTCATCAATGATACACATCACCTATGATCAATCATTCACTTCAGATTTGGAAATTTATAATGTCTTCAATCACTGTTCGATCAGTTTCACAACACATGATCAGTATGATTGTCTTCTCTATGTTGTGCATCATGACAACATTGTCTCCATTTATATCATCGATGTAAAATTATTTTTACATGAAAAAGGTGAATCTTATTTTCTATATCATATATTTTTATATTTATTTACCCCTTTTAAAACATTGGAATGTATATGAATTATTTTCTCAATATTTTATTGCGATAAATATAATGAGCTTCTCAATAGCAGTTATGACTCATGATTTCAAGATTTCAATCCATTAGCTAAAGTGAATGTGATTCATTATTATTGAAATTATGTTAATAATATATGTAGTCAAAATTGAGATAAACATCATTCATTAAATAAAAATATGAAATGATGCCATCAGAACTGGTCGAATGATGAACATCATGTACCTTTCATACACTGAGCAGAAGTTCGTTGATCATTCCTTGCACCATGTTATTGGTATAATAAAATTTGAAATATATTATTTATTTGTGCACATAGAATATTTTTAATGTGATTATGATGTTTAAATACTCTTTATGGAGATGATACTTTTTTTATTTTTAAATAAAAATTATATTGTTTAATTTCTTTTCTCTATTTTTTTACAATATATTTGAGGGAAATTATGTGATCCAAAAGAGAAAATGTAAATATATTTTATATATATTCATCCCTAATTTCAATGAATTTTTTCTATTAAATATTCATTATATTATCTTGAACACGTTATAAAACCGAAACAAATAATGTTATTTTGTTTCCTAAAGTGAATGCAAATTTTTATTAAAAAAAGTATATTTCATTCCCCAAAGTAAATGAAAATACATAAGATTTCATTTTAAATTAAGTTTAGGTGAATATTATATTTTGTGAAAATCATTGTGCCTTATTTATTTATAAATAAAAATAAATATATAATAATAATTTAACCACAATAAGTGGTGTGGTGAAAGTACATTTTTAAAGAGCGAAATGAATTTTACTTCTTTTTATAAAATAGTTCATCCCAAATGGATGATTTGAAAATAATTTATTTTTTTACATTATATTAAAGGATGTCTTTGTTTATTAATTATTTATCCTATATTAGCAGTATCAATGAAAGAAATTATTATTTTTTATCATATTCTTATGGAGTATCGGTATCATCTCATGTGATTTATTTGATTTTTTCCCCATAAATGGATGTTGTTATTCTTTATGTTTATAAATGAGATGATTTAGTTTCATAGTTTTGATAATCCAATATATTTTACGAATATAACTTCACCACCTGAATTATTTATAAAAACATCATCATGATAAATAAAATTATTATTTTTTTACAAGATGATCAATATTGATAAATATTGAATTATAATTCATGGATTAAGAAATATAATGAATTAATTTTTTCTCAGAATTAAATGTAATTTTAACTATTATATTCCATTCCTTGAAGAGAATGAAATTAATCATGAAAATTCAATTTGATTTATGATACTCATATGTAAAATTTTATCATTTATATTTGAGATTTGATGAAAATTGATCTAATGATTTCTCCTTTATTTGGTAAAGTTAATTCTATAAAAATTATTCTATGAATTATGATTTTTTATGGAAATGAGGTGTGTGTTTTGAATCCAGAAGTATTTTATGCATTGTTTCTTGTTACAATATTCACCAGCTTTAAAATAATTGTGAGATATTATCCCATGTAAATGTACTGCAAAATAATATTTGGTCCATATGTTCAAAATTATACAATAATCTTATTAGTTATGGGCCTAACCCATTATGATAATATTATGAATTCATCAAAAACCATAATGGAAATTTTAATGATAAATAATGGTATTCACAATGTTAGATCATGAAGATCTTATATACATCAATATTGAAGAAAATGTCTTGATTAAATACATTACAAGAACTCATATATATTCAAAACTATTGTAGAGTTAGTATATGCTCATTTTACATTTACCAGTAGTGCATATTAAAGGCTCTAGAAGAGAGAATATATTGCTAGATAGTTGTATAAAATTTGTAATAAACAATAATTTTCTATATATTAAATCTCGATGAGTTATATTGTGAAGTAATTATATTATTAAAAATAAATATCATAGGGATACATTAGATAAAATAGGTACCTTGATATATAAAAAAAGTATAATTGATAAAAATTGATTTAAAAAAATGTGTGAAATTTCATCAATTATGGTAAACCAGATGTTTAATAATTCCAACACATTTAAATACATGACATGAAAATTTAAGTTAGTAATGTTTAGTTATAATTAAAAATATTTATTCTAATATATATGAGGATCGATTTATTGATAAAATAGAAGACATCCATCAGGGGGAATGTTGAATTTATTAATAGGATGTATGTTTACTAAATTATTATTTATTAGAGAGTTACTCATTATCATAATATTATTATTAATTCCCCCTATTTGGTGATTTAAAATGATTTTAAGGTAAATCATTTATATCTTCACCATCTATAATGGAAATATTCATATGGTGTAAAGAATTATGAAATATTAATATGGGTTTACCCATCTAACTTGTGAAACCATTCAAATATTATATGACAAGTGCATGTACTAAATAGTCACATTTTTTATTATTTAATGGTGAGTAGACATCACATGCTATGCAAGTTGATTAAAATACAAATTGAGAAACCTATATGATATATAAATATGGTCTAGTAGAACCATTTATAAGATACTTAGAACACTTATATAAACAATTCAATTATGAAGTGTTGAAAATCAGTAGTCTAATTATACAGATGAGAAGTGTTATTGAACTGATTATCAAAAATCATTGTTCGTCATGAGGATAAAGAAATAAATATACATTCTCTTTAAGTGGCAAATGAATATATCAACAAAATTATATATTTTTAGAAATTTTCCTTGAAGTTACATAGGTACCAAATAAATTATTAGATCTCATTAAATATTATTGATGACATATATTTTTTTTAAATACTTTCAAAACTCATCAATTAAAATGGAGTTTGATAGATTTAGACATGAAAATAATCAAACAAATATATTAAAGGAATACATGACATGTTCAACATATACAGTTTTTGATTGGTCATCCAAACTACCAAGACTACTAAATATATATATGAGTATATTATAAGAAATATTTTTCATTATAAATTTTGATATTTATATATGTTTGGATTATTTCAAATCTACATATTTCCTTTTTATTGATTAAAACATATATATATGAATTCTTGAAGGGTACCAAATTCCTGAAGAATATTTAAAATTATGAATTCTTCACCCAATCAAAGAAATTATTTTATAGATTGAACTAAATATGATATATATGATATGAACATCATCATCATCAAGAGTACTTTTTTATTCAAAAGGAGACAAGAGTACAGAGAGGAACATATTGAAGAAAAAAAAAGAAAAAAAAGAGAAAGCCGAAGGAGTCCTGAAATGGTGGAGCCCTAGGGCATCCTATTTAATTAGATTAACCCCCTTAGACTTTATACTCACCACATTATGCAAAAATATATCCCTGGGACCATAAAAATTCAAAGAGGCTAGGTGATCCGCAACTGTGTTCCCCTCCCTCCATGTGTAGAGTACCTGAGTGATGCTACTGAGAGAGTGTTGACACCTTCTTATTATATATCGAATTGACCAAGAACAGCTGCCATGTCTGCCCAAAGAATTATGAAAAATAAAGGATTTGGTCTCAACTTCATTAATATTCAAGCCCTTCTACCCATATAAGTTGAGGTTGGTGAGCATCGCCAAAGCTTCCGCTTAAAGAGAGGAGCCCTACCCCAACCTGGACGAGAACGCTAGGTGGACCGAAGCATTTTCATCACACCCAACCCCTCCTCCCTTCATATTCCCCTAGACAGAGGACCCATCTGTGTTTAGTTTCAAACCATAAGGGGGTGGTCAATAGATCCAATTACCTGCGTTGTTTCTGGATGGATGGGTATCATGGAGACCAGAATTAAACTGGAGTAGGGAAGGAGCCTCCTGCCATTTCCTCACAACCTTAGCCAAATCGATCAGCAGATTTCTAGCCCACACAACAATGACACGGGCCAACACAAACACCCCTTTATATCTCACTTTTTTTCGAGCCCTCTAAATACACCAGAACCCCGCATTCATCACTAATGAGCGAGCCAAGACTTTTGGGCCTTTACTGCCCAGACCATAGAACAATCTCTCTAGGAATGGGAGTCCAGTCATGATTGAAGTGGGGATCACAGTGAAATCCCCAAGAACACTCCACACATAATTCTCCCATTCAATCTTTAATAACAGGTGAGTGGTGCTCTCCATACTTGGAACCTTGCATCACACGCACCTAGAAGCAAGGGGATACCACAACACTATATGTTTTAATCTGTCGGGACAACCCCATTTCTGATCCTCCATGTTAAAAAACTGAACTTGGTGGGGATACTCTCCACCCAAATAAGCTCAGCCGATGCATGATCTTGACCCTGGTAATTTAAGATACAATGGAAACTCTTCGATGAGAATATTCCTAAGGGGGACAGGGCAAAGATTCACTAATATGGCTCCTAATTCAGTTCAATGAGATTGAAGCTCTCATGTTTCTCCTTATTCAGAACTACTTGGATGAAATAGGGGAAATAGCTAGCTTCCTAGAAAGAAGGATCAGTGGTGGGACACCCATGGAAAGAAAAAACGTTGATGCACCAGTTGTGGTGCTAGAACAAGATGTTGCCTCTCCCAGCTATCCAACAGGATTGAGGTCAAATAACGGTGATAAGAGGGCTAATTATCGACCAAAGTGACGAATAATTCACCTCCACACCATCCTGGATAATGGAAGAGTAATTGTGCATGTTAATCCCCCAGAGGTTATATTGTTCCAAGACACTCCATGCAATCTTGGAATGCATGTAAAGAATTGTATCCTCCAAGATACGCACATTGATGCAACCCTCCCCAACTGGTTTCTCCAACTTGCTTTAGGAGACCCAGTGTCTCTTACATTCCGAGAGGGGATCCCAAATGAAGTTGGAAAGGATCATGTCAATATTTTGATGAAACCCTTGGGGAACTTTATAGATGAAAGTCCATGTAACGGAGATGCCACAAGGGTACTATTAATCAAGGCTATCCGACCGCCGAAAGAGAGAAACTTTTTCTTAAAATTAATAACTCTATCTGTAATCTTGGAGAGTATATTGTCAAAATCCTAGATACATAGTCTTTTGGATGAAATGGGATCCCCCAGATACTCCAATGAAATTTGACCCCGCTGCATGTTCAGATTCCTACTAATAGTAGTGGCTCGGTCGACATTACACCTATCTGATATATAAAACTTACTCTTTCTTTTTTTGATGATATGACCGCTCTAGTGATAGTAAAACTCTAACACTTTATTCAAAATATGAATATATTTTCTCATACCAGTCATAAATAAGATCGTGTCATATGTGAACATAATGTGTGAAACCACTGGCGCCTTCGACCAACAATGATACGGGATAATCCCCCCCCCCAACTTATACTTCTATGAATGAGGCAACTCAAGACATCCAGAACAAGGATAAATAAAGTAGGTGATATGGGATCTCCCTACCTTAGGCCTCGAGTCGGCTTGAAAAATCCATAATATTTCTCTATAAAAGTCGCCAATATCCACGGAGAGCTGAAGCAATGAAAGATGATATCAATGTTCCTAGAGTTGAGAATCATACCTGCCAAAAATCTATTTATGAAGCTCCATTCAACATGATCATAGGCCTTATTCATATCAAGCTTAATGATTATATTATATCCTCGGGTTTTGAATTTCATGTCCCAAATTAGCTCTTGGGCTAGGGCAATGGCCTCCTTGATTGATCTTCCCTCAACAAAACTGTGTTTCTCTAGAGACACCCACTGGGGGATATGACCCGCCAACCTAGAATTAATAATGCAAGACAAAATTTGTTAAGGAACATTGCACATGATTACCGGGCGATAATGAGATATTGATGTGGGGTTCTTGTTTTTAGGTAGTGGCACATGCAACACCAGGGAGACTCCCCCTCTGAAAGAAGACCTAAATGGAAACAATCAGGTCCTCCTTCATAATATCCCAAGCAGACCTGTAAAGGTAACTAGGGAACTCATCTAGGACCACAGTGCTATCGGGATTCAGGTTCATGAGGTCACCCTTCATCTCCTGCTTTCTGGGCACAACCCCTAGGATTTCATTGTCATGAGCAGTAGTGAGAGAAGGAATCACTTCAAAAATATCTGAGGGATCTGAGGGGTACCCAGTGGGCATGTGATCATTAGGACCGGCCAGAACATCCGTAAAGATGGTGTTGGCCAGGGCACCAACTACATCCCTATCCTCTGTGAAAGAGTCTTCCTCCAGTTTAATATTCTACTTGACTAGCCTTATCCTCTCCTTCAAGAAAGTGTGGAAGAAATCTGAATTCCTATCACCCTCCTTTAACCATTTGATCCTATCCCTCTCTCTAGAAAACCCCTCCTGTTTCAGCACCATGTCATTAAGAGAATCCTTCTTTCCTGAGAGCTCCTCATAAAATCAGTCATCCCATGTTTCCTCAAGATGATCCTCAAGGTGTTCAACCTCCTTCATGGTATCCTCTAACTCCCCATCGAGAGGAGGAATGTCCTTTTCCCACACGTGAATCTTAATTTTTAACCAGTACAGTTTGTTATGAAAGTTGTCCCACTTGTTCCCATGGTAGAGGTCCTCCTAGACTGATCTAACAAGGTCGTGATAACCCGGGAGATCAGTCCATGACTGGATAAATCTGAAGTGCTCCCGAGAAGGAGTGGAATCCACATAGACGAAAAGAGGGGAGTGATCAGAAATACCTCGAACCAGATGCTTCACCTTGGTGCTGGAGAAAGCTGAGATGACCTGCATGTTATCCAGACAGTAGTCCAAATAGCACCCTAAGTGGAAGTGACCACGTTGGTTATTGCACCAAGAAAATTTTTCACCCACGAAGCCGAGGTTAGAAAGCCCATTTTTCACCATAAATCAAAAAAAATCAAGACTGGATTTCTTGGGGAACAGACCCCTACCCTTTTTTCCACTAGGTCCACAACAATATTGAAATTACCCCCAACCATCCACAGTTCTAGACCAGGGTCAAACTTGCAAAGATTCCCCCACATGCTCTCCCTCTGATGGTGATCACAACTACCATAAACAAAAGTCACAAAGAAAGAAGTCAAGCCCTTGGTAACCTTAACAATAATAAAATGATCCCCCGCTTGAACCATGTCCACCATGCACATCTTGCACCAAAAGATCCATATATGCCTATTGACAGTATCATACTTCATGATGCCATGAATTCTTAGCTTGCTACCAAACTCCCTGATTTTAGATGGATATTGTTTGTTCTCAAGAACTGCCACCACCTCTGCCTTTTTTCGACTGATTTTTTAGGCTAGAAAATCTGACTTAACCCAGGTGCCAATGCCCTGAGCGTTCCATATGATCAGGGGAATCATTGAAAAGATAGAGTCTTGGGACTGGATCTAGAATTCTCAGCCTTCTTGAAAATGGAAAGAGACTACCCTCTTTTGTTTTTAGTCCTAGACCTTGTACATACTCATGGATCTCCGGGAAAAGATGAACCACACACTAGGGGTTTGTCCATAGAACCGCACCTGCATTTACCCCTAGTGTCGGGTGGGGAGAAAGGCCCTCTCTTATTGGGACCAGATAAACTAAGGGGGGTACTTTCAGAAGAGATCTAGGGTGAAATGATGTTGAAGATGATGGAAATTCGCCAAAGGGAACCCCTAATGCCTGAGAAACCTCTATAATAGCCCAATCAGTACCCGAAGGAGTAGTACCCAAGATTACAGGAAAAAGGCCAGACACTTCCAGAGTGACCGAATGAGGTGAAACCAGATCATACCTCACTACCATCCCACCTTCTATAGATAGTTGCATGAAATGGGAAAGAGCACCAGAGGTAGAAGGAACCTGGGCAGGGGGAAGGAACTGCGGGAAAAAAGGAACAAGCGCCCGACAAGCCACTCCCTCCTCCATATGCATGAAGCTTGCAGAGTGAGCAAAAACAGTCCCACCAAGAAGGGGCACAAAAGCCATGGGGTCCTCTTAACCCACAATCGGGGGCTCAAAAGTAGGAACTAGATAGGTCAGGATAACAACACTACCTCCACCCATCGGATTAAAGGGATTGTTAAAATAGCGCGCCAACAAACTTGCAAGGAGTTCCCCTGGAGAAAGAAGTTTGAGCAAAACCTGGGAAGAATAGGGTAGGAAATATCCTGGACCCAGGTAAAGGAATCCTCTACACAAAGATCAAGCTTCTCTGGAAGAGGGTGGGAAAAGTCCAACTCAATACATATACGAGCTTCTGAAGCAGATAAGCCATGCCTCATATCATCATCGTAACAAAGAAAGACCCTTAGGGAGTCCCTGATTAGTTTGAGAAAACCCTTGTTTTAGAACGGTAAAGGCAGCCCTGGTAGGGTTATCCAGACGGCCGCTGTTGGGATTTCCTTACCACTGTGGACCTCCATGGTCCACCTGGATAAGTTGAAACTCCAACGCCCCATAGATCTAGGAACCTTACACCATACATGAAAGAAATCCTCCTCTGAAGCTAAGACAACACAGAAAGAGAACCTGTGGAGAGCCGAGACCTGTGCTAGAAGCCGCAAACCCCAAGACGAAACCCATTGGAAGAAAACAGTGAGCAGAATATTTCCACGAAAATGTAACTATTATACTTTTTTCCCTTAGTCAATTTTTTCTCATTGGGTTTTCTTGAAAAGGGTTTTAATGAGGAAATTTCATGGGTACTTGATGTTTTTGTACATCATTTCCCTAATCAAGGGTTTTTTCCGAAAGGATTTTTCATTGATGATATTTTTAATTTGGCAATGATACGCCATAGTGGATATCCAAGGAAATGTTATAAATTATTATGGATATCTATGATTAATGGAAACAGTTGGACTTCCCCATGAGTTATATTTTTCAATGAGACTATTCATTATTACCTATGTTCTTTCTCTCATGTCTCAAATACATAATTAAATAATAATACTATTAATTCATATCTATAAGGCACAACTGAATGATAAAGGGAATTTGAGAGCGTTGTACTCTTTTTCCCTTAATCTAGTGTTTTCCACTGGCTTTTCTAGATAAGGTTTCTAATGAAGCATCATGGCATGGGATTTGTAAGACCCCGACCTTAGTTACCCAGAGTCAGTACATTATTTTAATACATTGGCATGATTACAAGGAATCAAGTCCCGAAGGACCGATCAGTTTAGCAGTCTTGGAAAATAGATTATATACATGAACGTTACATTACACTTTCCAACATACAACACAAAAAAATCCTTTGAGAATGTCGTTGTTACCTTAGCTTAACCCCGCATCTCAAACATAAAACACTTCTTGGGATCCTGGGAAAATAAAACATAAGAAAGGGGTGATCTCAGATGCTCAGTAAGGGTAAATAATTTAGCAGAAGCTATAAGCTTTTAAGGAAAGATGTGTAATAAAAACAATATCCTTTTAAACATAAACTTGAACATAATATGGAAAAAACAAATCAAACATTACCATATAAACATGTACATTGATATTCTACTAGTCAAATAATCACATGTAATAACTAATTTTATAATGAGGGAATGTATAGTACTAGACTTTAATTTCTGTGTCAAGGCCATGTGCCTTGTCCTAGGGGCTAACTGTAATAGGACCCCAACCCGGAGAGCCTTTGTAACCGGAATCCAACCCGGAGAGCCTTTGTAACCAGACTCCAACCCGGAGATTCTGCTGTAACCGGACCCCAACCCAAAGGGATTACTTTTACCGGTCTCCAACCCAGAACATACTAGTCCAATACATTCATCTTAAGAAAAGGTTAAAATATAACATAAAAATTTGTATTAAAACTAGCATACGAAATATCTATAGTTCAACCATAAACCATGAATAAAATAAAAATTACTCATCCATAGTCAAACATATCACAAAACCTTAAATAAAATATGGGATATTTTTATCATAATAAATCAACTTCAAACATGCTTAAAATCTACCAAAGAATGTTGACATAGATGAAATCAAAACTATTTGAGAGAAATATCACTTTCTATTTTGAAATCATTTAAGAGTCACACAATTATAAAGAAAACATTTATTTTGAAAATATTATTATAATATTATAAGGGAATATTCGATGATGTTATAACAGTAGAAAATAGTTTCACCCGCCATATAAGTTAAAAAAACATTCTTACTTTAATTTTGTCGAAAAGGTCATAAAGTACCTTGTTTAGAAAATGATGGAAATATTACTTTATAAAAATATTATAAAAAGTCAGACAAGGGTATAAATGACTTTATCCCATTGTCTATTAAATAGTAAAAAAAATTGAAATACATTTTTAATAAAACACGGATGTGGATTATAAAGAGGTCCCAGTAGATACCTAGGTAAAAACAACCTCAGATAATGAAGAGATTGTAGAATTAACCCTTACCTAATACTTTTCCTTGGTTGAGGGTAGGTTAACCTCCTTTATAATAGTTAAATCATTGTTATTAAATTATATGATGACCATATACATAATTATGATATCATATATGATCTTCTAATAATGCTTTGTTAATGATATTTTAGTATTATCGTTGTTTCGGGTGTTAACTGATTCATTTTCCTTTATATTATTTGTTACATGAGTCATGTTAGTTATGGATGGGATGTTTAATATTCATATCCATAATTATATCAAGTCTTTAAAAATTATTTTTAATCATCAAATGAAAATTATTCTTGAATGGTTATTCTTGAAATATTATTTTATAATAAAATAATTTTCGATTTATAATGGATCAAAAATGAATTATTTAAATTATAAGGTGAGGATGTGTATCAACCCACTCAACCAATAGGTCTTATATAGGTTTGTGTTACTATATTAACCTTATCTTTTAGATTTAACTCTTAGTTAAATAGTTTGACATTTACCATGTCTCTTTGTATTTCTATATTATATGGCTAATAAACTTACTATAAAATTCCAAGAGAACCCCAAGTGGTTCATTAATGACATATATAATAGTTTTTAATCCCTTTTTCCTAATCTTATATTTTTAGGAATAGAATACCAATTAATAATATAATATTTGTTTTAAAAACTCTTTTATGTCTATTTTGATATTATTTAATAATTGATTTTTGTCAAAGTCCTAAAAACTTAATTACTTAAAAATAAATATATTTAATCAACACTAACATGTCATATTCACCTATAAAATTTGTGTATGGCATCAAAACTTTCAAATTATATTTATTTTAGTATTTATAATATCATTTATTTTATTGTTTCATTAATATGGAAAATATTGTATCATTATTGTGTCATATATAAATATATGTATTTTATGTCTAAAAATTATAAATAAAATATCCTGAGGTAGTAAATATTTTTATCTTTATAATTACTATTTATAGTCAAATATATCGATTATATAACCTCATATAAAATTTTTTTTACTAAAAGATATTTGCTTTTGTTATTTTTGTCTTTACTTTAGATTATTTAATATAAAATGTCATCATCACTCCAAAGTGGCTCCATGGGGTCCCCAAATAGACCCAAGGATTCCCATGGTCGGAAATGTATCATTAAATAGTGTTATGACATGTGTTAGGGTAATTTAATATTATTATAATATTATTTTTTAACCTTATTGACTGGATTTGCCCCTTTAACCACTGTAAATAAAATATTTACTGAAGTAAATATTCCTAATGTATAAAAATAAAAGTTACCTATTTACACAATTTGGACCTACTGATTCCAAATATGGAATCCATTTTTCCAAATTCAAAACACATAAGTGGTAGAAATTAATTTAAAATTAATTCTCGTTGTCAAAACCAAAAGCTTGTTTTTATGAAATAATAACTATCAAAAGATTGACACTTGTTTATGTCAAATTTAAATGTGAAATTACTTATAATGACCTAAATTGTATTAAATGGTAAAAATATAATCTAATTATACTTCCAAACCATTCAAATGCATAATTTATCACTATTAATTATTTCAATTAAAAAGTTGTTTTTAATTAAAATTTAGTAATTTTCACTATTCATCAAAATATGAAAGTTATCAGAAATGTACCAAAATTTATCCAAACAAAATTTTTATGTCACGATTATAAAGAATAATTTAATTTAATTAAATTGAATATATAACATTGTTAAATATTGGTTTTAAAAAATGGTTCTCTATTAAAAGGCGGTAAAATTGCATTTTTTTAAAAATACTTATTTTATCTAAAAAAATGAATTTGTTCTTACATTATGCCTAAGAAACTCATAATATGGATTCCTAAATTATAAATATTATATAAAGTTCAAAATTTAGTTAATACTATTCATAATCTCTTTTGAATGGCTAGTTTGGTAAGTCGTGGTGCGCTTGAACGCGGTGTTGCGTGTAGTGCAAGTTATTGAATTACTTTGAAGAAATAACGTACCATGAAATCTTGTGGTTTTACATTCTTCCCACCTTCAATAAATTTCATCCTAGAAATTTAAAAAATTTCTTTGAAAATAAAAGGTTGAAAACTGAAAAGACCTTTATGGGAAAACCCACATCGGAAATTGGGTTAATAAAATTTAGACTTAATAAGAGGAAAAGAGAAATGAAAGGGTCACCACCAAATTATGTTCTCTATTAGGAGAACATTGGTGGAAAATAGAGAAACATAAATGGAGGAAAAACATAAATATTTATAGGGAGTGATTGAGGTCATCAATCACAAACAAGTGTAAAATTGAGGGCCTCAAATCCATCAATCTATGATGATTTAAAATACCATCAGTTCAACAAAACATAATGTATTAAGATAACACATTTTTTTAAGATCCATTCCCTAATGTTTAAGAATTAATTTACCCATAGAATATGTAGGAATATATATATATATATATACTTGACAAGTAGAGTTTAATTCTTCAACTAATTCTTACCACAAACTCATCTTTCACTCCAAAAGATTTCAAAAAAAAATTATATTTATCCTAATCGTATAGGGTTCCAAAAATAATGAATTTATAATTCACCTATCAGACCCTTTTAAAAAAATAAACTATATTATACAATCCAGGGACTTCACATAGTCCAGTGGTAGGTGATAAATCTCAATCGCACTATGGTTGTGGGTTCGATTCTCGTAGCTTTGTTTGATGTGATGGGTTGTCACACGATCTGTGCGTTGTCCTTTTTATAACAATCCAAAAATAACCTTAACAATAGTATCAAATTTCAAACTTAATCCATTCCAACCTTTAGAATTATCCAAAATACTTTTATCCAAACTCACAGTCCAAAATTTATAAGGAATTTAAACACAATGAAGATCATTTTTTCCACGTAATAACATGTGAACACCTTCATCATGTATTATTTTAAAACATGGTAACACCCTAAATTACCATAAAACCTTATTAATTATATTCATGCTCCCATATCCTTTATATAATACTGTATATATTTCTTATATCCAAAATATTTGAATATTCCAACAATGATGATATAAACAAACTATTAATAAGTTCTAAGTAAGTCAAGAATATCCAATATAATTTATCCAAATAAACCATCTCTTATTCCAAAATCACTACCTCATTATCCGGACCATATTAAGGATTACCTTTCCTTAAACCATGTATTTTTCCAAAAAGTGTAGCTTACTATTATGCCACTTTTTTTATAACCATATAATCTCAAATCTTCAATAAAATAGTACTGCAGTACAATCCTTATTTATCTCCATAATTCATATAACCAGTATATTGTTGATACAATACTCAAATGAAATAATTCTATAATAACAACATAAGAACACTAGTCATTCCTCTTCATCTGAGGTAGTATCATAACTTGATTATTATCCAATAGCATCATTTTTGGTATACTCTGATGACTTGGACATTGATCCACGTAGTGTCCCAACTCCTTGCAGATGAAGCATTGTACACTTGAAACCTTTTTCTTACCCTTGCAATCACATACTTGGTTTCATTTTTCTCCACACTTATAACAAACTCTCATTCCCTTCAAGCATTTACCATGTTGATTCTTTCCACAGTTATCACATATGGGAAAATCCTTCTTTCCCTTATTCCCTTTATCCATCTTTATCTCTACCATCTTTTTCATCTCTGGATTCCCTTCAAAGCCATAGGCTCAGAAAATTCTTTTCTTATCTTATTAACACATGATACTATTTCTTCATATGATGATAACACGTGGGAGACTATTTCCTTTCTAAATGTTGGCTTAACACCATGAAATACATGATCATTCTTACTCTTTGGATCATGTGTATTGCTGGAAGTCTTATTCCATATTCTAGGCGCCATTTCTAAACAATGGAATACACTAGGTTATTTTATGAATCGCAATGCATAATTCCAAACTTGTAAAATACCTAACATAATTTTAAAAGATTATGCATATAATCTATAATCATAAAATGTTTTCTTTGAGGAAGTATTTACTTCTAAATCATTCATAATGGCTTGTAATGAAAATGTGAAATATCCTAAGCATATCCCCCAGGAGTGTCGTAACCAAGAGTGCAGCAAGGCCCTTTGCCGTGCACCAGGATACCTCGAGTCAAGCCCGAAACTCCTTGTCAGAGTTTTCACTCCTAGGTACATCTGTGTCAGAGCCACCTTTACTTGCTCGTATCCAGACAGGGATGTATTGCTTGGAAAATACACAAAATCTCTATATTACCAAAATTCTAGGAATTTCTTCTATACTAATCCTCAAAGTCTATCTTAGGATAATGTTCTCTAATCAGAGTTTATCTAAATCTATTTCCAAGGTTGTTTCTAAACTTCATCTGATACCAACTGTAACTCTCCGACCCCAGTTACCCATAGTCAGTGCATTATTTTAATACATTGGCATGATTACAAGGAATCAAGTCCCTAAGGATTGATCAGTTTAGCATTCTTAGAAAATAGATTACATACATGAACATTACATTACATTTTCCAACATACAACACAAAAGAAAATAATCATTTGAGAATGACATTGTTCCCTTATCCTAACCCTGCATCTCAAACATAAAACACTTCTTGGGATCTTGGGAAAATAAAACATAAGAAAGGGGTGAGATCAGATGCTCAGTAAGGGTAAATAATTTAACAGAAGCTATAAAATTTTAAGGCAAGATGTGTAATAAAAACAATCGCCTTTTAAACATAAACTTGAACATAATATGGCAAAAAAAATCAAAAATTACCATATAAACATGCACATGGATATTCTACTAGTTGAATAATCACATGTAATAACTAATTTCATAATGAGGGAATGTATAGTACCAGACTTTAATTTCTGTGTCAAGGTCTCGTGCCATGTCCTAGGGGCTAACTGTAACCGGACCCCAACCCGGAGAGCCTCTATAACCAGACTTTAACCCAGAGAGCCTCTATAACTGGACTCTAATCCAGAGAGTCTGTTGTAACCAGACCCCAACCCAAAGGGCTTACTTTTACCGGTCCCCAACCCAGAACATACTAGTCCAATACATTCATCTTAAGAAAAGATTGAAATATAACATAAACATTCGTATTAAAAATAGGATATGAAATGTCAATACTTTAACCATAAACCATGACTGGAATAAAAATAACTCATCCACGTTCAAACATATCACAAAACCTTAAATACAATATGAGAGATTTTTATCATAATAAATCAACTTCAAACAAGCTTAAAATCTATCAAAGGATGTTGACATAGATGAAATCAAAACCATTTGAGAGAAATATCGCTTTCTATTTTGAAATCATTTAAGAGTCGCATAATTATAAAGAAAACATTTATTTTGAAAATATTCTTATAATATTGTAAGGGAATATTCGACCATGTTATAATGGCAGAAAATAGTCGCACCCGCCGTATAAGTTAAAAGAACATTCTTACTTAAATTTTGTCGAAAAGTCCATAAAGTACCTTGTTTGGAAAACGATGGAAATATTTCTTTATAAACATATTATAAAAATTCAAACAAGGGTAAAAATAAATTTATCCCATATTATATTAAATAGTAAATAATGTTTTGAAATACATTTTTAAGAAAACACGGATGTGTATGATAAAGAGGTCCCAGTAGATACTTACGTAAAAACAACCTCGGATAATGAAGAGATTGTAGAATTAACCCTTAACTTGTACTTTTCCTTGATAGAGGGTAGGTTAACCTCCTATATAATAGTTAAATAATAGTTATTGAATTATAAAAGAACCATATACATAATTATGATATCATATATGATCTTCTAATAATGCTTTGTTAATGATATGTTAGTATTATCATTGTTTCGGGTGTTAACAGATTCGTTTTTCATTATATTATTTGTTACATGATTCATGCTAGTTATGGATGGTATGTTTCATATTCATATACAGAATTCTATCAAGTCTTTAAACATTATTTTTAATCATCAAATGAAAATTATTCTTGAATGGTTACGATGGGAAATGAATCTCTTTGCGTTCGTGGAGACGGTAATCCGTACGTACACACGAACGACAATGTCATTTTCTTAAAGGTGTGGAATTGGATGGTATATTTATTTTACAGAGACATTATCATGTTATTTTCATTATTTATATATATATATTACTCATTATTATATCCATCCAAATAACATAGTGTTGAATAATAAATTACACCACGGCGTGGAGACGGTAAGTCGTATGTACGCACGCATGATGACATTATCATTCATAGGATGGATATAATAATAAATATGGTTTTGTCATATTTATAATAACATCACAGTATATATAAGGTACTGGAGTTATTATTTTGGTATGGTAATAACAAAGAAAGAGTATGTGGAAGAAGAAAATAACTTGAAAGAGGGTGGTGAAATCATTACCTCTTCTCCGGGTTCTTCCTTTTTATTTGATCAAAAGGGCTCCTTAGGTTGGCTTTCTGACCAAAGGAAGGCCTCTAGAATGAAGGTAAGATAGTTGGGAGAATATTTGGGTAGGTTTTGGCTGATCCAAATGGCATTGGAGGTATGAATTTGAGAGAAGAAGAAGTTTCCTTTTATAAGAGGGGTGAGGGGCACCTTAGGAAAAGACTGAAATATTATTTTATAATAAAATCATTTTCGGTTTCTAATGGCTCAAAAATGAATTATTTAAAGGATATGGTGGGGATGGGTTGAAAACCAGTCAACCAATAGATTTTAGACAGGTTTAGGTTACTATATTAACATTATCTTTTAGATTTAACTCTTAGTTAAATAGTTTGACATTTACTATGTCTCTTTGTATTTTTATATTATATGGTTAATAAACTTACTATAAACTTCCAAGAGAACCCCAAGTGGTTCATTAATGACATATATAATAGTATTTAAGCCCTTTGGCCAAACCTTATATTTTTAGGAATGAAATACCAATTAATAATATAATATTTGTTTTAAAAACTCTTTTATGTCAATTTTGACATTATTTAATAATTGATTTTTTTAAAGTCCAAACAACTTCATTACTTCGAAATAAATACATTTAATCGACCCTAACATGTCATAGTCACCTATAAAATTTGTGAATGGAATCAAAACTTTCAAATTATATTTATTTTGGTATTTATAATATCATTTATTGGATTGTTTCATTAATAAGGAAAATACTCTATCATTATTGTGTCGTATATAAATATATTTATTTTATGTCTAAAAATTATAAATAAAATATCATGAGGTAGGAAATATTTTTAGCTTTCTAAAGACTATTTATAGTCGAATAGGTAAATTATATAATCTCGTATAAAAATTGTTTTACTAAAAGATATTTGCTTTTGTTATTTTAGTCTTTACTTTAGATTATTTAATATAAAATGTCATTATCACTCACAAGTGGCTCCATGAGATCCCAAAATCGACACAAGGATGCCCATGGTCGGGCATGTATTAGAAAATATGGTTAGGACACATGTTAGGGTAATTTAATATTATTATAATATTATTTTGTAACCTTATTTACTGGATTTATCCCTTTAACCACGGTAAATATAATATTTACTGAAGTAAATATTCTTAATGTCTAAAAATAAAAGTTACCTATTTACACTATTTGGACCTCCTGATTCCAAATACGGAATCCATTTTCCAAATTCAAAACATAGAAGTGGCAGAAATTAATTTTAAATGAATTCCCGTCGTCAAAACAAAAAGCGTGTTTTTATGAAATAATAACTATCAAAAGATTAACACTTGTTTATGTCAAATTTAAATGTGAAATTACTTATAATGACCTAAATTTTATTAAATGATAAAAATATAATATAATTATACTTCCAAACCATTCAAATGCATAATTTATCACTTTTAATTATTTCGATTAAAAAAGTTGTTTTTAATTAAAATTTAGTAATTTTCATTATTAATCAAAATATGAAATTTATCAGAAAAGTACCAAAAATTTATCCAAACTAAATTTTTATGTCTCAATTCTAAAGAATAATTTAATTTCATTAAATTGAATATATAACATTGTTAAATATTGGTTTAAAAAAATGTACTCTATTAAAAGGCGGTAAAATTGCATTTTTTGAGAAATACTTCTTTTATCTGAAAAAAATGAATTTGTTCTTACATTATGTCTAAGAAACTCATAATATGGATTCCTAAATTTTAAGGATTATATAAAGTTCAAAATTTAGTTAATACTATTCATAACCGCTTTTGAATGACTAGTTTGGTAAGTCATGGTGCGCTTGAACTCAGTGTTGCGTGTAACGCAAGTTATTGAATTACTTTGAAGAAATAACGTACCATGAAATCTTAGGGTGTTACAGGATTCAATTTCATTGGCTTCACTTATTTTACCCAAAAAGTTTTTTAATTGAAGATTATATATGATTCCATGAAATTATGGCATCCAAGGGGGAGTGTTATGAATCATTATTTAATGGATGTTATAATTACGATAATAATGATTATGACTCCTCACTTCCCAACCAACCCTTTTAAATGCCAAAAAAATATCATGGTTAACTATTGGATTCCAACCATTAGATTTGATATGATAGGGATTAACCTCAGTCGTTGGATCATTTCAAATGTAAACTATATATATGGCTATATGTTAATGAAATGAGTGAGGATTTTAGGCCCTACATATTTTGTCTCAATTTTTGCTCATCTCTTCTACATTAGCATGTTCGTTCGCCATCACCATATGAATATTTGATCCACGTTCCATCAATTACATATCAACTATGGTTGTTCATTCATTTCTAGTTTTGAAACTCCTCGTAGTTTCAATCGGCATCCAATCGATTTCACAACACACACACAAATGCCAGCCTCCCACCCACCCACACACTCACACGAGATATATATTGGTATATATATTTATATGTTTATATATATATAATAAATTATTTATTATTTATTACCTAATATGTTTGTGTTTGTAATAATTATGAATTAAGAACGACTAATTACTGATAACATAACCTTGTTAAATATTAATTATTAAATTATTAATGGTTCATTCTTAATTATAAATTCTTAAATATATATTTTTTATTGGTTCCTTTTATTAAGTTATAAATATACAAATACATACACGTATATATGTGTGTATATATATTTCATTATTTGATTATATTTCACTCCAAAAAATTGACTTGTACCAAAAGAAATTTAGTGACATATAATATATTTATTGGTATAAATCAGTATTTCCAAAGAATGCCATGTTTTGATGGTATTAATTTCACGTACAGTTTCTTTTACCAATTTATATATATATATATTAAAAAAAAAATATAAAGTTGCTGATAATGGTGAATTCCCGTAGCTTCTAAATTTCCGTCTCAATTGGAAACCCTAATTCGGGTTCGATTTTAGGGAAATCCATCCAATCGCATCCATCATCATCGACATCTGCAATATCTCCCAAAGCTTCAATCACCAGGGCATGAGCTTCCTTCACCAAGATCAGTCACCCGCAGCCTTGAACGAGAGAAAGAAGATGACGCTAATAGGAGATCGTCGCCAAAACAGACCTCCTGGATGAAAAATGGCAGATACATTTGAGAACAAGATGACCGAGGCTGGCCCTGATCCAGATCCTTCATCGCAGTGACGGTGGTAATGCAGAGCAGTGCCATCGATGATAGGACTGGGCCAGCGAAAGCCAACGAAGGCAAGCCTCCAATCAAGGGAAGCAGTTTGGGCCATGACAAGATTCAGACGCAAACAGTTCCCCACTGGGGAGATCTGATATCACCTAAGGAACCTCAATGAACAAGAAATGCCATCACCCTGCACTCATCGTACATGGCTGAGAGAGGAGACCGGCCGCCAGGGCTTGACCAGGGGCTGAGCATCACAAAATATGGGCCTGATGACTAGATCTGACTCCAACACAATGCCAGTGGACAAACACCGGTCACTGAGGCTGGAACACCAGTTTTTGAAGCCAAGCTAGAGAACCAGAAAAGAACAGAGTTATCATCTTTCAGTTCCCACATATTTTTTGAATATGCTGTTCGGTAAATAACTTTACATTTCCCATTTTTTCTTTTGAGTTTCTAGTTATTACTTTTTATTGTGTTGTTTGGTATATATCATGGTGAAGAACTTTATCTTTGCGACTTTTCTTCTATAAAGGTGGATCATGCTTTAGGTTTTGATTCCAACTTATGTGTTCTTTCTACTAATAAAAGTGTACTTACTGTCTTTGCAAGCAGGAACACTTTATGTGTACGTGAGTGTTCTTACACCCTTTGTGAGTATGCATACTTCAATGTTCAGTGAGCTGTAAGTGTTCTGAAATAATATACTCACATATGTGTTATCATCTATGAGTTTATTATGCACTACATGATTTTTTGTATTGGAGACAACATAAACTTTTTTCACCAAGAAAAGAACAGAGTTTAATGATATATTTATTTATTTATTAACTTATTTATATGGCAGGATCCAGATTGAGTTCGTTGTTTTGGTCCATCTTCCCAGCTCAGTGAATATAACTTATGATGAATATATAGAGGTACCGAACCACACACTCTTATATGTGTATTTTTTATTTGTTCTAAATATTCTTATTTTATTTAGTGAATTTATGTAAGAAATATTGATGTGTACAAATATAGGTCAATTTGTTTATTATAGATTTATCACATAAAAATAGTTTCTGGTGTCCTATTTATCTTAAATATTGTTTTTCACGTGACATCATTATCAAAATGTTTATAAATTTCGATTTTTATTTTGTTAAAATCAACTCAATTAAATATCCATACCAAAATTTTTGATTGGTTACTAGATTTTGTTTTCTTTTATATATTCAGTTTTGTTTAATTTTAATTTTTATAATAATTTTATTAAGAATTTCATTTAAATACATAATCATGATTACCAATCATTTTTTGATGCTTTTAGAAAGTGGAAATGTATTTGAAAAAAGATTTTGTTCTTTTGAATGAGAGGTTTCATGGAAGGCGGTTATTTTTTTAATCAAAATGTCTTACAAACCATGAGTTGGATGATTTGAAAAGTGCATTAAAGTTATTTTTCATAGACTGTGATATTTTCAAGATTCAATTATACAACAATTATATGAAAATGGGAGCTTTTTATCTTTTTTCTTGAATATTGATAAAGAAAATGATTGGAATTTAGGATTCAATATAATTAAGTTTTCATCAAGATTGGATGGATTGTTAAAGATGTATCATGGAGCATGTTAGCTTTAATGGTTTTAATTATTCATAGAACGAAGATGTAACATGATCATTAATACATTGGTGATGTAGCATTGAATGGGGAAAAATTTGAGTCCCTGCAATTTAAAAAAATATTTAGATGGATTTATTATAACCTTCCATCTATAAGCTATGAAATTGTTATTTATTGGAATGAATTGTTCTGAACATTTAGTTAAGATTACCTATAATTCATTGATATCACTATTAAATTATTTTATTTCAATTATCACGGGCAGGTATCGGAAAACAGAAACTGTGATGGAATGCAAACATTAATTTTGTTGGGATTATAAGTCTATATCAGTGCCAATGTTATGATATCATTTTGTTGGTGATATGTGTCAATATCTACACAACCAAATCAGGATCAGTGGGCAACAATGCTAATACCCCTATGTTTCCAGTTGCCTATGTTTTTATACAGGTTTAACTTTGACTAGAGGGATCCTTTTGTTATTAATATACAATGTGAACCCTAATATTGAGAACTGTAGGAGTTGTTACCCTAGAAAAAAAATTCTTTATAGTTCAAATTATTGTTATATTAAGGCTTTGAATATTAATTAACTTTTTATCACATCCTGATTTTTATTCTACATGATAGTGTATCTGATAGTGTCCTAGGATAATTTTCTGGTCGAAATTACTTAGTTGTTCCCCACTATGATGAGACACTTCAGATGCTATGATAATATACCTTAATCCTATGTTCTATAGCTAGATGACATCATCTAAAGAGACATCAACGATGTAGGATATTGGGGGTAGGTGGCTCATGAGATATTGTGACACCATCCCATGGTGTTTTCCCTTGGTAATCTTTGAGAAGAAGGGTTACGAGAATAGACCCGCCAATATGAATTTCACTTGTTTCATGTGTCATTAGATATTCCTATATATGAATGTGTGTAATGATCCTTTGACTATAAGATTATTATTAATGTCTAACTTGACTTGCGTACTTCGATGTATTTCGTAAATATTGATGATGACCATTCACAGTGAAGTTAGATGCATTGGGTGCGCCACAAGTGGCACTGTATTAATGAATAATGCTAGAGATGGTTTGCCCCTTCCATTGGAAGTGAATAACTTAGGCCCTTTAATGGAGTTCAAACAGCCTGATAGGTACATATCCTTGTACATATCGAAAAATTCATTTTCAGAAAGTCAAAGAAAGATTGTTGATCATATGGGTTGATGACGACATCAATGTAACCAACTTGAATTGAGAGGTCGTGATAAGGGGATCATATTACACGGTAAGCATTCATAGGGGGATTAATTTCATTATGACATCAAATCTTTTCTCTATGGATGCATTGACATGTTGCTAGATGCTAACTTTTGGCGTTCAGTGTTTCTTGGTACACATGTAGATCTCTATTAGGGGAAATCTACCCTTGATTCATCAATCATACTGAGGGTTTGGCAGGACGGGTCAATCTTATTTAACAACGAAAAAATAATTACAAGACGATGTAATTCTTGATCTATCTAAATTAATTATAATTTATATGTGAGATCTTTTCATCACATATTTTGAGCGCACATTTCTATCTATTTTTTAGGAAAAATCCAAAGAAGTTGATGGAAAAATTTTGTTGCTTCGACACGCTTCTGTTGTGCTTCGAAACCTTCTAGTGGTATTTGAGATGTCACATGTCTAATTTATAATTGTTTATTTTCATTGATCATTTCATGATTTTTTTGTTAGATTAATTTATAGTTTATTCATTCTTTAGTATGAATATCTTTTAATACGACAATTCATCTTAATGTAATCGATAACATGTTAAAGATCTATTATGAACAAGTCGATATAATCTATCAGGAGGTGAATATGTTGTTCTTGGTTGACATCGATTACACATCATGTAATAAAGTTCATCAAATCTTGATGGGTTGCGGGGTGCATGGCTCACCGCACTGAGTTAACATGCAATTTATTTATTAAACATCGTGTGTTGTTTGGCCAAACTAGTACGCAACATGTCAGATTACACAATATGTAGCATGTGTACACACCGTTTAGTCTATGCTTTTTTCACAACGTAAATCGGGGAATCTACATGTTCATATATACACAGTGTATTTTTTACACCATGCATGGGATTGATAGTCGAGAAACACAGTAATTAATGCACATGATGTGGTGGTCATGTAATTAGTACATATGTGGTGTCTTTCATAGTTAGGACATGGTGTTCACATAATTAATACCCAGACAGTGTTTTTAATACAAATGATGCAGTGGTCATTTAATTAATTCGCATGTGGTGTGTAATTAATTCACATGCGATGTAAAAATTAACCAATATGTAGTGTATTGAATTCATGGTTTCGCCCAAATTTACCCAAGTTTTAAGGGTCAAGCGGTCGCTTGTAGTGTAGCTTAGGTTGTCGAATCCTCAGAGACCTAAGAAGAACCTTTAGACACTCAATAAAAAGAGATGGATTTTTGGCTATGAAGTGGCCAACATGGGTTGATTTTAGATGGTTTTGAAAGAGCACTAAAAGATCTATGTGAATTCAAATTATGAGAATATGAGTTGATCCTAGGTTATTGCTCAGGGTGGATTGAATGAATTCCTTTTTTTACGATTTTAATTTCATTAACTCGAGAAAGATTCATGCAATTCAAACTAACCTCATCACTTACTGATTAAACACCTTCAAAACACATGATAATCACCTATACACTTGTAGGATCATTTTCATGAGCACTCCAAGGTAAAGGATGTAATTAGCACATGAAAGTGGGGTGAATAAATTCAATAAGGAAGAGGAAGAATAAAAATCATTGAATGAAAGAAACTCAATTAAAAGAAATTAATAACATTTAGGGAGTGAGAAATAACATTCAATCCAGCCCCTTGCTACTCCCTTGGATCAACCCATAAAAGAGCCAGCCCTCCATTGATGACAAGTTCTCAACGGAAGAGGAAAGTAGACTTATGAGGGCGGAATTGAAGAAGTAAAAACAACAAAAAATAACGATCACTCCACCGTTGTGTGAACAAAATCACAAGGTTTGGTGTGAAAAATTTCACACCTTGAGGCAACAGTATCAAGGTGATATGAATAAGAACAGAATAAGAGAAAAAGAAGAACTTTTATTGAAGACTAAGGTGATTCGAACAACTTACATGAGAAGGAAGAACATTACAAAGGCAAATTGACATAATAACATTACAATGAAAAGAAAGCACCAAGATGCTCAAATCCTCCATCCCTACTGCCTTAAATAGGCATTTTGGAAGCCTTTGGCCGAGATCCCATCATCCCATGTGCCTTTAATTAATTTTGTTGGAGAAAGGTGGGTGGACATTCAATGCATAAGAGACTTTTCAACTCTTGCCTCGAAGTGGGATCCAGCTTTCTACACTGAACAGAATCGCCGAAATCACCATCTAGAAGGCCGAATTGGAGTGAGCCCTAGAAGACTTAAATGAAGCCCCGGATGTCCCCTAACATCCTGTAAAATTTCAGCCCAAAATAATAATCCATTCGCGAGATATGATATAAATAGTGGGCTGTTTTTCTGGGCCGCAGAATCTGGCCCAGAATTAAATCTTCAATTTGGTCCGCCTTAATCACCACCATTTAGGACGAATTAGCACTGGCTCCAGCAGAATTATTTGTTCCTCTATATGTCTTCTAGTCTCCCATGAATTTTGGGCTTCATTGGGTCTGTATTGTGGGCCCCACATTACCATCAGTGGGATGATATCCAATCTGCCTTTTCCAGAATTGTTTCCTTTCATCGCCAAATATCCTCATCATCCTTTATGAATCCTCCATTGATCCCTGAATGAAAAATGTTAATATTTATATTTATATACATTTCCCAAAATATCAAATTAAAATATGGATAATTGGATTATTTAAAATCAAATGAAACATTGGGCCTAAATTGGTGCATATTAGGCATGAAGTGCACAAATGATGAGAATGGATGTTCAAAATTAAAATCCACTAACTCAGGCCCATAAGATAAAAAATGAACATTTAATACCCTTAAAATGTAATGAAAATATGTGTTTTTATTGGCTAATCAATTCACATGTATTGTAATAAATTAATTATCACATTGTTTAATTAATTTATACATTGTGTAATTAATTAACACGTGGAATATGTAATTCACAATCATTGTAATTAATTAATTCATACATTGTGTAATTATTTTACATATGGTGTAATTAATTCACATGTGGGGTGTTTATCACATGAAGTGTGATTAATTAATTTACATAGAAATATAATTAATCATGAAATTAAAGTAGTCTGCACTTTGTGTGGAAATGGTTTGAAGAATATTAAATTCACAATTAATTCCCTATTAAATTAAGAAATACATTATGTGTTACCTCCAAGTACACATCATGTACTTATTTAAATCAGATGGACTACCATCATAGTTCAGATGGGCTTTTAAGATAAATAAATACTTAATTGTTTGGATTAATTAAATTAATTCAACCACATTTTTTCTTAACAAAAGAATGAATTGAAATGAATGCTAGCTAGTTTGAAAATGTATGTTCGTTAAATGTGTATATAATCATGAGATTTGATCAACTTATATATGGAAGGTTTCTTTTTAATTTAATTTAATTTCACGGGTCTTTGAATATTTATTATTAAATCAAAATGGTGGAATGCATGTCACCCTTCCTCTATTTTGATTGGGCTTGCATGCCCACAATTACTTTTATGTAGACTTACTAATCTATCTATGAGTTCCCCTCTTCTACATGTGAGTAATAACACATGTAATGAATGGAGTTCCCTGGCGAGTGAAAATGGTTCATGGCTGAGCCAAGGTGAAACCATACCATGTGATAAAAAGGTGCATATGTGGAATGTCGTAACTCAAACCAAGACCGATTCAAGGAGTTTTTCCCATATGGTCAGAGTTGGTTTATCATCCACTATATAAACCACCTATTATATAAAGCTCACGATCATACCAATTTATTTATTTATTTTCGTCAGTTGCATGGTCAATTATTTAATTTGAATGTATGGTGTTAAGTTAATGAATTAGTAGGTGTGCAAGTTTGAATTAAATAAACTGAATTATTTGTAAATGTTTATCTAGACATGGTTAATAACTAAAGTATAATCCACTTGATATTAACAGACCCATGGTTTGATAAAATTTGATAAAATTTACGCATTAGAAAAAAAATCCTTCAATTTAACATTCCATTACTTAATTTAAAATAAAAACAATAGTTTCAAAGTGCTTGACCAACCTTCATTGGGGTGATTTAAACCAACAGGGAGTTCTAATGATTTTTTTAGTTGAATTAACCAGATTTATATCAGGATTACTATCCCTTGCTAAGATTGGTATAAATCTGGAGTCAAGTGTTGAGGAAATTAAAGTCTAGGGTTTTAGGATTGGGGAGTCCACTCAACTGATGAAGGAGGTGTAAGTTAGCAGTTGGCATAGACATTTCTATATATATATACCTTCAAGTAGCTTGACCTACCCTCATTGGGGTTCTGATAAGGGAAATATGGCTCCTTCCCATTAGATTATCCATGTGACAAGATAATCCGAGTTCGATGATGAGGGTTATCTGAACTTGATAAAATAGTGAGAGACTAATAGATTAATTTATTCATCACCTTTTGTAATCAAGGAAATTACTACATATCTTCTTTATTCATTATAGAAATTGGAAAGTGATATGTTTTAACACTATCTTCATGACCCATACTAGAGAAGGATAACCACCTTCCCTGCATGAATTTCATAGAATGATACATTTTCTTCCGTATTGTACTATACTAAGAGTGAAAATTATACATGCTTGAATCCCTGTTTCATAAGGCTCTTGTTGAGGTGGTTAGTGAGGATGAACATGCTCTTTATGAAAAAACACATGGATTATGCACTATATGTCCAATGTTTAATACTATTTACCATGTCAAGAGAGATATAATAGCAACGCGAGGAAATGAATACATATAACATGTTTTCTCATCTCCATTAGGGGAATGAAAGACAAGGTATGTATGTGATATCCACAAAATTATTCACCTGAATACTTGGAGAGTCAACGCTAGCTAGGACTCATGTGTTCAAGATAATTGACTACATGGAGGTCTTGGATACCCTAATCTTTATACTACCAGATGAGTTGCACATAGATCTCATATTATCCTCACTACCATAAAGTTTCTCAAGTTTTACTAAAAATTATAATATATGAAATAATGAGAGCTCACTCCTGGATCTCCTTACTTTAATTCACCAAGTTGACAAGGACACGAGGCATGAAAAACCTAGGGTCCTTATGGTGATTAATAGAAGTGCAAGGAATTGGGCCATAAGAATCGCTCTAACGCTAAAGCTTCTGATAAACACTCTTCCATGAAAAGGAAGTTTCAACGACAAGCAATGGAAGAAAATATAATTTTACTTTCATGTGGGATGAAAGGACATTGGAAGTAGAATCACTACTGAAAAAATGACCTATACCCACGGTTTAAAACTATGGGTATAGCCCCTAAAACCATGAGTATAGACTATACCCATGGTTTTAAGAACCGTGGGCAACTAAGGTGTCATTATAGTTCCACTTCCTATACCCACAGTTTGAAAAAAACCGTGGGTATAAATAATAAAAAAATGTAGGGTGGGTGTTTCAAATCCACAAACTAATCATCAACCACACAGTGTCTCACCAACCAAGCTACTTAACTTATTGACATATATATCTATATCCTCCTATATATATTAATATGAATCTGTATAGAAAAAAATCATCAATGAGTTTCAGACCCACAACCTAATCATCAACCACACAACATCTCACCAACCAAGCTACTTAACTTATTGTTATATATATATATATTTTCCTACATATATTAATATAAAGCTGTATAGAAAAAAATAAGAGTTTTGAACCCGCAACTTGCACTACAAAGACACAACACCTTACCAATCTAGCCACATAAGTTACGTTAATACATGTCTATATTTATGTAAATATATTAATATATAACATCTAAAAATTTGAATCTAGGGAGTTTCAATCCATCAACCTCCTCACTGAAGCTGAACTCTGCAACCACTAAACCAACTGGAGTTATATATATATATATATATATATATATATATATATTGTCTTATATATATAGTTATGAAACATGTGTATAAAATGTAAAGAGGGGGTTTTGAACCCACGTCGTTTCTCGACACATTAAGTACCTTACCACTACATCTGTTCAACTTAGAACACACACACACACACATATATATTATCTTATATATCTATTTATAAAACATGGGTATAAAATAAAAGTCACAGAGATATTTGAACTCACGTTGCTTCTACGATGCAAAAATATCTTACCATTACACAAACTGAAATTATATTTATATATACATATATTACCTTATATATATTTTCCCGCACGCAAAATATAAGGGACCCTATACCCACTGTTCAGTAAAATAGTGGGTATAGGTGACATATATACCCACAGTTTTATTGAACTCTTGGTATAGGCTTATATACTGAAGGTTATACCCATGGTTGATGAAAACCATGGGTATAACTATCACCTATATCCATGGTTCAGTGTGAATCACGGGTATAGGTTTTCCCACAGCATTCCCAAACAATTTTCTAGCTTCCCGCACTTACGCAGGCACCCTGTACCCAAGGTTTAGCAAGAACCGTGGGTATAGGTTAGAAAATTTCACCTATACCCACAGTTTTTGGAAAAACTGTGGGTATAAACCCATTTTCCAGTAGTGAATTGTAATGAATTGAAGGAGAAGAAAACCATTGCATCTACTTAAGGTATATTAATCATTATATATGTTTCAAGTCTTGGGTATTAAATACAATAAAATGTTCAAACATCAGTATTACATACAGGAACCAAGGAAACATTACAGAAAGCAATGTGAATTATTCAAGAAGTTAATAAGGATTTTCTCTTACATCAACAGTGAGAATTTCACAACTTCAAACTTCCAAGAATAGATTGATTCAGGTGTTACCAAACATTTATTTTAGTTTTTTTAGACACAAGGTGATGAAATTTCATTTTTGAAATGAATATTGTTTTGATACTTCTTACATAACTATTTTTCAGTAATTAATTTAATCATAGATATCTTTGGCAATGAGTGATGAATATAAAATATAAGACCGTTACTTAGTAATGAAAACTTAATTCTTTGTCTAGTGTAGTTAACCAATATACCTAGATTAATTTTTAGTATCTAATAAGCTAAAATAATTGGAAGACTGATGAACATACTTATTGGATAAAGAAACCTTTAAAATTAAAGGTATGCCACAAAAGCTTCTAGAATGAGTTCATAAATCCATGGAAATATTCTATGGAGAAACTAGTGGTGAATTCATTTACATCATGATATTCCTTTTGGGATACACAAGGAAAATGAATATACTTGGTAAAATATATAGGATCTAAGGTTTCTCTCAAGATTGAGTGAAAAGAAAACCTTTTACACAATGAATCAATAGAGTATATCATTAACTTTATTTTTCATTGATAATTTAAAATGATGATTAATCATAACTCACATTACCTTATACTTGATGGTGGTATAAGGTGGATCAATGAAGAGTCTTATATATATCACATATATTCAATGATTTCTTCAAGAATTGTGTTTTAAAATTGTTGGGAAAAAATCCCTCAAGGTGTTATATCGGAATGTTTTGGGTGTGATTGTGTTTATTGACAAAGCTAGATGATTGTAAATGAGAATGGTTGGTGTTTTCTGAAAACAAGTTTTTAAGGTGGCGCTGTTTTCTAGTGTTTTCCAAATTTTTGTGCCTCAAAATCAGGGGTTTGATGTTGGAAAAAGAAGGATTTCTTCATAGGAGTGAACGGTATGAAGAACGTTGAAGAAAGTTTAAAAAGGATGGGAACCGCGTACCACAATCCATGGAATGTGTACTATGTTCTAGGAATAGTACGCGGAGCGGCGAGAATGGTACACCGAAGCAGTCCACAAAACTAAATATGGTTCGCGGCGGAAGGTGGTGGGGTACACAGATGGCTTGTTGCTGGCGGAGGAGATCGACTGTGTAAGAGAAAATAAAGTACACGGACCGTGTAAGAAAAACGGTTCGTTGGTGGCTTGCAGTTTGCGGCGGCAGAAGGATCCGTATGTAGTGAAGGCTGGATTGAAGATTTGGTAAATCTTAGATTAGCGGATTTTGCGAGTATCTTTTCATATATAAGAATTGTTAATTCCAACGATTACTATGGAGACCAAATATCATTAGAGAATATATTTTTGGTTCGGGATTTTGGCAAAGTCTGAAGGTGGTTTGTGAGGATGAATTCTGCGAAAGCTGAAGTGGTTCACGCGGAAGAAATTCCGCCGAAGGAGTTTGTGGGGATTCTTAACCTGCAAAGAAAGACTTGGTACATGGAGGAGGAATCTCCAGTACGTGATAGAGAGAATTCGACAAGAGGTATGCAGAGAGGGAGCTCTGATATGCGGAAGAGAAGACAATCCGCGAATAGAGAACAGTTTGCGGGTAGAATGAAGTTTTTAGAGGTGGAACGAAGGCAACGGTACATGGGCAGTTAGCGAAGGCAGTCCGCAGACAAAGGGCAGTTCGCAACGGTGACAATAGTACGTGGAGGAGGTGTTCCGCATAGTGAACCTGACACTCAGTATGTGAGAGAGGAAGGTGGTTCACAATTTGCACAAGGAAGCTTGTGAAAGCATCAAATCAGTTTGTGAAAGTATTTTCCGGTGCCTAGCAGTACTTAGGAAGGTGGAATTCATCTACGGGTGAAAAAGGAACTTCAACAGAGCATATACCTATAGTTGAGGATGCAGGAATTCATGCAAATGAAGGGAAATACATGTCCATGAACTGTGTTTGACCTACAAGTTGATAAATTGTGTGTGGATTCCTCACCAAGAGTAGTGAGCGAAGGAAGAGGAAGACGATGACCCTTTCCACTGGCAGTGAGCTAGAGAAAGAGACAAAGGGAGTGACCCTTGAGAATGTATTGAGAAAACCCCATAGCTTTGTAAAGGTAGTGAGTCTGGGCATAAAAGATCTAGCTCGAACATTGTATTCATTATTGGCACAAGACTTGGTGAAATTGGTATAGTGGAACATCGCTGTTGTATGCTCCTTGGACGTAGCCTAGCGTGAGTGAACCAAGTAAAAATCGTTGTGTCCTGTGCATGATTTACCTTATATTAATATAATACTATGGGAGAAATAGATAAGTGTGTTTTATTTAATAAGATAACAAGATCAAAAGGGGTTGTAGTGTTAATTAGTCATACTCTGATTCACCCCCCTCTCAGGGTATCCAGCCTAGTGGACCTAATAGTTGGTATCAAAGGGAAGATTTCTTTTATCAGATTTTCTGGCTTTGACTTGGTTTATCAAAGGGAGTGACCCTTGAGAATGTAGTGAGAAAACCCTATAGCTTTGTAAAGGTAGTGAGTTTGGGCATAAAAGATCTAGCCCGAACATTGTATTCATTATTGGCACAAGACTTAGTGAAATTGGTACAGTGGAACATCGCTGTTGTATGCTCCTTGGACGTAGCCTAGCGTGAGTGAACCAAGTAAAAATCAATGTGTCCCGTGCATGATTTACCTTCTATTAATATAATACTATGGGAGAAAGAGATAAGTGTGTTTTATTTAATAAGAGAACAAGATCAAAAGGGGTTGTAGTGTTAATTAGTCATACTCTGATTCACCCCCCTCTCAGGGTATCCAGCCCAGTGGACCTAATAGTTGGTATCAAAGAGAAGATTTCTTTTATCAGATTTTCTTGCTTTGACTTGGTTTATATAATTGTTGAAGTTAAAGATTCAGTATTCTATTATCTCGGTGTGCCATGGAAAAGTATAGAACTTCAAAGAAGAAGAAAAATTTAGGTGGTATCCCTTACTATGGAAGTGTCTGTGGAGACAGTGTGATTCAGTTAAAGGAATCAAGTAGTGAACAAAATGATGATTTGGATAAACCGTACAGTGAAAATTCATACTCATTCAATGATGCTAAAGGAATGAGTGAAGAACACGATATTCCAAGTGAAGATGAAACTACTGATGATGAAGAAGTTTCCAGAAGACCAAAAGTGGAAGTTTTCCACAAAGCGAAGGAATTGCATCATAAATTTACTGATGAAATTTTATATAAAGATATTCGGATCGAAGCACTGGAAACTGGGATCAACAAGCTAAGAGGTTTGAATTAAAGGCTTATTGATGTATCTACTGATCTGAGGGAGAAGAATGATTCTCAAGATGAAGAACTGTGAAAGAGATCTACAAAGGTAGAAAAATCAAATATTGATGAAAAGGGAAAGAATCTGAACTTAGATAAAATTCAAAATCTGAAAGCCTAGAATGATGATTTTGCTACACAACTATCTGAACAAGTTCAAAAGAATAAAATACTTCAACAATAGATTGCATGCTGTAATGATTTTGTAACTCAGGTGAATTCTATGCTAAAGGAGAAATCTGACATGATAGATAAGATCACACGAGAATTGGAAGATGAGATGAGTAGCAGGAAGAATCTTAGTAGATAACTCAATGCTCAACTTGAATAAAGAGATAAGAAGATTCAGTAACTATGGGAAGAAATAGAATCAGTTAAGAAATAAAGGGAGAAATCTAATTCCAAAGACAAGCCCAAGTTGAAGGATGCCTTGCACTTGCTATTTGATTATCCTTCGGCAGATGATGATGAAATGAAAGCCAAATATGCTACTTCAGAGGAGATGCATGAAAGGATTGTATCATCCCAAAGGACATCCATTTTGGGAAAATATGTAATTGGATATGATGATCCCACTCCTATGCATGATAAAAAGAGAGTAGTGAAAAGTGCCAGAGATAAGAAAAACCTTGTAGGTGCTGGAGATAGACCTAAAAATTCTATTACTGGAAATAATGACAGCATGCGTTATTTCTGTGGGATTCATAGTCATACATCAAGATTTTGTCCAGAGGCCCAAAAATATATTTCATGTTGTGAAAATAGAAATTTTACTAAACCTGAGAATGAGAATAAGCTTTATGAAAAGTCTGAAAGGAACACCTCTCAGAAGAAAGCATTCATCAAATGTTATTTCTGTGGAAGAATGGGACACACCATGATTATGTGTCACGAAGTTGAGGAGCTCAATGTTAGAAGAAGAACTCAAGCTGCATCAATATCTCAGCAGAGAAATGATGAAATGAGGTATGCCTTTAATGGAAGAATTTTCATATTTTCTAATCATGGGAATTTGGCCAGATAGTGCACCAAGAATAAAGAGAGGAAGGAAAAGGAACCCAGAAGGATATTCTCGACTCTAGTGATGCATAACGAGAAATCCTACATTGTAAGACAAAGTGGTAAATTGAAAAATAGGTTTAATACATCAGTGGAATCACAAGGCGATAAACGAAAAGTGTATCAATCACCTTATCTGTCACACTCACAAAAACTATCATAGATAGAATTTGAACAAACCTGGAAGACTATGGGGAGATCTACTTCAGCTATGAGTAAGAAGAATGCACATTCGGTGGAGGACTCACCACCATCACAAAACAGTGTGGTGACTCAGATATCTGATAAAAGAATGATGAACAAAGAATAAATTAAAAAATTTGATGTCATCTCCCTTAACGAGAAGTGGACAATGGTTGAAGAAGCAAGGGAAGATGACAAGCATAGAAATTCCTACCCAGAGAAGGAATAAAGGGAAGTGGCATATTGGTGGAACATCAAAGACAGAAATGTATACCAATGGGTTTAAACCCCAAATTGTGAGAAAGGACAAGCCTGCAGAATCTACATATCATAAAAAGGCTCTGCATATGGGTAATGAATGCTTAGTCATATGGACAGAGTAGTTGAAGTTGGCTAGGTAGCTAGAAGAAGAAAGGAAGAAGTATGATTCTATACAAGAAAGAATCAAAGGGTTAACCCATCAGGATCAACCACAATCCTCTTCTTGAGGATTCCAAAAGATCCCCTCTCCCTTTGTATGTAAATGAAGTTAACTAATGTTTCAAGTGTTTCAGGTTTTAGATAGATACGATCCAAGGGGAAGTGGAATCAAAAGATGCAGAGTGATAAAGTGATACACTCCAGAGTTTCACTTGATTCAAACCAGGAACCATAGTTGAAAAATAAAGGGAGCAACTAAGCGCAATAGAAAGTGATTGTGTTATTAACTTTATCTCTTGTTTTTTGAACTGAGTTCCAACTCAGTAGGCTTAGAGATTTTGTTGATAACTCATTGTTAAGTGGTGAATTCTCCCAATGATGACCTCGTTGATGTAAGTGAGCTAGAGAAGTTTCTCAAACCTATAATCACATGTGAAGAAATGATGCATGAGAAGAAGAATGTTTATGGGTCTAAACAATAGGTCTTATAACTGGAAGAGATGGACATCATAGGGGGAGCATTCTATCTCCTAATCATATGGAATTTCTCAAAGTGATATGATGGTTGATGAAATTTTGTGAGAATAGAATGATTAGAATAGTTAAAGCTCACATATGATATCAGATTCAACAAGTTCTATTACACAACAGTTCCATCATTCAAATCTATCTCAAATAGTTGTGTTTTGTATAAAGAGGTGATGATATGATAAAGAGTCTAAATTGAAACTGAAGATCTCTAAACGATATACATGGATGATCCAGAGGTTCTGAGTTTCATTGAATATATATCCATTGGTATCATGCCCCAATTCAGGTGTTAGTTTTCCGCCGAGAGAAGAAGGATTGCGGTGAAGCATCAACAATCATGCATTTTATGATTATCTATTTTGTTCTAACAATGAGGAATCAAATGACTGTTTTTAGGATACCAAGAAGCTGCGAGATAATATCAACAACTATTCAATAAGAATATGAGAAAATAAGTTGAAAGAATTAAAATGACATAGTGGAAAGATGCTTGTTGAAAGTAATGAAGTGGTAAGAGACTCGGGGAGAGAGAAAGTGGAAAATGATGATGGTGAAGAAAATTCAGATAATGAGCATGAGGAAGTCAAGTCTATATCTACAAAGATTCCAAAGAGTCAAGCTGAAATTGATAGGTAGAGTATCATTGGTTATTAGATGGTTCCAGTGCAGATGAGGAAGATGGGCCCTCTATAGCAAGAATGATACTTATCACTGGTAGAGCCTAAATGTTTTGAAGAAGGAACTAGTGATGAGAGTTGGGTTTAAGCTATGAATGAAGAGCTTGAACAAGTTGTGAAGAATAAAACATGGGAGATTGTTTCGATGCCGACAGATAATATGACACAGTGATTTGAAACAAATCACGACTAGTGCGAAAATGCTACTCCCATATAGATTGTATCGATGTCAATGAGATATTTTCACCTGTGACGAGGCTGGAGACAATCAAATTATTCTTGGCCATTGTAGTGAAACAGAGGTTTAGAGTGTTCCAGATGCATGTTAAGTCTGCATTTTTGAATGGGGTTCTGGAAGAAGGATTGAATATTGAGTAGTTAGAAGATCATGATATTCAATACTGGGTCAGTTTTTGAAGAAGCTCAATTTTTGGCATGGCGGAATTGATTGCAATCTGTATGTCAACAATAATTGTAATCAAAGGATGATGGTGCTAGTATATGTCGAAGACATAATATTTGAAGGATCTAATGAAGCACAATGCATGCAGTTTTATAAAATATGAAAAGAAGGTTCTGAGGAGATTTGGAATTCAAAATTCTAAGGAGATGAAGTCTCTGGTTGCTTCCTGGATGAAAGAGTCAAAAGATAATGAAGGCAATACAGTTAATATCACATAGTACAGGAAAATAATTGGAAGTCTACTATATCTGACAGCGACATAGTGTGACATTTTATTCGCCACATGCCAATCAGCAAGATATCAGAGTAATCTCGAGGAAAGACACATGATTGTGGTTAAGAGAATAATTTGATTGGGATAGATCAATAGATGGCAGAAAGTCATCAACGAGAGGTGATTTTTATCATGGTGGGTTGTGTATTTCTCAACCGATCAAGAAACAAGATTATATTTCATCGAACACTGCAGAAGCTGAGTATATTGTAGCCACTCAATCTTCCACGTAGTTATTATGGATGAAGCGGCAGCTTGATGACATGGGCATGGCAGTGTAGTCTCTGATCATAATTTAGTGTGATAACTCAAGTGCTATCAATATTAGAAAAAATCCTGTCAATCATTTGAGGACCAAGCACATTGAGATTAAATATCATTTTATCAAGGAGAATGTGGAGCAAATATAGGTGAAGTTGGAGTATGTGCCTACAGAACTACATGTTGCTGACATTCTAACAAAGACCTTACTAAATAAAGCATTTGAGAGACATCGACAGGCTCTGGGAGTTCAATCGACTCCCCACACTTGAAAAATGTGGCTGTGGAATAACCTCCTCTCTCCGAGGTATGGTGTATTTTTCCTTAATGTGCTAATCTAAATTCTTACCCTGTTGTAGACCAAAAAGGAGTGACCTTTGGGTTCATTGACAAAGGGGGATAAAATGTGACTGTCCAAGGGGGAGAAAGTGTGTCTTTTATGAGAGAAAATGTCTTAAGTCAAGACATGGGGGGAAGCTGACATGTGGAGCAGTGAGATAGGAGGAGCAATGAAATAGGGGGAGAGTATTAAATCTGACGATGCTAGAAGTGATCAATAAATTATTAGATATCACGAAAGCCGAGGTTCATGATGAAAGTAGTTTATTGGTATTAGTATGGTATCAAAGATTTGTGATAGAAATGAAGTGATTCATTGATGAAATTTTCATACTACTCTTGTTTCTCATGCCGAGCATGGCTCATGTGGGATTAGAGTATGTGTTGAGTAAATCTTTGATCGCTATCTTAATCGCATGAAGCAAATGATGGTTGAAGATAGAAGGATCTTTAATGAGATATCAAAATGCAAAGAATTGTTATGAGAAGATTTGTCAAAAAACTCAAAGGGGGAGATTATTGGGAAAAAATCCCTCAAGGTTTCCTACCGAAATGTTTTGGGTGTGATTGTGTTTTTTGAAAAAGCCAGATGATCACAAATGAGAATGGTTGGTGTTTTCCAAAGACAAGTTTTTAAGGCGGCGCTGTTTCCCGGTGTCTGCCAAATTTTTGGGCCTCATAATCAGGAGTTTGATGTTGGTAAAGAAATGATTTCTTCATAGGAGTTAACGGTATGAATAACGTTGAATAAAATTGGCGAAGGATGATAACCGTGTAACACAATTCATGGACCGTGTACCATGTTCCGGGAACGGTATGTAGAGCGGTGAGAACGATACACTAGAGCGGTTCGCAAAACCGAAAACGGTTCATGGCAGAAGGTGGTGTGGTACGCAAATGGCTTATTGTCGGCGGAGGAGATCGACCACGTATGAGCAAATGCAGTACGCGGACCTCGTAGAAAAAATGGTTTGCAGGTGGCCTGTAGTCCACGACGACAGAAGGATCGGTATGCAGTGAAGGCTAGATTGAAGAGTTGGTAAATCTTAGATTAACAGATTTTTCGGGAATCTTTGCCTATATAAGAATGTATAATTCCACCGATTACTGTGGAGATTGAATATCATTAGAGAACATATTTTTGGTCTGGGATTTTAGCAATGTCCGAAGGTGGTTCATGGGGAAGAATTCCGAGAAAGTTGAACTGGTTCGCACAGAAGAAATTTCACCAAAGGAGTTTTTGGGGATTCTTAACCCGCAAAGGAAGACTCGGTACCCAGAGGAGGAATCTCTGGTACGTGAGAGAGATAATTCCACAAGTGGTACACAGAGGGGGAGCTCCGGTTCATGAAATTGAAGACAATCCATGAATAGAGAACAATTCACTGACAAAAGGAAGATCACAGAGGCAGAATGAAGGTAGTGGTATGCAAGCAGTTAGCGAAGGTAGTCTACGGATGAAGGGCAGTTCACAACAACAACATCATTACATGGAGGAGGTGTTCCATGTACTAAACTTGGTACTCAATATGTGGGAGAGAAAGTTGGTTCATGATTTAAACAAGGAAGCTAGCAAAAGCTTCAAATCAGTTTGCGAAAGTATTTTCCAGTGTCTAGCAGTACTCGGGAAGGTGGACTTCATCTACGAGTGAAAAAGGAACTTCATCAGATCATCTATCTATAGTTGAGGATGGAGGAATTAATGAAAATGAAGGGACCTACATATCCATAAATTGTGTTTGACCTACAAGTCAATAAACTTTGTGTGGATTCCTTACCAAGAGTAGCGAGCGAAGGAAGATGAAGACGATGACCATTTCCACCGGTAGTGAGCCAGAGAAAGAGGCAAAGAGAGTGACCCTTGGGAATGTAGTGAGAAAACCCTAAAGATTTGTAAAGGTAGTGAGCATAGGCATAGAAGATCTATCCCGAACAATGTATTCATTATTGGCACAAGACTTAGTGAAATTGGTACAGTGACACATCGCCGTTGTATGCTCCTTGGACGTAACCCAGTGCAGGAGAACCAAGTAAAAATCACTGTGTCCCATGCATGATTTAACTTCTGTTCATATACTGCTACGAGAGAAATAGAGAAGTGTTTTTTTAATGATAGAACAAGATCAAAAGGGGGTGTAGTGTTAATTAGTCATACCCTGATTCACCCCCCTCTTAGGGTATATATTCAACCTAGTGGACCTAACAAAAATATTAACTAACCATATGTTAACTAAATTTATTATTGGATATCATATAAAGAATCCATATGATGTGAATCCATCAAGATAACAACCTAAAGGTGTTTGATGATAATGATTTATTAAGTTTTCCTTAGCTTCAAATGTGCATCAAAGTATACACAATGTGTATCTCAATTAATTATCCTATTTCCACATAGGATATTAACATCCCTAATAAAAAAATATATTAATCATAAAAAATATATTTCTATGAGGGAGAACATAACTTTTGAGATAGTGGGTGTGAGATAGATTTCAGGGAAGTCTAGGCTTCATATGCACATATGTTGGCATAGGAACAATAGACTCCACAAGGGTCAATAAGAGGAATTTTTCTTGTGACACATATTGCATATGAAAGATAAAACCATTATTATGGATTATATTCACCATGCTAGGCGATATATTATTATTGGAGAATAATTATTCTTATAATATGAAATAAGTTATAAAAAACTATGATTGACATGTTTTTATGAATTCTAAAGTGGATTAAATTCAAAAAATACACTTATGTATTTGGTGATTGATGTAAATCCATAATTAGCATTCAACAAGAAACTATAAATGGATGGTACAAGTTGACACCAATAAGTTTCAATTGGTTAGACCAAATTTTAATGCCTAAATTCCATTTAAATATTACTTTTCATAGCTTCATGGTCATTTTATAAGGCCTATGTTGTCAATGATATTTTTCCTTGGACGAAACCTTATGGATGATGTCTATAACAATTGACCAAAAGGATAGGTGACATCAGAAGATGCCAATAAGGAATGCATAGTATATTCATTTGGAATGAATGGATTCCAAGTGTCAAAAAGGTTAAAGGGAGTACTATTTTTTTCAAGATATATACGTTTTATAGAATATTGAAAACAAATGATTAGTCATAAGGTCAATTAATACTAAGTTTAATATCTCCAATAATGACTTAAGTAGTAACCCATGTTCTAGGGAACATGATCTAGCAGTGTAGATCAAAGGGGTTTCTTAATCTAATTTATGTACATAAGTTGACATTGCATTAGGAATAAAAGATAGAATAATTAACTAAAATTGTAATCAATGTCACATGGTATTTGAGATATATAGATTACTTAGGTCTATGTGTACTTTGAAAATATATTTCTAATAACACAAATTTTACTTAGCTTTGATATTGCCTATGTATCATGAAAATCATGGAAATATCAATGGAGACTAGGTTAATTGCATAGTTCGGTGGTTAAAACTATCCTACAATGCTTGAGAAATCAAAACTGGATGAGTTCCCAGTAAATGGAGAAACTAGAATACTATTTTTGAGGGGATATGAAACTAGTGTTCTTTTAGATCATGTATGATCTAGTATCACAATAAGGCTAAGGTAATATGCATGTAAAGAATATTATTTCCAGTAATGGTCACAACTACATAAACCAAGTACGTTGCAGCTTATGACACATCTTAATAAGAAATATAAAAATAACATATTCTAATCATGGTTTATACCATTAGTTGGGTATTGTTATAACAATAAAACAATGACTATGGTGTTAATTGAGATTCTTGACACTGATAATGGAACAAAGAGGTGGATACTCAGGGATAACATCTATTGAGGAATTTTCTTAGAGGGATGAGGTTATAGTAAGAAGACCATAAATTATGACAGTATGAAAAGGTACCACATAAAACATGGTAGGCCAATCACCTGAATCCTTAGCAGAATCATGTTTATCATTATATGCTAATAGGAGGGTTTGTTGTTTGATTTAGTTCAATAGGGAGTCTGATGGAGTTGGTTCCCTAGAACAAACTATATTTTTATTTTTTGTTACAATTATATTCATGATTTGAATATTACTTAATTTTTTATTACATCCTGTTCATTCTTCTATATGACAATGTATGTGATAATGTACTAGGATAATTATTGCGTTATAAGTACACAAAAGTTCACCACTATAATGAGATACTTAAGATGACATGATTGTATACCTTAAACCTATGTTCAATGGGTGTATGAAGTCATATGAAGGGTCAAATAAGATGAATGATAATAGGGGTAGGAGGATTATAATACATTGAGACACCATCTCATCATGTTCACCCTTGGTAATCTATAATAAGAGAGATTATGAGAATAGACCTGCAAATATAAATTCTATATGTTTCATGTGTCATTAAATATCCCTATTTGTGGATGTGTGTAATGATCCTTTGACTCAGAGATAATTATTAATTTCTATCATGAATCGTGTACTTACAAGTATTTTGTAAACCATCATGATGACCAGTCAAGGAAAAGTTGGATACGCTGGGTGCATCATGAGTGGCATTACATTAATGAATAATGCAAGAGTAGATTTATCCCTTCTGTTGGAAGTGAATATCTTAGGCACTTTGATGGAGTTCAGATAACCTGATAATTCCATGAAAATGGAAGTACATATTAGTAGGTTATTTTTTGGAAATTCAATAAAAGAGAGTTGATCATATAGGTTAATGACACAAGCTATTCATCCTTCTTGACATGACATATCGTGAAAAGGGGATTATATTACATGGTAAGTGTTCATCGATGGTTGAATGTCGTTGTGACATTAACTATTTTCTCTAGGGGTTACTTGGAATGTTTCTAGATGTTAACCATAGAACTAAGGCAGTTTAGCCTAATACAACTAAGAAATCAGTCTAGAGGGTCACACACTAAGTGTATCCAAGAACACTAGTTAAATTATACATGATTTTGACAAGTAGATTAGAGTATTACTCACAAGTCTAAGGAATAATATTTAATTGGTTTTATTATTTGATCATAAATATTTATTTATCATTTTAAAATGCAATAACATTTGTTTATTTAAATAAATAATCATCATATTTGATCCAATAAATAATGAGGAGGATGACCAAACCGAGTTATGTTTTATTGGGAATGGAAATATTATTTAAATAAATATTAATATGTTTATTTGGGACAAATAAAATTTAATTAGTCCACACATTATTCACATGTCAAGTGAGTAATAATAATAATATTATTTAGACACATGAAAAAGATAATTTTGAAGGTCCATTTTGAAAAAAATATTCCAACACAAGATTTATAAACACATGACAATAGAATTCTCAAAAATTTGAATTTCAATTTGAAAAGGAAATTGTTGTGCACAACATTTTCCTCACCAAATAATTCTCTCAGCCTAGAAACATTCTTATGAGTGTTGGTGATCCTACTCCCTCTCCGACTGTGAGATAACCAAGAGAATCCAACAGGCTTGGTAGGGATTTTAAGTCGTGAACAACTATGAATGACGTAAGGCAAATGGATAGCCTCACCAGAATTTGAATAACCCCATGATGATGTTCAGAGATTCTTAGAGGATGTGTGGATCACTGATAGAGGAAATATTCCCCTGATTCCTTAATCATAATGATAGTTCAACAAGAATGTTTAACCAAATTCAAAAACAAAGAAAGTATCACAAGATAAGGTAATTCTTGGCCTATCTAAATTAATTATCAATTACAAGTGAGATCACATGTTCATGGATTTTAGTAATTAATTTTTATCTAGTTCTAAGGATAAATTTGAAGAAGTTGATGGAGAAATTTTATTGGGCATTGATGGACATTCTTCCTTTGCACCTCATAACCATTAACAACTAATGAGTTGGAGAAACATATTTCAAATAAAATTTGATAGAGTTTCATGTAAAGTTTATTGGATTTTAAATATGTTTAAATAAATTTTTAATAAGTTTCATTTTATTTCATGTATTTTTCAAGAATGCCTCTATTTGTTAAAGTTTCATATAAACTAATTTTATAATTATTATATAATAAATATAATAAATATATTTTATATAACATGATTAATTAATATAATAAAAAATTTTAGTAACAAATAATGGAATATCCACAAATAATATTTTATTTAATATATACTTTACAAATAGATTTTAATTATTGGTATTGGTTATAAAAATTGAAAATAATATTATTAACATATTCATATGTTGTATTAATTGGTTGATAAATATTTTGACCAATATATATTATCTATTTATATTATTATAATTGCAATAAAAAAAATTTATATGTCGTAATAACAGTTAGGGACTATTTTTATAAATAATTTAGTGACAGGGGCATATTTGTTGGTAAAATACTTTACCAAAAAAATATATACCTTTACTAATAGATATACCAATGTTGTAAAAAGTCAAATACTTTGTAGTGTTTAATATTTATTATTAATTGATTTCATAAAAAATTTAGCTTTGGTTTAATCAATCTTTAAAAAAAACATCTAAATAGAAACCATCATCAAATAGTAAAAGCATCACTAAAAACCATCATTAAATGTAATTGTTTTTACATTTAGTGGTAATTATAGCATCCGAAGCTAAACTTAACATGAATAAAACATTAATTTCATGATTTTAACAATTCATCTCACAACAGTTGCATAATTCAAGGAGCAAGATGTATAGTTCCTTAGATATTATCTATATAAACATCTTAATCTACAATCTTTTCTCTATAATCAAACTCCTCTAGAATCCCTTTTAGACTTACCCAAAAAATTACACTTATCTTCATAACCATGGATAATAAAAACCTAAGAGTGGGGTGATATCAAATGCCCAATAAGGGAAAACATATCAACATGTCAACAAGGGTTAGATTATAAGATTATGATAAAACATTGGCACTGGATGAATTTATTATTAAAAAGTACATGGAATAATATGATTTGTTAATAAATCATGATAGAAGGACATTTAATCTCTACATAAAAACATATAAAATTTAAAAAGTATGTGAAATCTTGAGACAATCATTATTTGTCAAGGAGAATAATCATAAACATATAGAAATATAGAATTTCATATAATAATGAATTATGAACCATATATATGCATATGGAAATTATAGCATTTTGAACAAAAAATTTATGATGCTTCATGTTGTTAAAAAACATAATGTGTCATGACCTGTCCCTCGGGGCCCGTGCTGTGACTACCCCAAGCCTGCCTTCTATAGGCCAGGGGCTGACGACTAGCACCGAAAAGACGTATCCCTTAAATGGGAAGGAATTGCCTTTTTAACTTGTACAAACACATGGTCCAAGAACACAACAAGAAGCAACCACACATACTAGAACGCAATAAGATGCAACCACAAAGTAAACTATTGTAGTAAAAGAGTGCTGAAAGTAAAAAGAGGCCAGAATACAAGCCCAACTGTAAAAGTACAAGTATGACTGGAAGTACAATACAACTGAAAGAAAAAGGAAAACAACTACTGGGTCGTCCTCTGAGGTTCCTACCTGTAGGGTAGGTACATATCACCTCCTCAGCACTCCATGTCTGCCAGTATTCTCCGCGTCATGTCACGCCGAATGGTCCACCTCCAAGCATCGTCCAGTCCTAGCTCCCTCAGCCTCGATCAACGTTGTACGTCATCTGCACCAAACACAACAAGGTGCGGGCGAAGCCCATGCATGGGTGAGTATAAAAATACTCAGTAGGGACCCCAATACCCCCATAGGTCTCCTAGAGTTCCACAAAGGAAAACCACAAAGAAAGACATCAACTCTACTTTGGTATATGCCCATACATATACCTAAGTTATCAAGATATACTCATCTCATACATGAGGGAAGGACACCACATAGGTAACACCACGAAGATAGAAGTACCACACAGGTAACACCACGAAGATAGAAGTACCACACAGGTAACACCTCGAAGACGATACCACAAAGGTAGAAGTACCACACATGTAACACCACGAAGCTAACAGACTCAACTCACATAGGTATAAGTGAAATATAGAAGTATAGATGATTAGTCACGAAGTTAGATCATCTTATTCAGTCAAGAGGCATTGCTACTGATTATACGGAGTCTGACCCACACAGGATCGATAGGTACAAACCCCCACAATGCCCCATATAGTATTTGACCCACACAATATCGGTATGCGCTAACCCACACAGGATCGCTGAGTGCTGACCCACACAGGATCTGACCCACACAAGATCGGTATGCGCTGACCCACAGAGGATCGCTGAGCGCTAACCCACACAGGATTTGACCCACAGCGGATCAGTATGCGTTGGCCCACACAGGATCGCTGAGCACTGACCCACATAGGATCGATATGACTAACCCCCGCAATGACCCACACAGGATCTGACCCGCCCAGAGTTGATAGGTACTTACCTCTACTGACCCACACAGGATTTGACCCAACCGTACTCAAACTTTATCCAAAACTCAAGTGGAGTATACCAAAAGGACCATCTTGATCCAAGGATTCTGGTGCCGTAGACGGTTCATCAAACAGACGCCTGATTCTCAAGATATGGCCACAAAGGTGTATCTGGGTCCAGATGGGCCTGAGTTCGGTTCGACCCGATCAGACCGACCTGGTCTAGGCCGACCCGACCTGGTTTGAGTCGACCCGGCCCAATTCGGGTCCGACCTGGTTGGCCTGAGCTGCAGCGGGCCCGGCCCGTGGGGCCATGGTCCGGCCCAACCCATGAAGTGGGGGCGGCCCGACGCGGCCCACTGGGCGGGTCGATGCAACCCACGGGGTGGCCTGCGCTGCAACCCACAGTCGGGTGGTCCTCCATGGCGGGGTCCGCCCTAGATGCAACCCGGGGGGGAGGCGCCCCTTGGTAATCCGAATGGCCCGATGGTCATTCGGTCGCCATGCTGGCATGTGGGACCACTTGGCGCTCCCGCTCGGTGTGACGCGGCCGGCCAGAACGGCCGACTAGTTATCCTCCCAGTGGCACAGATGCACGTTTCCATCCACCTGCGCCGGTCGGGTGCCGGCCACCCTCCGGCCTCCGCCGCAGTCGAGCGACCGCAGCCTCTTACTTCAGTGGTGCGAATGCACGCTGCCGCTCCGCCTCGCGGCTGGTCAGCATGCCGGCCGCCACCCTGCTTCGCCATGGCTGATGACCTCCTCTTCCGGTGACGCGAACGCGCGCCGCCCTGCTTCCACGCGGCCGGCCGGGTGCCGACCGCCGCCTTTTTCCACAAGCTGTCACAGCTTCGTTCCAAGCCCCAAAATTATGACGTTCGCATATTCATGATCCTCAGGTCGATATCTCCACGTCCATATGCCGAGCTCAACGAGACATTGTGTTTTCAGCATCATTAATTATTTGGCATCGAAAAACGCATGAAGAACGCACGCAGAACAAAAGAAAAAGCGACAAGGTATAAGTTCTAGACGATGGACATGTTTGTTTGGATATAGTCGTGGTGAATCCAGAATATGAAGAATCAAAAAAATAGATTTAATCATAATTCTATTTAAAAACCTTACCACAAGAACGATGGTGAGTGCGCATTTGTGGAAGCAGGTCTGTGTTTGCCGTCCCCCGCAACTAGCCTCGAACGACGTCACTCATGCGTCGATCTCCGGTTTGGAGTTTCGGTGTCGCTCGTCACCTCCTGCTGGTACCATCTCCGTCCTCCAAGGGTTTGGTGTCACTGCACTTTGTCAGCATTTCGTTGCTTGGCGAAGCATTGCCGACACCTCTCCCTAAGCTCTATATAAATAGGAGAGGTGGAGGGTGTGCAACGTTCGTAGGATTATTGGAGGCCCATTAATTAGGAACCTTCCTAATCCCCAATGGTGTAGTTACTTATAATTGAAAGGCCAAGCCATTTATTGGCTTGACATGTCACTGGTCCCACGTTGCCACTTGTCCTTTGGAGGAAAGGAATGAAAATAAAATAACAAATTTAATTAATTTTTTTTAAAAGTCCCAAAACTCAAATTTTTCTCTAGACCTACTGTGGTCAAAATGAAGTCTCCCTTAAGTGAATCCCAACCCTACAGATTCAACGGTGTCCTTGGATTTTTAATCGGAGCACCGGTTCAAAAGTTAGAAAATGCTGTTCACGCGTTTACTGAACATACCCAAAAAAAAGTTCGAAAAATTATTAACAGTCACCCTCGACCTGCGCCGGTCGAGGTTAGGCTCTGTTTAAGTGAGAAATGCCCCAACAAACCCAACGGTACTCTCAGATTTCCAATTTGAGTTACCATTTAGAAGTTATGGATTTTACAATAAAATAATTATCACTTAATTATTTTATTTACGGCCAAAAGCTAACTTTCTATGGTGGCCTGCGCCGGTCAAAGTTAGTATCTTCTTAAAGAAAGATTACCCTCACAAGTTCAACGGTTGTCTCATATTTTTAATCTAAGTTACCATTTGTGAGTTATAAGCATTTGAAAAAAATAACATTATTTAATTATTTTATTTACGGTTATGCCATTTTCGGGTTTTCTCATAGGAGGCCCACGCCGACTAAACTTAAGTCACACCTAGGGTAAACTCGCCATCCTGAGCGCAAAAGTTCCCTTAGATTTCTGATCTGAGTAACCATTTAAGAGTTATTCCACCTTTTCAGAAAAAATGCTTACACACGCTAATTAAAGCTTAAACAAAACTTCAACGGATCATTCCGGGTACTTCGGGCCTTGGAATCATGCACCGTCAGATTTCAGTCTCGAAATAATTCCATATAATTAAAAAATTTAATTGGAATTTTCGGGACATTACATAATACTCATGATTTATTTTTAAAAAAAATCCCCACGCTTCATATTATGAACAAAAAAATTCCAACACTTTTTATTGTGAAAAAATGACCACACATCATATTGTGGACAAACAAAATGCTAATGATTAACTTTTTTGTCGCATGAGATATAAATCTTTAACCAATGCATTGGTTTAAGATATAGGATGAAACACATCAACATCCATACAAATGTGTTTCATTTAAAAATCAACCATAAACATATCTTAATTAATCCATGGATAGAGAATGGGTTTCTTAAACCTTTCAAAAACATCACATAACATGAACTTAAGAAATCATAGAATATCAAAACTCTCATTTTCCAAAAGAAATCACATCACAATAACAAATAATGGGTGATAAAAACATCAATTTATAAAATATAATCTTTGGATGGTAAATATAAGTTAAAATACAAACGTTTTCATAAATCCATTTAAAACATTTAATTATAGATTACATTCAAAACCATTTTTGTGAATGGAAAGATAATTATTTTGAAAACCATATTTCTAAATAAAAATTTATTTTAAAATATATAAGTTTTCAAAAAGTAGGATTGAAAATAATTTTAAAAAATGTAATTTTAAAAGAATATTTAATAATAATGATTTGTAAAAGACATAATTTTTTCAAGAAAAGGAGTGAAAATTCTTTGAAAATTTTTACATTGAAAATCAATCATTACTAATGGAAACTTGAAAAATACATAATGTTTTCCAAATGGTAAGGTAAAAAATTTGAAAACCATTAATTTTAAAAATAATATTTATTAATGGAAACATGAAAAATACATAAAGGTTATAAAAATAATATATGGAGCAGATGATAAAACTTCAAATTTGAATTGATGGAAAAACCATTTAAACATTTTGAAATAAACATGTTCAAAACCCACATCGTTTAACATATTTTAAAACATTCAATTAAAAAATGGTAAAGAGAAATTGAATTTTACCAAATATATCTATAGAATATAAAAATGACAGAGGCTTTAGAATGAATTAGATTGCAAATTCCATTAATGGATTATCATATTTTAGAGGCCTCAATTTTTTGAAGCAACTTGGAATTAATTCATTACGGTTTGAGAAACATTTAAATCGAAACTCTTGATGGAGAATAAACATGAAATTGAACATAGAATACCATGAATGAATAATTAATTCATTATATAATATATCATATAGGTAGTATACACACAAAAATAAAAAAGGTGTGTAATACAAACAATGTCTCAAAGAAGGGAAATTGAGATAAAAATATCTTACCTTGTTTCCTTTATTATATTTGTTTGAATGAACCGAGGGCCTTAATTTTTTATTCATTTTTTATAATCCCCATTTAAGGGTTGAAGGATAACCCTTACATGACCCATAGAATTTCTTGACATTATATGACCCAAAGGTCTATAGAAATTCATCCTAGACTATGACTACTTGGAGCTGCCCCTCCCCAGCATTTGCATTGTGATTAGCTCTCCACCTTCGCATGGATGTTCGAATAGATATCCTGTGTAGAGATGCATATGCCCAGTAACGATGGAAATTCCATACCCTCTCATTCTTCCAAATCTGGTAGCTCTGCTCTGGTGAATGTTCCTTGTTACAAAACTCCTCTGGAGCTTATTCCTTATAGAATCTGCTAGGTTTTTGTGGTTGCACATCATGTGGCATAAAGGACTTGAGGTGGACCCAAGGCCTTGAGGTGGCCCGAAGTCCTTGAGGTGGCCTGAAGAATTTACTAAACCGAAGTCTTAGGGGTCCCGAGGGCTTTAAGGACTCCAGGACCAAACTGTTAGCCCAAATGTGAATAGTTCTAGCTACTATAGTACCAAACAATACCTGCTATAGTACCTGCTACAATTCCTACTATAATAACCTAGAAATATTCCTCCACATGGATTTGATCATAGGTTTTGTGGATGCAATTGAGGAGTCCTCACCAAACGGTCTGAGGCTCATGTGCAATAGGAATTTCCTTTATTAGTTGATCACACTCTAAGCTCATTGAAGGATTTATTTTTCTTGGGAGGATCCCTTGAAATTAAATGTCTAAGGATAAATATGAGTGCCCAAATGATTATATTTTTAGGAGAGGGTTCTTAGAATACTTAAAGGGTAGATTTTTAGGGTAGAATTCTAATAATAGGTGTGCGTTTGAAATAGTGTAAGTGATCCCCTTTTATAAGAGTTGAAAAGGGAAATTTTGTAAACACCCTTTATATTCAATGGCTTTAAAGCTTCAAAATAATGTTATTTGGGGTATTTTTAGGTAGATTAAGTCTTGAAAAAGTGTTTAATCACATGTTTTAAATATTTTATAGGGTTTTAACCATTAATTTTCTATATTTTACTTTTTCACTTCTGAACTAGGTAACTAGTTTTTAACAGAGTGATTTGATGTTTTATTAAACATATGACATAAAACATATTACCATATTTTAGAGTTATAAAAATAAATTTAATATCTATTTAATCCAATTAAATTCTAAATATTATAAAATTAACTACAAAATTAAAATATATAATTTGTAGAAGAAAATTTAGTAGAATAATTGTATTTTGACTATTGTGGATTTTTAATCTTATTTAGTATTGCTTACCAACTAAATGAGTGTTAATATATATATATGTGTGCATGTGTGCGTGTGTGTGCATATTTATACATAAATTTATATTAATTATTTAAAGGAGTTTAATTTAATTAATTCGATAGAAATTCCTTGATATTAATAAAATATTAATTTTAAAATAATTGTTTCACTGTTATCACGGTAATTAACATTAACACCAGTAGTTTATATTTAATAACTAAAAAAGAAATTGGAGATATTACATAGTATGAAAATTATTATCTAAAATATAATAATCATTTTATCAAATTAACTTTATATAGGTGGAGTAATTAATCTTAATGTTAGCGCATGTATCGGGTATAAACCCGTTTTTTTTTCCAAAAAGATTATATTTAAGATTTTTTTCGATTACGATAGAGTTGTAGAGGCCATTGATTCCATTGAATTAAAAAAATTACCATCATTAAAATAGTATTTATTTGACAATAAATGAAATAAAACATTTCATTTCGTTATGTTATAATTAATTAAAGAAAATAGTAAAAAACTATTTTTCATTAAAACGCTACATAAAATTTTAAAATGGAGATCTTGGGTTTATAAATTAAATATAGTATATAGAAATTAATTATTATACTTTATAATATATTAATTTATTGTAAAATATTTCAAAAACATCCGATTCATATAAAATTTGACGTATTAGAAAAATTAGTATTTTCGCTATTCACTTAAAACCCCATTATTTTATAAAATTCCCAAAAATACATCATAAGATAATTTTGTTGAGAGGAAGTCAAAAATGAATTTTAATTTATAATATTTAAAATATGAATTTTGAAAATTTATATTTTTAAAATAAAATATATATTATGAATAAAAAGTCTTTTATTGAAAATAACATTTCATTATTGACCCATATTTATTATTTACCTTCTAAAAGTAATAAATATTAATGGTTTACCATCTTATTGTCTATTATAGATTTATTAATAGTTTATTATTAATATTTTTCAGTTTTATTATGTTGGGTGTAACATGTGACACAAGTTATTGAATATATTATGTATTTTAAGGATCCAAAATCTCAGATTATTTCATTCTAACCCCTTAAATAAAATTTTTCATCAAAATTTTAATTACCCCATACCATTGTAAAATAGTTAAGGGTTTTATTAGGGTAGTCATAACTCATTGTTTGATCCCTAAAAAAGTTTTTAACCTTGGTAACTTGGGTTTTTCTTGGAGACTCATCAATTCCTTCAAAATAGACATATCATAATTTTTTCTTTATTCCTATCATTTGACTTAAACATCCACAATGTTTATGTATCATGAATATTATAGTAGAATTAGTTTTTTAAAAGTGTTCATTTTAATATTTTTATTTTTGACTATCGTAGGTTGATATAGAATTTTATTTTCTTATTAAAAAATATAGTAATTCTTTTTCTATGTAGGGAGGAAAGATCTATGTTGAAAATCAATTTAAATTTATATAAAGGGAGGATAATAGAACTTTCATGAATCATAATACCAAAAACCTTAAAAGTGGTTCGAATTACTTAGATACAATAATGGTACCACTAGTGTTTTTTTATTTTTATAGCTAAAAGCTGGTGAAAAATAACATGACATAAGACATATGAAAATCTAGCATGAAAAATATATGAACCCAACACTACATAATTATCATGATCCACCTCAATGGCAGTGATAACATACACTATTACCTACTCCCTTGGTTTAAGAGGTTGTTGGGGAATGTCTTTTCATTAAATCAATGGTTGGGGAATTGATTTATGTAATGACCATATCTTTTTCATTTGAAGAATTGAATTGTGGGTGGTTCATTAAATGGGACATTATTTTCTTCAATTTCATTTCCCTTCCTCTTCACCTCCTTATAAAAAGAATTAGCTTTGTGTCCAGTACTCCCACACATGAAACACAACCTTTTTCATTAAAGGTAATTACCTAGGTGTTCTCACCCACATTTTTAACATGTTGGTAGTTGGATTTTCTTTCCCCTTGTGACTTATCATTATATCTTCCATAATAAATTAATTTCATTTTTCTTTCTCCATAATAGTGAGTTTATAGTTTCCATTTACACATTTTATGCACATCGAACAACATCTTCATAGATTTAAACATCTTTTATAGATAATTACATTCGAATACTTAGTTTAATAAACTAAAGAAATGATCTATTTTACTCTTAGGGTCAAATATAAAACTATTGGCGTACCTTATGATCCTTATTAAGTTTGATTCGTATGTGCTGATGGATTCATTATATTTTTATTTTTACTCAAATAATTATAGTTTCATCTTCATGAGAATAATATAAATAAAATACTTGGTTAAGAACACTTTCCAAAAATCCACTCATCCCATAGAGTATACTTCATCCTTTTCGGTTGTATTCTTAATGAATTTCCACCATCGGTCACCCACACCTTTCAAATGATAAAAATTCTAGAACAACCTTCACATTTTCAAAGAACTAGATAATTGAATGTATATTTTCCATCACTTTGATAAATTTCTTAGAAATAATTGGATTAGAAGAGTCACTGATGGATGGTGTATTTTTTCACACCAAAGAATCAATATCAATTTTCTCCATCATTGATTTTTTTGGAGATTAATAATGTTCATGTAATTACTCATAATATAGAATATCAATTTTTAAAATTTATGAACTACATTTTACATACCATTTAGTTTCATATTATGAAAATTATTGCCTTTTTTAACTCATCCATTGTTAACTTATTTTTCCCTTTCTCTAGCCATTTTAAAAACCAAAAGGGTTAACCAATGGTGATCAATATTTACATCAAAAGTTGATTATGGAAACTCAACCATGAAATGTGTTACTATTTGAAATCATCACATTATCTTTAAGTTCAACCTAAATAATTATTGGATCAATCTTGTATTTTTTTAGGATGGGTTCTCTCATATTCCTTGACCAAATTACCTTAATATAATAAATCCTTCATAATGGCATGTGAAGGGAATTTTATTAAACAAATCACATTCCATGAGAGTGTCAAAATAGGTTCTTAGTAAGGAACCATTCACTGTGAACTATAATTATGGTCTAGATATACTCGATGATCTATTTTCATGGTTATTACCCATAGATTCATCTTTTTCCAAAACCATGTCCACTTATAGGATTTAAATAAGAATATATTTCTATAAAAACAACATAATCTTTCCCTTAATAAAATTTTAGGATGTTATAATATACATAGGATTATCCCTTATACTTATCCTTAGGGTTTTAACAAATTTTATCTAAACTAGTTTCCAATATAAAAATTCCCTCATCTTATACCAACTATAGTGACCCAAGATAAACTTAACATAAATAAATATCATGATTTTAATAATTTATCTCACAAAAGTCGCACAATCCAAGGAAAAAAAGGTTTAATGTATTGGATATTAGCTATATAAACATCTTAATCTATAATATTTTCTACATAATCAAACTCCTCTATAATCCACATAAAATATAAGAAAGGGGTGAGCTCAAATTCTTAGTAATGGAAAACATATCAATATGTCATCAAGGGTTAGATCATAAGTATATGAGAAAACAAGGGAAGTGGAAGAATTTATTATTAAAAAGTACATGACAAAATAAGATTTGTCTACAAATCATGATATAAGGACTTTTAATCTAAAATGGAAAAAATATACTATGAAATAATTGTATGGAATATTGAGACAGTAAACATTAGTCAAGAAGAATAATCATAGGCATATAGAAATATGCCATGTCATATAACAATAAATTATGGAAAAATATAAGAATATTGAAATTATAGAATTGTGAATAAAAAAATGTCCATTATTTATGTTATGAACAAAAAATGTCTACAATTCATGTTGTGAATAAAAAAATTCCCATGCTTCATATTGTGAACAAACAAACTGTCCATGCTTCATTTTATGACTAAAGAAAATCCCCACACATCATATTGAGAAAAAACAATATGCTAGTGCTTAAAATCCTTATCTCATGAGATATAAATCCTTAAAAAATTTATTTTAGGGTGATATTATAACCCATCCATCATCATCTGTACACATGTGTTTCATTTAAAAATAAATCACAAATATATATTAATAAACCCTTGGAAATAGAATTGGTTTCTTAAACCTCTAGAAAACATCAAAAAACTTGATCTTTAGAAATCGTAAAATATAAAAACTCTCATTTTATAAAATAAATTATATCATAATAACATATAAAGGGTGATCAAAAAATCACTTCATGAAAGATAAACATTGGAGGGTAAATATATGTGAAAATAAAAATACTTTCACAAAGGCTTTCAAAAATTTGAAGAAAAAATTACTTTTAAAAAAATTTGTGAAGGGAATGAGAATCCTTTTGAAAAAATTATTTCCAAATACAGTTCCTTAATTATATACAAGGTTTCAAAATGTATAAGTGAAGATACATTGAAAATTTTTACTTTTAAAAGATTATTTATTAATCTAGACTTGAAAAGATATAATGTTTTTAAAAAAGGAGTGAAAATACTTTAAAAATTATTACTTTTAAAAAGAATATTTAATAATGGAAATGAGAAAAACACATAATTTATTCCAAAGGGTATGTGAAAACAATTATAAATAATTTACTTCAAAAAAGAAAATTTAACAATATAAACTTGAAGAAAGGAATAATATTTATCAAAATAAAATATGGAGTGGATGATAAAAATTTTATTTTTAAAGGATGTAATTTTTTAAAACATTTTGAAAAAATCTTGTCGAAAATTTACATTGCTTAAATGATTTTAATACCTAAAATTTAAAATGTGGTAAAAATAAATTTAATATTAACAATGATAACTAGAGGATAAGAAAATGAAAAATGCTCTAAATTGAGATATGATACAAATTTCTTAGATGAATTATCACATTTTAGTGGTCTAAATTTTTGGAAGTAAGTTAAAAATAAGTCATTAATATTTGAGTATCATTTAAATGAAAACTCTTGATAGATAATGTGAATGAAATTTCACTTATAATACAATAAATAATTAATTAATTCTTGACATAATATATCATATAGGCAGTATACAAACCACTTAAGTAAAAATAGGTGCATAATTCAGACAATGTCACAATAAAGGGAAATTGAGAAGAAATTCCATTACCTTGTTTCCTTTCTTAGTATATAACATTCTATCCTAATTAGAAACATGATTTTTCATTGAAGGTTCCCTTGAAAGTTAAGGGATTAATATAACTATGAGTGATCGGGATATTATTTTTGGCTCAATTGCATGCCAGTTAGAGAAGAAGGACAGCAGAGATGTCCGTGTTTACATCATGACACTTGGTGTTTTAGCACCATATCGTGGGTTCAGTATTGGTACAAAGCTTCTAGACCATGTTCTTTATTTCTCCTCCAAGAAGGGAATCAGGGAGATTTATTTGCACGTGCAAACAAACAATGAGGATGCGATAAATTTTTACAAGAAGTTTGGGTTCAAGATCACGGAGACCGTCAAGAACTATTACACAAACATCACACCACCATACTGCTATGTGCTTACGAAGTTCATAACCCAAACTAGAATGAAGAAATGATGCAATGACCCCTGTAGGTTTGAGATGACTCCACCCTTTCCCCTTGTTATCTTCCACCCATCTTTGAGCTCCTTCTGGTGGTGCAATGCATGATCATTTTGAGTTATTGTTTTCATCTGTTGCAATTTTGAAAAACCCTATTTTTGGTTATTGGGGATGGTTACTGTAGGCAAGGCAATGAAGGAATTTTAAAGAATGAGGAGTGATTAATTCAAAGAATCTTGTAATGAAAAAAAACTAGGTAACTAGTTTTTTTAACTAAGTGATTTTATGTTTTATTAAACATATAGAATAACAAACATAACAAAATATGGGTGTTATGAAAATAAATTTAACTTCTATTTAATCCAATTAAATTTTTAAATATTATAAAATTAATTTTTTATTTAAAATAAATAATGTGTAGTGGAACTATTTTATTATAAAAAAGATATTTTGACAATTATAGATTCTTAATCTTATTTATTATTAAATACCAAATAAATGAGTGTTATTATTTTTATTTATGTGTTTATAAATAAAATTATAATTATTATTTAAGGGAGTTCAATTTTATTCATTCAATATAAATTCTTTGATATTAATTAAACAATAATTTTAAAATAATTGTTTCACTATTAGCAAGGAGATCAACATTAATCCTACTAATCAAAATTTTATAAATAAAAATATAATTATCCATATTAAATATAATAAAAATACATATCTAAAATATAATAATAATTTTATCAAATAAACTTCTAGGGGTAGGGAAATTAATCTTAACGTCATCACATGTAACACATAAAGACACATTCTGTTTGAAAAAAATGAAATTTTAAGCAAAAAGATTTATGATTTTGATAGAAATTTTAATTTCATTAATTAAAATATATTTCAAATAATTATTATCAATAAAAATTAATTATTTAATAGTTAAATAAATAAAAATATACATTTCATCATGTTACTGTTAATTAAAAAAAATAATAAAAAACTATTTTCATTAACACACGACATAAAATTTAAAAATATTGGGCAAGGGATTATAAATTTAAAAATGTATTTAAAAATGATTTATTATACGTTATAATATGTGATTTTATGAAATAATTTTTCAAAAACATATATGTCAAAAAAATTGACTATATTATAAGAACCAATATTTTCTCTATTCACCTAAAAACTAATTATTTTATAGAATTAACAGAAATACATCCTAAGATAATTTTCTTATAGGGATTAAAAAATTAAATTTAAATTAACAAATTTAAATTCTAAAATTTATAAATTTATATTTTAATAAAATAAAAAATTTAAAGAAAACGAAATATATTGAAAATAACATTTTAAATATTAACTCACATTATTTATTTACCTTCTAGAAGTAATAACTATTAACAATTTACCATATTAGTGTTTATTATAACTTTATTAACAATTTTTTCTTAATATGTTGTAGTTTTATTACATTTAAATTAGTGTGTGATAGAAGGTATAAAAAATATTATAAATTTTAAAGGATCTAAAGTCACGGGTTTTTATAGTATATTTAAAAATCATCACTATATGTTATTATGTTTGCAGTGTGAAGTGGAAAAAATCAGCTGATATATGATAAAACGGCAACTAAGGAAAAGAAATAAAATCAATAGGATATTTAAATACATCAATCATATCTTAGATATTTTATTTTATTATGCATGATCACAAATTACTATCAAAGGCTATGTTGATTCATATTTTGCAGGTGATCCAGGCTAAAGGAAATCCTCTTGCAAGTATCTGTTTACTCTTACAAGATGAGTTGTAAGATGGATTTAAAAATTTAATATTATCATGGATATAATAAAAATCAAGGAAGATTACATGTTAACTACACTAACTTATAAAGAGATGATTTATATGGGAAAGGTGTTGAGGGAGCTCTGGTACAAAAAAAGAAGATTATGTTATTATGTGATAGTCAAAATGTCTAACATATCACAGTGAACCCAATATATCATTCTAGGAAAAACACATTGGAGTACAATATATCTTTTTTTAGAAGTTATGTAGTATGGATATTTTAATATGCATAAAATTAATAATTTGGAAAACATAGTAGGGTTGTTAACATATATAACTTACTCTGATAAGTTTTGGTGATTTAGATTGTACCGCCCCGACCCCAGTTACCCAGAGTCGGTGTATTATTGCGTAACATTGGCATGATCACAAAAGATCAAGTTTCGAAAGACTGATTAGTTTAGTAGCCTTGGAAACACTAGATACATTCATAAATGCTACATTACATCATAAAGTGAAAAACTACAATAACAAAGTCTCCATAGACCACACTCATATCCTCTTCTGACTATCCCTGCAAGTCATTCATAAAATAATTCTTCACATCCTGGAAAATATTAAAACATTGAAAGGGGTGAGCTCAGATGCTCAGTAAGGATAACAATATTGCGGAAGATTTCATAAATAAACATTAACATTTAAGGCAATGTATAACTAAAACAAAAGCATTTTTAAACTTGAACTTTAGCATGATATGACAAAAATAAAATTAAATAATGCCATTTACTTACTCACATAGATATTCTACTAGTCGAATAATCCCATGCAATATCAATAACCACTTTCATAATGATGAAATTCATAATGCCAGACTATCATAACCACGTAGTCAAGGCCTCGTGCCAAGACCACAAATAATATTTTGTCAAGGCCTCGTGCCAATACACTAGTTTGTCTCATGAGACCTACCAATGCATCGAGGAGCTATAGCAGGCTCCACTCGTCACTTATTAAGTCCAATGCATTCCTCATATGAATAGGTTTAAACATATCATAAACCATAACATAATCGTATCACATAAAACATGCATAAAGGAAACATAACATTTCCACATTTCAATAACAAGATATCAATACAACACATTGATATAATAAAAACCTTATCAAAACCATTTTCAATACCAAAATGAAAGAAAATTAAAACTTGGTATTTATTTTTCATTTTTAAAAAAGTTATCGCTTGTAGAGGAAGCCGAAACTCAAATAATGGTTACGACGGCGGAGAAGTCATTGTCGCCGCATACGTACGGCAAGAAAAACATTCCTTTTTTTCGTTTAGTAAAACGCTTCGTATAAAAAGATTCCTCTTGAATAAACGTAAAAGTCAAAGGGGTTTATACACCGTATAAATGAAAGTTGTGTACAAAACCAAATATTCCTCAATGAAAGGAGATTGAGTCGAAGTCCTTAAAAAGATCATTTTTTTTAAATAAAATAGATCTATTATGTGTATTCACTATATGTAAACATAAAGAAAGTAAAAATACAAGATAGGACATAATAATATCATGAAATAATTTGAAAGTAGGAGATTAACCCAAAGAATGGAAATTGGGTTAAGAAGTTCCCTTACCTCGTGTCTGAATTCACTCGACCGTTCTTTGATCTCCTGAATAATAAACTAGAGTTAATATCTACCTTCTTAAGAACCATTTTCAAGTTCATTATTCCTTTTATATCACTTATTACCATGTTATGAACATTATGTAATTATTTAAGTTAATAACGGTCGTTTTGTCGATCTTTGGTACTTGAGTCAAAAATAAACTTCTTATAATTACAAGTTGTTCATGTGGTGATATATCCATTATATCAAGAATTATATTCATTATATTGATATCATATATCTCATAAATATCCACTATATACATGCATTTATAATATTCCATAACGTTTAGAGGTAAGAAATGAAATGCACCGTTCATGGAGACAGTAAGCCGTACGTACGCATAAACGCTACTTTCATTTCTATTTCATATTTAATGGAATGAAGTTATAATTATATAAAGGTATAATATAATTAAAGTATAATATAATGTATAATACCATTTACTCCATCCTTTATACATCCCACATATGACATTAACGATTCAAATCACTTTGAGGGGGCGGTAGTCCGCACTTCCTAAAATGAAATTATCGTGTTTACCCATAATGGAAATCATAAAGTATGCCACAAATGAGAAATACAGAAGCATAAGGAAAACATAAACATAATATATATATCATATATGAAAATAGTGTCATCAAAATGGCCACCATTAGATGTGTTATATGAGTGTTGAACAATCATCGTTTCGTGAGGCAGAAATTCGCCATCCACAGAAACAGTATGTTCTTTAACCATTAGATGTAGGTGTGTGTAAGTGTAGCTCAAATAATTCTTAAAAAAACATCCTAGTATATTGAGGATACTGGTGTTGTTACAAAATAAATGAATAAAAAGAGTTTAGGGGGTTGGATAATCAAAATAAAATAAAATAACATAAGAGAAGACATTACCTTAAAATCGGGTAACTCTTTTTGATTTGAGCCAAAGACTTCCTTGGGAAGACTTCTGACCAAAGTGAGACTTCTAAGAGTAAGGGAGGGAAGTTGAGAGAGTATTTTGGCAGAGGTTGGCCGATCCAAAAGGCTTTGAAGGTGTGAGTAAGGTGGTAGTGGTGGGGGCCTTTTATAAGAGGAGAGAAGGGGCACTCTTGGAAAGATTGAAATGTTAATTTATTATGAAATGATTTTTTTGGATTCTAAAGGTCCCACACTTATATATTTCGAGGATAAGGTGATAAGGGTTCGAAATATACTCATGCAATAGGTTTTTGACAAGTGTAAGTTTTAGATTTTATATTATCTTTTCATTTTATTTAAATCGTTAATTAATGAGGTAATCGCTGCATCATCATGGTGTCATAAATAATTTAATTTATTTAATGTATAAAAATTATAAAAAAAATATCATGTAGGAAATATTTTTAGCTTTATAATGAATATTTATAGTCAAAAATATGACTTGTATAACCCCATTTAAAAATTGTTTTAGTAAAACAACTCTTGTTTGTGACATTTTTATTTTAACATTAAATAAAAAGTTATTTATATCATTTTCCTAGAAAAGTGGCTCCATGGGGTCCCCAAGTTGACCCATGGATTGTCTTGGTCGGCCATGACTCATCTAATAGGGGCAGGGCAACTGTAAAGGTATTTTCATATTTTTATAATATCATTTTTACCTTAAATTTCACTAATTACCTTTAATCGCGATTAATTAAACTTAAAAGTTACTATTCACCAAAAAATTATTTTAATCCCATTAAACCACATTTTAATTCCTAATGAAAACCATGTATGTCGGATTTTTGAAAATCAAATCACAGAAGTGGTAATGTTTCATTTAAACGAAAAATCAGTTTTTTAACTACCACTTAGTGGTTTCACTATTCATCAAAAATTGAAGTTTTTCAGAACAATGCCAAAATTTCATCCTAAGCTATAATTGATATTCCGAATTAAAAAATGATTTCTATTTTAAAAAATTCCAAACATATAAGTTGCATTAATTAATTTTATAATTAATTCCCGCTGTCACAACAAATAGCGTGTTTTTAAGAAACAATATATATCAAAAGATTGACAATTGTTTATGTCCAATTTCAAAGTGAAATTAATTCTAATGACCACCATTGGATAAAATAGTAAAAATATATTCTAATTATACTTTAAAACCACTCAATAGTATAATCTATCACTATAAATTATTTTGATTAAAAAAGTTGTTTTTAAGTATTTTTCACTATTCATAAAAAATTGGAAGTTCTCAGAAAAATACCAAAAATTCAACATAGGCTAATTTCGATATTCCGAATCCAAAAATGAAGTCCATTTTGAAATATAAAATTTATATAATTTCAAAAAGTGGGTATTACTATTCATAACCGCTACTTTGATTAGTTGCGGTGTGTTAGAACTCGAAGTTGCGTACAATGCAAGTTATTGCATTATTGAATGAGAAGCATATCATGGAAGCTCGGGGTGTTACATTCTCCCCTCCTTCAATAAATTGCATCCTCGCAATTTGAAATTTTTTTCTTTGAAAATAAAAGGTTGAAAATAGAAAATACCTTTGTGGAAAACCCACATCGGAAATAAGGTTAATAAAAATATAACTTTAAAAGATAGAAAGATAAGTACAAAGGTCACCCGAGATAGCCCATACTAGGATTTTATGAAAATATGGATATGGAAGAAAAAAAAACCATCAAGTTCTGATGGAGATTCGTAGAAAACTGGATTAGGAGAAAGTTAACCATAAGAAAATCACAAACTTGTGATTGGTTAAATAGTCATTGAATCCCCAGTTGGAAAAGTTAACCAGCAACGTTTTTTGTTTTAAGTTACCTTTTATAAAGTTGAGGAATTTATCTAGGAGATTTACTAAGAACGTAAGGGAATATACATACTTTTCATGTAAACTTTCATTCTTTAATAAATTTTTACCACAAACCCATCTTTCACTCTAAAAGGTAATAGAACTCAAAAATATTCTATTTATCCTAATTGTATAAGGTTCCAAATATTAACACATACCATTTAGATTAGTAAAACTATTTTGTAATAACCAGAGACTTCCTGTAGGCTAGTGGTAGGTAATAAAGGCCTGTCGCACTATGGTTGTGAGTTCGATTCCTACAGCTTTGTCCGACGCGAGGGGTTATGCCCCACCTTGCAGGTTGTCCTTTTCCTAAAACTATAGTATTATAATATTCCAAAAATAATCTTCAGAAATGTTTTAACCTTAAACAATACTATCTATGGTTCAACTTAATCCATTCCAACCTTAATAGTTATCCAAAATACCTCTGTCCAGACTTTCTCTAAAAGGTCTCTAAATTCCAAAATCAATTGTAACATCAGATTCCCCCAAAAAATTAAAGTTTCTCTTTTTGTCACATACTAAAAATATGATTACCTTCATCATATTAAAACCTTACTGAAACAACAAGTATTGCAGTACAATCCTTATATATCACATTATTCTTATAACCAGAATATAATCCTTGATTCCAAAAACACAAATATATTAATTATTCAACTTCAATTGTAGTAAAAGCATAAGATTTTCCTTGATCCCTTGGCCTTTTCTGAGGTAAGTTTCCCTGATGCTTCGGACATTCATTTGCATAATGCCCCATTTCCCTACAATTGTAGCATTCAACATTGATAGCCTCTTTCTTTCCCTTGCAATCACAAGTCTGGTGACCTTTTTCTCCACATTTATAACAAACTCCCATTCCTTTTAGGCAAGTACCAGGGTGATTCTTCCCAAAATTATCACATAATAGAAAATCCTTCTTTCCCTTTTCCCTTTATCCGTCTCTTGTTCCACCGTTCTCTTATTCTCTTGCTTTACTTTGTTGTCATAAGACTCAGAGAATTCCTTTTCTGTCTTGATATCACACGAGACAATATCTTCGTACGATGAGAAGGATTGTGATACTAAAACTCGACAGAGAAATGATTTTAACCCATCAAAAAAAAATGATCAATCTTACTTCTTGGGTTACGTATATAATCTGCAGCATACCTCGCTAACCTTGTAAAGTTGGCCTCATAATTTGCGACATTCTCATCCTCCTTCTGCCTCAGACTCAGAAATTGCCTTTCCATATCTGTTCTATGGTCACGGGGAAAGTACTTTTCTAAGAAAAGCTCTTTGAACTCCCTCCATTCCATATTCGATACTTCATCATCTTCCTTTGTATTTTGAATCAATGACCACCATTGATCAGCATCTCCAGTGAGGCGGTAAACTGCCATGACAACCTTCTCCCTTTCGCTACTCCCCAAGGCGTGGAATATTTTCTCTAAGGAGTTTATCCATTGCTCAGCTACTAATGGATTTGTACCCCCATTAAATGTTGGTGGCTGTTGCCTCATGAATCGGTCTAACATTGATCCTCCACGTTGCGGATCAGGGTGCTCCATACGAGTAAGGTTATTATTCATAACCTGAGTGAGTTGTCCCAGTATGGTAATAAGTTGATCCGCACCAGTTGTATCTTCAGCTCCACAATAATTATCTTGAACAGGAGGGAAATCCCTACATGGAGTGCATGTATTGATACGGTTTCCATTCCTTCCACTAGGATCCATTTCTAAACAATGGCATAAACTAGATTAGTTTATGAATCAAAATACATAATTCCATACTTGTAAAATACTTAACATAAATTGAACTATTTATGGATATAATCCATAATCATAAAAAGAAATGTTTTCTTTGATGAAGTATATACTCATAAACCCTTCATAATGGTTTGTAAAGAAAATGATAATTATCCTAAGCATATCCCCCGGGAGTGTCGTAACCAAGAGTGTAGCAAGGCCCGTTGTCGTGCACCAGTTCCCGTTCGAGTCTAGCTCAAAGCAGTGTTTTCGGGTTTTACCCCTAGGTACATCTGTGCTAGAGCCGCCTCTACCTGCTCGTATCCAGATAGGGATGTATTGCTAGGAAAACTCACAAAATCTCTATAATACCAAAATTCTAGGAAGTTCTTCTATACTAATCCTCAAAGTCTATCTCCGGACTATGTGTTCTAATTAGAGTTTATCTAAATCTAGCTTCCAAGGTTAGTACTAAACTGCCTTTGATACCAACTGTAACGCCCCGACCCCAGTTACCCAGAGTCGGTGCATTATTGCGTAACATTGACATGATCACAAAAGATCAAGTCTCGAAAGACCGATTAGTTTAGTAGCCTTGGAAACACTAGATACATTCATAAATGTTACATTACATCATAAAGTGAAAAACTACAATAACAAAGTCTCCATAGACCACACTCATATCCTCTTCTGACTATCCCTGCAGGTCATTCATAAAATACTTCTTCACATCCTGGAAAATATTAAAACATTGAAAGGGGTGAGCTCAGATGCTCAGTAAGGATAACAATATTGCGGAAGCTTTCATAAATAAACATTAACATTTAAGGAAATGTATAACTAAAACAAAATCCTTTTTAAACTTTAACATCAGCATGATATGACAAAAATAAAATTAAATAATGCCATTTACTTACTCACATAGATATTCTACTAGTCGAATAATCCCATGCAATATCAATAACCACTTTCATAATGATGGAATGCATAATGCCAGACTATCATAACCACGTAGTCAAGGCCTCGTGCCAAGACCACAAATAAGATTTTGTCAAGGCCTCGTGCCAAGACACTAGTTTGTCTCATGAGACCTACCGATGCATCGAGGAGCTATAGCAGGCTCCACCCGTCACTTATTAAGTCCAATGCATTCCTCATATGAATAGGTTTAAACTTATCATAAACCATAACATAATCGTATCACATAAAACATGCATAAAGGAAACATAACATTTCCACATTTCAATCACAAGATATCAATACAACACATTGATATAATAAAAACCTTATCAAAACCATTTTCAATACCAAAATGAAAGAAAATTAAAACTTGGTATTTATTTTTCATTTTTAAAAAAGCTATGGCTTGTAGAGGAAACCGAAACTCAAATAATGGTTACAGCGGCGGAGAAGTCGTTGTCGCCGCATACGTACGGCAAGAAAAACATTCCTTTTTTTCGTTTAGTAAAACGATTCGTATAAAAAGATTCCTTTTGAATAAACATAAAAGTCAAAGGGGTTTATACACCGTATAAATGAAAGTTGTGTACAAAACCAAATATTCCTCAATGAAAGGAGATTGTGGCGAAGTCCTTAAAAAGATCATTTTTTAAATAAAATAGATATATTATGTGTATTCACTATATGTACACATAAAGAAAGTGCAAATACAAGATAGTACATAATAATATCATGACATAATTTGAAAGTAGGAGATTAACCCAAAGAATGGAAATTGGGTTAAGAAGTTCCCTTACCTCGTGTCCGAATTCACTCGATCGTTCTTTGATCTCCTGAATAATAAACTAGATTTAATCTCTACCTTCTTAAGAACCTTTTTCAAGTTCATTATTACTTTTATATTACTTATTACCATGTTATGAACATTATGTAATTATTTAAGTTAATAACGGTCGTTTTGTCGATCTTTGGTACTTGAGTCAAAAATAAACTTCTTATAATTACAAGTTGTTCATGTGGTGATATATCCATTATATCAAGAATTATATTCATGATATTGATATCATATATCTAATATATATCCAGTATATACATGCATTTATAATATTCCATAACGTTTAGAGGTAAGAAATGAAATGCACCGTTCATGGAGACGGTAAGCCGTAGGTACGCATGAACGCTACTTTCATTTCTATTTCATATTTAATGGAATGAAGTTATAATTATATAAAGGTATAATATAATTCCAGTATAATATAATGTATAATACCATTTACTCCATCCTTTATACATCCCACATATGGCATTAACGATTAAAATCACTTTGAGGGGGCGGTAGTCCGCACTTCCTAAAATGAAATTATCGCGTTTACCCATAATGGAAATCATAAAGTATGCCACAAATGAGAAATACAGAAGCATAAGGAAAACATAAACATAATATATATATCATATATGAAAATAGTGTCATCAAAATAGCCACCATTAGAGGTGTTACATGAGTGTTGAATAATCATCGTTTCGTGAGGCATAAATTCTCCATCCAGAGAAATAGTATGTTATTTAACCATTAGATGTAGGTGTGTGTAAGTGTAGCTCGAATAATTCTTATAACAACATCCTAGTATATTGAGGATACTTTTTTTGTTACAAAAGAAATTAATAAAAAGAGTTAGGGGGTTGGATAAGCAAAATAAAACAAAATAACATAATAGAAGACATTACCTTAAAATCGGGTAACTCTTTTGATTTGAGCCAAAGGCTTCCTTGGGAAGACTTCTGGCCAAAGTGAGGCTTCTAAGAGTAAGGGAGGGAAGTTTAGAGAGTATTTTGGAAGAGGTTGTCCGAGCCAAAAGGCTTTGAAGGTGTGAGTAAGGTGGTAGTGGTGGGGGCCTTTTATAAGAGGAGAGAAGGGGAACTCTTGGAAAGATTGAAATGTTAATTTATTATGAAATGATTTTTCAGATTCTAAAGGACCAAAACTTATATATTTTGAGTATAAGGTAATAAGGGTTCTAAATATACTCATCCAATATGTTTTTGACAAGTGTAAGTTTTAGATTTTACATTATCTTTTCAGTTTATTTAAATCGTTAATTAATGAGGTAATCGCTGCATCATCATGGTGTCATAAATAATTTAATTTATTTAATGTCTAAAAATTATAAAAAAAATATCATGATGTAGAAAATATTTTTAGATTTCTAATTAATATTTATAGTAAAAAATATGACTTGTATAACCCCATTTAAAAATTGTTTTAGTAAAACAACTCTTGTTTGTGACATTTTTATTTTAACATTAAATAAAAAGTTATTTATGTCATTTTCCTAGTAAAGTGGCTCCATGGGGTCCCCAAGTTGACCCATGGATTTTCTTGGTCGGACATGACTCATCCAATAGGGTTAGGACAAGTGTAAAGGTATTTTCATATTTTTATAATATCATTTTTACCTTAAATTTCACTAATTACCTTTAATCGCGAATAATTAAACTTAAAAGTTACTATTCACCAAAAAATTATTTTAATCCCATTGAACCACATTTTAATTCCTAATGACAACCATGTATGTCGGAGTTTTGAAAATCAAATCATAGAAGTGGTAATGTTTCATTTAAACGAAAAATCAGTTTTTTAACTACCACTTAGTGGTTTCACTATTCATCAAAAATTGAAGTTTTTCAGAACAATGCCAAAATTTCACCCTAAGCTATAATTGATATTCTGAATTCAAAAATGATGTCTATTTTACAAAATTCCAAACATATAAGTTGCATTAATTAATTTTATAATTAATTCCCGCTGTCACAACAAATAGCGTGTTTTTAAGAAACAATATATATCAAAAGATTGACAATTGTTTATGTCCAATTTCAAAGTGAAATTAATTCTAATGACCACCATTAGATAAAATAGTAAAACTATATTCTAATTATACTTTAAAACCACTCAATAGTATAATTTATCACTATAAATTATTTTGATTAAAAAAGTTGTTTTTAAGTATTTTTCACTATTCATAAAAAATTGGAAGTTCTCAGAAAAATACCAAAAATTCAACATAGGCTAATTTTGATATTCCGAATCCAAAAATGAAGTCCATTTTAAAATATAAAATTTATATAATTTCAAAAATTGGGTATTACTATTCATAACGGCTACTTTGATTAGTTGCAGTGTGTTTGAACTCGAAGTTGCGTACAATGCAAGCTATTGCATTATTGAATGAGAAACGTATCATGGAAGCTCGGGGTGTTACATAGATTATTGAGTGGTATTTCTAAAACTAATGTAATGTGTTTTTATGAATAAAAAGTGTTTGTGAAGATATAATTGATTTACAATAAAATATACAAGTTTTATGCATGTTTAGAGGAAAATTCATACTGACCAAAAAAATATATACTGACCATGGTGTGTAATTATTCACCATATAAAGTAATTATTCACTAAAAAGGGGTAATTTTTTATTGTTATTGGTACCCTAGAACCAACATTATCATGTTTTTTTAACTATTAGACAATGTATTCTATTAATAAATGTTATATACATACTATATATTTACTTTACATATATATTATTTAGGTGATAATGACTTACTGTATTCATCATATCAATTGATTAAAACTGTCTCTAGTTATAATAAATCCTTGGGATGCCGTACTTAAATTCTTAAAAATATTCCATTAGTTAATATACATTAATCTGAAGGGACATGAATGATATTTGACTACCAGGTGTTTAAGACTCTTAATCATTGTTACTTTTTCTCATGAATTTATCAATTGATGATCTCCAAGAAGGAATATCATAAGGACCGACCCGCTAATAAGAACACCACATAATAAATGTATTATTGGATGATCCTATCCATGATCATGTTTATTGGTCTTTATAATTGAGACCATTATCAATGTGTATATTGATTCACATACTTAAATTAATGATGAAAACCATGGTATATTAACTTATAGAGAAGTGTCTTGTGTCAAGTGAATCATGACCAATATGTTAATGATTTAATTATCAAGATATATATTTTCCCTTTTTTATTTATGAAAGAAGATATATTTAAAACCTTAATTAGGATAGAGGTATTTGAATAAAAAATCCATGGTCAGGTTATTTTATAGAAAAGTATTCCTCAACGAGTGAAAGAAAGTAAAATCAAGTAGAAATGATAATGGAAAATGTATGCATCTTTTTAACAAGATATCAATTGAAAATGGGGTTATATTATACAATGAAATTTATATGAGGGTTTTTGTTACTATTTTTGGGTATGAAACCACAAAAACAGAAGCACCTTTAAGAACTTGAAAATGAAGAAAAAAGATCCATATCTCCTCAAATTGGAATAAACCCACATATTCAATATGTGAAGAAATAATAAGAAAAAGAACCATAACTACACACTGGTACACCAACTCTATAAAAGAACTTGTGGAAGAAAATTATAGAAGAAATATAGAAAATTAAAACACAACAGATTTAGTTTGTTCAAACTTAGTCCCCCTCCGCAGGAGAAATGTTACTAATATTTATGATTGAGAGAAATAGAATGAATATTACAACTCAAAACATCAATATTCAAGTGGTCAGATTCCACCTATTTATAGACAAGATCCATAGTATTATTTATGTAAAATAGCTTCCACCACTATCTAATATTAATGGAGAGCCCACCATTGAACAAGGAAACCTCTTGCTTCTTATATGTTTCATTTCCTTAACTACCAGTGTTCGATTAATAGTGAATTCTCCATAATTCATTACTATCATATGTAAATAAATTCCACCTACTATTTTTTCTTTACCAAGCATCCAATGTTCTGAACATTATCATCACAAAATCTTCACCTATATTTGGTACTATTCTAGATCCCAAAAATCACCCAGTTTTAAAGTTACTGAGACTTATCTAGAAAATGATTCTCACAAGTCTGAACCTAACAATATCCCAATTATGATTTTTTTTAGGTTGCACCAAATCCTCCATTAATATCCATAATTCCCTTATTCTATAAATCTTCACTTTTTAAAAGCATGGTCTCCCCATAATTCTTCTGGTCATCCTAGCCCCACTGAGGTATAACAACACCCCATAATTTACTATAACAAGACCTTTGTAAACATTTCTACTTAGTTCTGAACACTATCAAACTTATACAAGGAAATCTATTCCCCCCAAATATTTTTAATGATGTGACACATTAATAAAACATTCTTCTTCCTAAAGTGAAACGTTGGATAATTAGTTAAGTGAATCATACTATAAGAATCAAAAAATAAAAATATAAATTCTTGGCTTCTTATTAAATCCTCTAACAACCCCTTTATCCATATGAACTCTTATACAACTTCCATTAGTGTAACATAATATTCATCTATTATTAAAAGTGAAAACATATGCTGATGTTTTGATATCTAACTCAAAAATTTTCCTATATTGGATATCACACACCCAATGATTAATCTACCAGTGCTTGTACCTCAAACAACTATTGAATTAATAAACCCATGTAATGGTTCATCAATCCAAAAATATATTTATAACCTTTTGAAACCATTAAGTTACTGAATTATCCATATTACTAATTCTTAGTGTTCCCTTCTAAGATTAGGAATGCATCGACTAATATCACCCACTGTATGCACAATGGTTATCCTCATTAAAACCCTGGTGTATATAAAACTTCCAAAAGTTGACGTAAATAGAACGTTCACCATGTACTTATCCTCAGCATCCAATTTAGTTTCCTTCACTTTTCACATTTTGAAGTGTCCATTAAGGGGAGTGGTAACAAGCCTCAAATACCAATTCTAAATCACTCCACCAACTTCCAAATGTAGTCAAAACAATTCAAGAAATAATTCATGGACTTTACATCCCATACAATCTACATCTCTAATATCCATTTTATAGGAATAAGATTTTTGATCTTGAAATAATGAAGTAATTCAACCACTATATCATCAAACCTTTCCTTCACTGGTCTGGCTGAAAGCATGTCATCCACATAGAGAAAATGGTGATGATCAAATCAAAAAGCAAATTTTTGTAACATCAATGATTTACAATTCTCTAGATGCACCTATGTTTTCCATGAAAGTGTTAAACTTCATGTTCCAATTCTTAGGATCTTTTTTCATCCCATAAAAAATTCATTATAGTAGAAACACTATATTATCATTCCATTTCCTCATAAAAACCATTGGATGATCCATGTAATTCTTTTCTTCCAAATATCCATGAATAAATGTTATTTTAACATCTAATTGTTCAATATATAACCCATTAATTTAAACCATTTCATGTACCATTAAAATAACTGAATACTGTATAACCATAGAAAATATTTTCAAACAAATTCACACCTTCCATTTTTTGAAATCCTTTCATGATGATCCCTACCTTTTACTATTTTATACAATATGATTCTTCCTTAAGCTAATAAACCCAATTGTTCTAAAGCACTCTAATCACAATTGGTCATTTTATTGGCTCTTATTACCAAAATGATACAAGGAATTCATTTCACCCTTTTGGATTATGCCCACTATCTCAGTTCATTCAAACATGAATCCTATTCTAGAATGTCAGGTTCTCTATTTTCTATGTGAATCATGTAGGGAAAATAATATATGTATCTATATAATTGGAAATTAATCCTAATAGATCTCTGTAATTAATCATATGGATCTACACTTTTCATAACCACTACATCTAGAATATATCCTTTCAGTACTCTATAATTAGATTTTACAATATCTGATCTTTCTAATACTTATGGCCTTAAAAACACCATCAAAATCTGAATTCCATCTAAAATGTTTTCCATATACTCTTTCATTTATTTAAATTTCATACTCTTTGAACTATATAGAACTTCAAAACTTCTATTTAGAAGAATATCATCTTTTGATGATTCTTTTTTATCATTAAAAACTTTCTATTGGTTTGAATCCTTCCATAGGATCTCCTTATTAAAGAGAATATTTTAGTTTTTAACTTCTATCAATAATTCATTATCCCATATTCAAAATAAAAACTCTTAACCACTATACATGATAATGGAATATTATTGGGACTTAGTCTATAACTTTTCCATTTCCCTTGAATCAATATGGACATTGGTGGGTGACCCAAAAACATTGAGATATTAAATATTAACTTTCATTTTGAACCTTCATTCTTTTGAATGTTCTTATACCAATAAAGTGTAAGGACTTTGGATCACCATATTGGGAGAAAAATTCACAAACAACTCAAAAAATACCTTGGGAAACCAATATGAAACCGCATGATTCTTTCTCTACCCTTTTAAGTCCGATTCATCCTCTCCACAATACAATTTTTTTCTAATGGTCATGGTATGATCATCTCATACCATATGATTTTCCATAAGTAGAACATTTGGATGTCTCTACCAATGTATTCTCCACCATTATCAAGCCTTAAGCATTTCAAATTCATTCTATCTCCCTTTCCCCTATGTATCCCCATCAAATTATGTTTCTAAAAATTTAGACTTGTGTTTCTAAAATAATAGTCACACCTATAGTGATTTATATTTTACCAATTAAAACATAGCTACATTCTAGATTTTAGGGTCATGAGACCTCACCATGGGTAATTGATGAATTTACCCCATCAGAAAAACTCATAAAAATTATTATAAGGTTCTGTTGATTCTTAAGCACAGTGTTTACCCCTAGATTGATCTGGAGAGGAATTACATGCATGACATGGCCTCAATAAAAATTTATAAGGTATAAAAATATTATTTTAATTCTGTATGTTTGAATTTATTAGAATTATTATTTTCCATATAAGCGGATCATTTAATGGAAAAATTGATATCGTTGTTGCGTCTAATGCTTGGGTTTTATGCTAGTAGTGTTATATTTTTGGTTCACATAAGGGTTTCAAAGTTCAGCTATCATAGACAGATTAATTAATTAAGTTAATTTATTTAATTATTATATTCATTAATTGAGGTGTTTATGGTGATTATTAATTCTTCCGTATTTAGATTATTTTTTCTTAAAAATATATGGTTAGAAACATGGAACATTATAATTTTAAAGGAATTGAGAGAAGAAGATCTAGGTGGGATGGTGGATTCAAAAGGTGTAATCTTAATCAAACTCATCAATGAAATTGGATGTGATCTGGAATCTATATCAATTATGGATCCTCCTCAAGGTATGGATTATTACATTTTATTGATTCTTAATTCATTATGAATTCTATGTCATGTTTGTGAAACATATACTCTGTTATTTATAAAAAACATGGGTATATTATTTTATGATTGTTTAGGTAATTTATTATTTTTATATGTATATTATCCTCTAATAACATTTCCTTTGATTAAATCCCTTCCTTATGAAATACTATATTATAAATTACCAAATCCTAACATTTTTCTATGTGTTTTTATGAATTTTATATCGGTTTGATGAAGAACATGGTCTAGTAAATCATACTATTTCTCTAATCACTCTATTATAACCATCACACAACCTCTCTCTCATGCATGTGTATGATGATCCAGAATACCTAGGGGTGGTGAGGGGTAGTGAAGTATTTTTCATCATGGGTGATGTTGCTGGTACAATGTGAGTTATGATGTGAGGTGGTGGCATGGGGTGATGAGGCTAATGGAATTCAGAGGGAGGTGGTGTGATAATGCATTGGAGTTATTAGTGGTAGATTCTGTGGGAGAGGATTTTGATGGTAACCAATTAAGGTTATATTAGAGATTCTATAATGATGTGGCACCTATGGTGTACAGAGGTGGCCAACTGTATTGGTAGATGATGGGCCAAGAGGCACCCTGAGGGTGCAATGGTAAATTAGAAACCGTAACACTGTGTAGGATTGGGGTATATAAATAGCATACCCAACCATTTAATCACTTTGGATTAGAAAATAAACTACCTTCAACATGTTTTTAGGGGAATAGATGGTCTCATCTATGCTAGGATAGCTTGGTTAGCTAAGCAAGGTCCTCAAAACATTGAATACATGTAAATATTGTTAAGAGGGAACACCTAGGATGGGTTTTCCCAATCTAGATGGGCATAAAATCCATGTGATTAGCACCATGTTCTCACATTCTTGGATATGTGTGAGTCATTCAGCACACCCAAAGTTCACCATGTGGACCACCCTACACCTACGTGACACGTTTTTTTGGATCTTGTTCATTATGAGACAATTTTTGGGAAATTAATATCTTATCCTTAGTATTTTTTCTTATAGATAAAACTTAGATAATATTTTTAGGTATTTAAGAAATTTTGCGAGGAATGATAAGTATATTATGAATTTATTTCAATGGTAATCATGATGCTATCCAAGAATGAAAATAAAATCATTTATGGGGATACTATTTTTTTTGTGTTTTTTTGTGTGCTACTCTAGGTGTGGGTCCCCTATATTTAGAGTTAAATCCTTCTACATTTTTTTGGGGAGAAACATGGGGTATTTTTCTTCCCTTGGGGTTGTTTACCCTCCCCTATGATGAATATGTTTCCCATTACGGGGTGTGAGTACCCTACTATGGTTCTTTTTCAAGTGAAATGTGTTTTCTTATAGATTATGTGGGTATGTTAGTTGGTTTTAGTTCCCACTAACCAATATTTATTCTTGGTGTGGGTTTCCCTAAGTTTTTTATAATGATGATGGTATTGGTAGTTGCATACAATATGGTGTGGTACCCCTTTGACTGACCCTCACACTTCATAAAGAAGTGGGTCCCTATTTGTTGTTTCTATTGGTTTGATAAAGGAAGGTTGGGTATATTAGATACTTCATGACCTGTGAATATTCAAGATCCCACATGTTTCCTTCCAGATTAAATATATATTTGGGTTATCAACATCAAACTATCTTTACTTACTTATACTTTAAGTGTTCCAAAATTCTTCTAAGAAACTAAATTTCATGAATTCGATATGAGATGATCATATTGAACCTTCATGGGTTGGAAATGAGATCACTAAGACCTCCCTAATTCCATGAGTATTTTGATTGTTGATAATATTTAAATTTCTTCCTCTTGTATTTCCTTGGTTTCTCCCTTGAACATGTGCCTATCATCTTACTTGTTTTTTGTCTTTTCTTGGAGATTTTTGGGTGTCAAAATGAATATATTTATACTCACCTCTACATGGTACTCATTACCACACATATTGTTTATGTGAATTTGATGCACATATCAGATATGCTCTTGGTGGATGTTGAGCTAGTATATATTGTATAAAGGTAATTCATAGTGGTAACCTTCATGGATGTAGTTTTGGTTGAGCTTAGTGGTTCTCAGAGTTGATGTTAGTGGGATATGATCATGTTTGAATCCATCTTGTTGTGATGTACTCATCTCAATTTATTATGTTGGGTTTCCACTTTGGTTGTTGGTAAGGCATTTTGGGTTGGGTACAATTTATCTTTCTTGATTTTTTTATTTTATTCATGCAATATATTATATTTTAGTAAGTTTTATTCACTATTTCTATATAATCATGTCCTGTATAGTGGTGTTTCTTTTGTATTGATGCATCGGTATAAGGCCTCCCATTATGTGATATATGCCTAATCAATGATACTCAATAGGCCCTGACCTATTGGAGGGTTATTGGTGTAGAAAATCATCTTATCACCTCCCAAGAGGGGTACCAATGGTGGGATTTTTTTTTCTTCCCACATGAGATGTTTAGGAGTATGATATTCTATTAGAACCCCTATCTAGGCCCTTGTCTGCTATAGAGTTTCCATTGATGGAAGCCATCTTTAACTAACCCATTCCTGTTAAGTGAGTTACTCCTTAGTGGAGAAAGAGGTATTTCAATTGATTCCGTCATGGTAGAGGAAAGGTGTGGTGGTACCTACCCCAACATGAATAGGTTACCCAAATGATATATCATGTGGTGTTAGCAGTTAAATAATTATGTAGGTGTCATCTTGAGTAGTGAGCGAGACCCAATCAGATGTGGAAAAGTGATACATCCCTCAAGAATATTGTAGTCATATATACATTATATTATATGATTGTCTTTATATGTTAAGTGTAAATATGAAAAATTCAATATCTATGAATGTTGAGGAATATAAAGATTCATACAAAAGGTGACCCATGGTTAGTGCATGATGAGAGATTGATATGTGCATTGGATAACATCCTCGATATAAAATTTTGGTTATACTGTGTGGGATTATGTACACAGTTATGGAGTTTATGGATCAAAGAGATCAAACCCTTCCTAGTCACAAGTCGAGGAATATCCTATTAGGTTTTTGAGGGATTTTACATTGTTTTAGCATGATAGTATCAGTTATGTAATGACCAATCAAGGCAGAAGCTCCTAATCCCTAGGTTTACATTTTCATTCAATAAATTGAATTCATGGAAGTCAGTGACATAATAGTGGAATCATATCTACATGGTGATTGACACATATAGTAGAGGACTATGTGTCCAAAGGATGGGAGAGGTTCATGAGCTAAAAGCGTCAAAGTAGTGATTCCTGTGTGGAGAGTGGGACATTTATCACCTTAGACAGAAAGTGGTGTTATTAAAATTATTTTTTGTGTGTTTTAGGGCCAAAATGGTGATACTATCTTAGTAGTCCATTGTAAAAATAAATTCTTAAACATTTTAACTAAAGGGTTTTCTATAAGGTGGGATAATTTCATTCACTTACCCAGGTGGATAGTGGGTTTCTCTAGGTATTCGTATTAAGTACCGAGATGATCACCCAAATAAAGGGGTCTGCCAAGTGTAGTGTGACCCTTAAATAGATGTTTATGGCTGTAAACATCTCATGGAAATTATTTATTTATGGTGGAGTAAAAAGATTCCAAGGAAGGTTTTGAATTTGGACTTCTCTAGTTTAGTGGGTGTTATCTTAGGGTCTAGGGATGACCGATCTAGGTTATCTAAAATGTCAAGATAATTCAATTTGGATTGTTTTGGAATGGGACACCCAAAAAGTATCTATTTGATATTGAGTGGGTTGATGTTATTGATATTGATCCTCATTGTTTTATTAGAAGCTTCCATTAAATAGTGAAAACAATACAAATAGTTTATCTTGATGGATAATTTAAAACCTATAAGAGAGTAAGATGCATACATGGATTTTTTTTCCAGAATTATGTATGGTTTGGTAAAGGAGGACTATATTGTACTTATGTCATGAGTTAACAACATTGGTGTATGTTCCTTATAAGATTTATATGGAAGGAAATAAAATGTGGTTCTCGAGTAACATACTGAACTCCAACTCTCCTAGTTCTAGTGTGAAATATTAATGAAGCACTCGATGTTTAGAGTACTATATGAGTGGGTTGTTATAAAAAAAACCATATGTGGCTCTCTTTAAGGTGGATATTAGAGAAATACCATAAAAGGTGTCATAGTAAATAAATCTTCATAAGATGGATGTTAGTGGTTTATAGATTTTATTTATCCTATAAAGTAGAATGATCTTTGGATGAGAAAAGTTTTTTGGTGCATAATTGTGAGAAGGTATTCCTAGAGTGGATGTATGATTGTTCCTAAGTTATGATTTTATATGTAAGTAACTAGTGTATTTGTGAATAAAATAGTATGTTTCCTTACAGGGTGGATAAGTACCAATTCTTATTTGATCATGGAACTCCATAGGTAAATTAGATGTATGTGATGTTTGTAGTTTTCAACATAATTATTTTGTAAATTCCCATGTTAAGGAGCTACGGTTTTTGACTTTTCAAGGAAAAAAATTTCTTAAGGAGAGGAGGATATATTGAACCATGTTTTTTCTAATAGAAACATAGTTCTATTTTAATGTTCAGATTAATGAGACATACCTTGGGGAAAATGATGAATTTATCCAAGAGGATGAACCTGAAAATATTATTTTACAGTTTTATTCATTCTCATTCATGGTGTCCCCCTTAGCTAATTCGGTGAGGAATTGTGGTCTAGAGGGTCCTTGATAAAAATATATCAAGTATAAAAATATTATTCTTAGATTATTCTTTTCCATTATATGAAATTGTTATTTTTTATCTAAATGTAATGTCAGATGGGAAGACAGACAACATCGTTGTGTCTGGAATGTAGTTTTACTCAAGGAACACTATAATTTTAGTTTTCATTAGGGTTTCTGATATCATTTATGATATATTAATTTATAAAATAATTTAAGTGATTTAATTAATTAATTAATTAATTTATGTGTTTATAATGGACCCTAGTTATTACCTATTTAAATCATTCTATCTCAAAATTGTAGGGTTAAGCACATAAAACCCTAGAATTTGAGATAAAATAGGAGAAGAAGATCTGGGATGGATTATTGAAATAAAGACTGGACTCTTAATTAACATCATACATGAAATTGGATGTGATGAAAACTATTTATTTAAAATAAATTCATCTCAAGGTATAGCATGTTACATTTCATTGATGATCCGCTCTTCATGAATTCTATGTAATATTTATAGAATGAAATTTCTATTATTTTACAGTGAGCCATGGTAGATTATTTGATAATAATTTTGGTTTTTCACTATTATTAAATGCTGATTATTTTAAAATACCCATCCCTTTTATTGATTCCATACAGCATGTAATATTAGGGTAAAAATTTCCAAACCCAAGAATTATTTATTTGTTCAAATAAATTCAAAATCAGTTGGATGATGAATTAGAACAGAGAAATTATTCTGTCACTCCCTTGTATCTATTATCTCCCTCCCATATTCTCTCTCTTATATATGCGAATTAAGAGCCACCATCCCTATGAGTTCATGATGGAATCAAGGGATAGTGTGGGGGAGGCCAGTATGGGCGAGGAGGATGGCATGAAATGAGGAGAGATACGAGGTGGAGGTGTGGTGTGATGAGGCTGATAACATTTCAAGAGATGTAGGCCAATAAAGAAAAAGAGGTATCAATGATGAATTTGGTGTGATAGGGCCATGATATATAGAAACAGAGGTTGGATGGGAAATTGTGGAAATGGAGTGGTACTTATGGTGTATGGTAGGGGCCAACCACACCAATGGCTTTCAGCCTAGAAGGGGAGTACCATAGTGGAAGTCATATTTCTATACAGAAAAGGTGGCATAAACATAATTCCCATAATTGTTTGATCTAATGGGATTATAAAATTCCCCATCATCCAAATTGTGGGTAGGGATGAGATAGGACTATCCCCACTGGATTTATTTGTATAGGATTAGACCTATAATCCACATGTGAAGTGGGTTAGGAGGGTGTCCCCAATTTAGGTCTGACCGACCTATGAAGGCACACATGAGGTGCGTGGAATTCCTAAGGGATTCCAAGTGGATCACCCTTTGAATTCAGGTTGTTTTTTTCAGATCTTTTCTACCAGGAGTCCATTTTGGAGAAATAAATATCCTACCTTGAGTATTATTCTACATAGATCACAATGTTGAATTTTTTTTGGCCATCTATATCCATTTGTGAGGTGTGATAGGATGATTATGGTTTTTTTCCTTTGGGAACCATGAAGAGGGTCAAGTATTATAATTAGACTATTCACAAGGGTAGGTTATCCCTCATCACTTCCTATGGGATTTTTATTATATCTTAAGACACTATATCCCTAATGGAGTAAAATTATATTTTTCCTGCCAGCCATGTCTACCCCATTAGTTGTGTAATTATTATGTGCTACTCAGGGTATGAGACCCTATATAAGAAGATGAAACATTCCTCCACCTAAATGGTGCTACTAAAGGTGTGGGTCTTCTACTGGGGCATGTTACCCACTCCCTTATATAATAATTTTACCTTAGTAGGGTGTAACACCCCTAATATGGTTCTATTTGAGGTGATGCTTGTTTTCTCACAGATAGGTAGGTTATGGTAGTAGGGGTTACTTCTCCCATGGGATATATATATCATTTTTGGGGTTTTATATAAGGGTTTATAGAATTATGATAGTGATCGTAGTTACCGAAAACAATGTGTGATACCTCTTGCCATGCCTACCCTCATACTACCCTTAGGAAGATCCCTTGCCACAAATTTCTAAGCTAACAAAGAATTATTCCTCAATACACCTACATTGATTCCAAAAATTTCTATTTCCCTAAAAACCTCAAGGACTATTGAATAGTTTTATATATTTTTCAAGGGTGTCAATATGGAAGGACCATCTAAAATAGAACTAGTTGGAAAGATTTAAACAAAACATATCATCGAGTATTTCCAAGCCTCCCAAGGCCCACTCAATCAATACTGAACCCAAACTCCCAACCACCATTCAATGAGAAACTCCAATTATCTTAAGTAATGTCTACATATTTATCGATATCCCTTGTGGTAAACTTTTCATTGAACCCATAACTGAGTGTTTTCTAACCATTCCATCAACACTATGAGGTTTCCTTATATATCATGTGCCTTAATCATACAATGACCCCCTTATAAGAAATTTTATACTCCATAAAACACATGTAACCCATTCCCAATAAATTTTTCAAGTGTCTAATCACCAACCAAGTATCAAAATGGATACCCCATTAAACCTTTTTAATTATCCTAAGAGAGACCATCTAGGTTCTCTTATGATTTATCTCACAGTCAGAGTTCTCATTTTAAGAAACTAGGCTATTATATTCTTGTAAATGTGGTTAAAATGTGACCCTAAAGTCTATAGACCATATGTGGAATGTTTATTACATTATAGTAAGGAACTATATATATTTTTTCATGAACTTATTCCATCATGATACCCATTCATGTATCCCTAACATGAACACCCATGAACACAAAAATATAATTCATAAAAAAGGAATAAAAAATGATTAATATATTATGTTCAACCTACCATGTAATCCTAGAAGTTATCCCATAAGATATCATTACTTGATTTATCTAAATTCTCTTATAATAGAATAATTTAAAAAATAAATCCCCAAAATATATGAAATAACAATTTATGGTGAGGTAATGAGAAGATTAAAGATAACCTATAAATTAATTGTCATGTATGATTATCCTTAACCATGGGAGATCACAACCATAGATGTACTTCCAATCAGATGAAGAACAAACACCTGAGAGTAAGGAGAAGGGGGGGGGGGGGTGGAGAACTATGGGGATAAACCTTAGGTTCATTTTAATGAAGGAAAACAACAAGAGAGGGGTATTTTAATGTTTTTTATAAAACATTAATATAATATAATTTAAAAAAACATCATGTAATTTATTGGGTACCCATTGGTTGGCCACTAAGTACCATCTAGTCATCCAATATGCAACCCCACACTATTATACATCCCACATTGTACCTAGTAAAATTCCACTAAGTACCTAGTTGCATCATAATTTTTTTAACTACTATTTCAACACATCAGGTACCTAATACACATCCACCGGGAACCCAATAGTACCTACAACACATAGTAGTAGTAAACCCTTAATTCATATACCCAAACCTATTAATTCATAAAAGACCCCTAATCTTGTTTAATAACATCAAAAAATACATAAACCATCATTAAAACAACTACCAAAATTCAAAATTGAAAAACCTATCTACTCCAAATCTTTTACATTTCATTTTCTCTCAGTTTCACAAAAACCATAATGATTATAGTCATTGTAATTCATTACTAGATCTATTTACAAGAGAAACATATCTAAAAATAAAGTTTTTTACTCTAGCACTATAATATTCCATTGATCCAACTCCTATAACATCTTAGAATTCTTCACCTTTAATCTGTATAGATAAAAATGGTGAGAAATCATCTTATAGAATCCGAACCATGTCAAATCCTCATGCATATTTTCATCCATAACCTTATTTAACAACTTATGAACTTCCACAAATAATATATAAGTAGTGAACTCCACCTTTAAGGTATTTTAAGTATATATAAACTAGAATATTCGGTTGACTCATCTTAAGCAATCTTTAGCTTTTGACACTCTAAAATATCTTCTGAATATTGGAGGATTATTTATTTGAAACTATGAATATGGATTTAATTTCCTTTTCCACTCCTAATTCATTCCTCCTCCATGAACTTAAATTGTTTAAAATAAAAAATTTAAGAGTTCAGGAATTATATCCCCCACACTAATTCATTTTTCATAAATAGGATCTATATACTGATTCATTTCAACTATTCCATAAAAACCAAAAAATAAATGTGGTACTTTATATAAATTTTATCCACACATTCTCAATAATTTTAGAAACTAAAACAAAAATTTACATACATATATAAGTGGATCAAATTCCTTCCTATAAATTAAATATTTCTAAGTTCATGCATAAAATCCCAAAAAAATAAATGAAATTATTTCACAGAATCAAAATTTTTAAATAACCATTTTAATATATATCATAAAAACCAATTCAAAGTGATTAATACATTTTAAAAATATAATATGCTTGTATTTCATATCTATCCATGTTTATCATGACTAATGGACATGTTTCCCATCTTAGTCCATCATGATTACAAACACCTAGATGGAATAACATCATATAATAGATCCTATAATTACATGTTGTACCCAAACTCTTTGTAAAATCTAGTATTTCCATTAAGAGGTCTGCTATTATTTTTATGGTTACCTAGATATTTTTGAATATACTAATCCCCGTACCTACCATGCTTCCCAAAAACTCTATATTAAATCTTACTCTGATACCATTTTGAAACTCCCTATCCTAGGACCCAGAAGTCCAAGAGCCAAAATAGAATGATATATGTTCTCAAACACATCCTTTAATCAACAGAGGATAGAAACGACTGCTAATAGGTATACCATAATCATTATGGAATGATTTTTTTAAAAATAAAATATTTAACTATATGAATATGGAGATATTTTTTTTTCAAAAATAAAAATATCTTTTAAAATATATCATTATTAAAAAATAGAGTACCAATAATATAGTTGTTTTAAGATAACCAAACCATGTCATGAAATAAAAAATGTATATTATTGATAGCTATCCATCATATATTGTAAACTCCTTCATTGATGTATAGTCGTACACCGTTACATTCCTCCATGAATAGAACTCATATGATCCATCATCGATGAATAAGTGTTGTCTTATATTTTACTATATAATGGAAAAAATCAACATAGAAACACATTGAGATGTTTGTCAATATGATTATCTTGATTCAGTCTCATTTATTTCAATGTATGATTTATTCTAAACCATGCAATAAATTATATTTAAAAATCACTAACTAGTTTATAGATTATCAGTACATAAAAAACTTAGGAAAAAAGATACTAAAATCCCACATGATTTTATAGAGGAACAACATTACAAAAATTTAAGGTATCATGATAAGTATTAAAAGTATGAAACTAAACATAAAACTAACCAAATATGAGTATAATGGTCCCGTAATGAATTTCCAGTCACCCTAATGAATCATGGAGGGTGATTCCACCCTATTATTAGATATTTCTAACCATTCCATTTCATAAATCCTAACACCCCCTTCATTGTATAAATGTCACTTTCTTAAATTACCCCTCTAAGGATACCCCCAATCAAGCCTCTATAGTTACTTTTGAATTATGGAACCCTAAATGTTTTTGACTTTAAATCAATTTCTATTCAAAATGATTCATCACATAAAATCTGAAAAATTAATATATCATAAAAATAAATTCAATTTAAAATAAAAAAAATCATTTTCAATAATGGAATCCAATGATTTTAGAATAGCAGTAGTAGTGTTTTCATCAAAGATCATTAAATTGTCATTTATCAAAAATCCAGATGAACTACTATTTTATTAAATCTATTTCAAAAAAATATTTGATAAAATTCACATTAAGTCAAATAATGAAAAATAACATAAATCACAAGTTAAGGAATCAAAATCAACTAAGGAAGGAATAATATCCACCTACATTAAATGCATCCTTTGAAATCTTCACATGTTTCTAAATTGATTATCCTTTTCCAATGAACCACCAAATATTATTATCAAAATTCATTTATAAATCATAGTTTTGAAATAAATAAATCACATATATATAAGATATTGACATAATACATGTATATTTGGTACAACACCCATGTTTACTCATTTATGGAATATGTAAAAAAGGAAAAACTCCATTGTGAATCACTTTATAAAGATTCATAAGGAAAAGAACCATAAGAGAGAAATCTATTATGACACAACCAAACCCATCGAGGTCCCACCAAAACTCACAATAAGTTGCGTGTACCATGAAAAGCTCGCTTAATAGGTCAAGGTATGGTGAGTAGCACCAAGTTGGAATTTGGGGTATCCAAACCCAAACCAACCCAACTGACCTGACTCGATCCAATAGGGTTGGGTTGGGTTACACGCAGAGTATGATCTAGTTGGGTTAGGTTGGGCCGGGTCGGGTCGAGACCTTAGTTAACAAAATTCTGACCCAACCCAACCCAACCAACCCAACCATATGTGTATATATAATAAATAATAAATAAAAATTAATAATGATTGATAAATAATTAATAAAAAATTAATTAATAATTGATAACTAATTATTAATAATTTCTAATAATATATAATAACTAATAATAATTTATACTAAATAATAAATAATAACTACCAATAATTAATAATAATTATTAATAATTAATAATAAATAATAAGGTCATATAATATAAATATAACATTTTATTTATATTATATTTACATTATATTTTTATTATATAACTTTATATTGAAATTTCATAATATTACATTCACATTATAATATATATATATATATATATATATTATATAACATTTTATTTATGAAAATATAATGTTATATAACATAAAGTACCATTATTTTTATGTTATATAACATTTTATTTATGTTATATAATGTTAGAAAAATTTATATCTACATTATATTTATGTTATATTTATTAAACAAAATTAATTTTTAGTAATTAATTTTGTTTAAATTTAATCAATTGGTTTCCATTTTTTTGATATTATTTACTATATTTTTTTCCTATCCCGAATGACCCAACAAAATCCACCCGATCTACCGTGGGTCGGGTTGGGTTAGGTCACAATTGAAATTTTTTTGTGACTCGACCCGATCCAAGCCAACTAGTTTTTCTTATTTTGGGTCCAAAATCCAACTGTTCTTGACCCAAACTAACCTATGGACACCCGTAGTTGAAATATCACACACATGGGAGGCATACGCCTATAACAGCTGACAACAATCTTATATCTATAATTCAAAAGGTAAGAAAAATCCTCGGTAGGATATATGTAAATGAAATCAACTGTTATGAATACAACATATGAATGGTATATCAATAAAGATTTAAAAGGTTACTAGTATGGATGATATAAAAATATGGGAAAAAATACCCTCCTAACAACTAGAAAGGAAACTAAAAACTAGTGAAGGTGAAGAGTCCCTCACTAAAAGCTATCCCTAAACATGAAAAACTCATGTTACCATTAGATCTTAGTTCTACCAAATATCTATCAACACTAAATTCCAAAAGGTCTCTAAGAGTTAGATTTGAACAAACTATATCAACTCATCACCAACAAATCCACCACCAATCAACACTTCACCAGTATCGACAAAACATGTTTGAGAATGTGTCTTATGCATGGGTGTGTATAAAAAATCTTAGTAGGCACCCCAAAAAACATAAATGGAGAATAATGTAAAATGAAACTTGACGCCTAGAAATGTGGGTGTTAAGAAGGGGGAAAATAAGGAAAATCAAAATTTCATGTCAACTCAAGATTCCCGTTACTAAGGAGTATTTGAAAGAAACTAAAAAATAATAATTCAAACATGATCAAACAATATAGGACACATGAATTCTTAAATTTACCAATAATCATAGATTCAATCTTCAAAACCACCATCCATGTGTTTCTAGAGATGCTCGGAATAGTAAAGAGTTCATGAAGCCTGAAGAATATAGTAAGCTGTAATATCAAATCTCAAAGGAAACCCCAAGGGGCCGAGGAATCACGTGCCTCAAATGATCTAGTTCGTCACAGGATTCCAGTACCCACTCTACCTCTAGATGAAAATAAGGGGATTCCACTCAACCTAGAAGAATTATTTCTCAATGAGGTATAATGAACAAACTAAAGAAAATGGATTTCCCAGATACAGTCATAGGAGATAATAAATTCCCAAAGTATAATATCAATCTTTCATCCAGCTAAAAAATCCCTACATTCCCAGCTTATATCCCTAGATAATCAAGAAACCCATATGGTCCTTCCCTCAAATGATGATGAAGGATCCATTCTCTATGAAAATTGGTAAAATACGAACTCTAGTAGTGGATATTTATCCCGACTAATATCTATATATGGGAGAAATAATGAATCCAAATATATAGGATATATGACTTGTATCGTTTGTGAAATATTTACTCCATCTGATTCCACAAGTAGAGGATCCGAGTCCTGAGTATACATGGGTGAAATACGAACTCCTCGGGAGGATCCTAGTACCAATAAGTGAAATACCTACTCGACTTGGGAATAATAGCAGGGAATTCAGATCCAAAAAAACCAATCCTAGGAAAGGAGAAGTATAAATTGTTTCCTCAAGTCACAAGATGCGTTATCTTAATTTGTCCATCGGGTCATGTTTGGTTCATCCCACATGGTGTGTCTCAAGACAACTACATGTTATGTAGAGTGATCACATAAATTTCCCTATCTAAAAATATCAAAATGTATTTTTTTCTTCTTTATTCATGTACCTTTGATAGTAAACAATGTCTTCCCTAGTACACACAACGTGTTGGCCCACATGGGACCCTGGGTGTGTACTTTTAGAGCATTCCACGATGGCTAGGTAGGGGTCACATGATGTGTGAATCAGTCACATGACCATGCTCTATTTAACTCTATTCATAACGGATTATCCACTAAAATATGATAATATTTATTGATTATATTTTAATATTAATGTGTTTCAATGTTTAAAAAAATAAGTTTTAGTGCATGTTAGAAATTGAAATTAATTTCATATCATTTGTGCAATCCATGTTTAAAGTGAAAATTTGGGCCCAATAAATCATCTGCTTGTGGAACTAATTATATTAATTATTTTAATTTTATATTTTGTAATATTATTTATCACTTTTATTAGAGAATTTTGTCTTTTAGGATCTATGGATTAATCTCAAAGGAATATGGGCATTTATGGTCATGAATGCAGAAATTTCTAGACAAAGCATAATGGACTTAGGCCAATCAACCAAAAGTGGGGCCCACAATTCAAGCCAAATAAAGCTAAAATTTTAACTGTATAAATATTAAATTATGGATATCATTTCATTCAACTATTTATAGAGCTAATTATGAAGTTTTCATGATGATCCAGGTTGTCAAAGATGAAGATTAAATTTATGGCTAGATCTGAATATCCATAAAGTCATCCCACAATTTCAAATATAACTTCCAAACGGTTAATCCAATTGGCCTGAAATTTTTAAAACTATTAGAGGAAACCTTTAAGAAGATATTTCTATTCTATTTCCATTTATGATTTTGTCGTATAAAGTTTAAAATTCACACATGAAAAAGGGAAATGAATCTGGACAAATTTCCTAGTCAACTTTGAAATGTTAAATACCTTTTAATTTCTCACCCTTCTTTTTACCCTCGTAAATTATGGGGAAATAATGTATTTATTGGGTCTTGAGCCTATTATTATTATATTACTATATAAGGATATGGTGGTGAAGTTAATTATAATCATATTTTTTCATTCAATTTTATTGTTAATATTTCATTTTGTAATTGCATGTTCATTTTTTTCAATGTTTGTTCTTTCAATCACATTAGTTTATTATTAAAATTTTTATTTTTATTTTTATTATCCTTATTTATTTATTATTTTATTTTTATATGTTACTTTGATACTATTTCTTTAGGGAGTGGATCTATTCAAATCATATTTTGGGCAAATTTTCACACAATAGTGGAGTGATCATCTTTTCAATGTTTTGCTTCTTCAATTCTACCCTCATGAGTCTACTTACTGATTCCATTGATATAATAGTATCAATGAAGGTCTAAAAATTTTATGGGTTCATATAAAGGTGTATAGGGGGATGGATTGGATGTTATTTTATGTTCTTAAATTCTTAAATCATTTCATTATTTTAAGAGTTACATTCAATGAAAAATTTTCTTATTTGTCTTTACCGACTTTAAAGATGACACATTTTGAGTGCTGGAATGATCCATTTCCTTAGAGTGATCCTAAAACTATCCTATTAGTGCATTGGTTATTAAACTTGGAATTTTGTACGGATTAAATCATAGAATGATATTGGGGACTTATCTCATTTATTGGAGACCTTTTGAACCAGTGAACAAAAAATATAAAGAAAAATAATTACATCTATTCTCTCCCTAAAAAAACCTAGGATCAACCCATATACATTAATTTTTTTCCATTTAAATAATTTTTTGTTTCATTCTTAAATTCAATCCATTATCTTAGGTAATTTATTATTCTTATTTTCCTAAACTAAAATCAAACACATAACTGGAAAATCCATATCCAAAACTCCCAAAAAAATTTAGTGTATAAAGGTTACTTATTAGGTCCATGTGGATTCAATCCCTAGTTATACTAAAAAAACATCATATACCTATAGGGTAAATTTGGGGGTAAAAAATTTTAGCACTGTTTTTAGGGACCCAAGTATGTTATCTTAGAAACTCACCTTCTATTCCCACCCATGTTTTCACCTTTCTATTTTTATATGTCCCAAGAATATTGAATCTAATATTTAGTATACTCAAATAGAGTATCATAAAACTTAATCCATAATAAAATTGGGTTGGATTAAAATGAGAAATTGACATTGGGAAGCCCATCACATAGGGAATTTCTTTGATCAAACATGGAATTATTAACCAATACCTGATGAGATGTATAACCAATGGGATGAAAATTGATTAAGCGATAAATTTCAACCCTTAAAAGGATGGTTAATGAGATAAAACATAATAAAGTCCACAATTTTCAAAATATTATACATCCCAAAACCCAAAACATTCTTGAAAAATTGTGTGAATAAATGTACAATGTGAATTTGGAAGTTTCATCACTAAAATTGGAACTACAAATAATTGAAACAGTTATGGAAACCATTCCCACTCAGGATGTCCTTTACTCATCACTTATAGATGAATATTTTATCCCAAAAACCTCCCATGAATTTAAAAAATAGAAACCTTTGTATTTGGGATAACTGAAGAAGATAAGCAATTTTTGAAATGTCTTTAAATTAGGAGGAAAATGGTTTTTTATATTCACAAGAGGGAAATTTTACTTTATAGATTGAGTTTTCTAAGTTTATCCCCATTGATGATTTTTCAAAACCATTGATAAATAATCCATTAGAAGAGATATAAAATATTGATTACATACCCACTCCTAAAACTCAATTGGATAATTTGGGAAATGAATCTTGTTTTCAAAATGAACTAAATATTTCAAATTTTTTTGAAGAAGAACTAGATTTTGATACAAATTTCCAATCTTCTTTAGGAAATTTCAATTAAAATGAACTCAAAATTATTTCCATTCCTTATCCACTGAAAAATACCTTCATCGGTGATAAAAAAGACCTTGAAGATTTAATTCATTCCTATCTTAAAACCAATGATGTTGGGAGTATCATTGATGACTTATAAAATACTATAGAAGTAACCATATCAACAAGTTTTGATATTAAGTGGATTTTCCCATTCATTGTAGAAAATATGATTTTATATGAAATAATTTTTAAACAAAGTCTCAATCTCAATATTTTAGAAGTCATAAAAAATGGAGTCTTGAAACTATTGAAAGTTGGTGTTGGATAAGTGGGGGGGTGGGGGGTCCATGTAGAGCTAAGTATATAAAATTAGGTGCTTTATGGGAGGTAACCTAAATTCTGAATTTTATTTTATTTTATTTTGTGTGTTTTTGTATTCTTTATTAAGGGAATACCCTTAGGGTTTTCAATGTGATCTAATGGGTATTGTGTGTGAGATTTAGAAGTTGAATCATTTTTAGTATTAAAAAATAAAACCCATGCATCTATTGTTCAAACCCAGCCATCAATCATCCCTGAAAATATTACTAGGTACTTGAAGATAAAGAGATAAATTTTATTAATGGGTTATCAAATTAAAACCATGTGGTTTTATTAAATAATTTTATTTCAAATCACATCCCCACTCTTTATTCCCAATTCTAATCTCTCTCTTATCTTCTATTTCAAAACTAAGGGTAGTTTCATTCTATGTTGGGGGGAGTGAAAATCTGGGATTTTAGAAAAAAATAAAAAAATTGGGCATTTATGATAAGAAATAAATTTAATGAAAAAAATTAAATTAATTTTCCTTTCAAGAATTAATGTACATTACGAAACATAAAAAATGAATTTCAAATGATTTTGAATGCTTTCATTGTGATTTTAATGCATATTTATGTTCATGAACATAGTTTTTGGAAAGTGCGGTTTTTCGATGTAACTTTTCAAACATTAAAATTATCATCCTATTAATTAAAATTCCATAATCAGTGTACATTGGATTTTAGGTGTAAGTTTGAGTTCACGGGTCCCTTTAATTATATCATAGGGTTTGGGTCCAAGTTCATTTTAATTTGAGTCTCCAATATTTAAAAAAAATACTATATAGAGCAATGTTTTGTCTAAATATACGACGTTCAACACTTGGGGATCATGATTTCATATTTGTATTTCCATGATTTAGGATTTATATCAATATTATAGATTATAATTTTATAGTTAGTTATTTATCAAATGATCTAAGTTGATCTTTGGGTGTTATTATTTAGGATTTAGAAATTAATGTTTCATTTCACCGTTTGATAGTTTATTCATTTTGGGAATTATCATACCTTGTGTTAACCATTTTTGGTTTTATTAAAGATAAGAGGAATAGATGGTTATTTTTTTGGGGAATATGTTATTTTTAGAAGTTTATTTTAGTGCATTAGGCATAAAAAAAATCTTGAATGCTCATCATTTGGAGAAAATATATGATTCTGAGAGAAATTGATTAAAGGATGAAATTATACATATAAAGTAAGAATATTTTCTAATGTTCTTATTCTATATGCTAAAAGTAATTTCTAAAATATATTAAAAGGATATTTAAAAAAATATTCATATTACAATCATTTACAATAAAATAGATGGTCCTTTTACACCACTTTAGTTTATGGATTTTTGGTTGTTGACATTCTCATGATCTTTTAATTCCTTATGATCAATGATCTCTATTAATATCCATAATTATTTAATTTTTCTTCCATGCAAAAATTTTTACTTACCACTAATTTTTTATTACTTGGAAACCTAGGTATGAGTTATTTTAGATGACTTTTTTAATTTCCTTTCTCTCTTATTTAGTGGAATTTTTATAACCGATTTTTTGATGTGTGTTTTCCCCAAAATAATTTTATAATGAAAAATCCTTTATTATAAAGATAAAAATTAAAATTTTAGGATTAAATTAATTTTAATTGGGGTTGAATATGATACCACAATATTTTAAAACAAGAAAATTATGTTCGATATCATACACGACACGAAACACCATTCCTAAACACACCATGATTATTTTTGACCGTTATAACCAAGATATTAAATTTGAAGGTATGAATAATATTAAATAATTTATAGAATAAATATAATTTTTCTACATAATATAAATTTAATCATAAATACTTTTTGAAATGATCACTCAATTTTTTAGTAGTCATTTTATTTTTCAAAAACAGGTTTTCTTCAAAAATGATTTTTATTGCTTTGTGTAAAAATATTATATTAAATTTATATAACTTTTAGAAAATGTATCTGATAAAATGAAATTAATTTTTTAAATTAAAATATCTAAATCAACTAATGGTGAAAATTTTGGGATTTTTTGAAAAATATTAGTTTTTTAGTGAATAATGAAAAATACCTATTTTTGTAAAACTATCATTTCTTTTAATAAATTAAGTAATTTAAAAGTAAAATTATTATTTTAATTTTATTAAAAAAAAGTATTATTTAATTATATATAATCAAATTATTTACATTTAAATCATTATTATACTATATTTTAGTGTAAGTTTATTCTTTGGCTTAAAAATGCATTTTTCTGAAGACTATTTTAAAGTGCATAATATTTATCAATTTTAATGAATTAAAACAACCTGTAATAAGGAATAATTAAAATTTAATTTATAAATTAAATATCAAAATTTATGAATTTAAATTCATATAATGAATATTACTAATCACAATGTTAATGTAAAATCATCTTTTCATTGAAAAATGCATTTTTTGAAAAACCGATTTTTGTCATGCTTATGGGTTTGATTTTGAATTAAATTCTACCCATTATATGAATTAATTTTTTTAAAATATATTAAATATTTGGAATAATAATATAATATATTACATAATAAAATAAAATTATTTTTTGGTCAAAATGATTTATAAAATCAACAAAATAAAGGTTAACGTGGTAAAAAATGAAAATTGGTAAAAGTGAGTAACCATAGAGGTAAATATGATAACATATATTAAAAGAGTTTATTTTTAGTCGTATAGGATTTTATCAAAATTATATTTCCTCTAATTTTTTTTATCAATTTTGGAGGCACTTTTCTTGAGAGTGATTTCCCAATATTGAATAATTTTGGGTATTTTCAAAAAATGCCACTTCTAATTAATAATAAATAGTCACCCATATACTCTATTTTATACACTTAGAAAACCCTTTTCTTTAGAAAATACCTACCCAAAAACTTTCCTTACTTCCCTACCCAACTTTTATAAGCCTTGGTTTGATAAAAAATCAAATATAGGAAGGTTTTAGGTATAATCCTAAATAGGTTTTCTGATGAAGATGTATCATTTTTAACTGAGAATCATTTTTATTTCTTTTTCAACTTCCATAAAATACTTTCCAACAATGATGATATAATAACACCAATATATCCCATATAATATGATATTATTTTGTTAATGGAATACCCTAAATCTATCTCCTCTTCTATCAAATGGTAAACAAAATCACCATTCTTGTGTATGACAAACTACTAGCTCCTGACCACAAGTAATTCATTTTCCATTATCGCTTATCACAAATATTCATGTTATTGGGATTAATTATTATATATAATATAAATTTAATATTAATAATTATGGAAAATTAATTTATCATATAAATTCTTACTTTATCATCCATTGAAAAATTACAACGTTGTTCATGTGTATGGAAGACTACCGTCCTGCGAAGCAATTTAATTCGTTTTCCATCATCACCTCTCATGAATGTTCATGATGATGGATTTAATTTTTAAATATTATATTAATGAAATATTAATAATTATTTAAAATTAATATGTCATATAACTTCTTACCTTACCATCCATTGAAAAATGATAAGGTCATTCGTGTATACGGAGGACTACCACCTCTTGAAGTGATGTGATCCATTTATTATTACCGCATCACATGGATGAAATATATTAGTGTATTTAAAAAAATAATTTTATATTTATGATATAATTATAATTATATAAAGATAAAATAACACTTACCTTAAATCCATCATGATTGTTGAAAAATATTACCCTTACTCATGTGTATATACGACCTACCGTCTCCATGATTATAACATAGTTCATTTTTCATAACCATATTCCATGGTTGGTTTTCAAATAATTTTTTATGTATAAAAATTATAATTATTTAATGATTAATATTTTATAAATTACGAAATAATTACCTGTTTGACAATGATCAACACACCAATTCCATTTTGAATTTATGAACCAAATGTCCTAAAAACACTCGATGTGGATATAACTAATTAAGTAATAAAATATGTCATTAAAATAAATTAAGTATATGGTTTATGTATAAGTGGGGTTAAAAATAGAAAATTTTCTTAAGAAAAAATGTTGATAAGGTCATTATACAGGACATACAATACATACACAACAATGTCTAGACTTGAGGTAAGGGTTTCATCTCATAACATCATTCTTTAGGATACAGGTTATTTTGTGCACCTAATTTATTTTAAATGGTGATTATAATTTATATTTAAATATTATATCATTAATCCCTTATAACTATAGATATTTTAAGTTACAATTCATTTTCTTACTTTAATGGAGTTATGATTCAAAAGTTAGTAAATGTGGTTACAGTATATATTTCAATATAATTTTAATTGGGATTGATTATTCTTGAATTTTAATGTTAGGAAATTATTTTCTAATTTTCAAATAAAACACTTTAATTTTATTCTCCTCTAGATATTCATAAAATTTTAAAGTAATAGTTAAATTTTCCTCTATTTGGTACTTATAATTATTGAGAAAATGAATTTAAGGAAAATTGGCTTTATTTTTCTTTTCAGTCAAAAAACCTTTCTATTCCATGTCCATGTTTTCTTTAAATTGTTCATTTTTTTAATATTATTATATGGTTATTTAAATTCATGTTTATCATTATTTACTTTTTATAAAATCATTTAAAATGAGCCTTCTTTTCATTTTTTGAATGAGATACTTTTTAATTTGTATTGAAAATGTGAAAGGAATCATTATTTTAACATTTATAGAATGAACAGTATTTGTTTCATTAGGAAAATTATTTTCCTTTAATATTAGTTTATAATATTCCAATTTTATTTCCAAATAAAATTATTTCCACAATATTTTGTGAATTTTGGTTTTTCAAAAGCGATTTTCATAGTTTAAAGGTTATTTTCCTCAATAATGTTTTTAATCTTTTTAAAATTATTTATATTAATTAGTGAGAACAATATTTAATGTTATAGAATTTATATATATTTTGTTTATATTTATTTTATATATACATTTTTCTCCCTCACTTACTTTGATGGAGTAATACATGGATTATATTCATCTCTCAAATGCTTTCAATGTAAAATTTCCTTTGATCATGATATGAGACAAGATTATGGAACCCATTTTCTCTCTAGGGTTAATTGTTATGCTTATGTCTTATGATTGATTTACCTTTTCTGGAACACATAAATCATGAAAATGATATGACGGTTTCACCCAAATAACACTCCAATTCATTCGATAAATATGTAGTATCATTAGGCTTTATGTACGGGATTATGGATAAAAACTAAACAATAATGGGACATTGTCAAACATATGATATTGTATAGGTAGTTATCCTCGACTAATGTTCATGTCATGTAATATGTTTTGGACTTATTTACTATGATAGAATGATATTATGATACCATGTTCTCTATGTTATGTTTCCATGTTATTACTTATGTGCATTCTCTTTTATGATATCGTGTTATACCTTTGACTCACACATTATGTTTCCTTAACAATTTTATTCCCTTACTGGGATTTTTAGGTCACCAATTTTGCCTATATATTCCCTTGGTTATCCCATGTAGTTTTAGAACCTTGAAAATATTTAGGATCTCATAATGAAAAATAAAATAAATAACTTTTATTTTAGTCTCACTTTGATTTGTTATTAACCTAGTATTCCAAAGCCACTTGGAATCATGATATTTGTGTTGTTATTAATAGATAATTATGTTTTGAAATCATGTAATAATTTCTATAAAATTTGTTGGTGACTATAACATCTATCCTTTATAAGGGTTTCCCAAAGGGTTTCTAGAATGATGATAGTATTGGTAGTTTCAAACAATAGGGTGTGGTACCCCATTGACCAATGCTTATACATTAGTGATAGGTAGGGCATTGTTTATGGGTTCTAGGGGTTGTGAGAAAGGGATGTTGGGAATATCAGATTCTACAAGAGTTGTTTCACCTAAAAAACCCATGGGTTTTTTTCAAGATACAATATACAACTGGGCTATCAACTTCAAACTAGATGGGATTATTCAAAATATTATCATTATTACTTGTTTATGAAATATAAAAAATAATGAATTGGATATAAGATTATCATAATGAAAATATGTGTATTGGAAGTGAGATTAATGGGTATCCCTGAGTCCTTATATATTTTGGTTATAGATAATTTATATACTTATTTATCATTTCTTCTCCCAGTTACTTCCAAGCACTGGGGCCTTTGTACCAACTTATTTGTTCACCTTTTTATTTTGGTTTTAGGGTGTCCTATTGATCATGCTTATACTAACATTTTTATAGGCTTTGTGCTCAAATGTTTTGTTTATGTGTATTTTACAGAAAGTTGAAAGATGTATTTGTTGGACATGGTGGTGGTATAGCTTGTTCAGAGCTAATTCCGAGTGGTGATCTTGGTGGATATAGTGTTAGAAGAGAATAATGGTTCCAGGAATTGATAGGTATAAAATAAATTCATTTTTGTATCCATATTTCTATGAGGTCCTCATTTTCTTACCTTATATTGGTTTTCCACATTTTTTGGCATGTATCTTGACCCTTTAATAGTTTTAGTTTTACATTGGTTTATATTTTTTTATATTGGTTTTTTTCACATCCACTAAATATATTATGTAGTTAAATTTATTTACTATTTATGCATTATAATGTCATATTTAGTAGTGAAAGTTATGTATAGGTTTATCAAGCTAAATCCAATCATTATGTGATATATTTATACTTGTGTAACACCCATAGATTTTAGAATATATTTCTATTTAATAAATTAGATGTTTTTGATAACTTATGATGCATGAAACACCAAACATAAGTGAATAATTATTTGTTACAATATTTAATTAAATATATTAAAAAATAATTAATGGATTCATAATTATTAAAATTAGTTAAGTAATTATAATATGTACTACTTTTCTTATTCTTAATTAAGTTAAAATGTTTTTAGTAAAAAAATATTTTATTTATATATTATATCTGATTCAATTAAAAAATTAATTTAAATTTTTTACAATTTTAATATGAAAAAATGAAAATAATTTTTAAATTTAGTGTATAAAAAATAATTAGGAGATAATTTTTTGGATTTCACTGAAAAGGTTTTTTTAGGCGAATAGTTAAAAATATGGTTATTAAAAATACCATAACTTTTATGACATAATTATGATATAAGAATAAAATAAAAATATATGAAATCCTTGACTCAACAAAATATGTGATTTAAGAGTAAATTAATATTTTTAAAAACTATTATGTTGAATTTGGAAACCAATTCTTCAATTTTGGAAACCAATGTTATATTTTATTCTAATATTTTTTTATTTATCTTCTTTTATTTAAGTATTTAAAAATATTGTATTTAGTATTAATTTTTTATTAATCTCATAAAAACTCATTTTTATCTATAAACCAATAAATTTCATGATAATAAATTCCATGATAATAAATTTTATACATGATTTTGGTGAACATTGAGTTTATACTTAAATGGAATTTTTTTGAAAATTGTTTTTTGTTGCATTTTATATAATTTTGTTAGAATTAATTTCTACCACCAATAATAATTGATTCTTGTAAAATGGATTACAAATTTAGGAACAAAAAAAATATTAGGTAATTATGTTAACATAAATTTTATCCATTATTAAGAGTTACCATGGTAAAAATTTTCCACCACGGTTAGGGTTAAAAGGGTTAACAAGGGGATTAAACTATGAGACGATGCTTAAAATATCTCTATTTTTTGAAATTTAAATTTTTTAGAGGACTTATACCTTAAAAAATACTATCTTTAAATATTTTTCCATTTTTTCCACTTTCCCATAAAAATGGATTTATATTACTTTAAATTTAACAGTATTTAAAACGGGGCCTCTCCCATAACATATAAAAGAAAACCTTCTATTCTCACTTATAGACCTCACTTGTGAACCTTATCTCAGCCGATATATACCTAAATAACTTACTACATCTACTTATCATGTCTTATAGGTTCTATTATTAAAAAAATACTGATAAAAGAATCCTTAAGGTGTTTTTCAAAAGATATTATCCAAGGAAGAGGTATATATATATTCTTACTGGCTATTTTCATATTTCTCTCTTATTAAAAATAATAAAAATATTATGTAACCATATTAACATAAAAATATAATTATATTTATTGTACTAAACAATTGTTATTTTAATGTTACAACCTTTTTCTATCTGCTTTACATCTAATGAAAAATGTAAATTTCTCTTATGTGTACGTGCAGACTTCCTCCTCCATGAAAAGATATTTTTCATTTTCAATTAATGTATCTCTTAGATGGTTATATATATGGATTTAATATATATATATATATATATATTAAATTTATGTCATTTTTATATTATTTAAATCTAAATTATTTTTTTACCTTTCCTTCATTTTATCTATTGAAAAATTGAAACATCACCCATGAATACCTACAGACTAATACCTCCGTAAAGTGATGTAATTCAATTTTCATCACTTATTTACATGGATGGTTATAAAATTGTATATAATAAATATATTTTAAATTTATTACATGATTAATATTCTATAACCATGGAAAAGGTGTAGGGAATAAAATATCCAAATCAAAACATACGTGGAAAACAAAACAGTTGACACCTGAATGTTGATCATAATAATTTTTTTAATAATGATATAATTGGGAATTATAAGGGAATAAATATAGTAATAAAAGCATTAATAAGTTTCTATTATATATTTATAATAATTATAAATTTATTATACATTAATTTATAGTGAGTGAAAATAATTTTGGGACTCAAGGTAAAGGTTTCCTCATCTCAATTTCCCTTTATGGGGACATGTTTTCTATTCATCACTTTTTTTATTTTTCTTTATATACTACTAATGAAGAATTTAGGATTAATTTGATGACATTTTTTGGTATTTTAAAATTCATCTAATTTTATTTCTTTCATAAGGTTTTGATTCAATGAAGCAAATTTGTAAGGGTTTATGTCACAATATCATTTTTATTGGGATTTTTTATGATTAAATTTACATTGTGGGAAATTATTTTTTTATGCCCTCATAATAATCACATATTTTCTTTACTTATGATTTTTTTTGATTTTTTTAAGTATTAGTATAATTTTTGATCATTTTGGTACTCAAAAATTCTAAACATATTTCTTTTAATAAAAGCTAAACTTATCACTTCTATAAGATCAAGAATCATTTTCCTTTACATCTGTATTCTTAAAATTTATTTTATGGAGGTTATTTTATTCACTAATTTTTCTTATAAAGATCATTTATATTGACTTTTACTTTTATCAAATATTATTAAAAGGATTACTTTAAAATATTTTCTATACAACTAACTTTTTTACTTCTTTTAAAAAAGTATAAAAAGAATGTTTTTTAAAATATGTGGCATGATTTGATATTACCATTATCATGATAATTATTTGTTATCATGATTCCTTTAAAATTTTACATGGGTTTTGAATGAAAATATTATTCTTATTTTTGTACAATTTTTTAACTTTTAAATATTACCAAATACAAAATAATATTTCCTCTTGTATTTGAAGGAATATTTTTAATTCTTTTATAAAATTGATTTTTATCTATGTCTACATTCTTTAAGGATTGTTATGATTTACTGGGGATATTAACATATGATACCATCCACTCTCTTTCCATGGATGGATTATGAAAGTGAAAATTTAAGGAAGTTTTCATAAAACCCATTTCATTTCCATGATTTAGTTTAGTTATTAAAGAATCATGAATGTATTATATTCATAAAGCATACATATGAAAGAATTATAATTATGTGATATTTGGTTTTATTATATCCTCCCCCTATTTTAATTCGATAATGTTTCATATCTCATGTGCTTAAGGGAACATGGGTGGTCATCCCATGACCAAGAGGATACATAGGTGTTTTACACAAGCCCATGAAGATACATAGTTGTTCTACCCAAGCCTATTATGTGTTTAAGGTATTTTTGGGTAACCATGACATATGATTTCTACACTTATGTTTATACCAAAATCTTATATAATTTTATTCAGAATATATTATTATATTATGTTTAAATATTGTTTGATGTTCCCCACTCTTATGACTCATGCCTCATGTTATGTTAATTCTTTATGATATAACTCATGATTTGAGATTTATGTATTTGGGTATAAAATTTATGTACCATTATTATATTTTCATATACTTATGATCATATAATGCTCACTTATGATAAGTGATTGATGTATCCTATGTTTACCCTTACTCAACATCTGAGCTGAACCCTTCTTATGTTTCCTTTTCCCCAAGTTATGATGATGTGTATTAAGTAAGATGAGCCTAGAAGGGTACCACATATGAAAAATGTTTATTGGAGATACTTAAGATTATTCATAAATAATTTTATTATGTATCTAGTCTCCAAATACACTAAACCTTTATGTTTTTGGGCCCTGTATTATTGTGATATGTATTGAAAACCCATTTAAAATTTTGTAATATTTATGTATATAATACTCATTTCACAACAAATCAGTGTTAGTCACCAGAACCATGCATATTAAAGGTGGTATTATGGTGTAAATATTGTCTTACCACCACCCAGGAGGGGCCCTAGGGGTCGGGTCATGCGAACACTTTCTATGTCGCATCACAAATAATGGTAACAAAGAACCATGACCCTCTGTGTGAATAAACTAAAGTATTCCAACATAAATCCGTATAAATTATCTCTAACACTCATCCTTTGGACAATATCCTTTCATTATAAAAGAAATCATCCACTACTTTACAAGATGTACTCTTCACACATCATGTACTTCATGATTTTAAGTTTCAATATACCTTTAGCAGCCATAATTTTCATCCCTTCCTCACCCTTGTGGCAAAGACATTAATTAAATAATCTTAAGGATCTATAATTTGTTTTTATGGATTGATTTAATCCTTATAAAACTCATATTAGGCATAATGTTTAATTTTACACTCATTTATCCACTGTTAGAGAATTGTGTGTAAGATCCCATGCTCCACCAGCAAATGTTGTATTGAAACAGACATCATCCAACTATACTATCAAAACCCAATTCTTTCTTAGCTCTGCTATGTGCCACATTCCTTGAAACTCCAAAAAAACTCTATTTTTAGTCATATAACACTATAAAAAGGACCTTTTGTGATAAATCATCATTTATGGACTAGGAGTCCGTTATAAAAAGCTAATAAAAACACTAGTCTATGATGGAAAAATTTTCTATAAAAAATAAACTTAATATCTATAATCAATTTTCATGAAAATTAAGTTCTTTAAAAATACATAAATTCCTAAAAGAGAATATTTTCAAGAGAAACTAATTGTGATAGAATGATTAATTTCATTGCAAGTAGTTCTCACAGGATGAAACTATTTTATAATTGAAATATATAGTTCAATGCAAATAGTGGTCATTTGAGATGGGCTAAATATTCTATCATAAATGATCCAGCTATAGAATAATTTTAATTGAATTATACAGTCCATCATAAAAAGTAATTATTTATTATATACTCAATATTATGTCAAAAATAGTCATTGTATAATCTATTTTATATGATGGTGGGTTATTTTTTATAAATATAGTCTTCTTTCCAGGATTTTTTTTGGAAAAAAAAAAGAAATTGTAAATATGGTTTCTTATATTTATAATGGATTCTTCATCTATTGAAAATACTTTTCACTAATAAACTTCTTCATAGTAATTATTCATTTAAAAAATTTAGGTAGCTGACTTTATTACAATAGATTTTTTGATTGTAAAAAAAGTCAATTATGAAAGAATTCATTCAACCTTTCCTCAAACACAATTTCTCTCTCATTCTCTCAATCTCTGTCACAAACAAGTGTCTCAAAAATCTTCAAACCTCATATGCTCTATATATTTCGAAAGAGACTGGAAGATGGGTATGTTTCCTTCAATCAAAAGGTAATATAATAAAATTCAATTCTTTAAAATTATTTTTTACTTGTTTTTAATTTTTTTCATTTTTATTTAATTAGATTATTAGAATAACCTTAATTTAGTATAAATTATAATAAATAAAAAATAAAACATAAATATAAACATTAATATAAAAGTACTAAATATTAACAAATTAATATTATTGTAATTAAATTATAGAATTAATATAAAAAATAGAAATTAAATATTATTTGTTTTTTATTTTTTTCTTTTTATATTATTAATTTTATCATTAGTTTTATCTACTAATGTTTCTAGTATTAATACAAAAATAATTAACCTAATTTTATAAGATTGTTTCACTATTAATACTATATTAATATATTATTTTTTGAAATACCATATTCTTATAAATTACATATAATTAATTTAAATTGATAAAAATTAGTAAAAAAAGTAACTTTAGAATATAAAATTTATAATAAATAAATTAAAATTTTGGAAAATTAATTATAAGTATTCGAATAAAACAAACTAAAAAATATTGTGGTAGAGAATAATAAAAAATGTAAATATTAAAAAATCTAAAAAAATGTATATAAGACAATAAAAAATAATTATACTTGTGATAAAATAAATAAAAACACAAAGAATTTAATAAAGTAATTTTTTTTAAAAAAAATTATTAAAAAAATAAATATTGCAGTTAAAAATCAATATTCTACCTTTTAAAATGATTTTATTATTTTAATTGAATAAAAAATAAGATGAAAACTTAATTATGTTAAATAGAATTTATAATTTTAATCATAAATTTTTTAAAATGATCTTAAAATTTTTTTAATAAAAAAAAAATAATTTTTTTTTTTAAATAATAGTAAAAAATATTTAAATTATTTTTTTAATAAAAAATTACAAATTATTACTATAATTTAAAAAATAGAATTATTATTCAATACCAAATTAATATATTATTTTTTTAAAAATGATATTATTATAATTTAATTTTTTTAATTTAACACAAAAAAATAATAAAAACACTAATTTCTATAAAATAAATTTTTTAATTTAGAAATAATAAATATGAAAAATTTAATTAAAATTTGTTAAAAATAAATAATTATAATGTTAAATAATATTAATTTGTTTAATTAATTAAATATTATAAAATTTTAGATATACATTAGAGTATAATAAATTATTATTTAACTTTAGAAAAAATAAAATAAAATTCAAATAAATTAATAAAATACTAATTATTAATAATATATTAAATTTTAAAAAATTAAAAATTAGAATTATAAATCAAAACTATATATTTAACATAAATATATTAATTTAATTCAGTAAAAAATAACATGAATAAATAATTCTATTAAATAGAAAATTTAATTCTAAATAGACAATTTTGAAAAAAATCATGAAATTATTCAATAAAAATAATAAAATGTGACGTCCCAGACCCAAATGCGACTTATAAGTGCCCCGAGCCTGGTTGCCCACATGGACTCAAGCGCATCTCCCCAAACATCAAAGGATGCCGACTAACAATGAGGGTCTATGGTGTGTTTGTGGGAAGGCTATGCCCTCATTGCTAGAGTGAATCTCAACCAGTTAGTATAATATAACATATTGAAATTGGAAATAAGTAGAGGAAGAAATATAAGTAAACAGAATCCACAACAGAAACAAAGAGAAGTAGTAAACAACTAAGAAATGATATAAATATAAAAAAGTTGATGATGACATGCTGTGTATCTAGAAAGCTAAAAAATAGTCTTACAAGTAGCAAACAACCATGCTATATAAAAGTAGAAAAGAGGAATCCAAAAACTATCCTAAGTATCTCGAGCACTAGCTCAGTCATATTCTATCAGCTCTATCCTAAAACAGCAATTAATCAAGTGTTTGAAGCCTTATGCTTCCATTTTCTCAACACCTACATACATATAGTCTATCTGGGTACTAAAGGCGCTCAGATAGGGTGAGAGAAAAATTTAACTATTCCACCACGAATAGTGTCTATAACACCCTATTCATGTAATGTAAAATAAAATAGTGTGAAAGCATAAATATATAAAAGTAAACCAATATAATAACGTAAACACCCAATTACCTACTCCATCCCTTGGCTGGTGTCTAAACATGTAACATGATCATTAAATAATTTATGTTCTAGTTTATATAATTAGGCCACCTGAGGCATAGCCCTCACTGAAAATATGATATGATAACAATAATGAAGGATCTAATTAATAGTAATAAATCCTGTTGTTATTTATAAAAAATATGTTCCATGGTAGTAACCATGTAAAACTAGACCTCATTGGTCTCCAAACTAATAGTAACAATAGCCTGGATAAGCAGGTATGATCATAAAACAAGGAGCATCATCTAAGGAAATTCACAATAGTGATGATCTAATCGAGTCCAAGGAATACATCCTATGTAAAATAGGATAAATTGTGACTAGGACCAAGGGTATAGCCAAGTCACCTCGTGTACATAGAAACCACATTGGATCCTAGGAGTGTATCCAAGGAATCCTTTAATAGTAAAGGAGGGATCCTATGGTGTTATACCGAGCATCTACTAATAAAAGAGGTTTGGGTTCAAATGTGGGTCTCAACTATGGAAACTAGTATCCTTGAATCAGAATGGAATCCACGAGTGCTCAAGGAATTCCCTTAGGAATCCAAGAACCATCTCGAGTATGACCACTCCTATAAGTATGTCAAGGTCCATATGTATAATTAGGAACCTTATATTAAATTCATTTAATAAATTAGTCCATCTAGTAATTATGCCAATTAATATAAATAGGTTCATTCCATGCCTTTCATACAAGTGGCAATGCATCTCAAGACATGCAACCATTTAAAACTCATTCAATTAAGTCATATTCAATTATTAAGTTAAGTGTCTAAGTCCTTTCCTTTAATTAGTGTGAAAATTCTAATAGGCATACATCTATTTAAATCATTTTATATTTAATTATTTGGTTCTTTCCTTTAACTTTCTTGACATGATAAGGTTGTTCTAAGGATGAGAAACCACCCATTCATTTATAATCAAATAGTCCATGTAATATATATAATATACTTTCCAAAATCAATTTAAAATTTATTAATCAAGTTAAATTGAGGAACTTACCTTATACAAGTCAAGTGGAAAGGGACCATGGTACTATCCATTAGTTAATTCAATAGTCATTTAATATAAGGAGGCTTACCATTAGATTGGTCAATCTCAAACACAACCGAACAGTGGATCAATGTTTTTAGAACACTAAAAAATAAAATATGAAAACTCACCCTACATGGGGTGGTGGAAGTTGTAGACGTATCTACAAAAAATTATCAATATATATAGAAATGGTCTTTGAAAATAGTCTTAATGACTACAAGCATGAATTATAAATTCAACTGATGATGCCCGATGAAATCGGCATGTCAACAAAAAAATTTATAAAATTATAGAAATTGATGAATGAGTTATAGACCACCTACGTTAGTCCTGTACAACTCTCCTCATCTAGTACTATCCTTTAGTTCAACATGGATTGGAATAGATATGACGACTAGATCAATTCCCTAAAATTGGGGCATATGAGCCTGCATCTAAATAGAATCGTTGATAGGAAGAAGAATAATTAAAGATGAAAAATGAATCAATAATGTACCGATACAGATCTAATGAGATGAATGGTGGTTGATTTAGACTCTAGACGGAATCTAGATCTCAATTCCTAGAATAGGATAGATAAAAAGCTCCCAAATAGTGGGAGGAAGGACTTCTGTTTGCTGGAAAAAAAGAAATAAGGCTTTGATTTAATTATAATTTTAAGTGAAAATCATAAATTCAAACAATTTTATCCTTCACACTTCATCAAAACAATGAAAAAATCATGCACAAGCAGCTGTAGGAAGGGTCACACTGCACAGTTTGGAAAACTGTTCACCAACCATTAGAAATGACACTATCAAAATTGAATATATTCTCACACTATCATGCAACCCATTTCTCACTGTTAGGTCAAACCATGTTCCTTCTTCTTCTCACTTTCCAACCTCACACACTTAAATCTAACCATGTGGCCTTCCTCACTTGATTTAAACTAATCACATGACATGCCTTTTTTTACTCAAAAGTGTGTTCCGAGCTCCAAACAATCCCCAGACACCCTTGATATATTCACTAACTCATTATGAATCCATATTATGTCTATAAAAAAAATGATAAAAAAATTTCAAAGATCTATACCTGAGTGAAAAACCAAGTTCTTATAATCTCCCCCCTTAAAGTAAATTGTCCCCAAGTTCACCTTCTAATAAAAGTGAAACACTTTCCAAGAACAACTCTAGACCCTAGGCACGTACGTTGGCCTCCATCTCCCAGGTCTCGTCCTGTAAATGATATTGCTTCCATAACACCTATACTAGAGGGAAAATAAGGCCCAGAGAGCCTTTATACTCCGACCAATAATGCGTATATGATAACCCTCAAAGGTATCATGGACATCTTGCTCAAATTCCTCAAGATCAAAAGTATGAGACATGATGACATGATACCATAATAGCTATGAAATGTAGAATACTTCATGTAGGGCATGGTACCTATGAAGTAGTAGAAACTAATAGGATATCATCCCAACTCTCTCCAAGATCTCAAATGGCCCAACAAAGCATGGAAAAAACTTCCCTTTCCTTCATATCCATATATGCCCTATCCTGTGAAATACCCATAAGAAAACATGATCCCCACCATCTAACTATAGAGGTTGTCTATAATAATTAGAATAAGATTTTTTTCTAGATTGAGCATTTGAAATACAATTTTTTGACCAGCTGAAGCTACTACAAAGTCTCTTACATGCGACAAGGACCTAGTAGGGTAGCCTTACCTACCTCTAGCCAACATAGGGGTGAACTGCATGGTCTACTGTACATGGCCTCAAAAAGATCCATCTGAATTTTCACATAAAAGATATTATTTTAGCTGAACTTGAAAAGAAGGATATGCTTACCATAATAACTGCTGAAAACAAGGAAGCATGACCAGATCATTTCCTTTAACACATGTATCAACTGTTCTGACTATCCATCAGTCTGTGGGTGAAAGGTTATGCTCAGAAGCACCTGTGTACCCATATACTTATTTTACCCCTAACAGAATCGTGATGTGAATCGAGAGTCCCTAGCTGAAACAATAGTACAAGGGACCCCATGTAGTCGTATGATCTTACAGACATACTATCTTCTGATCTCATCAACTTATAAAGTCTCCCAGATAGGAATGAAGTGGGATACCTTCATTAGTCGGTCATTGAAAACCCATAAAACATCACTACATATAGGTGACCTAGTCAAACTGACTAAAAAACCCATGACAACATCTTCCCATTTCCATTTTAGGACTAAAAGAAGCCGTAAATATCCTATAGATCTCTGGTACTCTTCCTTCACCTGCTGATAGGTGTAACACCTAGTGATAAAGCATGCTATTAGAAGTTTCATCCCAAAACACCAATACTTGGGTCGCATGTCTCAATACATTTTGGAGATGCCTGTATTAACTACCCACTGATAAGTGTGGGACTCACACTTCAACTCCTATATCATATATATAGAAACCCATACATGTTCATGTATACACAGGATGTTGTCTCTGTCAAAAGACCAATCCAGAGCTAGGTCAGCTCCTGAAATACTCTCATGGAGAACCAAGACCTCCTTATATGAAAATTGCATACTCTCTAACTTCTCATGGATGGAAGAGGTAACTGTTAAGGTTAAGAGTGAACACTACTCATTACTATCATGAATCTCTAGTATGAGTGGTGTTCACAGCTCATCTTGAAGGTTATCGATGCATATGGATAGCATCTCATATTGGGGCATTGGTCTGTTCAGAGAGTAGGTCAGACACTTCCATCTGGCAATTAAATCAGAATCCATCTCGTTCTCCCTCTGTTTGTAATTCATGAGGTCACTGAACGTTGTTTTAGGCTGCATTGAGAAAAAGTAGAACATGAACTACTGTCGACGGTCTTCCCAGCTTTTTATTGACTGAGTTGGCAGATTCGTATACCAGATAAAGGTAGATCCTTACAAGGTCCGTACAAAGCATCTGAGTTTCACTGCTTCTTGTTGTTACGGAGTCCCCATCATAGGGGTGCAATAAGACACATAGTGCATCAAATGCTATTTTGGATCGCCAGATCCATTGAAAATATGGAATATAGGGATCCCAAAATTGGGTGGGGGTGGTGTGTTGCTCACCCAATTTGGGTAGGTCTTCTGCTCTGGATTCATCAGAGCGCGTCAAACTTCCATTGCTTCCAATAAAGCTGTCAGTGTCTCGATGGTGTTGGTGAGACCCTGGTTCACATCCTGTTGGGCCTGGTCTTGGGCAGGTGTAGCCCGATGCATTTCTTGAGGATCTGGGTTGGCTGGCACCAAGGATGCATGTTCCATTTGTGGTCGATATGAAGCACAAAGTTCTCACACAATAGATAGTGTCTCCATCAACATAAGAAATAGACAACTGTTGCTAGCTTAAGGGTGTGCATCAAATAATTTCTCCCATGAGGCCTCAACTACTGAGATACATATGAAAAACATCTATCCTCCTACATCAACAATGATCCCAGGACAATGCCTGATGCATCAAAGAAGATAGTATATCCTTTTCTATGCTCTTCTAGAGTCAGAATAGGTGCTGAGACAACCCTCCCTTTCAGCTCCTAAATGGATTTCTCCTACTCTTCTAACCACATGAAATTAACTCCCTTATTTCTAAGACCTGTAAGAGGTGAATAAATGTGTGATAATTCCTATATAAAATTCATTTAATAATTATCCATCCCCAAGAAACTTTTTATATCAAAAACATTCTTGTGATTCTACCAGGAAACCAAAAAAGTAACCTTATTTAGGTCAATATATACTCCTGATTCGGATATATTATAATCCAAGAAGTTAACTTATTCGACCCATAATTGGAACTTAGAAATCATGACATAATGTTGATTCTCTCTCAGTGTATTCATAATGATCTCAAGGTGCTTATAATGACTACTATAAGTGTGATAATACCCCAATATGAATTCCAAAAACACAAAAAAAAGGAATATAAATAGGGGTAGAACACCATATTCATTAGATACATGAAAATAGAGGGTGTATTTGTAATAATGAATGACATAACAAGGTACTCTTACAGACTATACCTACTATGGAATGCTTTACGAAGTATGTCTAATGGACCGAATCACACCTGATGATATCCGGATCTCAAGTCGATCTTTGAGAAAACCCTAGATACTTGGATATATTCAAAGAGATAATATATTTGAGGTAGTGGATATAGGTTCTTGACCATAACCTAGTTCAATCATCTTTAATCTCTACATGGACAAAGGGTCCCATCCGATTTCCTAGAAAATAAGAATGGGAAAACCCCAAAAGGAAGTGATTGGACATATAAAACCTTTAGCATACAATTCCTATATCTATTTCTTGATATCTTGGAACTGAGTAGGTGCCATCCTATATAGAGTAATTGAAAATGGAGATTCTCCTCATGAAAGATCAATCATAAACTGTACGTCTATCATAAGAGGTAAGAAAATCATGAAATATGTCCATAAAATGATCTACTAGTAGAGGGAATTCAACCTGATTTAAACCCTTATCCTCTATGAATAGATTGGAAATCATAGAGGTCACACCACCTATCCCATGATGCTCTCATCCAACTCTATTATCCTGAACATCACACTCACCCTTGTGTAGATAACTACTACCCTATGGTGATGTAAATGATACCCTTCAGTGATAGTAGTCTATAGTGACATGATACAGAACCAAAAAATCCACCTTGTTAATTACATGGAATCCCATCATAATGAGAACAAAGAGGTCCCATACGAAAGGGTAACTGCATACCTCAAGGGAAAAATCCCTACATTGGCGTATTCTCTCTGACCATACTCCCATTAGTGTATCAAGTGTCATTACACCACAATAAGACTGTGTTTCCAACCTAAGAATCTCCATGATGGATAAGGGGATGAAAGAGTGTGAATTACCTATATCAAATAAAGTAGATACTATAGTGGAGGCTACCAGAATAGTACTTCCAACTGTAGATAGTCTTGCAGGCTTATCCTCAAGTATTGAATGTAATGCATGAAACTTCCTTGATCCATGACCCTATGCAAAATCTGGACTACCTTGATAAAAACTACTCTACTGGTGCTACTAGTGATCTGGGGTCTTTCTAACATGACCATAAACTCCTCCTTTTCTAATCCTTCCATTGCAACTCTAAATCCTCTCCTAGAGTAGTGAAAGAGAATATTCTCTTAAAGGTAGAGCTGATGCATAACCTCTTATACTATAAGTTAATGGAAATTTCTATAAGAATCTATGAAGATAATCCATATGGATTCAAGATCGACACTACTGAGGGTCTCTATCACAGTGTGTCTTTAGGTTCCCCTATCATACACACTAGTGACACACCATCAAGCTACTGGAATGGGTACTCTGGATGCTATTTCCCTGATAAGAAACATTGAGGGAATGTTTCCTGCTATTGAAAGAACTACTTTCCCGACATAACACTAGTCCTATATTCAAAGTACTATCGGTATCCCTTAGGTTGTGTTCTGTGATAAGAGACTAATTTAATATTTCAAATAAGGTAGTTAGGTGGGAGACATTCACCTAAGTATAGATGGAATACTGAAGCCCATCCTCAAATCATATAACTCGTGTAAGATCATATTCATCTAGAAGCAGTGTGAAGATATGTAACTCAATGAAACACAATGAATACTCTAAAACTGACATAGAAACCTATTCAAGATGCATGAACTCTCTAGCTCTATTAGCACTCAACATATGAAGAATGAACTAATCGTAGAAAGATGTTTGGAAATCTGCCCATACCATGACCTTATGTTGACCATCCTAGGTAATTACATCCCACCCATTCTTAGACGAATCACATTTAATGTAAAAATAAATCTTGACCCTCTACCCTAGAGGCATCTCCAGATTCTCAAAGATAGAAATGGTGGCCTTTAGCTAAGAATCAATAGCCTATGGATCGCCATCCCCTGAAAAGGTATGAGGATGCTACTTTTGGAAATCATTGGTTAGATTAGCCATCATAGGCTAAGTCCATAAAGAACCATGCATAGACTACATCAAACACATGAAACTATCACAAACTTGAGCGTCAGTTCCCAAACTAGGTACAATAGGCTATGACTCAAGTGACACTCATAAAGGTAAGACTGGTAGCTCAGGTTCCACTATGTCTAGATCATGGTCATCACCACCTTACTAGCGCACAACTCGAGGATTTCATGGAGGAATTGGTCTATATATTCCAATAAAATTACTCATAAAAAAATTCATATAAATAGATAGATACATTAAAAGAATGTAAACATAAGAAGATGACTCACTACCTGTGGTATAATACCCCAACAAACCTCTTATAAGGATAGATATTGGTAAGTTCTCAAGTATAATCTTTAAGGGATATAGTAGATGAAGGGTCAACAGTACCTTGCCTCATCATTTACGGGAACTAATTTCATTCATTTCATATTTAATTACCATGTTCACTCATTTACCTTTCATAAACATGACAAGGTGGGATAAGGACATGCAACCTTTTAATTTTAAAAGTCATGTTTCACTATCAAGTTTTATTTTCTTATTTACATATACCAAGTTTTATATAGAATGGATCTCTATTCCCAGTGAATCAGATCCCATACACCTTATCTTTGAAAGTAGCACCCATTTTATTTTCATTGAATGGATCAACATGGTAAATTTCCAATCCCAACCCATGAGGGCCTATAACACCTTTTTAATTGAAAACAAAAACCACTCAATCAGATCTAAGTAAAATAAAAATCATACTATAACAACCACAACATAACTCAACAATCATAGGCATATCAAGTAATAAAATGCAATGAAATTCACCTATATGGCATGAGAATATGCCTGACATGTTAATTATAGGCGCCTATAGTGATTAATATAACAATGATCCTTTCCCTCATATCATCGAGCAAAGGATGAAATAAGATCATCAATTAGAATAATAATAACAACTACACACAACATGTGCATCACCCACCAGTGAAATGATATCAACTATAATTATAAAAATCATAATAGCAATTACAATTTAGGAAACTAGTACTTTACCCCAAACATGGGTTCATGGCACACCAATAATGGATTATAACCATGTTTTAAGAATCAACAATCGCTAATCTATTTTCTCCAAATAGTAAAGAAAAAAAGAACCACTCTGATACCACTTTGTGACAACCCATACCAAAATTCCACTTAGAAGTTCCTCGAGCCTAGTTGGACACATGACCTCAAGCGTATCTCCCCAAATCGTAGTGGTTTTCAACAAGCAGTGAGGGAATATGGTGTGTTCGTGGGAATACTATGAACTCATTACCATATTGAATCACAATGGATTAGTATAATATAACATATGGAAATAGGAAATAAATAGTGAAAGTAATATAAGAAAATTTTAGTTACATAAAAAACATGAAGAAGTAATAAAAAACTAAAAACTGATATAAATATAAAAATGCTGATGATGATATTCATTGTATCTATAAAGATAGAAAATAGGTATACAAGAATCATAAAAGAATTCTATACAAATATAGTAAAAAGAAATCCCAAAAATATCCCAAGTATCTCGAGATCCAACTAAGTCATCTTCTACCAGCTCCATACTAAAACCAAATGAAATCAAGTGTCCAAAGCCTTAAACATCCCTTTATGAACACCTATATACATATAGTATTCCCAAGTACTAGAGGTGCATAGATACGATGTGAGATAAATATCGGTAGACCACCACTAATGGTGTCTATAATAACCTATCTATGTATTATAAACTAGAACAGTGCACAAGCAAGCATATATGAAAGTAAAGAAGCACAATAGTATAAATACCCAAGAACCTAATTCATCTCTTGGCTGGTGTCTGAACATTTAAAAAGTTCATTAATTAATTTAAGTTCCATTTTATATAATTATGTCACATGAGGTATAACCAACACTAAAAATCTGATATGAAATCAATAGTGAAGGATCCAAGGCATAACAAGACATGATGATGTTATTTATAATAAACAGGTTCTAAGGTAGTAATAAGGAAACATTAACCTCATAGGTCACTGACTCAGTAGTAACTGTAGCATGGATAAATGGGTAAGAGTGTAATCTAATGAGCATATTCTAAGAAATTACATAATAGTGATGATCTAACTGAGTTCAAGGAATACATCCAAGATAAAATGGAACAAGATGTGGCTAAGACCATGGGTATAACCAAGGAACCTCATGTCCTTAGAAACCACATTAGATCCAAGGAGAGTATCAAATTAATCCTATAATAGTAAAGGAGGGATCCTATAGTGTCATACCAGGTATCCACTAATAGATGAAAATTGAGCTCCAAGGTGGGTCTCAACCAAGTCAACTGACATCTTTGAATCGGAGTAGCATCCACGAATGCTCAAGGAATTCCCTCAGGAATCCAAGAACTATATCTAATCTAACCACCCTTATAAGTATTTCAAGGTCCATAATTATAATTAGGAACCTTAAATTTAATTCATTTAATAAATTAGGCCATCTAGTAATTATGAAAATTAATATTCCAAGGTTCATTCCATGCCTTTCATACAAGTGACAAGGCATCTAAAGACATAAAACCATTTTTAATTCATTAATTTATGTCATATTAAATTATTAATTCAAGAGGTTCAAGACTTTACTTTTATTAGAATGATAAAGATAAGGGTAATGAAACCATTTAAGTCATTTCATATTTAATTACTTTATTCTCTCCTTTACGTTTTATATCATAACAAGGTTGTGATAAGGATGAGTAACCACACAATCATTTATAATCAAATAAACCTTATCACATATATATATAATATACTTTTCAAAATCCATTTAAAATATATTAATAAAGTTAAATTGAGGAACTTTACTAGGACATGTCAAGTAGAAAAAACCATGGTACTAGACATTTAATATAAGGAGGATTACCATTAGATTTTCCAAGCTCAAACACACCCAAACAGTGGCTCAAAGGTGTCAAAAACTAAAAATACAAATATGGAAACTCAACCTACATGGTTTGGTGGAAGTTGTAGAAATATCCACTAATAATGATCAGCATATAGAGAAATGATATTAGAACACGATCTGAATGACTAAAATCATGATATATAAATTCAATCGATGGCTCCCGATGAAATCTGTGTGATGACCTGAAAATTTATAGAATAAAGGAAATTGAGGAATTTGTTATAAAACACCTAAATTAGGGTTTTATGACTCTCCTAATATAGTATAATCCATTTTTTTTATCTTGGATTAGAGTAGATATGAGGAATAGATCAATTCCCTAAAATTGAGGCATATGACCCTGCATTTAAATAGTGTCATTGATAGGATTAAGAATGATGAAAGGTGAAAAAGGAATCAAGAACATACTATTATAGATCCAATAATATGAATTGTGGTTGATTAGGACTCTAAATGGAATATAGATATCAGTTCCTAGAATAGGCTTGAAAAAAAGCTTCAAAAATGGAGGAAGGAGTTCTATCCATTGGAAAACCAAAAGAAAGAAGGTTTTGATTTAATTATACTTTTAAGGTAAAAATAATAAATTCACCCAATTTTTACCATCACATGTTATGCCCATATGGTTTGGCCAATCCATGCACAAATCATGCATGAGCATCTATTGTAAGGAGTTTAGCGCACAATTAGGTTGCATAGTTAGAGAAACAATGTGCGAACTGTTCGAAACGACACCGTCAAAATTGCGGAAATTATCTTTGGTAATGTATCCCATTACACATGGTTAGGTCAAACTGTGTTCCTCTTAATTATTAATATCTATCCTCGCACATTTACATATAACCATGCAGGCTACCCTATATGGTTTAAACTAACCATGTGATAAGCATTTTTCTCCCAAAAAGCTAGGTTCCGGGCTCCAAACAAGCCTCAGACACCCCCATGACCTTCTCTAACTTATTAGGTATCCATATTAGCTCCATAAAATAAAATTATTCCAAAATTTAAAGAATCTATACCTGAGGAAAAAACTGGGTTCATATATAAAAAATATTTTATTAAATGATAGTATAAAACAAAATTACATTTTTCAATTAAAAAATAAAATTTACAATTAGTAAATAAAAAATAAATATATAAAAAATAAATATAGTTACTTACAATATAAAATAATCATAATTATATAATTAAAATAAAAATAATAAAAATTAGTACTATAAAAAACCTAAAAAATATAACACTAAGTGTAGAATTTTTTAGAAATTATTTAAATCAATTTTGTGAAAGTAAAATATATTATATATTTGTAATGAATTATTATTTATAATTTATTTATAATATAATTTATGTATTAATTGAAATAATCAATATTAAAGCATTAAATTTATATAAAATTAAAAATAATGCAAATTATATGGTAAAAATAACAATCAACTAACTAATAAATTTTATTGCAATGTATATAATAAATACCTATTTATTTTTATATAATTTAATTGTTTTTATTTTATTATAAAAATATACACCAAGAAAATAGGCAATAGTTTTTGTTACAAGATCATGGTTAGAAAAGTGAGTGAAAAAATATACATAGTTATGATATCAATCCTCTATTTGTTAAGGGAGTTAAGCATTTATTATATTTTCATTTTCTTGTCTAGAATTTGTTTTGGATTCCATAACTAAGTTTCCTTATAAGAAATTTTATTTATTTGAAATTTTTAATATTGTCCCAGTGGATGTTTGAATTTTAGGGATGTTTGTATAAAGTGAAGACAATGGTATGAGATAAAGAATCATTTGAAGGGTAAATTATAGAAGTATACTTATCTGACAAAATATAAAATTTTGGCTCTCAGTACTTTTGATTAGAATATTCCTTCTAGTGGAATCAAATAGGTCATAATAAGTGAAATATCAAAAATAAATTAGATAATATATTAGTATTGTTTAATCAACCTAGGCTTGGATTTGGGGGTGAAAATGAATGATGGATATCAAATGATGAATAACAAATATTTCATAAACATATTTTACTCAATTGTGAAGAAATGATGTGATTACCACAATAAGCTCTTGTACTCATGTATTATTTACTTACATTATTAAAAAAGTAAAATTTTTATTATTTATTATGATTTTTATATAATGAACATATAAAAACATTCTCACAAATCACCCTGAAAGCTCTTGAGGAACACTACCAACATAATTTTTTTTTTCTATTTTCAAATATTGGTAAATAGAATTTGGTTATAACCATACACATGAAATTAATTTTTTGTTTAGTAGAATAATAAATAATTTAAAATTTATAAATTTCTATAGCATGGAAATATAATACAGAGATAATATTTTTCTTTCATTATAATTCCATCCAATTTGGAAAAATATTATAATTTATATGAGGATAATATATTTCAATTTCATAAGTGAATATATAGAGATTTAAAAAATAATTTAATAGTGGTGTTTATTTAAATGGAAACCATCGAGGTGAAAGTGATTTTTTACTTTTATGCTTCGTTGGATGAAATAATTATGTTATATTATCTAGGATATAACTATATACCCACATTTAAATTTGATTGGTTTGATTTTCCTAAAGGGTACATTTATTAATGTATTGAAATTATTAAAATTAAGTAGTAAAGTCATCTGATGAAAAAGGAATCATTTATCTTAGAACATATAATATATCAGAATTATTATACAAATTATTTTTCTTAAATGTGATATTTGAATGATTGGTGGAGTGTAATAATATTTAAATATCATTATAATATATTTATTTAAAATTTAAATATTTTTGTGGATTTGAAATATATTTAAATTTTCTAAAAAGAATATCCAAATATATATCTTAATTGAAGAAATATAGATATAAAAGATGAAAATATATAATTAAGGGTTGATTGTGTTGATATTGTGGATCATGTAATTATCAATGAATTTGAAATTCTAAGAAATGATGAAATTTAATATCTTAGTGAAATTGATGATATTGAAGAAGAAATTGAAGATGTTGACACTAATGAATATGAAGATGAAGGAGAATATTAAGGCGTTACATTATACATAAAATCATGATGAGTACATATTAATTATTTTTTGATAACATTTAATTATTGTAAAATATTTCTTAGGTATTAATATTGATTTTATTTAAAATTAAATATATATTTTAGATGTATCAATAAATCTCTAGAGAGGATTTTTATGACATGATGTGTAGCTTAGACGAGGAATAATACTTGATGATGAGTGTGTTATTTCGTTAGCTTAGGGTGTTGTCATTGCATCGAATACTAGGAGGGGTTAAGGCCTTACATGACTGATAATTCTGGTTTATTTCACTAAGAGGCACATGAATCATGATTTTAATACTTATGTATGGAAATAAGTTCAATTATTAATTTAAATTAAATTAATTTATTTTATTTAATTTAATAATTATGTTACTAACTATTCTTATTTTAAAATTTTCAATATCTAGTCATTGGCTATACTGGTGCTATTCTAAGGATTTTTCCCTTCTCTATGGGTTTCATGGGATCAGGTTTATAGTAATTTTTTTCACCGCTTGTTTAAGAAATAGTTGGTATATAAACAAATAATATATTTTATTTTTAACTTAATTAATTTATAATTTATTATATTATTAAATATTTTTATGGTATATGGCCTCTTATTGATAATAGCATGATACCCTTCATTTTGGAGGCATGTGAGGATTACATTCACAACTATTATAATTAATTATTACATAATAATTAGAAGTGATATATGGATATAAAGTTTACAACTTTAATTAATGACACTCATGTTCATCATAAACTTGAATACCTCCCCATGAAGACTTCAGAGTGATTGTGCACTTATTGGATACAAGATACATTTAGGAGACGATCATCCTTTTATAGATACAATCATGGGATACAAGATGGTTCACGTAGTGCTGGGAGTCATACTTTTAGTATAAATCATAAAAATTTGGTAAGTATCATTATTTAGAAAATTATATGTACTTTAAATACTAAATTTATATGATGAATTTATATAGTCTATGATTTATCTTTATCTTATGAAATTTTATGTGTAGAAGATGAAGTAAACTGATCGTACTACTTGGGAGGTTGATGGTAAGAGGAAACAAAAAATTATGGTTAACATTTTTTTATTTGTTTTTTAAAATAACATTATATATATATTTTACCTTTTTAATTTATATTTATACATTTACAAGAGTCATATGAGATAAATAATTTCTATATGTGGGATAATCAAGGTGAGAGTGGTGGTGGGGATGATTAGGGCACATGGAAATCAAATTTTAGAAAAGAGAATTTGATAAGAATGATGATGGGTGGTATTGAGGAAGGTGGGGTGATCAGTATTGGTTCATGATTGATGTTGACTAGCTACAATGGTATTGCACCTATGACATCATTTATATTAAAGGGTGATCATGAAGTATCATTGTTCTTGTCTATAGAGTAAGAGGATATGATTCAAGTTTAACTTGAGACTATAGAGAAATTAACTAAAGAGTAGGAATAGTAGTGGCTATTGAATGAGCCACATAGTCTAGATTAGGGGTAAAAACATGAGACAATTATTAACTATATGTTTTTTTCACATTTTTTAGGTATGGATTTCCCTTCACATAATTTAGTAAATTCATTTCCCCCTTAGTGGAATTATTATTATTTTCTATTTAATAAACTTACTTTTTTATTATATGTGTTTGAATTTTAATTTGAATGTATTTTAATTGAACATTTTATAAGTGTGTTTAATTTTGTTAACTATTAATTATATATTAATTGTGATATATTTATAAATCATTCATAATTACACTTTTATGATGGATTTAAAATTTCATTGAAAATAATAACTGGGAAAGACTTCCAAATCCATCCCAATTACATCAGTATAAAACTATTATTGAGGGACATGTATACCAATCACAAATACAAAGATCCTATTATTAATAGTAATGATATATTACAGATATAATTAAATATAATGAGGTTTTCCATGACAACCCAATTGTGATGAATTCCAATCACAAATGACTAGTTAAAAAAGTCATTAATTTTGTAGTGATGGAAATGTCATCTTTTCCCACTATCTCGATGTTTTATTATTTATAAGATATACCTTTTAAAATATTCTATAAGTATAATTATTTATAATCCACACATATGTATAGATAAATAAATCCCTAGATTCTATGATCCAATACCTAAGCGTACTGAATACACTGAGTAAAAGACCAATGATATCTTTTGAAACATGATTATTATATGTACTTATGGAAGAAAATAATATGTAATTAAGTCTTTAATCATTTTAATTTCACTTTGTATAGTCATTATTTTTTCAATTCCAGTATTACAGACCACATTTAACTAAACCACTATGTCTTCTACTTATCCTTCTTATCCAATTATACAGCCTTTCCATATAATTGTATGTCCCCTTCCTTCCAAACTAAATCATTTTAAGAAGATTCTTGGGTCTTATTCTATGAAATCTTTTCTCTCATAATTGGATAAAGAATTTTATAAAAACTTAATTCAACCATATCAATATATTTTATCATCATAATAACCATCACATACCATTATTTTGGGAATGATCAAGGATTTTTACCCTATATTCAATGATTGTATTATCATCACATGATAAAACAACCATTTGATAAAATCTCATGATCATATTACATATTTATTTTATTTTTTCAATGTATAGTTATTTATTTATTTATGTGATTCCTGATTTATTTGGATTATTAACATGATCACAGAAGATAAATAAATTTACCATCATTCTATGATAAAATAATTTTTTTTAATATGCATAATTTATTTTAGAAGACATGGTTAATTAATTTTATATGTTCCTAATAATATTAAAAAAAATGCGAGGAAGAAAATTAATAATATTTATGCATATATTAATGAAACTCCCCCAATGAAAATATTAAGTCTAACAAAACATTCTATTTTTCGAGTTAGGAAGATACCTTAGTTAATGTGTTAATTTGGAGATAGTAAGGAGGAATTTCAATTATTAGAGAGTATTAATAAAGATAATGGTTTGAATTATCCAAATTAGTATTAAGGGTAATAAAAAAAATCTAATTATTAAAATTTGTAGGAATGTGCTGAGGAAATACTTGTATAGGATTTATTGATTTATGATACTATTCAATAGATCAAGAAGCTATGAGTTAATATAGTTGAAAAGTAAATGCTACCAAAAAACCGTTAAGTAATTTTCATTGAAATAGTCTTGGTTATGAGAAGGGAAATATGGATCCTTTTATAGGAACATCTGAGTGAGTAGATATTACGAATCCAAAGGTAAGGGATGTTGGGATTTTACAAAGTAGTGGGAGACCAATAAATTAGTTAATTAAATCATAATTTATAATCAATATAATTCATCAATAATGTTATTTGATGTAATATAGAAAATGGAAAATTTAACCATAGAAACACTGCGATCTGTATTGGAAAAAGAATTTTTTCTCTCAATCACAAACTTCCAAGAATGGTATAGGATATTGTACATTTTACTACTATAGGGAAATTTTTATAATGTAATGGAATCCACTATTCCTAATAAAAAACATAGGAATAAATTTAAGGTACGAATGATTCTATAAGAGACACATATAAAATAAATCAAATGTTTATTTCATTATGTTATCAGCTATGTCTAGAGATCTCAAGATGCAATATAAGGACATGGATTCATACACTTTCATAACTCACCTATAATAATTTGAAAAGGATAAAGAGAGGAAAAATATTAATGAGATAGTCATTTCACTATAAAAGTGTAAGATAGAAGATTTATACCTTTATAGTGATCATGTTCTTAGAATGTTGAAGAATATCAATATGTTAGAAAATTTTGGATTTAATATGGATAGTAAATTATTTATTAATCTCATTATATCATCCTTAACACCTAAATTTTATTTGTTCATTAAGAATTATAAAATGAAAATAAAGTATAAGTCACTCAGTAATCATTTTTAAGTGTTTTGAATAATCATAAGATGATTATTGGTATTAGAAGATAATGTAAATTCGTATGAGATCTATCTTCAATAAATCAATATGTAAATATAATCATAAAAAATAGTACCTAGATATCACAAATATTGATACCTTATATATTCATTTCATGTGGAATATCTAAGGAATATCATGAGGAGTAGTGAAAAAAATAACCCTACCTTAGAGAGAGTATAGTGGAAACTTAGATCCATGATCATATCACAAGGATACCTGAATATTGAAGGGGTCTTAACATCTTTGTTGAGAATGATGAACAAGATTTTGAGAAAATAGAGGTTCCAAATTAGCTCAAAAGTATCAAACACACTAAAAGAGAGGATCTCATCTAATTATATAGAATTATTCGAAGATCTTTATGAAATTATGAGTGTCAATAATATCATATCAGGTCTAGTTCCATCGTGTGGAACCCAATAATTTCATCCAATCAAATCTCATTCATTGACCAAATTCAATGAATGTGTATAATCCAAATAGTATGTCCATATTATAGATCACAATTAATGTAAATACATTTGATAGTGGAGGTGGAAGCCACATGCATCACATCCATGTATTCACCATGTATTTCATGCATAAGATTTTATGTCTACATCCAAAAATATCCCATTTAACTAAAATCATATAAGTAATTTATTCAAAACATCACAACTCATTTTAAATCCATCCAAAATATTTTGGATTTTTTTCATTAAATTCTATTCATTTTGAACAATCACTTTTCCCAAAACTTTATCATTTTCCAAGAGCCTAACTGTGTAACCCTATGGGGCTTAAAATTTTGGGAAAAACATTAAAATCCATATTTTATATATTAATATAATGAGGGACCTCTAAAAAATAATCAACGCTACTCAAGATAATAAGGGGATGGTGTGATCTCCATCAAACATACTATTATATCTATATTTATGTACAAAAATGTATAATACACATTGTATTTATATTTATATAATCACTTTATCAATGAAATTGATAATTCACTAGAAATATAACATATAAATCTAGTACAATCCAAATCACGTTTTCTTGATTCTTATAAAAATACTGACCAAGTCGATGAATACATCACATGTCAATTATTTATCTGATAAGTACATCACATGTCACTTATTCAAGTAGTTGAACAAATAATATGTAAAATTGATAATCATGACCATGCAGTTACTTTTTATAACATATTCAAAGGATGGAAGTATTTATATTTTCATATAAGTGGAAACATCCCACATTTATTATGATCCAACTGATGACATGATTATCATCATACCCAACCACCATCATATTTGTTAAGTCAACATATAGACTTTTGTATATAGGGTGTTAATGTATGATGGTTACCATGTTAGGTATCTCTCCAACCACAAGTAAGTAGGATTAATAATAATTATATTTTACTAAGTGTATTGTAAACTGTATGGAATTCCCTGAGATATAATTTAGATAATCAATCCTTGTAACAATTCTATACTTATTACCACATCTATTTATTATTCATATCACATATATAAATCATTATAATGAAAAAATAATAATTTATTAATGATACAATTAGATTATCATTAGAACCCATTATACACCGTGATGATCATAAGTTAGGTACAACTCAAAGTCATACTTTGAGGGGATGTTAACATTTTACTGTTCATGTAAAACAATTTCTAGCACACATGAATGAATGATAAATGGATATTTCCTTTATTATTATAACATGATAAATTTATAACCATTATAACCAATCTCTCATATTTCTAACACCTAAAGATTCTATATGACCCTCAAGCTGTTGTTTCAGTAAAGGTTACATAAAAAAATCATCTACATTATCCTAAGTAACCACCCATATGATCTTTAAATCTCTATTTCAATAATCTCCCATGTGATAATTTATTTAAAAAGGATGTTTTTGGTCCTTTAGTGAGATAAAGTATCCGTATCACGACCAATAGCCTCATTAGTACCAGAATATAGTTTGATTTCTACCTTGATATTATAAATCAATATATATTTAGAAATAATCTTTTATATTAAAAAATCATCTTACTCTACATGTGAAGTTGTATTGTATTTTTTCACTATTGTTGAGTCCATTGTGGTGGTTTATTTTAAACGTTTCCAACTAATTGATCAAAAAATTAGGCAAAATAAGAATCCATATTGATATGTAATATAATATTTGTTGAATTAGAAACTATAATTTGTGTAACCCTTTACCCAGAGTATGTAATCTCTTCCAAATACCATGAAATATCCTTAGTCCATCTTAAGCACTTAATTATGTTCTTCATAAAAATACTACATCTCTCACTAGGATTATATTTTTTTTACTTGTTAATATAAAATAAAATGAGACATTTGGTTGATTATATAACATAAAATATATATTAGATACTATGGAGGAAACATAATGAATCTTTTACATCATTTTTAACTCTTTAGAAGTATCATAAAATATTTTTAAGATCTGTTCCATACAACACTGTTAGTGCCACCTTCTTAGAGTCCTCTATGCTAAAATACATTAGAAATTTACCAATAAACATGTTCTGAATTAGTCCTAGAAAAACCCTATATCTATTTCTATAGATCCTCGTAACAAGTGTAACACACCAATACTTTTTATCATTTTAGAATAAATTTAATTTTATTTCTTGCTTTCAACGCACACAACATCGGGTTTAAACAAAACATTGTTTAGTCACACTTTGAACACAAAATTTAAATTACATTTTAACAGTTTTAGAAAATCCATTTTAAAAAATAAACATCATTTTTTAATTTTTAATATTAAAATTATCTTAGGGTAATTTTCTCTGATTTTTCTGAGAATTTTCATTTTTTGATGAATAATGAAAAGTACTGAATTTTAATTGAAAAATGTATTTTTGTCTAAATAATTTATAATGTTAAATTATATTTTTTATTTTTTTAAATTAAAATAATTCAATAATATATATATATATATATTAATCTAATTTAGGTTATTATCATTATTTTCACATTGAATATAAATATAAAAACATTATGGTTTTTCAACATTTTACCATTAAAAAACCCACTTTCTCGTCCTGTCTTCAGTATTAATTTGAAATTGATTTTTTCCACTTTTGTGAGTTGAATTAAAAAAATGTATTCTTAATTTTAAATAATAATAATTTATAATGTATAATGAGGTAAAATTAGTTTTTTTACCAAAATGATTAGTGATAATAGTTAAAATTAATTACAATGATTTAGGATAAACTGAGCATAGTTAGTGGTTAAACTTTTAATATATGTTGTGAAAATTACCCAAAATATTAAAAAACCCATTTTATAGAAATATTTAGACCTTATAAGATATATTATAGAAAATGGATCATTATTGGGGCCTATTCAGAGGAAGAAAATAAGGTTGAGATTCAGTTTTTCAAAAAATAACAAGTTTCCCACTCACCCCACTTTTAAAAGGTCTCCCCCTCTCCTATCCACTTCACACATTAAAACAAAGTTGGTTTGGAAAATACCTACCAAAATAAAATAAACACTTAACTATAATAATACTATAAGAGTTATCATTTGTATAAATATAACTTAGGAAGGAATTAGTGTAAACCTAAAGAGGATTCCCGAAGAAGAGTAGTGTTCTTCTAAAAGTGTTTTTATTTTATTTCCTTCTTAAACACTTTCAGTTATTATTAAAACATGATTATATAATGAAAATATTATATTAAATATAATAATTATTATTTATGTTATGGTTATTATCTATAAACATAAACACTTGTATCAAATGGGTTACAAAATCATTGTTCGTGTGTACAACGTACTATCGCCAGACAAACAATTGTCATTTGTTTTTCCATTACCACCTCTCAAGGTTGTGAATAATGATGAATTTATAGTTTATATACTAAATTAATTATATTTATTATGTTATTATTATTATGGAATTATTATATCACACACACCTTCAGGATTTTAATTTTTTGGGAATACAATAACGTCACTCGTGTGTACGGTGGACTACCTACTCATGAAGCAACACGATTCGTTCATTCTTTACATGGAATTTATTAAGGAATAATTTAATAAAAATGTGTGATATGTATGAAATAAAAATGAAACTATAATTACAATATACACATATAACTTGTAATTTTATTTCATTAAATATGACAAGAAAATGGGAACAACGTTCATGCTAACGCATGACCAACCATCCACATGAATAATACATTTCATTACCTATCACTAAATTTAGTGGATTAATGTAAATAAATATATAATAATTGTATATGATATTTAAATCATGGTATAAATTCTGTATATGATGGAACAATGATCAAAGTAAGAGAAACAAAAAATAATAAGTCAAAACATAATGAAAAAACCTTGTAATTAACACCCAAAACAATGAAAATAATGAAAGGTTATTAAAAAAAAGTAATAATATTTTATAAAAGGATCATGTATGATTTTATTAATATTAATATGGTTTATTATATGTTAATAACGTGCTTAAAACCATTTTAGATGAGGTTAAATAGTGTTCAACCAAATGGAATCATAGGGTAAGAGATTTGATATCACGACCCCCTCCCACCAAAGATACCCCTCCTGAGCCGGAAATGGTGAAAGGGAGATAATGACCCCCGAGTACCGCCTCCAGTAGCCCCCTAAGTGGTGACTAACACCAAGGGTATGAGTTTTCACAAATATGGGAGGCATTACCCTTTTTATTATTTAAGATCGGGAAATAGGATGAGTCAAACACCAAAAGAAAATGGAACATGTAAATGAAAATAAACCCAAAACAAAACCCATATGCACGTTTTATACAATACTAAAACAAAAGTACAAGTACAAGAAAAGCTCCAAAGTACGAGACCAAAAAAAAGAAAGCCAAAAACTATAACCAGCAAACTCCAACGCCCAACTAACAAGGTCCTACACGGTCCTTGAAGTCCTCCTGAAAACCTGAAAGTAAACATAGGGTGATCATACAATTATACTCAGTAGGAAAACCTAAAGCTATCGTGCACAGGTGGCGAGACATCCTAATGCCCCGTGAGAAAACAGAAGGAACCCAAGCCTATCAAGGAATCTATCCACCCACCCTTACAAGCCACACTCACCAAATATCACAAGTCAATGGAGTACTATAGAAATATTATCAAAGTATGGGTACCCCTCACCACATTCCTACTGAATACTGGTCAATACCTCACGCCTAATGCTCTGATGATTCCCCCTCTTCCTGAGCTAGTGCCACAACCTGGCCATACGAAGCTCGATCTAGTGCCGCAACCTGTCCCTACGAAGCTCATAGTATCCCGCCGACACTCAATCCTTAGCCATAACCACATATCATCCCGAATACACCTGGGAACCACATCACATATCATCCTGAAGACACCTGGTAACATATCACATCCTCATCCTGAAGACTCTTGGGAAACATCTGTCATAACCTTCTTGAAGGATCTTGGGATATAGAACCTAGAAGAGGGAGCACAGGGAAGAACAGTAACCAACCATCCTTTAGATGTTTGAGAATCTCACCCCCTGTCCCATGGGTGTTCGGCACGTAGTTCTCAACATTGGTGGGGTGCGTAAATAATCATAAAATGTACAAATTTATATAATTATATCAACCACTCATCCCATCCTAAGGCTTCTACACAAAAGATCTGAGCACATGCCTCGACACTGCTACCTTGAAAGTATGCACACAATAAACATCCCCAAACCCCATTAATCATTTCATGTTTTAACAGTTTTAGTTTATCAGTTCCTTAACTACCGAGCAACTAACAAAAACCAAACCAGATCAATCATTCGTAAAACATATCCCTGCCAACCACAAATAATGTTAGGGAAAACACAAGCAACACAATACCATTTTCTTTTATCAGTCAATGAATTCCATTGATTTTCCGTATTTAATCAACTACCCTGCCCCGCAATTCATTAGTTAATTCCTCCACTTTTATTCATATGCACAACCCATCCCTGCACCCCTTCTTCCAACCACCATAACCACAAACACATCGGAAAAAATACCCGTACCACATCATTATCCCTTTGACACCACTTACCGTAGATCTGCTTCCCATCACAACCATATCATACACGCCAACCCACATCCAATCCAACCGCAGCCCCGCTGCTCACCCATTCCACAACAACCCAAGAAACACTCCTTCACATAATTAAACCCCAACCAGCACCCACAAAATTTATCCTTTCATTTAGTTTAACCAGGGTGATCATACATGGGTTCTAGGTATTCATTTAATCATCCAAATTTACATGATTAACCAATTTCCACATTCTATGAAATTCTATCCACAAAACAATCCAGAAAAACAGGGCAACATTTAATTACGCAAGCAAAGGCCCCCAACGACCGTGATTTTCAGTAGGCATAAGACTACTCAATTCACAACATAATAAAAGGATTAGAATTGATGGAAATAAAACAAAAATATCAACAAAAGTTCCCCAAACCCATTCTTTAACCAGTTATTATCTTTATTTACTGGTTCAACTGTATCTCATAAAAATAAGAGGATACCCACCCCACATGATACACAAAATAGAGAGAGACGAAGGTAATATCCCTACCTGAACAGGTTTTGATGTCCTTCTGCGAGAACAACCACCACGAGGATTTTGATCACTCCTCCCGATGACTACGTCCTCCCGTGGACGTTGTGGCACAACCACATTAACAACCAAGAGAGACTCCATTAAGGTTTAAGGTGTCACTTGTCATAGCATGGAAAGGAGGAACAGAAAGAGGAGATTGAGGAAGGAATAAGAATGGGGTAGAACGTACCATTAATATGACGTTCTTTGCATATCATCAATCTCCTTGGTAGGAAACTGTAAAGAGGAAGTCGAAGAAGAGGGGAAGGAATGAGGTGCATGATGTTTGTCTCGTTGACACGATCCCGTAGCCACCAAAAGATCGACGATCGGAGTCCAGATGAAGAAGATAAGAGGAAGGCTTATGGGTCATCCGGGAGCATCGCCGTGCGGAGAAGAAGAGGGGTCCATAAATAACACATGAACCTTTCTTATATAAGCAACAAAAAGGTAAAACGGTACGCATCATGTATTAATGAATACATGATGTGACCGTACAACTGTTATTCTATTTGACTGATCAAATCACGACACGTCACACAGTTTCCATGATTTTAATAATAATAATAAATTTAATTAATAATAGGTGTTTTATTGACCTGAGATATGATTCATAAAAAGGTATTCATCATTGGTCTTAAAATGACCGTCATAAATTCAGGGTTGCAGCGTCACAGACGGTTCTCCATTCCAACACCGTATGAAGGAGATATGTTAGATACAAGATCTCGTAATAATAACAATATTATTATTATTGGGTGTTTCATGGACCCGAACCACGAAACATAATTTAGTATCCAACATTAGACTTGAATTGACCGTATTAATGACAGGATCACATCACCACTAATGACAAGTAAATCGGATGTCTCATGCGGGAGTTATAGCTGGTCAAAGATTTAATAATAATATTAAATCTATTAATTCACGAGCATTTCGGGTACCCAATATGAAAACCCGAAAAAGACATCCAATATTGGACTCATAATTTTTGTCTCAAAGTCAGGGTCGCACTGCCGCTGACAGTTCATAAAACCGAGGTCGCACGAAGAATTTACAGATGAAACATGGGTTTCCCAACGAAAATAATAATAACATTATTATATTATTATTATTTTTAATTTAATTTAATTACGTAAAACTTCATATCCAAAATCCACGCACCGCCAAAAATAAAAGGCCCCTCTTTGAATCCATGTCAACCACGCCCCACCCCTTGATTGATTTCCTTTTTTTAACTTATTTATTTTATTGCATTAATTTTTAAATCTTTATTTCCTTTAACTCTCTCTCTCTCCAATCTCATTTATTCTTCCACAATTTTCACTCACTCCCCAAAAGTGGCGCCTCCCATTACTTTACTCCATGTGGCATGCCCCAACCCCCATTTTAAACCTTTATCATTATTTTTTAACACAATTATCATAAATAATAACATCTATCATCTATCCTCATATCTCAAATCTCATTGCATTGAATTCAAAATTTAAATATCATTCAATATTTATTAATGGATCTTCCAAAATTTAAGCCAAAATTATTATTATAATTATTTAGTATAATAATAATAATAAATCTCCAATTAAAATTTATTAACTCATCACCAATTATTAATAATAATAATAATTATTATTGACGTTCGCTGCATTGACCATGTCCGACCACCATTACATCAATGCCGAGCAGCCTCCCATTATATGCCCATTACACACATAATTTATTGTTTATTAAAATTTATATAAATCAAAAAGAAACCATGCACCTCCCCTAATTGAATTAAATACATTCAATTTTATTTCTTTTATTTCACAATGATTAAATTAAAACCATTTAATCTAATTAACACCAAATATTTTCACACCACCATTATCAATTATTATTATAAAAAATTATTATTATAACACATGTCATGTTTGACCACATAAATTTTTTACAAAGTAATGGAACGGAGAGGTCCGGACCATTACATTAGATACCTCTCAAAACATTCTCCTCATCGAGAATTAAAAACCAACCCATAAAAAGGGGAAAGGTCCGAACAACCACCCCGCAAGATACCTCTCAGGGCTCTTGTCATAATAGGAATCCAACCACTATCCTAATTATATGAGTCAGGGAATTCCTTCCCCCATGTCGAGATATTATCCTCTTTAGGCGGCACTGAATCACCTGCATGAGTTTAATCACATCCACTTTAATTCATCTTGATTAGGGATTAGGTCCTCCCACCCCCATATTTTAGGATTTCTCATACACATACTGCCCCCAACACTACACAAAACAAGCAACACGCTACCCCAACACATGGATTTGGGAATTCCTTCTACCATGTCAAGATACTATCCGCTTTGGGCGACACTGACTCGCCCGCATGGGTTTAATCGCATCCACATTAATACATCTTGATTAGGGATCATGTCCTCCTCTCCCCACATGTTAGGACTCGTCACACACATTTAAAGGAAAGAGGGAGACAACTTAGCAATATAGACTCGTGAAAAACAAGGTCCAGGCCGAAATCATGGGTGAGAATGAGTTTCAACAAAGGAGTGTGATGCTCTTGAATTTAAACAAAAAATAAATGAGAGCATTTAAGTAAAACCGAAAACATCTCTCTCGATCTCTAGAATTTCTAGGGTTACCGCTTCTGTTGCGTGCAACTGTCCGCATCCCACTCCTTTTCCTTTATGTTGACGTCCAGGTGCCATAACTGTTCGGTAAATAAGGAATGCCTAATCCAAAGTAGCAAGGAAATATTATCAAGGTTTCATTTTATCATTTTATTATGATTTCTTTCCCAGAACACCCAAATCAAGTAAAACAGAAATCATGATGATGCATGTACCTTTCCTAGGGCCTCTACCCTGCAATCAATGCAATCTTACTTGGTCGTTAGTTAAGCTCAGAGTCCTTGCATCAGATCATGGGGGGCCCTAAAATCCCATGTCCTAGCCGGTCTTCCCTGGCCTATGTCACGCACCAAGATCAGCCAACACTGTTGCCCTACCATCCCATGCAATACTCACTATGCCTAACTCCAAAATCTATCCTATCTCTCAACCATCACCTCTAATACCATTCTGTCATGACCCCCTCCCACCAAAGATGCCCCTCCTGAGCTGGTAATGGTGAAAGGGAGATAATGACCCACGAGTCCCGCCTCCAGTAGGCCCCAGAATGGCGACTAGCACCAAGGGTATGAGTTTTCACAAATATGGCAGGCATTACCCTTTTTATTATTTAACATCGGGAAATAGTATGAGTCAAACACCGAAAGAAAAAGGAACAAGTAAATGAAAATTGTCACAACCACCCTTTCTTTTTATTTTATTTTTATTATTTCTTGGTTCTGGGCATTTGCGTCGAGGTCCGGGCTGAGCCCCAAATTAAAATTTGTTGTCATTTAACGCCTTTACTGGCTTTCGGACCAGTGCGCAACCACCATGTGGTTGGCGGTCACCGTGCAGTCAGTCCAGGTGTCAGGATTTATTCCCCCTTATTTATTATTTTCATTATTTTTGATAATATTGTGTAATAAACATTTTTTTATTATTTTTATTAATCTTCTTTTCATTGTATTTATTATTTTTATTCTTATGATACTATTATTATAATTAATATAATTAATATTATTATATTATTATTATTTTTGTTATTATGTTTATTATTATTATTATTAAAATTGTAATAATAATATTATTATAAGAAAAAGAGAACCCTAACCTAAACCCGCTCCCCCTCTTCCCCTACCCGCGACACCCCCCCCCTCTGCGCGAAACCCTACCCAGCCGCCCCCGGTGCTCCCTCCGCCTCGCCCAGTAGCCGCCTCTGCACTCCATCTGTCTGCCAACCCCACGCCACGCCCCTGGCCAGCCGGCCTCACCCGCGACCCCCTCCTGCCGGCTTCCCGTCAGCCCCCGCCTGCGACCCACGCCGAGCCTCCTATGCCTCCCGCTGTAGTCCCTCACCGCTTCCCGCATCACCAGCCATCACTTCCGGCGAGCCATCGCCGCCATCCAGTAGCCCTCCCGACCTTTTTCTGGCATCCTCGTCCCTTTCCGGTGACCCGAACCCCCCTGATCGCCCCTTTCCAGCAACCCGAACCCCCTGCTCGCCTCTTGCGCGCGTCTCCCTTCACCCTAACCCCTGGACAGCCAACCGGAAACCCCCTTTGTGGTGAGTTTTTGTTGTTTTGAGGTTATCCATTGTTAGGTTTATTGTTTGAAGTTAAACCATAATATTTGTGTTTGCGATCTTATCCGGTATGTTGGTTTTGGCTTCCCGCAGGTGCGGTTGCGGTGCGAACGGGGTTTCGCACCATTTTTGGGAGGTCTGCCAATGTCTGAGGTAGGTGTTGCTGCCTATAGGTATTTTTTGATGAATTGTTTCACCCATTTAATTAATTTACTATATTCATTGATCAGTTTTCTTGGTTTGAATATAGTCTTACTTAAGGATTAATATGTTTTTGATGTGTTTAGTATCGTGGTTATGTGATACGAGTGTTTTGTTTCTTTGAAAATCCTTATTAAGCCATTTTTAGTGTTTTATAAACCGTGTTGTTGATTTATTAAAATGTTCAAAGGTTGCAGTTGTGTTTTGGTGTGACGTCAATGTAGCGTTGTGTGCGTTTGATCATGGAAGTGTTTTTAAGGGGTTTAAGTTGGTTTCATGTGTTTAAAGCTGTGGTATGTTTTTCAAAATTGTTTTATAATAATTTTAAATGATTTATTAAGTAGTTTGGATGTTGAAAATTTGGTTGTGGAAAACATGTTTAGGTGCATGTGCTTTTAAATGTCAATTTCATCATGTCGTGTGCTTTTTGTCTGGTTTTGTACTCTGGTGTTTTCTTGAAATAACCCGGTGGCACTTTAAAATAGTTAGTGAGTTGTTTTGGTGCTGTGTAGTTTTTAAAAACACTTTATGGATTTTAAAGTTGTTTAATAAATAAGGTTGATGGTGCGAGATGTGTTTTGAAAATATGTCGAGCTGGTTCTTTTGTGCTGGTTGTTCGTTTGAATTGTTTTGAGTCCGTGTTCATGTATTTTAATTATCTTTACAGTTGTAGCGCATTGGCAAGGTAGCCCCGTGTTACCGCGATCATCATTTTGTGCATGCTTGTGCACCTGTGCGAGGCATGTTGCATTGTCGCATTCGAGATGCGGGTCGAGGTGGGTTCCCATTTCACTGCTTTTAAAATTTAATTTACATTGCTTCTTTCTGTTTGTGCCCTATATATATATGCTGAATATTATTATGCAACTTAGGATTAATTCATTTATTATGAAAATTTATAATTCATTTCTTGTGGTGTAAAAATGGTGTCTTTTTGTTGTGTTTTTGCACAATAATTATTCAAAAATAAATATTTTATCAATTTTAATAAATGTGAAATAATCTACGATAATTAATTTTTAATATATGATAGTTAACTTTTAAATGATTATTTGGTGTAAAAAAGAGCCGTTTATTTTATACATGACATTTGAAATATTTTCTTGACGAGCGAACACCCAAAAGTGAAAGAATGCATGTTTGGATTTTAAACATAATTCACAAAATTTCAAATGTGGTTCTGGTTTGAAAGATATATTATTTCTTCTGAACAAGTATTCTGGTTCTCATGAGAAATTGCCCGGTTAGATCCTATAGTTTATTTGGAAAAATAAAATGGTTTGGTTTGTTTTTATAAAAATATTTGGCAACCTGTGAATTAGTGTTTTGGGGATCTTTAAATGGTTTCAAACTAGTTTTAGTCCTATAAAGATGTTGTATTTTTTTAAGTGGTGATTGTGAAATGTGTTCAATGCCCGTTTGGAACTTTACGGAAATTTATGAAAAATGTTTTGATGAAAACCCTCATAGGATAACTCTCATTCCTTGGTTGCAACTGGTTGTTTGGGAGGCCCATGCTTAGAGGCTCCCGGGGTCTTGAGTAGTTTAAAGGCAATAGGTAGTCCCATGGAGTGTCTCAGGGTGATGTCTGTTATGAATTATTATTATTATATATGTATGTATGTGATTGGATGCTCGACTGGCATCAGTTGGCTCACCTCCTTTCCAAAAACTTGAGACATGAGAATCTGGCATATTAAGAGAATATTCTAAGAATGATTGCTGCACTGGTAGGTTATGGTACTGACCAGTGGCCCATAGTAGGTGGATATATTTGGTTTATTACTATGGGATTTTCCCTCGACCTACCTGAGAGAGGATGGTCGAGTGTATTGTGCATTTTTATTTCATTATGACATGTCAACAAGGATGATTTCTCATGTATTGGTGTCTTCTGGTTTATTATCGATCTCCTAGGTTCACCCATGTTTGTGAATTTTCAGTTACTTTCTGTGATGAATATAGTACTTGTATATATATTTTATTTTTATTGCCCTTACCGTGTAAATACTGTAGCGTTTTCATGTGTAGTGCTTTTACTAGAAAGTGACGTGTGGTTTTGAAGTGGGTTATGAAAACTGTTTCCAAAGAAAGGTGTTTTATACTTTTTGTGTAAATTGAAAATGTAGACATCACTTCCCCTTTTAAAAATGCTAATGTCTCACTAAAATAATGACTTGGGTTTTTGAGAAATGGATAGGGGCAATGACTCGTACTTTGTTTTTGAGTAACATATTGAAAACCTTACTTTTATAAATTGTAGTTTAAACTTGAAATGGTGTTTCTTTTATTTTAAAGGTAGTGCATTGGAAATAGATCTATCGAGATAGCCTACTGAGTTTTAATACTCACGCCTATAGTTTTTTCTAGTTTTTAGTTCTGTTGCAGGTTCCGTCTTCAGTTGTTCTCCTTGAGCGACCTTGGTTGTAGTATTGGAGTGACCCACGGGGTCACATGGAGTTTTGGTTGTGGTCAGGTTAGTAGCATTGGTGGTTGTTCTTTATTTATCTGCTTTTGTTTTATTTATTTTCCACTGCTTAGTTTATTTTTCTTTTGGGCCAAATCATTCCCACCTATTTAATTTTGATGCCCGACACTGGTTGCCAGCCTGTGGGGATCGAGAACGCTTTTTGGGCCATGTCGCGGGCCGACTCAGGTGACCGGTTCAGGGTCGACCCGAGTTGGTTCGTGACAAAATGGTATCAAAGGAGGCCATTGTTATTTGGGGTGTCTGGTAGATGGAGATTTGGTGTGTCGGGCCTCGAGAGGTAGGTACGGGAAGGACGTCATGAACCCTCTCCCGTTCCGTACCTCGAGTCGCCAGGGATAGTCCAGGAATTGAGTCTTTGTTTTGTTCTAGTTTGTTTTTGATTGAGGGATGAAAATGGAGGTAAATCGATGTTACATCATGATCTCACATGGAGTAGTGACCCATGTGGAGTCTAGGTACACAGTTTGAATTCCTCCTAGTTGTTGATGCTTACTTGGGGCATGACCCACGACCATGTCGCTAGGTTAAGTGTGACCGCTAGTCCCTCACTCCAGTGTTTTGATGCAAGTTGAGTGTCATTTTCATTCTGGTTGGTGTAATTGGATTTTTGGAAATGAAAAAGGGTTTTTGAAAATGGGACTTACTTCTTTTAAATGACTTTAAATTTATGAAATGAGTTTTAAAACTGAAAGCCTTTGGTTTGGAAAACTGGTGTTTTCTTTGAAATTGGTCGAGAATGGTTTGGGGTGAAACCTCAGGTACTCTTTATGAACATTTTCACATGTGAGAGGATGCGTGGAAAGTGCATGTTGGTGTGTATTAATGAAAGTGGATGAATACATGTGCAATGGTTCATGGGATTAACTGGGTGTGTTTGAAATTAAAGGTTTGACCTTGTTTTCTAAATTGGCTTATAAAGAGGAAAATGATTTTTGGAAATTGAAATTGGATTGAAAAGTGGGTTCGTATTTGGAAAGTGGATTTAAAGGAAGACGATTTTGAGATTTAAAATAAAAAGGGGATTTTGAAAGAGGAATTTTTAAGCTGTGTTTGTTTTTTCTTGTTTCTTTTGAGCTGGTTGTTTTTGATGAGGGTGCTTTATTGATGTTTCTTAAATTGATATCAGTTTTGGATTACTGTTATATATGTTGTTCAAAAATGCCGCCCAGAAAGGTCCCCAGAGTTTTTGATGAGTCATGCCTAGTTTTGTTCCTTCTCGGATGTTGTCTGTCCCTCATGGTGATTGGAGTCTGTTAGAGACAGTGTAGTGGCTTGAAGAGGTCAAGCGCATCTTCAGAGTATTGGGAACTCCTGAAGCTGTTAGAGTGCAAGCTGTTTTGGTTCTGTTCGAAGGTCCAACTATGGATGAGTAGGAGTCGTTCGCCCCGCCATTACTGCAAGTTGGGATGATGTGCTGTGTCGTTAAAGCCATCTTCGTTCAATGGCTTATACTTGTAGAGGTGAAGAAGAAGAAAATGGAAGAGCTCATGCATGTTCAACATGGCCAGTAGACAATGAAAGCATATGTTGACCATTTCAAGGATCCTATGTCTCTTTTTTTGGGGGTAGTGTCGCAGGACTGGATGAATACTTCTCCCTTCACCAGGGGTCTTCGTCCATAGATCAAGGAGCGAGTCCTCCCTTTTTGGGATCATCACTTTTGAGAAGTTGGTGCACAAGGTGTTCTTAGCTGAGTTGGTCTCCAGAGCACAAACGGTTGGAAATCCACCGTATCTAGTTGCTCGTGAAGGTCCCCCATCTGACGAGCAGAGTGTATCAGGTAAATTTTTTTCTAAAGAGTTCTTTGTAGTGGATCTAACTTCCATTTTGTCCGACCATCTAATGGTGTACCATCAGTATGGACGTTGAGGGCATACAAGACGTTATGTCACACCCCTCTGAAGACGTGCCATCATTGCAGGTGTCTGGATTATCTAGAGAAGCTTTGCAGGAAGCGTCACCTGAGGAAGACACTGTGACCAGAAGATTCCAGTGTTTGACTGTGAGGCAGGAGATGCTTGAACCATCAGAGCCTCAACCATAGGTCTTGGGGTGAAGCTCGCACGCAGTCAGGATTTTTCGGGGGTGTGAAGCCTCAGTTTGGGTTTCGTGTTCCGTGTTGTCAATGAAACATTTAAAGTCTTTCCGTTCTCGTTCTTCCACTGTTAAAGTTTTGTCATTGTCGTAGGTTCATTGCGTTATCGTGAAGATGGGATGATTATGTTTGTTTGTAATCCAAACAGTCTCTTTTGTCTGATTATGGTGTTCATGGATCATGCGTTTTTCTTAAAGGTGTGTTTGGATCTTGCGTGAATTGATCTCGGTTTGACTGTGTTCATTTGGATATGTAAGTGTCTTTGTAAAAAATGATGTTTTGGGAATTCTTGGGTTTACTTCGAGGATTAAGCTCTTCTCAAAGGTTTTTTTCTTCCATAGTGTTTGGGGTTTATGGTCTAGGTCTAGAGTTCCATGTTTTAGTGGATACGTTGTTTCGCTGAGGCTATAAAGGTTAGTTTGGGTTAGTTGGGAGTTCCAGCGTCACCCCCCCTCCCGGGGTGGTATGTTTGAGTGTTAAAACTTCCACAATAGTTGAGTTCTTGTGGTGGGGAGAACCCTCTTGTGTTCTCCCATTCTCTTATGTTGTGGTTTCTTCTGGTTTTATTTGGGCATGGATTCTTATTTTGTTTATCGTTAAACTGGGTGACTTTCTGGGGGCAGAAAGTGTCTGTGGTGGGGAGAATTGTCACAACCGCCCTTTCTTTTTTATTTTATTTTTATTATTTATTGGTTCCTAGATTCGCGCTGAGGTCCGGGATGAGCTCCAGATTAAAACTTGTTGTCATTTAACGCCTTTACTGGGTTTCAGACCCATGCCGACCACCTTGTGATTGACGGTCACCGTGCAGTCGGCCCAGGTGTCAGGCTTTATTCCCCCTTCTTTATTATTTTCATTATTTTTGATAATATGGTGTAATTAAATTTTTTTTATCATTTTTATTAATCTTCTTTTCGTTGTATTTATTATTTTTATTCTTGTGCTACAATTATTATAATTAATATTATTAATATTATTATTGTATTATTATTATTGTTATTATGTTTATTATTATTATTATTATTATTAATATTGTAATAATAATATTATTATAAGAAGAAAAAAAGATAACCCTAACCTAAACCCACTCCCCCTCTTCCCCTACCCGCGGCGCACCCCCCTCTCTGCGCGAAACCCTGCCCAACCGCCCCTGGTGCTCCCTCCACCTTTACCAACATCCGCCTTCGCGCTCCGTCCATCTTCCAACCCCACGCCGCGCCCCTGGCCAGCCGGCCTCACACACGACCCCCTCCTGCCGGCTTCTCATCACCGCCCGCCGGCGACCCGCACCGAGCCACCTTCGCCTCCAGATATAGTCCCTCGCTGCTGCCCGCCTCACCGACCATCACTTCCAGTGAGCCCCCGCCACCAGCCAGAAGCCCTCCCGACCTTTTTCTAGCATCCTTGTCCCTTTCCGGTGACCCGAACCCCCCCTGCCCGCCCCTTTCCGGCAACCCGAACCTCCTGCTCGCCTCTTGCGCACGTCTCCCTTCACCCTAACCCCTGGACATCCAACCTGCAACCCCATTTGTGGTGAGTTTTTGTTGTTTTGAGGTTATCCATTTTTAGGGTTATTTTTTGAAGTTAAACCATAATTTTTGTGTGTGCGATCTTATCCGGTATGTTGGTTTTGGCTTCCCGCAGGTGCAGTTGCGGTGCGAATGGGGTTTCACACCATTTTTGGGAGGTCCTCCAATGTATGAGGTAGGTGTTACCGCCTATAGGTATTGTTTGATGAATTGTTTCACCCATTTAATTAATTTAGTATATTCATTGATCAGTTTTCTTGGTTCGAATATAGTCTTACTTGAGGATTAATATGTTTTTGATGTGTTTAGCATCGTGGTTATGTGATACGAGTGTTTTGTTTCTTTAAAAATACTTGTTGAGCCATTTGTAGTGTTTTATAAACTGTGTTGTTGATTTATTAAAATTTGAAAAGATTTCAGTTGTGTTTTGGTGTGACGTCAATGTGGAGTTGTGTGCGTTTGATCATGGAAGTGTTTTTAAGGGGTTTAAGTTGGTTTCGTGTGTTTAAAGCTGTGGTATGTTTTTAAAAATTATTTTATAAAAATTTTAAATGATTTATTAAGTAGCATGGATGTTGCAAATTTGGTTGTGGAAAACGTGTTTAGGCACACGTGATTTTAAATTTCAATTTCATCATTTCGTGCGCTTTTTGTCTGGTTTTGTACTATAGTGTTTTCTTGAAATAACTCGGTGGCACTTTAAAATAGTTAGTGAGTTGTTTCGGTGTTGTGTAGTTTTTACAAACACTTTATGGAATTTAAAGTGGTTTAATAAATAAGGTTGATGGTACGAGATGTGTTTTGAAAATATATCGAGCTGGTTCTTTTTCACAGGTTGTTCGTTTGAATTGTTTTGAGTCCGTGTTCATTTATTTTATTTATCTTTGCAGTTGCAGCACGTTGGCGGGGTAGCCCCGTGTTACCGTGATCATCATTTTGTGCATGCTTTTGCACCTGTGCGAGGCGTGTCGTGTTTTCGTGTTTGATCTGTGGGTCGAGGTAGGTTCCCATTGCACTGCTTTTAAAACTTAAGTTACATTGATTCTTACTGTTTGCGCCCTATATATATATGCTGAATATTATTATGCAACTTAGGATTAAATCATTTATTATAAAAATTGATAATTAATTTCTTGTGGTGTAAAAATGGTGTTGTTTTATTGTATTTTCACACAATAATTATTCAAAATAAATATTTTATCAATTTTAATAAATGTGAAATTATCTACGAAAATTAATTTTTAATATAATATAGTTAACATTGAAATGATTATTTGGTGTAAAAAAGAGGCGTTTATTTTATACACGACATTTGAAATATTTTCTTGATGAGCGAACACCTAGTAGTGAAAGAATTACTGTTTGGATTTTAAACATAATTCACAGAATTTCAGATGTGGTTCTGGTTTGAAAGATATATGATTTCTTCTAAACAAGTATTCTGGCTCTCATGAGAAATTTCCCGGTTGGCTCGTACAGTTTATTTGGAATAATAAAATGGTTTTTTTTGGTTTTTATAAAAATATTTGGTAGCCTGCGAAGTAGTGTTTTGGGGCTCTTTAAATGGTTTCAAACTAGTTTTGGTCCTATAAAGAAGTTGTATTTTTTTAAGTGGTAATTGTGAAATCTGTTCAATGCCCGTTTGGAACTTTACGGAAAATGATGAATTTTTTTTTGATGAAAACCCTCATAGGATAAATCTCATGCCTTGGTTGCAAATGGTTGTTTGGGAGGCCCACGCTTAGAGGCTCCTGGGTACTTAAGTAGTTTAAAGGCAAGAGGTAGTCCCATGGAGTGGCTCGGGGTGATGTCTGTTGTGAATTATTATTATTATATATGTATGTATGTGATTGGATGCTCGACTGGCATCAGTTGGATCACCCCCTTTCCAAAAACTTGAGACATGGGAATCTGGAATATTGAGAGAATATTATAAGAATGATTGTTGCACTAGTAGGTTACGGTACTGAACAGTGACCCATATTAGATGGATATATTGGGTTTATTACTATGGGATTTTCCCTCGACCTGCATGAGAAAGGATGGTCGAGCGTATTGTGCATTTTGATTTCATCGTGACATGTCAACAAGGATGATTTCTCATGTATTGGTGTCTTCTGGTTTATTCTCAATCTATTAGGTTCACCCATGTCTATGACTTTTCAGTTACTTGCTGTGATGAATATGGTACTTGTATATATATTTTCTTTTCATTTCCCTTTCTGTGTAACTACTGTAGCGTTTTCATGTGTAGTGCTTTTACTAGAAAGTGACGTGTATTTTTGAAGTGGGTTATGAAAACTGTTTCCAAAGAAAGGTGTTTTATACTTTTTGTACAAATTGAAAATGTAGACATCAGTTACCCTTTGAAAAACGCTAATGTCTCACTAAAAGAATGACTTGGGGTTTTTAGAAATGGATAGGGGCAATGACTCGTACTTTGTTTTTGAGTAACATGTAGAAAACCTTACTTTTAAAAATTGTAGTTCAAACTTGAAATGGTGTTTCTTTTACTTTAAAGGTAGTGCATTGGGAATAGATCTATTGGGTTAGCCTACCGAGTTTTAATACTCACTCCTATAGTGTTTTCTTTTTTTTAGTTCTGTTTCAAGTTTCAGCTTCAGTTGTATGTCTTGAGCGACGTTGGTTGTAGTGTTGGAGAGTGACCCACGAGGTCACGTGGAGTTTTGGTCATGGTCAGGTTAGTAGCATTGGTGGTTGTTCCTTATTTATCTGATTTTGTTCTATTTATTTTCTACTACTTAGTTTATTTTTCTTTTGGGCCAAATCGTTCCCACCTATTTAATTTTGATGCCCGACACTGGTTGCCAGCCTGTGGGGATCAGGAACGCCCCTCGGGCCATGTCGCGGATCGGCTCGGGTGACCGGTTTAGGGTCGACCCGAGTTGGTTTTTGACAAAAATAAACCCAAAACCAAACCCATATGCATGTTTTATAAAATACTAAAACAAAAGTACAAGTACAATAAAAGCTCCAAATTACGATACCAAAAAAAAAGAAAGCCACAAACAGCCACCAACAAACTTCAACGCCCAACTAGCAAGGTCCCGCATGGTCCCTGAAGTCCTCCTGAAAACCTGAAAGTAAACGTAGGGTGAGAATACAAGTATACTTAGTAGGAAAACCTAAAGTTCTCATGCATAGGTGGGGATACATACTAATTCCCCATGAGAAAACAGAAGGAACCAAATCCTAGTAAGGAATCTATCCACCCAACCTTACAAGCCACACTCACCAAATATGGCATGTCAATAGAGTAGTATAGTAATATTATCAAAGTATGGGTACCCCGCACTATATTCCCACTGAATAATGCTCAAGCCCTCATGCCTAATGCTCTGATTCTTCCCCCTCTTCCTGAGCTAGTGCCATAACCTGGCCATACAAAGCTCGAGCTAGTGCCACAACCTGGCCATACAAAGCTCATAGTATCCCACCGACACTCAATCCTCGGCCATCATAGTATCCCACCGACACTAAATCCTTGGCCATAACCACATATCATCCCGAAGACACCTGGGAACCACATCACATCTCATCCCGAAGACACCTGGGAACATATCACATCCTCATCCCGAAGACTCTTGGGAAACATCTGTCGTAACCTGCCCGAAGGATCTTGGGCTATAGAACCTCAAAGAGGGAGCATAAGGAAGAATAGTAACCAGCCATCCTTTAGATGTTTGAGAATCTCACCCCCCATCCCACGGGTGTTTGGTACGTAGTTCTAAACATGGGTGGGGTGTGTAAAGAAACATAAAACGTACAAATATATATAATTATATCAACCACTCATCCCATCCTAAGGATTCTACACAAAAGATCTCAGCACATGACTCGGCACTGCTTCCTTGAAAGTATGAAAAAAATAAACAGCCCCAAACCCAATTAAGCTTTTCATGTTTCAACATTTTTAGTTTATCAGTTCCTTAACTACCGAGAAACTAACAACAACCAAACCAGATCAATCATTCATAAAACATATCCCTACCAACCACAAATAAAGTTAGTGAAAACACAAACAACACAATACCATTTTCTTTTATCAGCCAATCAATTCCATTGATTTTCTGTATTTAATCAACTACCATGCCCCACAATTCATTATTTAATTCTTCCACTTTTATTCATATGCACAACCCATCCCTACAGCCCTACTGCCAACCACCAAAACCACAAACACATCAGAAACAATACCCATACCACATCATCATCCCTTTGAAACCACTTACCACAGCTCTGCTGCCCATCACAACCATATCATACACGCCAACCCACAACCAATCCAACCACAGCCCCGCTTCTCAGCCGTTCCACAACAACCCATGAAACACCACTTCACATAATTAAACCCCAACCATCACCCAAAAAATTTATTCTTTCATTCAGTTTAACTGGGGTGATCATACAAGGGTTCCACGTATTAATTTAATCAGCCAACTTTACATGATTAACCAATTTCCACATTCTATGAAATTCCATCCACAAAACAATCCATAAAAACAGGGCAACATTTAATTATTCAAGCAAAGTCCCCCAACGACCGTGATTTTCAGTAGGCATAAGCCTATTCAATTCACAACATAATCAAAAGATAAGCATTGATGGAAATAAAACAAAAATATAAAAAAAAATTCACCAAACCCATTATTTAACCAGTTATTATCTTTATTTACTGGTTCAACCGTATCTCACGAAAACAAGAGGATACCCACCCCACATGATACACAAAATAGAGAGAGATGAAGGTAAGATCCCTACCTGAACAGGTTTTGATTTTCTTCTGCGAGAACAACCACCATGAGGATTTCGATCACTCCTCCTGACGACTACGTCCTCCTGTGGACGCTGTGGCACAACCTCACTAACAACCAAGAGAGACTCCATTAAGGTTTAAGGTGTCACTTGTCATAGCATGGCAAGGAGGAACATAAAGAGAAGATTGAGGAAGGAATAAGAACATGGTGGAACGTACCATTAAGATGAAGTTCGTCGAATATCAACAATCTCCTCAGTAGAAAACTGAGAATAGGAAGTTGAAGAAGAGGGAAAGGAATGAGGTGCACTATGTTCACCTCGTCGACACGATCCCGTAGCCACCGATAGATCGACGATCAGAGTCTGGATGAAGAAGATAGGAGGAAGGCTTCTGGGTCATCCAGGAGCATCGCCGTGCGGAGAAGAAGAGGGGTCCGTAAATGAAACATGACCCTCTCTTATATAGGAAACTAAAAGGTAAAGTGGTACGCAACATGTATTAATGAATACACGACGTGACCGTACAACTATTACGCTTTTTGACTTGTAAACACATGACACATCACGCGGTTTCCATGTGTTTAATGATAATAATAACCTTAATTAATAATATGTGTTTTATTGACCCGAGACATGAGTCATAAAAAGTTATTCATAATTGGTCTTAAAATGATCGTCATAAATTCAGGGTTGCAATGTCGCAGACAGTTCACCATTCCAACACCCTATGAAAGAGATATGTTAGATACAAGATCTCGTAATAATAACAATATTATTTTTATTGGGTGTTTCATGGACCTGAACCACGAACCACAATTTATTATCCAACATTAGACTTGAATTACCGTATTAATGATAGTATCACATCACCACTGATGGAAAGTCAATCAGATGTCGCACGTGGGAGTTATGACGGTCAAATATTTAATAATAATATTAAATCTATTAATTCATGAGTGTTTCGGGTACCCGATATGAAAACCCAAAAAAGACATCCAATATTGGACTCATAATTTCTGTTTCGAAGTCAGGGTTGCACTGCCGCTGACGGTTCATAAAACCGAGGTCGCACGAAGAAGTTACGGATGAAACATGGTTTTCCCAATGAAAATAATAATAACATTATTATATTATTATTATTTTTAATATAATTTAATTTCTTAAAACCTCATATCCAAAATCCACGCAGCACCAAAAATAAAATTCACCTCTTTGAATCCATGTCAACCACGCCCCACCCCTTGATTGATTTCCCCTTTTTTTAACTTATTTATGTTATTGCATTAATTTTTAAATCTTTATTTCCTTTAACTCTTTCTCTCTTCAATCTCATTTATTCTTCCACAATTTTCACTCACTCCCCAAAAGTGGCGCCTCCCATTCATTTACACCATGTGGCACACCCCAACCTCCATTTTAAACCTTTATCATTATTTTTTTAACACAATTATCATAAATAATAACATCTCTCATCTGTCCTCATATCTCAAATCCCATTGCATTGAATTCAAAATTTAAATCTCATTAAATATTTATTAATGGATATTTCAAAATTTAATCCAAAATTATTATTATAATTATTTATTATAATAATAATAACAAATCTCCAATTAAAATTTATTATCTCATCACCAATTATTATTATTAATAATTATTATTATTGATGTTCGCTGCGTTGACCATGTCCGACCACCATTACATCAACACCGAGCAGCCTCCCATTACATTCCCATTACACACATAATTTATTGTTTATTAAAATTTAAATAAATCAAAAAGAAACCATGCACCTCCCCTCATTGAATTAAATACATTCAATTTTATTTCTTTTATTTCACAATGATTAAATTAAAACCATTTAATCTAATTAACACCAAATATTTTCACGGATACATTATAAAATATTATTATAAAAAATTATTATTATAACATGCTTCGTGTTTGACCACATCAAATTTTTACAAAGTAATGGATCAGAGAGGTCTGAGCCATTACATTTGATCTCAATTTTATTTCATTGAGGAATATTGTAATGTTTTTCACATGATCAATTTTATATAGTGTATACACACCCCATTTAACATTTAATATCATGAATAATTAAATATTCATCACATTATAAGTTTAAATTTTAATTATTTCATCCAACATGATTTGATTTGAAAATTACTTTATGGTAAATGTTATTGTGAAATTTCTCTTTCTTTTCTAATTGTTGAAATTGTCTTGAAACAATAAAATTATTATAATAATGTTTCATTGGAATTTAAATATCTATTAAATATACATATTCTTTTGTGATGGATATGATTATTTTCTAAACTCTATACCATTTTCACATACATTTTTTACTTTAAACGTTATTTACCTTTCTATATTGACTCTTTGTTATCTATTCACATAGTCAATATATTTATATGGAACATGAGTTTAATTATTTACCTTGAAATATTGATTATTATTATTTATTAATGATATATTCCGTTGTACTTAACCCTTATTGAGCATTTGAGATCACCCTTATTTAGTTTCCTTTCCCCAGGATATGAAGATGAATTCTTGGAATGAGTTTCAAGGATGCTGATCTTTTACTTTTATTATGATTTATTTTCTTATTCCAATGTAAAATGGGTATCATGTATGTATCTATGTTTTTTAAATATTCTAAAATAATTGATCCTTTGGTGTTTGAATCTTGTATCTATGTCAATGTAATAAATTAATGTACCAACTCCAGGCTATTAGGGTCGGGGTCGTTATAGTTGGTATCAAAGCATGTTTAGTAGAAACCATGAGAACTAGATTTAAGAAAACATATTTTATGGAACATAACCCTCTGATATAATTTAAGTATAAGTATATAAAAACATCCTCAAGTTTTGGTAAGTTAGATATTTTATGGGTTTTCCTAGAAATTCATGACTTTCTAGATACTGCAAGCGGACATGGTTCTGGAACAAATGTACCTAGGGGTAATTAATCCAAAAAGGGTGTGTTAGTATTAACTCATGTGTAAAATATTACATGATAATGGGACTTAATGTACACCTTGTTTGATACTCTAGGGGCATATTCTTAGGAAAATTCCTATTTTTTTACAAACAATTTCGAAGGATTTGAATGTAAAGATATCCCAAAAGAGACCAAAGATTAAGATTCTAATATTTACAATGAACAAATATTTAATTTATTTTAAGTATTGAACCAAATTTCGAATTATACATTATGATTTAAAATTCATAATTATTTGATCTAATTTAGTATATTTCATTATTTCTAAATGGGTTTTAAAATGAATAATGCTATTAATATTCATGGAAAATGTATATATTTTCCTACTAAGGGAACCAACAAAAATATTATTGGAATTTAGAAAATTATGGCTATGTTAGGGAATAATTAGGTTATGAAAAACAACCTTGCACACATAGAGAAACCTATTTCATAATAATATTCTTTTCTGTTAGATCTCTTTATGTGATAGAATCCCCCATCATTTAGTAGGAGTATAAATCCAATTGTAGCTTAAAAATAGAATAAGTCTCTTGAAAATATATTTTTTTGGCCTTAGAATGTGGTGAAAAGGAAAAGGTTACACTTGTAGTTTGTTTTCTCAAAGGCGATGCTGATCAATAGAGATCATTGATCCAGAATACTAGGGAGAAGAGAAAATAGAGCTCATGTAATGGAAATATTTTATGGATACATTTTTCGATAAATATTTCCATCATGAGAAACAAATTGATATGATGAGAAAGCTCTTTAGCTTAATGAAAACGGAATATTAATGTTCCATGTATTATGAGGATACCTTTACAAGGTTGGAAAGGTATGCTATAAATTACATATGAAACATAGGGTGCAAGATTGACCATTTTTTTGAAGGGCTTAATCCAAGTCTCTCAATGGAATTGGTCTCTTAATATTTTTTATCATACGATGAAATAGTTTTATGCATCATCAAAAAAAGGAGAAATTATCAAAATATTACATATTAAATAGAAACCAAGAGAAGAAGAGGCCATATGAGAACCAAGAAAAATTGAATAAATCAAAGATGAATAAGAAAACACAATGTTATTCACCTTGTAAAAACTATGGAAAGAATAACCCGGGGAAATTTTTGAAGGGATTGGGAGTATTATAAAAGTGAATAGGAAAAGGCCACTAAAAAATTGAATGCAAAGGGAAGTGGGAAAACACTACGGTTCATTGTTTCAACTATAGGGAGATAGGTCACCACACAAATTAATTCCCCAAGCATCAAGGGAATCTACCATGGAAGAGACCAAGGGGAGATGGCCAAGATTATGCGACCAATACAACTGAGGTAGAAGTATACAATGATGTGGTGGATATTACATTAATATTACCTATTAATTTAGATAATGTATTATTTGATTATGGATCCTCACACTCCTTTATATATACCCAGTTTTCTATGAAATTTACACATTCCCCTTTTGATTTATTATGGGAGTTGTTAGTAAAAACTCCCAAGGGAAGTCTCATTGAAACAAATATGTGTCAAGAAGTCCTATTTATGACACATAAATGTGTTTTATTTACTAACCTTATTATCATACCTATGGTTGGCTTTGATATAATCCTCAATATAGATTTGATTTCAAAATTTGATGCAAAAATTCATTATAAGAAGAAGGAAATTATGATTTTTGAGGAAGATATAGAATTAATTATAATTGGAGTAGATACTTTATCATCTCTATTATATCTATATCCACCCCTACTAGCTCTACTGAATGATATTATTGGGGAATAATAGAAAAAGATCTAGGGATTAAAAAGGTAATAATCAAATTGAGGATGTACCTATTATACATGAATACATTGGCATATTTCTTAAGGAATTGCCTAGATATCCCCAAACATGAATTTTATCTTTCCATTTATTTAATCCCTAATGAAACACCAATATCAATGAATCCTGATAGAATAGATACTATAGAATTAGTGTATCTTAAGAAGAAACTAGAGAATTTGTGTAATAAGGGATTTATTCTCCCTAGTGTTTCACCATGGGAGGCCTCTATAGTCTTCGTTAATTAAAAATATGGATCCATGAGGCTATGAATTGATTATAGAGAAATGAATGTCTTTATAATTAATAAAAATTATCCTCTACCTTGAATTAATGACTTATTTAATAAACTTTACATAGACCAATATTTTTCAAAGATTTATCATTATTCTAGGTATCACCAATTGAGAGTAAATAAGGAAGACATTCTAAAGAAAACTTTTCAAATGAGGAATGGAAATTAAGAGTTTTTAATAATTACATTTGGATTTATTAATGAAACCTCTATTTTTATGGATATAATTAATAATGTATTCATGTAATGTCTTGAATATTTTGTTGTGGTATTCACTAAAGATATTCTGGTGGATTCTAAAAGGTATGAGGACCATGAGAATCACTTGAGGATCATTATTTTTACTCTTATAATGAATGAGTTATATGGGAAATTTAGTAAGTGTTATTTATGGATTCAGGAAGTTTTTTTTGGGTCATATTGTCTCCAAAAATTAAATCCTAGTCAATCTTCCAAAGAAAATGGCAGTCAGAGATTGTCCTGCACCAATAAAAAGAACTGAGGTACATAGATTCATTGGTTTTTCAGGTTAGTATCAGTGATTTATTTATAATTTTTCATGATTGGATAAACCATTAACCAAGTTTACACATAAAGGGATAAATCTTGTTTGGAAAATGGACTGTGAAGTATGTTTCGATGAACTAAATAATAGATTGGTCAATTATCTGATTTTGACTCTACCATCTAAAAGTGATGGGTTTGTGATAAATAGTAATGCATTGAAGAAGATACTTGGTTGTGTCCTAAAGAAAAATGATAAAGTTATTTTATATGAATCAAGGTAATTTAAGACTCATTAATAGAACAATCCAACCCATCATCTTGAGTTGGAAGCTGGAATCATCACTTTGAAGATATGGAGACATTATCTCTATGGTAAAATATATGAGATATAAATGAATCATAAAATCATGAAATACATCATTTTATAGAAATATCTCAATATGACACAAAGGATATGGCTCAAGCTACTCATGTATTATGACTGATCAATACACTACCACCTAGGGAAAGCAAATAATGTAGAAGATGCATTGAGTAGGAAAGATCATGGAATTCTGACACAAATGGGGATTTAGAGGGATCCTATGTTCTTGGATATAGTAAATATAATTACGAAAATTACTAAGGGGATATATAAATCATTTTTCAAATGACTGAAAAATCATCATTATTTGATATGATAATGAATTATCAATATGATGATGAATAATATTTAGAAGAAAATTAAAGCCATGAATGATGGAAAATTAATAGATTTTTTTTGTGAAGATTATATTTTGAAATTTGAAAAATAGATTGTGTCTTCCATATATAATTGAGCTAAAAAGAGAATTTTTGGACTATGATTATAGCTTAAATTTATCTATACAGCTTGGTAGCATAAATATGTATAATAATCCGAAGATTTTTTTGCAATAACATGAAGTGGAAAATTGATGATTATGTGTCCATATATTTAGTATCACAACAAGTTAAAAATGTGAGGTACATCCAAGAGGAGTCATGCGACCTATTCCTATTCTTATGTGTAAATGGGATTCCATTACTATGGAATTTGTCATAGGAACACTAAATAATGCTCGAAATAATGATTCAATATGGGTTATCATTGATCGCATAACCAAATCCGCTATCACAACTCGACCTAACGGGGCTCGAGCTGCAGCTACCCCAAGCCCGAATCCATATGCCTAGGGGTGGAAAAATTGCTGAAAGGCATAAATAATGTGGGAGTCCATTATATAATGTACCTTTACACACACACCCGACCATCCCCATGAATAAGTGATGGTGAATAATTATAAAAGATTACATCTATAGTATAAATAATGAATGTAAAACCTCTTGGGAGTACAAATGTAGGGTAGTGTATACTAAAAAGTAAAAGGGAAAAAATACACACCTAACTAGAAAGATGTCCCAATATGAAAAAAATCTAGAAAGTAAATGTTTAGAGAACCCAACTCTGAATCTCCATGATCCAACCACCATACATACTCAAATACCCTAGATATCTTTAAGATCCTTTAAAATAATCACCATCTTGTCCATCATTTGTATAAAATATTACTTATACAGGAAAATATCATATAGGGGTTAGTATATACATACCCTGTAGGATTCCTTGAAATCTAAAGGGGGTTATTATGAGACATGATAGGAATAAATAGCTCAACCCAAAGAAAGTGATGAACAACATCAATAAACATGGATGAATATATATATATATATATATATATATATATGCTCAGTAAAAGAAGACCAAACGATAGATATAGAGGATGTCAATTCCACAACTCAAACTAGGAAAGAGTTTCATCAGTTATAAGAGGTCCATAAACAATGCTCAAAATCTCATGCATCTATCTATAAGAACCACGCAAGTCAAGCCACACCTCACCCCCATGCCACATAGTCAAGGTGCCACATTATATAGGTAGAGGACCCATTACCTTGTACAATAGGAGAGTTCCACTCCAATATATAGAGGAACCATGAACTAACTCCACTAGAGGGTTCCACTACGGTAATAGAGAACCACCAGTACAATTATGACCTTTAGCGGCTGCCAAAAGATGTCGCTAAAGGTCTATAGCGGCCGCCAATCGGTGGCCGCTTTTGGCCCGTCGCTGTTTCTATCAGTGACCGGCATTTGGCGGACGTTGTAGGCAAGATGGGATAGGCTTTAGCGGCCGCCATTGGCGGCCGATGTAGCCCGGACCTGTAGGTGGCCGCTAGAGGTCCCATCGACACACCTATAGCGGCCACCATTTGGCAGCCGCTAAAGCTAAACCGTATAGCGGCCACCAAAAGGTGGTCGCTATAGGTGTCCATGGAAACACCTTTAGCGGCCGCCAAATGGCAGCCACTATAGGTTTTTAATTTTTTTTAAAAAATTTCAATGACATAATAATATATACCCAAATAAATCTCAGCAGTCATCTTCCAAGCTCCACATCCATTATCACATATAACTGCATAACAAAATTTAATAACAAAATTAGTACCGAATAAAACCTAAAAAACAAATTAACATATTTCAATTCAAACTTACTGTAACAGATCTAAAGTATTTGATTTTCAAAATATATTCATAATTTTGATTACCATTTTAAAAATTTAAAATCATTAATTCTATGGTTCTAATTAGATTGTTTCCCTATGATTTCAGGTCAATCCGATGTCATTCTCTATGAATTTGACCGTTAGACGCCCATTTTGGCCGTTTATGACACCAGAACAGCGTTCCCGGTCACCGCGGGCACACGACATGTCCGATTGATGTGCCATATTCTCGAACACATCAAAATTCACTCACCCTTTCATGTCATCTGATTTCAGGCCATTCAGACTTCATTCGGCCCGTTTGGACCCCCCACACGCGTTTTTGAAGCACGCGTAACACTTAAAGAATGCATACTGAGCTGTACCGCGCAAACCGCACGTCCGATTGATGTTCCGTCTACGCGTACAAATCATGAATAATAATTATATTGTTTACGTGTGATTTCAGGTCAATCCGATGTAGTCTGCAATGAATTTGACCGTTAGATGCCCATTTTGGCCCTTTATGACACCAGAACGGTATTCCCAGTCACCGGGGGCACACGGCACGTCCAATTGACGTGTCATCTGCTAGACCACATCACAATTCACTCACCCTTTGATGTCGTATGATTTCAGGCCATTCAGACTTTGTTCAGCCTGTTTGAACCCCCCCACGCGCATTTATGAAGTGCGCGTAACACTTAAAGAACGCATACTGAGCCGTACCGCACAAACCACATGTCCAATTGACCTGAAGTCTACGCGTACACGTCAAGAATAATAATTAGATTGTTTCCCTATGATTTCAGGTCAATCCGATGTCGTCCTCTATGAATTTGACCGTTAGATGCCCGTTTTGGCCGTTTATGATACCAGAACGGCGTTCCCGGTCACTGCAGGCACACGACACGTCCGATTGATGTGCTGTCTACTCGACCACATCACAATTCAATTAACCTTTGATTTCATCTGATTTCAGGCTATTTGGACTTCGCTCGGCCCGTTTGGACCCCCCACGCATGTTAATGAAGCGCACGCAACACTTAAAGAACGCATACTGAGCCATACCACGCAAACCACATGTCCGATTGAAGTTCCGTCTATGCGTACACATCTCTAATAATAATTATATTGTTGATGTGTGATTTCAGGTCAATCCGATGTCGTCTGATATGAATTTGACCGTTAGACGCCCGTTTTGGCCGTTTATGACACCAGAACGGCGTTCCCGGTCACCGCGGGCACACAACACGTCCGATTGAGGTGCTGTCTACTCAAACACAACACAATTCACTCACCATTTTATGTCTTTTGATTTCATGCCATTCGGACTACGTTCGGACCGTTTGGACCCCCCCCCCATGCGCGTTTATGAAGCACATACAACACTTAAAGAACGCATACTGAGCCGTACCGTGCAAACCACACATCCAATTGATGTGCCGTCTACGCGTACACATCACGAATAATAATTATATTGTTGAAGTGTGATTTCAGGTCAATCCGATGTCGTCCGCTATGAATTTGACCGATAGACGCCTGTTTTGGCCGTTTATGACACCAGAACGGCGTTCCTGGTCACTGTGGGCACACGACACGTCCGATTGACATGCCGTCTCCTCGAACAAATCAAAATTCACTCACCCTTTGATGTCATCTGATTTCAGGCCATTCGGACTTTGTTCGGCCCATTTGGACCCCCCCATGCATGTTTATGAAGCGCGCACAACACTTAAAGAACATATACTGAGCCGTACTGCGCAAACCGCATGTCCGATTGACATGCCGTCTACGTGCACACGTCACGAATAATAATTATATTGTTTACCTACGATTTCAAGTCAATTCGATGTCATCCGCTATGAATTTGACCGTTAGACGCCCGTTTTGGCCGTTTATGACACCAGAACGGTGTTCCCGGTAACCGCGGGACCACGGCACATCCGATTGACATGACGTCTACTCGAACACATCAAAATTCACTCACCCTTTTATGTAATCTGATTTCAGGCCATTCGGACTTCGTTCGGCCCATTTGGACCCCCCACATGAGTTTATGAAGCGCGCACAACACTTAAAGAACACATACCGAGCCGTACCGCGCAAACCGCACGTCCGATTGATGTTCAGTCTACTCGTACACATCAAAAATTATAATTATATTGTTTCCCTATGATTTCAGGTCAATCCGATATCGTCTGCTTTAAATTTGACCGTTAGACGCCCGTTTTGGCCGTTTATGACACCAGAACGGCGTTCTCGGTCACCGCGGGCACACAGAACTTCCGATTGATGTGCCGTTTGTTCAACCACATCAAAATTCAATTACCCTTTTATGTCGACTTATTTCAGGCCATTCAGACTCCGTTCATCCCGTTTGGACCCCCACACGCGTTTCTGAAGCGCGCACAACACTTAAAGAACGCATACTGATCCATACCATGCAAACCGCATGTCCGATTGACGTTCCATCTACGCGTACACATCAAAAATAATAATTAGATTGTTTCCCTATGATTTCAGGTCAATCCGATGTCGTCTGCTATGAATTTGACCGTTAGACGCCCGTTTTGGCCGTTTATGACACCAGAACGGCGTTCCCAGTCACCGCGGGCACACGGCATGTCCGATTGATGTTCTGTCTACTCGACCACATCAAAATTCACTCACCCTTTGATTTAGTCTGATTTCAGGCTATTCGGACTTCGTTCGGACCATTTGGACCCCCCCACGCGCGTTTATGAAGCGCACACAACACTTAAAGAACGCATACTGAGCCGTACCGCACAAACCACACGTCTGATTGATGTTCCGTCTGTGAGTACACGTCAAAAATAATAATTATATTATTGACGTGTGATTTCAAGTCAATTCGATGTCTTCTGCTATGAACTTGACCGTTAGACGCCCATTTTGGCCTTTTATGACACAAGAACGGCGTTCCCGGTCACCGCGGGCACACGGCACATCCGATTGACATTTCTTCTGCTCGACCACATCACAATTCACTCCCTCTTTCATATAGTCTGATTTAAGGCCATTCAGACTTCGTTTGGCCCGTTTGGACCCCCCACGCGCGTTTATGAAGCGCGCACAACACTTAAAGAACGCATACTAAGCCGTACCGTGCAAACCGCATGTTTTATTGACGTTCTGTCTATGCATACATGTCACGAATTATAATTATATTGTTGCCCTGTGATTTCAGGTCAATCCGAAGTCGTCCGCTATGAATTTGACCGTTAGACGCCCGTTTTGGCCGTTTATGACCCCATAACGGCGTTCCCGGTCACCGCGGGCACACGGAACGTCCAATTGATGTACCGTCTACTCGACCACATCAAAATTGACTCATCCTTTCATGTCGTCTGATTTCAGGCCATTTGGACTTTGTTCGGACCGTTTGGACCCCCCACGCGCTTTTATGAAGCGCCCGCAACACTTAAAGAATGCATACTGAGCCATACCGTGCAAACCGCACATCCGATTGAGGTTCCGTCTACACATACACGTCTAAAATAATAATTAGATTGTTTACGTGTGATTTCAGGTCAATCCGATGTCGTCCGCTATGAATTTGACCGTTAGACGCCTGTTTTGGCCGTTTTTGACACCAGAACAGCGTTCCCGGTCACCGCAAGCACACGGCACATCCGATTGACATGCCTTCTACTCGACCACATAAAAATTCACTCAACCTTTTATGTCGTCTGATTTCAGGCCATTCATACTTCGTTCGGCCCGTTTGGACCCCCCACGCGCGTTTATGAAGCGCGCACAACACTTAAAGAACGCATACTGAGCCGTACCGCGCAAACCGCACATTCGATTGATATGCCGTATACACTTACATGTCACGAATAATAATTAGATTGTTTCCCTATGTTTTTAGGTCAATCCGATGTCGTCCGCTATGAATCTGACCGTTAGACGCCCATTTTGGCCGTTTATGACACCAGAATGGCGTTCCCGGTCACCATGGGTACACGGCACGTCCGATTGAAGTTCCGTCTGCTCGACCACATCAAAATTCGCTCACCCTTTGATGTTGTCTGATTTCAGGCCCTTTGTACTTTGTTCGGCCCGTTTGGACCCCCCCACGTGCGTTTATGAAGCGCACACAACACTTAAAGAACGCATACTGAGCCGTACCGTGCAAACCGCACGTCTGATTGATGTGACATATGCGCGTACATGTCTCGAATAATAAATATATTGTTTCCCAGTGATTTCAGGTCAATCTGATGTCTTCTACTATGAATTTGACCGTTAGACGCCCGTTTTGGCCGTTTATGACACCAGAACGGCATTCCCAGTCACCGTGGGCACACGACACATCCGATTGATGTTTCGTCTACTCGACCACATCACAATTCACTCACCCTTTGATGTCGTCTTATTTGAGGCCATTCGAACTTCGTTCGACCCATTTGGACCCCCCACGTGCGTTAATGAAGCACACACAACACTTAAAGAACGCATACTGAGCCGTACCGCGGAAACCGCATGTCCAATTAATGTTCTGTCTGTGTGTACACATCAAGAATAATAATTAGATTGTTGCCCTGTGATTTCAGGTCAATCCGATGTTGTCTTCTATGAATTTGACCATTAGACACCCGTTTTGGCCGTTTATGACACCAGAACGGCATTCCCGGTCACCGCGGGCACACAACACGTCCAATTGATGTTCCGTCTACTCGACCACATCACAATTCAATCACCCTTTGATGTCGTCTTATTTTAGGCCATTCGGACTTCGTTCGGCCTGTTTGGACCCCCCCCACGGGCGTTTATGAAGCACACACAACACTTAAAGAACACATACTGAGCTGTACCACACAAACCGCATGTCCGATTGACGTGCCGTCTATGCTTACACATCACTAATAATAATTATATTGTTGACGTGTGATTTCAGGTCAATCCGATGTCATCCGCTATGAATTTGACCGTTAGACGCCCGTTTTTGCCGTTTATGACACCAGAACGGCATTCCCAGTCACCGCGGGCACACAGAACGTCCGATTGACGTACCGTATACTTGATCTCATCAAAATTCACTCACCCTTTCATGTCATCTGATTTCAGTCCATTCGGACTTCGTTTGTCCCGTTTGGACCACCCCCACGCGCGTTTATGAAGCACACGTAACACTTAAAGAATGCATACTGAGCCGTACCGTGCAAACCACATATCCGATTGACGTTCCGTCTACACGTACACATCCTGAATTATAATTATATTGTTGCTCTGTGATTTCAGGTCAATCCGATGTCGTCCGCTATGAATTTTACCGTTAGACGCCCGTTTTGGCCATTTATGACACCAGAACGGCGTTCCCGGTCACCGCGGGCACACGACACATCTGATTGACATTCCGTCTTCTCAAACACATCAAAATTCACTCACCCTTTCATTTCATCTGATTTTAGGCCATTCAGACTTTGATCGGCCCATTTGGACCCCCCACGCACGTTTATGAAGCGCGCACAACACTTAAAGAACACATACTGAGCCATACCGCGCAAACCGAATTTCCGATTGATGTGCTGTCTGTGCGTACATGTCACGAATAATAATTAGATTGTTTACGTGTGATTTTAGGTCAATCCGATGTCGTCCGCTATGAATTTGACCGTTAGACGCCTGTTTTGGCCGTTTATGACACCAGAATGGCGTTCCCGGTCACCTCGGGCACACGACACGTCTGATTGACGTTCTGTCTGCTTGACTACATCAAAATTCACTCACCCTTTGATGTTGTCTGATTTCAGGACATTCAGACTTCTTTCGGCCCATTTGGACCCCCACACGCATTTATGAAGCACATAGAACACTTAAAGAACGCATACTGAGCCGTACCACGCAAACCGCATGTACGATTGATGTTCTGTCTATGCTTACACATCATGAATAATAATTAAATTGTTGCCCTGTGATTTCAAGTCAATCTGATGTCTTTTTCTATGAATCTGACCATTAGACGCCCGTTTTGGCCGTTTACGACACCAGAACGGCGTTCCCGGTCACCGCGGACACACGGCACGTCCGATTGACGTGTCGTCTGCTCGACCACATCATAATTCACTCACCCTTTTATTTTGTCTGATTTTAGGCCATTCGGACTCCGTTCGGCCTTTTGGACCCCCCCAAGCGCATTTATGAAGCACGCACAACAATTAAGAACGCATTCTGAGCCGTACCGCGCAAACTGCACGTCCGATTGACGTTCCGTCTATGCGTACACGTCATGAATAATAATTACATTGTTGACGTGTGATTTTAGGTCAATACGATGTCTTCTTCTATGAATTTGACTGTTAGACGCCTGTTTTGGCCGTTTATGACACCAGAACGGCGTTCCCGATCACCGCGGGCACCCGACACGTCCGATTGACGTGCAGTCTGCTCGACCACATCAAAATTAAATAACTCTTTCATGTAGTCTGATTTCAGGCCATTCGGAGTTCATTCATCCCATTTGGACCCCCCCACACGCATTTATGAAGCACGCGTAACTCTTAAAGAACGCATACTGAGCCGTACCACGCAAACCACACGTCCGATTGACGTGCTGTCTGTGCGTACACGTCATGAATAATAATTAGATTGTTTCTGTAACACCCGAGACTTTTATGTTATATAAATCATCAAAGTAATCTTTCACTACACACAACACTTGCTTGGCTTGCTTTACACGCAATCACGACCTTCCTCGATAGCTTGCATCGTACGCAATACCGAGTTTCACTAAACAACGATATGCTATTAAAATATTATTAAAACTAGCCATTATGAATAGTAAAAACCACTTTTTGAAATTTTGTAATTTTATTTTTCAAAATTGACTTAATGTTTGGATTCGGAATATCGAAATTAGCCTAGGGTGAAATTTTGGTATTTTTCTGAAAACTTTCAATTTTTGATGAATAGTGAAACCACTAAGTGGTAGTTAAAAAAACTGAATTTTTTATAAAACTTAATTTTATCGCTTCTGTGAGTGGAATTTCAAAAATCCGAGAGACACGATTGATTTCAGTAAGTAAAATGTGGTTCAATGAGATGAAAATAATTTTTGGTAAATAGTAACTTTTTACCTTTATTTACCACGGTTAAAAATAAATAGGGTAATTAAGGGTAAAAATAATATTATTATTACCCTAACACATGTCCTAATTCTACTGGATAAGTTTAATTCGACCAAAAACAACATTAGGAATAAAATATGACCAATTAGGCCCACTTGGATTAGGTTATGACATTTATTATTAATTTATTTAAAGAATGGTTAAAATAGTTAAAATCAAAGTTTAATAAGTATATCATTTTTAATATAGGGTTATACATAAGATAAATTAGACTATAAATATTCATTATAAATATAAAAATATTTCCTACATAATGGTATTTTATTTGTAATTTTTAGACTTTAAATAAGTTAATTTATTTATGACACAAAGATGATGCAATAATTATCTTATTAATAAAATATTGACATAATTGATGTTATAAATACCCAAATAAATGTAATTTGAGACTTTTTATGAATTAAACTAATTATATAGGTTAATATGACATGTTAGTATTGATTTAATTAACTTTTTTCGAACTAATCATTCTGTTATGATTTTCACAAAAATCAATTACTAAATAGTGTCAAAATTGACATAAAATAGTTTTTAAAACAAATATTATATTATTAATTGTTATTTTATTCCAAAAAATATAAGGTTCAGACAAATGACTTATATAAGGTTATATACATTAATAATAAACAACTTGGGGTTCGTTTGGCTGCTTATAGTATGTTTATTAACCTTATAGTATAAGGACACAAGAAGACACGGTAAAAGTAAAATAATTTAACTTAATGTTAAATCTAAATGATAAGGATAAAATAGGAAACTAAAATTGTCTAAATTATATTAGATGAGAGGATTTCGACCCATACCCACCTTAGCTTCGAAATAAATTAATTTGGAGCTATTTAAAACCGAATTTGGCTTTATAATAAAATAATATTTTTAGTTTTTCCAAAGGAGCCCGTCTCCTCCCTTATAAAAGGGCACCTCCTCCCCCTCTTACTAACACCACTTTGAGCCTTCAAGATCGGACAAAACATGCCAATTTCTACTCTAAACTTCCCTAGAAACATCCTAGAGGTCCTGGTATTCTTCAAAGACCAATTTTAGTGCCCTAAAAGGAGATCTCAAAGAGGCGCTTCAAAGAAGAGGTAATGTCCGTTACCAATTCTTTCAACTTTATTTCTTCTTCCACTTCTTCTTCTTTTGTTGTTTCATTATTAAGTAATAACATCAGTATCACTCATATACTTATATTTTATTATAATTATGAAACAACCCTATTTCACCATCTATCCATCCTACGAAAAATGAAATCACCGCGCGTGCGTACGTACGGAATACCATCTCCACGCCGTGGTGTAATCTATTTTCCACCACCACCTTACTTGTATGGGTATAATGGTGTAAATAATGACTATATATGACTATTGTAAAGTGATATTGATTCTTAAATAGTATATATACATTCCAATACAATTCCACGATCATGGGAATGATATCATCGCTCGTGCGTACGTACGGAATACCGTCTCCACGATGTGATGCGACTCATTCTACATGATCTTCATTGCATAATGATTATATAAATGAATTTAGTGAATAAATATGATATATATTACACTAATACCATTATGGAAATGAGGTATCTATAACCTAAAAAGAAGGATAAGAATTTATTCGACAAAACATGCATAAGAACAAAAAGTAATAAACACCCGAATAAACAAGTAGTAATGAAATATTTCTAATAAGAAGCTAAGAATATGACCATATATGATATAATAAAAATAAGTATGATTCTGGAATAAGTCAATAACATTATTTAAATCATTATACAGGAGGTTCGGACACTTACGAAGCAAATCAGACCTAAGGTAAGGGAAAACATCACAATCTCATTTTTATCTGAGATTGTTTATACTTTAGCATTTACTGGGGTGTATTTTATCATCCACATCCATGTTTCCTCAATATGTAATATTTATATCCTTATAAAATAGTTTTTATCCAATTTTAACCTTCGGTGAGTTTTTAGTAAAAGATATGAACAGAATCTTTTGTCATTTTTCATACGAGGTACTTTTTGACTTTCCCGACAAAAGTACGAGAAGAATGTTTTTTTAACTTATACGGCATGAATGGATTTTTAAAACGTTATTTCCAAGAAGTTTCCTTTACATGTTTTCAATTTTATTTTTAATCAACTTATTTAGTTCAAAATTGTATGACATATTAAGAAAGGAAAATTTTTTTGAAGTAGAAAGGATATTTTCCTCAAGAATGGAGTTCAAGTTCTTTATCAAAATTATTTTCCATCTAAGATAATATAGGGTTCTGTTTCTATCCCTATTATTACATTGATTTGATTATGTTGTGATGGAATTATTTTTATGAATTCCTTTATCTTATATGAATTGTTTTATGATGTTATGATGTTTAAGATTCCCATTTTTATTACATGGGTTATGCTATGATGTATGTTTTATGATTTTGTGGAACACATAAGAATGGTATCATTATGAGATGGGTGGGACCTATATCTCCCTCCAATGCATTGGGTAAAGATTTTATATCTCATGAGATAGACATGGCTGGAACGGCAGGTTAAACCGGTTCAGTGAAACAGGACTGAAATGAGGAGTGAACTCAGTTCAGAAATGGACTTTTTCCACTAAGATAGTCTTGGAAATGAGTCTTGACTAATAAGAAATGATTCTCTATGATTATGTGTGTATGCCACAAAGTTTTATATTTTAAGTTATGATTATTGGGATTACATTTCACTACTATGATTTATCCCATGTTATGAAATTATGATTTCTTTTGCAGGTTAAGATTTCCAAAAGTTATGTTCTTATGTATATGATGTGATTGATATTTCTTTTGTTTACCCTTACTGAGAATTTGAGCTCACCCTTTTGTATGTTTTATTTCCCCAGGTCAGGAAGAAGGTTATTAAGTAGGTTATGCCAAAAGGGACTCTAGATATGATGAAATAAATGGGAGGCAAAGTAGATGCTTTATAAACCAGTTGTTTATGTTTCCCAGTTTCTAAAGACTCTATACCTATACGATCCTTTCTTGATTTTGTTATATGTTGTAATAAGTGTGCTTCAATTCTGAAGTAATAAAAATGTATGTAAAGTATGGGTCGTTATAGTTTCCCTATGATTTCAGGTCAATCCGATTTCGTACGCTATGAATTTGATCGTTAGACCCCCATTTTCGCCGTTTATGACACCAGAACGGCATTCACTGTCACAGCGGGCACACGACATGTACTATTGACATGCCGTCTGCTCGACCACATCTCAATTCACTCACCCTTTGATGTCGTCTGATTTCAGGCCATTTGGACTTCGTTCGGCCCATTTGGACCCCCCACGCGCGTTTATGAAGCACGTGCAACACTTAAAGAATGCATACTGAGCCGTACCGCGCAAACTGCACGTCCGATTGACGTTCCATATGCGCGTACACGTCACAATTCACTGACATATATATAGCTTGGAGTATAGTCAATAAGTGAAATCTGTATGATGTCAAGATGTTGGGTATGATCATCATCAGTCTTGGAGTGCATGAATATGTCATCCACAAATACTAAAACAAACTAATCTAGGTAAAAAAGGAAAATTATATTCATCAAGGATATAAAAAATTCTAAATAATTCATCAACACAAATGAAATTACCTCATGCATGGGGTTCATTCTCATCTGGATCACCAATATCACTGTGATGTCCACCAGATGTATTCGAAGCCTACAATATATATCAATATTATGTATCTTAAACATATCAATAAAAGTCAATCTGATTATGGTTTGTTTTATTGTTTACCTGTGGCGCCACTTGTTGCATCGTCATTTCATCGATACGTGAAGACATCTGTGACAACCTCTCCTATACTCTGTACGTAACTCCTGAAAATGTGAATCAAAATTGCGTTGCATATCCTGCATGGAAGCATCTATCTCAACCAGTGTGCGCATCCCTAACTCTCTGCATGCACCCATCACATATGCTCTAACAACTACACTTCGTGGGACACCACCACCATAAGTCAAAGAATAACCATGACCGTCAAGCCCCATGACACGGTGAAATATTTCATCTCTATGCACTGTACTAAGACGTTGATCCTCTGGAAACTCTGCTAACTGAGCGTTAAACTGAGCTTGTAGCATATAATGAATGAACAAATATGAAAAATTTATCTAAAATAAAAATACATTTATTAGTATATAATTTTCTTACTATAACACCGGCAACATAAGGATCACTCGACCTACGAGTCCTTATCCATATGGACATCCGATCGATTGACTCTCTGGGTTGGTGTAACTATAATAAAGGGGTTCACCATGTTATAATATAATATTTTTAAAATATGAATGAAATAGTGAATTCTAAACTTACATCATGTCTGAGCTGTGACACATGTCGAGTGCCAAGTCTAGAAGGCATGCCCTGCATCGCCTGATTCTATGAATGACGAGCAGACTCGGTCTACATTCAAAGTTTTTACTTAATAGAAATTTGAAAAATTAGTCATTTATAGATTAAAATTAATAAATCTTACCATCACTGCCTCAGTCGACCAAAAAGAAACCAAATCCTACCACTACGCAAGAAGAACTCCTGGAGGGACTCGCTGTAGAATGTCTGGCACACCCGCAAATGGAGTCCAATGATCTCTATTCACCCTTGACTTGTAATCCTTCCATAATTTTCGGCATTTGGACATACATACAGCCCGAAACTCATCTGGACAGGATGTAAAATTATCCTGTTAAAATTTTTTTCAGTAGATGGGACAATAATAATAACAATATCATGAAAAATTAAACATTGAATTTACCTGAACCTCCCTCCATAATCTGTCCATCATATCCTGGAGGAAAGAACTCCAGTCACGAGTTGTCAGAGGGAATCTGTGTGAGTCTCGTATCATATGCCCAAACTGACGACTCAATGCTGTAGCACCATCTCCAACTGGATGAAATGTGTCATCAAATAACATATCCAATTGGGCTCCAGATTTCCAGGATCAAACCCCTATACCAGGACCCCTGTGTCTGCTGGAAGAAGCAGTAGATCCTGATAAACATAAATTCATAATTCAATTACAATATAAATTAATGATTAGAAACAGTTAGGGAAATATAAACAGAAAATTACAATCAATTAATTTATAAAAATGAAAACATACATACCAACAACATCCTGTGAACCAATGTGACCACCCTATGACACACCTATATTAAAAGAAATTATAGTTAAATCAAGCAATTTTTATACATATATAACTCATAAATATTTTTATAAATAATAACTAGGGATATAATTACAATTTCCACTAATCATGCAAGTCTATCTTATCTCCTTCAACTGTCTCTCTGGTCCATTTTATATCTTCATCTCATATAACTACTGTTGTTTGGTCAAGTGTTTGATCAGGAAATGTGACAACTTCAGGTTCCTCTTGGTCAATCAGGAAAACCCCTCTTCTAGACATTTTCACCACAACTTTCCAATCAGAATCAATGCCGACAAAGTAAACTTGTTCTGCCTGTGATGTTAGTATGAAGGGCTCATTACTAACTCGGTCATCTTTATATAGAATATTGTTAAAGTTTACTAATGTAAATTGGAAGTTATCAACTTTCGTTCCAAGAACTGGATCAACCCAATCACACCTTAACAATATGTGTTTTAATCCATGATCATAAATAACCTCAATAATATCTCTCAACAATCCATAATAATAACCCGCACCAACAAAAGAATAACCAACAACACTATTTTGTGTGGCTCGGTTCATGTCAACATCGCTAATACAAAATCAGAATCCATTAGCATCCAAAGACTTGTAGCGACGAGCTGTAATAAATGGACCATTAGCTAGTTAGTTGAGTTCTTCGCTCACATGCTGGGTTAAATCACGTAACTTTTGAATCTAAAAATTTCACATATATAGTTTAATGGATAAAGGATTGTGAAAATACAACTAAGTTGCACTATAAAAATATTAAATCAATTATACGTACATGAGTCTTGAACCACTCATGAAATGTGTTGAAATGATGTTTTTGGATTTGATAGTCAGTTGCACGGGGCCTTTCACGTTTCAACTCAGCGATATGAATACTAAATCACAACACAATATAAGGTAAGCAATAAAATAAATATAGAAACAAAATACACATAAACTATGAAACTTATTGTATCAATGGCATAACTGATGGAGTTTTGAACAACACATATCGATGAGCTTGAACCCACTCGTCATTTCGTATATCAAATGTTATTCCTTCTCCAATTAGACCCTCGTCATTCTGGGATGGTTTTTCTATCTTTGTTTCAACCTCATCAATATATGAAGCACAGATATTAGTACACTCATCCATTAAATATCCCTTGGCAATTGAGGCTTCTGGATGAGCTTTGTTGCACACATACCGTTTCAATGTATTTAAGTATCGCTCTATTGGATACATCCACCTGAATTGCACGGGACTTCCAGCAATGACTTCACCAGTTAAATACACAGTCAAGTGAACCATGACATCAAAAAAAGACGGCGGAAAGAGTTTTTCTAGGTGACATAGTGCAAGTAAAATATTATCCTGTAGCTTTTTCAAATCACTCATGCGATGATTCCTAGAACAGAGCTGTCTGAAAAAATTAGAAACTCCAATCAATGACTCAACAACCTGGGAAGGTAAGCAATCACGAATTGCTATAGGAATTAACTGTTGAAGCAGAATATGTTTATCGTGACTTTTCAAACCCTGTAATTTCATGATCGTCATATTCACGTGCTTCGAAATATTATATCAATAACCATTTGGCACTTTAACGGTCTTCAAAATTGATAGAAATGTTTGTTTCTATTTTTTACTCATTGTGTACTGTGTAGCAGGCATGTATGCCCAATTACCTTCACCCAACTGTAAATGTAAAGGTTTTCTCAATCCCATTTCTTGCAAATCACGTCGAGCATTAGCACTGTCATTTGATTTCCCCTTGACGCCTAAAATGGTGCACAAAATATTATCACATACATTTTCTTCAATGTGCATCACATCTAAATTATGCCTTAAAATATTATATTTCCAATAAGGAAATTCAAAAAAAATACTTCGTTTCTTCCAATTATGAATTCACTGTCTATTTGCAGCAGGAATAGAAGGCAATGCAGGAACCAATAAATCTTGAAAATCATACATTGTACGGATGTTTTCTTGATCAAGTTGTGCACAAATTTAAACCCTATACAGTATTTGTGGTGATGGGTCATACTCTCTATTCCCATCAAATGATGCACGGTCTTTTTAGAACCTGTGAAATGGAGGAAGAAAGCGTCTGTGACCAATATATGCCCACTTTCTACAGTGCTTGGCCATATAGATTTCTTACTCTTATTACAACAAGGGAATGAAAATTCTCATTTTGTACTCCAACCTGATAAGTTAGCATATGCTGGGAAATCATTAATTGTCCATAACAAAGTGGCCTGAAGTCTAAACATTTCATTTGCTGCCGAGTCAAAAGTCATTACACCATCGGCCCAAAATTCTTGTAGCTCATCAATCAAAGGTTGCATATAAACATCAATTTTATCACCAGGTCCTCTTGGTCCATCAATTAGAATTGACAGTAACAAAAAAGGTTGCTTCATACATACCCATGGAGGAATGTTGTATGGAACCAACACCACTGGCCATGTACTATGTGTCGCACCAACCATGGACCTAAATGGGTTAAACCCATATACTTCCAAACCCAGTCAAATATTACGATCATCTCGGGAGAAGTCTGGGTGTCTTTGATCAAACTCTTTTCATGCCAAAGAATCTGCCGGGTGAGTTAATTTATCAACCTCTTTCTTTCTCTCTGAATGCCAAGTCATCAATTTAGCAATTTTATTGGACAAGAAGAATCTCTTCAGTCTTGGTTTTAGAGGTAAATAACGCATCTGTTTAGCGGCAACTTGTTTCCCTCGATTCAAGACTCTCCAAGGAAGAATCTTACTACCTTGATTAATCTCATTGGTCTTCCACCTGGATGTATAGAAAATAGTACAATTATTTAATTGCGCATTCTATTTTCTGAACAACATACAATTATTGTGACATACATCAATTGTATCATATGTAAAACCAAGATCATCGATTAACTTGCGAGCTTGATAGAATGAATCCAGAATCTTCGCTCCAGTAGGGAGTACCTTCTTCAATAATACCAACAACATGTCGAATGAGGTGTCTGACCACTAGTTCAAGGCCTTCAGGTGTAACAATTCAACGATGAATGACAGTTTGCAAAATTTAGTGCATCCAGGATATAATTTAGTACACGCATCGTCAAGAATTTCAAAGAATTTCAATGCTTCTCCATCTGTAGAAGAATTGGGATTACTTAATCCAACATCATCATTTACGACATTGCTGTCTTCAGATTGAAACTGACGCATCATATCATTGAGAATTATGTTCATCAGATGAACTATTATTGAATAAAAATTCATATGAATACTTTCTGAGTGATGACATAAAACAAAATCTTCTCCATGACGTTTCCATGTCTTATAGTTTTTCAAAAACCCATTCAAAAACAAATGTTATCTAACACTATCTTGTTTTAAGAGATATCTATTTGCACATTTTATACATGGAAATATAATCATATTTCTGGGATTTTTTTTGGTAAAATCCATAAATCGCTTAATCCCCTCATAATATTCAGCTGAAAATCTATCTTGCATATCAATCCAACTCCTATCCATATCTGTATTTAATAGAAATCAAAAGTGAAATATCTTATTTAAATTATAAAAAAACACATATCATTAAAATTTAAAAAACAAATTTTAAAAGGATAAAAAACATTACCTTCGGAGGACTCGACCGCGGGTAACGGGGTGTGACTCTATTGCAGATCCATGACGGCGCAGTGACTTGACGACAGGGGTTCGATGACCGGACTCGAAAGGAGAAGAACCATTGGACAAAGCATGGAGGGTTCTACATGGCAGGAAACAATGGACTGGGAGGATCCAACGGAGGCAGGAGGACTTGCCGAAGGGATGCAACGGGGCCGAGAGGGGACGACGGCGGTGGGACTGTCCAAAGGTGCAGCGCAGGAAGGGGTGGGGGTTGCCGGGTCGCGGGGGTGTCAGGGTCATGGGGGCGCAGCGCGAAGGCAAGGCGGTGGGGGTCGCCGGGGTTGCGGGTGGCGCAGCACGGAGGCAAGGGGGTGGGGGTCTCCGGGGGTTGCCGAGGTCGTCGGGAGGTCGGGGGTTGGGGTCGACGGGGGTTGGGGTTTCCAGAGTCACCTACGGTCAGGGGTCGGGGTCGCCAGGGGTCAGGGAGGGGTCGCCGAGGGTTGGGGAGGGGTTGCCGGGGGTCGGGCTCGCCGGGGGTCGGGGTCGCCAGGTTGAGGGGTCGGGGTCGCGGGGTCGGGGAAGGGTGGGTCGCTGTGTCGGAGAGGGGATAATGTGGGGAGGGGGAAATGTAGGGTTTTTGCGGTATTAAAGTGCAGCGACCGCCATTTGGCGGCCGCTGTTGATAGTATTAGTGGCCGCTAAATGGCGGCCACTATAAGTCCCCCGCCTTGAAAGCCAGAAATTTCTAGTAGTAATCCCATGCCCTGAATCCATAGGAGGATGCCACTCTAGTTGAAAAGGACCCATTCCGTAACTCTATAGGAGGGTTCCAATATGGTGTTAGATATAGGACCAATACCCTACTCCGTAGGAGGGTTCCATTTAGGTATTCAAGGTTCCATGCCCTGATACCGTAGATGGTTTCCACTTTGGTGGTTGATAGAAGACCCATAACCTACCCAGTAGGATAGTACCACACTAGTAGTTGAAGAACCATGACCTGATACTAGAGGGGGTTCCACTTGGGTATTAGATAGAGGGCCCATGACTTTCCCATTAGGAGGGTTCCACTCTATTGGACCCTATGAGAAATAGTGGTTTTCATAATCACAAATCATGTTAATATACTGATCATATTAATTATTATATTAAGTAATAAATAAACTTGATCATGTCATTGAATATATCTAAGTAAATCAATTATGTCATAATGTACAATACATTTCAATAAATCAATAAACTATGTGTGTTCATGCTTTAATATGTTTACCAGTATATATATATATATATTCATGTATTTATGAATTTCACTTAATCTGGTAGTGTTCTATGTAAGACATACACTTGATAAGTTTTAGAGTCTTTGACACTGATAGTTCAAAATGAATCACCGAAGGACGACATAGTGATGATTGACTCACCGATGGATGACACACTGATGATCGAATCACCGATGGACAACACACCGATGATCGACTCACCGATGGAAGACACACCGATGATCAACTCACCTATGATCGACTCACCAATAATCGACTCACCGATGGATGACACACTGATAGTACAAAATGAGTCACCAATGATCGACTCATCGATGATCAACTCACCGATAGTATAAAGTGAGTCACTGATGATGATTCTCTGATGTTGTGACCGAGTGATAGCACAAACAACTCACCAATACACCGAGTCACCAATGCTGATAGACCGATGATGACAAACTGATGCCAATGAGTCACTGATACTTATGACTCAACAATAGTCATAAAAATTGTCTTCAAATTTATTTATTCAAATTTATATCCAACAATCATATATAGACAAATTAATGTTTCAGACATTATTTAATGTTGTTTGTAGGACTATTTGTAGACAGTATGAGTTACATGCATGTGGGGAGATCTTCATACCTATAGGACCTTGAAGTATAAAATAATTACAAGACAGATCGTAAAATAGATATAATAACACAAGGAATGTGGTGAAAAGTGAAAATAGTAGAAGACCTGCAAACTTCTATAACTCTCAAGACTTCTTCCAACTCCTAAGAACCAGAAGAAATAACATATGGGGAGATCAACAAGACAAGCAAAAAACCTGATTGAATTCACTAATCATCAAAACATCAAGAATATGAACTTTTCACACATGTAAGGGTACTATACTTTGTTTTGAAGCCAACTTTCAGAAGAGAACTCAAACCTCATTCCTCCTATATCAACCGAGTCTAGAGCTTCATTGCATAACACACATAGACTTCTAAACTCTATTCTAAATCCATATCTCAATTGTGTTCTTTTGTTTATATTTTAGAGTAGTGTGTGTATCTATCTATCACACACACACACACACTGTCTCCTATTCATAACTGGTGGATACTCAATATCCCCAAATTCAAACTCTATTTTACTCTTGTATCCCACAAAGAATAGTGGAAGAGGTAAAGTGTGACCTATTTGTTGTTTTTCCATTAAATAACCATGGTAGAGGCTAGGTGTGTCCTGGAAAACCTTGTGTGCTATTGTGAACCCTGGTATAGGGTGTGGATCAAACTATTTATTAAATTAAAATTATTAGTGATAGGTGATCACCAAGTAGAGAGGAATAAGTCTTATCTTGAGACTGAACCTCCTTTTTATATCAGTTGTGCCTTTTCATTTTAGTTTAATCTGATATGTGTTTATTACATTTCACATAAAACTGAATTATAATTTGATAGTTAGTTTAGAAAGTGTTTATATCTATTTTTAACCATTAGACTTGTTTAAAAATTTATACTAATCTTTATATTACTATAGCTGAGAACTAATAAATCTTCTAAGAAATTAATTGAACATTTAGGATTTTTATACATTCACTACAAAATGACTCTGATTATATTTTGGGGAATTTTTTTAAAAAATTAATTTTTTTAACAGAAATTTTTTAAGTTACTCAATTCACCCCCTCTTGAGTAATCTATTAAAACCAACATTTGATATCAGAGGTTTAATTTTTTTTAGTTTTCAAAGCTTTTCAACTATGATTGTAGTTGTCTTTCAAAGATCTTAAAATTTCTATTATTTATAAATTTTTATCTCTTTGAAATTATTTTATAATTTATATCATGGATAATAGATTAGAAAGAGATGATAGTAATAGACCACTGTTATTCAATGGAACCAACTATGCTTAGTGGAATATTAATATGAAAATACACATTGAAAGAATGAGATTTGAAATCTGGGATGGTATTTAAAGTAAATATGTAATTCCTAAAACTACTAGAAACACTTGGGATGAGCCAACCAAGACTGCCTATAACAATAATTGTAAAGAAATGAATGCTCTATACTATGTACTAGGATATGAAGAGTTTAATCATATTTCTTATTGTAAAACTACACATTATATTTGGGACACTTTGTTTGTTTCTCATGAGGGAACATCTAATGTTAAATAAATGAGATTAAATAATTATACTATTAAATATAAAAATTTCAGAATGAAGCCTGATGAATATATTTATGATATGTATATCAGGTTCAATGAAATTGTGAATACCATGATTTATTTAGGAAGAGAAGTTATATCCAAAGATAAGATTATGAAGATTCTATGATGCTTACCAGAGAGATGGTGAGGGATAACTATATCTAAAATAGAATCATGCAACATTGATAAGATAATAGTGAAGGAATTTATTGGAAAATTAATGTTGTATTAAGAATAATTCAAAGTAAATCATGAAGAGGATTAACTAAAAATAAACTATGTATCCTTCAAGACTACTGCATCTAAAAGTAAAGAAAGAGAGAATGTTCAAGCTGCTGTTGAAATCTCTAGTATCGAAGAACCAGATTCAGAAAGTGATGAAGAAATGGCCCAGCTAGCTAGGAGATTTAAGAAATTTTATAAGAAAAAGAAGTTTTTCAAAAATCCCAATTACAAAGGAAAGTATGACAACAAGGGAAATTTAAAAAAGGATTGGAAGAGAAATGATAAATCATAAGAGATAATTTTCTATGAATGCAAAAGGAAAGGAAATGTCAAAGCTAACTATCCAAATATCAAATACAAAAAAAAGTATGAGAATAAGGATAGAAATTATAAGAAAGCAATAAAGGACACCTGGAGTGCCTCTCACAAAAGCTCCAGTGAATTTGTTTCTTCTCATTATGAGAAATATGATATGGCTAATATGTGTTTTATGACAAACACTTCTCAGGTAATCTTAGACTCTCCTATTCAAAATTCTTATTATTCTGAAAATTAAAGCGATTATATGAATATGAAAATGATGAATTATTTGAGTATTGAAACATGCTGTAGGAAACATGTAATGAGTTAAAAGATAAGTATAAATCTTTAAAGAAACAACATGATCTTACTAAAACTATTAAATCTAAACTTAAAACTGAAAAATAGAAAAATGTACAACTACTCAAAAAAAATAATGAATTAAAAATTTCTAATGAGAAATTAAAGAAGGACTTAAAAAAATTTACCAATGGGGAAAATACCCTTACTCAATTTATTGGTAAACATATAGATTCAAAGTACACTTCTGAGATAGGATATCAACCAGGGAAAAGTAAGTTGTCCAAAACACACTTTATAACCAAATTTGGAAAATCTGTATCTTTCTTCAAAAACTAGAATTTTATTACAAGTTCCAATTCCAAGAATTATTTTACTGCATATAATTATTTAGAACCAAATAGAGTTTATTTTTCAAATACTCTATATTATACATATAGGAATCCCAAAAGACAATTGTGGGTTCCTAAAACTTTTATTACTAATGTTTGTGGACCCAAAAAAATATGGGTACCAAAATAGTTTCTTGGATAAATTGTTTTATAGGTAAACTGCCTAAAGAGCTCCTATAGAAATATATGGTACTTGGAAAATGGATATCCAAGACACATCATATGTGAATACTCAAGATTTAAAAGTCTTATCAAAACTTATGGAGGACATGTCACATTTGGTGAAAATTGTAATGGAAAAATCATCGGCCCAGGCCAGATTAGTAACCCCAACTCTATTTCAATTTCCAAAGTACTTTATTTTGATAGAATAAAGTATATCCTAGTTAGAATATATCAATTGTGTGATGATTGATTTAATATAAAATTCAAAAATGATTCATTCCATGTTTTTGTTTCCAAGAATAACTTAGTATTTACTGCTCTTAGGAATGATAATGTATATGCTATAAATTTAGACACACTAGCCTCACAGAATGTTTCATGTACAAAGAGTCTTGGATTTGGCACAAAAGACTAGGACATTGAAATGTACACTCACTTAAGAGGTTAAATAGAAAAGGTTTCATTAAAGGCCTACCCAAAATTAGATTTTCTAGATAATAAGGTGTGTAATCCTTGTCAAAAAGGAAAGCAACATAAAATATCTTTCAAACCAAAGAAATAAGTAACCACTTCTCAACCTCTAGTTTTGGTTCACATGGATTTGTTTTAACCATCAAGAGTTTCATGTCTCAATGGGAAGCACTATGTTTATGTTCTTATAGATGACTTCTCTAGATATACTTGGACCTTTTTCTTAGCTCACAAAAGTGAAGCTTGCTCTCACTTTACCAAGTATGCTAGGATAGTGGAAAATCATAGTGGAATTAAGATTAAATACTTAAGAAGTGACCATGGCTGTGAGTTTTAAAATAAACACTTTGAATTTTTGTTTCTCACAAAATGGTTATAGGCACAAATTTTCTTCCCCTAGGACACCAAAACCAAATGGTTTGGTAGAAAGAAGAAATAAAACCCTACAATAAATTGCCCAAAATATGATTAATGAATATGACTTACTGATTTCTTTCCAGGATGAAGCTGTTAATACAAATTTTTACATAATAAATAGTGTCTTAATCATACCCATCCTTAAGAAAACCTCTTATGAGTTTTGGAACAACAGAAAACCCAAAGTAAGTTATTTTAAGGTGTTTGGATGTAAAATTTATATTCTGATCACTAAAGAAAATCTAGATAAATTTTCCTCCAAAAGTGATGAAGTAATATTCCTTAGATATTCTACATCATGAAAAGCATATAGAGTCTTTAATAAGAAAACCAAATGTGTGGAATAATCTGTACATGTCAATTTTGATGAAATATATCCACATGAGCCTAATACCTCTCTAGAAAATATTGAAGAGGATATATCCAATCTAGACATTAATTCTAAAACCTCAAATCATCATGTGAAGGAATTTGTGAAAACTTCCAGTTATGGAAATTCTCTTGAATCTTTCCATAATTAACAAGATCAAATTGGTGAACCTAAAATATCTAATCCTAACTTTACTAGACCAATTAGGACCATTAAAAACCATCCCTTAGATGATTTTGTTGAATATTTAGATAGAGGAACACAAGCTAGAGCCACTTTGAGAAATCAGGTTGAACATCAAGCATTCCTATCACAACATGAACCTAAAAATATCAATGATGATATCAATTATAAGTTTTGGGTAATGGTTATATAGGAAGAGCTTAATCATTTTGAATGAAATAATGTTTGGAAGCTTGTAGATTGACCAAAAGATATTTTGACTGTAGGAACCAAATGGGTGTTTAGTAATAAAGTGGATGAAGCTATAAATATAGTTAGAAACAAATCTAGGATGGTTGCACAAGGATATAATCAAGAAGAAGGAATTGATTATGAAGAGACCTTTTCACCAGTAGCTAGGCTTGAATCCATTAGAATCTTACTTACCTATGTAGCACACATTGATTTTAAACATTATCAAATAGATGTTAAAAGTGAATTCTTAAATGGTTATATAATTGAGGATGTTTTTTTAAACAACCCACATGATTTACAAATCCTTATTTTCCAAATCAAAATTTCAAGTTATCTAAAGCTTTATACAGTTTGAAACAAGCTCCCAGAGCTTGGTAGGAAAGATTAAGTAATTTCCTTATTTCTAAGGGTTTTACAAAATGATTTTATGATCCTACCTTGATTATAAAAATAATTTCAAAAGAAGTTTTAATAGCCCAAAAATATGTAGATGATATTATCTTTGGATCTTCTAAATATTCTTTGTGTGATGATTTTTAAAAAATGATGCGAAGAGAGTTTCATGAGTGAACTTAAATATTTTCTTGGATTTAAAATATTTCAAAATAAATAATGTATTATAATAAATAAAAGTAAGTATACTAATGATATTTGTAAAAGATATGGATTTGATAACATTAATAGTAGAAAAACCCCTATGAGTTCTATATGTAAGTTAGATCATGATGAAAATTGGAAATATGTTGATCAAACTACTTATAGAGGAATGATTGGGAGCATGCTATACTTAACTGATAGTAGGCCAAATATTATGTTTAGTGTGTTTATGTGTGAAATATTTCCAGATTACCCAGAAGAGTCACATTTAAATGCTGTTAAAAGTGTTTTTAAGTTATGAAAATATAAAACTAATTTAGGATTGTTCTATCCTAGAGGATAAACTTTTGATTTGGTTAGTTATTCATATGCTGACTTTGGTGAATGTAAGTTAGATAGAAAGAGTACCTTTGGAACATGTCACTTTTGGGAAATTTAGTAATATCATGGTGTTGTAAAAAGAAAAATTTAGTTGCATTATCAACTATCGAAGCAGAGTACATAGCTGCTGGTAGTTTCTGTGCACAAATTTTGTGGACGAAACAAACTTTATTAGACTATGGATTTCAATTCATACATATCCCTATAAACTGTGACAATACAAGTTCTATTAAAATTTCTAAAAATAAAATTTATCATTCTAGAACAAAAAATATTGATGTAAGACATAACTTTTTGAGATATCATTATCAAAAAGATGATATAAATCTTGAGTTTATTGGGACTGAGTATCAACTTGTAGAAATTTTCACCAAACCCTTAAACTCTGAGAGAATGAGCTACATCAGACATGAATTAGGAATGATAAATCATTAAAGTTATTTAAAACACTTCCCCATTTGGAAAAATATGTTTATCTATGTTACTAATCAGGTGAAACCATTTAGGTAAAACTGATCAGTGAAACCAATCAGGTGAAACTGGTCAGGTGAAACCAATCAGGTGAAAATGATTAGTGAAAGAGATCAGGTGAAACTGATCATGTGAAACTGATTAGTGAAACCGATCAAGTGAAACCGATTACTTGAAATTGATTGTGTAATATCAGTGGTGTGAAACTGATGACCTTAAGTACCTTTTTGTAATTATGTATGTTTTAAATAAAATGACACAATTTTGTGTTCTTTTTACTATTTTTCAATTTTATGTTTTTACAATTTACAATCCATAAATGATAAAATTAATTCAATCCACTTCAACATTTCAACTCCCTCTCTGCCTTAGAACCTTATGCTCTACAACACTCTACCTCTCTACCCACGACGTTTCAACTTCCTTTAGACTCGAATATTCAGAAATGGAAAGGATGAAGCACCTAATAGAAGAACCAATTGAATCTCCATCAACTAAGTTTCATAAGGGTGAGTCCAGTGGTACTGCAAAGAATGTTTTTGAAAGCTGAGTTATTATAGATGGTAAGGAAGTGTCTGCTGATTGGATCCTTTCAAGAAAGTCTCTTTTGTTGAGAGTGATAGAATCTCAAGGTTGTCTAAGTTGGTTCTCAAATAATGAGAGTCCTTTTTACCCCCACCTTTTTCATGAGTTTTATATCAACTTGAATATGTCTCTGGATGGAGGTGAGGAAGAAAGAATGATGTCAGTGGTGAAGGGAAAAGATATTTATTTTTCATCAAAGGAATGGGTTGAATGCTTGGAAATGCCTCATAAAGGTATCTATACTAATTATCAAGGTAATATTCCTTCTTACTCTAATTTGTTTTTATATGAGGATACTCTAAAGGAGTTTCATGGAAGTGAATAATCGATGAGAGATACTACCATTGAGTTGGATGGAGAGATAAGATTTCTCTTTAAGTTCATTCAACATTAGATCTGCCTAAGGAATAGAGACTTCTATACTGTAAAGTATCAGGATGTATTCTTGATTTACCTATTGAATAATGGGATAAAGGTGAATATATGTAGGTACCTAATGGTTCATATTTTTGATATGATAAAACCCTCAAAGAAAGAAACATGCTTGTACTATCCTAGGATGATTTTGGCAATGCTAAAGAAGTTAGATTGTGTAGAATATAGAGATGAAGTGATCAATTCCTGTAGTGGTTTTTGTCTTCAAAAATAGATTTTCAAGGGGATGAATATTTTTTGGAACCCTTGGATAAAATTCTAGGTAGGAGATGAGGAAAGAATGTTTAAAGATTATAATCTGATTTACCATCCTACTAGACCAAAGGATCCAACTAATCTAGGCCTAAAACCAGGCAAAGTACCTATTTACTCTGATTAGGAAGTAGAGGATAAGATTCAAAGAGAATAAGTGTATCATTTTGAGGATAGGAGTGATATTGATATTGCTAACATTCCAAAGGACATATCTTATAAACCTAATAGTCCACCATTGGATCTACCCTCAAAGGAACATTTTCTAGGTGTTGAGGATGAGGATGAAATAGAAGTCACTGGTGTGGAACACTATGTGTGTTTGTTTGATGAGGAGTATGATGATGATTATGATGAGGAAGGTGATGATGATCATGTCAGTGATTCTTTAAAAGTGGGTTAACAAGTTGTTGACATATATAGTGAAGAATCTGAACATGGAGCTGCTGATAGAGATGATGGAAGGGGTGGTGTTGATTCCATTTAATATGAGGCTACTGATCATGGAGATACTATTAATGAGGACATATCTGACCATCATGATGTTAAAAATCAAGAAATCATTCAGGATTTGACTGCAATTATGGATGGTGGCCATTAAGAAGAGGCTGAGGATCAAGTTTCACATATTCCTCAAGTTGAGAAAGTGCCTAGAGAAGTTGAAGTGGCTGGAGTGCAAGTATAACCTCAAGCCCAATTGGTACCAGTTCCGAAAAATGTTGTATTGGATAAAGAATAGGATGAAGAAGAAGATGAAGTAGAGATTGTTCCTGATCCTCATTGAAGAAAAGTAGAAATTGATATAGTGGAGCCCAGAGACTGAACATGTACACGCGAGTGGAATAGATATCTAGGATACATTCTATTTGGATTGGAATATAACTAAGATGAGGAGACAAAAACAACTCCTCATACTCCACAAGCTCAAGCTGAAGTAGAACCCATTGAACCTACTTCATCGGTTGCACCTCCTGAAATTGATCCAATAGCATAGCCAGTGCCTAGTGACTATGTCACTAAGTCTGATTTAGAGCAATTCAAAGATGATATCTTTGAGTTAGTGCGAGCCTCAGTTGGAGCTAGAAGTTAAGCCTCTACTTCGATGAGTATTTTAGATGCTGATGCTGCTAAAATTGGAAGGATAATGATTCATGAGATTCAACCTAATGTCATTACCACAACTGAGAAAATAATTATAAACAATACTTTTCTTATAGAATAAGTGAAGAGGATGAGCAATAAGTTGAACTCTATGACCACTGATTTCAAGACTTCTTTTAGTGGTGTCATGGAAGTTCTTAGGAACATAGTGACACATATACTGAGTGTATATTTGAAGAAATTTAAGGTGTAACTTGGACGAATGATCTTTGGTCCATATTGTTCTAGGGGAAGCAAGGTTGTTTCTACTGATTTGGAGTCTCTCAGGGCTATGATGAGGGAATAACTCAAGAATCTTCAGAGTGATTCAGAAAAAGAAACTCTTTACATGGTGCATAGAAATACTGACCTTGTTTACAACATGGTAAGGAAGTGCACAAATGAAGCCTTTCCTACTAAGAAGGAAATTAGATATAATTTGATAAGTATTTTTCCATGAGATATAACAAGTATGATCTCATCAATAACTTCTAGTATTTGGATGAAAATCTCAAGATTCCTCTAGTAACAAAATCTTTCATAAAGAAAGTGGCACAATTAAAAGAGTTTACTTATCTAATGGATAAATTTCAGGGGAATAAGGATGATTTGGAGAAGGCTATGAAATATGGAGGTGATATAATTAATGAATCCATCAAAATTTTTAATCCATACTTGCATGTTCAATCTAAATCCATATTGGTTCCACCTACTGCTTCTATTGGAACTACCTCTCGGCCTCCTTCTCAGATGAATGTATCTTAGGATTTTTATTATATTCAACCAGTAATTACAAATAAACCTCCGATCTGTGTGTTGTCAAAAAGGATACTAAGACATGTAGCCAATGTCCCTATAGGTTTTTCCTTGACTATTGTTTTCATAAGACCACCTTTTCCTACTGCTACAAAACCACCTCCTACACCTCTAGTTGACCCTTCAGACAAAGGAAAATCACCTCAAAAGAAAAACCCTTAGTAGTGGATTGCTTATTTGATTGGGATTTGTTCCTTAATTTTTTTTTGATTTTACTCTTTTCAACCTTAATGAAAATCTTTTATATCCTCACTTTATTTCTCATTTTTCTTTCTATTATGTCTCTTTATTATTTCTACTTCTATTAAAATTTTTTCTAATACCAAAAGGGGGATAAAGGTATATGCTGCATAAAAGGTATAGGTATATATTATTAATATAAGGGGGAGAAAATCTTGCATAAGACACATGGAATGTACTCAAAATAATATATATATATATATATCTTATATTTGATACAAAATGATCTAATTTAAATGACCCTTCTATGATATAAATTTACCTATATATATATATATTTCCTCTATTATATCATGATTATGCATTGATTTGTGATTATAAAAAATGGGGACATTGTGGGACCCTTTGAGAAATAGTGGTATTCATAATCACAAATCATGTCAATATAATGATCCTATTAATTATTATATTAATTAATAAATAAAATTGATCATGTCATTAAATATATCTAAGTAAATCAATTATTTCATACTATACAATACATTTCAACAAATTAATAAAATATGTGTATTCATGCTTCAATAGGTTTACCATTATATATATATTCATGTATTTATGAATTTTACTTAATCTGGTAGTGTTCTCTATAAAAAAGACACTTTATAAGTTTTTTAGAGTCTCTGGCATGAATAGTTTAAAAGGACTCACCGATGGAAGACACACCGATGATCGACTCACCGATGGATGACACACTGATGATTGACTCACTAATGGATGACACATCGATGATCGACACACCAATAGTAAAAAATGAGTCACCGATGATGACTCACCGATCCATGACAGAATGATAGCAAAAATGACTCACTAATACATCGAGTCACTGATGATGACAGACCGATGATGATAGACTGAGGCCAATGAGTCACCGATACTTATGACTCACTGATAGTCATAAAAATTGTCATTAAATTTATTTATTCAAATTTATATCTAACATTAATATTTAGACAAATTTATGTTTCTAACATTATTTAATGTTGTATGTAGGACTATCCATAGATAGTACAAGGTACATGCACATGGGGAGATCTTCATACCTACAGAACCTTGAAGTAAAAAATAATTACAAGCCATATCATAAAAAAGATAGAATAACACAAGGAATATGGTGAAAAGTGAAAATAGTAGATGAACTGAAAACTCTTGTAACTCTCGAGCTTTCTTCCAACTCCAAAGAACTAGAAGCAATAACATACGGGGAGATCAATAGGACCAGAAAAAAACTTTCTGGACTTCACTGAACATAAAAAAAACTATGAGATGAAATTTTCACACCTATAAGGCTACGATACTCTATTTTGAAGCCTACTTCAAGAATATGACTCAAACCTCATTTCTCCTACATCAAATGAGTCCACAGATTCACTGCATATCATAAAAATACTTCTAAACTCTATTTTACATCTATATCTCTATTTTGTTCTTTTTTAATATTTTTGGGTAGTGTGTGTATTTGTCTGTTACATACAAACTTTCTCATATGAATAACTGAAGGATACTTGATATACTCAAATTCACTCTCTATTTTACTCTTGTATCCCACGTAGAATAGTGGAAGAGTTCAAGTGTGACCTGTTAGTTTTTTCCCATAAATAAATGTGGTAGAGGTCAAGTATGACATAGACATCCTTGTGTGCTATTGTGAACCCCGATCCAGGGTGTGGATCAGACTATTTATTAAATTAAACTGCTTGGTGATAGGTGATCACCAAGTAGAGAGGAATAAGTCTCAACATGAGACTAAACCTCTTGTTTATATCTACTGTGCCTTTTTCTTTTAGTTTAATATGATATGTGTTTATTAAATTTTGCATAAAACTAAATTCGACTTTGATAGTTAGTTTAAAAAGTTTTTATATCTATTTTTAACTAGTACATTAGTTTCAAAAGTTATACTAATATTTAGATTAGTATAGCTGAGAACTAATCAATCTTTTGAGAAATTAATTGAACATTCAGTACTTTTATAAATTCACTAAAAACGGACTTTTATTATATTTTAAGGAAACTTTTTAAAGAATTAATTTTTGTTTAACAACAATTTTTATAGATAATCAATCCACCCCTATTGAGTAATCTACTTTGACCAACATTTGGTGGAGAAGCTAAGTATCAGATAGAGGATCCATGACTTTCCCATTAGGAGGGTTCCACTCTAATTTCCAAGGACACATGCCCCATATTTGTAGGAAGTTACCACTATGAAGGTAGTTACAAGAACCATTCCCTCCCTAGTGAGAGGTTTCCAATATAATATTTAATCAAGGACTGATACCTTTCTTAGTAGGAAGATGACCCATACCCTACTCTGTATGAGGGTAACACTCTAATATCTTTGATTATCATTTCTTATCACTATCATCATCAAGAATCACCAAAAGAATCATCATTCTTAGAACATGTTGAATCATATCTCAAAAGAAACTCTAATGTCCACCATAACATTCTAAATGGGAAAACACTCAGGATAAGATACTCACAGGACAAAATATGAGTCCAAATAAAGGAGATATGAGAGGAAAACATTCCTAAAAAAAGGAAGTAGGGGTATAAGACATGTAAGGGGACCCCCATGGAATGTAGTCCCACTTTGATCTCTTGTTGTTTCCCTATAAGTTCAAAGATCACTAACCACGTGTCCCTACATGGAATGTAAATGGAATACAAGATATGCATCAACCACATGGGGTCCTAACCATACTTCTGGACCTGTTCATGTATACTGGTCATGCCCGTGTACTCTGGTACATGACATGTACTCCCACATGAGGTCCTACCCATGTGTTTCCCCAAAAATCCTATCAACCCATGGAGGTTCACATAGTGTGTTTCCTAGTCACATAGTGTGTGATCCTTAACATTAAAAAAACATCACAACCATTGGGGTACAACATGATGTGTGTTTATCCTAGTACACATTGTGTAGTTGAGTTTTTAATAGAAATTCTAGATCCACTTTGGCATTCCAAATCCATGTCTTCCACATTAAATATCACCTACTGGCCAACTGAAATAGAAGGGGAAGCCTTAATTTGTTGTTTCAAATCGTTTGTTGGCCAAAAAACAGATTTTCATTGATGCACTCAAACTCTACATGAATCCGTACACATTTCTATCACCCATATATCCTCATTGAATCTATATAACAAAGGTGTAATCACCCATATCCCTAAATACAACCAAATCCATCCCTAATTATTTAATCCATTAATCACACATGAATCCTTTATGAATCTATAGGTTTTATTGGGATCCCACCCGACAATGTCTAACTAAGACCTCATAGTCTAATCAAAGTAGAATACAAAAAATAGAGGGGGGGGGGGAGCACACGAAATAGATGTGCAACAGTCATCGTCCAAGTGTTCTTGGACAATGTATAAAAATTGTGATGTCCAAGGGTGAGAAAACTGAATAAAAAATTGAAATCGGTTCATAGTCTCATGTAAAGGCTCAACTTGAACGTAGATCAATGAAATAACATGATCATGCTCAATAATTTAATACATTTTTGAAGAATCCAAAAATTTAAAAGTCTTAATTGATTATTGGATCATTAATCAATGAAGAAAACACTCTCCAATAAATAAGATAAGTCATTACATTCACGGCACCTCGATTCGCTTGGATCTAGGGGATCGTTATCATATAATATCGATTCTCCAACAAAGGGTGGAAGGAATATCCAATAAAATGTCAAAAGGTAATGTGGATATCCATAGAGACCCCCATAATAGTGAATTTATTTAGGTGACTTGGTCTAGTTCATTTAATAAAATAAAAAAATCTATTTATTTTACTAAACTCACCCGCCAATGCCTGTTTTATCCAAACACACCACACTGACAAATTTTAGGCCGCACCTAGGGTAAACCTCATGATTTGAATTCAACTGTGGTCTTAGATTTTAAATATGAGACTCCGTTTAATATTTATAGCATTTTTCTTGAAAACTAAGTGTGTGTAAAATAAAATATATTTTATATTTTTATAAAATTAATTTTGGGCATACCATGCCTCATAACTACACAACGTCTCATTTCCTAGCTCAAAAAACATTTATATATATATATATTAAAAAGTATTACATGGTAATAAAGTATCTCTATATTATTCCCTCTTTCAAACTTTTCATCCTATAAAATAAAAATCTTCTGGATACTGAGCCCTCATATGGTTCTCCCACTCATAGGAGTACTCCCGTATGCTCCCATGCTTCCACCACACACGGAATATGGGGATATAAACCCATTTAGGGTTCTCTCATATTGATCATTGTTCTCCACTATATTCTATAGAAAAGTGGATCCATTATCGATGCCCATATAACCCCAGTCAATAACATGTGCGAGGTCATGAACCTATATCCTCAGTTGCAACACATAGAAGACATCGTTCACCAGCTCCAATACTAGGGGTAGGGAGAGGTGGTAAACAACCTCACAAACCCTCTACTAGATCTCAAACTTCTCTATGAACCTCAAGGATAGTGTGGATCCCAAGAAGAATATCATCAATCTTCATCATGGGTAGACTCTTAAGAAAACGTGGTCTCCCAACTCAAAATCCTAGGTAATAGAATTTTAATCTTCATAATATTTCTTCATTATCTAGTATGTACTCATCCACTCATGGATGACCTATAAATTTCTATCATTTCTTGAAAAATCATTAAACCAACAAGAGATTCCTCTCCAATCTAAGTCCAATACAATGGTGACCTATAGGGTCTCCCATTCAGGGCCTCAAAAGGAGCCAAGATAGTATTAGAGTGGTAGATATTATTATACCCAAACTCTAGTAGTGAAATGTGATCCTCAAAATGATATAAAAAGTCTAACGTACAAGCCCTCAATACATCCTCTATAACCTAGATAGTGTGCACGGTCTGCCCATATGTTTGGGGGTGGAAGGATGTACTCATCTTAATCTGGGTCCTGAATGCCTCCTACAATCCTCTCAATAACTATGATGTGAACTACACATCATAGTCAAAGAAAATAGTTAAGGGCACCCCTGAAGGAGGAAAATCTCATGTATGTACAACTGCACCAAAATCTCAATCGAACTCTTCCCCCTAATAAATAGGAAGTTCACCAATATCATAAGTTAGTAAACTATCACCCAGATGGAATCATGGATTCTCAATATCTCTGGAATCTCTATCACGAATACCATGGATATCCCATCCCATTTCCACTATAGGATCTCAAGGGGATGCAACAAACCTACCAAAACCTGGTGTACAACCATCAAATACTGATAAGTGAGGCACCAAGAAACAAACCCAGTTACATTTTGTCTCATGCCCACCCACTAAAACTACCACTAAAGGTCTCTATACATCTTCCCCACATTGGTATGTAAAACCAAATGAGATCTGTGAAACACTCTCATATCCTCCTACCACATCATTATTGGGACCATCGTTCTTCCTAGGAAAAGGATGACATGATTCCCTCCTTCATAAAATCCATTGGGTAAATCTCATGAGGATATCTAGTCATGTAAGACCTGAAAGTAGATTTCTCCCAACTTGTACTCTCTCACATTATGGATAAGTATATAAGTTAATACCATAAACATAAGAAAATTTTTACCATCATTCTCAACCTAGGTTAGCTGCAATGAATACAGCTTCTCCCACACCTCATGCACCAAAAAACCTATGGAATTCCTGCTAAAAGAATCATCCACCATGTTTCCCTTCCCTAGAGTATAAAATATATCAGAGTCATATTCATGTAAAAACATCAAATAGAGCCTGTAGCTTAGGTTCCTGTCTCTCTTCATGAAGACATACCTGAGGCTATGATGGTCTGAGTAAACAAAAAAGATCTCCCCCAGAAGATAGTTCCTCCACATCCATAGATTAAAGACTAAAAATTCTTGATTTAGGTCATGAGATGCATTGTTCTACTCATGGGGTCACAAATACCTCAAAACATATGTGATAACTGTCTAACTTTGCATCAACATGTATTAGATCCTAGTTCTTGAGGCATCAAAATACACTACATACTCTACTCCCTCCTATAGTAGTCTCAAAATAAGAACACTCTTTTACCTTAGCCAAAAATATTTAAAGGGTATCTATAACTACTCATTCTATATAAAAATTTTCCCTGTTCACATCAGTGCAATCAAAGGGGATGTAATACTAGAGAAGTCTTCCAAAACCCTTCTATAGTACCCCACTAGGAAATGAAAACTCCAGAACTCCACACACTCTAGGGTGGATTCCAATAAAGAACAAAATCAATATTCTATAGGTCTACAATTAATCTAATATTAGAAACAATATTCACTTGAAAGTGGGTCTCATGGATCCAAAACTAACACTTCAGAACTTACCATAAAGTTCATTCTCCCAAAGAAAATCTAAGAGCACCCTCATGTGTTATGCATGCTTCTCCTCTCACACAGAGTATATGAGTATGTCTTCAATAAAGAAAACCCCAAAACGGTCCACATATGGATGGAATATATGTTGTATCAAATACATAAACATATCAGGGGAATTCATCACACTGAAAGGAATCACCAGGAACTTATAGTGTCAATACCAATATCAGAATTCCATCTTCAGAATATTAGCCTTGATAACTCTAAACTAGTGGTCGCTAGATTATAGATTGATCTTCAATTACCAACATGGACATCACACCTGATCAAAGAAGTCATCTATCCTCAACAAGGGGTAATTTTTATTTATCCTGGCCTGGTTTAAATGATGATAATCCATACTAAGTTTCAAGCTCCCATCCTCCTTTATCATGGAAAACACTATAGTTACTAAGGGGGACACACTGAGTCTAATAAAATCCTTATTTCTAAGGTACTCCAACTAAAACCTCATATCCTAGAGCTTATTATGGGCTATACTATATTATAAATAAGATATTAGAGTAGTCCGATGATGCAATTTGAAACTAAAATACATATCTTACCATGGAGGTACCCTCGAAACATCCTCAGGGAAGAAGTCCATAAATTCCTCCTTGAATAAAGGAATCCAGATTCATGAAGATCCTGTTGCACTAAGGGATAAAATTGAGAACTAATGGGTAATGTTCTGTATCATCCTTCTTTCAAAACCCAATCGACTTTCCATGAGATCTCTCTTACCCATAAAAGAAAATATTTTCCCATTAGTGAAAAGGTATCTAAATCATGTTCAGTTACAAAAAATCTGGAATCACACCATGGAAAACTAATACATACTCAATATGACGGAATAGGGTTCCATCATGATGACCAAAAGGTCCCATAGTAAACTATCTCCATAAAATGATATCTCTCACTGACAACAAATAAAAGATATAGAATAAGTGTTCCCCATAGAAACCTCAAGAAAACCTACTAGGAAAAAACCTCAACTAAGAGATCCAGATATCACACCCTGAGTAAAGAGATGATGGAATGACTCACAAATATATCAAATAATACTTAAGTAAGAGTATAATAAATAAATATCATACCTCTAATCATCTTTTGTGCTACAGGTTTATACGTATCCATAGCATGAAGTTTTCCACATACCCAATTGAAAACTCTCTAATCTTAACATGGGGTTTTTTGTGGTTGTGGTGTATAAATACCATAGAATCATCCAATAACCATATATCCTCTTCTTGGATACCCACCTACTCCTTTCCCACCTCTTCATCCTTTGGGTCCCCCTTCCCTCACTTGGGAGATCTGTGATCACAACACTGCCTTTTCCATGATAGTATTTCGTATATCTGCCTACCCTCCTAAAAAAATATGGTTGGGAACTCATGTGCCATGTGACATCACCCACCACATACATAGAACATCCCCTATATGGTTTAAACTATTCCTCTACGCTAACCCAAACCACATGCCTAAGTCTAATCCTAGGAATATCTCTTATGGTGAGATCCTATCGATTGACTCCTACATACTGCTAAAGACAAATTAGACCTACAACACCCACTATCAGCTCCATATACCTGAAAGACCTCTGATAGGAATATCTCTATCACCATATACCAATACAATACCTCATCATATGTGGGAATACATAAGGATACTATACTTTCATTGATATCTCTATAAAAACCCAGATCAAACTTCAATGCACAGAAGTAGCCATCTCGAATCATGTCGAGGGAGTACCGCGTAATGTAAATGAACCTCACATAGAATACTATTCCACTATCATCCCTACATACTGAAACTATATAAGATAGTGATTCTAAAATGATAGAAAGTATGAGGGGTATTAATCTTCACAAAATAGATATTGGAATTTTGCCAACGAGAGTGTCAACTCATCATGTATCTGCGTAATTAGAATCCTCTAGTGCCTAGATGATCCATGGAAAAGGATAACTACCAGTTTATCAACCTGACCATTTGATGTCCAGCAAAGGATAAAAACATGGATCCCTAACCATATCAAATCCTCTACTACCTAGGGTTCTAGATCAAATTAGAACCTTAGCCTCCAATTGTACTAGAACTAATAGAGTATGATAAGCCTACACATATCCTCAGCCTGCCCTGCTAGTATGATCTACTTCTTGAGAGGTGGGGGCAATAATACCTATACAATTATATGAATAACCTCACATGATTACCCATGAACTAATGTATCATCACTCATAATATCATATTCATGATCCAGAATTAGTAACCTGGCTGGCTATCATTGTGGAGGCATCCTAAAAATTTAATAAAGGTGTACCATGGTCATATGACAATATGTATATATACATGGGGATCTAACTCAATAATCACAGTCAAAGACTCAATCCTATATGATTCATGTACCATTGATCTATATAACCAATGCCTCAATATGTTGAGTCAACAAGTAGGTAGTTAGAGTCCAAGTGAATGGATACATCAGATGCTACAATAACACTAGGTTCCCTGGACCGAGAGAGGCACTTAAGAAAATTTGACATTGTTTCCCTAAATACCAACCAAATTCTCATAAGTGGACTGCTCAAAACACTATCCTAATGAATGAACTTCTTTGATACCAATCTTTCATGACCTAACCTAATAGGGATTGAGTAGCAACTACCCAAAGGACACCTTTATAGGAAAAGGGTGGTGACAAGTGCCGAAAGGCATAACTAATATTGGAGGCCTTTTCCTAATGTACCTCTACACAAACACCCGGCCATATCCAAGAAAAAGTGAAGATAAATAATAGAAAAAATGAAACATATATATTATAAACCATGCATGTAAAATATATATGAAGTAAAAGAGTATGACAGTGTAAACTGAAAAGTAGTTTGTGTAAAATACACTCCCAACTAGCAAGATGTCCCAAAATAACCAAAACTAGAATGAAAATGTAGATAGACCCCATCACCAAATCTATACAATCTAATAACCGTACAAGATAAAATGCACTAATTATCCCTAATATCCATTGAAACCACCTCTGAACTATCCATTATCTCCATAATACAAGACACATGTGGGAAAAGACCATGCAAGGGTGAGTATATACATACCTAGTAGGACGCTCGAAAAGATGAGGGGGAGTATTAAGTGACACAATGGGAATATAAATATCAACCCAAAGAAAGAGAGTAATAACATCCAATGACATATATATATATATTCAAAAAAATAAGATCAAACAAGAGAGAAAAGGGATCTACATATCAAAACCAAGCATAGGAAAGAGTGCCATAAGTTCTAATAGTTCCATCAACAATGTTAAACATCTTTCACATATATCTAGAAAAAAATACAAGTCAATCCACACCTCACTAGTATGATGCACAGTCAAGGGGCCACAATCTCTGGGTAGAGGACCCATGCCCTAGTATATTTGGAGGGTGCCACTCAAATAGATAGAGGACACATGCCCTGACACTATAGAATGGTGAAACTATAGTATTATATAACCCATTCCCTAACTATTTAGGTGGATACCACTATGGTAGTTGAGGAAACATGGCATAAATTTGTAGGAGGGTGATACTATGTTTTTCAATTGTGGATCTATACCCTGCTCAGCATGAGGGTGCCACTCTAGTAGTCAAGGAACCATGCCCTGATACCATAGGAGGGTACCACTATGGTGGCTAATAGAGAACCCATAACCTAATTAGTAGAAGATAATCACTATAGTAATAAAGGACCCATTCCATGATACCATAAGAGGGTTCCACTCAGACATCAAATAAAGGAACCATTCCCTTCTTATCCCAAGGGTATAACTCTAATGGTCTAGAACCAATGACCTATATTTGTAGGAGGCTACCACTCTGATGGTATATAGAGGATCCATGACCTTACTGATAGGAGGGTGCCACTCTAACAGTTAATTAAGGAACCATGCCTACCCATCAGGATAGTTCCACTCAGATATTAGGTAGAGGTCCCATACCCTACCTAGTAGGAGGGTTACACTCAAATCTCTCTAATGATCATGCCCTATCACTACCATCATCGAGCATCACCTAAAAAAGTGTCATTATCGGAACATATATCATTGTATCCCAAAATATACTAAAAATTACAATATCATTTTTATCTGAAAAAAAAATAAAGATATGATACTCGTGGGAAAAAATACAAGTAAACTGATGAAGATATGATACTTTGAAGTTTCATAAAAAGGGAAGTAGGGGTACACGACATGTATGGGAACCCACACACATGTGGTCATACTTCTATACTTGGTAGTGTCCCTACCAATAATTGGATCACTAACTGTGTATCCCTACACAGCGTGTAAGGGGACTACCTAGAATGCCTCATCCACCCGGGGTCCTACCATGCTCCTGTCTGTGTCTTGGTATACTGGTCGTCCCCATATAATTTAGTAGAAAACATGTCCTCGCATATGGGGTCCTTATCGTGTGTTCTTCTACAAGGTCTGTATTCCTAATTAGCTTCACATGGCATGTGTCCTTGCCTTATGGAGTGTGATCTTCACGTTTTCCCAAAAACCTAGTTCCACATCCGTAGGAGTATTATACAATGTGTGTTCATCCTAGTACATGTCATGTAGTCAGGTTTTTCAAATAAATTCTAGATTTGATCTGGCATGCCATATCTTTATTTGCCATATCATATCATTCCTCTAGGACACCTGAAATCAAATATGAATCCTTTATTCATTTTATTTGGCAATCCATTAGTTGGAAAACATATTTCCATCGATCTGATCAAACCCCACATGAGTCTATACATGTTTATGTCAACCACAGTGCCTCACTAGTTCTTGAACATAATGATGGAATCAACCATATCCTAGTATAAAACCAAATCCATCCATGATTCACCAATATGTTCATCTCATGTGAATCCACCATGAATCAGGGGGTCTGATCAGCCTTAATCCCACCAAAAAATGCCGAACTAAGTCCCCATTGGGCAATCTGTAAGGTTGAAAAAAATGAAGGGGTAAAAGAAAAAGAAATATATTTTTAACAATAATTGTCCAAGCGTTCTCGGATAATGAATAAAAATTGGGATACCCAAGGGTGAGAAAAGTAAATAAACAATTGAAATAAGTTCATAGGCTCATGTAAATGTATAATTTGAATACAGATAAATGAAACAATATGATGATGTTCAATTGTTTTATCAATTGGGGAATATTCCACAAATTGATGCATCCTACTTTGAGATTGGATCATTCATCAATGAATAATGTTCTTTTATATGAATGAGAGAAGTTTTTATATTTGATGTGCCTTGATTCAACTTGATATGAAGGGTTATTAACATATGATCTTGATTTTCCAATGGAGGGTTGAATGAATATCCTCTCAACGATCCAAGGTTTATGTAATTAAACCTTGAAATCCTCCATAATAGAGAATTTATAGAGGATTATAGGTCCTTTTAATTTAATAAAACTAATAAAATTAATAAAATTAATTATTTATTTTAACTAAATGCGCCCATAAATGAATTTTTTAACCAAATGTACTATGCTAACCAATTTTAGGTTTCACTTAAGGTAAACCACACATTTTGGATTTAACCATTGTATCATATTTTAAATCCGAGACTCTTTTTAATTCTAGGTTCACCAGGCCTTAGAATTACATGCTGTCTCATCACCTGTCTCAAGAAATATTTTTAGATCTATTCCAATGTAATATAAGGGAAAAAATGGTCTCTGTATTTGCACATTTCCTCAATATAAGAGAATATTTACCTCTTTATCATCATTTAAGGCTCAATATTAATTAAGTAATGATACTTCATGGTGAACCACTATTATTTTTTTAATCAATATCCCCACATTACATTGAAATTCTAAAATATTATTTATAAGGATCTTGATACTAATCTTTATTTGAGCACCACCTACCATACTCAAACTAATGCATAGTCTAAAAGAAAAATTAAAACAATAAAATACATGTTGAGGTCATTATCACATGAATATCTATTTATGTGGGATCAATAACTACCTTTGGTAGAGTTTTCCTATAATAATAGTTTTGATTCAAGTATTTAAATGGAACCGTATAAAGCATTATATGAAAAGAGATGTTGAAATCCAACATTTTGGGATGAAGATGGTGATAGTAAATTTGTAGGCTTATAAATTTTTGATGATACAATAATAAATATAATGCCTTTTTAGGCTCACATTAAAGAATCTAAAATTAGGAAAAAAGAGTTACACTAATAAGGAAAAACAAGATATTTTTAATCTCATTAAGCTCAACCCCGAACCAGATAGATGCATCTTCTCCCCCTCCTCCTCGGGGGTCTTATACTCTAAATATTTTCATTATACGCTGGTTCATAATGATTAGGGTTATACTTGGAATGAGATTATTTGGCCTAAGGGAATCCCCATCAATAAAAACTTTCTCACTTGGAGGATTTTTCAGAAGGATCTTTTTACTGATGATAACATAAAATGTTGCAGTATATCACTGGATTCATGGTTCCCCTAGTGCTACAACCACAAAGTGGAAAGTATAGGGAATATTTTCTTAGAGGGTGATTGGGAAAGGTTGGTCTGGCAGTATTTTAGAGAGTTTACCGCCATCAACGTCACTAGCATGTTTGATATTAAATTTCTTGACTGATGGTTCTATGGTGCGGGGGATAGGGTCCTGAGAAAATGTCCCACACTATGCTCCTTCACGCGGGATTATAGTCTCTTTAGAAGGCTTGTAATAAAGATAGACATGAGGGGAACTAGACATCTAGTCCATCCATCATCATCAGAACAAATACATTCTACTGTAAATGGTTAGACTTATCAAGATCTGGCAGGAGTCACCTTCCCTACAACGTCTTAAAACTAATTTAAGCAATGCCCCCTATTTAGAAGCTGCAATGGAAGCCAATGGGTCTGTTGGTCCCCACTAAGAATGGGAATCAAATTGAATACTGACTGATCCTACAACATGGGGTCCTTAGGGGGTTGGGGTGGTTTGAAAATGTCATGGGTCAGTCATCATGGTGTTTTCTGCCCATCTTGGCCATGGTCCCTCACTTTAGGCGAAGGCTAAGGAAATGTTTTGTGGTCTATACCTTTGTCTCTAGAAAGGGATATGTTTAATGGAGGATGAAAACAATTCCATAATCCATAAAAATTACCTACAAGGAATTGGATCCACCCCTTGCGAGATTCATTATATCATCAGGAAGTGTTGGAACATGATCAACAATACCACTAGAGTGCATCACACTTTGCAAGAGGAGAACTAGGTCACATACCATCTTGCCTCTATTGATGTCCAGGGAATGGATACCATTTTATTTCATGATTTACTTTCTTTAAAGTACGCGGGGTTAACCTATTTAAAAAGGATTATCCTAGTTTTCATTATTTTAGCCCCCCTTAGGCCTTATGTCATGGGATTCTTGGACCTTTCATATTGTTGTTTTCCTCCTCCATTTTATAAATATTTATTTGATGAAGATAGAGATCATGTTTTCTTGAAAGTATCTCAATCGAAGGTTATTATAAGGTTTGGTAAGAAAGTAAAACTAAGCCCCATGTAAATCAGATCCTTTAAAAATTTTGGTAGAATTGGAGTTATTTCTTATCATTTAGAAATTATTCCAAACCTCTCAAAATTACATGATGTGTTCCATACATCATTGCTAAGGAAGTGCTTGCCAGACCTAATGCATGTGCTCACCTATGATGAAATAGATTTGGTACTTGATCCATAATACTGTGAAGAACCCATCTAGATTCTATATACCATATATTATGTATTGAGGAAGCATATGAATCTTCTAGTAAAGTTATTTTGGAGGAATCAAAAAATGGAGGAAGAAACCTGGGAACCGTAGGATAATATGGGGAATGACTACCCTAATTTTGCATAAGGAAATACCCTTGACATTTCAAATATGAATTTTTTTTGGAGGTAAGAATGAAACACCCCAAACTTCATTTTCTTTTCAAATAAATTTAATTTTGTAGCTAGTTTATAATGTGCACAACACCGAGTTTAAACAAAACACTATTTAGTGACGTTTTGCACACATAATTTAAAAATAAATTTTAACACTTTTAGATTTTTAAAAAAAAAAATAAAAAAACATTTTTTAATTAATAATATAAAAATTATATTATGGTGCTTTATTGGTATTTTTCTAAGAAGTTTCATTTTTGATGAATAGTGAAAAATACTGAATTTTAATTGAGAACCACTTTTTTATTCAAATTTTTTTTATAATGTTTAATTATATTTTGATTTATTTTTAAAGTAAAAAAAGATAAATTATACATATATTAATTCAAATTGTTTAATTTTAATCATTTTCATATCGAATATAGCTATACAAACTTTTTGAACTTTTGAATATTTTACCTTTTAAAAACCTGCTTTCTCATCCCATACGTGAGATTAATTTCAAATTGAATTTTTCCACTTATATGAATTGAATCTTGAAAAATTGATTTAATATTAGTAATCATCATAATATATAATTTTTAATGAGGTAAAATTAATTTTTTTACCAAAATTAGTAATGAAAACAGTCAAAATTAAATACAATGATTAAGGAGAAAACGAGTTTATTTATTGGTTAGACTTAGAATATAAGGTGTAAAAATGACTCAAAAATTTTACAAAACCCATTGTATAGACATATTTAAACCTTATCACGAATAGTATATATAATTAAGATTTATTGGGGTCTGGTTACATGATATAAACATGGTTGTAATTCAGTCTTTCAAAATATTACATGTGTGCCACTCACGACACATATAAAAGGCCCCCATCCACTATCCACTTCACACCTTCAGAACTATTTGGTTAAGATAATAAATAACCAAATAAATTAAAAAAATCACTCCCCTCATCATAAAATACTTATATTGGGAATAAAGTCAACTTATAAAGGTATTAGTGAAAACCTAAAGAGGATACCTGAAGAAGATGTAATGTTTTTCTAAAAGAGTTTTTATTTTATTTCCATCACCACCTAAAATTGTTATTATACAATGATTATATAATAAAATAAGTGTATAAAATATACTAAGATTTTTTAATGTTAATTTTAATACTTAAAACCACACAAAATTCCACAAAATGGGTTACATAATCATTATTCATGTGTACGACAGACAACTACCTGCGAACTGATGTCCTTAGTTTTTCCATTACCACCACTCAAGGTTGGGAATAATGGTGTATTTATAGGTTATATATTTTATTAATGATATTTATTATTTTATTATGATTAGGAAATTATTATATCAAACATAACCTCATGATATCATTTTTTTGGGAATATTATAATGTTTATCATGTGTATGGGAGACTACCGCCTCATGAAGCGATGTGATTTGTTCATGATTTACATGGAATATATTAAGGATGATTTTAATAAAAATATGTGATATATATGACATAAAAATTATAAATTAATGATAATATAAATATATTAAATTTAATTTTATTTCATTCAACATGAAAATAAAATGGAACCAACATTCATGTGTACATACATCCTATTGTCTCCAAGAACAATGTATTTTATTTCATATCACTAAATTTTATAGGTAACTCTAAATAAATATGTAATGAATATATATTATATTTAAATAATTGTTTAAATTATTTATATGATTAAATCATGATCTAATTAAGATGAAAAAAATAACAAGTTAAAAATTACTCAAAAAACAAGGTAATTAACACACAAAACAATGAAAATAATGGAAGGTTACTAATAAATAAGTGATAATATGCTATAAAAGGATTATATATGATATTATAAATATTAATATGTTTATGGTATAATTTAATAAAATTATTAAAACCATTATACATTAGGCTAAAGAGCATTCAACCAAAATAAATCATAAGGTAAGGGATTTCATCAGAATTTCATTTCATTGAGGCATATTGCTATGTTATGCACATGATTACTTATATGTGGGGTATATACATAAAATTTGGAATTTAATATCATGAATAATTAATTATTCATTGTATTTTAGTTTTCAATTTGAATTATTTCATCTAATGGGATTTTATTTGAAAATTACCACGTGATAAATTTTATTTTAAAATCTCACTTTCATTTGTGATTGTTAACTTTCTATTGAAAAAAATCACTTTGTTGTGATAGTTTTTTATTAGAAATTAAATTTCCATTAAATATAAATATTCTTGTGAGATGGATATTATTATTTACTAAACCTTATACCATTTTTACTTATGGTGTTTACTTTTAATGTTATTTGATTAATTGAGGAAATTTTAATAAATTTGTATCCTTTACCCAATATGGATATTTGAGGATAATGAATTTCGATCATCAAATAAATAGATTATTCGATATACAAGATATGATTTTTACATGCAATGGTGGGTGGGGTCCCAAATTTTTATATCCCACAGATGCATTGATAGGTCTAATGAGAAAAATCAGTTGGCCAAATTAAATGGGTTTCTACAAGTATTTTTAAACTATATAGAGGATAAATTTTAATAGTAAATGTTTTCATATGATTGAGTCATAAATTCTAAAAATTAATCTTTTCTTATATTGAGAATTCATTCATTATTATCCAGGATATTTTCAATAAGATATTTTATATGGATGTATTTCATTCTTATTTTATTGATTAAATGGATTGAGTTTTCAGTTATTTAGCTTACTGTACTAATTATTCCTTATCAATTCATGCAAACAAGATATTTAAATGGAATGTGTGTTCAGTTATTTACCTTTCCACATTGATTATGCTTATTTTTTCATGATAGGTTCTTTTATAATTAACCCTTACTGAGAATTTAAGAGTACCCTTATTTTGATTTCTTTCCCCATGACATGAAGATGAATTATTAGAATGAGTTTCAAGGATACTGAGATTTTACTTTTGTTATGATTTATTTTCTTTTGCCAATGAAAAATGGATATTATGTATTAATAAAGTTTTTCCAAAACTGCTAAACTGATCAATCCTTTGGGATTCATATCTTGTATCTATGACAATGTAATAAATTAATGCACCATCTTCTGGATATTGGGGTTGTGGTCATTATAAAAAAGTATGTATGTTTCACCCCCAAGTATTTCATTTATAATCATTTATCTAACCACATATTCATAGAGTAAAGTGTAGATATTTTATTTTTAATAAGTAGTATGTAATCTATATACAGTATGAAAAACAATACTAAACTCCCACAAAGATGTTTTTATTCAAAGTAATAATATATTTTCTTGATTAAACCAAACACTTTGATTTCATCATCAAACTAGATATTCAAACATTGATAATACTTCATTAGTCCATAAGTGGACCATTGAAATTTACAAACCTTAGAAATCTCACGTGGAACTTCAAAATCCCCAGTTTGTATCATATACATGTTCTTGGATAAATTATCATAATTAAATGTGGTATTGATATCCATATGATATATCACCTAATAATAATTAAATGTTATTTCTTGTAATATACCAATTGAATTTATCATTCAAATAAGTGAAAAGTTCTTTTCTTATCCAATACCATGAGCTTATTTAAAACTCTTTCCCACCAGAAATTATTTATAGGTAAAAAATCTACCTTCCATTTTAATTTTAATACATAAAAACATCTTGTACTATATAGGTATAATCCATTTAGGTGCATAACTCAAGTTACCAATCTAGTTAGTGTGCATGGAATTCATCTTAGATTTTGTGAATTTTAATAATTTCATGGAATCAAAACTCTGAAACTATTCTGAGTATAATGTATGTTTGTATCCTATAAATGTTACTTCATCACATTGGAAATGAAAAATCCATATATTTCATGCTCCAAATGAATCGTACCTGACCTTCAATATTCTTATGAAACATGATTTAGTTATTCTTATATAACTCTATGTGGCATTAGATATATTTCCATATAAAGAACTATTTCTATTTGTTGATCTATAACTTATACATGTCCAAATTTATTCTCATAGAATCTTTGAATTGGATATTCCATATCAATGAATATACTTTCTAAAGACATAAATAAATTATGTTTAGTTGGGTGGTAGATATAACATCCATTTGTTTCACTAACATAACAAAAAATAATCATTTTTAGAATATAGGCTCACGTTTATTAGAATCTAAACATCATACATAATCTTTATAATCCCAAATCTTCAATAAATATATATCGGCACGTTTCCCAGTCTATATCTCATATGATTTTTTCATGGAATCTTTATATAGAATGTGGTTTAGTAGAAATGCATAAGTATCTAGATAATAACCCCAAAATGAGATTTGAGGGTAACATATACACATAATCAACTAAATCATGAACAATATGGTACAATTTATCCTTTTAGATACACCATTCCATTGTGGTGTTCTAGGAGGAGTGATTTGTGAAATTGATCTATGATCTCTTATATGAAATATGTATTCTTTGATTATGTATTCACCACATTGATCCAATATTTAAATGTGTTTGCAGTTTATATGTCCAAGGAGACAATGCCAATGGTGGGTGGGATTAGTATCTACTCTAATGTTCTTATTATAAATATTATAAATAGGATGATCTATAACAAGATTATATAAACCATCTATTTTATTCCCAATTCCATAAAAAATTTAATTCATATATAAATAACTAATCTTGTTCTTCATATTGAATGAAAATATCATCCTATCCAAATAATATATAGAAATAAAAGTCTTGTTTATGGATAGAACATAATAATGGTTTTTCAGTTCTAAGTTCAACACACTTAGTAAAACCAGACAGAATATTCTAACCTCTAATATAAAAACTCTTTCTATATTACTGTCATAAATATCTTCTTCACACTTTATCAATTCCCTATTGTATTTAAGTTTATGTCTATTAGAACAGATGTGTAATACACTCCCAATATCTAAAAAAAATGATTCAGATTTTGGGAAATTTATTTCTAGAACATTTAATTTTTGGTACATTGAATGTTTCTCCTTAAGAACACTTCTCAATCCTATATACCAAAATCAACTATTTTATAGTAAATACTTATTAATAATCTAAATATGATTAGTGTTAAGTATTCCATAACATACAATAAAGACATATCAATAGGTGAGTATCATGTATTATATCTTTTCATTAGGGGATTTAAATGAAATTATTCCCACTAAAAATGGTGAGCTAATTCATTATATCTATTTAGTTAGTCAAGGTCCAAGTTTCACTAAGAAATCAGTCTTTTTTGGAGCTCATCTAACCAATTAGTTGTTTTGGTAGGTAACCATCCCAATTATAATAGTTTTATAATATATATCATAGCATGATATATGAGACTCCATCTACTTGGTGAGACTTTACTAAAGATAAAATTCAATTCATGATAATTATATCACCTAATATGTATAAACCATATTCAACAACTATTATCAAGATCATAAATATGATCATAAACCTAGGTCAAGATAGAAAATAACTATATTTTATGATATAGATCCTAGCATGACATATGAGACTAGATCCTAGAAGTAATTTATCATATAAATATGCATACACAATATTCACATTTCATAAAAACATAAGTAAACATGAATATCAAATTAATTTAACAAAAAAATAAAAAATAAAATTATTTTCCAAAACATGAGATATTTATGGACTATTCATAAATAAATACTCAATATAAAAACTTTATAAATTACCAAGAATATAATAATTTTATATTCATTTCAATATGAACTTTTTCATATTTAGTATTATATAAAATTTATATAATATTTCTTGATTTATAAAAATCTTCAAATTCTATTTATATTATGTAAATACTTTAAATAATCTAGATATCATATATTTTTTAATTTATAAACACTTTATAAATAAATTCTTATGATTTATAAATAAATCATTTATTTCTAGATGAAAATCTACCCCATTTAATTTGTCAAAAGGTATTTTAAAACATTAACCATTAATATCAGGGTAAAATGTTTAAAAAAAATTTATTTAATTAATTGTAATATTTTTTTAATAAATTAAATAATTTATAATTCCTCATAAATTAAGATATCTTAAAATACCATTTATTGTGATATATAAATATTTGATAAACCATAAAAAATTATAAAATCAAAAAATAGTTTTTAATAAAAATTGTTCAACCATATGAAGAATCCCCATTTTTCATTATGGCATCCTATCTATACCATTATGCTAAAAATATACAGAAGGGTAACCATAATTTAGTGGAAAAAATATTCTTTGTATAAGGGTATATGGTTATGAGCCTTATGCATCACTAATTGCATAAGGGTTTGTATGAAACAACCTATATGTGACAAATTTATTTTAGGCAATACCTTTATAAATACCCCATGCATGTATCCAATATCCAAATTAAGAGTACATGAGAAAATAAAGTATTAAAAATACCCTTATATGAAGTGCAATTCCTGAATATTTTAAATGTATTTAATTTCAAATAAAACATGAAGTATTTGATAGGTTTCCTTGTAAGCAAGGCCGAGTCTATATGAACTATGATGTAGTAAACTATTATAACCTAGATGATAAATTAGAAAGTATGACTAATAATAAAATATTTATGAAACATATTTAAAATGGATTTTATTAATGAAAATTTATTTGATTAATGTATAATAAATAAATACTGAATTTTTAGAAAAGTCATATTACAGTTCAAAAATATGTTTTCTTCAAAAATCGATTTTATCACATTTTTGCATGAAAATATTATAATTAATTACTAATTTTTTTAGTAATTTTATTTTAATAAATGAAGTTAATTTTTAAAATTTTCATTTCAATATTATCTTAGAGTTATTTATTAGTATTTTTCTAAAAAAAATTATTTATCAGTGAATAGTGAAAACTATTTTTTTTGTAAAAATTATCATTTAATTTGGAGTAAATAGTCGATTAGTAACACCCTAAGTTTTATAGACCTATTTTTCTCAAATAAATTAATTTTCATTGATTTATTTCATATCATTATGTTAAACATTTCTTTCACAATACACCGACTTGGCTTGCGCTACATGCAACACTGACTTGGCGTACGTTACATGCAACACCGATTTTCTACGAAACATCATTTTATTATTATTATTATTTAAATGATTTTGTTATAAACTAGATGTAAAACATAGTAATATGAAGAGTAATAACTAATTTTCAAATATTTTTATAATGTTTTTATATAAATAGAGGTATTGATAATGAAATATATAATTTTTGGTAAAATCTTAATATGTTTTAAAATACCATTTTCTCAAATGAAATGATTTTCACGTCCTTCTATAAAAGACAATTAAATAAATTTTAGGTAATTTTTCAAATTAAATTTTATAAAATAAACATCATTTTTAAATTTATAATTTCAAAATTAGCTTAGGGGGAATTTTTGGTATTTTTTTGAGAAGCATTATTTTTTGATGAATAACGAAAAATATTGAATTTTAATTTATAACTACTTTTTCATCTAATTTATTTTTAAGGATAAATTATATTTTAAATTATTTTAAAATTTAATTATATCATATTTTATAAATTAATCCAATGTAAATAATTGGAATCAATTCCACCTTGAAATTGGGTATAAAAACATAGCAATTTTTTGGATGTTTTTACATTAAAAACCTATATTTCCATTCCATCTACTGAATTAAATTTAAATTAATTTAAAACTCTTATGTGATTGGAATATGGAAAAATGGATTCCATATTTTTAATTGAATAATTTATAATTTTTAATAAGTTCAAATTAGTTTTTTACCAAACATATTAGTGAAAGTAATTAAAATTAATTACAACAATTAGGGTACAATTAATCTTAATATGGGACTAAAACTTAATATTAAGGGCCCAAATTACATTTTTTTTCAAAGATCCATCTTATAGACATATTTAGACCCTATAAAACCTTTTATATATTTTTTTCCTTATGGGATCCCATTTCCATGGGAAAAATGTGGGTGGAATTCCCTTTCCTAAAATTTACAAGAGTGCCACTCCTCCTCCACTATAAAAATGGTCGCTTCTCCCCCACTCCCTCACACCTCTCAAGACACATTGGATTGACCAATATCTGACCAAATATCTCCTAAAAATATCTCCCCTCATAATTAAAACATCCCATTGCAATGAAATCTTATTTTGGGATCCCTTTGGTGCAAACCAAAAGGAGTTACCCAAAGAAGAGGTAACATCTTTCCTCAAGCTTTTTAGTTTTATTTCCATTTTCTACCCTCTAAATCTCCTTATTAAATGATTATATAAAAAAATATATCTTAAATACACTTATATTTCATTATAATATGGGTTCAAAATACACTTACATAGACTTTCATATAATTGGTAACAAAAATACTCTTTATGTGTACGATGAACTAACGCCTCACGAAACGATGATTGTTCGTTATTTCTTTACCGCCTCTAATGGTTGAGAATTATGATGAATAAACTATTTATATATGATATATACTATATTTATTATGTATTTATACTTTGTTAATTATTTTATAACACATATCTTTATACTTTCCATCTTATGTAAATATGATAACATCGTTTGTGGACATGTGGACTACCACCTCCTCAAAGCGATGTGATTCATTCACACTCTACATAGAATATATTAAGGATAGTTTTAGTGAAATTATATGATATATACAATATAATAATGATAATTTAAAGATATATATATATATATATATATAAAATTTATGTTCTTTCTTTCAATACGACAATAAAACTGAAACAACATTCATGCGTACGTACGACCAACCATCTCTATGAACGGTGTATTCTATTTCATACTTCTATATTATATGGATTATTATAATAAAAATATAATTAATATGAATTATATTTATATAATTTTTACATTATTTAAATCCTTATGTAAGTATTAGGACCAGAGATATAGTAAATTAAGGCACATACGGAGAACAAAACAGATACTACCTGAAGTGAAACCTTAACATAGAATTGTTAACAAGAGGGTAATATAAAGTCATAATCAAACCATATTTAGTAATATATATAATAATATTTTTATATTATATATTTATAATAAAACTAACTTTACTATACAATAAGTTATTTTAAGTATGATGAGAGTCAAGACACAAGGTAAATGAATTTTCTCTCACTTTTTTATTTCCATGTGATATATGCCTTATTAACTACTCACCTATTTTGTGTGGTGTATATCATTCCAATGAATGTATTTTATTTATATTATGATTAAATTTATGGGTTTTTACATATCCATTTTATGATTTTTCTTTCATGGGGTTTATGTTTTAAAAGTTACCAAATCAGTAAAGTAATATTGTCTCAGTTTTCCTTCTTTGAGACACATGCCATGTTATGCACCTATATTTTTATATAAGGTGTATATATTGCCTTTGACATGTTATATCATTAATATCATTATTTTTATGATATTTTAAGCTACATGTTATTTTATTTTCTTACATAGAGAGTATAATCCCAAGTTACCATGTGGTAAGAGTTTATTGAAAGAATCTAACTGCTTATCAGAATTGTTTATGATTTTGATTAAATTGATGAAATATTATAATAAATATATCAATAAAAATATTTAGTTTTATTATCTTATATTTATTCAATAAATATCCATATATTAGTACCATTTTCCCATTCTTTGACGATTAATATGATTAAGAGAACATTTTTAAGAAACATATGACCGTATTTCTCTCTTAGGTTGGAAATGTATTTTATTTCAAAAAACATGTTTTAAAAAAAAAATTCAAATGATATTTGAAGATAATTTTCAAATAATAATTATTTTAAAAGTGTTTTATTTTTTTAAATTACTACTTTATATGTTTTTAAATCTATTTTACCATAATAATCTATTAAAAAATGTATTATGTTTTAAAAATAATTTTTCAATTTAGAAAGGATATTTTCTATAAAAAATTGCTTTTAAAAGATATTTAAAAATTATTTACCATATAAGATTACATCCATTAGTGTTACTATTTTGTTTTTAGGGAAATTATTCCATTTTTTCATTCATATTATTTCTCTTAATGGTTTATATTTTGATGACATGATGTTTATGAAACCCATTTCTATTTTATGGGTTATATTCTTTTGAAACCCACTCCTTTTCATAGGTTATGATTTTAATGAAATTATTATGAAACCTGTATCTCTTTACATAGGATATGATACGATTATATGTCTATTATTCCCATTTCATTTCATGGGTTATGATATTATTGTTTATGATTTTATGGAATATGTATTATTTCATTATGAGATGGGTGAGACCTATATCTACCTCCAACTCATTGGGTAATGATTTATATCTCATGAGATAGACTAATATGGTCTTGGTAGTGAACATTAACTACTAATATTCACATGTTATTGACCCATAACTATTAAGATAGTATAAGGAGTGAAATCATACTACTAAGATGACCATGAGAGTGAACAATGACTACCAAGTTCATATGGGGAGTGAACCCATACTACCAAGATGGACTTGGAAGAAATGAATTGAATATTATGGAAATAATTTTATATGATTATGTGTCTGCAATAATTCTATGTCTCTTGACAATGTTATTGTTTTATGGATTAGGTTCTTTATTTCCTTATGATTCATGTCTTATAAACTACCAATATTTATTGCATGATTCATGTATATTATCTTTATATGAAGGGTATGATCTTCTATTTTTATGATCACATTATCATAAACCTAATCTCATGATTATTCTTAAATTTCTACCTTGTTTACCCTTATTGAGAACTTGAATGACAATTTTTAGGTTTGTTTCTTTAGGTTATGAATATATGTAATACGTATGATGTGTCTAAGAAGGGTTTTACTCACGAAGAACATAGTGGGAGATAATGTAGTGAACTTATATACTAGTACTAATATTTCCATGTTTCCAAAGGCACTAAACTAGTATGATCTTTAGGATTAAATTTGTATAATGTTTTATGTTTTTTGAAAAAATTTATTTAATTTTTAATTTATGAAAATTAAGGGTCTATACAGTTGGTATTAATGAAAAGATTTAGTTAAACTTTGGAAACTAGGATGATAAAACCTTAGCGAGAACCCTAAGGATAGGTATAAGGATATGTATAGGAAAATGTCCTATAATTTTGGTAAATTATAGAGTGATTGGTTTCCAAGAATTACATCCCTATCTTGATATTACAAGTGGATGTGGCTCTAGAACAATTGTACCTTAGGGTAACAACTCTAACAAGGTGAATTGAGTCTGACTCAATGTGTCATAATACATGATAACGAGAATTTATTCACACCCCAATAAACACTCCTGAGGTATATTATTTGGGAATTCACAAAATATTCATGAACCATAATGAATTATTAAAATAGAATTTGGATATGAATAACCTATAAAAAACATAAGGTGTTATAGATTAATAAATATTTCATTACTTAGACATCCTATATGTGACTTATCATGATTATCTGGTTACTCATTATGATAATTGTTTCTTAATCTATGATTTTGGTTTTAGTTAATGGATTGAACCAAAAAAAACCATGTTAATGGTGATTATGATGGAAAATGAAATGATTTTACTCCTAAGAAACCGAATTTGATGAGTGATAGAATGAAAAATATTGTTGTTATGCTTGTAAAAACTTCACAAGCTATGAATCATGGTGGATTCCCAAATTAGAAAAGGAGGGAATAAAATTCTATTGAGTCTTTAATAAAGAAAACATACACCTTCTTTCAGAGGTTAATGAGATACAATTGTTTTTGAAAAATGGATCCATACAACTAAAAATATATTCTCAACTCTCTAGTGTTCAGATCATGAGAAAGTCATTCTAACTATTTATCGGTTTGAAGGAGAAGAGGATCAATGGTGGATGCTAATCTAGAATACAATTAAGCAAGATGAAATTAAATCCATGGATTGGGATGAGTTCAAGAACATATTTTTTAATAATTAATTTCTTTATATTCTTCATACAAATATGGATAATGAGTTCCTCGAGTTGAATTAAATAGATAATGAATATTTTTATACCTATAAGGATAATTTCACAAGACATGCGAGGTATGCTTTAGAAATTATCATCCAAACTGAAAGAAAAATTGATAGGTTCTTCATTGGATTAAATAAAAGCCTTATAGGGTAGATTTACAAAATATAATTTATTAGATACAATGATATTGTGTGTTTTTTAATCAAGTTTGAAATAAAGATTGGAGCCACGTACTGATCTCATGGTTCTGATAATAAAAGGAAGATGAAGTTTAAAGGGTAATCTAAAAATCATGAAGAGAAGAAGATGATATTTCCATTATACTCTAAGTGTGGGGATAAGCATTGAGGAAATTGATGTTAGGTTCTGTTAAATTATTTATGGGTGAAAGGTAAGGCCATCGAGAATTTGATTTTCTAAGTGATGTGAAGAAGTTATGAAATAGTGAAAATGGAGAAAAATCTACACAAAATGTACCTAACATGATTCAATGATATAAGAGTAAGGAGAATGGGAATTATTCTAACCAGTGCCCAAACTGAAGGGCTAGTTATGATGATCTACATTATAAACCTCTTAAGCTTAGGGATAAAGTAAAATCTCAGGAAATTTCTATTTTTGATGAGGGGTGTGATAATTATGTGGTGAAAGGTACACCTATTATCCACTCTAAAACTGTTAATATCTTATTTGATTCTAGATATACCCACTCTTTTTTATCTAATTTTTTTTCTAAGGGTGTTAAGATTCTACCAGAATTATTAGATATGGAATTGGAAGTAAAAATCCATAATTGTATAATGATTTCATCCCAAGTCGATGATTCCTCTATAGTTGATGTTTTTTTGGAATGTGATTCTTGAAAAATATTTTCATTCTTCTTTTGGTTGAATTTGATGTCATATTAGGCACAGATTAGTTTTCCTTGTATAAATCCCACATCAATGGTCGATGAAGGGAAGTTGTGTATGATATTTAAAACCCTCCTATAATTTTCTATCAATGTGATGATAAGTATGAAGTTTCTATAGAGAGTACATTAGGTGTATGGATTTTAAATCCCACTTAGAAGGAATGTTTATCTCAAATGGTAGGGAATAAAATCGACATCGACGATATGCCTATTATTTGTAAATTTGTGGATTTGTTTCCAGAAGAGTTTCCTAGCCTTCCACCAAAATGTGAATGTGATTTCTCAGTAGAAATCGTTCCTGGTTTCACACCAATTTCAAAGACTCCCTATAGAATGACCCTGATTGAGTTATAGGAATAGAAGAATAAACTCCAAGAAAACATTGATAAGGTATTTATTTTGCCGAGTGTGTCACCTTAGGGTGCACATATTGTTTTTGTGAAAAAGAAAGATGGATTAATGCAACTCTACATTTATTATTGGGAGTTAAATAAGATCACAATCAAAAATAAGTATCCTCTTACCCATATTGATTACTTGTTTGATCAACTGCATGGAGCTCAATACTTTTCCAAGATTGACATTTATTTTGGACATCATCAGTTAAGGGTGAAGAAAGAGTATATACCCACGACATTATTCCGTACAATTTATAGACACTATGAATATGTAGTAATTACTTTTGGTCTTATTAATGCCACTACTATGTTAATAGATTTAATGAATAAAGTATTTGGAGATTACCAAAAATAGTTTTTGGTAGTTTTTATACATGATATTCTTATCAATTAAAAGAGTATGTAAGAGCATGAAAATAACTTGAGAATTTTACTAAATACCCTAAGGAGGGAGAAGCTATATGAAAAATTTAAAAAGTGTGAATTTTGGATACAAAAGGATTCATTTTTGGGTCACATAATCTCAAGAGATGGTATAATAGTATATCCATCAATGATAGAGGCTATTGAATTCTAGACTAGGCTAACCATAGTAACTGGGATGCATAGTTTTCTTGGTTTAGCTAGATATTTTTGACATTTTTTGGATAATTTCTCACAACTATCTAATCATATGACCAATTAAATCGAATGGGTGTCAAGTTACTTTGGGCAGATAAATGTGAGAATTTTTTTTAGGAATTGAGGAGAAGGTAGTTCATTGAATCTATTATTACATTACCCTATAAAAGAGAAGAATTAAAAAATAATTATATTTTTCCAAAATGGGTATATAAATTGGTGGAAGTTAACTTTTTTTGGTTAAATGTTTTACCAAAAAATTACTTTGTCACTAAATTGATGGTAAAATATCTATTGTTAAATGTTATTGTGCTAGATAAAATATTTCTATTAAAATTATAATATCACTAATAGATATTGTATATGTTGTTAAAACATTTGAAAACCGATTCATATGACAAATTTATCTATTGATAATATTATTACCAACATTTATAATCAATAACAACATTTAATATCCATAAATTTTATTTTAAATAATATATTATACACATATATTCAAATATTTATATCTAAAATTTAATATTATATTTATTAACATAATTATATATAACATATTTATTATATTAATTATATAATAATTATAAAATTATATTATAGGAGACTCAAAAAACCTATTCTTTATTTGAAAAAACATATTCAAGCATAATATAAAATCATATTAAAACTCCAAACAATGTCATAAATCTCTAAGAAACATGTTCTATAAGTTCTTTTTTTCCTTTTTATTAAATTTAGTCACTCTTACAAACTATATACAACCAAAAAAATTGTGTATCACTATGAAAAAAATATGAATCACCATTTGAATGAAAATTATAGTCATCTGCCAAGTATAAAAATTTTATACTTACTAAGAAAGTGTGATATCTAATAAAAACATCCACCCAATATTTATTGATAGTAAAGTTGATCTGACTGCCCATTAATTTTCTATTCTATAAGGGAATTGTCAAGAAGGCTGATTTTCATTGACCCCTTCACCGAGGAGACCAAATAATTTCATCGTGGGAAGAGTGGAGATATATGTATAAGGATTATCCTCTTGGAAAACATCAGCCATACCAGCTTGAATGTTAGAAGCCCTAGTTGGAAGTGGAACATCTTGTTCACCATTGTGATAACTAGAAATCAGAGAATCCTACTGTGAGGGTAACTCACCGCCATCTTCCCACAAATAATGGATGAGGGATGGAAGACGAGGTTCCTTCATAATCTGAGGAGTGATCATCCTTATTCACAATGGGATATTTGTCTTTTCAATCAACATCAACCACTGGAACTTGTGGGGAACATAGAGGGGAATATACAATAGAGGAGGCACACACAAATTGTAGAAAATAAAAATTATACCAATCAAATTTCTATAATAATGTTTACAAATTACCATCATAGACACCTATATACCAATAAATATTGCATAAGATGGTTCCCAAATTATATAAAATGTAAATTATAACATTTTTATTGTTTGATGTAGTATTATAGTAGATGAGGGTAAACCTAGATATTGCCTTAGATAATTCTACTTAAGCTGGCATTCCAATCCCTTTCAACTTGAACACATACAAAAAACGCAATCATGGCATTTGAATGGGGGTTCAAACTATTGATAATAAAATATGAGGGAAACCCACTAAATTTGCACACAATAACATAAAGATAATATTAGTATCCTCTTTAGTTATGACTGGGGAATACCCAATAAATGACATGTATATAAAGAATAATTATCTTCAAATACATTTCCCTAAGGAAACTCACAAAGAAAACTCAAATACATTTAAATTAATAATTCCAGCTAAATTTATAAATAAAACAATAGGATAAAAATGATCACATGAGACCAAAAATCTCAAAAAGATCATTCCATTATATAAATATAAAAAGAAATTAAATAAAAGGTTGGAATATTTTTTGGGAATATTTGTCGTGAAATCCTTTTCACTTCAGCATAGACCATGCTTTAGCCATTAACACAACAATTTTAATTAAAATATTTTTTTAAGAAGAAGGATAAACATGTATTTTTGGAAAGTAATAAATACTTTTTTTATTAATCAAAAAATAAAATTTAGTCACATGGATAAATAAGTTGAAATTAATAAATTTATGTGTTCATATGTACACACTAAATTTCAGGTAAAAAATTAAATTTTTTAATTCAATTATATACAAGATCAAAATAAATATATATAAATGCATGAAAATTGATAGATATTTAATGAAATAGAAATACTAAAAAATATGTTATATGAGATATACAACAATATATTGTAAAACCCCAAGCTTCTACAGTATTATTCTCTCTGAATAATACAGTAGCGTGTGTTGTACGCAACTTCAAGTTCTAACACACACCACAACCAATCAAACTATCCGTTATGAACAGTAATACCCACTTTTTGAAATTTTATAAATTTTATCTTTAAAAATTGACTTCATTTTTGGATTTATAATATCAAAATTATCTTAGGGTGAATTTTTGGTATTTTTCTAAAAACATTCAATTTTTGATGAATAGTGAAAAAACACTGAGTTATAGTTTAAAACCGAATTTGATTTTAAATAATTTTTTATTTTAATTAAATTTAATTAAGTTCAAAATAGATACATATTACCTATATAAGTTCAATGTAATTCATTGGAGTTATTTTAGAATAATTTTAGATATATAAAAATTTTATTGAACTTTTCACCGTCTTTTACCCACCTTCTAGGAGAATTTGGAAATTCACATAAAACTTAATTTTACCGCTTCTCTAAGTGGAATTTCAAAAATCTGAGAGACATGATTAATATCAAGGAGTAAAATGTGGTTCAATGAGATGAAAATAATTTTTAGTGAATAGTAACCTTTTACTTTTATTTACCGCAGTTAAAAGTAAATAGAGTAATTAAGGGTAAAAATGATATTAATATTACCCTAACACATGTCTTAATTCTATTGGAAAAGTGTATCTAGACCAAAAACAACCTTAGGAATAAAATATTATCATTTAGGTCCACTTGGATTAGATTAGGACATTTATTATTATTTAATTCAAAGAAGAGTTAAAAGAGATAAAATCAAAATTTAATAACTAAAACATTTTTAATATAGGGTTATACATAAGAAAAATTCGATTATAAATATTCATTATAAATATAAAACTATTTCCTACATGATGGTATTTTATTTATAAGTTTTAGACATTAAATAATTTAATTTATTTATGACACAATAGTGATGCAGTAATTACCTAATTAATGAAATATTAAAATTATTGATATTATAAATATCAAAATAAATGTAATTTGAGACTTTTTATGAATTACACTAATTTTCTAGGTTAATATGACATATTAGGATTGGTCATATAATTTTTTTTGAAGTAATAATTCTGTTATGAAATTATCAAAAACAAAATACCCAATAGTGTCAAAATTGACATAAAAGAGTTTTTAAAACAAATATTATATTATTAATTAATATTCTATTCCTAAAAATCTAATGTTCGGCCAAAGGACTTATATAATGATAGGTGTATCATTAATGGACCACTTTGGGGTCTCTTGGAGGTACATAGTAAGTTTATTAACTATATAATATAAAAATACAAAGAGACATGGTAAATGTCAAACTATTTAACTAAGAGTTAAATATATATGATAAGGTTAATATAGTGACCCAAAACTGTCTAAAATCTATTGGTTGAAATTATTACAACCCATCCCCACCTTAACCTTTAAATAATCAACTTTTGAGCTATTATAAACTGAATATGAATTTATTATAAAATAATATTTCTAGCTTTTCCAAAGGTGCCCCTCACCCCTCTTATAAAAGGTCACTCCCCCTTCTCTTTAATTCACACCTTCAAAGCCTTTTTTCTTGCCCATAAACTACCCAAATATTATCTCAACTTCCCTCAATTCAACCTAGAGGCATTAGTTTGATCAGAAAGGCAACCTACGGAGCCCTTTTGATCAAATCAAAAGGAAGAACCCGAAGAAGAGGTAATGTTTTCCCCACCCTCTTTCAAGTTCTTTTCTTCTTAAAGTTCTTCTTTCTTTGTTATTTCCATTATAAAATAATAACTCCAATATCTTATATATACTATGATGTTATTATAAATATGGTACAACCATATTCAGTATTATATCCATCCTTTGAATGAAATGTCACCATATGTGTGTACGTACGACCTACCGTCTCCACGTCGTGGTGTAATTGTTATTCAATATATTATTTTTTGGATGGGTATAATACTGATGTTTAATTAATGTAAATAATAAATATAAAATGATAATTATTCTGTATATATTATATAACATCCAATTATATATTATTTTAATATCAAAATAATGATATTGTCGCTCGTGCGTACGTACGGATTACCGTCTCCACGAACGCGATGAGATTCATTCCCTATCATATCAATTCAAGACTAAATTTCATTTGATGATTAAAAATAATGTTTAGAGACATGATATAATTCTGGATATGAATAATATGCATCCCATACATAACAAATATGGCTCACATGACAAATAATATAAAGGAAAATGAATCCGTTAATACCCGAAACGATGATAATACTAAGATATTATCAGAAAATAAATGTTAAAAGATCATATATGACATCATATTAATGTATAAAATTCTTGTATAGTTCAATAAAAATTATTTCACCATTATAAATGAGGTTAAAAAACCCTCAAACAAGGAAAAAGTACAAAGTAAGGGGTTTCTTATCTCACTTTTAATTCCATGAGATTTACATTATTCACCACTTATTTATTGCATGCGGTGTGTGTACTGACCATGTTTGTATTAATTATGCAACATAATTTAATTCATGTATATTTACATCATAATTTTATTACCCTTCTTTCATGGGTGTATGTTTCATAAGTTACCAAATCAATAAGGGAATTTGAAAATTTCAATTCCCACTCATTCGACTTTACGCATACTTCATTGATTATTTTACTCCAAGATTATGTGTGGAATCACTATTCATATGATTATGTCAAAATTTACACTCCCCATTATGTGGATATACTTTTGATACACATAATCACTCAATTGATAAATTCTCAAGTCATCGGTATGAAATTGATAAGAGTAATTTTTACTCAATCTCGATTTGTTGAGTTAAACATCCAATTCATTGGTGTTGTTTTTAAAAGAATACACGTGAATGTACTTTGATTGTTTTACACTTAATATCTAATAATATTGAGAGTATTTATATTTTTCACACATAATTATGTCGTTGATTTTTCCTTAATCTAAGGATACGACCTTTATGAGAGATTTCATCTCAATTTACATTCCATTGAGACTCCTTTGTTGTTATACACCAAATCACTTTTATATGGTGTATATAATGTACTTTGACATAGTGTATCATGAATCCCTTTATTCTCATGATATTAAAAAGTTTTAATTACCTCAATTATTTGTATTCAAGTGTCTCTCTTTTGGTTATGAACTCTAACTAAAATATCATTTTAAAATGTTTTAAAGATTTATTATTCTAAATCTTTCTCATTAATGTCCATGTTTTAAAAATGGTTTTAAGGATTTATTTATATGGAAATTAAATTTTTCAAATAAAAATTCCTTTTAAAAGTTTCAAAGTGGTATGGGACACTTTGATTCAAAAATCTATTTTAAATGGCTTCTTGAAAAATATTGTGACTTTTAAATGTTTTCAAGAAAAAAGGGGATATTTCTCTCAATAGTTTGATGATTATTTTAATCTATGTCAATATCCTTCATTATTATCGATTGAGGTTAATCTGATATAGTACAATCTTCCATATTGTATCGAATGAGTTATGTTTGACTGTGGATGTGCTATTTTTATACCATTCATGGTTTATGGTTAAAGTATTGACATTTCATATGCTAGTTTTAATAAAAATGTTTATGTTATGTTTCAAACTTTTCATATGAGGAATGTATTAGACTTAGTAAGTGAAGGGTGGAGCCCACTATATCTCCTTGATGAATCGGTAGGTCTCATGAGACAAACTAGTGTCTTGGCATAAGGCCTTGATAAAATCTTATTTGTAGTCTTGGCATGAGGCCTTGACTATGTGGTTATGATAGTCAGTCATTATGCATTCCATCATCATAAAATTGGTTATTGATATTGCATGTGGTTATTCGAATAGTATAATATCTATGTGAATAAGTAAATGGAATTATTTCATTTTATCTTTTCCATATTATGTTTAAGTTCATGTTTAAAAGGATTTTGTTTTAGTTATACATTGCCTTAAATGTTTATGCTTATTTATAAAAGTTTCTGCTATATTTTTATCCTTACTGAGCATATGAGCTCACCCCTTTAAATGTTTTATTTTTCCCAGGATGTGAAGAAGTAATTTATGAATGATCTGTAGGGATAGTATGAGGGGATATGAAGACAATATGTTGTTGTAGTTTTTTATGATGTAATATAAGACTTATGAATATATCTAGTTTTTCTAAGGCTACTAAACTAATAGGTCTTTCGAGACTTGATCTTTTGTGATCATGCCAATGTTATGTAATAATGCACCGACTCTGGGTAATTTGGGTCGGGGCGTTAAAGTTGGTATCAGAGGAAGTTTAGTACAAACCTTGGAAACTAGATTTAGATAAACTCTGATTACAGAACATAGCCCTAAGATAGACTTTGAGGATTAGTATAGAAGAACTTCATAGAATATTAGTATTGTATATATTTTGTGAGTTTTCCAAGAAATACATCCCTGTCTGGATATGAGCAGGTAGAGGTGGCTCTGGCACATATGTACCTAGGGGTAAAACCTGAAAACACTGCTTTGAGCTAGAATCGAACGGGAACTGGTGCACAACAACAGGCCTTGCTGCACTCTTGGTTACGACACTCCCGGGGGATTTTCTTAGGATAATTTACATTTTATTTACAAACCAATTTGAAGTATTTTAATATAAGATGATAATAAATGACCTTGGTTAATCCTAATGTGTTTCAAATTGAGAATATGATGTCATGATATTCTCTAAATGATTTTATGAATACTATTACTCACACAATGCTTTCTGGTTTTAGTTAATGGATGGAGTCTAAGGAAGTCCTAGTAACTTTGAGAATGATGTACAAGGTGGGAACAATGGTGGAAATGAGCAACAAAATGGAATGTTGATAGGCATAAAAGATATCGTGTTCATTCCAAATCAGTTTTCCAAAAATATGATCAACAACATATATATTAACAAACTCCCAGACTCAAAAGAGAAGAGAAATGTGATGAATGATAAGAGATCCAGCTATGGAGACCATGGAGAAAAGAATCCTAAATTTCCATTATGTAAGAAATGTGGAAGGAGACACCCAGGAAATTTTCTCAACGAAACAAAGAAATGCTTTACATGCGGGAAAGAAGGATAAAAAGTGAAGAATTGCTGAGGAAAAATGAAGAGTACGATAGAATAAAATAAAAATGGTCCCAAAAATCCATTTACAGTCATTTTCCATAAATATAGGGGACCTAGACATTACCTGAGTGAATGACCTATTCTATAGGGTATTTTATTTGTCAAAGAAGAAGCTATGTGGAAATAAATGGTTGGGGAAATGTTTAAATTTATTAGTGCTCCTTGTTGATGGGATTACTTTGGAATAATTTTCTCTTGTATTTGTAACCCTGTAGTTTGCCATGTGAAAATGATATTTCAGGAAGACTTATCTTTTCCCTTGTAGATATAGTTATAAATAACCAATTGGTTTTATATGATCACTGGGTTTGAGGCAATTACAAGTTATTATATTTTGGGATGAAAATGAACAGTATGAGATAACATTTCCGATTAAAATTATATTATGGTTATTTTGAGGAATTTTTCTCATTTTGATAATGTTATAAAATATAGTTTTTGAAAAAGGACAACATGGAGACAGTGTGACAACCCGTCGTGTCAGACAAAGCTGTGGGATTGGAACCCACAACCAAAGTGCGATTGGGATTTATCACCTACCACTGGACTACGTGAAGTCCCTGGTTAGTGTGACTAATTATTTTTAGTGAAATGATTTTATTGATCAATAATAAGTTTATTTGGGTTCTTATGGCTTATCAAATGAATACCCTTAGTATAGGAAAATGATTTGGTGATTAATTGATAAATGTTATTTTGGAAGATGTTCACTTTGTTGAGAACTATATATGCCCAAGGAAACTAGAATACTATGGGATTTCATTTGAGGAGTAATGGTGGATTTTTATCTACATTTTTATTGTGGATTTATAGTGATTTGGGTTATTTATGTAAATGATTAACCTATAACAGAGAATATATTATTAGGTTAATTACTTTTAAGTGTGTGAATTTAAGAGTAGTTGATGTCATTTGGAGATACAATTTAACATGGAAGACTACATAACCAAATTCTTCTAAGTTTTGGGTTTCAATATTAGTTTGGATTATATTGAAGGATTTTAAGGACAATTGTTTATTTAATGGTATTTATTTAACTTTGGGGTATTTTTGGTTTAATTTTAGAAATTTAGATTAGTGTTTCTTTCTCTAAAGGAATATCCTTTTAGGGGATCATCAGATCTTGTACTAACCATTTTGGTTTTGATTAATCTCTAAAGACAAGGTAAATATATATTTTATCCTTCGTGGATTATGTGATTCTATAGAAGATTATTTTAGCTCTTCCAGTGTGACCAAGTCTTCTTGAATACTCATCGTTTAAAAAATGAGTTAGTGGTGGAAATTTATTAAAGAATGAAACTCTACTTAAAAAGTATGTATATCTCTTTATTTTCTTAGTCAATCTCATAAATAAATTCCTCATCTTTATGTAATGTAACTTAAAAAAAATGTTTTCCATATACTTTTCCTACTGGGAAACTAATGAAAATTTTTCCCATCACAAGTTTGTGGCTTTATTGTTGTTAACTTTCTCTTGATCATGTTTTCTATCCCTCTCCATCAGAACTTGACACTTAGTTTATCCTCCATATCTATGTTTTCCTACATGGAATCCTAGTATGAGTTATCTTGGGTGACCTTTGTACTCCTCTTTCATTCTTCTAAGGTGATAGTTTTATTGAATATTTTTCTGATGTAGGACTTTCCATTATATTTACAATCCCAATTTTAAAAACTTCAAGGAAGAAATTATTTGAAGGAGGGGAGAATGTAACACCCCAATCTTCCACGACACACTTCTCTTTGAATAATACAGTAGCGTGTGTTGTACGCAACTTCGAGTTCTAACACACACCACAACCAATCAAACTAGTCATTATGAATAGTAATACCCACATTTTGAAATTTTATAAATTTTATCTTTCAAAATGGACTTCATTTTTGGATTCAGAATATCGAAATTAGCTTAGGATGAATTCTTGGTATTTTTCTGAAAACATTCAATTTTTGATGAATAGTGAAAAAACACTGAGTTATAGTTTAAAACCAAATTTTTATTTAAATAATTATTTATTTTAATTAAATTTAATTAAGGTCAAAATATATACATAATACCTATATAATTTCAATTTAATTCATTGGAGTTAGTTTAGAATAATTTTAGATATATAAAAATTTTATTGAACTTTTCACCTTCTTTTACCCACCTCCTAGGAGAATTTGGAAATTCACATAAAACTTAATTTTACCACTTATGTGATTGGAATTTAGAAAATCCGAGAGGCAAGATTAATATCAAGGAGTAAAATGTGGTTCAATGAGATGAAAATATTGTTTTGGTGAATAGTAACTTTTTACTTTTTTTTACCACAGTTAAAAGTAAATTGGGTAATTAAGGGTAAAAATGATATTAATATTACCCTAAAACATGTCCTAATTCTATTGGAAAAGTGTATCTCGACCAAAAAAAAACTTAGGAGTAAAATATTATCATTTAGGTCCACTTGGATTAGATTAGGACATTTATTATTATTTAATTCAAAGAAGAGTTAAAAGAGATAAAATAAAATTTTAACAACTAAAACATTTTTAATATAGGGTTATACATAAGATAAATTAGATTATAAATATTAATTAGAAATATAAAACGATTTATTACATAATGGTATTTTATTTATAATTTTTAGACATTAAATAATTTTATTTATTTATGACACAATGGTGATGCAGTAATTACCTAATTAATGAAATATTAAAATAATTGATATTATAAATATCAAAATAAATATAATTTGAGACTTTTTATGAATTAAACTAATTTTATAGGTTAATATGACATATTAGTATTGTTAATATAAATTATTTTCGAAGTAATAATGCTGTTATGAAATTATCAAAAACAAAATACCCAATAGTGTCAAAATTGACATAAAAGAGTTTTTAAAAAAAATATTATATTATTAATTAATATTCTATTCCTAAAAATCTAAGGATTGGCCAAAGGACTTATATAATGATATTTGTATCTTTAAGGGATCACTTGGGGGTCTTTTTGAGGTATATAGTATGTTTATTAACTATATAATATAAAAATACAAAGATACATGGTAAATGTCAAACTATTTAACTAAAAGTTAAATATAAATGATAAGGTTAATATAGTGACCCAAACCGGTCTAAAATCTGTTGTTTGAAAGGCTTTCAACCCATCCCCACCTTAACCTTTAAATAATACACTTTGGAGCCATTATAAACTGAATACGAATTTATTATAAAATAATATTTCTAGCTTTTCCAAAGGTGTCCCTCACCCCTCTTATAAATGGTCACTCCCCCTTATCTCTAATTCACACCTTCAAAGCCTTTTGGCTCAACCAACCCCTACCCAAATATTCTCTCAACTCCCATAACGTCAACCTAGAGGCCTTAGTCTGATCAGAAATCCAACCTAAGGAGCCCTTTTTATCAAATCAAAATGAAGAACCCGAAGAAGAGGTAATGTTTTCACCACCCTCTTTCAAGTTCATTTCTTCTTAAAATTCTTCTTTCTTTGTTATTTCCATTATAAAATAATAACTCCAGTATCTTATATATACTAAGATGTTATTATAAATATGGTACAACCATATTCAGTATTCTATCCATCCTTTGAATGACATGTCTCCATACGTGTGTACGTATGGCCTACCGTCTCCACGTCGTGGTGTAATTGTTATTCAATATATTATTTTTTGGATGGGTATAATATTGATGTGTAATTAATGTAAATAATAAATATAACATGATAATGATTATTTATATATGATATAACATCCAATTATATATTATTTTCATATCAAAAGAATGATATTGTCGCTCGTACATACGTACGGATTACCGTCTCCATGGACTTGATGAGATTCATTCCCTATCATATCCATTAAAGACTAAATTTCATTTGATGATTAAAAATAATGTTTAAAGAAATGATATAATTATGGATATGAATAAGATACATCCCATACATAACAAATATGTCTTACACAACAAAGAATATAAAGGAAAATGAATCCGTTAACACCCAAAACGATGATAATACTAAGATATTTTCAACAAATCAATGTTAAAAGATCATATATGATATCATATTAATGTATAGGATTATTGTATAATTAAATAAAAATTAAATCACCATTATACATGAGGTTAACCTACACTTGACCAAGGAAAAAGTACAAAGTAAGGGGTTTCTTATCTCACTTTTAATTCCGTGAGATTTCCATTATTCACCATTTATTTATTGCATGTGGTGTGTGCAATGTCCATGTTTGTATTCATTGTGTAATATACTTTAATTCATGTATATTTACATCATAATTTTATGATCCTTCTTTCATGGGTTTATGTTTCATAAGTTACCAAATCAATAAGAAAATTTGAAAATTTCAATTCCCACTCATTCGACTTTACACATAATTGATTATTTTACTCCCAGATTATGTGTGGAATCACTATTCATTTGATTATGTCATAACTTACACTCACCTTTTTATGGATATAATTTTTATACACATAATCACTCCATTGATAAATTCTCAAGTCATCGGTATGAAATTTATAAGAGTAATTTTTACTCAATCTCGATTTGTTGAGTTAAACATCCAATTCATTGGTGTTGTTTTTAAAAGAATATGTGTGAATGTCCTTTGATTGTTTTACACTTTATATTTAATAATATTTAGTGTATTTATATTTTACACACATAATTATGTCATTGATTTATCCTTAACCTAAGGATATAGCCTTTATGATAGATTTTATCTCAATTTACATTCCATTGAGACTCCTTTGTTGTTATACACCAAATCACTTTTATATGATGCATATAATGTACTTTGACATAGTATATCATGAATAACTTTATTCTCATGATATTACAAAGTTTTTATTACCTCAATTATTTGTATTCAAGTGTCTCTATTTTGGTTATGAACTCTAACTAAAATATCATTTTAAAATGTTTTAAAGATTTATTATTCTAAATCTTTCTCATTAATGTCCATGTTTTAAAAATGGTTTTAAGGATTTATTTATATGAACATTAAAGTTTTTAAATCAAAATTCATTTTAAAAGTTTCAAAGTGGTATGGGACACTTTTATTCAAAAATCTATTTTAAATCGCTTCTTGACAAATAGTGAGACTTTTAAATGTTTTCAAGAAAAAGGGGGATATTTCTATCAATAGTTTGATGATTATTTTAATATATGTCAATATCCTTCATTATTATCAATTGAGGTTAATCTGATATAGTAAAATCTTCTATATTGTATCGAATGAGTTATGTTTGACTGTGGATGTGATATTTTTATACCATTCATGGTTTGTGGTTAAAGTATTGACATTTTGTATGCTAGTTTTAATACGAATGTTTATGTTTTGTTTCAAAATTTTCATATGAGGAATGCATTGGACTTAGTAAGTGACGGGTGGAGCCCGCTATAGCTCCTCAATGCGTCGGTAGGTCTCATGAGAAAAACTAGTGTCTTGGCACAAGGCCTTGACAAAATCTTATTTGTAGTCTTGGCACGAGGCCTTGACTATGTGGTTATGATAGTCTGACATTATGCATTCCATCATTATGAAAGTGGTTATTGATATTTCATGTGGTTATTCGACTAGTAGAATATCCATGTGAATAAGTAAATAACATTATTTCATTTTATCTTTGACATATTATTTTTAAGTTCAAGTTTAAAAGGCTTTTGTTTTAGTTATACATTGCCTTAAATATTTATGATTATTTATGAAAGTTTCTGCTATATTGTTATCCTTACTGAGCATCTGAGCTCACCCCTTTCAATGTTTTACTTTTCCCAGGATGTGAAGAAGTAATTTATGAATGAACTTCTGGGATATTATGAGAGGATATGAAGACAATATGTTTTTTAGTTTTTTTATGATGTAATATAATACTTATGAATATATATAGTGTTTCCATGGCTACTAAACTAATCGGTCTTTCGAGACTTTATATTTTGTGATCATGCTAATGTTATGTAATAATGCACCGACTTTGGGTAACTGGGGTTGAGGAGTTACATGTATTCCCTCAAATTTTGTTAAATTTAATAAAAAATATATAAATACCATGAAATGAAACATTATCTAACTATGGGATTAATTCCACCTACTTCTCTAGCTGGAGTGTTTTAACACAAATGTTTTGATAAAAGAATGATTTGAATCCAGTGAATTACTTGTATCATTCGACACATCAATTAATGTTATATATAAACTCAAAAAATATAATAACCATGAAAATAAAAGCCGAAAATTACTCAAAATGGATAAAGAAATATAAAATGTCAGGTGGGGTCCATCACATTTAAAAATTGTAATCTTTTCATTACCTTGGTGTTTATATTAGATTCCAACATATTTTAATTAATTATTAGGTGAAATGGTCCTACAACATGAATAAAAATATCCATATATACATAGGAACTGAAAAGTGTGAACATTTAGAAAAATCTGGAAAGTGAGAGGATAAAAATTTTCTTATAAAAATATCATAATAAATAAAAATTCACAAATAATAAATAAGACATAAAAATAAGAAACATGATCATTGTGAAAGTGATTTAAGAGATGTTAGTGGAAATTTAAGAAAAATATAACTTGTTTTAGTATCTAAATAAATTATCTAATTATGGAGATGTTAAAAGGATGAATATAGATATTTAAGGTATTAAGAAATAACATTATGGAATCCATGAGTTGTTTCTTCACTATCATGATGTTTTTCATAAAGACTTTAAGATTCATAAAAATATTCAAAATTATTTCAAGGATCAAGAGGAAAATTCATCCAAGAAATTCAAAAACGAGAATAAATATGTTAAATGAAAGCATATTGTGGTTTACAAATATCGAACTTTTTCTACATCGATGCACCCACCCAAACTGATGTGATTTTAGAAAAAATGGATATATTAAAAAAGATGAAAGAATATATTGAATGTTTTTATAAGTTGATGGAGGAATGTATGAACAGCCTGAAAAATACAAATAGTGTATTTCGTATTATCCATATAACGATTTTATATACTGAGAACCATTAGGATGAGCTATGAAAGAAAATATTAACAAAATGGGAATATAAAATTGACCAGTTTTATCCAAATTATATTTGTAGAGATGATATGAATAAATTGTGAAATAATATGTTTACATCAGACGGAAATGATATGAGGTATTTACTTAGTACAATATCGATGAAATTATTTCAATGTTTTACTTCTTTGGAAAGAATAGTTTGAGCTCAAAGGAATGTAAAGCCTTATTATGATCCCACTAAATGAACTACCCATTTCTAGAGATCAATAACATAATATATTTGGTAAACTTAAATATTTTCATAAGAGATCCATATAAGATCCTAACTATTAATAGAGAAGGGATGTTTCAATATCCATGTATCCTCCATAAACTTCTTTATATAAATTTCATGTAATAAATCCATTCAAATATAAAGCTTCATTGAGACCCTCAAAATAATATAACACTTTTATAAAATGTTTCCTAATGTGATGTATAATTTTGAGAAAATATAAGATAGTTCACTATGAAATTAAGAGTACTTGAAAACCATTAGAATACATACAGATAAAATTATGGTTATTGGAGTTTTAGGAGAAAATTAGTGGGTCAAAATGTTGGTATGCCTAAACAAACATTCAATTAATTTGAGAATTCATCCTCATCATCCTTTACACATGAAAATATAATAATATTAAATAGAAATATCATAATAAAGAAGGATGTGTACAACCTCAATGATGAAGAAAAAAAATATAAAAATATAGAACTCTTAAAAAACCTAGATTTCCATTGATCATTTAATAGAATTAGGCCCAATTGAATAACTTAAATTTGAATACATGAAAGAAAAATATTAAAATATGAATCATGTTGAAAAAATATGAATTATATTTCAAAAAATAAAATATTATTCTGAAATAACATGATTAACAATTAAAAAACATGGATTATATTATATATAAATAATTAAATAATTATTCTAAGTATATATAAAACTTCCAAATATAATCTGAACAACTCTATGTTAATATTTATTTTAATTGGAGGAAAATTAAATAACTAAAATAAATGATGTGATCCAATTGTTTCTTAAAAAAATCTAAGTAAAGCCATCACCCACAATAATTAGAAAAATTTCTTGAGATAATAGTGTGCGTGTACTGCTAAGAAAAAACCTTGATTAGAATAAAGTTTTACTGTTGAAAAAATGTATAACTTATGGAAAAAGTTTAGAGCACACTTTTATCATTTTATAATTTTTTTTGGTTTCAGTTGAAAAAAAGATGATTGGAATAAGTTACATTTTCATTGTATATATTTATTTTCTAGGAATCTAATATGTGAAGAATGTATCATCCTATACCTTATAGAATGATAAAATAAGGATATAGGAATTGATAAATTTGAAATCTATAATCGATTCATTATATTCCCAAACTCCATTCCATTTTTTATATATTAACTCTTGATATGATATTAAATCTCACAATTGAAATATAATACTAAAAAATGTTATGCAGAAAAAAACATTTATATGGTAACATTAAAAAAACTAGACTCACTCTTACATCATGAATTGAAGTTTCCAATCCATTACTAGAGGTGAATAATCCTATCACTTCTAACTAGAAATTAGACAGTTTCTATAATATACATTTACTAAACATATCAATCCAACCATATTTCTGATTCAAATATCTTGTATAATAGTGGGTATCATAATTGGAAGAATAAACTGAATCAAATTGACAAGGACTATGTATAGTTGATAGTTTAATTCCTTGCTCACAGGCACTGAAGTGGGGTAGTGGCAAGGCACCAACAATAGTGATGAGGATGAGGCTATGGAAATGTTTATAGGGAGGGATGTAAGGAACAAGAGAATACATCCGATGGTGAATAGATTTCAACTGCTCCACTTTATCAGAAAAGTAAATTTTATTATTATTAAAATATTAATATCTCAATTCTGAATAAAATTATATAATTTTATTTAAAAATAATATTTTTTTGAAAAATAATTGATACATTTATATTAAATTGTTAATAAACATTTATTAGTGATGGATTTTTTTAAACATTATTATATTAAAAGTTTTATTGTTGATAGTAAATATTAAAAATTGTTTCATGTGTTGGTGATAAAATTTTCAGTGTTAATATAAATTGGGGACAAATTTAACTTTTTATAAAATATTTTTAAGTATTTAATTATTAATATTAATAGATATATTTTTTAGTTAAAACAAATTTCAATATGTAAAATGAACACCATAAAAATTTAATATATGTTGGAATTATTAAATTTTACCATCAAATATATCATATGTTATTAATTGTTTTTTGTAAAAATATTTTTTTTTGATGTGTAGTCTCTAAAAAGTTAACAACAAAAGATTATTCAGTAATTAAAGTAGTCATAACTATATAATAACAAAGAACCTAACTTTCAAATAACATAGAGTGTAATAAATTTTAAATAATAAAATAAACCTTCATTCATTAACTTGAAACACTACTAGTTTATAATCACATAAATATGTCATTATGATGTTAAAAATATAAATGAAAATAAATATCATTATCAATTTTCAACAAAGGTTTAACTATTTAATCATTAATCATGAGGCATGCATTGTGAAAAGTCATAGAATTATTGACTCTCAATATCAAATTCAATAGTATAATAAATAATTAATTTGAAAAAATTATTATTATACATTTTCACATCACATAAAATGGGAACCTTATATTAATTAAGAAACGATACAAAATTGTGGAATTACACACACCAAATAAATAAATGAATTTTAATCTAATACACACTAGAAAAACAATATTCACAAAATAATAAATAAACCCCTTCAAATTAGATGATTTAAGGTGTATTCATGAGTTAAACATTCAATCTATAGTGATTAAAGGTGTAAAATTTCAATTTGGATTGTATATTTCACTATAATTTGTAGAATGAAAAACTTTCATTAAATTTAAAATTAATTCATACCTATAATGATTCTTATAATGAATCTAGGTAAATTTATATTTCAATAAAGCACCCATTTAACATCATGGGGTCCTCTCCCCAATTCAATATCAAAGAATGCGAAATAAGTAATTTTCATGTGTAAAACATTATGTTTTTTTAAAGTAACCAATATATTAGCATTAAAAATACTATTTAGAATGTGTTCATAACTTTTATGATGACTAGAATTGATTTTTTATCTATGAGTGAGGAAACATAGAATGTAGGAATTCACTCAACATTCACACTCCAAAATTGGGGAATTTTGAAAGAAATTTCCATTTTTTCTCTACTAATATGTTCAACCAAATTTTTCTCTTTTATTTACTTGATCACAATAAGTGAAAAAATTGATTGAGAATTAAGTTCCATGTTAACAAACTCATGGGAGAGTTATTCCCATCTAACCACAGAAAAATTTATTTGCGAGCACAATAAAAAATAAACCAGAAGGTGCACCTTTACTATTTTTTCGATCAATCGTGAAGAGTTCTAGGTATATCATGTCACCATAAAGGTGGTTAAAATTATTAGTTTCTATATTAAAATTAGTTACTCCATAATTAGGCAATATAATATTTTCCCCTTCTTTAAACTAATAGAGGTTAACTTTCCTACCTTTCCATGATGGCCTAGACTAACAAAAACAACTCTTCTGGGCTTCTTCTTAGGGGTTTTCTAACGAGCATAATTCCAGCATGGTTCTTGGGAAGTGGATGGATATTATCCCTAAGAAAGTGATTCAATATTAGGATCAAATTATTTTCTAGATATAATTATGTAATTATAATTAAAAAATCACAAAAAAAAAGAACAAGAATAAAAAGGATTGTTTCATCAGAATTTTTACTAAAACCCTTACTAGAATTCAATTGAAACACTAGTTACAAATGATTTAAGGTACTTAAAACTTTAATATTATAAGTTTATACCAGATAATATTCCCAAACATTAACCAATTTAATATTAAATGGTATTTTTCCATGCCCCTACCTACACCTCGTTTGTATAGTTGAAAGATGAACAATTTAATCAAACATCAATAGATGAAGATGTGAGAAACAATAGATAATCAAAGATCTAGATTTGTTTGTGGTCGATGGTGATGATCTGGGAGCATCAGTGTAGGTGGAGATCACTATTATGTGAGTGATGAAGATCGATAGGTAATAGGGGAAGATAGATACGTGGTGATAAATCACATAAGGAGTAAGAAACCTGTTTTGTTTTTATTTTTATTTTTTTCATTTTTACATTTTTTTAAATGAATGGGTTTTAATTATGAATATCATCATGTTTATTTTAAGTTTATGTGAATAATTTTTAAAATAATATATAATAATTTATTTCAAATAAAACATATTTCAAATACTAGTTTAATTTTATTTCAATTAGAGTGTGTCATATTCATAATACTTATCAAAATATTTTTGTTAATATGACTATTTTTTTACAAACCTGTTAAATGATAGTGATAAAAAAATATTTATTTATAGTGAATAAATATTAGTAACATATTTATATATTAAAATAATAGTATTAATAATAATTAATAAAAATAGATTCATTTATTGGTAAAAAAATTTTGGGTATTAATTTGATGAAGCAATAAATTTAATTTTTATTAAAGCATATGTTGGTATTAAAAAATTAATAACAACCCATATATGTTTTGGTAAAAATAAATATTGGCACTTGAATTTAATACCAATAAAAGATAATATCTATTGGAATTTATCGTTAATACCAACAGATATACTATCCGTTACTATACTTCTATTGGTATTAGCCAAATATTTGGTAGTAAAGAGTTTTTAATCTTTAGTGATACACCCAAGAATGGAATGGGATGTGTTATTATGAAAAATAATATTGTTATAGCTAATTTAGTATGGTAGTAGAGAATTCATAAGAAAAATTAACCAACTCATGATTTTGAGATTTCAGTGATAATTTTTTCACAAATGATATGGGGACATTATCTTTATTGGGAAAAGTATGGTATTTATACTGATCACAAAATTTTTAAATATACATTCACACATGAGTTGAAAATTTTCTATAGAAATAGTTAAATCTAATAAAGGATTATGATTGATTAATAAATTATCACCCTTGTAAAGTGAACATGGTGGTTGATGATTTGATTCAAAAGGATCATGCTAGTTTATCTATGATGAGGATCACAAAATATCCAATATTTTCATATTTTCAAATGATGGATCTAGAAATACTTCAGGAAGGAGAAAATACTACATTTATCAAATGAATTTATAACCCTCTTATCAAGTGAAGATTAAGGAGGCGTATAAGGAAGATGCATATTTGAAAAATAAATTTATAAATGTTCTTGAGTTTAATCTTGATTAGGATGGAATGATAAGTTTTATAAACCATGTATGTGTTCCTCTTGTACCATATTTGAATAAGGATATATTTGAGTAATCTCATAATTCTTCATTATCTACTCATCCTAGAAGTATAGAGATATATAGGGATTTTTAATAATACTTTGGGTGGGATGGAATGAAAATATATATCGAAGAGTTTATTTCTTGGTGCATGGTATGACAAAAAATTAAGCTTGATAGACAAAAGTCTAAATGAATGTTGCATCCATTACCCATAACAGAACAGAAATGGGAGAAAATCAATATTTATTTCATCATTGGACTTCCTAAAACCTATAAAGTATTTAATGCTATATGGGTGGTAGTTAATATCCTTACTTATTCAACACACATAATTACTATCAGAGAAGACTTCTCACTGAATCTGCTCACCAAGATATTTATTAAGGAAGTGGTAAGGTCGCATGGAGTACCACATTCTATTGTATCATGATTCAAGGTTTACCTCAATGTTATGGAAAATATTTCAGCAAGAAGTAGATACATAATTGAGTTTCATCATTACTTATCATCCTTATATAGGTGTCCAATTTGAAATAAAAATTCAAACCCAAGAAGAAATGTTGAGATCTTGTTCTCGGATTTCAAAGATGGTTGGGATCAACACCTATCTGTAGTTAAGTTTTCTTAAAAAAATATATCTCACTCAATAATTCATATGGAACCTTATGAAACATTATATGGGAAGAAATTTAAGGGTCCAAAATTCTAGGATGAACTTGGATAAATAAAGATATTGTAAAATAATATCATTGAAGAAATGATAGAGAAGTTTAGAACCATTAAAAAAATATGAAGGAAGCTCATAGTCGAAAGAAAAGTTATACCAATAAATTATTGTGTGATATAGAATTTAAATTTAGTGAGAATGTGTTTATATGATTCTGTCCCTAGAATAAGTTTATGATATTCAAGAATAAAGAGAAACTAATCCCTTGGTATATCGGTCCCATTGAAATTCTTGATCATATCAAGATGGTATCCTGTTGATTGTAACATCATGAAAACCTCTCTCAAATCCATAATGTGTTCCATGTATCTCACGTGAGGAAGTACATACCTGACATTTAATATGTACCAAATTGAATGGTCATACTACTGAAGCATGATGTTCTTTATGAGGAATAACCAGTTTAAATTATGAATCGTACAGATAAATTTCTACAAAACACGACCACTTACCTGGTCAATGTTTTGTGGGGAAATCACAAGTTATAGGACACTATGTGGGAACTTGTGGATATGATGAAGTATAAGTATCCTCATTTTTTACCCAAATGATTAATTTTGAGGGATAAATTCATTTTAAGGGGGTATAATATTACACCTAGATTTTTATGGACCTTTTTTTTTCTGGAATGAATTAATTTTTATTGAATTCTTGCATTTCACTAATTCAAACATTCCTTTCATTTGACACCAACCTAGCTTGTTCTACATGCAACACCGAATTGGTGTATATTACATGAAGCAACGAGTTTATAATAAATGTAATTTTATTAATATACTTATTTAAATTATATATTTATAACCTCGCTATTAAACTTAGTAATATGAATAGTAATAAATAAATTTCAAATATTTTTTATAATGTTTTTATAAAAATAAAACTTATTGATAATGAAAAATATAATGTTTGGTAAAGTATTTATGTGTTTAAAAGTAATATTTTATCAAATGAATGAATTTTTATGTCCTTTGGTAAAAAAAATTAATTATAGAAACTTATATATTTAATTTGATAAAATAAACATTATTTTTTAATTTATAATTTTGAAATTAACTTTGGGGAAATTTTTTGTATTTTTCTAAGAAACATCATTTCTGGATGAATGGAATTTCAAAAAATGGATTAAATATTTAGAATTAGAATAATTTATAATTTCTAATAATTTGAACTTAGTTTTTGACCAAACAAATTAGTGAAAGTAATTAAAATTCATTAAAATGATTAAGGTAAAATTAAGCTTAATAAGGGACTAAACCTTAATATTAATGTCCCAAATGACCTATATAATTGTACAATATCCATTAGTTGGAATTATTTAAACCCTATACTCCATTTTATAGAATTTGGACCATTATTGGAACCACTTTCCATTTTAAAAACGTGGGTGGAATTCCCTTTCCCAAAATTTACAAGAGTGCCACTCCACCACCACTATAAAAAGGACACCTCTCCTACTTCTTCCTCATACCTCTAAAGTGACATTGGATTAAAAAATATATACCAAAATATATACTCAAAATCCCTTCCATAATCCTATAAGACTCCCCTTGGGATGAATTCTATCTAAGGGAACCCTTTGGTGCAAACCAAAAGGAGTTGCCCAAAGAAGAGGTAAAATATTTCTTCAAGCCCTTTAGTTTTATTTCCATTATCCTCCCCCTAAAATATTCATATTACATGATTATAAAAAAATATTATAATAAATAAACTGATATTTTTTTATTCAATGGTTTATACCTACACTTACACAAACTTCCATCTAATGGGTAACGAATATACTATTTATGTGTAGGACAAACTACTGCCTCACAAAATGATGATTATTTGTTATTCCTTTACCGCATCTCATGGTTGGGAATTATTATGGACATACTATTTATATATGATATATAAAATATTTATTATGTAATTATAATTATTTAATTATTTTAAAACACATACCTTTATACTTTCCATCTTTTGTATATATGATAACATCATTTGTGGATGTGTGGATTACCGCCTCCTCAAAGCGATGAGATTTGTTCACAATATACATGGAATGTATTAAGGATGATTTTAGTAAAGTTATATGATATATATGATATAATAATGATACTAAAATAATGACACACACACACACACACACACACATATATATATATGTCATTTATGTTCTTTCTTTCAATATGATAATAAAATAGTTTCAACGTTCATGCGTATATACGACCTACTATCTCCATGAATGGTGTATTCCATTTCATACTTAAATATTATATGGATAATTATAATACAAATATACTGAATACAAATGATATTTATATCATGTTTTACATTCTATAAATCATGATATAAGTATAAGGACCAAAGATATAAAAAATTAAGACACATGCGAAGAACAAAGAGGATATTACCCGAAATGATAACTTAACATAGTATTCTTAACAAAAAGGTAATATAAATTCACAATAAAACCATATAAAGTATTATATATAAGAATAATGTTCTATTATAGATGTATAATAAACTTATATTTATTATACATGAAGTTTTTATGAGTAAGACGAGAGTCATGACACAAGGTAAGGTAATTTAATCTCACTTTTTATTTCTGTGAGATACATGCCTTATTCACCACTTATTTACTATTTTGTGTGTATATAATTCCCATGAATGTATTATATTTATCTTATAATTAATTTTTTATTATTTAAATATCCATTTATGATATTTTTTTATGGGGTTTATTCTTCAAAAGTTACCAAATCGATAAAGTAATTTAGCCTCAAATTGCCTTCTTTGAGACACATACTATGTGATGCACCTATATTTTAATATATGGTGTCTATACTAACATTGAAATGTTATATAATGAACCTACTTATTTTCATTGTATTTTAAGCTTCATGTGATTTCATTTTCATACATGGAGAGTATGATCCAAATTTACCATGTGGAAAAAGTTTATTAAAACAATCTCATCGCTTATCAGGATTGTTTATGATTATGGTTCTATTGATGTAATATTATGATACATATCTCAAGTAAAATCATGAGATTTATTCTCTTATATTTATTCAATACATCTCCCTGTATTAGTACCATTTATTTTAAACTTTGGTACTTAATAAATTAACAAAATGTTTTAAAAAAAACATGACCACATTTCTCTCTTTGGTCAGAAATCTATTTTATTTCAAAAAACATGGTTTAAAAAATATTTTCATTTTTTTTCAAATTATATTTGAATAAAATATTAAATTAAAATGGATTTTAAAAATATTTTATAGTGTTAAAATATTTCATTATATGTTTTCAAATCTATTTTCCAAAAAACATCTATTAAAAAATGTATTTATTTTAAAAATATTTTTCAATGTATAAATGCTATTTTCCTCAAGAAATATTGTTAAAATATCTTTAGATATTATTTAACATATAATATTACATCCATTGGTGTTATCATTCCATTCTAGGGAAATTATTCAGTGTTTCCATTAAAATTATTTCTCTGAATAGTTTATGTTTTGATGGAACAATGTTTATGAAACCCATTTATTATTTATGGGTTGATTCTTTTGATATCTGCTCCTTTGAAAGGGTTATGTTTTGGATGAAATTATTATGAAACCAATATATTTTTCCACAATTTATGATATGATTTCTTGTTTATGATACCCATTTAATTTCATGGTTTATGATATGATTGCATATGATTTTGTGGTAAATGTATATATGATTTCATTATCTGATTGGTGGGACCTATATATCCCCATAATGCATTGGGTAAAGACTTATATGTCATGAGATAGACTAATATTGTCTTGGGACCAAACCTTGACTATTAATATAGCCATGTGAGTGAACCATGACTACCAAGATGGTATAAGGAGTGAACTCATACCACTAAGATGGCTATGAGAGTGAACCATGACAACCAAGATGGTATGGGGAGTGAACAAATACTAATAATAGTTCTTCTGTAGGGATTTCTTTTCCACTATTGAAATAATTTTATATTATTATGTGTTTACAATAGTTCTATGTCTCATGCCTATGTTATGGTTTCATGGATAATGTTATTTATTTCCTTATAATTTATGTCTTATGAACTTATAATACTTATTCCATGATTTATGTACATGATCATTGATATGCAGGGTGTGATATTCTATTTTTATGATCACATTATCATACCCATATTCTCATGTTTATTTTTACATGTCTCCATTGATTACACTTACCGAGTATTTGAGCTCACCCCTTTTTATGTTTACTTCCGTAGGTTATGAAGATATGTATTAATTATGATGGGTATAAGAAGGGTGACAGTCATGAAGAACCTAGTGGGAGATAATTTAACTCACTTATGTACAAGTTTTTATCTTTACATGTTTCCAAAGGCACTAGGATATTATGGTCTTTAGGTGTCTATTTGTATAATTTTTTAAGTATTCCACTAAAATTGCGTAATGTTCATGTATGAAAAGAGAGGGTCAATGTGCCATTATGTTTTTAATTTTATCATAAATTAAAATAATTACATTTTAATTATAAATAATATAACTAATTACATATTAATAATTATTATACTTGATTTTGGTATGAGTTAATTTTTGGGATTAAAAACACATTTTTTCTAAAAAAAATGTTTTTATGAACATAATATGTTTTTATATTTGTAAAATTATTTTATAGAAATTTATTAATGATTTAAAGAAATGAATAGATTATATAATAAATAAAATATTTTAACATTCATTCTATGGTTTTTACAAGGAAATAAGTGGATGTAAATTATTTTTTATGCTTACAAATTTATTCATCGAAAACGTGTTTTTGTTGAATTTTTCATGCTTAATTGAAATTAAATTCATTAAATTATAGAAATTGAATCTATTAAAATCTATTAAATATTTTTGAATCATAATAATTAATATAATTTAATAGGTTCAACTTAATATTTGGTCATTGTTAATTGTGAAAAAAATAAAATTTTGTTTCCATGGTAAATTTTAAAACATGTTTACTAGGGGGTCAAACAATGAGATAAGGGTTTAATTTACAAAAACACCTATAAATTTATTATTGTATGAACATATTTAAAGCCTATATTATTATATCTTAAAATAAATTTCCATTTCGATCCAATTTTCTTTTATAGTGACATTAAATTATTTAAATCTTTTAAGAAATTTCATTTATGTCCCTCCTCTTAATTATAAAATGACACCTATTATCCTCCATTATTCATAACCATTGATCCTTAAATATCATAAAAGAACATATAAAAAACCTTATTATAATAATAATTACCTTCATCATAGAGCTTATTTTATTATCATAATACTAATCCTTCAAGGATTAAGTAGTAATCCAATGGGTGTCTCTCAGAGAAGAGGTATAGATCTTAATCATGGTATTTCAATTTTATTTATTCTTATACTTCATAAAAACCTGATTTATCAATTAAAAATAATTAATAAAATATTAAAAATATATTTAAATGTTATTATGATGATTTCAAATCCTTTTACCACCTCTTATCAATCTAATGTTAGATAAAAGTATCACTCATGCATAAATCTGAACTACCTTCTACAAGTTGTGATACAAATAATTTTCTAATACCATCATTAATTGATGGTCATTATGGTAGAATTAATGTTTATGAATGTTTTTTATATTTTAATAATTATTATTAAAACATGAATTAATATTTAACTTTTTTTCCAATCCATCAAACAATGGAAGCGTCACTAGTTCGTATGTACGAACTTCCATCTCCACGTAGTGATGCAATTCATTTATCATCACCTACTTATATGAATGTTTATAAATATTTATATAATGAATATATATGATGTTTATATAATGATTAAAATTATATATATTAAGTAAACATAATAAATTTTCAAGGACCATAACCACTGAACCAAATCATACATGAAAAACAAAGCACACAACACATGAAATGATGATTATAATGCAATATTATTAATGAATGGTTGAAAAGATGTTATGTGTTAACCATGTATTATATTATAGTTATATTTATGGTTTTATTATAGATCTATACTAAATTTAGTTTTATTAAATTGTGGTTATAATTCTTATGAACCAATTTGAACTTGAGGTAAGGGTTTTATGTTACAATCTCATTTTTACTGGGACTGATTATGATTAATTTTTGTGATGATAAAACTATATGATATATATATATATATAAATAATATTATCTCATTTATTATACTACGGTTATTTTTATATTTTTCATTTTTTACTTTCACTTTTACCACTGTATGTACTCATGATACTAGAATAAATTCTTTAAGGAAAACTAACCATGTTTTTCACTTCGGTGAATAATATTTTCATCCATGTCCATATTTTATTTAAAATGACTTCAAGATTGTTTTTAATATTTTTAAAATATTTATTAAATTAATTTTAAATCATTGTTTTAATTTATATAGAAATTATTTATGGTAATATTCTTATGATTTTCTGAAAAATTTACTTTTAAACTTTTACTGATAATATGAAAGGATTTTTTGTTTTAATATACACCTCAGTAATGACTTTCCATATTACAATGAATACTGATTTATTTAAATAATTCTTTATAAGTTTCCTTGGTTCTTTTAAAATAAAATATTTTGGTAGTATTTTTTAAATTTCTAGATTCTAAATAATTGATTTCAAATAAAAAGGGTATTTTCCTTAAAAATTGTTCTAGTAAAATTTTAAAGGTATTTTTATCTATAAAAACATAATTAAATGATTATTATGATTTATTTGGGATATGATCGAATTTTAACATCATTATTCTTTCTCTGGTTGGTTTATTATTATGATTGTGTAATACTTATAAAGCCTATATCTTTTCTATGGGTTATGATTTTGTGATTTTATGAATTCTTTATGATCATAAGAAACACATTTTTATGGTTTTCATTATTTGATAAGTGTTTTTGGAATTATATAACCCTCTATTTCATTGGGTAAAGAATGATGTCTCATGAAATAATAAGGACATGAATAGGGATTTAACCCATTTTAATAAGATAATTTTTCTAATAATATATTCTTTGGAATGAACCTTGACTAAGAAATAATGAAATGGGTAGTGAACCCAATTGACTATGATAGTATTGGAAGTGAGGCTTGACTAAGAAAATTATTTTATATTCTTATATTAATTCCAAAAATTTATATATTATTCTTATGAATATTTTTATGACTCATAATTTATTATTTATGATTATACACTCTAATTTATTATATGATTTAATTGAAAAAACGTTATTCCATGCTTCATGATTAAATATAATTGACTGTTTGGGTATTAGTATTGTAAGTCTAGATCATGTTATGATACCCTTAGGATTATATCATTCTCACTTATGATCATTTATTGATATCTATTATGATGTACCTAACATATAATATGATCTAAATATTTTATATGTTTATATTCCCTAGGTTAAAAATAAGGTTTTTAAGTATGAAACGTCTAGAAGGGTCCTAGTTGTGATGAATTTAAAATGAAATGATTTATATATTTTATGTATTAGTTATTTATGTATCCATTTTTCCAAAAACACTAAACCTATATCATCCTCAGGGATATATTATCATGAAATATATTTAATATTCTTCTAAAATGATTTACTATTTATGTATAAAAATTATAGTTCCCTAAAGTTGGTATAAGAGGAAAGGATTAATAACTTATGGAAACTTACATGAGTAAATATTTGTGAGATTCCTTAGAATTAGGATAAGTATGAAAGAGTGTCTGATGTATTGGTAATTAAAGGAGTGCGGTTTCCCTTATAAAATACAACATTTTACGGATACTACAAGTGTATATAGTTTTGTAATATATGAATCTATGATAAATAATCCAAAAAAAGAGTTGTTAGAGTATATCTTGACCATCATCCTGGAACATGGTGAATGGGCCCCTACTTTACACTTAGTTTTACATTTCTGTGGCATATTCATAGGTTAATTCACATTTTATTTTAGAGTATTATGAATTCCTTGAAGAGATAATGACCATGGATGACCTAGGTTTAACCTATGGTTTCATAAATTTTAATGAAGGTGTCATGTTAAGAATATTTTAAATTATTTTCTTAATTATATGATTTCCCACTATGATTATTGTTTCTCATACTACGCTTTTCAGTTTTATTCAACTGATTTAACCCTAAAGAATCATGTTAATATTGAATATGATGCAAAGTATAATGATTCTACCACTGAGAAATTTAATGTTATGGGAGTTGGAAAGAAAAATATTGATGTTATAATTACACAAATTTTTTAATCCATGAATCATATTTAGCTACCAAATGATCAAAGGAAGGTACAAAATATTGTTGTGTTCTTTATGAGGAAACTTCCACCTTATTATATTGGGTATTTCAATACAAAAATTGTTATTAAATTGATATGAACCACTAAAATGAAATTTTATATTGTTTAATGATCATAACATGAAAATGATATCATAATTGTTTATCATTTGGTAGGTGAAATAGATTAATGGTGGACTCTTATCAAGAATATGAGGAAATATAAGGAAATTTACACCATGGATTGGGATGAGTTTAGGAACTTCTTTTACAGTATATACTTCTCTCATATTATTCATATCATGATGGAGATTTAATTACTTGAGTTTAAGGAAATGGATGATGGATCTGTGGGTACCTATGAGGTAAATTTTTCAAGGCATATGAGGTAAGATTCTGGTATTATTATTGAACCATAATGTAAGATTGATTAATTATTTAGTGTCTTGAAACCAAGTCTCCAAAGGGAATTATATATAAAACACTTAAGTAGATATGAAGAAATAAATTGATTTTTTATCAAAGTGGAAATAATGATTCGATCTTCCCATCGATCACATGGTTTTGATAAGAAAATAAAGGTGGAATTCCAAGGAAATTCTAATAAAAAACTATAGAGGGAAGAAGTTGAGTTTTTATTTATTCTAAAACTATGGAAAGAAGAATGGAGGTAATTATCTTAAGAGTAATAGTAAGTGTTTTAAGTGTTAAAATGAAGTCCATCAAAAAATCAAACGATGAAGTAATAGGGAGACGTTAGTTAGTGATGAAAATGAGGAGAAATCTCTATGGAATTAACCACCCACACTCTAATGATACGATTATAAGAAGTATGGAAATTATGCCAATAAGTGGTAAAAATTTATGGTTAATGATGATGATATATGTCAAAAATCTATTAGGCCTAGAGAAAAAGGGAAATCTATTATTATTATTATTATTGATGTGGGGTGAAATGATTAAGTGGTGAAATGTACACTTACCACAAACTCTAGAACTACTAATGTACTATTTGAGTTAGAATATACCCACTATTTTTTACCTAAAAAGTTTACTAAGGGTATAAAATTACCACCTCAATGACTATATTTTTAAATAGAAATAAAAATTATTAATGATATGAGGATTACATCTCAAGTCTTTGAATTTTCCCTAAGAAAACTTTGTGGGAATATCCTTCCTAAAAATACTATTATTATTATTCTATTTTAATTTTATGTTGTTTTCAGAATGTATGGAATTTATTTGTATAAATCATCTATGAATATTCGAGGATGGAAAGTCATATTTTATATTCCAAACAAACAAATGATTTTTTATTGGTATGAGGATAACTACGAACTTACAATGCAAATTACGTCCATTGCATTGGTATTTATTCCTATTAAAAGTGGATATTTATATCAAATGGTTTTTGATAAACTCAACATCGATGATATACATTTTTAATGGGAGTAATTTATACCTTTTTAGAAGGCTTTACTAGTATAAATCAAAATCAAGAAGTTTAATGTTCAATAAAACTGATACACAGTGTTACACCTATTTCAATGTCTCCACATATAATGGATCTGATTGAGTTACATGAATTGAAGATTAAACTCCTTGATAATATTGAAAAGGGATTCATTAATCCATGTCCATGTTTATGTGAAGCACCTATATATATTTTTAATAAGAATGTTAGATCAATGTGGCATTTCATTGATTCTCCAGAACTTAACAAGATCACGATCAATTATTAGTATAATCTACCCATATTGTTGATTTGTATGATCAATTATAGAGATATAAATTTTTTAAAATATTGATATTCAATATAGATACTAGAATTTGGGGGTAAAAAGTTAATACACCCCCAATATATCTTTCCATTTGATGTATATACACAATGAATTTATAGTGATTCCATTTGTTCTTACTAATTCCACCATTTTCTTCACTTATTTAATCAATAAAGTATTTAGTTATTAAATTGATCAGTTTTTGGTAGTCTATATAGATGATAATCTTTTATATTATACAAGAAAAGAAGAATATTAAGATCAATTAATGATTTTAGTAAAGACCCTAAGTAAAGACAAGTTTTATGAAAAAATTTCTATGTGTGAGTTTTGGATATAGAAATTTTTATTTTTGGGTCAAATAATGTAAAAAGAGTGTATATCGGTGGATCCATCAAATACAGAAGTTAATGAAAATTTTCTTAGACCAACCACTATGATAGAAATCTAGAGTTTTCATGGGTTTCCATGATATTGTTAATTTTTTTGTGAATGATTTCTCACAAGTATCTAATACAATAGTCAAGTTAACTAAAAAGGGAATTAAGTTCCTCTAGATTGGTTAATTTGAAGAAAATTTCAATTAAACAAAGAGAAGAGATTTTTATATATTTGTGCTCACACTAACCTATAAAGAAGATGGGTTTTTGATTTACAGTGATTCATCCAAAAGGGTGTAGGAAGTGTTAGTATAAAAAATGATATGGTGATAGCTTATGACTCACTCCAATTAAAGGGTCATTATAAAAATTACCTGCCTCATGATTTAGAGTTTTTAGTGGTATCATTGAATTAATGATCTGGAAGAATTATCATCGTAGAAAAAAGAGTGATATATATACTGATCTAAAAAGTTTGAAGAATATTTTTACAATTTTTTTAATATGTGAAAGATAAGATGGTTGGATTTGATTAAAGATTATAAATTATTAATAAAATATCAATAAATGAAATAATAAAAGGTGGTTGATGCTTTGATTCATAATGATCAGGTAATATTACTTATGTTTACGATCACACAAGATTCAATATTTAAGGATCATAAAAGTATATAAATGGAAATATTGAAATAAGGGTATAATTTTATCATTCAAAAATTATCATTCTACCATCTATTTAGGTAATTATTGAAGAGGAATAAAAAATGGATGTGGAGATGGAAAATAATATAAGAAATGTTTTTGAGTTGAAACTTGATTATAATGGAATGATAGGTTTTAGAAACTATGCATGTGTCCCATAAATACTGGACCTGAATAAGGAACTATTTGAAGAAGCTCATAACTCATTATTATCTATTCATCCAGGAAGTATGAAGATGTATAGAGATATGAAAAATTATTTCTGTTGGGACAACATATAGAGGGATATGAAGAATTTTGTATCTCGGAGAATGTTATGATATAAATTTAAGGATGAGAGATAAGATTCCAAGGGATTGTTACAGCCGTTACCCATACATAAATGTAAACAAGAAAATATGACCGTGTAATTTTTTTACTAAAAACCCCAAAATATCTAAAGGATGTGATGTGATTTGGTTTATTTTTTGTCACCTTTAAAAGTCAGAACACTTCATTACTATCAGAGAATATACCAATGTTGATCATATTTCTAGGATATACATTATGAAATTTATAAGTATACATGGTGTACCATATTCTGTTATATATAATCAAGGTATGATGTTTTCCTTAAAGTTATAGACAAGTCTCCAGCAAGATCAAGATATTGTGTTATGTTTTATAACTTCTTATCATCCTCAAATAGATGGTCACTCTGATTGGACTATTCTACCCATGAATGATATTTTTAGACCATTTTATTTATAATTCAAGGGTGATTGGGATCTACATCTTCATCTTGTCAATTTTTCATATAAAAATAAGTTCCACTCGAGCATTCATATGGATACTTATGATGCCTTCCATTTAAAGAAGTGTAGAACTATAATTTATGGGGATAAACATATAAAATGAAATCTATTGTGACCTGATCAAGCTTATAAAATTATAAAGAAGGTTAGATCAATTAATTACTATATATAGGTAGATTAGAGTTTTCATAAGAGTTATATTGAAAATAATTATGTAGATTTGGAATTTAATATTTTTGAAAATGTTTTCCTATAAATTTATCCAAGGAAAAAGTTTATAAAATTTTGAAATAATGGAATTATAAGAGAAATGTATATTGGTCCCTTCAATAATCCCGATTGATTAGGGACTATATCATATCTCTTAGCTCCCCCACTAAATCTCTCTTAATTACATGACTTTTTCTATATATCTCTCCTAATGAAGTGTATACCTAATCCTTATTATGTTTTGAACCTAGAGGTTACACCACAAGAATGAGATATTTCTTATGATGAACAAATTTTAGAAATCTTCGATCATAAAGATAAATTTCTATGGTAGAAGACTAATCACTTTGTAAAAGTTCATTGGAGCAGACTAAAATTTGAGGAAGGTATATGGGATCCCTAGGATGTGATGAAGTAGAGATATCATCATTTTTTTAATTCCACCATGATAAAATTTCATTGGAGAAATTCATTTTAAGGGGAACACAATATTTTACATGTATTTACTTGGAAATAAAACGTGATGTATACTTTAGCTTTCTCTACATGTAAAATCAAGTTTATATATACCACGATATATTTAATCATTATAATATATACATTGAATTATAAATAGGAATAATAACAACAAATTTATGAAAAATCAGTATAGATGTTTTTATAAAGTTGAATGTATTTTTTATTCATAATAAAAAATTACTTAAATTTTTGTAAAGTCATTTTATGCTTCAAAAAATATATTTTATTCATGATTTTTTATCACAAATTTTTAATAATAAATTTATAATTAACTTCTTCAATTTTAAAAATTTTGTTTTAGGAAATTAATATCATTTTAAAATCATCAATCAATATTATCTTATGCTATATTTTTTGTATTTTTATACAAATTAATTTTTTTTTGTAAAAAATAGTCATATATTATGAAGTAAATACATTATTATGTTTTAAATTTGATGATAAATTTATCTCAGACCCATTTTAAAAAAATAATATAATTAATTTCACATTAATCATCATTATACTTGATATCAATATAATTTAATTTTAGGACTTTATTACACATTTTTATAAAAAATATATTTTTATGCGTGCAATGCGTTTTTATGTCAATAAATTATTTTAATATATATTGGTTTAGAATTTTAATAAAATTTATAGATTATATACTCAATAAAATATTTAATAATTCAATTTATGGTTTCTATAAGGGAATGAATATAAGTAAATTATGTTTTATACTTATAAATTAGTTTTTCTAAATAGGGTTTTGTTACAATTTGAACTTGAAATTAAAATTAAATTAGAAAATTATAGAAATTGAATCTAGTAAAATAGATTCCATAATTTTTAATTATAATAATTAATATAATTTAATATTTTCAATCTATTTTTTTGTAATGAATAGTTAAAATAGATAATTTGTTTTACCACGGTTAAGGGTAAAATGGGATTACTGGGGGTTAAACAATGAGAATATAGTAGTATTTCCACCCAATACTATTAAATTATTATAGGGTGAATGTATTTCAACATTATATTATCCTAAATTCATAAAAATATTCATTTGGATCCCCTTTCCAATGAATGTGATCTTAAATCATTGAAATATTTTAAGATATTACATGTGTGTCCCTCCCCTCACTTATAAAGGGTAATCTATTCTCCTCCCTATTATTATGGAATAAGCATTTACCTTATGTTGTTAATATAATTGGAGATAAAAGTATCACTCGTTCATACATATGAACTATCGCCTCCACATGGCGATAAAAATAATTTTCCACCACCATCATTCATAGTGAGTTATTATGATAGATTTAATTTTTTATATTATATATATGTTATAATAATAATTATTTAATAATTAATGAAAATTCAATATTTTTTTATTCCATCCATTGAAAAATTGAAACGTGAATCATGTGTACATACACACTACCATTTCCACATAGTGATGTAATTCATTTTTCATTACCAATTTATATTAATGGTTATAAATAAATAAATAAATAAATATATATATAATGAAAATATATGATATTTATAGCATTATTAAAATTATTGTGATGAAGGAACCATGATAAATTTCCTTGTACTATAACCTCCCAAACAAAACAAACATAAAATATGAGACAATTAACCCTTAAATTAATGATCACAATGAAATATTGTTAATGAACGAGTGATAAGATGTTATAAGTAAAAAATTTATGTTATTATAGGTATTATTATGGTACTTTTAGGGAACTATAATAAATTTAAAGTCACTATATATAATGATAGAGTGTATATGAAATAAAATAGACTTGATTTAAGGTTCTTATGTCACAATCCCATTTTTATGGGGATTTATTATTATTAAATATTTTGATGATAAAATTATATGATCTATAACTCCAAATTATTATATATTTTAATTTTTATATATTTATTATGTCTTAATATTTCATTTTTTCCTTTAATTTTCCTCTCTTTAAGTACAATGGATATGAATATTGTTTTTAAAGAAAACTAAACATGTTTTTCTCTTCGATAATGAATCATTCATTCCCTATCAATATTTTATTTAAAATATTTTAAATAATGTGCTTCTGAATTTTTACCATCAATGTGAAAGAATTTTTTTGTATTAATATACACTACATGAAAAAATTTATCCCCCATCATAAATACTATTTTATTTTAATATTACATTATAACATTACTTATTTATTTTAAAAGAGAATTTTTTCATTAACATTTTAGATTTTTTAGATTCTAAGTATGTTATTTAAAATAAAAATGGTATTTCCCTTAATAAATATTCTAGCAATCCTTTTAAGGTATTTTTATGTATAACAACATCCTTTGATGATTCATATGACTTAATAGGGATATTATCCCTTGTAAAAAAATTTATTCTATCCCATTATGGTTTATTATTATGATTATGGAATAATTATAAAACCCACAACCTTTTAACAAGTTATTATTAGATGATATGATGAATTTTTATGATCTTGTGGCACACAGATGTATGGTTTTTATTATTCCATGGATGAGCATAGTATTATATATCCCTCAAATTAATTGAAAAAATAAGGATATCTAATGATATAATATGTATTGTAATGTAGATTTTACCTAGTTGAGTGGGGGACTTTTTCAAATAATATAGTATTGGGAGTAAACTATTATCAAGGAAATGATAGAATTAAGAGTAAACCCAATCCACTATGATAGTCTTTGGAGTGGAACTTAATAAAGGAAATTATTTTATATTCTTATGTTAATAATAAAAACCTTTTTATTTTACTTATGATATGTTTCCATTTCTAGTGATTAATTATTTATGATTCTTAAATCTTTTATATAATGTGATTTTTTTGATAAAACCTTACACTATGTTTCCTGATTAATCATCTTTGACTGATTGGGTATGATTATTTTATATCTCTATCATGTTCTAACACATTTATTCTTAACTTATTATCAATTATGATAATTTATTAATATCTCTTTTATTTACCCTAAATGAGAATATGATCTCACCCTTTTTATGTTCCCCTTCCCCAGGTTATGAAGAAAAGTTTTAAGTATGATGTGCCTAAGAAGGGTTCTAGTTTTGAAGAACATAATCAGAAATGATGTAGATCTTTTATATTCCTACTTTTTATATATCCAATTTTACAAATACATTAAATCACTAAGGTAATCGGGCATGTATTATTCTATAATTTGTTAATTATTTATCTATAATGATTTAATTAATATGTATAAAATTTATGGTCTACTAAATAAACCTTTAAAATAAACATAAATCTTATAGTTAACATTATGTGTAATGGTAAAGTCATGGGTAATTTTACTTATACCATTATAATCAATGGTTACCATAACATAGAAATTTTGTGTAAGGGTGGTATCATTATTCTTACCTTATGTGTATGTGTATAAGTATTACATATCCTCCTCATGTAAGGAGAAAAAATATTTACCTTTACTCATCTCATGTAAAAATTTATAACCTACATTTATTTTATAAAAACAATGTTTTACATTTATTATTGAAAAAATAGTGATAAAAACATGTTAAAATCTTGAATAAACCTTCTTTGATACAACTAATGGGTTTATTATGACCATCTAATGATTATTGGATGTGAAAAAAACAAAAAACATATGAGATCTATCTTCAAGAATTAAAAATTTAAATATTATCATAAAATAGAGTACCTGGATATTGAAAATAGTTATCTATTTTATCTTCCTCTTATAGGGAATTTTTGGGGATGATTTCAAGGAGTTGTAAAAAAAAGTGACATGCCAAAATAGTATCATTAATTCCCCATGAGGTAATCGAATTAATATTTTATATTTTATCCAAACTAACACTATTGTGAAGGTATTTAGGATAGTGGAAGTGAATGGTCGAATTAACAAAGAAAAAAATGGTTTTTAGTTAGGTAGTATAATATAGAGAGGATACCTCAAAAAAATTCTATGATGTTGGATTCAAATATAAATTAATGGATTAGCTCAAAAATGATTAAAGAAAGGTTCAAGATCAATTTTGGTTAACATATGAAAACTATATCCCTAAATCTAAAAAGGGATGGTCTTATGGCTTAGTCCATGAAGTTATTCATGAATCACTGATTGGTTTTGGTCAAAAAAATTGGATCTACTATATTTGAATCCACTTTTTATACTAGAGATGATTCTCAACCTAAGTGCAATATATGCAACCACAATTGTGGGAAAAAACTATTGGCCCTAACTTGGTTCATTATAATTTTTTAGGAACCTCACTTTTAAATATACTAGGTCAATATTATTCAAATGGATGAGGTAAAAGTTATTTCTTAACCTAATTAATATCCAAAAAGATACTCATTATTTGATATAAAGAATTAATTTAAGTGCCTCTTCCACTAATTAAAACCCATACCCCTAAGTGTAGTATACATTCATGGTTATAGAATAATTAAAAACATGGAATAGGATAATCATAATAGTAATGTTCATTAAATAATAAATTATTAATAGTATAACTGAAATCAAACCACATACTTGAATGAAAATGAATAATACACATGGAAATTGGATTTTTTATGTCAATGTGGATTGAAAAAATGAAAGACAGTTTAAACTTCTCTAGCATGAGGGAACACAATAAAAGATGAGAGAAAATTATAGAAAATAATATTTAAAAAATGACAGAAAGAGACCTTCCAGGCCAGAGGCACATGCAAATAAATAGATTGGGCCAACTCATGATGTAACTGACATTTATGTCCTTATCTAGAATGAGCTTCCTTATACTTCATAACCTTTATGACATGACCCAATATTTTTTGTTTTGAATTTATATTTAAATATTCTAGTGATTTTGTATCTCCCATGATTCCCAAATTTAATTGAATTCATAGGATATTTTGGAAGGCCGATGGGAGACCATGTTTGAGACTTTCACATCCTGAAATTTATTCATGCACCGAGTTTTCTTTATTTAGAGGTTTTAAATCATGTTTTGGATTAACATCTCAACCTTAGTCTTTATAGAGGAATATAATTGATAAATAGATGTAGTTAATCCTATTCATGATATGAATTGACTAAAATTTCATCATTTTTACAAAAATTACCTCCATTGTAATATCAACTCCAATTTTCGAAAAAAACAATCAAATATCACAATATAAAATTGTACAACATGTATAACACTCAATCAACTGAATCCTAATATTATATATGAATTAATATTATTTAATTATACCACACATGAATAATTTTTTGTCATCATTCAAAAAAAATTATGACAAGGATTTCAAACGAACCATTTTTAACATGAAACTAGCATTACAACCATGAAAATTAGACCATGTTTTAGAAGAAAGGTTCTAGTTCCCAAAAATCATCCTTGTGAAAAAACTAGTCATTACATAGGTTCAAGATTATAATTTGAATCCCTTATTCCTATAATTTAAAATTTTCAACTATTCCTTAGATAACTATTCCCATGATGTAATTTACCTCATCGAGAATTTTATCTCATTAATCAATGTAAGAATAAATAGTTAGTTATGATCATACCATATATATATGTCCCTAACCATATGAGTTCATTGAAATTAAAAACTCCACTCAATAAAGAAAAATAAAAAGATATTCATGAGGAATTTAATATAATGGTTCAAATGACTCTGAGCCTTAGGGTAGGTGAAGAAAATCATTATAAACTAGCTGGTAAACTCTAAATTATTGTGGATTATAATAAAGAAAAATGTAATGAATAAATTCATAAAAATTTTAATGTTACAAAAATACTAAAATATCATACATAGACCATAATTATGTCATGAATGAATAAAATGGGTTACCCTTTAAAGCCTCCGACCCTAATATCCCAAAGTAAGTGGTAACTATTTTTCATTGGCATAAGATAAAAGGAATCACAACATAAAAGACCAAACTATTTAGTAATTTGAGAAAAAGAGATCCATACTTGAACATTACTTTATAATTTAAAATATAAAATTAAATATAGTGAATCCATTGAAAACACCATTATTATTCGATCATAACCATGCATATAAATCATAATAATCATTTTAGAATTCTAGGTAAAAATAAAACATAAGAATGAGGTTATATTAGGTACCTAGTAAGGGTATTTATATAGTGTAACCTATAATGAATAATAAATAATAGTTATGTCAAGGTATATTACATAAAAACATTCCATTTAATCAATAACATGAGAATAATATGGCTTGAATAAAAGATGATCAAATAATGCCATTTTAATAATCACATGATCTAGAAAACATAACCATGAATATTATACTAATATAACAATCATATGGATATCATTAACTAATCTAATAATGATAGAATACATAATTTATAACATCTAAAACTTACTAATGAGGCCTCGACTAAAACATCTAAAAATAAATGTGTAAAACTTGTCCAAAATCCAATATGGTTTATCTCATGAGATCTACCGATGCATCAAGTGGATATAGTGGGCCCCACCCATAACTTACTAAATATAATTCAATACTCTTATAAAAGGGTTGAATCATAATAAATATTTACATTTTTATTAAAACTAGCATATCAAATATAAATAACTTTCCCCAATCAGTAAACATAATCACAAACCATCCAAACTAATATGGTGAATGGTATCAAAATAGTACATCCCCAGCCAAATATATCATAAATCATTAAAAAAATAGAGAATTTGATACTGTTATATATCAACCTCAATGAATCTTAACATTCCAAAAAATATATTTACACATATGAAATTACTTTTAATGTGATAATTGAAACTTTCCTGAGGAAAATAAAATTTTTCACTTTGAAAACCACTTATTTTTAAAATGATACAAAATTATAAAAGAAATATTTTTCTTTGAAACTAAACATGTAAACATTTAAAAGAATATTAAAAAAATTATGGTGTTAGGGAAGTGGGAAAATCAACTCTTATCTTATAATTAAAAAAATTCCATTCTTATTTTTGTTATAAATGTCTAAAGTAACAATGTTTAGAAAAAATGAAACTTTCATTTTTTGGTAAAAATTAAAATATGAATAAAAATGAATTGAAAAAAATAATAAAAAAATATTAAAAAAATGGAAACACTTTTAGAAAACCCGGTCATGGAAGAGACAAATATTTTCAAGGGAATCATCAAAAAGATAATTTATAAACGATTGTACCTTATAAATATCATATCATTGATGTGAGAATTAATAAAATGAATCAAATATCTTTATTAAATGTAACTCATCATAATTTTTTTAAATAAAACACAATATATTCAAAAATCATTTAAAAAATAATCTTAGTATAATAAAATCACGTAAGTATAAGTTTAACACAAAGAATAGAAATTTGGGTAAACATTCCCCTACCACATTGTAATCTGTTGAATTGTATTCCCCATAAAAGTAATAATTATCTAATTAAATTTAAAATAGAATGAAAATAATTTTATTCATGATATGTTATAACAAAGGGTATTATATACACCACAAAAAAAAAATAAGTGGTGAACGAGGCATATATCTCAGAAAAGTAAAAGTGAGATGGGAAACCCTTACCTCATACTTCCCTTTAGTTTTTCATGCTTTAAATTAATTTATAAAGGTTTAAGGGATATTATTAATTAATTATATAATCGTATCAATATTTAGAATAACATATATGATACTTTTGTAAGAAGTAATCCCATATTTTTTAATAATATTTCATTATTTTCATTGTTTTGGGGGAATTCTTTTCATTGTTGGTTAACTTTATATAATTATGGGTTTTCATTACCAAAAGAAATAAAACTAAAGAAGTGAAAAGAAATGGAATTATTGAACTTAAATAATTTTATATGGTACCATATGTCATTTTTCTTTATTCCCTGAGGATGATTCATTTGATAAAATGCAAATGATAAATGATCAGTTTAATTTAGTTGTTTTTATGATCATAATGAACGAGTTTTTTTATTTAATATTAAGTCTATATATTAGTAACATAAAATGAAATAGGTTATAATATAAATACTAAAATATTATTTAACCAGAATAATAATTACATTTTCATCCTTTAAGGTTGTAAAAAAATGAAAAACCATTATCTACGAAGACGTTTAACCGCTACAATTTGTAAAATGGTTTCATTTCTTTGAATAAGAGGAGGTAATAAAAGGTATGGATATAAAATATTCAATTAGATAAATAAAATAAAAGTATATAAATGATACTATAGTGTTTATGGTTTAATTTATAAAAGAAAATATAAGGTAGAAAAATAAAAGAAATTAGCATATGGCTTTTGAAAAATTTACCACTTGAATATCACCTCCTTGAAGGACCCCTTAAGGAAATTGGAATTAGTATTTTGGTGATAATAAATACACATGTACTTGGGTAGAGTGGGGATGATATGTTTTGGTATAAATTTAATGATAATAAATACTATTTAGAATAAAGGTGATGGTTATGTGTGGTATTTATATTTGAGGAGGGGTGTTTTTAGGTGATCAAATAATGATTATTTTATATTTAAAGAATACTATATTATTATAGAATCAATTGAAATTATTTTTTGGTAATTAATGATATAAAGGATGATTATTTTTTATAAACACATATAAAACCAATTTAATGTCATTGGTTTTAGGTATTTTAATCTTTTACTATTTTACTTTAACCCATTACATTATTTTACCGATACTGTGGTAATTGTTTTTACCACGATATCATTTTTATAGATAAAAATGAAAATGACCTTATAACCAAATTTTGAATTTCTTATTAAAAAATTTTAATCCATATTTCTTTATTCATTTTATTAAAATTATAAAAATCAATTCTAAATATGTTATGTGTATAACTCATAATTTTTTTTAATTTTTACACTTAAAATCATGGTTTTCAAAATTGATAAGCATGTGTTTTTAAATATAAAACCTAATATATTATTTCATTAATTAAATAAAATTTTATCAATAATATGGGTTAATAAATTTGAAATAATGATCACATAATAGTTATTTCAAAAGAGTTATGGTATTTTGTAAAAAATTATTTTTACTTTTTAACCCAAAAATTAACTATTTTAGAAAATTCTCAAAAAAATTTATTAAGATAATTTTGTTTTTATGAGTAGAAAAATGAAATTTATTATTTAAAATTAATTTTATAAAACTTTAAATTTTTTTATTAATAGAATTCAATAAAAATCTATTTTTGAAGAAATCATTAATTTGAAGAATAAAATGAACTTACTAAAAATTATGTTTCCATTTCCAAAGAATAATTAGATTTTTATTGAATATGAGCTTCATATTTATTTAATAATATAGTTAATCTTATTAAAACAAAATAATTTAATAGATATTTTATAATGGCCATGGTTGAATAATTATATTTTGGAGTTTGATTAATCTCACTGTTCTATAAATTGTAAGCTATCAAATATAGAATTATTTTAAAATATCTGGGTTTTAAGTTCACCCCTAAAAAACATTCATCCTCAAAATTGGAAATTTATTTTAAAAATTAAATAGTTGATATTTTAAGATTCTATTATGGGTTACCCACATCGTAAGAAGAGTTAATAATAAGTCCTCTTAAAAATAGGGAAAGTAAAATGAAAACGTGCCACAAAAATAGGTTTTCGAATTAGAAAATAATTGTGGGATGTGAAAACATGGACATGGAAAAGAAATATAACTATTAATTTATGATGTAGAGTGATATAGAATATGGTCATTAGAAGTATTTCATTCTAAAAACTGTAAATATGTTATGGGTTAAAAGTACATTGATTTCCTATTGGGAAACTTAAATGAATAATGTTTTTTGTTATAAAATACTTTTCCTAGAGTTGAGGAATTACATTAATTAATTGAGTAATAACATAGAAAAATATACTTGATAGATAATATTTCATCCATTAAACAATTTCAACCACAAACTAATAGTTTTATCTAAAATTCAATTAAATTTCAAAATATTTTACATATATTAATCATATAGGGTTCCGAAAATAAACACATAATTTATCTATCATATTTTTTAAATAATGAAAAACTATGTTATACTAACAAAGACATCATATAGGCCAATTGTAGGTGAAAAACCCTTTTCTCCCTTCTATTGTGGGTTCAAACCTCACAACCTTACTGGATGCGACTCGTTTCCATTCAACATGTGTGTTTGGTTTTTATCTAAAACTATATTAATATAAAACTTATAAAATTACCAAAAAATAAACATAATATATTCAACATTATATAAATGTTTTAATCTCAGTGGTTATCTCATACATTTATTTTTTATTTCCAATAAATATAATAACCCATATTGAATCATTATTTCTTAGAGCCTTCAATAATCTAGTGACAAAGTACATGGTAATGTCATCCATTACTCCAAGAAATGAATATCCAATAATGAATTTTTATGACTAAATCACTAAAATACACTTTTAAAGGATCAAAATACCCATAAATATAGAAAGTTCATTCGGTTTATCTCAAACTATTTTCCAAAACACAAATGGTTGGAACATGTTATCCAATATGCATAAACACATTAATATTTAAACCTAATCCAAATATCAACTCAAAACATTTCATAAATGGTTAAACTTTTGAAACTTCCAAAATATTAAGATCCAAAACATCGAAATAATTTTACTGAATTTCTAGAATTAACATACCATTAATCTCTCAAAAAAACATGAAGTATATATAAACTATCACATACCATACATGTGAATAACATCTTCAAGTATTCTCATAAATCATGGTAACAATCTGAATTACCATTATAAATTATCTAAAACATTCAATATTCCTTATTTATGAATTAAAAAATATATTGTTGGATATTTTACTTAAATCCAAAAATGTTGTCAACTCCATCAATGGTAGCATAAACCAAATTTTCCAAAAAATCAATAATCATCTCCATGTTATGTTTTCTCTTCATCAAAAAATTATTATCTCAACATCATGATCATATTAAGGGTTATATTTACTTCAAAAATGTTTTTTAAAAAAGATCCACTTTACACTGAATCACATTTCTTAGAGATCTATACCATTGAATATATAATCTCAAATCCTCAAATATATTTTAATATAGTAAAATCCTTATATGTTTTGTAATTATTCTAATGATAATTTCATACAATATATTTCTTAGATAAAAAAACACAATCAAAATAATAATTTCATTTCGGTTATATCAAAAGCATAATCAAGATCTTTATCCCATAGATTTTTCAAAGGTAAATTCCATTTATTTATATGGAATTTATTTGTGTAGTGATCAATAATACGTTATTTGAAGCATTAACCAACAGAAAATTAGTTATTCAACTTTAAATAATGATCATGGTGGCCTTTTTCTCTACACATAAAGAAAAATACTTTTCATTTTAAGCATGTACCAAGGAATTTCCTTCCACAAATATAGTATTTTTAAAATCCTTATTTCCTTACATCCATTTATCCATATTTTCCCATTTAATCATCTTATACTAATGCTTCCATATAAAGCCATAGTACTCAATGAAATATTTATCTATCTTATTAGAATACAATACTATATAATGATATGATTGGAATGTTTGGAATACTAGTTCCATTCAAAATATTTTCTTAATCACATTGAAAAAATGATTATTTTTAATCTTTGGATCACATGCACTGATTAATTTCCCATTACTTCTTCTATGAACCATTTTTAAATTACTATATACACTAGATTAGATCATAATATTATGAAACATATTGTATAATCTTAAAAATAGTGATACAGTTAAAATAAATTGAAAATTTAGGTATAAATAATCTATAAATTGTAATCTTGGTTTCATTTGAAGTATTTCCAAATTATTTTATATGGTTTAGCTCTATAATCTATGATTTCCAAAATATAGTTCCCAAAGTTTTACTAAAATTTCTTTAATACCAACTATAAATCACTGACCCTAGTAGACCATAGTTGGTGGTAACATTATTACATTGCAATAAGATGAAACGAATCACATCACGAAGGAATAAAAAGTTTAGTTGTTTTGAAAAAATAGATAAATAATTTAATCTTATATTAAAATTGAAAATATAAAATAAAATATAGTGAATCCTATGAGAACACCATTCTTCTTCTTTATTAACCCTTCATATCCATCTTAATAATCTTCTTATAGTCTTGGGGAAAATAAAAAATAATAAAGGGGTGATATTAGATGCTCAGTAAGGGTATGTATATAATAAAAGCTATCATAAATAAGAAATAACAATTTTGGAAAGGTAAATAGATGAAACACAAGTCATTTAATCAATAACTTGAGCATAATATGGATGAGATAAAGGATGATCCAATAATTCCATATAAATGACCACATTAGCTATAAAACATATCCATGGATATTATAATAATATAATAATCACATGGAAATCAATAAATAATCTCTTAATTATTGAATGCACAATGAAAGTCATATAAAACTTATGGTTGAGGCCTCATATAAGATATCAAAAAATAAATGGGAAAGGCATTGAAAAAAATCAATTTTTTTGTCTCTTAAGAACTACTGATGCATAGAGGGGTTATAATGGGCTACACATGTTATATACTATGTATAATGCATTCCTATTATGAAAGGTGTAAAACATAATGAACATATACATTTGTCTTAATACTATAATATGAAATATAAATAACTTTCCCCAATTAGTATACATAGTCACAAAATATCCAGAGTAATATAGTGAATGTTATAAAATTAGTACATCCCCATTTAAATAGATCATAAAAAATTTAATAAAATATGAAATATGGTGTTATAAGAGATCAAACTACATGAAGAAAAATATTTAATAATATTTACACTGATGAAAATATTTTAAATGTGATTATTGAAAAATTCTTATGAAAAATACCCTTTTTCACTTTGAAAAACACATATTTTTAAAATGGTGAGCAATTTTAAAAGGATATATTTTCTTTGAAAATGACCAAGTAAACATGTAAAGGGTGATATAAATCCATAAGTTATCATGATGAAAGGAAAATCTGCACATTTTATATGAGTTAAAAAATTAATCTTTTTTTGGAAAAGTCTCAAAAATATTGTTTAGAAAAATAAAAAATATTCCTTTCAAAAAGTTTTGTAAAAAGAAAAACATGAGTAAAAATGAATTTAAAAAAATAATTGGAGAATAGTAAAAAAATATTAGAATTTTTTTAGAAAACATGGTCCTGGAAGAAAACTAGAGTTGTAAGGAAAACTTTAAAAATATAATTTTCAAAAGAAAGACCCTTATAAATATCATATAATTGAAGTGAACATTATTAAAATGTATAGAATATGAGTATTAAAATTAAATAAACATATTTTTTTTGAATTAAAATATAAGATATTAAAAATTCATTTCACAAATAATATTAGTACAATATAATCTAGAAAGTAAAAGTTTAACCCAAAGAATGGAAATTGGGTTATGATTTCCCCTACCACTTTGTAATTAGTTGAATCCTAAGCCCCATTAAAATAATAATTATAAAATTAGACATTAAATACCATGAATATAATTATATTAATTATATTATATATAAAATGGAATTATATACACTTCACACAAGAAATAAGTGGTGAGTAAAGAATATATATCATATAAGTAAAAGTGAGATGAGAAACCCTTACCTCATGTTTCCCTTTAGTTAATATTAAATTATACTCTAGTATAATGGTTTAAATAATCTTATTAATTAATTAAAGAACCATATTAATATTTATAATACCTTAAATTATACTTTTATACCATCTTAACACGCATTTGTTAATAATATATCCTTATTTTCATTATTTTGGGTGCGTTCATTTCATAGTTTGATAGTCAGTTCACTTGTTATAATTATAGATTTCTTTTCAAATACAAATAGAAAACTATAAGTGTAATGAAATGGTATTAATTAATATCCATAAATTTAAATGGTCCCATATAAAATTTTTATTTCAGACATTTGGATGATTCATTTGATAAAATGTTGATGATAAATGTTTAGTTTAATTGGGCGGTTTTCCAACCATCATGGACTAGTTTCATTTTATTAAATTTTATGGATATATATTAATTCTATAAGATGAAATAGGTTATAATATAACTACTAAAGTTTTATTAACCATAATAATACTTTTATTACCAGCCTTGAAAGTGGTAATGGAAAATGGAGAATCATTATCCATTGAGATGTTTAACTGCCATAATTTGGACAATGGTTCATTTATTTGAATAAGATGAGATAATAAAATGGATGGGAATAAGATATTACATTAGAAACATAAAATTACAATATATATATGATAATATAGTTATTATTATTATATGTATGAATTATTTTAATTGAAGGTGGAAAAATAAAAGAAATTAAGAGAGGTTGTTTGAGAAAGTTATGTCTTGAATATCACCTCATCGAAGGACCTATTACGGAACATGGAATTGGTATTTCGGTGATATTATAAGCACTTTAACATGGTAATATTGTATATGAGAGTCTTTGAAAGATATTTTATTATATTATAGGCTTTTGAGGAGAAAGGGGGTGGTGGGGGTGGTATTTATACCTGAGGAGGGGTGGTTTTAAGTGATAAAATAATAATAATTTGATATTTAAATCCAACCACATTAGGGTAGAAATAATTACAATGAATTTAGTTTATAACTAATTTTGTAAAGTATGTTTAATTTAAATCAACACATCAACTGATAATTTAATGTTTTAGTTTTTAAGTATTTAAATCTTTTACCTTTTATCTTTAACCCACTAGATTATTTTACCTATACAGCGATAAATTTTTTTTTACCATAGTAAAATTTTTATTCCTAAAAATGAAAATAATTGTGTAAACTATTTTGAACATAATTATTAGAAATATTCAGTCCATGTTTCTTGATTAAATTTATAAAAATTATTAAAATAAATTATTAATATATTATGCGTATAACTCATAAAAACTATTTTTCTTTTTAAGGTTAAATTTGTGGTTTTCAAAATTACAAAGCATGTGTTTATAAATGTGGAAAATTATGTTTTAGGTAATTCATTAAATAAAATTTTATTCCAAATAAGTTTAATTAAATTTTAAATCAGGATCCAAAAATAATTATTTCATAAGATTTATGGTATTTTATAAAAATAGTGTTTTCATTTTTTAACACAAAATCAACATTTTTAGAAAATTCCCAAAAAAATAACATAAGATAACTTTGAAGTGACGAGTTAAAAAATGAAGCTTATTTTTCCAAATAATATTTTCAAAAACTAATTTTATTTATTTCCTCATAGAAATCAATACAAATCACTTTTTGAAGAAAAAATTTATTTGAAGAATAAAATGACGTTACTAAACATTATGTGTTCATTTACTATGAATAATTTAAATTTCATTGAATATGAAATTCATATTTTAGTCTTTTTACAACCATTGTTTTGGAACACAATTTAACTACTAGTTTATTCACACTCATCATTTTAACTTCTAGTTTATAACGGTTGTGTTAGAATAATGATATTTTGTAGTTCATTTAAACATTGTGTTTTGTGAAATGCAAGCTATATAAAATAGTGTTATTTTAAAATATCAGAGTGTTACATACACTAAATACTATATATTATTTTACAAATTCATGTTTAGGAAATATCTCAATTGACCAACTAACCACATGTGATCTATCATGAGATTCATCAATTTGGTAATGTTGATTTTAACCATCTTAATAAACAAAACATTTTAAAAAAATAGCTTAATCATAGTAATACATATAATATAATCATGAATCACATTGAATATATATAGTGAAATGTCACTTCATATATCTTTAATAGAAAGAATCATGTGTCCAGCAGAGAAAACCATTCTCCCACACCTATTCATGTGAAAATCATGAAATAAACTAGTGCATAGGGTAAGAAGGGATAAAATGTGCTTGAAACATGGTTAAATTATAGAAATTTAAGCCATTGAAACTATGGGATATATATAGATAGTTTACAAGAAGGTCTTAGGAAAAACCAACGAATAATCAAAATTCCTCAATCCTTTTAAAATAAAATTTGTTCACTCATAGACATGATAAGATAACAATGCATGTTCTAATAGGTTTACATGACCCAAGTGTCTCTCAAGAAACATAATAAAACAATAATGAAGAAAATTATCCCTATAATCCTCTCAAGAATTTAAAAAATGGAAATCATTCAAGTAATAGTTAAAACTAATAAATCAATCAATAAAAAATTTCAAGAAATTGGAATAAGAATCAAAATTTTTAACTTAAAAATCATTCTAAAATAATCAACAGGAAGAAATATTGGATTTTAACTATTTCTACTTAAAATTTATTTTTACTTACATTTTTGTAATGAGATTTTAGGAATAAAATTGTTTACAAGTAAAAATTATTCAAGAATAATGATAGAAGGAAAAAGTACAAGTGAAAAATAAAATAAAATTCAAGAATCCCCACCCCACACATAAAAACAAATAGTTCCCACACTATTTAGGAAAAAATGCGGGAGATATGGAAATAATAATAAAAAATATTAAGAATAAAATAGGTGTAAACAATTTTGAGATCCCTAATAATAATATAAATCCATATAGAATATCTCAAAGATGATGTGAAATCAGATGAACTAAAAATGTTATATGAAATTTAAACCATCACTAGGAAAATTATTAGTTTTTAAGACATATAAAAAATGAAATCAATAAACAGTGAAAATAAAAAAGGATTAAAAAAATGTCATATCATGTAATAATATTTTATAATACAAATAATTACCTAAAAAAATCACCTAGAAGACCTGACATAGAAAAAGAAAATAAATGAACTAAATAGATATGGATAAAAATAAAAAGACTAGACTATGGGTTTCCTCCCATAAACCAATAATTATGATGTTTATAGCTAGATGGATGAACTAGTATTAGTTAGAAAAATCCATCAGCTTAGTGATCCTCAATCACTTTCTAGTATTGTAGGTAGTGTCCTCCATCTCTAAGGGTAGATTTGGAGGATTTACTACCTCACAAATGGCCAGAACAAACCAGTTGTTTATTATATGGAGAATTCATGAAGATAGAATATTAATCTACTAGAGTGGTCCCTGATTCCTAATAGTATGTGAAATGACCTTATCAGGGAGGCTACTGGGCATCCTAGAATGTGCATAGAAAGTCATAAAAGAAATAGAAGAAGCAGATCCAACACAAAAATAGGAAATATAAATTAAAAATAAATAAATAATAATATTATTAACTGATAAAGTGTATCCCTTAAATTATGTATAGTAAATTATTGAAATCATTGGTAGGGAATACAATGAAGTTAAAAATAAATACACCAAATTGATGATAAAAACTCCATGGTACACTAGGGAAAAATATAATAAGAGAAAATAAAATCTAGGAATTTAGAATCTATGTTCCCCTACCTTGTTATAGGTGGATACATTATTGCCTAAAAATCTATGATATTAATAAATGTAGGTGTGGGTGGAGTGAATAGGTGAGAATCTAGGGGAGGTGAGGTATGAATACATACTGAGTTCGCATGTCTAGCTGTTGAATTAATTAAGACAACCTTAGATATAGTCTCTACAATAGATACGTATACCCATTGAGCATGCTCCACTAAAAGGCCCTATGAGTAATATGGTTGATAATTTTGGGATTTAGCTCAACTAGGGTAGTTTCTGGTGTGAAGGTGGATGGGATGCGAATAGAACCAAATAACATATCGAATGTAGAAGTATTTTGGTGGGTTATAGGTGGTGTGGTTGAAAAAATAAGCATACTGGGTTTGCTATAGGTGATATAAAGGTGATAGAAAATATCATTATGGTTATATAATAGATATTGGATATCCCACACATAATTTTTTTTATCTAATTTCTAGAAAAGGGTGTGATATTAGGGTCTGGATGGAGATGGGGGCCTTAGTTTGGGTAGGTAAATCATCCATCCAGTTGATTATAGGGGATGAGAGGAATCGAAGATAACTAAGTGTTTGGAAAGGTGCCTGATGAAGCTCTATCCCATAAGACTACCAAGTTACCTTATCATCTTCCCATCATAATAAAGGGAAAACTAGTGAGAAATGTTCACTATAGGGGATCTCATAGATGTGGAAAGTAAGATAACCTATATCCGATTGGCTTCCGCATAGTAGTCACATTGGTCTAGACAATCATGGTCCATGGCTCGATAAAAAATCCTCAATGTGACACCCCACAATTGGGTGCTCCTATCATTACATGGATCATAGAATTTCATAAAATAGAGTTATATAACCACCCAATTATTAAGGTTTATGGAATTTTCCTTGTCCATAAATAGTGTTTCACATGCTAGGGTGGTTTTAAATTAATAAAAATATACCCCCATACCAACTCCAAACTCTCCTAGTGTGATATTCCAAAACATTCCACACAATCTGAGGGAGTGGTGGAAAATTTGGATCTCCAAGGTGGTCAAGCACTGAATAATTATATCAAGGCATGTATAATCACATAAATCAATGATAAGAGAAAGGTTAATATGGTATAGGGCTTCCATAACATCTTGAAAAACCATAATCTTCTGAAGGACATCCAGGTCCAATGTCTTGTTGGCCCATATAGGCTTATCCTCTAAATGGGGAAACCCGACCTAATGTTTGGGGTAAAAAAGACATGGATGAATATATTAGGGATATCAGTAGCCTTATAATTGTGGGGGTAATAGTGAGGGTGAATTGGGAATAGAGGGAAGAATACTATAATGCTAGACTTGATGGGGTGTGATGGTAAGCTGAATCTATTGAAGGTGGAGAAAAATATATTTCCATAAACTTAGTAGTGGAGGGTTCTTCACATTGATATACATTCTTGGCCAATGATCTACCACCGACATTGATGTAGAATTTTGATGTGAAAAGGAGTAGAGTTTAGAAAGAATATTCTAGTAGGAGAATGAAATGGAAAGAAATTGGAAATGGTGGAAGGAGGAATAGATGAAGGAGGATAAATGGAGTGAGCATTAGGGGAAGGGAAGCTGTGGGGAATGATTAGTGGGAGAGGGAAATGAACTGTCACAATGAACCCTAGGTTTATGGATTTTAATGAAAATCCACATAATTTATATTTTGAATTCATAATTCACAACATGAATATCACTGGAAATATTTTTTTAACCAACAAACATCTAAAAGTGAATAGTAAATTCACGTTGGGAATTGGTAAAAATAGTAACTCTACTAGATAAGACCATGATCCATCACCTGAAAAAATATATTCATTCAAATATACAAAAACATAGTTTACCCAAAGTAAAAAAACTTGTGTTTCCTGCCCATAAATGCTCATTTATGTCGAGATCTTGATATTTACCAAATTATGAGTTGAATTTCAAGGATATGACATGCCCTTCTTGGAATGACTATTAGTAAATTTTCTCAATTTTTTCCATTGAAATTGAAATAAGGTCACTCTCCTCATTGAATTTCCACCATTATTATTTAATGGAATACTTTTGTTGCCTCAAATGGTAATGAACAATAAGATTTTAATTTTATGGGGAATAATATTAATCATGAATTAAAAAAAGGACTATTTCACCTAGTTTGAATATTCTATGAATGATGCATCGATATTTATATTGTTTTATTTTCTCTTAATAATTTTTCAATTTTTTTGTCATCACCTCTTATTCCTTTTAGTTTATATAATTTCAATAATCATTTATTCTTAGATTTATGAGCATCCATGTTTATCTTTTTGATGGACTATAATGAATGATTTTCTAATTAAACTAAAAGGTGACATGGTTTACCATAGAGAAGCCGAAATGGTGCTGTTTCAGTGGGTGTTTTATAATATGTGTGATACACCCAAAGTGCATTATCTAATTTTATACTATATTCTTTTCAACTCACATTCACTATATTTTCAAGAATCTTCACGATTTATCAATTAGATAATTCCAATGGTCTTCTATTTTGTGGGTATTAAGCGATGCTATTATTATAATGAACTCCATACTAATCAGAAATTAATTTCATGGAATTATTGTTTAATTTTGTCCCCCAAACACTGATGAGTAATTAAGGAATTCCAAACCGAGGGAGGCATTTTCTGTTATAAAATTCATTACCACTTTGTTCATGTAAATATAGGTAGCTTTAGCTACTACCCATTTGGAGAAGTAGTGTAGATAGAAAAAGATATAAAAATTTTCATATAAATTTGGAAATGGTCCCATGATGTCTATTCCCTATAAAAATAATATTTCCACTTTAATGACATGGTTTTGTGGAATTTCATGTCATTTTATTATAGTTCATGTTCCATGGCATTGATCACGACTTTTCATAAAGCTCCTAAAATCCCTATGGAGTTTGAAAAAAAAAATACACTTTAATTAATTTTAGAAATGGTTTGTTCAGACCCATGGTGTCCTCCAGTTGGTGAGGCATAAAAAAATTTGAGCACACTTCTATCTTCATCTATTAGGATACAACACCACATCCACCCATCAACACATTACATAAATTACAGTGATTCATCATAGTAACAATTTTAGGAATATGAAGAAAAATTATTCAATGGATGATAAGAAAATTTTGGATAAAGGGTTCGAGTGTCCAAATATTTTAACATGTTAGAAAACTAAGTAATATCTTTCACATCAACATGGAAACGTGTTTTATCAAGGAAATAATCCAAAATTTCCATCTCTTCATCATATTTAAAATTTAGTAGCTGTAGTATTGATAGGTTATCTATCATAAAATTTTCCTTTCCTTTTCTATCATTAATTTTAATTTTAATTTCTTATAGGATAAGGATCCAATATATCAATATTTGTTTTTCACCCTTTTTATTAAGAAAATATTTTATTTTTTATATGATTAGTGAAAAGAATTTATCTATAGAGAATGAGGTATGATCTGAATTTATTTAAACTAATGACTATTACAAATTAATATTTCTTTATAGTTGTATAAATGTTTTTATCATAATTAAGTGTGTGGTAGTCATAATAGAAAGTTAAAAAAATGTGGAAAACTTATTATACTTAGACATACCCCACAACAAAATCACTTGAATTAAAATTTATTTTAAAATAAATTTCCCAATCAGGTTAGTTGATAACAAGTGATACGACAAGTATATTTTTCAATGTGTCAAATGATTATTGACACACTTAATTGAGATCAAATGGGAAATATTTTTCTAGAATTTGTGTTAGGGGACATGGTATTTGTGCAATGAGTTTAAAAAAACATTGATAAAACCCAAAATATCCTAGAAAAAGCATGATTCCCTTTGTAGTGGTGGTTCTATAAATTATTAATTTTTACTTTAATCTTTTCTAGACTGACTTCTATGACTTATTTTAGAATTTCATGCATGAGTACTATGCCTTCTTACACTATAAAATGGAATTTTTCTTAGTCGAGAATAATACTTTTTTCCTTCATAATATTACATGACGAGTTCTATGTTATATTAAAAAACCTTGATGGATCGTCCATAAATAGATAAATAATTGATAATGATCTCCAAAAATACATCTTCTATGTTATATAAGTTATGATTTATATACGTTTGGATTTTTATGGTGCATTACATATTCTGAATGAAATTCGTCGATAGGAGAAGGTCCCAAATGTACATGTGAATATTTTATTTGAATGATTATCCAGATCGAAAAGGATTTAATTATACCTATAATATCCATACAATATGAAATATAATTAATTTCTAACTAATCTTACCAACATTTGATCCCTGAATGGCTGAGTTATTTCATTTTTTTGGGTGTCCATGTTTATATTCCTATAATCTAATAATACTCTCTAGTCAGTAGTTGTAAGACTAGGTATGACTTTATCTTATATATTTTTTTTATTAAAGTATGACCTCCCTTATTTGGTAAAAATTATAGAGGGATTACCCATTCACTATATGATTTAATGAAAATGATTATAGTATCTAAGAGTTTTTGGAATTCCATCTTAGTAACAACTTTTATTAGCGGGGAGAGTGTAACATCCCAAGTAAGTAATGAATAATATATATTTTTTATCTATGTCTATTAATGAATTAGATAGTGTTTTAGAGGCTTAAAATGAAAATAAATCCAATCTTAAGCATGGAATACACTAATATTTTTAAAAGATTGTTTTACTGCATTTAGATGGAAAACCATTTTTGAATCTATCTTTGGACAATTTTATAAGCTATGTTTGTCAAAATAAACTTATTCTTTATGATTGGGACATCAAAATTTACTTTGTGTGAATTTTTGGTATTTTTCTGACAATGTTCACTTTTTTAATGAATAGTGAAAAATACTGCATTTTACATCAAAACTGCTTCTTAATCTAATTTATTTATATGATTATATTATCTTTTTAATTGGTCTTAATGTGTAATCTGAATATATTTTTACCATTTAATCCAATGGTGGTCAGTGGAATCAATTTCACTTTGAAATTAGACTTAAACTGGTGTCAATCTTTTGATACTTATTGTTTTATAAAAACACGCTATTTGCTCTGACAGCGGGAATTAATTATTAAATTAATTAATGTGACTTATATGTTTTGAATTTTGTAAAATAGACTTCATTTTTGAATTAGGAATATCAAATATAGCTTAGGGTGAATTTTTGGTAATTTTCTGAAAAACTTCAATTTTTGATGAATAGTGAAACTACTACGTGGTACTTATAAAAGCTAAAGGCTTAAAATACGGAAAGAATTAAATTTTAGGTGTATATGCCCTAGTTTTCACTAAAGGTTCACTTATCGACTTTTAATGGAGAACTGTCATTAAATATAGTTTTGTTCACTCTTAAACATTATTTTGGACCCAATAAAACTCTTATTAAGAATCGGGACATCAAATTTTACTTTGTGTAATTTTTTGGTATTTTTCTGATAAAGTTAATTTTTTTAATGAATAGTGTAGAATGTTGTGTTTTAATTAAAAACCTCTTTTTAATCTAATTTATTTATATGATTAGATAATATTTTGAATTTGTTTTAAAGTGAAATTAGAAAATATTTTTACCATTAAATCCGATAGTGGTCGTTGGAATTAATTTCACTTTGAAATCAGACTTAAACTAGTGTCAATCTTTTGATACTTATTGTTTTATAAAAACACGCTATTTGCTCTGACAGCGGGAATTAATTATTAAATTGAATAATGTGACTAATATGTTTTGAATTTTGTAAAACGGACTTCATTTTTGAATTTGGAATATCAAATATAGCTTATGGTGAATTTTTGGGATTTTTCTGAAAAACTTCAATTTTTGATGAATAGTGAAACCACTAAGTGGTACTTATAAAAACTGATTTTCCGTTTAAATGAAATTTTTTCCATCATTGTGTTTTGAATTTCAAAAATCCGACATACATGGTTGTCATTAAGAAGTAAAATGTGGTTTAATGAGATTATAATAATTTTTTGGTAAATAGTAACTTATTAAGTTTTTAATCGCGATTAGTGGTAATTAGTGTAGTTTAAGGTAAAAATGATATTATAAAAATATGAAAACACCATGACACTTGTTCTACCCCATTTGGATGAGTCATGGCCGACCAAGACAACCCATGGGTCGATTTAGGGGACCCCATGGAGCCACTTGGGTGAGATAATGTCTTTAATGCCTTTTTTTTAAATAAAGGTGAAAATGACACTAACATAAATTGTTTTACTAAAACAATTTTTAGAAGGGGTTATACTAATCATATTTTTGTATATAAATATTAATTAGAAATCTAAAAATATTTCCTACATCATATTAGTTTTTTTATAATTTTTAGACATTAAATAAATTAAATTATTTATGGCATCATGATGATGCAGCGATGACCTCATTATTTAACGATTAAAATAAAATGGAAAGATAATGTAATATCTAAGACCTACACTTGTACAAAAACTATTGGATGGGAATATTTCGAAGACTTATCATCTTATACTAGAAATATATCAATTTGGGACCTTATAAATTCGAAACACTTTTGAAAATAAAATAATAGTTTCATGATTTCCAAAAGTGCCCCTCCTCTCCTCTTATAAAAGGCCCCCACCTATACCTCATTTCACACACTCCTCAAGCCTTTGGCTCGGCCATCCCCTGCCCATTTACTCTCTCCACATCTCTCTCCTCATCCTAGAGGATTCCATTTGGGCAGAATCCTTTCAAAGGAAGCCTTTAGGCTCAAATCAAAAGGAGTTACACTTTTAAAGGTAATTCATTCTCTCATGTTCATTTGTTTTATTTTTCTTCTCCAACCCCCTAAACTCTTTTTATTTACTTATTTTGTAACAAAAACAGTATCTTAAATATACTAGGATGTTTTTATAAGATTTATTAGAGCTACAATCTCACACAACTACATCAAATGGTTAAAGAACATACGGTTTCCGTGGATGGCGAAATTCTGCCTCCCGAAATGATGATTGTTCAATACTCATTTAACACCTTCAAAGGTGGCCATTATGATGTCACTATTTTTATATATGATATATAATATGTTTATTCTTTCCTTAAGCTTCTGTATTTTTCATTTATGGCATACCATTATTGTTTCCATTATGGTTAAACACGATATCTTCATTTTAGGAAGTGCGGACTACCACCCCCTGAAAGTGATTTAATTCGTTAATACCATATGTGGGATGTGTAAAGGATAAAGTTAATGATATTATATATGTTATTATACTGGAATTATAATATACTCTTATATAATTATGATTCCATTCTATAAATACAAAATAGAAATGGAAGTAGCGTTCATGCGTACGTACGGCTTACCGTCTCCATGAACAGTGCATTTCATTTCTTACATCTAAATGTGATGTAATATTATAAATACATGTATATTCTGAATATATATGATATATATGTTATCCAAATCATTAATATCATTCTGGATATAATGAACCTTTGACCAAATTAACAACATGTAAGTGTAAGAAGTCTATTTTTGACTTAAGAACCAAATACCGACAAAAGGAACATTATTAACTTAAATGATTACATGATGTTCATAACATGGTATAAAAGGAATAATGAACTTGAAAAAGGTTCTTAAGCAAGTAGAGATTAACTCAAGTTTATTATTCAGGAGATTAAAGAACGGTCGGGTCAAGTCAGATACGAGGTATGGGACTTCGTCTCAATCTCCTTTCACTGAGGCATATTTTGTTTTATACACAACTTTCTTTTATATGGTGTATAAACCCCTTTGACTTTTACGTTTATTCAAAATGAATATTTTTTATACAAATCATTTACTAAACGAAAAAAGGGAATGTTTTTGTCGTACGTATGCGGCGACAACGACTTCTTCGCCGTCGTGACCATTATTTGAGTTTCGGATTCCTCTTTAAGCCATACCTTCTTTTTAAAAGAAAAATAAATACCATGTATTAATTTTCTTTTATTCTGGTATTGAAAATGGTTTTCATAATGTTATTATATCAATTTGTTGTATTGATATCTTTTTATTGAAAGGTGGAAATGTTATGTTTCCTTTATGTATGTTTTATGTGATATGATTATGTTGAGGTTCTTGGGCATTATTATGAAAACGGGTGGTTCCGTGATAAACTAAGGGCGGGTGAGCCTGATATAGCTCTCCAATGCATTGGGTAACGCAAAGGAGTGAAACGTTACGGTTTCTCCGAATAGATTTAGGGAATATACTGTGATGGGTATTCTAAACGTCACCAAGAGGGTTACTCCCTACGTAAGAATGTTATGAATGCCTCAAGTTACCTTTATGTCTTATGATTTCTATGATTTATTCATGATTTGACGAGGTATGTTAAATTGCTTATGTTTTATGGGTAAATTATGATCTCATCCTTATGTATATATGCACCCATGTTTTCTTTCCATATTTTTATATCCCTTACTGAGCTTTTTATGCTCATCCCAAGTTTTTTTTGAAATGTTTTTCACAGGTCAAGGGAAAGGTACATGATATGATGATAGTGTCAAGGAAGTGTCAAGAAATAATCCATGTTTTATTTTAAATATGTTTCCATTGATGGTAATGAAGAATACTATCTTTATGTAACCACTTTGTTTATACGTGGAATGTAATGAAAGTTTTATGATCTAATTCTCTAAAACTCTAAACCTGAAAAGATCCTCAATGTGTAATCTTGTAATAACTCAAGATTAAGTAAGGTTTAAGGATAGGGGCCTTATAGTTGGTATCAAAGGTCGGTTTAGACAACTTTAGGAGTTATAATTATATTAAATGATTATCCAAAAATATTTTTTGAAATGATATAGCATTTGAAGATTACCATGTTGCTTCATCTAAGACATGTTTGTTCAGAATGGTTTTTCATAGAGGAAACAGAACAGCTTTTCTGGGAAGGCATACATAGGGAAATGACCTTTCAAATCAGTATCCTGAGATGGTCAGAATCAGAAATAAACAGTTTGTTGCAGTGATGGATCAGTTGACTCAGGTGAAAATTTTTGGTTGTTTTCATTGATGATATTTTGGTGTTTTCTAAAAGTAAAGAGGAGCATGAAAGTCATTTAAGGGTTATCTTGAAAACCTTAAAAGAAAATAAACTGTATGGAAAATTCAGCAAGTGTGAGTTTTGGTTGCAACAAATTTCTTTCCTTGGTCACATTGTTTCTAAAGATGGGATAACTGTTGGTCCTGCAAAAACAAAAGTTGTGGAAGACTGGCCAAGACCCACAAATGTAACTGAGATTCGTAGCTTCCTTGGTTTGGCAGGATATTACCGAAGGTTTTTTAGAAATTTTTCATGTTTATCTAGTCGAATGAATAAGCTAACTCGGAAGGGTGTTAAGTTTATCTGTACAAAAGAATGTGATGATTGTTTTAAGGAATTAAAAAGAAGATTGGTGAATTCTCCAGTTTTGGCACTACCTTCCAGGAATGGTGAGTTTTTTATCTACAGTGATGCTTCATTGAAAGGAATTGGTTGCGTCCTAATGCAGAATGATCAGGTAATTGCTTATGCTTCACGACAGTTGAAAACTCATGAGGTAAATTACCCTACACATGATTTGGAATTAGCTGCTGTTGTTTTTGCTTTAAAAATTTGGAGGTAGCATTTGTATGGAGTAAAGTGTGAAATATATACCGATCACAAAAGTTTAAAGTATATATTCACTCAGAAATAATTGAACCTGAGACAAAGGAGATGTCTAGAATTAATCAAGGATTATGATTGTAAAATTCATTACCATCCGGGAAAAGCAAATAAAGTGGCTGATGCTTTGAGTCGAAAAAGTAATGCTTCATTAGCAATGTTGCGTTTGGAACGTGATCCTTTGGTTAAGGATATGATGAACTTTGGCATAGAAGTTGTTGGTGCAGGATGTTCTTCTATTTTGTTTCAGGTATCAGTGAGATCATCTCTATCAGATAGAATCAAGCAAGCACTGAAGCAAGACACTGAGTTGCAGAAAAAGGTAGAGCTGGTTCAGAAAGGTAAGTTGCCTAAATTCAACATTGATAATGATTTCGTTTTGAGATTTGGTAAGAGATTGTGTGTGCCTTGTGATTCATAGTTGAAGAGAGAGTTGTTATGTGAAGCTCATAGTTATCTGTTTTCAGTTCATCCTGACAGTACTAAGATGTATAGAGATCTGCGGGAGTATTACTGGTGGGATGGAATGAAAAGAGATATTGCTGATTTTACTATGAAGTGTTTGAAATGTCAACAGGTTAAAGCAGATCATCAGTTACCGAAAGGGATGCTTCAGCCTTTACTAGTGCCAGAGTGGAAATGGGAGAATATATCCATGGACTTTGTTGTGGGATTACCGAAGACATCTCGAGGTAATAATGCAATCTGGGTTATTGTTGATCACTTGACTAAATCTGCTCATTTCCTTGCTATACGAGATACTTTTTCCATAGATATACTTTCCCGTTTGTATCTTAAAGAGATAGTCAGGTTACATGGAGTTCCCCTCTCCATTGTATCTGATCGTGATCCCAGGTTCACTTCCAACTTTTGGAAATGCCTTCAGAAGTCGTTGGGTACTGAATTAAATTTTAGTACAACATTTCATCCTCAATCAGATGGGCAGTCAGAACGAACAATTCAAAATTTGGAGGATATGATACGTTCTTGCTATATGGATTATTAAGGAAGTTGGGACCAACATCTTTCTTTGGTTGCATTTTCATATAATAATAGTTTTAATTCCAGTATACAGATGGCACCATTTGAGGCATTATATGGGAAGCGGTGTCAAAATCCAGCTTTCTGGGATGAAGTGGGTGAAAGGAAGTTTATGGGAACAGAATTGGTAGAAGAGATGGAAGAAAAAGTTCAGCTGATTCAGAAGCACATGAGAATAGCTCAGATCAGGCAGAAGAGTTATGCGGACAACAGGAGGAAGGATCTCTCTTTTGAGGTAGGTGATCATGTTTTTTCTCAAAGTATCACCATGGAAAAGTGTGATTCGATTTGGTAAGAAAGGAACGCTGAGTCCAAGGTTCATTGGACTATATGAAATTCTGGAGAGAGTTGGATCAGTTTCATACAGAGTGTCTTTACCTCCGAGTTTATCTCAGGTACACAATGTTTTTCACGTTTCAATGTTGAGAAAGTATATGCCAGATCCATCTCATGTTTTGAGTCCAGAGGTAGTTTAGCTGGAAGAGAACCTATCTTATGAGGAACAACCGATCCAGATTCTTGACCAAAGGGAGCATGTGTTACAGAATAAGGTGATTAAGCAGGTAAAGGTTTTGTGAAAAAACCACATGATGGAAGAGGCAACATGGGAATCTGAAAATGCAATGAGGGATAAGTACCCCCATTTATTCGATAAGTAAATAAATTGCGGGGACGCAATTTTCTAAAGGGGGGAAGGATGTAACATCCCAAGTAAGTAATGAATAATATATATTTTTTATCTATGTCTATTAATGAATTAGATAGTGTTTTAGAGGCTTAAAATGAAAATAAATCCAATCTTAAGCATGGAATACACTAATATTTTTAAAAGATTGTTTTACTGCCTTTAGATGGAAAACCATTTTTGAATCTATCTTTTGACAATTTTATAAGCTATGTTTGTCAAAATAAACTTATTCTTTATGATTGGGACATCAAAATTTACTTTGTGTGAATTTTTGGTATTTTTCTGACAATGTTCACTTTTTTAATGAATAGTGAAAAATACTGCATTTTACATCAAAACTGCTTCTTAATCTAATTTATTTATATGATTAGATTATCTTTTGAATTTGTCTTAATGTGTAATCTGAATATATTTTTACCATTTAATCCAATGGTGGTCATTGGAATCAATTTCACTTTGAAATTAGACTTAAACTGGTGTCAATCTTTTGATACTTATTGTTTTATAAAAACATGCTATTTGCTCTGACAGCGGGAATTAATTATTAAATTAATTAATGTGACTTATATGTTTCTAATTTTGTAAAATAGACTTCATTTTTGAATTCGGAATATCAAATATAGCTTAGGGTGAATTTTTGGTAATTTTCTGAAAAACTTCAATTTTTGATGAATAGTGAAACCACTAAGTGGTACTTATAAAAACTGATTTTCCGTTTAAATGAAATTTTGCCATCATTGTGTTTTGAATTTCAAAAATCCGACATACATGGTTTTCATTAAGAAGTAAAATGTGGTTCAATGAGATTATAATATTTTTTTGGTGAATAGTAACTTATTAAGTTTTTAATTGCGATTAGTGGTAATTAGTGTAGTTTAAGGTAAAAATGATATTATAAAAATATGAAAACACCATGACACTTGTCCTACCCCATTTGGATGAGTCATGGCCGACCAAGACAACCCATGGGTAGATTTAGGGGACCCCATGGAGCCACTTGGGTGAGATAATGACTTTAATGCCTTTTTTTAAATAAAGGTGAAAATGACACTAACATAAATTGTTTTACTAAAACAATTTTTAGAAGGGGTTATACTAATCATATTTTTGTCTATAAATATTCATTAGAAATCTAAAAAGATTTCCTACATCATATTAGTTTTTTATAATTTTTAGACATTAAATAAATTAAATTATTTATGGCATCATGATGATGCAGCGATGACCTCATTATTTAACGATTAAAATAAAATTGAAAGATAATGTAATATCTAAGACCTACACTTGTCCAAAAACTATTGGATGGAAATATTTCTAAGCCTTATCATCTTATACTAGAAATATATCAATTTGGGACCTTAGAAATTCGAAAAACTTTTGAAAATAAAATAATAGTTTCATGATTTCCAAAAGTGCCCCTCCTATCCTCTTATAAAAGGCCCCCACCTCTACCTCATTTCACACACTCCTCAAGCCTTTGGCTCAGCCATCCCCTGCCCATTTACTCTCTCCACATCCCTCTCCTCATCCTAGAGGATTCCCTTTGGGCAGAATCCTATCAAAGGAAGCCTTTAGGCTCAAATCAAAAGGAGTTACACTTTTAAAGGTAATTCATTCTCTCATGTTCATTTGTTTTATTTTGCTTCTCCAACCCCCTAAACTCTTTTTATTTACTTCTTTTGTAAAAAAAACAGTATATTAAATATACTAGGATGTTGTTATAAGATTTATTCGAGCTACACTCTCACAAAACTACATCAAATGGTTAAAGAACATACGGTTTCCGTGGATGGAGAAATTCTGCCTCCCGAAACGATGATTGTTCAATACTCATTTAACACATTCAAAGGTGGCCATTATTATGTAACTATTTTTATATATGATATATAATATGTTTATTCTATCCTTAAGATTTTTTATTTTTCATTTATGGAATACCATTATTGTTTCCATTATGGTTAAACACGATATCTTCATTTTAGGAAGTGCGGACTACCGCCCCCTGAAAGTGATTTGATTCGTTAATACCATATGTGGGATGTGTAAAGGATAAAGTTAATGATATTATATATGTTATTATACTAGAATTATAATATACTCTTATATAATTATGATTCCATTCCAGAAATACGAAATAGAAATGGAAGTAGCGTTCATGCGTACGTACGACTTACCGTCTCCATGAACGGTGCATTTCATTTCTTACCTCTAAATGTGATGTAATATTATAAATAAATGTATATGATGAATATATATGATATATATGTTATCCAAATCATTAATATCATTCTGCATATAATGAACCTTTGACCAAATTAACAACATGTAAGTGTAAGAAGTCTATTTTTGACTTAAGAACCAAATACCGACAAAATGAACATTATTAACTTAAATGATTACATGATGTTCATAACATGGTATAAAAGGAATAATGAACTTGAAAAAGGTTCTTAAGAAAGTGGAGATTAACTCAAGTTTATTATTCAGGAGATTAAAGAACGGTCGGGTCAAGTCGGATACGAGGTATGGGACTTCGTCTCAATCTCCTTTCATTGAGGAATATTTTGTTTTATACACAACTTTCTTTTATACGGTGTATAAACCCCTTTGACTTTTACGTTTATTAAAAAGGAATTTTTTTATACGAAGCATTTACTAAACTACAAAAGGGAATGTTTTTGTTGTACGTATGCGGCGACAACGACTTCTCCGCCGTCGTGACCATTTTTTGAGTTTCGGATTCCTCTACAAGCCATACCTTCTTTTTAAAAGAGAAATAAATACCATGTTTTACTTTTCTTTTATTCTGGTATTGAAAATGGTTTTCATAATGTTTTTATATCAATGTGTTGTATTGATATATTTTGATTGAAAGGTGGAAATGTTATGTTTCCTTTATGCATGTTTTATGTGATATGATTATGTTGAGGTTCTTGGGCATTATTATGAAAACAGGTGGTTCCGTGATAAACTAAGGGCGGGTGAGCCCGATATAGCTCTCCAATGCATTGGGTAACGCAAAGGAGTGAAACATTAAGGTTTCTCCAAATAGATTTAGGGAATATACTGTGATGGGTATTCCAAACGTAACCAAGAGGGTTACTCCCTACGTAAGAATGTTATGAATGCCTCAAGTTACCTTTATGTCTTATGATTTCTATGATTTATTCCTGATTTGATGAGGTATGTTAAAGTGATTATGTTTTATGGGTAAAGTATGATCTCATCCTTATGTATATATGTACCCATGTTTCCTTTCCATATTTTTATATCCCTTACTGAGCTTTTTATGCTCATCCCAAGTTTTTTTTGAAATGTTTTTCACAGGTCAAGGGAAAGGTACATGATATGATGATAATGTCAAGGAAGTGTCAAGAAATAATCCATGTTTTATTTTAAATATGTTTCCATTGATGGGAATGAAGAATACTATCTTTATGTAACCACTTTGTTTATATGTGGAATGTAATGAAAGTTTTATGATCTAATTCTCTAAAACTCTAAACCTGAAAAGATCCTCAATGTGTAATCTTGTAATAACTCAAGATTAAGTAAGGTTTAAGGCTGGGGGCCTTATAGAGAGTCTCCTTTGGGGTTGGAATTTTGGATGGTATCATTCTTCCATCATAATTTTGTGAGTAAAAATCATGGGTCTGATTCCCTTGATAACAGAAACACTCCAATATATTGAATTATTGTTACTCTTAAGATATTATATAAATTTACCTTCATTATATTAATTTATTTATGAGATTATGATGATCGACAGAGTATATGTAGTATCTAAGAATGAGTATTTATGTGTTCTTGGAATAGGATTTAGTTCTAACATTGTTGTATTAATGAAAAAATGTGTGATATCTTGTAATTAATATATTTTTATAGGTTAGATGTATTTAATCACTATGTAATAAAAAAATAATCTTCATGAGAGTAATAAGTCTCCTTGTCATCTTTAAGTGCTGTAATTTTATAACCTTCTTTATCTAGAAAAATTTCTTGACACTCATGTGAATATTCATTTTGCTTGGATTATTTTATCAGATCAAGAGATACTTGTTCTCCACCAACTCAAATGATAATTATACCATGTTTTACATGGATCAAGTACTTTATGATCATGAGAGATGTTATTCATATGATGATAGACACATATCCATCTTCCTTTATGTCGAGGATGACAAAGTGAGTAAGGAAAATAAACTTATCAAGTTTATCAAAAACAACATCAAGAAGTAAATGAGGATATTTTATGGTTCTATCAGTATAAATAAATATAAACCTTGTCTAATTAAGTTCCTCAATTCACATCCTTTTAAATTGGTATGATATTGATACTTCCACCAAGATTATATAATGCCTTTGAAAAATTGAAAGATCTAATTGTGTATGGGATTGAGAAGATTCCTAGGTCACTTATCATTTCCATTATTTTTTACAGAACCAATTGAGAGAATTATAAATTCAATGAAATAACTCACAATTATTTCATTTTTATTCTATTAGAGAGAAAATACATTAAGAATTTGGAAAAACCAAAATTTGGGAAATGATATCACTAATGGGAATATTGATGTTTTGTTGTTTGAACGTGTATAAAAATTTCATATACTGGGCCTCAATATTAGCCTATCACATTTTCTATGAACATAGTATAGGGTATTTTAAGGGCGTTGGTACCACATTTGTATCTTAATTAATTGGATTCTTGGGTTCTTGGAATTTTACACTTTATTATATTTCAAGATTTTGTTCTTATCTAGCATCATAATTATTTTTATTTTCATTTATTATCACATTTTGGTTGGTTTAATCATTCCTATTTTCATTGTCTTTACAGGGTTGTGCAGAAATTATATGTCTTCTACTTATAAAGACCATGACCATGGTCTTATCTTGAAGATGACTCACAATATCACTAGTTAGTGTACCTGGTAACTAATCATATAGAGAATGGCAAATTTGTCCTACTTGATGTTCATGATTCTGTAGGGAAGCTATTTGATTCAATATTTCAATTTCTTTTATACTTTTGAGAAAAATTAGTGATTATATTGTTCTGTTTATATTGTTGAGGTGGGGTTTCTTGTGGTTTTCTAATTGGATCTTACTGAAATCATTACTTTTTTTTGGAATTATTAAGCTCTAGGGGGTGGAATGGTTATAGAGGAACTTTTTTTGTGTTCATGGATCTTGGTTATGAGTATGATATCAATATGTTTTCTTTATAGGAGGTTAACCACTCAATTGTTAATAATAATATTTTTTTGTTGCGGTTATTGAACTTATCTATATTGGTAATAAGGTTTTTGGTACTATTGTGGTTATTGATTGTTATTCACATAATAATAATCTTGATTATTATTTCCCCCCATTACATCCCAAAAATCGTGAAATGGGTGTGGGCCTCCACACATTTCACACGATTGGATTTCTAATAGGTGTTGGTGGTGGTGTTTATGACTTGTTAAATTTAAAGATATATGATTTTTCATAAGATCTTCAACATGGAATGATTTGTGTGTGGTTTCATCTATTTATGTTTCCTATACCTTGGTGGACCTCGATCACTTTTAAAAAGGTTAGCATTGTGTGATATTTCATTGAGAAGAGATCTCCCTAATTTTGGTGTTTTCAATATCAATCCTCCATCAGTGGAAACATCCAATCTGATTCAAGCGATGAGCTACATGACATATTAAATGGTTTTTAGTTTTAGCTAGATATCAACTCTGTGCTATGGAAAATTTTGAGTTAATTATTTGAATCAGTCCCAATACCCCTAGTTGATTCTCTATCTTCTTGAGTGTAATTATTAATAATTTTCTATAGTTTTCTGTTTATATGGTGGAAAAAATATATCCATTTTTTTTAGCGAGTCATCCCAATCAGTATTGGACCCTGTATCTTGAATTTTTATCCAATCATTGGCCCTATCCCATTCATATAATGGGAAGACTCTGACACTAATATCATCTAAGGATACACATTGACTTTAAAAGGTGTCATACTCTTCAAGGAAATTTAATAGATTATCATGTGGATCATATCATTACTGTTAACTATAATAACCCATATTATAAATCATATGCATCAGATTTGGTTTTATTTGAAAGGAATGTGCTTGTATGTGGGGGTAGATGATGCTGGGTGGCCCCCAGTAATGGATGGAAGTATATAGTTCATAGTGGTGTTCTTTTGTTGCATTATTTGCACTCTATACTACTCAAGAGGTATGAATTGTGAAATTTTTGGATTGGGAGTATCAATATTGTTTCACTCATCTATGGTTGAGTGATGACATGCAGACAAGTATCTCTTGATTTTAGTTTTGAATAAAAGAGGTTCATAATGATCCAAAATCATTAAACAAGTCCTTAATGCTTTTCTCATGTACTGGTAACCCAACATGGAAAAAGAAACTGATTTGTAGGAAAATATTTGAAAATGAAATGAGAAAGTAGAGAGAAGTGAGGTAATCCTAGAACTATTATGAAGGTCACAATGTAGAAGGAAGTCCTTTACAACAAGTCAATAATTTGATATGATCAAATAATTTCCTTAAATCCATGTAGGAAGATCAAATTAAATAATTATATTTTATCCCAAAAAACACTATTTCAAGGGTACAGAAGATAGGGAAGCGTAGGTTATAACCCATAGGCGAGAAATAAAAATGGTTGTGACCTGGTGATTATAACTTATAGAGGATTCGTCATGAAAATTTAAGGAAGTTATATCATATGGTAAACTAATGGATTAACTCAAACATGATTAATGAAGGGATTGAGACTAATTTCATGGAGTATATGGAATGGATATACCAAAATATAACTAAGAAAAGTATTATGGATTAATCCATGAAGCTGTTCATGAATCACCGATTAAGTTGGGTCAAAATGAAACTGGATCTACCAAGATTAGAAACCAATATTTGGTCTAGATATGGTTGTAAACATAAGTTAATAAGGTGAAACTTAAATAGTGGAAAATAGAACAAGCTATTAGTCCTAACATGGTTAATACCAATTAGGTTGGGGTTTCCCCTTTATATCCCTCAGTTCAATATCATGTCAAGGGATGAGGTATATCTGATTTGTTAAGATAATTTCTAGGAAACATATTATCTTGGTGTTAATTTAATGATTCAATTGAATTTTTCTACCCCTCCTCTTTACCATTATCCCTATGAGGATTAGCCACACATGGAAATAGAATAATTAAACATATATAATAGGAGTATCGTAATGGGTATGTTCATGAAAAAATAAATAATTCAAGAAACGATTTAAATCAAACCACTTACTTGAATGAAGAATAATAAAGAACATGGAAATTAGATTTCAATAAAAAAAGGGGTTCAAAAAAGTGAAATACCATTGAAAATTCCTTGGTATGGGGGAACAACAGTAAATAGAATAGAAAATAAGAGAAAATGAAAGTAAAAAATGTTTTAAAAAATATCCCTTACACATAATAGGTTTATGGAAATAAATAAATAGGTCCAAATCATGACATGAATGTATTTTATATCATGAGTCACCATGGGGTTCCTTCTTATTTGAAAATTTATATAGTAAAACTATCTTTTACATCAAAGACGTTAATTTTCAGAATCTGGTTATTTGTTATTTTCTGTTATTTTTGGATTTAATTGAATTTTTTGGATCTTTGTGAGGGTAAGCTATATATTGAGGTTGAGACTTTCACAGCATGAATTGTATTCACGTCTCGAGTTTTATTCACTAAAGGGATTCACAACTAGTATTGGATTAAATTATTAGAATTCATCTTTCTTGAGATATGTATTTGAGAAATATATGTCAAGAATAATATTCATATTGTAAATTGACTTTAATTTTATCATTTTATTAACAACACTACCTTTGAAATATTAGCTCAAAATTCGAACAAAAAGTAATCAAATATCATAGTATCAAAGTGTAAAACATGTATAAATCATTAATTAAATGCAATGAGTATAAAATATTTAATCTTATGAAAGGAACCCTTACTCTAATGGAGTACACTAGAAACTTGGATCCACAATCATATCTTGAGGATACTAGAAAACTGAAGGGGTGATAACACTTTCATTGAGAATAATGAAAAACATTTCAGGAATACAAGAGGTTTAATAGTCCCTCACAAGTATCGTACGCACAACGGGCTATGGTCTCATCCTCTTAAATATCCTTCCCCAATGATCTTTATGAAATTTTGAGCATTGAATATATTATAACAGATCAAGTTCCATCATATTGAACCTGAAAATTTCATTCTATTTATGTTAATTCATTGAATAGATTCAATGAATGTGTATCTACCAATCATTATGACCCATATTATGAATCATAAATGATTTAAAACTATTCAAGATCTGTGGTGGCAGTTTTATACTTCACAATCATGTAATCACCATGCATAACATGTATATGATTTTATTTTTAGATCAAATAGTTTTGAATAAGGTTTTCTAAGTTGAGAATGGTTGGTGGGAATAGGCTTCCTCATCCATTATGTTGAGTAAAATAATGAACAAGGTTATAAATCCAATGAAATTTTCATATTTAGTGGTACCTTTGATATTTTATTCATATAAATAAAATATTATAAGGAAGAGAAATTAATATGAGGTTATTTACCTCATATTTGGAAGGATAGGTCATTGAAAGTGAAATTTCTATGAGTTAAAGAAGAATAAAGTAAAAGATAATATTTAATAAACCTGGTAATATAAAAATTATTTCAATTATCAAGGTTAAAATTTATGTTTTTGATAGTCCTGGAATAATACATCATCAAAATAATATCATAATTTTATGATTTCCAAGTTGATTGAATCTCAAAAAATAATTTTTATTGACTATTACCAAAAATTCATTTTCAATATCTATTTTTAGTAATAATGATACATTATTCCACATTAAAAAAATACTATTATGGTGAACCATACTCAGTTAATAGTTTAATAATACTTAAATTACAGATATACAATACCAATAATTAATGATTACTATAAAATATAATACTCAAGTAATACCCTGCGTGGAAATATAATATTTTTTATATAAAAATTAAATTAAATATCAATGATATATAAGGATGGTGATTATAATCTTTGGTGTAATGTCCACTAGGTATTTTTACATGATTACTTGTAATTTTTTTTTGATAAATAATCCCATATAAATTAATGATGTTATTGAAAAAAAATTTATATAATCATTTTATAAAGATATATATGAACTATTCTGTGGTGAAGTTAGTGGTAAACTCAAATATTTCATGATAATCCATTAAACTATTTTAGTAATATAAAGTTATGTAAATAATATTCATAGTCAAATATAGGGAGTAGCTTCAGGAAGGTGAACTGGAAAATATCATAACAAAATATTCTTTGATCATTTAAAATATAGAGTAGATTTATTCAGAAACCCACATTACCTTATAGACATTATAATGATGATGTTAAAAAAATGAGAATGTATGAATTGTATTATAAGTATTTCATATTTAATATTATTTATTTAAATAAATTATTAAAAATTGGTGGTGTTAATTACTTAACCATATTCCATATATAAGAAATAATTGATATCATATATGTTATAATATGAAATAAATCCATTATATTGTATATTCTCATGTTCATATGGGATCTATTTATTATAGTTAATTATAGAAACAAACATTTATTAAGAAATAAAAGTGAATCATAGTTAATTATCCTATGTTACCAATGATATTACTATACCTAAAATGAATATATATTTGGTAAGAACTTATTTTTTGAGATAATGGGGAAAAACTAGACTTTAATGAATTTAAGGGTATAGATGCACATGAGTTTTCATAAGAATACTAAACTCAAGAATAAATAGTGATATGAGTTGATCTAGAGGCACATAATTTGTATGAAATAAAATACCAAATAGAAATTATTTTTTATCAACCATGTTAGGTGATATATTATTTAGTAATAATAATGAATCCTACATCGATATAGTAAATCATGATTATATAAAATTGGAAAGATTATTTGACCTAAAAAATAGATTCCAATTACCAAAATCATATTCTATTTTTTATAGTTTCTCTATTTGATGTAAATCCATTACTGGGTAATCAAGAGGATACTAGACATGGATAGTAAATTTTCAACCTCTACGACATTATTAGTTACCGAGGGTTTTAATTTATTTTAATGAATATACTATAAAAAATCCTTTTAACCATTTACCATACTAAAATCCATTAGAATTATACTTATCATAGAATACTTCTATGATCATGAGAATTTTAAAATGTAAATAAACACCACCTTCCATAAGGGAAACCTTATGAAATATGTCTATATGATTCAACTAAAAAGGTATCTAATACAATAGAATTAAAATAATGTATGAAAGTTACATAGATACAATTATGGGTTAAGGAAAGTATCATGATTGTGGAATATTCATTTTTTTGAGTCCATAAGATATTTGGGTTTTCTTAAGAATGAATGTGAGCCTTATGTCTATAAGAAGTTAGTTGTAACACTATAATTTTACAAGTTAAACATGTTATTAAATTCATATAGAAAATATATATTAGTCTTATAATTAGTTAAGAATAATATGAAAAATATTTCTCTCATAATGAAAAGTGTATCAACCCAAGTTCTAGAGAATAAGTTCAAATAAAATACATCTATTGGGTAGAATATTTAAAGTTCTAGTATATTCATTGAAAAATTACTAAAATATAAAAGTTGAAACAATTCAGTGGATAATTATTGCATATGTTACAGGGTGTGAAATCCATAAAAGATGAAATGTTAAAGAAATTTATAAGATTGTTAGGTTAAATATAATTCCATACACTTAAGTGTTTGGATCAGTCAAATAAACCATGATATTTATTATGATTTGATATTTATTTTGTGTAAATCATGGTGGAAACATATCAAACATGATCAGAGTAACCATATGAGATAGTATTCAGTACTATACAAAGGCACTTGAGAAGGTATGGATAATAAGTTCCAGGTAATTATAGAGGTGGGAATGATAGTTTTTAACGGGATAACAACTAGTTTTCTTACAGATCAATTTTATATAGTATAATAGATAGGTTAAGGAAATGAGTAAGAGAAGTTTATTGAGACTAGTGGTAGTAATATCTATATATACTGTGTATATTAAGGCTTAGGATGTGGAATAATAATATTTTTAAGTAATTATTTTTTCCATTTCATTGAATTGTATCGGGAAAACATAATACAATTAAGATATATATTGGTAAAATAATATATCATGGATACTAGCCAAGAATTAAAGTTAAATATAGAGGTAAAATGGTATTTACTTAGAGATATCATTTTTTAAACTAAATGAGGTGATGTAATGAAAAAGATAATATCCCTAAAAAATAATGGTAATCCTAGTAACTAAATACAGAACCCAAAAAATAATAATTAATCATGTGAGATCTTCCAAGTTGTTCGTCATTGGTTGGATTAGTGAGAGTGTGTCTCTTGGAGTTGGTTCCCATGAAAAAATGACTTTGAATTTTAGATTACCATTATATTAATAAACTTATTATCACATAATTATTGTTCATCTATATAACATTAATGTGATAATATCCCTTGAGTTTTTATTGTTTTAAAAGGTTATAATAGTTCCCTAGTGTTATAAGTACCCATATATTCTTTGAAAATATTTTGAATGATATGTTATATGGTTTGGATAATGTTTTTTCTAATAAAAAAATTTAATGTTTAGCTATCATGTGTTGAGGACACATAAGACATTGGGACTTATTATCCTGAAGTTCTCACTTGGTGATATTTAAGAATTGATATTATGAGGATAGATCTGAAAATATAAATTCCACATGTTTTATGTTTTATTTGATATTTATATTTTTGGATGAGTGTGTTAGTCCTTATACTATAGATTATAATACTATATATTATAAATCATGTACTTTGATGTATATAGGGAAACTATGATGACATATAATTTTGGTGAGTTAGTATACATTTGGTACATCATAACATATATGAAATTAATTAAATATGCTAATAAATGATTCAACAATTCCAAGTTAATTGATAGTGGTATATATGGACATTTGATAAAGAAAATAACTTTATGATTAAATCCAGGTCCATGGTATTTTTTTTATAAAAGTTCATTATAAAAATTAAAATTAAGGTAAATCAACCATATAGGGTGATGATATAATTATTCATCCTTCTTGATCATATATCAGATGAAAATGATATTATATTATATAGTAGTGTTCATGAAAATATTTTTTTGTGACATTAACATTTTTCTCAGTGGTTTTTTTATTGTCTTATTGGATTTTTATCTCATTATTTAGGTAAGATCACTTAATTTCATTAATAATGAGGCCTTGATGGTCACACACTAACTATATCTAGAGTCTAATTAAATTCTATTGAATTTAATTTTAATAATATATATTATTCATGTGTTTCGAAATAAAAATTATTCATGTAACATTGTTCACATTAATTCCATCATGAAATATTCTTGTTTAGAATATGAAAATTGAATTTTATCTGTTGTTTATTATTTACAAGGTAATAAATAAATAAATAATTATTTACAATATTACTAAATAGATTAATACAATTAGTTGTTTATTTATGTGAATATAAAATAAATATTAATTAGAAAGTATTATATTAATTTATTTACCAAATAAATAATATATATTTTAATAAGAAAATTGTTATTAATGGTTCAATAAATCCCATGGAAGGATTAATGAGTTGAGTTAATGCATGGTAGAAATGATGTAGTTTACATAATATCATTTATATAAATATTAATTTATTTATTCAAGACATTATATTTAACTAAATAATTTTCATGAAAATTATGAAATTATTATTATTTTTAACATAGATATTACTTGTAATAATAAAATTAATAAAGTATTATTTTGAAAATATCAAGAATTTAATATGAATTATAAATTAAAAATTATATAATTTTAGAGTGTGTGTGGGAATTGTTCTACAAAATGAAATCCACTCTCAAATTCTATCAAGAATATAGAGAAAAAATATCTCATCCTCCCTCTCAAGAACATATATGGAATAAAATAACATCTTGTTGTGAAATAGTCCTTCTTAAAGTTATTGCGATTTTTCTGGAAAATGCTTTTCACATGGATGAACTTCATGATTACTGTAATGACTTACCATTTTCTCTATAGGTGTCATGATGTATTCATACATTTAATTCTTGATCTATTTGTTAGTTTTACTTCCACTAGGAAAATAACCTAGATGGTCTCACACTTTGTATTTCCAGAATATCATTCGGTTTAATTGAATCTATGTTCAATAATAAATTCAATCCAAATTTAAGGAATGAATATTATTTATTTTTTATTTATTTTAAATTCATTAAAAATTTATTCTAAACAACTATAAGAGATTAGAATTTCACCTCTTATTCACTCATAAGATTAATAAATCTATTATTTATTTATTAAAAAGATTAATGAATACAATATTTATTTATTTTATATGATATATAGATGTATTTATTTTATTTAATGAAGGAAATTATATTGTAATTAAATGTTCAATAAAATGTTATTTGAGAATTTGTTATGAGTTAATGGTTCAAGTGATATATTAATAATATAATTTAAATAATTTTTTTGTGTATTTAAGAAATGATATTAGTTAATGATTTCACATAAAATAATTTCATCTTTGAAGACCTAGAAAGATAATTAGATATAATTATTTTTTATATCTAAAGTTCCTAAAAATAAGAAATAATAGATTTCTACATACAATTAAAAAGATAGATTTGAATCATTAGACTCCCTCCCACTAACACCAAATATATAAAGAACTTTGTTCAGATATTTATGTATCACTTGTGGATATCATTATAAGATTTTTTTTGGATTTAATATAGCAATAAAAGGTCATGAAAATTGATTCTTGGATCATCTAAGTTAACAAAGACTGATATCCAAAGAGAAATTAAATTAATCGAGATAAATATTTTATTAAAATACTTAATTATAAATAATGTGTGATGATCTTATTAAAGGATTCAGGGAAATATCATCAAATTTAAGTGGAGAAGTTTTTAAATAGTCATCATACCCAACTTCTTCCACTACACCTAGATCCTTAATTATATACCAATAAAAAACTTGAGATGAGTGTATGAAATTCCCTTATAATTAATTATTTTTACCACATCCTTCAATAAAATAATTCAACTTTCAAAATAAATATAAATGTTTATTTTTTATACATTTATTTTTCAATTATAAAAAAAATATTTTTAATATTTTCTCATTGTAATATTAAAAAATTCATATAGTGACATGTTACCATAGTGAAATTTTTTCATTGTGTTCATAATTATTTACCTAAAAAATATTTTCAGTTTTTTTCATTTTATATCTAGGTACCCATTTATTATTTTAATTTTTGTACTTTATTTTATTATCATAATATTATTTGAAAATAATTAATAAAATTATTATTTTTATTATTAATTTATTTCTTGTTGAACATTGGCATGAGGTATATAGTGATAATGTTTGGATTTAACGAAAATTTAGATTTCTCGGTTTAATAAAAAAATGAATCTTCCTAAAATATATCTAAAAATAAACTAGTTGAATTATAAAATTAAATAAAACTATAGTAATATTCATAGGACCGAGAGAATAATATTTTAGTTTTATTTGAAAAATGTTTCACTTAAATGGGTCATTATTAAAAAAAATAGTAGATATTTGAATTGAATTTGAAGTGACCCCAACAAAATGAGACAAAATAAATATGATATAAAGTGGGAAACCTTATCCCCAAGTGCCTTTCTATTTCCATGGATTTTGGGAAAAAATAGGAAACCTTTGTAATATTATATTTATTCAATTTTTATGTTAGGGACTTCAAAAAGTGTTAAATTATCCCTCTAAATATTCCATCAACCATGGTTTAATCCATGGTGGCCCCTAATCAGGGTGTATTTTCAGATGACTTGGGATATCACAAGGCATGGTATATAATATAATGCCATATCCAAAAAATATATTTTGGAAACTGAATGATAAAATTAATCACTCAAGTATTATCAAACATATGTAAATCATTAAATTTTTTGTTTCATATGATGAAACACTTGTTAGGTTGACATGGATGAGGGTTTCATTTGATGTAACCACATGAATTAACTCATTATGTATAAGTTATTTCATGATCCCTTGAGGATTACCTTAGAGGGATTTATACATAGGTGGTATCCAAATAATAGTGGGGGTGATCCTTATATGGGATTTTACCAATTATCCAGAGAGATACCTTTTTTTACATCTTTAACCTTGAGATATATTTTCCTGATATTTAACCTTGATCAGTATTGCATCTCTCAAGATCTATGATATGATATTATCTCTTCCTTGGATTCAGATGGGCTTATCCATCATAGTCAGAGGCCGAGGAGATGAAAGGACTACTCAACCTTACCTAGTCCTCCTGTTACAAGGTCTTCTAGTAAAGGAAAAGTCCCTCAAAAGTGTTTGGAAGTTGGTGCTTACATCCTAAAGACTAAGGAGGACATTGAATCAGACATCATCGAGGAGATTCTCAAGCATTCTGATTAAGAAATGCTAGAGTAATCTTTCTTGATCAAGATTTCAGAGGTGGATGTACATATAATGTTCGAAATACCACTGCGTGTTGATTTGAGTGAAGACCAATCATCTAGGATTGATAAACAGAATAGGATTTTGATACATAGTTTCAATGAGGGAAAAACAAGTCTAGAGGAGCATGTTTAGACCTGGGACAAGATGGAATCCCACTTTGAGGATCTCATTATGGACAACCCTGATATGAAGGCCACCTCCATCGAATGGAATCTAGTCAAGGTAAAGGATTCTAATTACTTTAATTTGTTCTGGAATGACCTGACTATTTCTTATGAGCTTTGACTTTTATTATATTCTAAACCTGTTGGTTTCCCACTTTTTCCTTAAAAGTGATTTTCTGAAATAATAAAAAATATTTATTGGTGGATATAATCTCTTCCCCATACAACATTTTAATTTTGTGTTACAGGATTTTGTTTGTATGGTGGATAATTGCGATCTCTATGACCACTGTTTCTAAATATAATTCTACCTACATTGATCATGTTTGGGGGGGAGATATAAAATATTAATTTAATTCATTAATTAAATATTTGATAAGGGTTTTCGGATTTTTTAACATACTATTTAAAAAACTAAAACCCTTGTAAATAATTAATTGATATGCATTTGTAAATTAAAGGGGGGATAAAATTTGATAAAAATACTAAATTATTGATTTGATTATAATTGAAGAGATATTATATTACAAAAATTTTCTTTTTTGATATAACATCCATGGAATTTAGTGAAAGGCATGTAGTCATGAATCCCATTTCTACATGTGTTATTTATTTTAACAATTATTTTGTACCAAAATCAGTTTTAGGGGGTAATTGATTTTTTGAAGTATTTACAAAACTATAATGTAATAATGTCTCATTAAGTACAAAATTTATTAAATAGAATTAAAAAATCATCTCTAAATCATATGAATTTAAATATAGATTTATTTTTTATTTTAATTTCACCTTATGATTACCTTATGATTTTTTTTGATGCGATTGATATTATTTTTTAGATGCTTGGAGATATATAAAATGCCATAGAATATGAAAATATATTAACTTGTCTTTTTTTAATCTTCATATGACTTAATTTGTGTTACAAATTGAAGTAAATAAATATATTTTTTATTCATTCTTATTAAATAATATATATATATATATTAAAATAAAATGGAAACATATAATTATAGAATTAAACCAGAATATAACAAGGATTTTTTCAAATGATTTTAGAATAAATGATCCCAAATAAAATATAAATATTTTACAATAACTATATTAAAGTTATTTTAATTCCAAAATATTAAAAAAATATCATAGTTATCTATTTTACATAATTTTACTATAAAAAATATGGCATTTGAAATTTCTTTCCATATAAAATTATTTAGTTCCATATGATACAATGATCTCAATTTAAAATTGAATTCCCTATTCCCATCATATAATTATCCCATTTGATGTTTACTTTCTTCCTATAATGAATAATTACAAATTATAGTAAACACATATTTTCACAGTTAATAGATGTTCTCCTTTCAATATATCATTCTCTTGAAAAATTGATTAAAAACCAATATTACATTTACACATCTTTTCTATTCTATTGAAATATATTTCTCATGTTTTCTCATAACCTGTAATGACTTATCTGAGATATTTCACTGAGCTAAATTGTACTGTCACATACGTGAAGAAAATTTTTCATTTTGAGGATTTAGTGACTAGCGTTGAGGGTATAAGTTAATCATTAATGAAACATTTATCCACAATCAGTGATAATATAAATAAATACTGAATTTTATTGAAAATCCATCATGGACCATATATACATTTAGTGTTTAAAAAAATCATACATCCCATACTCAGGGGTACCTATTGTACATGTACAAAAATATATATTAAAACATCTATATGTGTGAAAAAAATAGCAAAACATCCAAAACAAAATAAACTATCATATATGATAACATATTCAAAATGGAATAAAAAAAACTTAAGTGGTGGTATTTCACAACCACTATATATCCATACTGATCACCCTCAATACATGACCATGTAGAGTCTTTTTACACTACTCAAGCTCCATACCAGACTAAAGAGTATCCAATTAAAGGAGATATTCCTGAAATACCTATGTCATATTCTAAAATATATTCCTTTTTTATGGTATAACATTCATAGATATAATGTGTAGTTTTTTTCATATATCCTTAATGGAAAGATAATGCCACTTAAACGTTGGGTGATTCATGTTTTCCCTTAAATACACCCAGAAAGAGGGAGTCTATAGGCTACCTCTCAATGTTATTCCATAACCATATGATAAAAGTTAGTTTTATAGGCTCTTAAGTGTAAGGTACACATGTATTTTTTCATTTTTAATTAACACATGGTTTTGAATTTCATAGATGTTGATCATGAGAAGATGATTTTTTTATTATTTCTACTGTATCGATTAAGTGTTGATTGGTCCATAGAAACCTAGTAGTGGTTTCTGTAACATCCTAGGTTAATGAAGAATAATAGATTTTCATATTTATTAATATTTTTGAATTAAATATTAAATTTACTTTAAAAGGGTTGCTATGTTCGATAACGTACCCGATACGCAACAACGAGTTTCTTTGAAATCTTACATTGCGTACTAATAATATAATATTATTATTTTAAATGGAAGTTAACTCCTAGCCGTTGATTTGGTGGTAATGAAAAAAACTAACTATAATATGATTATACATGTTTTTTAAATGTATTTACATTTATACAATAAATGTTAGAGGCTTAAAATGTGAATGAATCTAATTTTAAGCATAATTTACATTAAAAGGTCGATTTACCGCCTTTTAATGGAGAACCCTCTTTAAATATAGTTTTGGTCACTTTAATACATTCTATTTGACCAAATAAAACCCTTAAATAGAATAGGGACATCAAAATTTACTTTGTGTAAATTTTTGGAATTTTTCCGATAAAGTTCATTTTTTAATGAATAGTGAAAAATATTGTATTTTAATTCAAAACTGCATTTTAATATTATTTATTTATATTCCTAGATTATATTTTTAATTTATTTTAAAGTGTAATTAAAATATATTTTTACCATTTAATCCAATGTTGGTCATTGGAATTAATTTCACTTTGAATTTAGACATAAACAAGTGTCAATCTTTTGATAGTTATTGTTTCTTAAAAACACGCTATTTGTTTTTACAACGAGAATTAATTTTAAATTAATTAACAAAAATTATATGTTTAGAATTTGGTAAAATAGACATAATTATTGAATTCTGAATATCAAATATATCTTAGGATGTATTTTTAGTATTTTTCTAAAAAACATCAATTTTTTGATGAATAGTGAAACCACATAGTAGTAGTTAAATAACTGACTTCTTCATTTAAATGTAATTTTACCACTTTTTTGAATTGAATTTCGAAAATTTGACATACATGGTTGTTATTAGTAAGTAAAATGTGGTTTAATATGATGAAAATAATTTTTGGTGAATAATAGCTTTTGACTTTCATTTACTGCGATTAAAGGTAAATAGGGTAATTCAAAGTGAAAAGAATATTATAATAATTTAAAATTACCTTAAAACTCTTAAAAACCTTATTGGTTGAGTAATTTACGAGAATGGTCATCTTTGGGTCGATTTTGGGACCACATTTAGCCACTTGGGAGCGATAACGACACTTTAGATAAATTAACTTAATGTAAAGGCAAAAATGACATAAACAAAAATCTTTTAGTAATTTAATTTTTACATGGGGTTATATAAGTAATATTTTCGAATATAAATTTTCTTTAGAAAAATAAAAAGATTTTCTAAATCATGGTATTTTTTATTATAATTTTTAGACATCGAATAAATTAAATTATTTATGACACAATAATGATGTAGTGTTTACCTCATTAACAAATCATTTAATTAAATAAGATTATTTATATTAAAATAACATCCAAAACCTGTACAATTCTTATTGGATGATTTTATTTCAACCATGAGTCATCTTATATTCAACTCTAATGATTTTTGGACCATTAGAAACTGAATATAATTATATAATAAAAAAATATTTTCACACTTTCCTAAAGATCACCTCCTCCCCCTTATAAAATGAGACCATTTCTATCAAATTCCTCTCATATATCAAGCATTTTGGCTCATCCAAACTCTAACCAATTAATCTCCCTACATCCCTCTCTTCCTCCTAGAAGCATTAACTTCAGGAGAAGGCACTTCAACAAACCATTTTGGTTCAAACCAAAGGAAGTTACCCAAATTAAAGGTAACAATTTCTCTTAACTTTTTTTCTTTTATTTTACTTCTCTAACCCCTAAACTATTTCTATTACTTTCTTTTATAACAAAACCATTATCCTCAATATACTAGGATTTTGTTATTAGAATTATTCAAACTACACCTACAAACACCTCCATCTAATGGGTGAAGAACATACTGTTTCTGTGGATGAGAAACTAACACCTCACGAAACGATGATTGTTCGATTATCTTCTACCACCTCTCATGGTGGACATTAAGATAGAAATATATTTATATATGATATATATTATGTTTATTTTTTCTTTATGCTTTTTTATTTTTCATTTATATTGCATATTTATGGTTCCCATAATGGGTAAATGTGATAATTTCATTTGAGGAAGTGCGGACTACCGCCCCCTCAAAGTGATATGACTCGTTCATTCCATACGTGGGACGTATAAAGGATGGAGTTAATTATATTATATGATATTATACTAGACTTATAATATAAATATGTATCATTATGTTTTAATTCCATTAAAATAATAAATAGAAATGGAAGTAGCGTTCATGCGTACGTACGACTTACCGTCTCCATGAACGGTGCATTTCATTTATTACCTCCAAATGTTATGTACTATTATAAATACATGTATATACTTGGTATATATGACATATATGATATCTAAATCATGAATATCATTCTGGATATAATGAAATTTTGACCATGTGACCAACTTGTAACTATATGGTGTTTATTTTTGACTCAAGTACCAAATATCGACATAACAAACATTATTAACTTAAATGATTATGTAATGTTTATAACATGGTAATAAGTGATATAAAAGGAATAATAAACTTGAAAAATGTTCTTAAGAAAGTATAAATTAACATTAGTTTATTATTCATGATATTAATGAACGAATGGGTCAAGTCGGACATGAGGTAAGAGACTTCGTCTCAATCTCCTTTCATTGAGGAATATTTTGTTTTAATACACGAATTTCTTCTATACTCTGTATAAAAACCCTTTAATTTTCAAAGGGAATATTTTTTCCATGAAGCGTTTTACTGAACGACAAAAAGGAATGTTTTTTTAACGTAAGCGGTGACAACGACCTTTCCGCCATCTCGAGTATTATTTTTTATTTGGCTTCCTTAACAAGACGTAATGTTTTTTTTTCAAGGAAAATAAATACCATATACTATTTTATATATTTTGGTATTGAAAATTGTTTTGATAATAGATTTTTTATGTCAATATATTTAAGTGATATATTGTGATTGAAATGTGGAAATGTTTTCTTTCCTTTATATTTGTTTTATGTGTTATGATTTTATAATGGTACTTGGACATTTGACGGTTGGTTACGTGATAAACCAAATGAAGGGTGGTGCCATGATAAACTTGGATGGGTGATTACATTATAACCTTCAATGAATTGGGTATGGAAGTCGGCCGTATGGCTATTCCATTTAGTGATATGTGTGGAATTTGATCGTATGGTTATTCCATTTAAGTGTGTTTATATACCAAGTTACCTTTATATGTTATGTGTACTTTATATGGGTTTTATGGTAATATTTTGGTTACAAAAGGGTAAGTAGTGATCTTTTATTTAGTGAAGAGTATTTACTACTTCATAAATGTGAATAGTATTACTTATGTTAAAGTAATAATGGTTTACTTGTTGTTTTGAAAAAACTAATAGTTTTCCATCTTTGTGTATCCCTTACTAAGATTTTTATGCTCAACCCAAGTTTTTGAAATGTTTTTCAGAGGAAATAATGTGGAATAGGGTCAAGGATGGGATCAAGGAAAAGTCATGTTGTCTTAAACATGGAACTAGACATGACTCTTTTTTTTCAAGAGTTATTGTTTTGTGAAAAAATGGAAACTGAGTAGAATTCTCTACTTCATTTTTTTTGTTTTTTTTGAAATGAAATGTAATAGTTATGGCCTAATTCTACTAAAATATAAACATGAAAAGATCCTTAATGTGAATTATTCATTTAATTCGGGATTATGTAATTTTTTTAGGTCGGGTCCTTATAGTTGGTATCATAGGTCATTTTAGGCAACTTTAGGAGTTATGGTATTGTTAAATAAATGTAAATAAATTAATTTATGGTAATATTGAAATGATATAGAATTTATAGATTACTATGTTTCTTATCCTAAGATATTTCTGTGTTCAGAATGGGTTTTCATAGAGGAAACATGGCAACTATGTTGGGACGACATCAGGAGGAAGATAACCTTCCAAATCAGCAACCTAAGATGGTCAGAATCAGAACTGAACAATTTGTTACAGTGATGGAACAATTGACTCAGGCTATAAATGGTGGTGGTATCCATGCAAGAGATCAGCCAGATCAACCACAAATGAACATGTAAGTAGTGGAGCATTTCATGAGGCAACATCCCCTATCATTTAGAGGATCATATGACCCTGTGCTTGCAGAAGGGAGGATTAAAGCAGTGGAGAAAATTTTTGATGTCATGGGGTGTTCAGAAAATCAAAAGGTTAGTCTTGCTGTTTACCATTTTGAAGGTGAAGCTGATCAGTGGTGGTTGATGGTGAAAAATATCAGGGACAGTAAGAAGATTGATGATATTTATTGGGATGAATTCAAAGGTATGTTTCTTGAGAAATATTTTCCTAAGGTGGTTCGTCTTAGGATGGAAAAACAAATCCTAGAATTAAGGCAGACAGATAAATCAGTGGCTGCTAATGAAGCAAAGTTCACTCGACTGGAAAGGCATGCACCAAATTTCATCCAAGATCTTTATAGTAAGATAAATTGATTTTACTCAGGACTGAAGCCATGATATCGAATAACATTAGCCTCTCATGAGTTCAAAAGTCATGAAAAACTTGTTCGATGTGTGGAGAATATAGAAATGGAGTTTTCCGATGATCAGGTGTTCATTGACAAACAACAGAATAAGAGGCCCAGTTAGAAGACAAAGGGAAAGAATTCATCAAATAATCCTGAAGGTAAGAAAATTAAATATCCAACTTGTGAGAAGTGTGGTAAAAAGAATCCTATAGAATGTTTATCAAAGTCTGGAAAGTGCTTATGGTGTGATAAGTCTTGTCATATTTCTCGTAACTGTAAGGAAGATGATCAAGCAGGCAATGAAAATCCATCGATAAGATGTTTTAAGTGTAATGAAATGGGTCATTATGCAAATGAGTGTCCTACGAAGAACTCAACTGAGGGAAAGTAGCCACACTACAAGCAAAAAGGGGTGGTGAAATCCTTTGCAACCACTTCAGTATATGTTGGGTCATAAAACGAAGTAGTATCAGGTACACTGTTTGATTGTTCAAATTATGCCAATGTGTTGTTTGATTTAGAGTTTACACACTCATTCATTTCTGAGAAGTTTTCTAGTAAATTCGGAATTCCATCTCAAGATATGAATACATAACTTATGGTAAAAACACCTGGAAGAAATTTTGATACAAAAAGAAAACATAAGAACATTCCTGTCCTTTTTTGCAGAAAGAATCTACCTGCAAGCCATATTGTTTTGCCTTTAGTGGAGTTTGATGTTATTTTGGGCATGTATTGGCTATCTGTTTATCATGCTAAGATTGAATTCATAGCTAAAGAGGTTTCATTTCTGAAATATTTATAGTTTGTGTACAAGAATTAACCCTTGATTTTGATAGCATATCAGGAAGCTCAGAAACTAGTAAAATATGGAAATGAATGTTACCTTACACATATTTTTGAAAATAAAGGAACTATTCAGATTAATGACGTGCGAGTGGTAAATGAGTATCTTGATGTTTTTCCTGATGAGTTTTCTAGTATTATACCTAAACGAGAAGTTGAATTTACTGTTGACTTAGTTCCTGATGCTAAACCAATTTCAAAACCCCCTTATCGAATGGCTCAAATTGAACTTTTAGAGTTAAAGAAGCAATTGAAGGAGTTATTAGGTAATGGTTTCATTCAACCTAGAACATCACCATGGGGTTCCCCTGTCTTGTTTGTTAAAAAGAAATATGGTTCAACGAGACTTTTCATTGATTATAGAGCATTTAATAACATCACTGTTAAGAAAAAGTATCCTTTGCCTCATATCGATGATTTGTTTGATCAGCTCCAGGGAGCTCAGTATTTTTCAAAGATTTAATTGAGATTGGGATACCATCAGTTGAAAGTGAAAGAAGCATACATTACAAAGACCACATTTTTTATTAGATATGACCATTATCAATTTTTAGTTATTCCTTTTGGTTTAACCAATACACCTGCTGTATTCAAGGATCATATGAATATAATTTTCTGTGAGATCTTGGATAATTTTGTGGTTGTGTTCATTGATGATATTTTGGTTTATTCCAAAATTAAAGAGGAATAAGAAAGTCATTTAAGGGTTTTCTTACAAAAAATAAAAGAAAATAAAGTTTATGGGAAATTCATCAAGGGAGTTTTGGTTACAATAAATTTCTTTCCTTGGTCACATTGTTTCAAAAAATGGCATAACTATTGATCCATCTAAAACAAAAGTTGTTGAAGAATGGCCAAGACCCACAAATATAACAGAGATCTATAGTTTTCTTGTTTTGGTCGGTTATTACTGGAGGTTTGTTGAAATGTTTTCACATTTATCTAGTCCAATGACTAATTTAACTCGAAAAGGGGTTAAGTTTATTTGGATAAAATAATGTGATGATTGTTTTCAGAAATTGAAAAAAAGATTGGTGAATTCTCCAGTTTTGGAACTACCATCCAGAAATGGTGAGTTTGTTATCTACAGAGATGCTTAGTTGAAATGACTTGGTTGTGTCCTAATGTAGAATGACCAGGTAATTTCTTATGCTTCACGTTAGTTGAAACCACATGAGTTAAATTACCCTACACATGATTTAGAATTAGCTGCTGTTGTTTTTTTGCTTTAAAAATTTGGATGCATCATTTGTATGGAGAAAAATGTGAAATATATACTGACCAAAAAAGATTAAGTTATATATTCACTCAGAAAGAATTGAACATGATACAGAGGAGATGGTTGGAATTAATCAAGGATTATGATTGTACGATCCATTACCATCTGGGAAAAATCAAATAAAGTGGATGATGCTTTGAGTCTAAAAAGTAATGTCTCATTAACCATGCTAAGTTTGGAATAAGATCCTTTGGTTTTTGATTTGATGAACTTTGGCATAGAAGTTGTTGGTACAAGAAATTATTCTATTTTGTTTTAGGTGTCAGTGAAATCATCTCTATCAGACAGAATTAAGAAAGCGAAGAAGGAAGATAGTGAGTTGCAGAAAAAGGTAGAGTTGGTTCAGAAGGGTAAGTTTCCTGATTTTAACGTTGATAATGATTGTGTTTTAAGGTTTGGGAAGAGATTATGTGTGCCTTGTGATTCATATTTAAAGAAAGAGTTGTTATGTGAAGCTCATAGTTCTCTATTTTCAGTTCATCCTGGTAGTACTATGATGTACATAGATCTTCAAGAGTATTACTGGTGGGATGAAATGAAAATAGATATTGCTGATTTTACTGTGAAGTGTTTGACTTGTTAGCAGGTTAAAGCAAAGCGGCTGTTACCAAAATGAATGCTTCAACCTTTACTGGTGCCAGAAAAGAAATGGGAAAATATATCCATGGAATTAATTGTGGGATTACTGAAGACCTCTCGAGGTAATAATGCAATTTGGGTTATTGTTGATTTATTGACTAAATCTGCTCATTTCCTTCCTATTTGAGATACTTTGTCTCTAGATCAACTTTGTCAGTTGTATGTTAAAGAGATAGTCAGGTTGCATGGAGTTCCCCTCTCCATTGTATCTGATCATGATCCCAAGTTTACTTATAATATTTGGAATGACCTTAAGAAGTCGTTGGGTACTGAATTAAATTTTAGTACATTTTTTCATCCTCAATCAGATGGGAAGTCAGAATGAACAATTCAGACCTTGGAGGATATGCTACGTGCTTGTTCACTGGATTACTAGGGAAGTTGAGACCAACATCTTTCTTTGGTTGAATTTTCCTGTAATAACAATTTTCATTCTAGTATATATATGGCCACATTCGAGGAATTATATGGAAAGCGTTGTAAAAATCCAGATTTTTTGGATGAAGTAGGTGAAAGGAAGCTGATGGGACCATAATTGGTAGAAGATATGGCAGAGAAAGTTCAGTTGATTCGAAATCACATGAGAACAGCTCAAAGGATACAGAAAATTTATGCAGATAACCATAGGAATGATCTTTCTTTTGAGGTAGGTGATCATGTCTTTCTCAAAGTTTTATATGGAAAAGTGTGATGCGTTTTGGTAAGAAGGGAGATTTGAGTCTGAGGTTCATTAGACCTTATGAAATTCTAGAGAAAGTTGGATCAGTTGCATACAGAGTGGATTTACCTCCAAGTTTATCCCAGGTACACAATGTTTTTCATGTTTTGATGTTGAGAAAGTATATACCAGATCCATCTCATGTTTTGAGTCTAGAGTTAGTTTAGTTGGAAGAGAATCACTCTTATGAAGAACAAACAGTCCAGATTCTTGACCGTAGATAGAAAGTTTTGCAGAATAAGTTAATTCACCAGGTAAAGGTTTTGTGGGAAAACCATATGATTGAAGAGGCAGCATGGGAATCTGAAAATTCTATGAGGGATAAATACCCCCAATTGTTTTGATAAGTGAATAAAAATTGTGAGAAAGAAATTTCCAAAAGGGGGAAGGATGTAACATCCTAGGTAAATAAAGAATAAGATATTTTCATATTTATTAATATTTGTGAATTAAATATTAATTTTACTTTAAAAGGGTTTCTATGTTTGATAGCGTACCTGATACACAACAATGGGTTTCTTTGAAATCTTACATTGTACACTAATAATATAATATTATTATTTTAAATGGAAGTTAACTCCTAACCGTGGTATTGGCAGGAATGAACAAAACTAACTACAATATGATTATACATGTTTGTTAAATGTATTTACATTTATCCAATAAAATCTAGAGGCTTAAAATGTGAATGAATCTAATTTTAAGCATAATTTACATTAAAAGGTCAATTTACTGCCTTTTAATGGAGAAACCTATTTAAATATAGTTTTGGTAACTTTAATACATTCTATTTGACCAAATAAAATCCTTCTTCTGAATGGGGACATCAAAATTTAGTTTGTGTAATTTTTTGTAATTTTTCCGATAAAGTTCATTTTTTAATGAATAGTGACAAATATTGTATTTTAATTCAAAAATGCGTTTTAATCTAATTTATTTATATGGTTATATTATCTTTTTAATTGGTTTTAAAGTTTAATTATAATATATTATTACCATTTAATCCAATGTTTGTCATTGGAATTAATTTCACATTGAATTTGGACATAAATAACTGTCAATCTTTTGATAGTTATTGTTTCTTAAAAACACTCTATTTGTTTTAACAACGAGAATTAATTTTAAATTAATTAATGAAAATTCTATGTTTAGAATTTCATAAAATATAAATAATTTTTGAATTCATAATATCAAATATATCTTAGGCTGTATTTATGGTATTTTTTTTGAAAAACTTCAATTTTCGATGAATAGTGAAACCACTTAGTAGTAGTTAAAAAAACTGACTTTTTCATTTAAATTAAATTTTACCACTTCTGTGAATTGAATTTTGAAAATACAACATTCATGGTTTTTATTAGTAAGTAAAATTTGGTCCAATAAGATGAAAATAATTTTTGGTTAATAGTAACTTTTGACTTGTATTTACCACAGTTAAAGGTAAATAAGGTAATTCAAGGTAAAAATAATATTATAATAATTCAAAATTACCTTTACACTTGTCAAAACCTTATTCGTTGAGTAATTTACGACCATGGGCATCTTTGGGTATATTTTGGGACCCCATTGTGCTACTTGGGAGTGATAATGACACTTTAGATAAATTAACTTAATGTAAAGGTAAAAATGAGATAAACAAAAATATTTTAGTAAATCAATTTCTAAATGGGGTTATATAAGTAATATTTTAGACTATAAAAATTATTTCGAAATCTATAATGATTTTCTATATCATGGTATTTTGTTTTATAATTTTTAGACATCGAATAAATTAAATTATTTATGACACATTAATGATGTAGTGTTTACCTCATTAATAAATCATTTAATTAAATAAGATTATTAATATTAAAATAACATCAAGCACCTGTCCAATTCTTATTGGATGATTTTATTTCGACCATGAGTCATATTATCTTTGACTCTAATGATTTTTGGACCTTTAGAAACCGAATATCATTATATAATAAAATAATATTATCACACTTTCCTAAAGAGCCCCTCCTCCCCCTTATATAAGGAGACCATTTATATCAAATTCCTCACACCTCTCAAGACTTTTGGATCATCCAAATTCTGCCTAATTAAGCTCCCTACATCCCAATATTCCATCTAGAAGCCTTACCTTAGGCATAAGGCACTTCAAGAAACCATTTTGGTTCAAACCAAAGGAAGTTACCCAAATTAAAGGTAACAGTTTCTCTTAACTTCTTTTCTTTTATTTTACTTCTCCAACCCCTAAAATCTTTTTATTAATTTATTTTATAAAAAAACCAGTATCCTCAATATACTAGGATTTTTTTATGATAATTATTTGAACTACACTTACACACACCTCCATCTAATGTGTGAAGAACATACTGTTTCTCTGGATGGCAAACTAACGCCTCACGAAACGATGATTGTTTGATTATCTCCTACTGCCTCTCATGGTAGAAATTAAGATGGAAATTTATTTATATATGATATATATTAGTTCTATGTTTTCTTTATTCTTATATATTTTCTATTTATAGCATACCTTTATGGTTTCCATAATGGGTAAACATGATAATTTCATTTGAGGAAGTGCGGACTACCGCCCCCTCAAAGTGATATGACTTGTTCATGCCATACGTGGGATGTATAAATGATGGAGTTAATTATATTATATTATATTATACTGGAATTATAATATAACTATGTATCATTATGTTTTAATTCTGTTAAAATAAGAAATAGAAATGGAAGTAGCGTTCATGCGTACATACGACTTACTATCTCCATGAACGATGCATTTCATTTCTTACCTCCAAATGTTATGTAATATTATAAATACATGTATATACAGGGTATATATGATATATATGATATCTAAATCATGAATATAATTCGGGATATAATGAACTTTTGACCATGTGACCAACTTGTAACTATATGGTGTTCATTTTTGACTCAAGTACCAAATATCGACAAAAGGAACACTCTTAACTTAAATGATTATGTAATGTTTATAACATGGTAATAAGTGATATAAAAGGAATAATAAAATCAAAAAATGTTCTTAAACAAGTAGAAATTAACATTAGTTTATTATTTAGGATATTAAATAATGAACGGGTCAAGTCGGACATGAGGTAAGAGACTTCATCTCAATCTCCTTTTATTGAGTTATATTTTGTTTTAATACATTACTTTCTTCTATACAATGAATAAACACCCTTGAATTTTCTAAGGGAATCTTTTTTCTACAAATATTTTTACTAAACGAAAAAAAGGAATGTTTTTTTAACATAATCAGTGACAACGACCTTTCCACCATCGCGAGTATTATTTTTTCTTTGGCTTCCTTAACAAGCCGTAATGTTTTTTTCAAGGAAAATAAATAACATATACTCTTTTATGTATTTTGGTATTGAAAATGATTTTGATAATGGATTTTTTAAGTCAATATATTTATGTGATATATTGTGAATGAAATGTGGAAAAGTTTTCTTTCCTTTATATTTGTTTTATGTGTTATGATTTTATAATGGTAATTTGGAAATTTGACGGGTGGTTATGTAATAAACCAAATGACGGGTGGTGTTGTGATAAACTAGGATGGGAGGTTATGTTATAACCTACAATTAATTGGGTATGGAAGTTGGTTGTATGGATATTATATTTAGTGATATGTGTGGAAGTCGACTGTATAGTTATTCCATTTAAGTATGTTTATGTCCCAAGTTACCTTTATATGTTATGTGCTCTTTATATGGGATTTATAGTAATCTTTTGGTTAAAAAAGGGAAATAGTGATCTTTTATTCTGTGAAGAGTATTTACTACTTCATAAAGGTGAAAAGTATTACTTATGTATAATTAATCATGGTTTACTTATTGTTTTAAAAAAACTAATAGTTTTCCTTCTTTGTTTATCCCTTATTGAGCTTTTTATGCTCATCCCATGTTTTTGAAATGTATTTCACAGGACATAATTTGGAATAGGGTCAAGGATGGGATCAAGTAAAATTCATGATGTATTAAACATAGAACTATACATGACTCTTTTTTTTTCAAGACTTCTTGTTTTGTGAAAAAAATGGAAACTGAGTAGAACTGTCTATTTCATATTTTTTGTTTTTTGAAATGAAATGTAATAGTTATGACCTAATTATCTAAAAATCTAAACCTAAAAAGATACTTAATGTAAATTATTCATTTAATTCATGATTATGTAATGTTTTAAGGCCGGGTCCTTATAGATTCAATTATTTATCAAGATATTTGATTCTTAAAATCATGTTTGAAATGAAAAAATAAATATATTATAAAGAACTCATGTTCTATATGATATATATATTCCCTAAATACATTCATATATTTGATATATATATATAGGTTATTTAAATTAAGGGTTTGTATCATTATAGTTCACTGGTATTCATGAGATACTACCATTTTCCAATCCCACATAGACTATCTTTAATGAATCTTTTTATAGAGGCCATTAAATTTCATACATTAACATTACATAAATTTTGAGAAATATATAAATAATCATATAAAAAGACATCCAAATACCGTACTAGTCTAGTGAATTTGTAAAAAATGTAAACATAAATAATGATACATAAGTGAGCTATATTATCTCCCACAAGGTTCTTCTTGACATTCACCCTTATTAGAAACATAAAAAACAACTCATTTCTTCATAACACGAGGAATTAAATGTAATAGGAGTGATCTTAGATGCTCATTAATGGTAAACAAGAGAGATATGTAAGCATAATAATGGGAAAAAGGGTACGAGTATGTGATCATGAAAATATAAGATCATACCCTATATAACAAAGAACATATACATGAAACATGGCATAAATCATGATAGCTCATAATACATGAATCATTAGGAAATAATGAACATAATCCATGAAAACATAATATAGGAATAAAACATATAATTGTAAAAAATAGATAATTATATAATATTATTTCCATAGTATCCAAGGCATTACTGCCAAGACCATCTTAGTAGTATGAGTTCACTCCCCATACCATCTTGGTATTCATGTCTCACTCCCATGGAAATCTTAATTGCATGAGTTCACTCCTTATACCATCTTGGTAGTCATGGTTCACTCCCATGGACATCTTAGTAGTAAAGGTTCACTCCCAAGAACATCATAGTCTATATCATGAGATATAAATCATTACCCAATACATTGGAGGGAGATATAGGCCCCACACATATCATAATTAAATCATACATACATGGAACAAAAAATCATAAAAAAATATTTTCTTAACCCATGAAATGAAATGGGTATCCTAAACATGTAATCATATAATAACTAGTGAAAAAAGATATAGGTTTCATAATCATTTCTCCAAAATCATAACCTATGAATGGGAAATGAATTTCATAAACATATAAACTGTGAAATAGAATTGGATTTCCTAAACATATATCCCATAAAAGAAAAATGGGTTTTATAAAGACTATCAAATTAAGCATAACCATTAAAAGAATGAATATGAATGTAAAATTTATATCATTTCCTAGAAAGGCATGAGTAACATTAATTGAAGATATCTTATATTGAAAATAATTTTTAAATATCATTCAAAAAACATTTATTTAGGAAAATATCATTTCTTATTTTAAAAATGTTTTTTATTGCATAAAACCATTTAAATTAATTTTCTTATAAAATAACTTGAAAACATATAAATAATAACTGAAATCATTTTGAAAACCCTTTCCCTTGAAAACATATAGAATAAGATTCAAAATATTTTTTTAAAACAATTTCTTTGAAAACACATTTAAAATTTTAAAAGAAAGATTGAAAATATTTTAAAAAAAATTTATTTGAAAATAACTTTGAAAACATATAAATAAATATTTGAAATTAATTTTTAACCCTTTTTTCTTGAAAAATTATGAATTAATATTGAAAATGTTTTGAAAACTATTTCCCTTAAAAACAAATAAAATAATCTTGAAAACATTTTCAAAACGATTTTCCTAGATAAATAATTTGAAAACTTATAAAGAAATATTGAAAATATTTTGAAAAAATTTTCTTTAAAAATATTAAAAAAACATTTTAAAATTTATCCCTTTAAACATGCAAGGGACCATTCACGTAAATAACAATTGGTAAATCGTTACAATCCCAATGTGGTAAGAAGAACATTCCTTCTGCACAGTAAAAGGTTAGAAAAACACCTTATTTGGAAAAATATAATAATATTACTTTAATAACATTTGTTAAAGGCAACAAGGGGAAAAAATTAATTCAATTATTATAGGATAATTATAGAATATTCTTTGAAAACTATTTTAGAAAACATGGTATTGACGGAACAATGATTTCCAACCAAAGAGAGGGTAATGTTGGGATTTCTTAAAAACACATTATTATCTATCTTATATACCAAATAATGTAAAAATAGTATGAATCCATGATTTTTTTTGAATAACTAGAGGATAAGAAAATTCATGAGTATTATAGAAATATGAATCATAATATTTCATCAAATGAATCATAATATTTCATCAAATGAATCATAAACATAAACAATCTTGAAAAGTGACGATATTATTTCAATAAACTCTTATAACTTGGAAACATTGAATCATGCTATCCATGTAAGAAAGAAAATTTAATGAAGGTTAAAATATCATGAAAATAAGGATATTAATTATATAACATGAAAAATGGAAGTATATACTCCACAAAAATAATTTAGTTGCATAAAAAAAATATGAGTCTCAAAGAAGGAAAATTGGGAAAAAACTATTTTATGGATTTTTTAATGAAATAGTAAATATAATATATAAAATATATAGATTTAATTTCCATCATAATTTCTTCCATGAGAGGTGGTAATGGAAAAATTAACAATTATCATTTCTTGAGGTTGTAGTTCAACTTACACGTAAACAATATGTTCATTACCCATTAGTTGGAAGTTTGTGTAAGTGTGGGTTGAACCCTTAGCAAAAACAATCCTAGTATATTTAATATACTGGTGTTTTTATAGAAATATGGAATAAGGAGAGTGGAGGGGTGGAGAAAGAAAATAAAAAAAGGAGATTGAGAGAAGATGTTACCTATTAGTCGTGTAACTCATTTTGGTTTGTGTCAAAAGGCTTCATTGGAATTATTTATGTAGCGACTCTTGTTTTGGCCCTATCAGACTTCGGAATATTTCTATGAATAATTCTAGAGCTGGACGCGAAGACGACATGCGATTCCGAGGCCCGGTGTGCCCAGAATTAATTTTATAAAAATATTAAGTATTTTTATACTATGCACGTGGAGAGGGTGCATTTTCTCTTAAAAGATAGCTTGGATCAGAAATCTGAGGGCACCATTGCATCTAGAGCATGCTGTGTACCTTAGGTGGGGTGTAAAAGTTCCAGGCGCGGGCCTGCTGTGAGAGATGTAACCCATGGGAAAAATCTTCATTTTGAAATAATGACTTATTGATTTTTATCACTGGTTTTATTTTCGAATAACATTTAAACGAACTCTCGGAATGGAAATATGAGACTTTAGTTGAGTTCAAATTGGGGTGTTTTGGCCTAGGTGTGATATAAAATAGGTGGGCACGGAGGTTTTGGAATCCGCACCCGTCAGTGGTGTTTCAGTGAGTTTTTATAAATTCACTTAAGTGTTGGAATTAAGGGAAAGCCCTAATTTCCCTTCTCTCTCTCCCTCTCCCTCTCTCTCTTGTTCTTCAGTGATCTTCGCTATTCTTTGCTGGATTGTGGAACGAACTCCTGCGGATCGAAGTTGGATCGCAGCGAGCGCGTCACCAACGACGAACGGCCGGATCGAGGTAGGATTTCAGTTGATTTTATTCTCCTTTGTCAATTCCTTGAGTTTTTTTTTCAAATCTGTAATTTTAATTCTATAATTTTAGAATTGGGAAGATGGCCAAAAGAACCCGACCACTATCCGAGCCCCATTATAAATTCCATGTTCGACGCGTTCTTCGTCGTTCTTCGTCCGAATTTTTTGGATGCGCCAAAACTCTGTGGGATCGTTAATCGGGGGAAGACACTGTGAAGGGCTCATCCCGAGGATTCCAAATCTGCCTTCAATTATAAAATTGGGCCGCCGTAGCGGTTCAGGCCGACGACGGAAGCCTCGACTCCATTAATGGCGGTGGCTAGAGATCGGGGTGGTGCAACGGTGGAGCCGTATAGTGGCGTTTGGTGCGGCACGGTAGGCCGAGGCGGAGCTCGGAGGGCCGGAGTGCGGCGGCCAGCGGACAAGCGGAGTCCAGAGGGTTCTGGAAGCAGGAGGATAGGTGGCATCGGGTGTGGCCGGTGAGGACAGTGGCGTTAGGTGTGGCCGAAGCAGCAGGGTCGGGTGCGGCCGGCGCGGATGAGGCGATGTCAGGGGAGCCGATGGAGGGGCGGAGAGGCCGGTGCTGGCGGTCAGTGTGTGGCGGCGTCGGGTGGTGTAGCGCCAGCAGGTGGCGTCCGCGAGCCCAGGTGGCCGTCGTCCTCAGCCTGTCGCAGTCGGGAGGAGCCCCGAGGCATTGACATTGGGGGGGATTACGAACAAGGGCCCGCAACACGCGGGTCTTGATGGTGCGACGCACGGACAAAGACCGGCCAAGTGGCTGGTCTGTTTGGAAGAACCGGACCCGAGGGGTCCGGTGGTGTTCAGACCGGGACATGGTGAGGTGGACCGGACCCGCGGCTGGGCCGCGGGCCGGCGGTCTGGACCGGGCCGGCCGGGGCGGACCGGCCCAGATGGGCCCCCTTATGTTCAAGGGAGCGTAACTTTTAAAAGGCGTGTTTGTTTGATGATCTGTCTACAGCCATGGGTTTATCTCATCGAGACGAATTTTTTCCACCGGGTTTTGTGGGTTTTTGGGTTCTGTACCTGAGGTCGGGTCGCCCGAAACGCTATAATTTAATAATAAAAAATTATTATTAAAGCTTGCAACGAACGTGGCTTGCGAACCAGATGTCTGATTGATGCGCCATATGTGGAAGCATGATCCTAGTTCTTGAATGAACATTTTTAGGTGCTCCTTTTATTTTTCAGGCTAAAGACAGGGTGTGGGTTCCACGAGGCCCGGTTTTGGCGTTTTTGAAGAAACACAAAATTTCCACCGGGTGTCTATTTTGGATGAACAAGTAGTCGATCCCATGTGTTTTTCTGAGGGGATCACTATGGTAGGACCCATTTGATGAGTTTTGGAATCGTAGTGTGGGTCCCACATGGGCTGGTTATGATGAATACTTCATTTTTCATCTATTGTCAGTTTCGGGCGAGTAAATAACCTATCCCATGTGTTTTTCCACGTATATCATGATGGTGGCCTTGGTATAGGCCTAAGAGGTGCGTAATGTGGTGATGTGGAGGGTCGCTTGGGTTAGCGATGTTTGGACCAACAATGGTCGAGGGTACTCCCTTGGTTCATTCCCATGAGAGTTCGCATGACATTATAATCTTAGTATAGGTTTGTGATCCTCTCGATGGGATATTTAATCTGTTAGAGTTGTGGAATCCCTCCGGTGGTCCTGGAGCGGGATCCTCTTGCATCGTTTCCCTATATCGGATTCTTGGTATTGCTGTGACCACTTATCCATGGGCGGTGATCCCCAATATAGGAGGTTAACCTCATAGGGTTTATGGCATCATCGAGAATATGATCCCCTACGTAGTGGGTCATGCTTAGTAGGGTTGTGCCATTGTCGGGTATACGATCCGCTACTCAGCATGGGAATTACAGTAGGGTTTCCGTATCATTGGTTATATGATCCCCTACTCAACGTGTGGTCTCAGTAGGGTTGGTGCATCATCGGTTCGATCCCCTACATCGCAAGTTATACTAGATAGGGTTTCGACACTGTTGTGACCACCTTTACATGAGAGATGATCCTCTATCTGAGTGACGTGTTCCTGACGAGTGCCAGATCGGGTTGTGGTATCCCCCAATGGATCCTGGGAGTGATCCCCTATCTGTGAGATCTTTGAGTACCAGATCGGGTTATGCTATCCCCCAGCGGACCCTGGGAGTGATCCCCTATCTATGAGATCTTCGTATACCAGTGTGGGTTGTGGTATCCCCTAGTGGACCCTAGGAGTGATCCCCTATCCGAAGAGTTTACTATTTACTCTCTTTCAGTGTGAGGTTTTCAGTGCCGATTTTTGATGAGCGTGCATCTCTCGGAAGAGTGTCATCTGGGATGACAGAGCTCGTGGATTGTGTTCTCCTAGTTATATACCTGTAGCAGGTTACAAGGTCGGAACCTCACGAGGCTTGTTTCTTGTTTGAGTATATCTAGTTGTTCATGATGTATATAGAGGTATACACCTGAGTTGAACTGACTAGTCTTGTTTAGCTGAGGATGGCCTCAAGATAGATTTCCTCTCTCGTTTGGGTTCCCTCTGGTTGGGATGAGATGACTGTTTCCTTTCAGTTGATACTTTTTTATTTTGTGGTTTTTGGGGTGCCTAATGAGTATTTTTATTATACTGACCCCTGCACGGGTTTTTTCCCGCACATGTTTGTGTCTTGTGCAGACCACATGCCTTTTGAAGGAGTTCCAGGAGGACCCGGAGCAGGCGAAGCTTAGTGTGCATGACCGAATGAGGGGTTTACTGGAGCTGTGATGAGGAGCTTAGCAGAAGGTGCTTTTAGCGACGTTCTTCCTCCTTCTGAGTAGGTTAAAAGTTTTCATATTTTTCCTTTGGTGGGCTATGTTTTTCCCTTTGTACTTCTATTGCACTCTTTTTTTTAGGATAGATGTATGCATGCTTTTCCTTTTTAATTTTTATATATACATATCTACACTATTTCATGGAGGTGTATGTGGATGCGTGTGTACATGTACCTTAGGATAATGCCTCCCATGTGTGTGATATCCTACTCGGCGATTGACGCCAGCCCCTGGCCTATTGTGGATGGGTTGGTGAGTCGCGGCTCAAGACCCGTTGGGTCGGGTCATGACAGAGTGGTATCATAGGAGGTTCCACCTTTGGGATCTCATAGCGCAGCTGGTCTAGATGTGAGTTTGATTTGGGTTGCATAGCGGTAGTGTAAAGATGTTTCAAGTTTGGATTTCAGGCTAGGGACTCCAATGTTGGTGCGACAACCGACGTATTCATTCACTAGGACTCTAATAACCTGCCTTTCGACTCAGGACATTTGGACACTAGTGGTAGGGACATAACGGTACATGCATCATATAGGAATGGATTTTTGGGTTTCCCTTATTATTTTTGAGTCAGATCTCCAAATATACTCTTTGAATATGGAGCGTCTTGATTGTATTTCAGGATGCCTCCATGATTATAGCCAACTAGGGTTACGTAGTGGGATTGTGGTGATGATCTGCCCCATGTAGAGGTTGTAGACCAGGGTGCAGGTTTTGAGGGTACACCTCAAGGTGGTCCACCAGTTGAGCCAGCACCTGTCGAGTAGCTAGTTGTGCCGGTTGTGTAGGATGAGGTTGCACACAGGCTTAGTGCACTACATGAGTTCCATAGGAAGTGACCTCTGAGGTTTCGGGGTGATCCAGACCCTCAGGCAGCTGATGACTTGGTCAAAGCAGTCACCCGAGTTTTCCACCAGGTGAGGACACCCCCAGATCAGATGATGGTCCTAGCGGCAAGCCTTCTGCATTATTCTTCCAGGTTATGGTGGAGTTTGGTGATGTAGTCCCATGATGAGGAGACACTCACGTGGGAAGAGTTTGGGCATCTCTTCAGGGAAGAGTTCTATCCAATGACGTTGAGGTTGGTGCAGATTTAGGAGCTCCTACAGCTTCAGAAAGATTGCATGACTGTGTCGGAGTACTCATCGAGGTTTATAGACCTATCATGCTACTTAATATATATGGTTCGAGACCCGTTATTTAGGGCTTGGAACTTCGAGCAGGGCCTATGCAGGGGCATCTGGGCATGTGTGGTTTCCTTTTCTTTTCCCACCTATGCTGGAGTGCTGGAGTGAGCCTTGGTGGTGGAGAACTTTCTGGCTGAGTAGATTCAGCCTGTTAGTGTTGGGAGTGTGGCAGCTGGGACGTCAGCAGCTGGTAGCCAGTGGTAGACTCAGGGGTCTGGGCATGGCCGACATTTCAGGAAGTGACCCCAGGACAGAGGATATAAGGCTCAGGGCTCACAGATCTTGCAGGCCATTTTTGGTCAGCCACAAGAGAGGCGATGTTACGCTTGAGACGGTCAGGGAAATCTTGCTAGAGATTGTCTGACCCGTCGTGCTGCTGAGAGGGAGCCGGTTGATAGGCTGCCTTGGGAGCGAAAACATATTGATTTTGGAGGTCCACAGGGCAACGAACATGGCGACAGAGATAGTACAACAACAAGATGTGGTAGGCGGTATCATATTCCACCACCACCACCACCAGGTGGTCCATGCCGAGCTTAGGGAGCTAGAGAGCGATGGTGAGGACAGCTGCATTCCCTTGAGGCTGTTGAAATAGAGGCTTTGTGGATGGATAGAGGTACGCCTTGTGTCCTTTCTACTTTCTACAGTAGTTTTGATAGACACTGTTTAACAATATTATTTCCTTTTCATTGCTTTCTTGAGTTTTGTTCAGGGCGTTGGTAAGGCCATGTGTGGGTGTTATTCGACGTGCTTTAAATGCATGAGGAAGAGAGATCCTTCCCCCACCGAGACGCGTTATTGTGATGTGATTAAAACCGTGAGGGTGAGTAAGTGCCATCGAAAGCGGATAACATTGAGGTGTGGTGGACGAGTCTCTCTGACTTATGCATTCGGGCAGGGGTGTGTGTTTGAGAACTTGCTGGCATGAGAGACCCAGTTGAGAGTTTAGTTTCTTTCCTTATGCTTATAGATATTTGGGGATGAAAAGTTCTAAGGTGGGGAGGATGTTGCAACTCAGGTTTTGTCCATGTAAGACTTTGGAACATTTCAATGAATAATTCCAGAGCTAGGAGTGAAGACGACGTGCGATTCTGAGGCCCGGTGTGCCTGAAATTAATTTTTAAAACATATTAAGTATTTGTATACTATGCACATGGAGAGGGTGCATTTTCTCTTAAATTGTAGCTCAGATTGGAAATCTGAGGGCACAGTTTCATCCATAGCGTTCTGTTTACCTTAGGAAGGGTGTAAAAGTTGCGGGCGTGGGCATGCTGTGACAGATGTCACCTAGGGGAAAAATCATCATTTTGAAATAATGACTTAGTGATTTTTATCACTGGAATTATTTTCGAATAAATTTCGAACAAAGTCTCTGAATGAAAATCCAAGACTTCCATTGAGTTCTAAATGGGGTGTTTTGGCCTAGGCGTGATATAAAAAAGGTGGGCGGGGAGGTTTCGGAATCTGCGACCGTCAGTGGCATTTCAATGAGTTTTTATAAATTTGTTTGAGTGTTGGAATTAAGGGAAAGACCTAATTTCCCTTCTCCCTCCCTCTATCTATTGTTCTTATTCATTCTTCACTGTTCTCAACCGGATTGAGGAGCGAAATCTGGCGGATCGAAGTGGGATCGCAGTAGGCGTGTCGCCAACGACAAACGGCCGGATCGAGGCAGGATTTCAGTTGATTTTACCCTCCTTCATTAATTACTTGAGTCTTTGTCAAATACTTCATTTTAATTATATAATTTTAGAATTGTGATGATGGAAGAATGAACATGACCACCGTCCGATCCCCGTTCTAAATTCCATAATTGACTCGTTCTTCGTCTGAATTTTTCGGATGCGCCAAAACTCTGTGGGATCGTTAATCAGGGGCAGGAGATGCGAAGGGCTTGTACCGAGGATTCTAAATCTGCCTTTGGTTTTGAAATCAGGCCATCATATCAGTTGTGGAGAATGAAGGAAGCCCCAACTCAAGAAAGGGCGGTGGCCAGAGATCAGGGTGGCGCAGCGGTGGAGCCGACCAAAGGCGTTCGGTGCGGCATGGTAGGCTGAGGCGGAGCTCGGAGGGCCAACATGAGGCAGCCGATGGATGAGCAGAGTCCAAAGGGTTTCAGAAGCATGAGGAGAGTCGGTGTTCGTTGTGGCCGGTGAGGACGGCGATGTTGGGTGTGGCCGGAGCAGTGAGGTCGGGTGCAGTCGGCGCAGACAAGGCGACTTTAGGGGAGCCGACAGAGAGGCAGAGAGGCCGGTGCGGGCGGATGATTTGCGACGGCGTCGGGTGATACAGCACCATCAGGCAGTGTTAGAAAGCCCGGGTGGACTTCGTCCTCAGCCTGTCGTGGTCAGAAGGAGCCCCGAGGCAATGAACTCAGGGGGAGCATCAAACAAGGACCCACAACACGCGGGTCCTGCTGGTGCGGCGCGCGGAAAAAGACCAGCCAGGTGGCCGGTCTGTTTGGAAGAACCAGACCTGAGGGGTCCGGTGGTGTTCGGGCCAGGACATGGCTAGAGGGCTGTGGCGAGTTGGATCGGACCCCCGGCTGGGCCATGGGCCGGCGGTCTGGACCAAGCCGGTCGGGGTGGACCAGCCCAGATGGGCCCCCTTGTGTTCAAGGGGGCGTAACATTTAAACGGTGCGTTCGTTTGACGCACCGTCTATGGCCATGGGTTTTTCTCATCGAGAAGGACTTTTTGAACCAAGTTTCATAGTTTTTTTGGGTTCTGCGCCTGAGGGAAGGTGACCGAAAACACTTTAATTTAATAATAATAAATTATTATTAAAGCTTGCGATGGATGTGCCTCATTAACCAGATGTCTGATTGATGCGGCATCAACAGAAGTGTGATCCTAGTTCTCATACATAATTTTTGAGGTGCTAATTTTAGTGTTCCGGATAAGTACAGGGTGTGGGCCCCAGGAGGTTGGGTTTTGGCATTTTCGAAGAAACACAACATTTTCGCTAGGTGTCCGTTTTGGAAGAATGATTAGTCGATAGCATGTGTTTTTCTGAGGGGATAACAGTGTTAGGATCTGTTTGATGAGTTTCTGGATCATAGTCTGGGCCCCACATGGGCTAGTTACGGTGAATAGTTCCTTTTCACGGGTTTTCCATTTCGGGCAAGTAAACACCCTATCCCACGTGTTTTTCCATGTAGATCATGATAGTGGCCTTGGTATATTCCTAGTAGGTGCGAAATGTGGTGATGTGGCAGGTATCTCGGGTTAGCGACGTTTGGACCAGCAGTGGTTGAGCATACTCCCTTGGTTCCTTCCCACGAGGGTTCGCGCGACATCAAAACATTAGTATAGGTTTGTGATCTTCTCGATGGGATGCTTAATTTGTTAGAGTTGTGGAATCCCTCTAGTGGGCCTGGAGCAGGATCCTCTAGCATCGTTTTCCTAGATTGGGTTCTGGGTATCGCTGTGACCGCTTATCCACAGGAGGCGATCCCCTATCTAGTAGGTTAACCCCGTAGGGTTTGTGGCATCATCGAGAATATGATCCCCTATGTAGTGGGTCGTGATCAGTAGGGTTATGGAATCATCAGGTATACGTTCCCCTACTCAGCATGAGGATTATAGTAGGGTTGCAGTATCGTTGGTTATATGATCCCCTACTCAGTGCGTGTCCTCAGTAGGGTTGGTGCATCGTCGATTCGATCCCCTACATCCTGAGTTATACCAGATAGGGTTCTGATATCATTGTGACCACATTTATATGGGAGATGATCCTCTATCTGAGTGAAGTGTTTCTGAAAAGGGCTAGATCAGTTTGTGGAATCCCCCAGTGGATCCTGGGAGTGATCCCCTATCTGTGAGATCTTAGAGTTCTAGATCGGGTTGTGGTATCCCCCTCCGGACCCTTGGAGTGATCCCCTATTTGTGAGATCTTCGTATACCAGTGTGGGTTGTGGTATCACCTAGTGGACCCTAGGAGTGATCCCCTATCTGAGGATTTTAGTATTTCTGCTATTTTAGCGTGAGGTTCTCAGTGACGATTTTCGTTGAGGGTGCATATCTAAGACGAGTGTCATCTAGGATGACAGATCTCGTGGAGTGTGTTCACTTAGTTATGTACCTTTCACACATAATGAGGTCAGAACCACATGAGGCTTGGTGCGTGTTTGAGTATATCTGTTTTTTCATGGTGTATGTATGGGCATACACCTGAGCTGAGATGACTAGTCATGTTTAGCCGATGATGGTCTCGAGATGGATTTATTCTCTCATTTGGGTTCCCCCTGACTGGGATGAGCTGACTGTTACCTTTCAGTTGTTCCCTTTTTATTTTAGGGTTTTGGGGTGCTTACTGAGTATTTTTTTATACTCACCCTTGAACGGGATTTGACACACATGTTTGTGTCTTGTGCAGACCACATGCCTTTTGACGGAGTTCTAGGAGGACCTAGAGTAGGTAGAGCTTAGTGTGCACGACCGAACGGGGGGTTTACTGGAGCTGTGCTGAGGAGATTACCAATAGGTGATTTTGGTGGTGTTCTTCCTCTTTCTGAGCAGGTTGGACATTTTTGTAGTTTTCCTTTGGTGGGCCCTATTTTTCCCTTTGTACTTCTGTTGCACTCTGGTTTGTGAAAGATTTATGCATGTTTTTCCTTTTTAGTTTTTATATATACATATCTGCACTATTTCATGGAGGTTTATGTGGGTGCGTGAGTACAAGTAACTTAGGCTAATTCCTCCCATGTGTGTGATATCCTACTCGGCGCCAGACGCCAGCCCCTGGCCTATTGGAGGTGGGCTTGGGGAGTCGTGGCTCGAGCCCCGTTGGGTCGAGTCGTGACAATTTATAAAAAAAGTGAGTATTCAAGGATTAGTGGAGGGATGTTTTTAAGTTTATTGGTAATATACTGGCTGAACCTAAGTGGGTTGAGTGTTGTGAAGAAGAGGGAGAGGTGGTGACCTTTAATAATTGAGGGGGAGTGGCACTCTTGTAATATTTTCAAAAAGGGAAACTCAACCCACGTTTTTTTATTTGAAGTTGATTAAATAATGAACCAAAGTCTATAAAAGGGATTATAGGTTCTAAATATGACCATAACATTTCTTTTTGACAAGTTTATATTTCATTTTGGTCTTAAGGTTATGGTTTACTCCCTTATTAAGATTAATTTTACCATAAACATTATAATTAATTTTAATCACTTTTACTAATCTTATTGTTAAAAAATTTATTTGACCTTATTAAAAATTATAAATTAATATTATTTAAAATATGGAATCCATTTTTCCAAATTATAATAATATAAGTGGTAGTAATTCATTTAAAATTAATGATGTAGTCCGGTCGACAATGCAGAGTTTTAAAGTAAAAACATTAAAAATTTTCCATGTTTTGTATACCCAATTTCAAATTGAAATTGACCTAAATGACCTAAATTTTATTAATTTATAAATTTTTTATCTAATTATACTTTTAATCCAATTTAAAATATAATTTAACCTCATAAATAAATTAGATGAAAAATCATTTTTGAACTAAAATTTAGTATTTTCACTATTAATTAAAAAATAAAGCTTCAAAAAAATACCAAACTATTACCATAACATAATCATTATTTTCTTATTTAAAATATAAAGTTTAGTTTTACATATTAAATATATTAAAGTTTCAAAATTTTTATTTAAAATGGGTTCTCTACTAAAAGGCGGTAAAAATGCCTTAATAAAAATATCAATTTTTAAGCATAGAATTGGGTTTTTTCATATCTCATGTCTATAAAATCTATTTTATGAGTATACAAATAATTTTATTGAATATATAAAATATATATTGAATTAATGTCACTCACTAATTTTAATTAGTATAATTTATTATGGTAAAATTGCATTATGACCATAAAAATAAAAATATTTACCTTTATATTGAATCAGTTTTCATATTCAGTTCAAATTAACTGGTAACCCATGAATTCAAATTATATGTTTATAAAACATAAAATTTAATAAATTAGTTAATACTATTTATAAACACTAATTTATCAACAAGTTTATATCATATTATATAAGGTAATTTTATTTTAATGATATACTATTGTTTGGTAAAACACGCTCTTGCATGTTACATAACCCATCGAGGAAAGTCATTGGTGTGTGGAAACAATATAAACTTGATGTTACATGTATAGAATGATATATTTTATATTTCATGTTATTCATTATTAACTTGGTTTTGAGTATAACACAATCCAAGTATAGTTCTTTAATATAAAATAAACTATCTTCATTGTTGCAAAAAATGAAAAATATCAAAAAGGATAGATTAATTCAAAAATATAATTCCCAAAATCTTAGGGTTCTATATTCTACCCCATTAAAATTAATTTCACGCTCAAAAATAGTTTGTGTTATCAAAGGTTTAATACTTGAAAGATTCATTCATAAAAACCCACATAACAAAAATGGATACTAAAACCTTCCCTAAAAAAGGAAAGTTGGAACCCTACCTGTAACCCAATATAACATTTAGCTTGGTTTCCAAATAGGATTAAATAGGATTTTAGTGAAGATTGGAAATGGAGGAATAAAATAAATATTTATAAGGAGTGATTGTGGTCATAAATCACAAAAGATTTAATTATCAAATAAAATTTGAGGGCCCTAATGTCATAAATCTATAATTATTTGAAAGGCCACCAATTCAACTAAATTATGGTATTACGACAACAAATTTTATTTTTATCATCATCCTAATGTTGAGTAAATATTTTATTGACCATTAATATAAGAAAATATACTCAATAACTTTATAAAAACAAAATTTTATTATTTATTTGTGGTTTTATCTATTTATAATTCATCCATTACTTCATAAAATGGATGTCTAAAGTTAACTTTGATGATTGAAGTGATAAAATATACTTTTAGAAAATATTAAGGCCCATAAAATAATGAAAACTATAACTATTTTTCTCTATACATCCTTCCAAATCAATATGGTTAAAACAATAATATGTAAACATAAAAAGTAACACTACTGTTTCATCATTAATACTTATTCAACAAAAATAATTACACATTAACTTGGACATCATGTAAGATAGTGGTAGGCGTGAAACTCTTATTGTCCTTCGGTATTGGTTTTAAGACCCACAACCCTTCTGGACTTCATTGGTGGTCACCCATCATACATGATTTCTTTTATAAAATCAAACTAATATAATTTCCAAAATAAATAAGATGGAAATTATTGAAATAAGGTTAATAAATAAATATCCTTTTAACCAAGTATTTCAATTGAGAGTCAGTGCATTAATAATTCCTCCAACATTTAACTTAAACTTTTCATGAATGGTTATCCTTATAACCCTTAAAAAGTATGAAAATACAAAACTTTAGAAATAAAGTCATGAAATAATCTTAACATTGATTCCCCTATATATCACAAAGTAGCTATTGGTTTTCACATTCAAAATACATGAATATCCTCATCATATATTCTCTTGAAACATGGTAATAACATAAATTATGATTAAAACTTCTGAAAAACATGAATCTTTTTTATTCTATTGATTACTGGATATATTCCATAAATACAAGAAGTTTTAAACTTCATCCATGATAGCATAAACTACTTGTCAACAAGTCCTTAATTAGTTCCAATGTAATTAGTACAATCCAATTAAGTTATATCCAATGTTTCTTTATCCAAAAAACATTATTGTAACATAAGAAACATATTAATAATAATCTTTCCCTTAATCAAGTGTTTTCCATGGAAATAACATTTCCATTAAATCAATTTTATATTCTATAAGATCTATCCAAAATATTCTTGTAAATCATTTGAGAAAAAGATTAAAATTGAAAATCCTTATATATTTCACCATTAATATAACATAATTCTAGAATACAAATACATAAAAATATTTATTATTCCACTTCTTCCTTATAAAATTAATAAGGATACTTTATCCTATTACACAATACCTCTTTACTTTCACATTTCATTTATAGTATCAGCATCATTAAAAATATAACCATTACTTGCACCAACTTTCTGATTCTCTTTATAAGATTTCCTCTTGGGACATTGAGTTGCTTAGAGACTATTTATTCTACACTTAAAATAGTTAACCTATGATGATGACTTATGGAGGCTAATATTCTCATTAATTTAGTTAACTAAACTCTTCATTTTTTCCTTACAGTCACATTCTTTGTGTCCCTTTCCATATTCAAAACAACTTCGTATTCTTATAAGACATTCACTTAGGTGATTAATTCCACATTATTGAAAAAATAAAACCAAATCTTCTTTCTAATAGGGTCTCCATCACTCAAACTCTCAGAAAACTCCTTATTTCTCTTCTTTGGGGAGTTTGAGAGTTGGTTAAGGTACACGTTGTTAATCATGCTCTATCAAAACCGATTAGGCATGATCACCACATTAGTGATAATCCCACTTGAATTCTTATTAGAAAATATTCCATCACATTAAAATTTAATCCAGTTCCTTCCAGTTTTCTCCACTGACTAAAACCAAAAGAATAGTGTGAGTATTACTTATCATGGAAGAAAACCACATGGTTTGAAAATAATTACTTATAGGAAGTCTAAATTATGAAACCTTACTTAATATATGACACTCTAGTTTTATATTTGGGTATTTATAGCCAACTTATATTTAAATCCATCATGATGATTTTTGAAGAATTTTGTGAATTCCCAAAGAATATCCCTTGGGTGTGTCAAACCACGTGTGCAACAAGGCCCATTATGGTGTACCAGATTACCTCAAGTCAGTCCTAAAACATCTTGTAGAAGTTGATACCCCTAGATACATATGTGATAGAGAAACATACAAGTATAGTATCTAGACATAGATGTATTATAAGGAAACCAATAACTCTATCATTTACCAAAATTCCAAGAAATTTTTCTAAATGTTTACTCATCCTTATACTTATTCTTAGAGACATCCCTAGACATATTGTTATAAATATACCTTGGAATCTCACTAAAGTTTTATCATCCTAGTTTCCAAAGCTGAACTAAACCTTTGCTCTGATACCAACTTTAGTGATCCTCTCTTTTCATACATTATAATAAAACAAATTTTGTATAATTCATAAAACATTTTATAAATAGAAACCCAAAGACCATACTATTCCACAAACTTTGTAAGCATAGAAAAATTAATAATGATACATAAGTGAGATACATTATCTTCCACTAGGTTCTTCTTAAATAATACCCTTCTTAGACATATCCAACATAATAAATATCTTCATAACACTGGGGAAGGAAACTTAAAAAGGGATGATATTAGATTCTCAGTAAGGGTAAACAAGTTAGACATATAAGAATAAAAACGAGCATAAGGGTATGAGTACATGATCATGAAAATATAAGATCACACCCTGCATATCAAAGATCATATACATGAAATATGTCATAAATCGTGGCATTTTATAAGATATGAATCAAAAATAAATAATGAGTATAATCCATGAAAACATTACATAGGAATAAAACAAGGAATTATGGTAAACACATAATTTTATAATATGATTTCCATGGTAGCCAAGAATCACTGCCAAGACCATATTTGTAGTATTATTTTTCTACCCATACCATCTTGGTAGTCATGGTTCACTCCCATGGCCATATTAGTATCATGAGTTCCCTCCTCTTATCATCTTGGTAGTCATAGTTCTCTTACATGGCCATCTTAGTAGTCAAGGTTCACTCCCAATAACATCTTTGTCTATCTCATGAGATATAAATATTTGTCTAATATATTATAGGGAGATATATATCCCACTATTATCATAATGAAACCATACATACATGTGCTAGAAAAGCATACAACAATATTGTATTAACCCCTGAAATGAAATGGGTATCATAAAAATGTAATCATATCATAACCTATGAAAAAGATACGTGCTTCATTAAAATTTCATAAAAAGAATAAACCATAAAAGATAAATGTATTTAATAAACATATTAACGATGAAAGATAATTTTAATTCATAAACATATAAATCATGAATGAGAAAAAGTTTCATAAAAAACCATGACATTATGAATAACCATTTAGATAAATAATATGAATGGAACATTTAGATAATTTCTTAGAAAGGTATGTGTAACATCAATAGATGTCATCTTATATGGAAAATAATTTTGAAATATCATTCAAATATTTTTTTGAGTAAAATATACTTTCTTCATTTATTAACCATTTTTAATGCATGAAACCATTTAAAAATAATTTTCATAGAAAATACCTTGAAAACATAGAAATAATACTGGAATTCATTTTGAAAACATTTTTCTTTGAAAACTTATATAATAAGATTAAAAAAATTTTGAAAACGTTTTTCTTTGAAAATGTTTTTCTTTGAAAACACATATAAATATTTAAAATAAAGGTTGAAAATGTTTTGAAATGAATTTAATTGAAAAAAACATTAAAAATTTATAAATAAATATTTGAAATGTTTTTTACCCATTTTTAGTTGAATACTTATAAAATAATATTGAAAACTTTTTGGAGACTATTTCCCTTGAAAATATATAAAATTATTTTAAAAACATTTTGAAAACTATTTTCCTTAAAAAATACATCAAAAAAGTAAAAAGAAATATAAAAAGTGTTTAAAAAAAATTAATTTTAAAATAATTTTTTTAAAAAAACATTTCAAAAATTAACCTTTTAAAAATTCAAAGGAATATTTATATAATTGACAATTGGTAAATCTGTATATGCCGTAAAAGGTAAGAAAAAAATTCCTTTTGGAAGGTAAAAGGCTAGAAAAATACCTTGTTCAGAAAAAGTCAAGAAGATTCCTCTGAAAAAATTCATAAAAGAAAAAAGGTCAAAAACTTCTTTCAATTAATATATGAGAGTTTTATAATATTCTTGTAAACCATTTTTAGAATATATGGTATTGAATGAACATAGATTTCCGATCGAAGAGATAAGAAAGTTAGGCATTATTAAAAAAAATTTCATAACTATATTATGTACCAAAGAGCAGAAAAATGGTACCAATACATGAATATAAAATTAATAAATATAGGAGAGGAAAATTCATGAGTATTATTTAGATTTTTAACATAATATATCATCAAAGGAAGCATAAACATAAACAATCTTGAAAAGTGATGAGATTGTTTCAATAAACTCATATAACATGGTAACATGGGATCACACTCTCATTATAAGAAAGGAAATTAAATAAATATTAAATTTTAATTAAAATAATAATATTAATGATATATTATATAAAATTGAAGTATATACACCTAGAAAATAATTTAGGTTCATAAAAAAAACATGAGTCTCAAAGAAGGAAAATTGGGACAAACCTATTTTACCGATTTGGTACCTTTAACAACTTATATCCCATGAAATATATATTATAGAATGTATATGTAAATATAAATAAATTTATATATAAGAATAATTTAATACATTCATGGTAATTAAACACAGCACACATAATAAATGGGTGGTGAATAAACATGTATCTAACATAAATAAAACGTGGGATGAAATCCCCTTACCTTGTGTCTTGACACTCATAATACTCATTTAAAACACCTATATTATAAATATAAATTTATTATAAATATTTTAAAGAACCATAATATTATATATAATACCATATTTTGTTTTACTATGACTTTATATTTCCCTCTTATTAAAAATTTTGTTTTAAGGTTTGTCTTTTGGTGATATCCTCTTTGTTCTTCTAATGTGTCTTAACGTGTTGTATCTTTGGTCCTTATTCTTACATAATGAATTCATGAATTTAAAACATGATATAAATATAATTTATAGTCAGTATATATGTATTATAATAATATATAAAATATATAATCATTAAATTTACTAAACCTTTTGTGGAGTTGGTAGGCCATACGTACGCAAGAACATTGTTTCCAATTTTCTTGTTGTATTGAAAGAAAGAAGGTAAATAAAATATGTATATAAATATATATTTAAATATATAATTATTAAAGTATAATTATTATATCATATATATCATAAAATTTTACTAAAAACATATTTAATACATTCCATGTAGTTTGTGAACGAACCAGATTGCTTTGAGGGCGCGGTAGTCCACACTTCCTCAAACGAAATTATCGTATTTACACCAAATAGAAATTATAAAATATGTGTTGTAAAAGGATGAAATAAGATTAAATATATATAAAAATAAAATATATAAATATATATTCTATCATAATATCCACTATGAGATGAGGTAAAGGAAAAATGAACAATCATCGTTCCATAAGGCGGTAGTTCTCCGTACACATAAATTGTAAGTTCGTTACCCATTAGATGGAAGTGTGTCTAAGTTTAGGTAAAAACATTATAATAAAAAATAATATGACATTTAAGATACTATTTTTTATAAAATCTTTGAATAATAAGAGTGGAGGTGGTCTATAAAGAAAATAAAATAAAGGAGTTTGAGAGAAGACGTTACTTCTTAATTAGGTAACTCATTTTAGTTTATGCTGAAATCATTCCTTGGATTTATTTATTCCCAAAGGGAGAATTCAAAGAGTAATTTAGGGATGTTGTAAAGTTTATCGAGTAGATATTTGGATAAAATAAGTGGTTTTATAGGTTTTAAGAATAGGATAAGTGGTGGTCTTTTATAATGGAGGAGGAGTGGCACACTTGTAATATTTTGAAAAAGAGAAACCCCACCAATGTTTTTTTATTGAAAGTGGATCCAATAATGATCAAAATTATATATAATATAGTATAGGGTATAAATATGTCCATAAAATGGATATTTGAAAATTTTATAGATTGTTTTGGGCTTTAAGGTTAAGGTTTATTCCCTTATTATGCTTAATTAAACCGTAATCATTGTAGTCAATTTTAATCAGTTTCACAAATATTTTTGAAAAATATTAATCTGAAAATGTTAGAAATTATAAATTATGATTATTAAAAATATGGAATCCATTTTTATAAATTCACATCATATAATTGGATGAAATTAATTTAAAATTAATCCCATAGTTATGTCGACAATACTGGTTTTAAAGTGAAAACATTCAAAAGATTGGTAAGTTTTTTATCCAATTTCAAAGTGAAATTTAAATAAATTATATAAATTTTATTAATTTATAAAAATATTACCTAATTATACTTTATTCAAATTGAAAATATAATTTAACCTTAAAAATAAATTATATGAAAAACAAGTTTGAACTAAAATTCAATATTTTCTACTATTCATTACAAAATAAAACTTCATAGAAAAATACCAAAATATTAACCTAACCTAATCATATGTTTTTATTTAAAATATGAAGTTAATTTTGACATATTAAATCTATAAAAGTTCCATAAATTATATTTAAAATGTGTTCACCATTAAAAGTCAGTAAAAATGCCTTAATAAAAATATTTGCGTATTAAGCATAAAATTGGGTTTGTTCTTATCTAATGTATATCAAATCTATTGGATGAATATCAAAATTATTTGATTAAATATATAAAAAATATATGAAATTAGTTTCACTCACTAATTATAATTAGTTTAATTTATTACGATAAAATAGCTTTGTGGACATACAAATAATAATATTTCCCTTTATAATCAATCGATTTTCATATTAATTTTTAATTATTTGGTAACATATGAATTAATATTATATTTTTTAAGACCATATATTTTCATAAATTAGTTAATATTATTCATAAAATCTAATTTAATATCTAGATTATATATTATTATATTATTTAATAACATTTTAATGTGATAATATTGTTCGAAAAAACTCTATATTGCGTGTTACACAAGCCATCAAGGAAATTAATTATTGTGTATAAAATAAGCTAACCTTAGTGTTCCATGTAGAGAAATATCATGTTTATGTTGTGTTTTGTGCATAATTAACTTGGTGTTTTATATAACTCAGTCCAAATGTAGTTATTTAATATAAAATAAACTATCTTCAGTGTTGCATAAAATGAGAAATATAAAAAAGGTTAAATTAATTTGAAAGAAATAATTCCATAAAATATAAAGGTGATGTAATTTTCATAAGATGAAATATTGGAGGGAGTTAAATTAATTCAATTGATGAAGTAGAAATTGTATTTATACATTAATTTTAAGACATGATTAAATGATACACTATAAAGGTTATCCTTGCTACATTATATATTATTACCATGTATTGTCGGGGGTGGGGTGATTCATACCCCATCCAATTCAAACCTAACTAAATACCAAGGTTACCTTAACCTTTTATTTTGTGTTAGAGGTAATAGAATACCATGGAGAAAAGGGGAATCTCACTTGAACATGAAACAATTCATATTATCCCATTATTATAGAATTAGGTGGGATAATTCTGTTTTCTACTTAGTGGTATTTATCAAACTAATGAGATAATAATCAAGATGATTTTATCACTTATTTTGTGTAAGGTACGCCATATTTACAATGTTTTTAATTTTTGGTTTTTATGAAGATTCATATTTCTTGCATGGGAGATTCCAGGTTGTTTTTAATCAGTTCCACTAGAATAAAAAAAAATGTTTAATCTCCATTGAAACCTAATAGTGGTATTAGATTACTTCCCATGATTTAAATATTAAGAATCTCACATTGAAATGAATAAATCAAAAAATATATCAACTTATATCAGGTTTTATGAAAATTATGAAATCAATTTTACCTTTACGTGGTTGGGATATTTAATGGTAAACGAGGTAGTACCCTTGTACAATTGAGTTTTTAAGGGTAGTTATGTAATGGTCAGGGAATATTACCCTTATATAGAAGTTTTTTTTTTCAAATGGGTCCCTTGTTGTTACCCCTATAGAAATGATTTTGTGTAAAGGTACTATGTAATGGTATTTACCACACACATAAAGGTATAAAATGATTTTAAGAGATTTCATAAGGATAAATGGATTTTACGTAAAGGTAGTTGAGTTTTTTTAATTCCATATAATGGTAAGAACTTTAGTACCCTTAAATAGAAGTGTCTACCCTTATATGAAGCCTTCATGTAAGGTTACTACCCTTATGCAGTGATTTATCCCCTTACATAAAGCATTCACATATGTAGTAGTTCCCACCCTTACATGAAGTATTCATGTAAGGGTCTCATGCTTACACTAATTGAGATGAAAACAGGTAATATTTATTTTACCTATATACAATATGTAAAATTTTAGGCTATGTAAGGTTAATGGATTTATATCCTTACATAGTGGACTTAGAACCTGTTTACCCTTACGCATAGTGTCTATGTAAGGGTAAAATATATGATACTTTTAGAGATGAATTTGTTCAACGTAAGAGTAACCAAAAAAATATAAAAAATGTGTTTAACATATAAAACATTTAAAATTGATTATTAATTTTTTATAAATAAATAATAAAAGGTATTTTGTGATATATTAATTTCCAAAATATTTATTTATTAATTAATAATTTATAAATGGTTGATAATTAAATTAATTAAATTTTTATGAAACATTTATATTCCTTAATATTATATGTTAATATATAAAAAACCGTTTAAATTATACGGATATTCATATGATATAAAAATAAAATTATTTATTGTGAAATTACAAGAAATAATTTATAAATGCTTATAAATTATAAAATAGGGCCAAAATATAAAATGTTTATATTTAAATTATTAATTTTTTATAATAAATTATTTTTAATTATCCAAAATTAGAAGGGAGTTATTTGGATAATATTTAAACAACATTAAAGGTGTTTTCATGAATGATATGATCAAGGTTTAAATAATAAATAAATATATGATATTTAGATTATGTAAAATGTGTAAATAATAGAAATCAGATTATAAATAGTTTATAATTCATAAAATATAATATATTTAAAATTTAAATGTATTTTAATGATAAATATGAAGGAGTTCATATTATAATTAATATAAATTCTTATATTCAATATTATGGAATTCCCATAATATTTAAGATAAAATTTATTAAAGGGTTTATATTTATCTTTGATTTATAAAATGTTACTAAATTTTTATGCCATGTTTAATTATTTGAATTATTCATTTATTAGATTTGTTTCCCTACTATATTCATGTTTTATAAATTGACTATGAAATGTAAACTATAAGGACCCAACCATAATCATTACATAATTTGGTTAATTCAACTATAATTCACTTTCATACATTCCCAATCATCTTTTAGGTTTATAGTTTTATAGAAATAGGTCATAACCTTATACATAGAAACTCATATATTAAAAAGTAATCACTTGTAATAAATATCCATTTTTTCATAATATAAAACTTTTAAAATAAATCATGATTTCTTTCCATAACAAAAATTCATGACATTAAATTTGAATTTATATTTTACTTTACCCATATATAAACCATATGAATAACCTTTTTAAAACTGGGATAACAAAAAAAATATCAGTAAGGTATATAAAAATTAATAAAATAACCATTAGTCTATGGATGAAAACAATTTCAAAAAGTTATAACTTTTATATAGAAAATATAAGCTTATTAGCTTACCTTATAAAATCAAATATTTCATATAAAACAATAGAACACATAAATAAATAATAAAAGGTAACTTGTAAAATCATTTCTCATATCATTGTTGCATATATAATACCTCTCTTGGATACACATCCAGTAACCATTATGGTTACAATTGAAATAACCATCATAGTATATTCTCATAATCTCTTAGGAGAACCTAACCTATTAACTCTATCCCTTTACCCAATGAATTGAATAGATATAATAGGATCACCCATCCTGGATTTATCATTCAACCAATCATCATCATAACAATTCCAAAGAACCATCACAAGATCATAACCCATAAATATTTTATAAAAGAAACATTCTTGACAAAAATAAATTTTCCACTTTTAAATATCTTTCCATTTTTAAGAATCTATAAAATTAGAATGGAAACAATTTATTTAAAAATTAACTTGTAAACTTATAAAGGAAACAATAAATTAAAAAGTAATCATGAAAGAAGGAAATATTCTTATTTCATATAAAAAACATTTCTCCAATAAAAAGAGTGGTAACTTGAAATGAATATTTTTAAGAAGAAATGCCCTTATAAATATCATATTATTGAAGTTATAATTAATAAAATTAAAGGAATATGAGTATTAACTACAAATAAACATAATAAAAATAAATTTAATTAAAGGTAGTTTCATAAATAATCTTAGAATTACATAGTAAATGAAGTATAAGATTAACCTATAGTATGATAATTAGGTTAATAATACTGTTACCTTATGTCTGAAGGCATTATGAACTTGTACTTAATGTCCAAGATAATAACATTATACTCATTAATTACTAAATATAGAAAATATTATTCATTTATTTTATTTATTATAATTTAATTATCTTCATTTATGGCTATTTTGATGAGTTATAGTGTTCAATTTTTTCATTCTCTGAGTGTTCATTTCAAGGTTTTATAGTCGGTTCCCTTGAGTGTAATTATGAGATTTATTGTAAAATGGAAGAAAAAATATAGAAGTTGAATATAATTGTATTAATATACATACATAATTTTAAATTATTACACATATCATTATATTTTTTGATATGATGATGATTGCTTAGATAAAACATTAATGATAAATGTTTGGTTTATTTTTGGCAATTTTTATGACCATCACAATATAGTTTTATTTTAGTTTATATTATCTATATAAATTAGTTATATAAAATATAAAAAGTTATAATATACCTATTAAAATATTATTTAACCAAAATAATAGTTTTATGACAATCCTTTAAGGTGTTAATGTAAAACAAAAAATCTCATCCATAAAGGCATTGAATCAATGTGTCACATATGATGCTTTCATTTTTTAGAATAAGAGGAGATAAAAAGTTTTTTATGATTGATATTACATTAAAAAATAACATTACATTATATATATCATACTCTAGTTTTAATTCAAATTTGTATAGGGGAGTTTAGGATAAGGTTTAGATAAATTTTTTAAAAGAGAAAGAAAGAGGATCTTACCACTTGAATATATTCTCTTTGAGAACCTCCTTAAGACACATGGTTATCAAATTTTTTTGATACCAATAGGTATTGAATGTGGGTAAGAGTATTGAAACGGTAATTGGGAATAAATTATTCAAGATATAAGGCTATAGAGGTGTGAGGGGAAGTGGTGGTGTTTATAGGGAGAAGAGAGGGGTGTTTTTGATTATTTTATTCATTTGCTTATTATTTTGGATGAAGAATATCAATAGATTTTATTATTGTGAAATTATATTAAATAAATAATTTGAGTTCTAAAAAATGTGGTCATATAATATAAATGGTTAAAAAATTAATGTATTTAACATATAATATTAAATACGGTAAATTATTATATTTCACTATTCACTAAAAATTCAATTGTTTTAGAAAAATACAAAAAATTTACCCTAATCATTTATTGACATGTATATTTAAAAAATGGAAACCATTTTATGAAAATAATTTTCTATATATGATAAATTTAATTTTCAATTAAAATCATCATTTATTTGAATAATACTGATTTTAATATTATAACTGATTTTATCACACTTTGAAAAATTAATTAAGGTGTCACAAAATTATGTTATGTTTATAATAAAAAGAATATTAATTTATTAATATATTTTATGAAATTAATTTTTTTAAATAATTATATTAATTATTAAATTTTAAGTAAACATTTATGTTTCAAAAAAATACAAACATATAATTTATCATTTTTAAAACATTAATTTACATATTCAATGATATAAATATATAATACTTTCATTTATAAGATACCTAAATTTTATTTATACTTTAATAGGTTATTTTATTATTCTAATGGAAAGATTACTATTCTTAACATCTACATTTCTCTTCAAACGGTTAGGTTACTATTACATTGGGGCTGATTCCTTAATTTCTATAAATACCACTTATTTTATTATAAATTTTATAATGAATTCAATTATTAAATTGCAGAATGAAAAGAAATTATTCTATAAGTACCTACATTTTTATATTCTTCCCCATTTTAAAATTGAGTCCTCACAATTTTATTCACTTATCAAACAAGTTGGGATACCTTTCCACTATATCATTTTTAGATTCCCATGTTTCTTCCTCATGATATGGTTTCTCCACAAAAACATAACATGGTGAATTACCTTGTTCCAAATATTTTTTTTATAGTTAAGAATATGAACATGGTTTTACTTATATGAAAGGTTATCTTCTAACTAAACTACTTTGGGTCTCAGAACATGTGATTAATCTGGTACATACTTTCTTAACATGAAAACATGAAAAAAATTGTGTACCTAGGAAAAATATAGATGAAAATCCACTTGAAAAGAAACAAATCCATATTTCTATAGGATTTCCTAGGGTCCAATGAACTATGGACTCAAATTCCCATTCTTACCAAAACACGTAACAATTTTCAATGGAGACACTTTGAGAAAGACACGATCACCTACCTTGATAGAAATATCTTTACTCCAATTATCCGCATAACTGTTTTTCTTCCTTTGAACTATCCTCAAGTGTTTCTAAATAATTTGATCATTCCTTACCTTTTCCTCTACCAATTCTAGCCCCATCTAGTTTTATTCACCTACGTCATCCCAGTATGATAGAGTTAGACTCTAATTTCCATATAATTATTCAAAAGGTCCATCCGTATATGGAATAAAAAGTATAATTACAAGAAAACTCAACCAAAGAAAGATACTGATCCCAGCCTCCCCGGTATTTCATTGAACAAGCTCGAAGAATATCCTCTAATGTCCAAACCATTTTCTCTAAATCTCCATCATATTGAGGATGAAAATTAGTTCTAAAATTTAATTCAGTTCCCAAGGACTTATAATGAATAGAGTGATTCGTTATTGGTTTCAAAATCATTATATATAAAATTAACAAAGTATTATTAGTATAAAATAATATACTTATTATAAATGGGTACATCAATGATTTTAGTCTCATATGATCAATATGATTAGGTACATAATAAATATTAATTATTATTGAATATTATAAATGACTTGGTGAGACTAAATCTTTCTTTAATGATTTAATGGTCATAGAAATTAAGTCTATTGTTTTGAAATATATATGACATTGATTGTATGTTTCAAATTTTTTTTAAATATGCAGAAGGTCATAAATAAAAAAGAACAGAACCATGAATTATTTTTTCATATAATGGAGTAATGTATTTGATGAATTGATAACATTGAAACTTTTAGCTTAGATGAGATTGTCTTCCAAATTTTTGTTATCTCATGTAGCTCTTGATAAGATCATATAAACAATATTTGTTTATATGAAATGAGATTGCGTTTTTTTATACACATGGTTTATTTTTTTAAAGGGATATAAAAACTATATTTTTATAGAATTCATACTATTATCATTCATGAAAATATTCATAAGAAATTAATGAATTCAAGAAAATTTTACAAAATATTCTAAAAGTGAAGAAAATAGATAAATTAGGAGCATGTTGTCTGAATTTTTGTATTTTATGGATAATACAAGTGGGTAAAAGTTTAAACCAAAATAAGAAAAGTTATTTGAAAATTTCAATACTATTTCTTCAAAAATACAATAAAAATAATTAAAACCAAGGGTTTTCAAGAAGGATTAGTAATAATTCTATATAATGGAATTATCCAGAATACTTGAAGAAGTTTATAAAACTACATAGAATATCTATGTCACGTATGTATGTTATGGAAATTAATTATTTTATTTGGAAATTTATATGATAATTAATGTATATTTTATAAAGTTTTATAGATATATTAGAGTTCATTATCATAGGATGATTAATTTTTTCTTATAGTTACATTCAGGGAGTAAAGAGTTTCTATATCTGAATGTAAAGGGAATTGTGCAGCTCAGATGAATCTATTTAAACATGAGTTTCTTTATCTCATTTATCTAATGTTATAAGAGAATATGTTAAATAAAAAAGAGTTATTATGAACATGTATGAGATGATTAAATGTGTTTTCATTATTTATGATTCATAGATTTCTATAACATGTTTTGAGAATAAAATTTGGATAAAATTGTTTATCTTGGATCAAAATGCTTATCCAGATATTTGATAAAATATGTGGGACTATGTTCCTACCACTCATCGATGGTATATTTTAATAAAGTATTATTTTTAAAATTAAAAGTTTCAAATATAGAGAATACCATATATAATATGAAAATGATGGTTTATTTATTTAATAATCCTACTTAAAGAAAATAAATGCTATTTTCTAACACAAAAGTTTTTAGGTGTCTGAGAAAGGTATTTTGAAAATAATATAACATTTATGAGGTGATTGGTAGTATTATTATACTTATAGAAGTTCATTATTAACAAACAAAGGATAACCAAAATCTTAATCATAAGTGTCTTCTAATTAATATCCTAAAATAGTTTAGTATATGTGATGGTAAAGAAAATTGTAAAGTCTTACATTTAGTTACCATTTAAAAATTTTATATAACTATAATACTAGTTTTATATTAAAATGTTTTTATTAAATATCCTAATATATTTTGGGATATTTAAAAATAAATAAAAATGTAAAGAGTTTTATTTTGTTATCATGAAAATAAAATACATTATTTCATGAAGGATTGTGTCAGGAAAAAAGTGAAAAGAGAATTTCACTTAGTATCCTAAGGGAGATTATGTTAGAACAATAAATAAAACATTTAAAGAGTCACATTAATTACACTAACATAAGTATTATCACTTTATCATAAATTAATTTAAGATTTGTTGGTAAATATAAATGTGTGGAGTTATATTTAGTTATGATACTAAATTGATTATCACTCTATTTTAAAAGAGTACTGGAGGAATGGTTAATAATATTGTAAGTAGTTATATTATATAAATTAAATTTTTTAAGGGAATTTGGTTTTGAAGATGATTATGATAAACTTATAAATAAGTCTATATGGAAAATATAATTTAACATCATAAAATTTTATTTTGTGAATATGAATTTTTTGAATATGTTCAATAAGTTAAATTGATATGAAAATTATTCATAAATCTAACCATTTTTAAATTGAATTTATTAATTTATTTTATAACTAAATATTTATTCATAGGGTTTTATTAGATGGTCATATAAATATTTTGTGTGGTCACATAGAGAAATGACATGAATTAGATATGATCTAATGGGTTAATAAATCCTATAATGTGTTTAAAACATGCAGATGATCTGATAGTTTATCATATAAAATATGAAAACACATTTCTTATATTGATTTCGTTAAATATTATTAAAGTATTTAAGAGTATTAAAATGTATCATAATTCAAAGTAATACTTAAAATTATCTTTCATTCATATCGGTTACATAAATATGTGTGTGTATACATATATACATTTCATGATATGAAAATTATGATGGGCCTATCAAAGTAAACAATTTGAGTTTAACACTAAATTGTGTTCATCATGGTTTATAATATTTTTTGAAGAAATGTTAAATATTGTATGAGTAGGATTATTGTATACTGATATAGAATATTCCCATGAGGTATAAGATAAAGAATAATATTCTTTGTGTATCCTGGATGGTCTACTAAGTATACTATATGAAGTGTCATAAACATTTTTACTTGGTATACTATGGGTGAATTGATCATATATGGTTCTCCATTACCTAAGGTTGGTGTGATTCCTAGAATGTGAACATTTATAAATTTATACCCTACTTATACATGTCAATATATAAACATAGATAATTAGGTGATGGTTGGGTATTTTGTTAATCATATCCTCAGTTAGAGCTTAACCAATAAGGGATGTTTCCTCTCACATGATGAGTACGAAATTAGGGCCCACAATTAAGATATACTAAGTGAGTGTACTAATGCACCAAGATATTATTTATCAATCCAGATAAGGTACATGTGATGAACTTATCTACAATGATGAATGAAATCTGATGTATTCATCGATCAATTCAACCTATACTCTAAGAATCAAGAAAAAATGTGTTGGCTTTATGTTATTGAGATATTATAAGTCCCATGTCACTGAATGTCTTTTAAAATTAAAATTATAAGAATTAATGTTTAGATATGATGTATAATGGTGGACATAGGTATAAAGATACATGAGTTTGATGAAGATCTTGAAAGATCCATTTATTTCTTTAGTAGAGTTGATGCTTTGCCAGTAGCCTCTCTTTTCATACATATATGGATTTAGAGATTCATATTTGTTTTCAATGATATATTGGATCATACGGTCACACTTTGTGTTTGATTGAATGAGGATCGATTTTGTCTCATAGAGATAGTATAATTTTTTTGATTTAATCCTAAAGTGTTTTGGATAGGTTTTCACAAGATATAACATTTGATGTGATACATGGTGAAGTCAATGATAGATTTCTAAAAAGGTGTTTTTAGAAGGTATCAAAAATGAGTTTTAGATATAGTCACACAAGTTATTATATATGAAACAATATAAGGTGAAGTGGAATAGAGTGTATTAGGAATTAGTGTAACTGAGATATTGATGGATATATTCACTAAATCCTTATATATATATATATGATTTATATTTATTGTTTACATTTATGGGCTTTATCATTAGGGTTCATTGGTTTTCATGAGATACTGCCATTTTAAATACCCATATAGACTATAATTAAATACACCTTTCATAATATGAAATGGATAAATTAATTAAATTCCTTAAATGCATGAACTAACCATTACATTTATACATGTGTTTTCATACATGAGTAAATTCTACAGATAAAGTATTATCCTTGTGGTTTTATATACTGCTTCCATGTTATAGTGATGGGGGTGTGATGAATACCACTTCTTATCTGAACATACATGGATCCTAATTTTATATCCATACTAATCTATTGTGTTATATTTATAAGTATACCATATATAAAAGGTGAATTTGACATGACCATCAAGTGATTCCGATTAGCCTATGTATGCCGATTGAAGTAATACTATAATGTTTTCTACATATTGATCATTATCAAAATCATCAGAAAATAATCAGGTTGTTGTAGTGGATTCTTCAGTGTAATGTACGCTATAGGTACAATATTTTTAATTTTGGTTTTACACAATTCCATAATTCTTCCATGGGTGATCTATATACATGGGTTTAATTTATTTTTCTTGATTTAACAAACATTGTTTAATCTCCCTTTAAACCCTAAAATATGTTTTAAAATAATATTTATATATTATACTATGACTTATTATCTATATTTTATATCATAAGTGATAATGGGAATCACATTGTATTATATGTGATATATTTATAGATGATACAGTACAAATCCTTCAGTTTTAACATATCACAACGTATGACATTTGCAGTCATATCTTACAATGGAACCAGTTTGAATTGTTCATGTAGTATTAAAATAGAGAATTTTATCATAAAGAAAACATTTATGCCTATATTAGGAAAAACAATATCTATCATTAAAGGTCTTATCAATGGTTACAAGAGATTACATAACATTAACATAAAATTTATTTTATACAGCATCATATCATATGTTTTGTGACTACCAAATGATGAGTTAATGATACAGGATATGGGGTTAATCATATAGGGTTCAAATTTTATTTTGTGGGTTCCACATGTATGATATGTGATGGATAAATCTTATATAGTTTCAATAATATAAAACAATGGATAGTTTTATAGGAATTAATCTAAGGCATAGAAACACATCACGAAGATTATGTAAGATATCTATCTTTTTTTGGAGTTGAGTCAAGATTTATTTTTGGTAATTTTGTTTTTATTTAAGTAAATTTCTATTGGGTTTTACCTTAGGGTGTGTTTGGGTGTAAATTAGTAAAAATGGAAGAAAAAGGGGCTGTTCACGATCGAAACATGGTTAGAGGAAACCCTACACCCAGCCTAGGAAACTATATGACATTGGATACTGGGGGCATGCATAGCTAGCGCATGGCTTGACAAACCATGCACCCTGAAAATAAAAACCATGAAACCCAAGAATAATAATCACATAGTTAGAACACGGTAAGGGAAAACCATTCTCTTATACCTAGGAAAAAGTGTGTGGTAATTTTAATTTCCTGAAAATTAGTTTTAAAATCCACTAAACCCCCTAAACATCACCCATTTAAACCAAACTCAGAAAAACAAATTTTTGTACAATTTCAGAGCTTCCCGGAAGGATTCCAAGGCCATATGACATCCATTATTCATGATTGGATGCCCGAAACGAAGATCCTATCCTCTCATGGTATGTAGAACCTATCTTATTTTTTCCTCATTCATCCTCCAATGTTCTCTCCTAATTTTTTTGAGATGAAATATATTTTTTTCTAAATATAGATCTATATTTGGTGAATCTGGATCTAGGATCATTGATCTTGATTTAGAATTAAATATATCATGATTTTTTAATCATGTATTACTATTTTAGATTTGGGACCCGATTTTTGTCGTTGAGCTGCTCGATTTTGGGGATTTCGATTTAGAAATCATCTGTCAAAAAATATAGGTAGGTGGTAAAAAATTAAATTCCCATAGTAATGATTTTGATGATGTACATGAAATTTTTAGAATTTCAAGAGTTTTTTTTTCAATTGAAATATATAATTGAATTAATTAATGTGTTTAATTAATTAATTGAGATGCTTTTGAAATTTTGAGATTTTGGATCGATGAACAAGATAATTAATTGGAGAATTAATTATGAGAATCTAGAAAATTTGGAACTCAAATAATTAATTTTTGACTTAATTATCAATGGATTTCATTGAATATTTGGAATTTTGGATTGAGGATAATTAATTGATGAATTAATTATCAACTCATGAATTGAGACTTTAGGGATTTAACTGAATATTAGAAATTATGGAGTTGATATAATTAATTTTCGAATTAATGATCGAAGTATTGAATTAGGAGTAAGGGGATAAATAATTATTGAATTAATTATCAAATAATTGATTTATAAATTGAGAATAATTAATTATAAAATGTTGATTATATTAATGGATAATTAATTATTGAATTAATTATCAAATTTTTTAATTGAAAATTGATAATAATTAATTGGTGAATTAATTATTTGATACTTAGAATGTGGTTGGTTAATTAATTTTTGAATTGATTATTGGAAAAGAGATGTGATTAATTAATTGTGGAATTAATTAATGGTCTTGGAGTAATTAATTAATTAATTAATTAATGATAAATGGGACATAGGCATGACAATCTAGGCTAATAATGATATACATACAAGTTGTTAAATGGACGATATACAAGATTATCTATTCCATTGATAGGTCTATCAGTATGATTTATAAATGGGTTGATAGACATGATGATCTACACCAATGACATGCACACATAAATGAGAATTTGGTGTTCTAGATACGATGATCTATATCAATGGTATATATTCACATTTGATAATTAGGATGCAAGACATGATGTTCCAGTCCTATGATAGATATAAAGATATGTGCATGTTTAATGAACAATGTAATAGACATTTAATTATACACCAAAAAACATTGTTAATGGAATACATGGATTAGTGGCCAAAATAATTAAAATATGAATTTATTTTTTCATATGGATTATATTCCTGACTGAGAAAAATAAGGTATTGAGTTTTGAGTGTCTATTTATAATGTTATAACTCTTTATTATTTCATTGTAATTTTTTATTTATAAAACTACATACAATCTTATTTGATTGGATTTGTTTTAGAAACCCTTGGTGGTGGCCTAATGTTTTGTACTCACATCCTATGCGAGATGGTTGATCAGTACCCGAATAGATTTTATTGTTGTAGGGAAGGTTAAGGGTAAAGGCCCTGTGATAGATGGATGAGTTGATATGAAGCATAGTTGAAGGAACCTGATGTGGGTTGGGACATGCATGAGAGTTGTTAGTGTCTTTATTTTCAGTTTCCATTTTAAAAACTTGACAAATTCTTCAGCATGACAACTTTTCGCTTTCAGTTGTATATTTTTTTTCCTCTAAGGATTATCTTAAGATATCAGTATTGTAATGATTATATATTTCTTCCATTATTGTTTATTATTTCAAATGGTTCTTACTCTGATAAAAGATGGTATAATCTCCCTATGATTGACTTATTAGACCATCACTTCTACTCAGCTTCCTATGTCATACGGGGAGGCGTGCTTGAGTTCATGTGACCGACCAGCTCAAGGAATTGATATGTAGAACCCAGGGCGGGGTGTTAAAAAGTGTAATCAGATCTCTATTTTTCTTTTATTATTATTTTATCTTAATGTTTGGTAAGTTTAGAAAAGATACTAGAAGGATTCAGGACTTGGTAATGTGATCTTGGATGGGAGTCAAAAACCCATCTATGGGGGATAACCGAAGCAGTCAGGGTCGGATTTTTCTTATTGTCTTTTTCTCTTATAGTTGAATGCTATTTCACCTTGGGTGATACATTTATTGTGCATTGTGATAATTTTTGTTGAGATTTTTAATAATTTACTCATGGAACAGAATAGTATGTGAGTTGAGTTTTCATTCATCATTCTTGGCACTCAGAACTAGTTTTCGACATGCATCATTTTAGGCATGCATGAAAAAATGGGTTATGGGTAAGTTGTTGAACTTAGATTGTTTTTACTTACTAGTGAAGTTGAATTGAAAATGGTTCCCAATGTGAATTGAAATTTTTAAAATGATTCAAAATGAGAATAAATGGGTGTCTAAATGGGAAACTTGAATATGAGAATACAAATACCTTTGATAACCAAGGCATAAGTCTAAGATGATTAAGGGTAGTAATAACTCTATGGTTTTGACCACGTGGGGAGACTTGGGGAAAATACATGTTTTGAATTGTAATATTTCCTTTCCCTGAACATAAATTTGATAAAGATTATTTATGGGTCTAAAGAATTGTGTTTTTTATTGTAGAGATATGCATCTATGACGATGTCTCTTGGGAGGGCGACATGTGGAGATGTCTGGAGATGGTTTACTAGTAGTGGAACCTGAGGAACCAATATTTCTGTGTGATTTTTCAAGGATACATTATGATATAATATTTCTCACTTATTGGAATTCATGAAAAGAGATCTAGGGTGGGTTGTGATGAGTATGTATGACTTGATAAGGGAGTTCCAATTACAGTACCCTCTGACATTTACTACAGAGGGGGTATCAGAGGAAGCTGAGTTCTATGCTGAGTTGATAGAGATGATACATGAAAACTTGGATACTTATAATAAGAATAGGTCCATGTTGGATTCCTACATGTTATGAGGATCAGTGAAGCATTGTTGGTACACCTAGGATCAGACTGGAATATTGATGGTATGCTATGGAAGGTCTTCTTAGAGAAGTTATTACAACACTTCTACCTCGAGACACTAAGGTATGAGAGAGAAACCGAGTTCATAAGATTTACCTAGGGGTGTATGTCTATAATGGACTATTATATAGGATTTATATATTTTTAGCACTTTTCTTCTCTGTTGGAAGCAGTTGAGGGTACTTCAAAAAAATGAATTTAGGATAGAATTTGGTGCGAAATTAAATCCCATGTGAATATCTTCAGGGTGAAGAAGTTATCAAAATTGGTGAATCATGCCCTCATTTAAAAGTGGAACCTAAAGAAGGTTTCCATTACTAGATAAGTGATTTATTCTAGACAATCTAGATGTACATCTTCCCAGAGCAGGAAGCATTTCTATGATAAATTTAACCAGATAAGTGGAAAGAGAGGTGGGTAGGCCAGAGGACCAGTCACTCAAGATCTTACCAAAGTTATTTTCCTCAAGTGTGGTAAACTATGACACTATCATAAACACTTTTCATGACCACTATTTGAGTGTTGATCCTGTGGAAATATGGTACATATACAGTAGTTTTGCATGAACTTGAGATAGACAATCAATGATGGAGTAGTAAGACAAAACTAGGGAGTGCAGATGGAATTTTCTACACCATATCAGTATGGTTCCTAGAGTTATACTAGTCGAGGTAGTAGAGGTAGTGGAAATGGTTCTTCTATTAAAGATCACCCATATCATTAGTGTTTTTCAACTCATGGGAGTCATAAGGATCACAATGAAGAGGGGAAGGACTATTTCATGCGGTGAAACCTAGAATTTTCAATTGAGAGGATAGACCATAGACATTAAGAGGTATTATTATTATAGATTCTAAATTATATAGTTCTTTTTTATACTAGTTCCTCTCATTCCTTTATATCTACAAATCTTGTTAATTTTTTGAGCCTAATTGTGGTGTTTGTGAGTGGTGTAATGACTATAGATATGTTTTTGGAGTGATAACTAGAGACATCTGTTTCTGTAGAGGATGTTCTCTTAGGATTGGGGAGTATCATTTCCTTGGGATATATATATTATTTATATGTAAAAATTCAACCAAATTATGGGTACAGATTCTCTAGTCACATACCAAAACCACATTGATTATTATCGCAGGAGAGTGAAGTTCACATCTCCTAAGAGTGAAAAATATATTTACCTTGGGGAGTGGGATATCCATGAAGGTTGAGCATTCCCAATAAATTTGAAAATATGAGATATCATGTCCTAGGTTTCTACATTACAACATGATGATTGAGGAGTAAATCATGATGTTTTTCCACTTGTAGAGGAAATGTTTCAGGTTGTGTTTCTTGGAGACTTCTCTGGTACCACCTGAGAGAGATGTGGAATTCACCAATGAGCTCATACTAGGGGATGATCCAGTATCTATAACACCATGTAGAATTGAACCAAAATAGCTTCAAGAGATCAAGAATTAACTGGTGGAGTTGGTGGATGATAGCTTTATCTATCTAAGTACGCCGCCTTGGGGATCACCTATGTTGTTCACAAAGAAGGAGGATGTGAGATTTCTCTTGTCCATCGATTACAAGAAGTTAAACAATATGAATATGAAGAATTGATATCCTCTTCCATGTATCGATGATATTTCTGACTACTTGAGAGGATATTGTGTGTTCTCAAAGATCGACTTGAGATCAGGGGTGTCATTAGCTGAGAGTTCTGACTTCTAATACACTGAAGGCTTCTTTCCAAAGAAGTTATGACCATTATGAGTTTATCATAATTCTGTTTGGGTTGAAAAACAAACCAGTATTGTCTATGTCCTTGATGAACATGGTCTTCCATATGTATCTGGATTAGTTTTTATGGGTGTTTGTTGAAGAAAATATGGTGTACTCCATGACCCATGATGATCTTTCCCAACATCTAGACATAATACAATTTAAACTATGAGATCATCAGTGATACACCAAGATATCTATGTGTTAGTTCTATATTGACCAGGTACACTTCCTAGGAGATGTCATCTTAGAGGAAGGCGTGTCAGTGGATTTGGATAAGGTTCATGTTGTGGTATCTCAGGAGAATCCCAAGAATGTTTTTGATATCCGTCACCTTATGGGGTTAGTGTGATATTATCAGAGATTAATCCATTATTTTTTATATTTGGAATAACTACTTTTAGGATTGATCAAAAAGTGGATAATGTTTTAATTTTCAGAAGATTGTGAGAAATACATATAGGATTCGAAGAATCATTTGACATTGGAACCAATATTGATCCAACCTAATCCAGTTGAAAAGTACATGGTGTATTGTTATTCATCTAGGATTAGACTTGTTGGAGTGCTGATACAGGAAGATTGACTTCTATCGTATGGGTCTCGGCAACCGAGGAAATATAAATAGTTCTACCCTATGTAAGACCTAGAGTTAGCATCTATTTTTTATGATTTAATGTATTGGTGGAACTATCTATTAGGATAGAGGTCTATGGTTTTTACAGATTATTAGATATTAAAGTACATATTCTCACAGTGAGATATGAATCTTCGAAATAAAATATGGGATGAGTATATAAATTGATTTTATTTTGAGATAGCACATATGATTGGGAAGGAAAATAGCGTGGAAGACACTTTGAATATAAAAACCTAGAATAAATAATTTTAGGAGTTTAGTTCTGAGTGTAAGATGATGAAATTGCTGGAGGAGATGTACATTATGGTTTGGGAGAGTTAGGAGTATATGACCCTCATATTAGTTTTAATGGAGTATAGTCTTTTGAGCCAGATTAAAGACATGCAATATGAGGATACATAATGCTTGACCATGTCGTAAACCCTAAAAGGAGGGTAGAAACCTTAAGATAAGATCATAAATGAGTATGAGATCATCTATGTTAAGAATTGGGTAGTTGTGTCTACATGCAAGCAAGAGGATCTCATGTAGCAATTTCATGCATTAAAGTGGGCGGTACATCCAGGTGTGACCAGAATGTATCATGACCTATGATCATAGTTTTGGTGGACAAGTATGAAGGAGGAGATAGTAGGGTTCATGAAATGATGCTACACCTATCATCAGGTGAAGGCGGAGCATCAACGACCTAGAGGTTTACTGTATCCATTTTCCATTACAGAATGGAAGTTGGATGACGTGACCATATACATTGTAGTGGGTCTTCTGAAGATGCTTAGGATGAATGAAACTATCTGGTTTATCATGGATCAACTGATTAAAGTAGTGCATTTCATGCATATATTAGAGAAATTCCTAGTAGGGTAGTTAGGAGAACTGTATATACATGATATAGTCATTCTCTATGGGGTGCCACAGACTATGGTTTTAGATTGTGACTAACACATAAATTTATTCTTCTGTAAGAGATTATATAAGGAAATTGGAATGCATGTTTTCATGAGTAGGACCTTCCCCACATAGATAGATGAGCAGTCAGGGCATACTATACAAGTGCTTGAGGATATGCTGTGAGGTGTTGTTGAATTTGGTGGGTTTGGGAGAAGCACTTGGATTTAGTGGAGTTCGACTATAAAAACATTTATCAGGAAAATATCTAGATAGAACCATATGAGGTTCTTTATAGTAGGTCATACAGATCACCACTATGCTGGATAGAGGCTGGTGAGTCAAAGTTTTTGGGACCAAGTCTCATGTAGGATACATCATATGAGGTTTATCTAATTTGGAAACCTATGGTTACAACTCAGATTAGGAAACATTCATATATAGATATAATTCAATAACTTCTAGAGTTTAAAGAGGGTGACTGTGTATTCCTTTGGATGTTTCTTATACTGGGTCACCATAGGATGTGAAGGCAAGGTGAGATGACACACTAGTTTATTGGAGAATTTGAGGTTATGGAGAAAATCAGGTTGGTGACATACCATTTGGCTCTTCCACAGAAATACAGTGCAATGCATTATGTTTTCCATATATAACAACTTCGACAGTATCACTCTGACCTATCTCATGTGATCGATGTGGATGAGGTCAAACCAGAGATAGATACATCCTTTGTGGTGCATCAATTAGGGAAAACCAATCACCTCTTCACAGGAAACTATGTACAGTAATTTTAATTGCTTTAAAATGGGTTTTAAAATTTATTGAACCAATAAAAAATTCCCCGTTTGACCCAAACATAGAACAACATGTTTTTGGATAATTTTAGAGATTACTAGATGGATTACAAGACCATATGACCTCTGTTATTTGTGATTTGAATCCTGAATCAATGATCTGCTCCTCTCGAAGTATATGGATTCTAACATGTGGCTTTCCAGTTCATCCTCTTACATTCTCTGCTTCATTAGATGAGATGTAATCTTATGTTTTTAGATATGGATCTAGAATAGTTGAATATAGATCTAGGAATCTGGATCTATATTTTTAATTTAAGTGATCAGGATTTGTTAATCTTGGTTTAGGGATGTAGATTCGCAACCCGATCTACATCATTATGACGATTGATTTTGGGGATTTCCATTGGGAAATCATATGTCAAAAAATCGAGTTAGGCGGTCTAAAATTCAATTCCTACAGTCATGATTTAAAATTTTTATATGAAATTTTTATAATTTATAGATTTTTTTAGAAATTGAAATCTCTACGTGAATTAACTGATGCGGTAAATTAATTAATTAATATGGTTGTGATTTTGTGAGATTTTGGATCGATTAATAAGATAATTAATTGGAGAATTAATTTTGACATTATAGAAATTGTGGACTAGGGATAATTAATTTTTGAATTAATTATTAAGGTATTTGATTGAATATTGGGAATTTTGGAATACAGATAATTAATTGATGAATTAATTATCAAGGCACAAATTGACAATTTAGGGATTTTATTGAATGTTGGAAACTATTTAGTTGAGATAATTAATTGGTGAATTAATTATAAAAGTATTGAGTTAAGAAATTAGGGATAATTAAATTTTGAATTAATTATCGAATTATTGATATGTAAATTGAGAATAATTAATTGGTTAATTAATTATTAAATGTCGAGTATTTGAATGGAAAATTAATTATTGAATTAATTATCTAATTGTGGAATTGTAAATAGAGAATAATTAATTGGGTAAACAATTATTAGATTCTGATAATTTGATTGGTTAATTAAATATTTAATTGATTAATGAAAAATAGATGCGATTAATTAATTATCGAATTAATTAAGGGGAAGGATTAATTAATTTATGAATTAATTAATGGTTGATAAATGGGATTTTAGACATGATGATATTAGTTAATGATGATATATATGCATAGTTATTAAATGGGGGATAGACATGAAGATCTATGCCAATGATAGATCTATTGGTATGACTGGTAAATGGGGTGCTAGACATGATGATCTACACCGATGATATGCATGCACAATTGTGAATTTAGGGTGATATACATGATGATCTACACCAATGGTATATATGCATGTTTGATAATTGGGATGCTAGACATGATGTTCTAGGTCCATGATAGATATATAGACATGTGCATGTTTGATGAGCGAGGTACTAGAAATGGAATTCTACACCCAAGAACTTTAGAATTGGAATATCGGTCTAAGTGGTCTAAATAATTAAATATGAATTGATTATGTTATATAGATCAGAATCCAACATGGGCTAAAGATGGTATTAATTATTAGGTAACCATAGGATCCTGAGGGTATATGTAGATAAATAAAGATTAGTTGATAATTTGATAACATTTTATTTATGCATTGTAATTATTTCTTTATACAACTGTATACACAATTATTTGACTAGATTTATTTTATACACTGTTGGTGGTTTCCTACTGAGTCTTTCTCACAACCTACTCAGGCTTCCTGATTGATACCCAAATAGATTTTATTGTTATAGGATAGGTTAAGAGAAAAGGCCCTGTAATAGATGGCTAAGTCGAGATAGAGCATGGTTGAGGGAACCAAATGTGGTTCAGGACCTTCTTGGGAGTTGTTAGTGTCTTTATTTTTAATTTTCATTTTATACACTTGAAACATACTTCAACTTGACTTGTTTTCAATTTCAGTTGAATATTGTTTTTCTTTTATAGATTATCTTGATATATAGGTATTATTATGATTATATATTTCCTCTATTATTGTTTATTATTTACACTAGTGTTTACTTTGATAAAAGAGGGTATAGTCTTCACATTATTGACTTAATAGACCCTCGATACTAGTCGAAAGACCCTAGTGTATGGGGAAGCATTCTTGTGGTCATGTGACCGATCGGCTCGGGCCACCAACATATGGAACCTAGGTCAAGAAGTTACAAATTATTCCTATCACAGATGTTGTAGCACTTGTTTTTTATTACATTGGCATCATATTGTGGAGTTAGTCCCTTGTGATCTATTTCGTGTTGTATTTTATCTTACACATCAGAATATAATATACTATGATAGCCTTGCCAAATAGTATTAGTTATACACAAGCTGTATAACATGAGGTTTAATATAACATAGTAGGTTATCATAAGTCACAGTTTCCAAGCATGCTCGGTCATTTTATGGTCATGTGCGCTGAGTTATTTCCAATATAGGGAAGCATTATTTATCTTAGTGCATGATATATTATAATTTCTTATATCATTAAAAACGATATATTAAAAAATATTTTTTTCATGTATTTCAATTAATAATATAAATTTTTAAAATTTTAAAAAATTATAAATTTCAGAAATGGTATAATGGGATATTTATTTATTTATTAGAATTTTTATAAATTAAGTAATTATCAATTGTTTATACTTAATTGATTACGTATTTTTGAAAAATATATTAAAAGAATTTATATAATATTAAATGATATTATTATATTTATTGCTCAAATTATATGGAATGACTTATAGTTTATATGTTAATTAATTATATTAAAAGTATAATGATAGTTTATAAGGATTTTATAAAGTACAAAATAAGGGAACAAATATAAATAATTTTATATTTAAAATTATGAATTGTTTATAACTATTAATTTTAATTGTTGAAATTAAAATCCGTATTTAAAGAATTGTTTAAACAATATCAAAATGTGTTTTAAAAAAAATATGATAAATGTTTAAAATAATAATAAATATGTGATATTTAGTTTTTGAAAATTTTTAACATAATATAATTGAAATATAAAACATTTATATTTCATAAGATATAATATATTTAATGTAAAGGTCATAAAATGTACAACCTGAAAGTTTTTGCATTAGGAATAAATTTTAATTGTTCCCATTTATTTTAATGTAATTTCTATATGGTATGGCTAAATTATAAAGTGTTTATAATTAACTTTAATTTTTAAATTTTTTCTAAATTTTCTATATAATGATTAAAGATATGAATTTTTAATTTATTCAGTTTATTTTCTATTTAGTTCATAGTTATAATAGTTATATTATGAATATATTGATTCTTTATTATGAGGAGTTCAATATCATCAATAAATTTTCATGTATGCATCTATGGAGTTACAAGTATGGTATGATAATGTATTTAGTTTTATTATACATTGTTTGTCTTTTATCTAGATTATAACATCAAATTTAAAGGTTAATTTTTATTTATTTATATTGAGTGTTATAATTATGATGGAATTTATATCTCTCTTGAGTAAAGTGTCCCTTAGTATATTTAAATTAGTTTGGAATTCTCACTGGCCTTGAGGCTTATTCCTTATTTATAAATGTGAGGGTTTATAATCTATGGCTCTGGGATTACTCATGTGGGGATTGTTAATTTTATATTATTATAAACCTATACATGAATGTGTTACATACACCTTATGCCTAAAATACATTTGTATATAAATGAAAATAGTTGGATTTTAATTTTTTAGAGTAAAAAAAATTTATGAGTTGTGTAAAGAGTTATACATCAATACCGTTTGAATGTATTAATTTCATGGATAAAATTTTATTCCAAAAAAAATCATTAAAATCTTGCATACATGTAAAGTGAATACATGAGATAATATGGTGTGATTAAATAATCTTTAAATAACACATAGTGTTATATTCATTCATATGAAAACACTTTTGAAGACCTCAATCATTTAACAAGGTATGTTTTTCAAAAATAGGGTGACCCTATATTATCTTGTGTAAGGAATGATGAAAAAATAACCCTAAGAGCAAGATTACCAAATATTGATGTGATATTTAGGTTACACTTATCTTGTAAACCCTGAGGAAGGATATTAGATAAATATTGTTGAGTATATCTATATTACAGATAGGGAAAATAATTTATCACAACCCACTCGAGAGTCATATATGATATGATTGGCGTAATAGCCTCCCTACATAAATAGTTGGTGAGAGGAAGACTAACATGGAATCATTTATTAGTGAAATATATATTGTTTCCCACTAATTGTTATAATGGATTTTAAAAGGGGACATAATTTTAGTGGTATCATATTTAATAAAATTACTAATTAAATTTTATTAAGTCTTGATACTCAACTAAAAAAAATCATTTTTAGAGAAACAAAATCATTATCATACAAATTTTCTTTAAGATCATCCCCAAAAATAAACATCTTAATGTAAGAAACTCCCAATACTACTATCTTATGAAAAGTTTTTCTGTAAGAAATATTGTATGTATTAAAAGAATACCTTCATATGTTTTAAACTATTGATGTTGTTCATCAAGTATTTCTTGATGTTTATGAGAAACATAGAATGATTCAAAAAATATTTACTATGTTATTTTAGGATATGGAATTAATTTTATACTCATTGTTGGAAATGTTCTAAAAATGTGAATAATTTCTTAAAAATATTATGTGATTTTCTCAAAGTGTTGGGTATAGTTGAACTCAGACATGTATTTTTCAGGTTTTGGCATCATTTCAACAGTAAAAGTGGGTAAAAGTTTAAACTGGAAGGTGAAAAGTTAGTTATAAAGTCTAATAATGTTTTTACATGGAACTAGTTATTATTATTGAAATTTAGTGTTTTAAAGGAGGAGTAATGATTCTATATAATTTAATTTTCAAGAATAGCTAATGTATTTTGAGCAAATCCCCAAAATATATATCTTAAGTATCAGTTCTATAGAAATAGATCTCGGTAAATGATATGTATTATTATCTAATTTATCATATGTTATAAGAGAATTTAGTTATTGATAAAAAGTGTTTATAAAAAAAAATATTGTTTGATGGATTCAAATACACATTTTTTATGATTCATTATGTTTTATAGAATTTTTTAAAAGGATACAATGATAAAAGGTGTTTATCCAAGATAAAATCATTTATATATAGGTTCATTAAAATATTAGAGATATGAACTCACCACCATTAGAGTAATATTAGAAATTATAGATTTTTTTAGAGAAATGATCTAATGACATTGAATATCATATAAGATACCGATGCAATAGTCATTTTTTTAAATATTTATAAAAATAAGAAATAAGTTTTATTTCCAAATACAAAAGTGTTTTTTATTTTAAAATAATATTTTGGAGAGGATATAGTGTCTAAAATATTCGTTTGATTATTTTGGACATAAGAATTTCAAAGTCAAAAAATAAAAAACATGCCCATTATAATTCAAAATGAATGATAGTTAATATTATAATGGATTTTAGGATGCATTATGAAATTAATAATTAAAATAGTTACATTAGTTAATGAAATATTTCAAGTAATAAGTTTTACAAAAGGGTCCGAAGAATGATGATTATTTAATTAAAAATATTTATATATTAAAAACATAAGTAAAAAACATTATAACATTAGATATTATGAACTTAATGAGTTTGAATATTTTTTAAAGGAGTTGTATATTTTAAATATAATCTCTCTATCTCATCATTATTTAAACTAGAAAAATTCATAATTTTTACTTAAAAAATAATTTAATGGGGTTTTTTTATTAGGTGTTCACATAAATATGTTGCAGGTATTACATAGAGATTTAATGGGTTTAACAAAACCTAGGAAAGTGTGGAAAATATAAGGCTAATGAAACAACCTATATTATGTGATATTTTAGATTGGAACTTATGTAATTTTTTATTAAGTATTACTAAAATTGATTTTGAATATAAAATTTATCATGTTGCACAAAAGGAAATATCCAATTTATCATTATTCAACATTGGGTACATATATATATATATATATATCAAAAAGTGAAATGATCATTCACCTATAAAAGTACAAAATTGAGTATTTATAACTAATTATTTTATCAATTATTATAGGTTATGATCAAATATTAAATTCAACATGAGTAATATTATTGTCTCAAGATATAGACTATGCGCATGAGACACAAAATGGTTTTTTTACGTTGGATGACCCTAAAAATATATAACACATGGAGTGTCAAACACTATGTATTTGGTATACTATTTGTGTATAGTTTTTATTTGGAGTCCCAAATACTAGAGGTTGGAGAGATAAAAACCATGATATCATTCATACATTGATACCTTTCTTATGAAAGTATTTATGTTGAGCTAATCATGGGGTGGTTGGGTATGTTGGTGATCATGTCATTAGTTAGAGATAAACCAAGATGGGATTTTTCCTCTCATCTGATAAGAATGAAACTTGTTCCCTCAACTGCGATAGATAAAATGAGTACATGGATAAACCTAGATATTAGATATAATATTATTATCTATTAGAGTTAGGGTCTTGTGATGTGACCATCTATAAAGAATATTGACATATAATGTATTCACCAACCATGATAACATATAATCATATAATAGAGAATGTATGAGTTATATATATTAGATTTATATAATCTATATACCATGGTCACTCAATATATTGGAAAAAGGGATCACAAGGAAATTAATTATCGCATATGATACAATTAGTGACACTTGTATAGTGATACATATGTTTGATTGAGATCACATCATATACATTGTATCTCGAGAAACACTTATGTTTTACTAAAGGAAACAATTTACATATATTTTATGAGTTTAGAAATTTATATTTTTTTCAATACTATGAAGGTATATGGGGTTAAACATTATGGTTGAGTAAATGAGGATTTAGTTTTAATCTTAGAGCTACTATAAATGGTGATCCAAAATGAGTTTTGGATGGTTATTGAAAAGGTATTTCGAATAATGTAATATATGGTGATTTTAATGATAGATTCCAAAATGTGTTATCAAATATATTCAAAATAAGTTTGGTATATTATTTCATAATATTTTATCTGATAAAATATATTATAAAATGACACTATGTTAATTTGGCCTAATTTAAGTGGGTGATTGATGAATGTATTCCCTAAAGACCCATATTTTATTGTATGATATAAGTTTGTCATGTGATAAAACATCCATGGATCTAAGTCTTATATAATACCTAGATAAATGGGATAATGTAAGGCATGGTATATGATATCACACCATTGCACTATGATACATTTTTTAAATTAAATGATAATATTTATCACTCGTGTATTATTCCACCTAAGGATATCACTAAATTGGATGTTTCCAAATATTAAATTCTTGGGAGGATGTCATGGTTAAGGGATACAATATATGTAACACCATATATTAACTTATAAAGTATGAGTTAATTCATGTCAACCCAAGGAGAATCCTTAAGGGACTTATATATATGAAGTACCCATACAATGGAGGTGAAGATCCTTATGTGGGATTCTTACCAATTATCTCAAGTGCTCTATTTATTCTCATATACTCAACATTGACAAATAATGTAATACATTTAATGGAAGGAGAGTTCTACCTTAATTTTAGGTGATTCATGTTGGCCTAAGTATACAACACTGAGGAGGGTGTTTTTATTATGCTTCCTAGTGAAAATCATCAATCATATGGTGGAAGTAAGTTGCTGAGGATCCTCGATCTAAGGTAAAAAAAATCATGTTCTTAATTTTATATATAGCATGGTTTTAGTTTCATGCCTAGTAGATATTGGGTTTTTATGTTTCTATATATCTCCTCTACCAATAAAAAAAGTTATTATATACATAAAAACCCATTAATACGATTTTATCCTTGTACATATTCATACCATAAATTCATTATGCGAACTTCATTCTCACTAAGGTTCACATGTAAGGATTTTGCAAAAAGACCCAATACATACCTCCAAGATAGATAAAATTCCATGGGTGAATAATAAAAATAGTTCATGTGAATATGAATATACCATTAACATACATACTAATTTTTTAATTAAAATAAATAGACATAGAATTCTAGAGATCACCCAACATATAAATCATAGAATCATAATAGATAACTCCCATACCTCCAAGAATATCCTTACTCTGATTGAGACCAATATTTTAATCCAAGAAGTTATGAATTTTATGTCCTCTATACAAGGGAATATAAATACACCCCCCACACAAGCACACACACACACACAGATTTATATAACCACATACTTCTTAGAGGAGTAAAGAAGAACCAGGTGCCATATGAATATCCATATAGTTTAATGGAGAAAACGTATTGTATACCATTTTTACATATACATATCATTTACCATAGTATATTAGTATATCAAATACCTAGGTATAACTATAAAAGCAAAGGAAAAATAATATTGCTCTATAGGCTCATCCATGTAAACAAAAATTCACCACTGCCAATAGACCGAGGAATATGTATAAGAAATTTACAAAAATACTGACAATATAAAATCTTTATACAGGGATTCTATTATTTATATTATAATAAACCAAAATGATTAAATATGAATGATAACACAAAATCAAATAATATTAAGGGAAACCCATATCAAATGAATTTAACTAATAACTTGAGACGTTTGAAAGAATCATCTTGAAAAAATAGATCCATAATCTATAAAGGGATAAATAAATTTTTTTAATTTGATTCAATGGAAAAAAGAAACAATAAATCTCTAAATACCATTTTTTAGATATCTATAAAGACAATTTTAAGGGAAAAATAGTGAAATCAATATTAAAAAAGGACAATAATTTTGATAAATAAAAAAATGAAGATGAATAAAAATAATAAAACAGGTAAAATAATGATTATAATATTTAAGGGTTAGACTATAGGGTGAGTTAGTAATGAGGATCATTGGAGTGCACGTGATAGGTCAATCAACGAGTAGGAGGAAATGTTGTTCCATGATCTATGTGTACATCAAGACCCCATTATACAACTTGATTCTAAAAAATATTAGGACCTAAGGAGAAGACTCCTTGATATCATAATCCACTGACATGAATAATAGTTCAATGAATTCCAAAAACACTGATCACACTAGAAACACCACCATAAAGTAGAAAACACTATAGAAGGAACATTACCAATGTGGAGCATCAGGGATGTCATTTTTTCAAGGAAATTTAGAGCCACATCTACAGGGCTGACATCCATAGTGGAAATTTTCTGAAGAATAATTAAATATATGTTATAAGCAATGAAATAAAATGAGAATACATTTAAAAAAATCACTCAAGACCAAAATAGTCCCACCACCACTTGGGGAAACTCATTAAAATTATTGGAATTAGCTATTTTGAAATTTTATTCCACATAAAATAACATCATGGACTAAAGTCTATATATACCAAATAAAATACAAAATAAAAACCAACCAGAGATTACAAATGAGTATAAACAAAATGCTAAAATGGATATAGATAAACCATAATTCAATGATTATAATGATGATGAAAAACTAGAAAAAATTTATAACCCTAAATACTGAAATTTCGTATAGATTCTAAAAAAACAAAAACACCTTTCGAAAGTAACCTATGATTCCACCGTCGCACCAAATATTTAAAAATGTATCCATAAACTAGGAAACACAAGTATAAAAAATTATACAATGCCATTCTAATATCGAATTACTATAATAAGGACTAATTGATATCACTGAAGAAGGGACTTAACTCATCCTAGAATAAATAACACCACATAGTAGTGGGATCTTTATAGAACTAAAGTACATGAATGAACCTATATTGATTGTCCAAAATATAGAGAGTAAACCTAGGGATGTAATCAAGATATAGATAAATGATAAAAAGGAACATTGAAATGAGGAAAAAAAGGTGAGGAAATACCCGGAGATTGCTAAAAGAAAGGAAAAGAATGAGGAAATAAAAATAAGACCAACCATAAGAAAATGATCCAATGAGAAGAACCCAAAGGATGAGAGTTAGAAGATTAAAAATTGAAATTAATAATTATTATGTGGGGGAGGGAATACAACAGTAAATTTAGGAAATAATTACAAGAGAACTCAATTTATGTTATCATAATAAAAAAATGTGGTGCATCCTTTTCGATAAAAACCATGAGATGATACCCACTTGGATGAAATGAATATAATAGAGTATATCACTCTATGATGAAAATGTAAATGTTATCTCTATGTGATTCATGATTTCTCAAATACCAAGGAATATAGATTCATCAAAAAATTAATCCAGTGAATTGATGGTTAGAACATCCCCAGTGAATCATCTAACCCCTTTAGGTAAATATAGTGGGGTAATAAAAAAATGGAAATACTTATTTCAAATGGAACTACAAATAAAATTCACACTATATAAAATTTGGGTTTTCCCTTACTAATAGTCCACTTGGTAGCTATAAATTTAAAATCAACCCAAACGGTATCACCACATTATAACCCTTAATATAAGGTAGAATAAATATTTTTTAAGTGAATATTTCCATCCTATGGATCATGTGACTACATATCTTTCCTATAGAGTATTCATTATTTCCCAAAAAATACTACAAAAATAATTTTATAGTTGTATACTATTTGGTTTCTCATTTAGTTAAGTTCACAACACTACCACCCTAATCCACCACTAGGTTTTTCTCATTATTGGATACCTACACAGTGTAAACCCTTCATATTTATTGAGTTTTTATAAGAATGAAAACTTCCATGGGCGCTCATGTGTAATTATTATTTTAATACCATTGTTTGGAATCCTTTTCCTTTTGGTCATAGTCATATGAAATTAAAGTATATTAAAATATAGTCTTCGATGATTGACCATAAAATAAATAACATTAGTCATGGTCACATGAATTTAAAAGGAAAAACTTTGGACCTATCCACATAACATTAAAAGTTAAATAAACTATAATCATATGAAACAAAATTTCATGTTGTGGATTATTGATCAATATAACGATTCAATCAATGTTCAATCAAAATTCATGCCTTATCTTATGTCTTCAAAATATGGAACCAAACTATTTGAGATGTGATTCCCCAATAAGAAATAAAAATAAATCCATATATGGGAAAATCCAAAAACATTGAAAACTTATTTCACCTTTTAAACCTTATTATTTTTATAGGGGCCTTAAATCCTTATGTATCATTAAGTCTTTCCATGGGACAAAAAATTCTAGCAAAGCACATTTCCATTTACTATATAGATATGAACTACAACGTAATATTATGTTGTATGAGGGAACTTAATTCATGTAATAAACCAAAAATACAGAAAAAATAATTCATGGATATATTATTTTGACTATATAGTTTTTTTAACTACAACATTTTAATTAGCGGTGGTTATAATAACCAACACATATTTTCAAGTCTAAAAGTAGTTAATTTCATTTTCCCAATACAATATGTTCCTTAAACCACTACAAATCAATAATAATAAATTTCTTTCAACTAGCACATTAATTTTAGAGATGGTTTTTAATATTTCATTTTTATATAAACTAATAGTTGTTTGAAACAACATAATGTCCAATATTTTCTATAACATACGAACCATTAATATTGGATTATCATTCCTTTAAAAATCCAAAATAATGATCCATAATCATGTCAAGGAGGATTCAAGTGTGTCTGAGGCTTGTTTGGATCACAGAACCCCAAAAATATTAATGGAAAACTAGGTTGCACTATTTAGGAAAACCATGTAGCCCAGCCCACAAAGTTTCTATTATACCTTATGACTAAAGAAAATTGGAACCTCAAGTCCACATGGATTGTCTAAAACCATGAAACCTGAGGCATATATACAAAAAATATTTCATAGGTTTTGTAAATAAATTTTTTTCATAGTTTGAAAAATGTTAGTCAAACTGTCCGTCAAACCGTGTGATGTTCCACTTAGTTTTAGTGAATGGTGCACGGTTGGATCATGGTTTGGACTAACCGTGTAGAAAAACTTTTTATAGTGTTAAAAATAGGTGAAATTAATAAAATATTCATTTTAATTTATTTAAACAAATAATATTCATCCCACTATCTTTTTATGTGGTTGGGTGATCCTCTACATATAAGAAATCCATTTCTCCTCCCAACCTAGGATTCCTTACAAATCCTCTAAATGGACTTTAATTCATTTGCTATCAGATCCAATGAAAATCTAAAGGCGTGATATCAAATCCTATCTAGTATATTTCAATTTCTTCATCTCGTCTGTTGTGATACTTGGGTGTAACACCGTCTTCCCCATTTGCAAGGAATTTGACAGTTTCATCAATTTCATCCCCCCAAGATTGCATCAAAAGTTGAGACTGGACGATGGAATATCTTTGAGTATAAGGTAGGTGGTCCTTGAATTTCAACACAATTGTTTCATGTTTTATAAAATATTCTTTTGTGCTTCTCACTAGTCTATTCTGGTGATGCCTCAAAAATAATAATTTAATTGTTACGAGGGATTTCACACATTTATTATGATCCTACCTAGTGTTGAATCACCTCCTAGGTTGATCACCTTGATATTATCCATACAATTGGGTGTGCTATACCTATGTTTATTAATTGTATATATTTACATGGCTTGTTGAGAATTCCCAATGTATCATTATTTATGTAAAATATATTGATCTATGTATTTATTTTCTAAGGGTGATGAACCTTGTGACTAGACTTTCCCCTATGACACTTATAAATGGCTTGGATTAAATGGAATTTCCCAGATGCTTATGCATTGTGCCCTCTTGATTAAATGGAATATTCTTAATAAAATTCTTAAACAATATTCCATTTATAAACTAATGTATTAACTTTAAATGTAATGGTATATTATTTGACATGGTATATATATATATATATATTCATTTATTGTTTAGATATTCTTGGATTAGTAATGAGGGTGAACCAAGGGGTTCTAACTTAAGGACTCCATGGATGAACTGTCATTCTATTATAAGAATTTTAAAATTCCTTATAAACATGATGGGGGAGACATAAATTATTCCAGAGATTGTATCACTGATCGTTATCTATTTTTACATCCAGAAGTGTGACACCAGTTCCCTAGGGGAGACCCCTTAAAAAGGATCGAGGGCATAATTGGTTAAATGATTCCTTGATAGAAACTCAGGCCCCAAAGTGTGATACCAGGTATGAACTTGAAGGGTAGTACAAAATGTTTTCACACCATCCTTGGAGTGACACATGTGACTTCATTCCTAGGTCACCCTGGACAAGCTCCTTGGTATTAGTCATGAACCCATCCCTATGAGCAATAGAGGGCATGTCCCTATGGATTTACTAGATGAGATCAAGGCTTATAATTATATTTTATAAAATGGCTTTCATTTAAATTTTAAAAGGGATAATGAACAATCTCAAAATGAGAAATGGTCCTTTGTTTGAAAGAAAAGTATAAAATTCTCCTACAAGCCCAATAAAAATCTTGGTAATAGCCCATCCTACTCCTTATCTATCTCAATTTACCATTTTAGTTTCCTTTGGTTCAAAAATTTCAATTTATACTGATGTAGGTAGATTGGATGTGTCTCTAAGTAGAACACAGTCCAATGTAATTATTTTATTATTATTTATTAAATTTAAATTATGATGGAACACTAATTCTTTTATAATGCACAAAATGAAAAGGCCTAGTTACCATGGGTTCTGGACTACAAATATTTTTTCTCCCACCCTACTCTGGATCCTTTAGTACTTGAGTATAATTTATGTTTTTAGGAGTAGAAAAAGAGAAGTATCTGACATATAATGCTTGATTTACATTTATATAATGGAGTTGGGAGAAGAGGATTGTGCCTATGCTCTAGATTATACTCATAACAATTTGTTTCCTTTTTTTATATTTTGTCAGCATGTTTTATATGAATATATAACCTACCCCCATATATTAATTTTTTTTATAAAACATGACATTCCATATTATTTTGTATCTACTATTGTTACTATTCAACATCCAAACTTGTTTTATATAGTTTTTCATATTAAAATTTAGCTTTTAGGACTTTTTATATGGGTTCTGTTGCTATATGTTTTCTTTTACTATTGATTATATTTATATTTATTTTCAGTACCATTATCAATGAGGGAATTATATACCCAAATAATTACCCAAGGCCCTCACTACTAGTCAGTAGCCTCTAGAATTTGAGGAGGTGAACTTGGGGTCCTATTGATCACCGCCTATGGGTACTATCGAGTGGCCCTCAAGAAAGGACACTACAAATATCATATTCATTATAAAATATGTTATATTTTTTCACCTAAATTAGTGATGGTTTTAACTACCACTAATTTGTAATTAATGGGTTTTTAATAGGTAAATGCTGTCTTAACTTCGACTATAAAATTTGTGGTGGTTTAAATCTCCTCTAATAACTAGGAAATTTCAAAAACAAGAAACTATTATGTCGCATATGCTACATCCCAGAATATAAAAACCACATAAAATAATAGAACATTAAAAAAATTTTATTCAATAGAATAAAAATAAATTTATGGAACCCTTATCACCCTTAATATAGTTTATAAAAAAATAATTAAATATACATTATTTTGTCTTTTATTTCAATGTTTCAAATTAATATTCCTATATTTTCTCATAACATAGGACATTAATACAACTATATGGAAACATAATCACTCATAATATTCTAATATAAATACAACCACCCTTAGTATGATGTAATTTATATAGGAAAAGTCCCTATCATGCTCTAAAATATAACATATAATTCACCCCCATCATGGAAAATTTCACATCCCCAACTATCCATCTCAAATCAAATTCTAGTTACCTCAATATCTATCAATATAATCCTCTAAAATCATCTGTAGAAACCTTATACACATCAAATAGTTGATATTTTACCCTAATCATATTTGATAGATACCTAAAAACAAAAATGGGGAATAGAAGTGGTGAGTAGAATACATGATGTATATTGGAATATATCTGATGGAATTTAAAAAATTAGGTCATATGAAAAGTAATATGTGTGGAAGATAATGGTAGGAGAGTATCATATGGATCATATAATTTCATAGGAGTTTAAAATATTGAACCATATTTCTAAATAAATTTTATATTTATATTACCATATAAAATAATTATTTAAAACATGTTAGAGCAATATATATGATATATTTTTTTTTAAATTATGAACTTAGATTAATTTAATTAATGTTTAATAAATTAAACAACAATATTAATTAAGAAATATGGTAAATGGGGTGTAAATATAAAATTATATATTTTATCATTATGAATGTTATTTTTATCATCCACCATTAACATGAATTCATCATCTTTACACTCCCCTGAATGACTAACCATGTAAATATTTTTGTAGATAGATAGATCAAGTTTTTATTGTTTATGTGGTATACCATCATAATGTAACGCCCCGACCCCAGCTACCCAGAGTCAGTGCATTACTTCGTAACATTGGCATGATCACAAAGGATCAAGTCTCGAAAGACCGATTAGTTTAGTAGCCTTGGAAACACTAGATACATTCATAAGTCTTTCATTACATCAAAAAGTGAAAAACTACAATAACAAAGTCTCCATAGTCCACACTCATATCCTCTTCCGACTATCCCTGCAGGTCATTCATAAAATACTTCTTCACATCCTGGAAAATATTAAAACATTGAAAGGGGTGAGCTCAGATGCTCAGTAAGGATAACAATAATGCGGAAGCTTTCATAAATAAACATTAACATTTAAGGCAATGTATAACTAAAACAAAAGCCTTTTAAACATGAACTTCAACATAATATGGCAAAAGTAAAATGAGATAATGCCATTTACTTCTTCACATGGATATTCTACTGGTCGAATAATCACATGCAATATCAATAACCACTTTCATAATGATGGAATGCATAATGCCAGACTATCATAACCACATAGCCAAGGCCTCGTGCCAAGACTACAAATAAGATTTTGTCAAGGCCTTGTGCCAAGACACTAGTTTGTCTCATGAGACCTGCCGATGCATCGAGGAGCTATAGCGGGCTCCACCCGTCACTTATTAAGTCCAATGCATTCCTCATATGAATAGGTTTAAACATATTATAAACCATAACATAATCGTATCTCATAAAACAGGCATAAAGGAAACATAACATTTCCACATTTCAATCACAAGATATAAATACAACACATTGATATAATAAAAATGCTTTCAAAACCATTTTCAATACCAAAATAAAAGAGAGTTAAAACTTTGTATTTATTTTTCATTAAAAAAAATGATGGCTTGAAGAGGAAGCCGGATCTCAAATAATGGTCACGGCGGCGGAGAAGTCGTTGTCGCCGCATAAGTACGGAAAGAAAAACATTCCCTTTTGTCGTTTAGTAAAACGCTTCGTATAAAAAGATTCCTTTTGAATAAATGCAAAAGTCAAAGGGTTTTATACACCGTATAAAAGGAAAGTTGTGTATAAAGCCAAAATATGCCTCAATGAAAGGGGATAGAGACGAAGTCCTTAAAAAGATCATTTTTAAAAATAAAATAGATCTATTATGTGTATTCACTATAGGTACACATAAAGAAAGTAAAAATAAAAAAATAGGATATAATATCATGACATAATTTGAAAGTAGGAGATTAACCCAAAGAATGGAAGTTGGGTTAAGAAGTTCCCTTACCTCGTGTCTGACTTGACTCAACCGTTCTTTAACCTCCTGAATAATAAACTAGAGTTAATATCTACCTTATTAAGAACCATTTTCAATTTCATTATCCTTATTATATCACTTATTACAATGATATGAACATTATGTAATTATTTAAGTTAATAACGGTCGTTTTGTCGATCTTTGGTACTTGAGTCAAAAATAAACTTCTTATAATTACAAGTTGTTCATGTGGTGAAATATCCATTATATCCGGAATTATATTCATGATGTAGATATCATATATATCATATATACAGTATATACATTCATTTATAATATTACGTAACATTTAGAGGTAAGAAATGAAATGCACCGTTCATGGAGACGGTAAGCCGTACGTACGCATGAACGCTACTTTCATTTCAATTTCATATTTAATGGAAGTAAATCATAATGATATAAATGTATAATATAATTCCAGTATAATATAGTGTATAATACCATTTACTCCATCCTTTATACATCCCACATATGGCATTTACGATTCAAATCACTTTGAGGGGGCGGTAGTCCGCACTTCCTAAAATGAAATTATCGCGTTTTACCCATAATGGAAATCATAAAGTATGCCATAAATGAGAAATACAGAAGCATAAGTAAAACAAAAACATATTATATATCATATATAAAAATAGTGACATCTTAATGGCCACCTTTGAAGGTGTTATATGAGTGTTGAACAATCATCGCTTCGTGAGGCAGAAATTCGCCATCCACAGAAACCGTATGTTCTTTAACCATTAGATGTAGGTGTGTGTAAGTGTAGCTCGAATCCTTCTTATAACAACATCCTAGTATATTGAGGATACTGGTGTTGTTACAAAAGAAATGAATAAAAAGAGTTTAGGGGGTTGGAGAAGAAAAATAAAACAAAACAACATTATAAAAGACATTACCTCAAAATCGGGTAACTCTTTTTGATTTGAGCCAAAGGCTTCCTTGGGAAGAGTTCTGCCCAAAGTGAGGATTCTAGGAGTAAGGTAGGAATGTTGGGAGAGTATTTGGGCAGAGGTTGGCCGAGCCAAATGGCTTGAAAGTGTGAATAAGGTGGGAGAGGTGGGGGCCTTTTATAAGTGGAGAGGAGGGGCACTTTTGGAAAGTAATGAAATGTTACATTATTTCAAAATGCTTTTCGGATTCTAAAGGTCCCACATCTATATAATTCGAGGCTAAGGTGATAAGGTTTCGAAATATCTTCATCCAATAGGCTTTGGACAAGTGTAAGCCTCGGATTTTGCATTATCTTCTCATTTTATTTAAATCGTCAAATAATGATGTCATCGCTGCATCATTATTATGTCATAAATACTTTAATTTATTTAATGTCTAAAAATTATAAAACAAATACTATGATGTAGGAAATCTTTTTAGCTTTCCAATGACTATTTATAATCAAAATTTGGACTTGTATAACCCCAATTAAAAATTGTTTTAGTAGAACAATTTATGTTAGTGTCATTTTCACTTTAACATTAAATAAAAACTAATTTATGTCATTTCCCAACAAAAGTGGATCCATGGGGTCCCCAAGTTAGGCCATGGCTTGTCTTGGTCGGCCATGACTCAACCAATGAGGTTGGGACATGTGTCTAGGTCATTTAATATTATTAAAGTATTATCTATACCTTAAACTACACTAATTACCACTAATCGCGATTAAGAACTTAATAAGTTACTATTCACCAAAAAATTATTATAATCTCATTGAACCACATTTTACTTCTTAATGACAACCATGTATGTCGGATTTTTGAAAATCAAATCACAGAAGTGGTAATATTTCATTTAAACGAAAAATCAGTTATTTAACTACCACTTAGTGGTTTCACTATTCATCAAAAATTGAAGTTTCTCAGAACAATGCCAAAATTTCATCCTAAGCTATAATTGATATTCCGAATTCAAAAATGATGTCTATTTTACAAAATTCCAAACATATAAGTTGCATTAATTAATTTTATAATTAATTCCCGCTGTTACGACAAATAGCGTGTTTTCAAGAAACAATTTATATCAAAAGATTGGCAATTGTTTATGTCCAAATTCAATGTTAAATTAATTCTAATGACCACCATTGGATAAAATGGTAAAAATATATTCTAATTATACTCTAAAACCACTCAATAGTATAATTTATCACTATGAATTATTTTGATTAATAAAGTTGTTTTAAGTATTTTTCACTATTCATAAAAATTTAGAAGTTCTCAGAAAAATACCAAAAACTCAACATAGGCTAATTTCAATATTAGGAATACAAAAATGAAGTCCATTTTGAAATATAAAATTTCTATAATTTTAAAAAGTGGTTATTACTATTCATAACGGCTACTTTGATTTGTCGCGATGTTTTAGAACTTCGAAGTTGCGTACAATGCAAGCTATTGTATTATTGAATGAGAAGCGTATCGTGGAAGCTCGGGGTGTTACATTCTCCCCTCCTTCAATAAATTGCGTCCTCGCAATTTGAAATTTTTCTTGGAAAATAAAAGGTTGAAAAGGGAAAATACCTTTGTGGAAAACCCACATCGGAAATAAGATTAATAAAATTTAGCCTTAATAAGAGGTAAATGGAAATAAGAAAGTCACCACCAAATTATAATCTCGATAAGGAGAACATTGGTGGCAATTAGAGACATATAATTGGAGGAAAAGCGTAAATATTTGTAGGGAGTGATTGAGGTCATCAATAACAATCAACTGTCAAATTGAGGGCCTCAAAGCCTTCAATCTATATTGATTTAAAATATCATCAGTTCAACAAGACATAAGGTATTAGGATAACACATTTTTTTGTTTTAATATCCCTTTACTAAAGTTTAAGAATTAATTTATTCATTGAATAAGAGATAGATATATATATATTTATGCTTGACAATTAGAGTTTCAACCTTCAACTCATCTTTCACTCAAAAAGATAATAGAACTCAAAAATATCATACTTATCCTAATTGTATAAGGTTCAAAATGTTAAAACATACCATTTAGATTAGTAAAATTATTTTGTAATAACCAGGGACTTCCTGTAGGCTAGTGGTAGGAAATAAAGGCTTGTCGCACTTTGATTGTGGGTTCGATTCCTACAGCTTTGTCCGACGCGACGGTTTATGCCCCACCCTGCAGGTTGTCCTTTTCCTAAAACTATAGTATTATAATACTCCAAAAACAATCTTCATTAATTTTTTAACCTTAAACCATACTATCCAAAGATCAACTTAATCCACTCCAAAATAACTCTGTCCAGACTTTCTCTAAAATGTCTCTTAATTCCAAAATCAATTGTAGCATCAGATTCCCCATAAAAAGAAAAGTTTCTCTTATTGTCACATACTAAAAATATGATTACCTTAATCATATTAAAACCTTACTGAAATCAAAAAGTACTGCAGTACAATCCTTATATAGATCACATTATTCTAATAACCAGAATATAATCCATGAGTCCAAAAGCACCAATACATTAGTTATTCTGCTTCAACTGTAGTAATAGCATAAGATTGTCCTTGATCCCTTGGCCTTTTCTGAGGTAAGTTTCCTTGACGCTTAGGACATTCATTTGCGTAATGACCCATTTCTCTACAATTGTAGCATTCAACTTTGACAGCCTCTTTCTTTCCCTTGCAATCACGTGCCTGGTGACCTTTTTCTCCACATTTATAACAGACTCCCATTCCTTTTAGGCAAGTACCAGGGTGATTCTTCCCACAATTATCACATAATGGAAAATCCTTCTTTCCCTTTTTCCCTTTATCTGTCTCTTGTTCCACCGTTCTCTTCTTCTCTTGCTTTACTTTGTTGTCATAAGACTTAGAGAATTCCTTTTCTGTCTTGATAGCACATGAGACTATATCTTCGTATGATGAGAAGGATTGTGATACTAAAGCTCGACGGAGAAATGGTTTTAACCCATCAAAGAAACGATCAATCTTACTCCTTGGGTTACGTATATAATCGGCAGCATGCCTCGCTAACCTTGTAAAGTTAGCCTCATACTTTGCGACATTCTCATCCTCCTTCTGCCTCAGACTCAGAAATTGCCTTTCCATATCTGCTCGATGGTCACGAGGAAAGTATTTTTCTAAGAAAAGCTCTTTGAACTCCCTCCATTCCATATTCGATACGTCATCATCTTCCTTTGTGTTTTGAATCAGTGACCACCACTGATCGGCATCTCCAGTGAGGCGGTAAACTGCCATGACAACCTTCTCCCTTTCACTACTCCCCAAGGCATGGAATATTTTCTCTAAGGAATTTATCCATTGCTCAGCTACTGTAGGATTTGTACTCCCATTGAAGGTTGGCGGTTGTTGCCTCATGAAACGGTCTAGCATTGATCCTCCACGTTGCGAATCAGGGTGCTCCATACGAGTAAGGTTGTTATTCATAACCTGCGTGAGTTGTCCCAGTATGGTAATAAGTTGATCAGCACCAGTTGTATCTCCAGGTCCACAATAATTATCTTGAGCAGGAGGGCAATCCCTACACGGAGTTCGTGCATTGATACAGTTTCCATTCCTTCTACTAGGCGCCATTTCTAAACAATGGCATAATCCAGATTAGTTTATGAATCAAAATACATAATTCCATACTTGTATAATACTTAACATAAATTGAACTATTTATGGATATAATCCATAATCATAAAAAGAAATGTTTCCTTTGAGGAAGTATGTACTCATAAACCTTACATAATGGTTTGTAAAGAAAATGAGAATTATCCTAAGCATATCCCCCGGGAGTGTCATAACCAAGAGTGCAGCAAGGCCCGTTGTCGTGCACCAGTTCCCGTTTGAGTCTAGCTCAAAGCGGTGTTTTCGGGTTTTACCCCTAGGTACATCTGTGCCAGAGCCACCTCTACCTGCTCGTATCCAGACAGGGATGTATTGCTCGGAAAACTCACAACATCTCTACAATACTAAAATTCTAGGAAGTTCTTCTATACTAATCCTCAAAGTCTATCTTTGGGCTATGTGCTCTAATCAGAGTTTATCTAAATATAGCTTCCAAGGTTAGTACTAAACTGCCTCTGATACCAACTGTAACGCCCCGACCCCAGCTACCCAGAGTCAGTGCATTACTTCGTAACATTGGCATGATCACAAAGGATCAAGTCTCGAAAGACCGATTAGTTTAGTAGCCTTGGAAACACTAGATACATTCATAAGTCTTTCATTACATCAAAAAGTGAAAAACTACAATAACAAAGTCTCCATAGTCCACACTCATATCCTCTTCCGACTATCCCTGCAGGTCATTCATAAAATACTTCTTCACATCCTGGAAAATATTAAAACATTGAAAGGGGTGAGCTCAGATGCTCAGTAAGGATAACAATAATGCGGAAGCTTTCATAAATAAACATTAACATTTAAGGCAATGTATAACTAAAACAAAAGCCTTTTAAACATGAACTTCAACATAATATGGCAAAAGTAAAATGAGATAATGCCATTTACTTCTTCACATGGATATTCTACTGGTCGAATAATCACATGCAATATCAATAACCACTTTCATAATGATGGAATGCATAATGCCAGACTATCATAACCACATAGCCAAGGCCTCGTGCCAAGACTACAAATAAGATTTTGTCAAGGCCTTGTGCCAAGACACTAGTTTGTCTCATGAGACCTGCCGATGCATCGAGGAGCTATAGCGGGCTCCACCCGTCACTTATTAAGTCCAATGCATTCCTCATATGAATAGGTTTAAACATATTATAAACCATAACATAATCGTATCTCATAAAACAGGCATAAAGGAAACATAACATTTCCACATTTCAATCACAAGATATAAATACAACACATTGATATAATAAAAATGCTTTCAAAACCATTTTCAATACCAAAATAAAAGAGAGTTAAAACTTTGTATTTATTTTTCATTAAAAAAAATGATGGCTTGAAGAGGAATCCGGATCTCAAATAATGGTCACGGCGGCGGAGAAGTCGTTGTCGCCACATAAGTACGGAAAGAAAAACATTCCCTTTTGTCGTTTAGTAAAATGCTTCGTATAAAAAGATTCCTTTTGAATAAATGCAAAAGTCAAAGGGTTTTATACACCGTATAAAAGGAAAGTTGTGTATAAAGCCAAAATATGCCTCAATGAAAGGGGATAGAGACGAAGTCCTTAAAAAGATCATTTTTAAAAATAAAATAGATCTATTATGTGTATTCACTATAGGTACACATAAAGAAAGTAAAAATAAAAAAATAGGATATAATATCATGACATAATTTGAAAGTAGGAGATTAACCCAAAGAATGGAAGTTGGGTTAAGAAGTTCCCTTACCTCGTGTCTGACTTGACTCAACCGTTCTTTAACCTCCTGAATAATAAACTAGAGTTAATATCTACCTTATTAAGAACCATTTTCAATTTCATTATCCTTATTATATCACTTATTACAATGATATGAACATTATGTAATTATTTAAGTTAATAACGGTCGTTTTGTTGATCTTTGGTACTTGAGTCAAAAATAAACTTCTTATAATTACAAGTTGTTCATGTGGTGAAATATCCATTATATCCGGAATTATATTCATGATGTAGATATCATATATATCATATATACAGTATATACATTCATTTATAATATTACGTAACATTTAGAGGTAAGAAATGAAATGCACCGTTCATGGAGACGGTAAGCCGTACGTACGCATGAACGCTACTTTCATTTCAATTTCATATTTAATGGAAGTAAATCATAATGATATAAATGTATAATATAATTCCAGTATAATATAGTGTATAATACCATTTACTCCATCCTTTATACATCCCACATATGGCATTTACGATTCAAATCACTTTGAGGGGGCGGTAGTCCGCACTTCCTAAAATGAAATTATCGCGTTTTACCCATAATGGAAATCATAAAGTATGCCATAAATGAGAAATACAGAAGCATAAGTAAAACAAAAACATATTATATATCATATATAAAAATAGTGACATCTTAATGGCCACCTTTGAAGGTGTTATATGAGTGTTGAACAATCATCGCTTCGTGAGGCAGAAATTCGCCATCCACAGAAACCGTATGTTCTTTAACCATTAGATGTAGGTGTGTGTAAGTGTAGCTCGAATCCTTCTTATAACAACATCCTAGTATATTGAGGATACTGGTGTTGTTACAAAAGAAATGAATAAAAAGAGTTTAGGGGGTTGGAGAAGAAAAATAAAACAAAACAACATTATAAAAGACATTACCTCAAAATCGGGTAACTCTTTTTGATTTGAGCCAAAGGCTTCCTTGGGAAGAGTTCTGCCCAAAGTGAGGATTCTAGGAGTAAGGTAGGAATGTTGGGAGAGTATTTGGGCAGAGGTTGGCCGAGCCAAATGGCTTGAAAGTGTGAATAAGGTGGGAGAGGTGGGGGCCTTTTATAAGTGGAGAGGAGGGGCACTTTTGGAAAGTAATGAAATGTTACATTATTTCAAAATGCTTTTCGGATTCTAAAGGTCCCACATCTATATAATTCGAGGCTAAGGTGATAAGGTTTCGAAATATCTTCATCCAATAGGCTTTGGACAAGTGTAAGCCTCGGATTTTGCATTATCTTCTCATTTTATTTAAATCGTCAAATAATGATGTCATCGCTGCATCATTATTATGTCATAAATACTTTAATTTATTTAATGTCTAAAAATTATAAAACAAATACTATGATGTAGGAAATCTTTTTAGCTTTCCAATTACTATTTATAATCAAAATTTGGACTTGTATAACCCCAATTAAAAATTGTTTTAGTAGAACAATTTATGTTAGTGTCATTTTCACTTTAACATTAAATAAAAACTAATTTATGTCATTTCCCAACAAAAGTGGATCCATGGGGTCACCAAGTTAGGCCATGGCTTGTCTTGGTCGGCCATGACTCAACCAATGAGGTTGGGACATGTGTCTAGGTCATTTAATATTATTAAAGTATTATCTATACCTTAAACTACACTAATTACCACTAATCGCGATTAAGAACTTAATAAGTTACTATTCACCAAAAAATTATTATAATCTCATTGAACCACATTTTACTTCTTAATGACAACCATGTATGTCGGATTTTTGAAAATCAAATCACAAAAGTGGTAATATTTCATTTAAACGAAAAATCAGTTATTTAACTACCACTTAGTGGTTTCACTATTCATCAAAAATTGAAGTTTCTCAGAACAATGCCAAAATTTCATCCTAAGCTATAATTGATATTCCGAATTCAAAAATGATGTCTATTTTACAAAATTCCAAACATATAAGTTGCATTAATTAATTTTATAATTAATTCCCGCTGTTACGACAAATAGCGTGTTTTCAAGAAACAATTTATATCAAAAGATTGGCAATTGTTTATGTCCAAATTCAATGTTAAATTAATTCTAATGACCACCATTGGATAAAATGGTAAAAATATATTCTAATTATACTCTAAAACCACTCAATAGTATAATTTATCACTATGAATTATTTTGATTAATAAAGTTGTTTTAAGTATTTTTCACTATTCATAAAAATTTAGAAGTTCTCAGAAAAATACCAAAAACTCAACATAGGCTAATTTCAATATTAGGAATACAAAAATGAAGTCCATTTTGAAATATAAAATTTCTATAATTTTAAAAAGTGGTTATTACTATTCATAACGGCTACTTTGATTTGTCGCGATGTTTTAGAACTTCGAAGTTGCGTACAATGCAAGCTATTGTATTATTGAATGAGAAGCGTATCGTGGAAGCTCGGGGTGTTACAATAAGATAATTATTGAACTTCATCACCCATATCCAAAAATACCCTTGATTTCACATGGATTACAATCCTCCACCCTTCATCGAGCCTATCATCCACATAATATACCATTCTAGTTCATGAAGAAAACATATATGGATCCTGTTATTCATGTTCACCATTATTAATCAACCGAGATAAGTTAGAAAATGTAAAATTTAAGGAATATTTATTTATTCACTTAAAAATGGTGACCTGATTACACTTAAATAATATACTTAAAAACTACACAAGAAAATTTAATTTCACAATTTCAATCAACTTTTCATAACTTCCTAACACTATGAATTTAGTGAAGATTCCAATATTTTATCTGTTAAAATATTTTTCATCATTTTTATTAAAATTGAATCAATTATTATTATAATCATTAAATCTCATAGAATAATTCAAACTCCCTGAATCAAAATATTTTAAATCATATGCCAATATAACTCAATTATCAATATTCATGACCAACATGGAGTAATAGAAAATTAAATTAGTTAATGAGGATAATTTTTACTATATAGAATGAATATGAAATAAATTAATATCTTGCCACACTGTTATTATAATAGAAAATAGCAGGACACACAAATTTCCATTAAATCCATGATATTATACTTACTCAAACAACACATGTCGTGGTTGATAGAAAAGTATCTTCATTACTAAGGAAGAATATATTTTGATCTCCATGTTAACCATGACTAATCACACTCATAAGGATGACTATTCCTTAAAAACACTTCATAATATAGTGTTGTGTTGTTGAGAACATCCCTCTAGGAGTAGGACATAGATTTCAAAAACTTCTAATAAAAATAGCATCAAATCCTTAAAACCTAATTTTTAGGATGTTCGAGGAACATTTTTATCCTTGAAAAATACCATATAGGGGTTGTACCCTATATCCAAGGGGTTAGTTCATTCTTCAAGATTTTAATTAATTGGTTATATATCTAATAATAGATTTTGGGATCAAAATTAATGGCTGTAATAAGATAGTATTAATGTTATAATGAATGAAAACTTTCATAAGAAAAAATATCACCAAGCTCTTCAATTCTTCCGAAAATAAATTTCTCTATTTTTGAAGCACATTTGTCCATTTATAAAGAAAATAAAATCTTTAAAAGGTCACATTTTCAACCATTGAGAACCATATCTTTTGGAATTAAGAAATCCATTTAGGCCGTCCCTTGTATGATTTCATTTTCGAAATTTTGAAAATGATGTAATTTCATAGTTCATTCTTATTGATTAATGATGAAATTTTAGTGCTTCATGAAAAACACTTTATTGAATGAAGAAATATATTTTTTTAGTTTGAGGTTTTATTTTATGGTCTCTTGAGTAGTGAATAAATCCTATGTAGGATTATTTAGAAGTGATATGTGAAACCTTCTATGAGAACAATGCTATGTAGAAAATGACAAGAAGACACGCCCTTCATGAAGTTCTATACGGCTACCTATTTTAGAAGCCCGTCACCCAATACTACATATAAATACCAGAAAATAATTTAAAGGAAGTGGTTCAATGGAAGGAACATTAGGATTCATAGAATTAGACACTCTATGATAAATTTATGGAGTTCTGAACTAGGTAGATCCTTCATGAAGAAGCCTTATGAAGGTCATCTATAAAGATATTTCTCTAAAAAGAAATCCATAAATGGAGAAATCCATAAAAAAATTAATCCCTTTGTAGAATTCCATATTTTTATGTTATATGATGATTCACTATGTGGATACCACTTCATATATTCCCCACACAATCCCCCTTTACAAAGTGCTATAAAACAATGCTACATGACTAACCCTATATGGAATCAATTTCTGAAGCACTACATGGATTCTAAAATTGTATATAAAAAAATGTTCATACTATAAGGGATATACCCTTCACATCCCCAATTAGGATTAGTGATGGGTTGTGGTCTGAGGCCTTTGTCCTTGTCCCTTACCTTTCATATATGGGCCTCCTCCAAGGTGTAAGCCTGAACTTTACCTCAAAGGGAAGTCATCTTGAATCCCCTATCTACCTCATGCTTTCATCCCTTTTATGACACAATTATAGTATATATGTATCCACCTAGTCTTAAAATAAAAATCTACATCAAAGGGAAGCATACATGAATAAACCTTACCTAATAATCTTGATTTGAGAAGCTCCTCATGGCTATCATATACATGTCTCCTATCAATTGTTACCCCAAACCCCAATTCAATGGATTGGGATAAGGCATGATACCCACATAGTATCCTATTATTTCTCATTTTACAACACATTAAAACTAATATGGTACTCTAACTAGGTGTAAGCTCCAACTATTCCTTGTCTCACCTTATACACTTATCAGGTTAAGAATATATGGGCAACTCAATGCATGAGGCCCACACAGTTTTATATTATTCACTATAATGAAATATGTATATTATTTTATATATTATTTGTCACATATATCATAAAACTTATGTGAATAGATATTTAGTTTATTATTCTTTCAACATAATTGAGATGAATTAGAGGAATTACTAGAAATATTGAGTTTCATGTATCTATACTACATAGTGCATGTCCTTACCACATGTTATTAATCTAAAAGGACTGATCCAAACATATGAACTTATTATATATCACTTTAACTATACAAGATTTCATTCGTATTAACCTAGATATATAAGACACATCTTTGAGGTTCAAACACAACATCCTCAAACATCCCTTTTCTCTTCTGTGATGATCATATGTTGACCTATTAGTAAATTGAGTTGATATATTCCTCCTAATAACCTCATATACAACTTGATTTCAGATTATTCTTATTATTAATTAATACACCTTGAGTTTAGATTCTTATTCTAGTTCTCTATTATTACTTGAGTCAAGATATTACTATTGGTTCCCATATATAGGCCTTCTATTTAGTGTATCCCCATCCCAAGATAGAACCAATCCTATGATGAGAATAGAACCTACCATATATTGAAGAGTGTAAAGAGAATCTTCCATCTCTGGTAATGAGCTATGAATGAATATGGTGATGATCCATACCACCTCTTATTTAGTTACAAATTGAGAAGAAAAATTATAAAGGGATTATAGTTTTTATGTTCTACACTAACCAATAATGGACATCTTTCTCCTAGTAGTCCTTACCACATGAAAGAAAACTGCATGGTTTGGTCTTTTTTACATGATCTTGAAAGTTATTATGTGACCTATTAAGTTTCATTGAACTATGTGGGTTCTGGTTCCCTTTATAGGGATACATATGAAGCCCTATAAAAAATATAATCCCAACTCTACCATAGGTACCCCCAATATGGATCTGAATTCTAGCATTCCTGATTATGTGGATTTAAACTACACCATAACTAGTTGATAAGAAAGAGATTCAGAACCTATACAACACACAGATGTTCCCATCTCTACATGGTTTTAATCAAATCATTGGTATAGGGGTAACCAGTCCTACATTGATATTTGTTAAGGTTTAATGGAACCCCCATAAATCTATAATAGAGTCCCACAGTAAGAAAGAATCCCTTAAAAAGATGATATGATATTGACCTCCCACCCTCTATACCAATGCTCATTTTAATGCATCATTGGAACCCCCAATGACTGCTGGCATTTGAAATGTTGGATGATGTTGACATTAATAGAAAAAATTTACAATCATAGTAGTCATTGGGTGTTTCTAATTATATGAACACATTACCATTAGAAAATTATTGAAATAATAGTAAAAAATATTCAATATTATAATTGTTATCGTATTTTGTTATTTATTTCTCATTTTGAGTTTGATCATGAAGTTGTATCTTTTTTTTTCTGTCTTTATTTACTCAATAAAATGATCTACAACATTATTCTTCTACATCATATTTCTATTTTACTATACGATATCTATTTGTGTAAGTGTAATTGAGAATATTTTCTTACATGATGTCCCAATATTGGAATTTTTTCTTATTTACAGTAAGAAGTAAATTGATTAAAATTATCATAAATACATATAACTTAATTAAATTGCCTCTCAATCCATAAAAATTACTTCAAAAAAGTTAGAACATTCTTTATCTATATATCCTTTTGTAATAGAGATTTTTGATCTATATTTATTTCTCACATAAGAACTCAAATTACCAAGATACCTAATAGAATTAGGTAACATAACAAAAATTACCAAATATTTCTTTAGTTTTAGAAAATAAATTTAGTTAGGATAAAGAAGTAGGATAAAAATACCTCTTTATAGGATAAACCATCAATAATATAGGGGCCCTCCAACATTGATATACTATGGAAAATAAACAGTCAAATAAACTATCACATTTAAAAACTATTATAGAAATATTATCTTCACACGAAAAAAATTTAATTACAATTCCATCTTTAGGATTTTCTAGATCAATGAGGTTTATTGTTTTCCAAAAAAACATGTATGAATAATCTGTAAATCTTATTTAGGAATGTATAAATTTTAAAAGGTATGAATATATGAAATTTTATATGAAATAATTGATTCATGAAAAAATGATATTCATGAATTTTAAGCATATTTAAATTATGAAGTTTTAATTCAACATATATTGTAATGTTACATGATTTTAAATCAGATACTTTAAAAAATTCAATCATTGAATGAAAACAATTTTTTCAAAAAATTTTAATGAAAAAATTACTTCGTGATACTTCCCATTATCATTTTTTGATAACTAATGACTAATATAAATTTATTCTTTGTACTTATGGGAAATAAGTTGATATTTTGATTTCCCTTGATCATTCAATATTATAGAAAACAAATTTCCATTAACATTATTTTCAATGTTCATAATATATTAATTATGATGTAATAAATAAAATTTTAAATAAATAATTTTAAAAAATATACTTTATGTCTTCATTTTTTTAGATGTACTTGATGAAGTTATTTTCCCATCAACATTAATCCAATCACTACTATAAATTTAGACTATTTAGATGGTTTATAATTATGGATATATCGTACTAAACCTTGTCTATCAGTGGTAGCCACAGGTTGGTGAACCATGGATCCTATTAGAGTGGAAATAGGGTTACAACTATACCCACGGTTCTTAATTGTGGCTATAGATATTTACATATCATATTGTAGATAAGGTTTGAACCGTGTCTATATACCTATAACCATTGTTTAAAACAATGGCTATGGATTATAGAAAATTAAATTTTTTTCTAAAAACTTATTACCCCACCAAGAATTTCATCCAAACTAATAAAAAATGATATCAAATCATTACAACAATTTGAAAAATGAATTCAATGATTTATTTATTTCGATTGGGAAGTGATATGCAATGTAAAGCTATGCATGATGAATATGCTTAAATGGTAGATATATAATTTCCATTAAAAGTGATATATAACTCAGTAGTGATATTAGTTTCATCAACATTCAAATTACCTCGGTTGAAAGCACAAAAAACTCACCCAGATAGAATAGATAAATAAAACCATATTGACTTTTCAGACAGAAGGCAGTTAAGAAGAAAATTGAACCAAGGAATGTTTTCCCAGCTAGAAGCTGCAATTGATATTAAAATCATGTTTTTATAAGAATGAAATAAAATCACTAAAATTTGAAAAGAAATTTTTAATAAAGCTACTGAATTATGAGTTTATATCACCTTAAAATTATTATATATTGTAGCGCACAAGTAGGGAAAAACTAAACCCCTGAAAAATGTTCAAAAAATATCACAAACAATTGTAATCCCCCAAAATAATAGATCTACATTAATTTGTAAATAACCTCATCTTTCAACTATATCGGTACTAATTAATATAAAATATTCATTTATTTTAAAAAATGAGGAAAATCCACAAATAAATATAATAACCTATAGGGAAAGAATTATGGAAAGATACACTACCATGTGATAAATATTGTAACTATAATTTTGTCCCCAATATGAGTATGACCCTATAACAAAGTTATAAGATATGTCACCTACCACCAATGTAATAGTAAATGGTTACTTTAGAACATAAAAGACATAAAAAATACCATCCTGATAAAAATATATATTAAAAAATAATATTGAAATAAATAGTTATATAATTTAGTTAAAAAATAGACAGTAGCTGACCTAGAACATTGACCACATAAATACTATCAATAAAAAGGACTTTCATTTCATTCAAAAATAATAGGAATTTTTCAAAAAATGTTTCCATTAACATGATAAATAAGAAAAATAAAATACCATAAAAGTCTCAGATATTCTCTTGAGAATAAATTTCTTAACTATTTTGATAATAAACGTAGAGAGGGAGAGATAATATGTTTTCATTGAAAAAATAATATTAAAATAGTAACACGGACACTCACTTGGTTGTTTTTTAGAATCATGATTTTGAATTAATTCAACAACTGATGCATGGACATAAATATTTGAACCCCTTTAACCTACAAAAATCATAATAATAACTATTAAAACATAGATTAATATTTAAAGGAAAATGGAGAGGGAGAAATAATGTTTATTTATCAAAAATAAAGTGTATGCTATGTTTGCAGAACTGTAAGATCTGTAACTTAACTAAAAATGTCATAATTTGATATCATCCAAAAATAAGACAATAAATGAATGCTAGAATGTTTATTAGATAATAGGCCCCATGCACTAGCCTCATTACTTTCACCACCCCCACACCAACCTCCTCCCCCCCCGCACTAGCCTCCTCTACCACCATACCATCTCCCTTACAACAACATCCCCCCAACACCAGCTTCCCACTACCCCACCCTAGCTTCCCCTACACTAGCCCCCAACCACTACACCAGCCCCCACCCCCTACACCAGCACCCCTACCCCAACCTCCCCCTCCCCCTACACTAGCCTACCCTCTAACCAACCCTCCCCCTATACTATCCCTCCTCCCCTATACCAGCCCCCCTGCACCAGCCTCCCCCCTGCACTAGCCTCCCCTCCAACCAGACCCTCTCCCCCAACCCCAACCCCAACCCCCAACACTAACCCCTCCCCCTGCATCACCCTAGCACCAACCTTCCCTCCCCCTGTACAAGCCTCCCCTATAACCATTCCCTCCCCCTACACCCCCCCAACACCACCCCTAGCACCAGCCCCCCTCACACCAGCCCCCATACCCCTGAAAACTCGATGCACCACCCCACCCCTCCCCCTGCACCATCCCCTCAACCCCTGCACAACCCCTAAGAACCAACCCCCTTCCCCCCACACCATCCCCCTTCCCCTTGAACCAGACTCCTCCCCCACCTACACCTACCTCCCCACCTGCCTGCACCAACCTCCGACCCAAACCTCCCCCCCAAGACTACACCATCCCCTCCGCCTGCACTATCCCTCCAACCTGCACTAGCCCCTTCCCCCGTGCGCCCCTCCCCCTTCACCAGTATCCCACTCCCCCTACACCAACCCACTAGCCCCATGCACTAGCCCCCTCCCCCTACACCAGCCTCCCCCTGCACTCCACTCAAACTAGCCCCCCTGTAATGGCCCTCCCTCCAAACTATCCCCCTCCACCCTAAACCATCCCACCATGCACCCCTTCACAATCCCCCACCCACTCCCCCATGCACTAGCCCCTAGAACCATCCCCCCCACCCCACCTATAAAAGCCACCCCTACCTACACCATCCTCCTACCCCAACCCCACTTCCTACACCAGTATCCTGCAGAAGTCATTTTCCTATGAGTTTTGTAAAATCTAGTTTGATATTGTATTATATCCATGTATATCACAACAATCGTTTTCACAAGTTCCAACATTCTAGATCAATCAAGACTTCTGAAAAAGTGTTTATTGATCTTACAATGTACAATATTAGCATATTCGTTATATAGTGTAAGGAATTATTACAGTTTGAGTCTTAGTATCCTATTTTCTCCATATCACTTGAGTATATACTCATGTAGGTCTTATTCACATAAATTAATCCATGATTGATATAAACCTCCACATATTCGATTATCTACATATGAAAAATTAAATAACCAAATTCACTACCTAACCAAGTTTTAGGTAGTTAATTTACCACACAAAAATTCTTCACGTAAAAAATTTATGATGTAGGATAATTATCTACGTATCCAAATCTATTTGGTATGCAAATATCCTTACATACCAAAATTATAAAAATCCACACTACTTGAAATATCATGATTATGTGCATTTTTAGAACATCTAAAAATGGGATGTATCCTTATATTCTTTTGAATTATATTAATATATATTTATAATATTTTCAATGGACCATATAACTCCTAAATATGACTTATATATCATGTGATATCACTAAATAAAACAAGAACATATAATTTTTAATAATTGCTATAGGATAAAAAATATTGTAGAAATTTATTCAATTTCTATAGCATCCAAACAACTGATTCAAACTTCATCATAAATGAATTAAATGTATTTTAACATATAAAATTTCAAATATATAAGTGAATTTCAACTCATTTAACGCTGCATAATCATAAACTAACCCAAATGTATCCAAAGATTGGTTTTACTAATTAGAGAATATAAATTTTATATGTGACTGTGTATGCACCCAAAATACCTTTTCATCCCCCATGCCAAGAATGAAGTCTCCATATTCATATAATATAAAGAAAAAACAAACAGAAACAATAAATCAAATAGAAGATGTAATAAATTGTGATAAAAAATAAAATAAAAGTAATACATAAATCCCTAGATATTATTTGTACTGGTTATAATGTGGAGAAATAGTCATAACTCGATGACCTAATGCTTGAAGATATAACATCAATAGTGAAGGTAAATATGGTTCCTATATATTCATGGAATACCTATACCTAGAAAAAAAAGGAATACTAAACCACATCTATGGATACTCAATATACATATTCGTCTTACTGTAATGACTAGTGTTAGACTTCCAAGAACATCACCAAGTCCACCAGTTATTCTCTATGTCCTTAACATTTTCCCAATGACTGCCCCCTACCCCACTATCCAAATGCCCCACTGAATCCCTCACTTCCTTCCTCACTACCTTCCCCACTACTTTTCCAGATTCCTACCCCACCCACTACCCCACTACAAGCCCCACAAGTTGCCCCACTGCCTGCCCCGCCTACTTCCCTGCCTGCTGCCACACCTATTTCACCGTCTGCTTCCCGGATTCCTACCCCACTTCCTACCCCAATCATTTACCCACTGCCTACCCCACCTTCTTCTCCCTTCACACCCCTTCCCCCTTCCCATGCACACCCTTCGTACCCCCTACACCCTCACTTCCCCCTTGTACCCCTCCCCCTACACCCTCTCCCTGCCCCTTGCACCCCCTGCACACCCCTTTCACCCCCTTCACACCCCTTTCATCCCCTTCCCCTTGATGGTTATTGATAATTGAACAAAATGATTTAAACAATGAAGATAATCAAATTATAAAAAACTTGAAATTATATAATGAGAATAAAATGGAATAACATGCAGGGTCTTACATTGAGTTGTTGTTCTAGATCAATGAATTGAGGTCCAAGTTATCTATCATCCACTAGGATGGGTTCCCCTATAGAAGAAATTAATAATATATACAAATTAAGGGGAGAAAATAATTATATAAAGAGAAAAAAATTAGTAAAAAATATAAAATTGGATAACATACCGTCATAGGTGCACCCGAGGAGGTTGGGGTCCAGCTCTAAGTATCATCGGTGATGAGGTATGGTGGTCACATTGAATGTGGATACAATTAAATATAATAATAATAAAACCTAACTACTATATAAAAATTATTAATCATAATAAAATAATTCAATATATATATAAAGAGACAGAAACACCATAATACTATTCAATATTACAATAATCAAACTTTAATGCAAAATAAAATTCCACATATTAACAACCCAAAAATACAATTTACATCAACAATGAGTCTCAATATAATTATCATTAAAAAGATGATAACCCTCATCCACAACTCCTAATGAAATACCATCATCACCTATCACACCACCAACATCATTGTCGACATCGACATCGATAAAAACTTCGACATCGGCTCTAGCTCTGGCTCTAGCTCAAGCTCCTGCTCCAGCACCAGCTCCAAATCTGGATCTAGATCTGATATAGGAATCTACATAAGAAAATTACATTGAACTCAAACAAGAATCATATGTTAAAAACTAAATCTAGTGGAAGTGTATAAGAAAGGGAAGAGAGAACTTTCATCATATTTTAAAGTTATTTCCTTTTCTGATTTTTGAACTGCTTATTTGATTGTAGAATTAATTTGTTCGTATATTACCAAATTAGAATCAATACTTAGAGAAATTTTGTCGGAAAACTAGTATTGAGATGGTAAAATCTTCTTCTTAGGTCAACAATTCAATCTACCCTGATGCGCTTCTCCTAACACATGATTTGGATGATCATTCATGCCAAAATTTTCATATTTTTTTGTCAATGCCTCCAAAGAATTATTCTGATTGATATATAACATAAATTAAAATGATAACATAATATAAGGAATTAAATTTATTAAAAATAAAATAAATTTAAATATTCTTACAATAATCTTCTCGGTGTCAGTATTTATCCCAGTGCTATCTTCTTTTTTCCTAGTTGCACAAAACAAAGTAGAGTGAAGAATGAGACCCTCAACATTTGATGCTTTTTTTTTGAAAAAAATGAAGAAATAAATGAAAATTTCAAGTCAAATAAATTACACTAAACCAAACTAAAAATTTTGAATGTTAAATTACATGTGGTTTCTGATTATCTTAAAGTGAAGTGTGTCCATGAGTATAAACATGTTTCATTCTATACATATTTGTTTTATTTTTATCTAATTTCTCCTATAATCAAATATTTATTTAATGTAATTATTATAAATAAAACAAGTAATTTATACTTTAAAAATAATTTTGAAATAAATAAATGAATATATGTATATATATAAATATAACAAATACCTTAAACCTTGGACTCTTCTAATAGTCTATCATCTCTTTATATTGTAATATTGGGAAATTAGGAATCATCAGTATTTCTTAAAGCTTAATACCAACTCTCATTTTCTAACCAACATATATGTCATAATATTATGCTCTCCACATTTCACCTAATTTCATTAACCTTACTGGCTTGAAATTTTTTCAAACAGGAAAACTATATCAGAGTTAAAAAAGACAAAATATTTGTTAAGAAAATATTATAAATTAATATATATAAAAGGTGATTAAAATTAGTTACCCAAATCTTTTCTCAGTCTTTGTTATTTACTTTTTCTCCAGCTTCCCTCCAACTTATTAGTTGAATAGAAATGATATTGTTGTGTTTATAAATTGTTCCCATAAATCTTTTAAATTCCTTACCTTTTTTCAATTATAATAGTTTCCTCATTGTATACAACCATGATTTTCATGTTCCAATTCCAAAAATATCTCATTTTTGATCCGAATCATCATCTGGTATAGGATAGAGTTAATAATGAAAAAAATAAAGAAGGGAAATAATATATATGAATTTATCATTAACCACCAAGATAAATGATTAAACACATACCAGTAGGCAGGGGATCTGCTGAACCTTGAAGTGTTACATCTAGAGTAGGGAGAGTAGCCTCTATATTAGGTGGGAAATCTATAGTAGGAGTACTTTGTACAATATATGATGATAAGTGTATAGATGGATGGTGAAAACGTGATGGATAAACCTATAAATATGAGGGAATATATGGATATGGATATTGCAGTAGGATATATGGGGGCATACTTCCCTGTACAGTGGATGGTGTGAATTTAAAATAAGAAGGGATGTGAGTCTGAGAACTACCATATGATGTGGGTGTGGGTGAAAGGGATATTAAAATGGTGGGTATGGAAAATATTGAGGTTTCGTAATGGGAGGATGACCTCCTAGTGACTTAAGCGCCATATTAGTAGGTTGAACAATTGAATCTATCATAGTAGTACCCCCGCCATACTATCAGCGTTAGTGGAATAATCCAATCGTCTCCTCAACGATGTATCCTAAAATAAAATAAATGATAAAATAAAATGAATTATAACAAGATAAATAATATAAGAGACCATAATATTGAAACATAAATTATATTAACAATGGTTTCTAGAGGATACATACATTTTTCATTTCCCTATATTCATCTAATTCTTCTAGTTTCATCATAATCATAAATTTTGACCTAGAAATTTAAAATAATATTATCAGATAAATAGAAATAGTGAAAAATGTTAATTAATACAATTGTATCATAAAAAATGAGTTAAATTTTCATGTGATATATATATATTGATAAAATATCAAAACTTATGTATGTTCAAGAATTCCAAGATTTGTTCTTAAACATAAATTGTTCAAGATATTAATAGTTTTATATTTAAAAAAGGTATAAACTGTATTATTTAATTTGATATCATGTATGAAATTTAAATAAACACATAAAATATTGCGATAATATTAGGTAAATACTTACAAATGTGTCAACACTATGTGTTATCTATAAAAATTTGTGGTTCATCATTTTTTCAAACAATTGAATCAACTATGTCATAAAATGAAATAATCAAATAAATACCAAAAGGTTCATCCAAAGAATCATTTTCATACATGTATTGGTAAAAAATATGTCTATAAATGACATCAATAATAACACCAAATTGTTTTTGAAACGAGTGAGTTACATAAAACACCTACCGAGATTGTGATATAAGAATATAAGGTTCATCAGTAGGAAGCTGGCAGTTCTTATCAATCACTCTAAATCCTAAATTATCAATGTAAATTCCTTTTCATTTCATTGAATCAACCCACTTTCATTTAATCACTATGATACAACCATGTTCATGGAATTCTAATAAAATGATTCTTTCAACAACATTGTAATATGATATATTTTCTGATCAAGGTTGTCTGTCTGATGCACTTTCATAATAATATGGTGTGGTGCTTATCGTGAAACTATCATAATGCATTTTAATTTTGTTTCACAGTTCATTATAATGAATTTAAATCAATTGAAAACCATTTCCTTAAAATCACGTACCACATCATTTGGACCAAAGTACAATAATCTTATTTCATATGATACTTCAATCATTAGTACATTTAAAACCTTTAAAATACCAACATCAAATATTAAATAGAGACATGTGATTGTGTTATGAGAAAAAATGAAATCTATTACCTTTTAATTTAACAAGGAATAAAACACTTTTTTTTGAAATAGTTCCTTTCTCTTAATAGATAGAGAGTGAAATCCTTTTTTTTATAATTTCTAAATGTTCTCTGAAGATATGAAAGTTTTAAAATTTTAGAAGATATGAAGAAATAAAACAATGAGAAATGCATATTTATTAGTTTAATTAATTGATATAATCATCAAGAACACCGTAGTTGAATAATACCGTATATTGATCCATTTCACACTCTTTGCTGCATAAAGTACACAACAAGTATGATCCAGTTATCCCCCATGCTTGGGGCATTGAAGGAAATGCAGTCACAATGGGATAATATTTCTTATATTTAGTTATAATTAATTTATAAACTAGTTAGTGACATTATCAAAGTATGTTGAAAAAAATCCACACATTCTTGTGCTAAATAGCAATTCAAAATAAAGAATTTTTGATGATATTTATTTCATACATAAAATTTCAATGTAATCATCATTCTTTCTATAGGATACATCCACCGACTTGAAACAGGAACACCAAAAAGAACTTCTATGTGAATTTACACATTCATATGTAACATAAACGTGAAAAATGACAGTGGGATGCAAAGAATAATCCTTGCATCTCTCTTCAATTTCTGAAAAACACTTCTGCTCAGTTTTTTGGCATAAAACTCTTGATAAAAATAAAATAAATTAATCACAACAAATTTAACATTATGTTAATGTAAATGTTGAATGTTAATGGGTGTCACATCATATAAAAAGATATATTAATCATGGGTTTTAAGATATTTAGTCTCATATCATTTGTATTCACCATTTTCGAAATATTACCCAAAATAACCATATATAACATTCAAAATTTCCTAGATCTGAAGAAATTGTTTCTTCTCCGTAGTTGTCATAAAATAACAATAAAAAAGGACATTCAACTTATTTTTACCAATTAACTCATGATGAAGTCTTGGTCTTATACCCCAATCCATAAAATCATGATGTGATTGCAAATCATCTTTCGTTTTTCCTTTTACATTTAAAATATTATCAAGTAATATCTCAAAAATATTTTTATTGATATGTATTACATCCAATCAATAATGAAATAAATTTTATGAACAATTCAGTAAAAAAAAGAATATTATTTTCTTTCTACAATTTTTATTGGAATCTGAATTAAAATGTTTTTTATTTCTAATATTTTATTGGATTTTTCCAAGAACTTAATTAAAATCATCAATTTTTTTTAACAATATAATTTCCTAAAATTCATTAAGGTGTTTCATCTATCTTGATGACAATATTGAACTATCTTCAATTTTTCCTGTATGGATGATCCATCAGTAGAAATCATTGATGCCCTATGAAGCTAAAAGTTCATCGAAACATTAGTATCATGGAACGTGTACATTTCATAAAAATAGGGCATGCTAATTTCCATTTAGTACTCCGAAAAAACATCATTCCATAAGTAAAGAAATAATTTATCATCTATAATAAAGCTACACAAAAGTAAAAAAGTACACCTTCTTGAATGCATCATATGCTTGTGAACCAATAATTGAAAGCTTTTTTAACTCATCTATTAATGGCTAAAAGTATATATCAATATCATTTATAGGATCACTAGGTCCAGATGTCAATATACTCATGATAGTAAGTAGATTCTTCATACACATTCATTAAGGAAAGTTGTAAATGTAAATGAAAATAGGAGAAGTACTATGTGTAGTACGTATTTTGCGAAATGGGATGAAACCATCACAGGATAATCCCAATCTAACATTTCGTGGCTTAGCTGAAAAATCAGTATGTGACATATAAAATTTAATCCAAGACCCATATGTAGAATGCACTATTTCATCATTATCCTTATTTATTTCATATTCATGCCTTCTCATATTAGTCACCATTTATTCTGGCATAAAAAGTTTTTGAATACTGAGAATTAAAGAGAAGTCCCACATCACTTTCTATGGTATGTGATATTGAGTTATTTCTTGATTAATATTCCACCTTAATGTGACACATTATTTTCACTAACTAAACTCTTCATTTTCCTTCCAGAATAGACAAAAATATTTGGGGGCAAGAATGAATCTTAATAGGTGAAAATTTAAATTTGTCAACTAAATTTGACACCATGTAATCATTTTCTAGAATACACGCATCATCAGATAGTAAACCCTTAATAAATATAAATAGATATACGGCCGTAGTATTCCTAAATCCGTACATTATATTTTGATGATACAATTTTATTAAAAACTATTGTTTTATCATTTTTTAATATTCTTATTATATTTGGGTATTCACATCTTCCAATAAATATCTATCACTCTTAGTATAATCATTAAAATTAGTAGAAGAAAACTATGTTATGATATTAATTTCCTCTTGAACTGGTCTACATGAGGAGAAAACTTCAAAAACAAAAGGAAATTGATCAGAAATCATATTTTTAATACCAATCCTTTACGATAAATCAATGTCATTATTCACTTGAGATTTTTCTTTATTATGATACTACACATGATAATTTTTTTGAAAACCATGTTTAGTGATATGGTAACTCACTTCCTCTTGAGTTAACCATGGTCTTCTAACACAATCGAAACACGAACATTGAATAAATACTCTATCTGAATCATTAGTGAATGAAAAGTCCAAAAAATATCATAATTACTTTTTAAACTCATCAGTGATCCAATAAACATTGTATATCCAATATCTATCCATTCTGAGGAATATAAACATACATTAAATAAATAATATAGAAAATTAATAAACATTATATGTACTATTTTGTAAGATAATAACTAATCATCAATAACATATTAATAATAAATAATAAAAAATATCTTTAAATTATGGTTTATGGAATTGATTATTGTTTTAAATTAAAAAAAATCATTTATAGTCACTCATAAGATCCAAGAAGAGTGACTGATTATAGTAAAAATAGTTTATATGGAATCTAGGAGTTAATAATAATCAATTACCAAAAGTGTTTTGATGGATTCAGAATGAGTTATGATGTTTTGTATTAATTCTACGATGATTTATCGAAATTTAGAGACATTTTAGAAAATATAAAACATATCATATACCATTGTGAATTGAAGTACACTATTCCATTATTTATTTTTAATCATGGAGTATAGAAACACATCATAGTGAAAATGGGATTGATATTGGATACCATTTGATCAATTTGGATAATCTAATTATCTTGTCTTCTTCAATTTTCAACAATTAAATTTGTGACGTGTTAAATAAAATTAAAATATAATTTTATTAGAGTTTGTTTTAATTATTGAAGTGTGATTCAATGTGTTTGGATGTTGTGTAACATTTTAAGAATTGTAAATTTAAAAAGACCTGAATTTTAATGTATGTGTTCTATATAAAGTGAGATAATATTTTCTTGTTTTAGATACTAGGAACTTTTCTCAACTAGATAAATACTTCTATAATCTTCAATTATATATTTCAATGTGTGTATGATCTATAATATCATTTATATAAAATAAGTTCTAACAATGAATTAAGTGATTTCAGGGTCCTGTAGATATCATCAATGGAATGAAAACATTAACTGGTTAAATTAAAAAATATAAATGCAAATGATATTTCAAGATTGATATCATGGAATAAAATAAATTATTAAATTCTCAAAGAATAAAAAACGCTCCTAAAATTAAAAAAAACTCACAAGTTCTGAAAATGAAAATTATAGCTTAAAAAACTCGCTTTTGAACATTTTTAAGATATTTGTTATATGTTCTCAATGAATGTAAAATTTATTAAAAAACGTGACTCGTCCTCGACACATAAAACTCAATATTTTTAATAACGTTGAACCTTAAAGAAAAAACCCATTTTAAAATGAATTTCAAAACTAGTTTTCAATTTACCAATGATAAAATCTAGGAAAAGGATAAAAAATAAGCAAGAAACCACACTATTACATAAATACATTATCCAGATTTAGAAAATTCAGTGAGTACATGCAAAATATAGTAGTGACTCAAATTGACTTCTAGTTAAAACACAAATAACATCACGTGCGTCGCTTCTTTTTTAGTATATAATAAGACACAACTATCAATAATAAATTAAAAAAATAGTATGCAAAAGAACCCTTTTTAGTAGGTAAGGAGAAAAAAACTATTAGCTATCACATAATTCAACAGCCATTAAGACAAGAAGATTTCAACAATTTTAATTGAAAGATAAATTCAAATCTTAAGCAGAAGTATAATAGAAATGCATCTGTAGAAGAAAGTTTAGAATATGAATTTTTAGCCTAAAATCCAAATAACTATAACCCTTATTGATTTGGTTTATTAGAAAAAATTGGATTTCCTATAAAAAACAAATAAAACATTAATTTCATTAGTTAACTCATATAAAAAATTCAACCAGAAAAAGAAAAAACTGAATAAAGAGTTGAATTTCGAGGTTAAAGATTAAACCAGTCACTCAAGTTCAAATAATTGTAAGACATCCACAACTTCCAATAATTTCACCAAATCTTAGCAAATAAATAGTTTCCAAAATAATTCAACAAATATATATTAGTGTACAATCATTTTTTCATTTACAACACACATAAATTTTCAAGAAGACATAAAATTCTTCATGTAAAATAGTTTAGCCAGTCACAAATTGTATATTTTTGGGTGTACATACATGTTTACAATGTATGTTCTCAATGATTTCCAAAATTGAACATAAGAAATCAGCATGTAGAAAATAGAAAATAAATAGGAAAAAAGTGCAAGAATTAGTGAGATAATGAAACTTAAATAGTGGTATAAACATGAAAAACTTATATTCATGACACTGACCTTGAGGAGGTAAAACAAATTTCAAAAATAATCCAGTAAATACAAGAAAAACTATACGAATGTTTTATTGAAAAATAATATTATTTTTTAATTAAATTATAAACCAGCAAGTTTTACTCTTATTTCAAAACACAAGTCTGTTAAAATCATAAATCAGTCAAAGGCATGTTTTAGAAGATACAAAAATACAAAAATTAAATAGTAAGAATTTTTTTTTCAATTATTTCACAAATGGAATTCAATTAAGAAAAAATTTGGTTATACAATAATATTTCAATTAAAACCCTAAATACCTCTGGTGGATAATCAGGAGGTGTGACCAGTTGTGGAGGAGGATGATCCCCATGAGGTGGGGTGGCTATATTGGAGGTGCACCCAAGGAGGAGGTGGGGTGACTATCTCAGAGTAGCATCAGTGAAGGGGTAGTATTGGGTGGAATCATCGAGGGAAGACATCCATAGAGAGAAGACCTCATAGGGGTAACAGATACCCACGTTAGAGTAATTCTAGAGGAAGAGGCAGGGAGGCCACCATGAAATATCATCTGTTAGGAAGTGGAGTGGTGACATTGATTGGAAGCATCATGGAGGATGATGTAGAGAGAGAGGTCGAGGGTTAAGAGGAGGGACTCTGATCAGGGGAGGCATAAGAGCCAGATTAAAAATAAAAAAAATCCATGTTTTTTTTAAAATATGGATATAAATCATGATATATCCAATATTTTAAAAGAACCATTAATATAAATCAGTCTATATCCATATACCTATAAAACCATGGCTATAAGTCCATATATATAAGTCAATTTTTTAGTAGTGAACAACCTTTCAAAAAATGTATTTCAACTATCGATAACTACGACATGATTTATAAATATGATAAACAATTTGGTGACCATATATAATTTCATAAATTTAATCATGGATTATTAAATTGAAATATATGGAAATCATCTAAGAATAAAAAATGAAACATGAAACACTATCTCTTGTTACAAGGTAGTATTCTTTACTCAAATTTGAAGTTAAATATTGTACATTCTTGTAAAATTTGATTGTTACAACCAGAAAATATATTTAAGGAAAATTACAAATAGTTTACATTGTAGAAACATTCATTTTGAACTTGTTATCCATTGATTCATCTTCTGTATATTACCCATTGAACCATAAGCCATATGAATCTTTTATATGAGTTTGAAGGTATATATAAATGTCATTTCCTAGAATTTTGTTTCTTTTAGTTATCATCAAAATAATGAGAGAAGTTTTTTTTATATACATCTATGGAGATAGGATGTATATGATAAAGAATAGCTATATTTTATAATTTGTTCTCAGAGTCCTGTATGAGTTAAATCCATTAGTATCAACTCCCAAATTCATATTAATATATAATAATGAGAACATTGGATATAAATAATCAAAATATTCCCCTGATTTTGAATATATTGGATGATATATACAACTGCCATTATCATTTTCCATAGCATGGCACATAATGTTATTATCCATTTCAGATGATTTAAATAAAATTTTAAATTATTTTTTAATGAAAATTAGTAAGAAACCTTCACAAAAATTTTATTTCACCTTTTTTTTCATAGTATGTTCATTCAGAAATTCATCGAGATTCATCAATTTCTATATGGAGGAATGAAATATCTTTTACTTTTTTTAATATTATTTTTATCTATGATATAACATATAATAATTGGGGTAAGGACGTATCTTTATACAACTAAGACTGATATTTTCAATATATTTATTTATCTCATAAAATTATTTCATGATCTTTTCTTCATTGAATACATCATGCATCAACTCCAATATCATCAAAATTTATTTTCCTCTAATTCAAATATGTACTAGATTAGGTAAAAATTCAATAGAGATAAAAATATCATATATTGGTCATATCCTTTTTACTACTCATACTTTCCATATTCCACTAATTCCTAAAAATCATGTGATTTCTGATGTAGCTTCTCACCTGTATTGATATCCCAAATTTTAGGAAGATACTCCACTAATATGTCATGATCCCCATCATGTTATTCTGAAGAGATAAAAGAATCATGAATTATGTATTGGATTTTATTTTTTACTATGATTTTAATATATTGTGAATTTAGATAATGGTTAGACCTTTAACTATCATGAATCTTATGGAAGGGGCCTGAGCCATGAATAACCCAATGCCACCACTAAAATTCCAGGTGCTGGCGACCAACACTGAGTAAGTATATCACACCGATTAAAGGAATTAACCAAATGTACCTATTCACATGAACACATATTGAAGAACAAAATATGATGAAATATAAAACAATTTAAATCAATTCATCCATAGATCTATAATACCACAATCATAGAATGAAAAAATGTACGGGAAAAAAATTCCAAATATAATCCCACAAAAAGAAACTAAAAAAATTCCAACTTAAAATGATTGAGAGGAAAACTGTTAAATAAAACCAATGGTACACACCTTGGTCTATCTAACTCACTAAGATCTACCATGCCATGGGACCTTCTAAGACTCTTTCAAAATGTATATCTTCTATATAATACACAACACGTTCAGGAATACACCATGATGGGATGAGTATGAAAATACCTAGTATGACACCTTGAAGTCACTAAACGTAAGAATCAATAAGTTGTCATCTCATAACAGTAATATTGTAATAAAATTAAATAGAAAATCCCAGATATACTCAGGAAGGAAACCACACCTCCATGCGGTATCAACCAGACATCCAACCACAATATTTTTTTAATGATTTTAGACTGTGATCATTAGGTGATAATACACTCCAAGAGATGTGAAGACACCATTTGTGCTCATCCAAGGGGTCATAATCATTAGGACTTATCCATAAAAACTCACTGTTCTATGAATATTTAAATCCAGATATAGGGGATCACACCTATGACTTTTGGGGGACTCTAAAAACACAATAAGGATCAACACACAATAAAGGGGAACATACATTGAAGATAATCTAAAACCTATATAAATGGCCAACAAGATAGGGGATTAAATCCCTATGTAAGGAGGTAACACTGATTTCATGAACCATACCTAGGGTACATTAAGGAATGAAAAAGTTCCACACCATGATCTCATGAAGGGACACCAAAAACACTATCCAAGACTCATCCTCAAAAGTAATTCACAATCCATAGTTTTGGATGTAATTAGGAATTTTACCCTTAAAGGGGTGGGATAAGGGAATGAACTCAATCAATACTAGTCTATATTTATGAAACTAATCACTTCAAACACCCTAAAAGGGGGTACACAGTGTGTATCTAGGGGTACATGGCATGTCTAGCCGAACCCTAGTTTTCTTATGTGCTTCTGTCTCACATAGAAGATAGAAATCCATATATATAGCATGTAGGAAAGGATATATAACATGTAAATTTTTAAAGACACCCTTCCAGTGCCATATTTTTGTGCCTGTGTACTCATGGACTACTTGTGTACACCTGGTTGTGACCTTTTAAACATGGCTATATATGAGTATATGGATCATCCCTTTTACTCTGACTATGTCCATGCTTCCCAGATATCCTGCTCCCATGTATCTTTCAAGATACACACTAAGTTTCTATCATGGGTCACATGGTGGGTGACAGGTGTTTCATGGTGTGTGAAATTTTATTATTTGCAGAAGCCCTAGTATTGTAGTCATGGTCCCATATGGAATGTGATCCCAGATGACACACTGTATAAGCTATAAATTTATATAATTATTTTCTTCTTCTTTATTTCATCAATTTATGATTTCACTTTTTTGATTTAAAAAAAGGAATCATCGATTTGACATCATATATCCTTCCCATCGACATAGATCTGAATCAGAGCTTAGAATACTCTTGAAAAATGCCACCATCGAGACATAATATCACCACCAATCGTTGAATAGGGAAGATAATTAATCATATATCCATTAAGATCTACCTCTGATTTTTCTCCATCACCATCTTACCTCAATCAAACCCTCGATCATCATTTTCACCTGCAATATTGATTTTTTGCATAAATGAATGGTTGTGCTACCGTCATATACTTGGTATTCAATGAACCGAAGTCCAAGTAAATTTTCCACCGTGAACCTATAATGAAAATGGGGAGAAATAAAAAAAACATGAGGAATGAACCACATCCTTTTTTGTTATAGTCTTGATTCATTACTTAGGAATTAGACGAACAAAAAGGGAGTAATAAATATGAACAATTAAATCAACCATAAAAAAATCAACCATCGTTGTGTGAATACATATTATTTTTTAAATTGATACGCATTTTATTAGGACAATGAAATGGGATGGAATCAAATAAATCAATATCCCATATAAAATTTGGATTGATTTCTAATGAATAACATTACTCCATTTTCATCATTGGTTATATCCATGAACTCCGATGGTGCAACGATCCTTGACCTCAATAGGATCTGATACTATCCGCCATGATCTCCCAAAATGGATCTTCTCAAATGGATCCTCTAAATTCCTAAGGTATGTGGATAACATAAGGTATTTTTGAATATCCATGTTCAAATTTAGGATTCTAGGTTGTTGTGTTGAGATAAATAAATAAATTAAATTAAATTATTATATTTTTTTATTTTCTCCCATGATAACACTTCAATGAAATTCCTGACACTAAAAAAATATTATGTCATACCTATGGTAAATACCATGATCTGAACTCAATGAAGACATAATATTTTTGAACGAAGACATAATATTTTTGAACGAAGAAATCATTTTGGATTTTTTCCACTTTTCCCAAAACAAAATGTTCACATGATATTAATATTTTTAATATTTATAAAATTACAATTTTGGGATCACCAGGCATTAGAATATCACAACGTATTTTCTCCTAGCTCATAAAATAATATATATAGTATTATGAAGTAATAAATAAAAATTAAGAGTCAAAAAATTCTTTTCAAATCTGTGGGTTTTGTCCCAAAAACAAAAAAAACATATTAAAAAATATGAGTGTACTGAGATCACATATGATTCTGCCGCTCCTAGGTGCTCTCATGAAAATTCTCATGCCAAAACTGGATAGACACAAGGGGAATTGATCACCCATGAAGGATATTCTCCTTCAAGTCCTCATTATCCCCTAGTTACTCATCAATTTTATCTCCATCTTTGAAGTCCATTTCTTCCCCTTTCAATAACATATGTTGGATCATGCACATACCTCCTCAGATATGAAACAAGAAAGAATTCATGTACCAGATCTAACAGTAGTGGTAAATATAAGAGATAACACTCCTCTCCATCTCTATAGAGTATCTATAAAGGGATTATGATTCTCATAGGTATCTTTCCATCCCATCCACGTTTCTATAATCCACATCATGGTCAGACCCTAATGAATACATGATATCAATTAATAAATTACAAAGGTTTTCTTCATTAGTAAACATATGAATTACAGAGGATATGTGTAGTCTTCATCTTCTCCTGGATGATCTTAACATTCTTTTTCATAGCTTCACACCATCTCTGGTCCCATGAGTGCTGACTCACCTAGATTAGTTCAACAGAGTGGTGACCTGCATGGCCACCCATATGAGGGCCCAAATAGTTCCATACCTATGGTGGAATGATGAAAAATATATGAAAAATCCACCATGTTTAGGTGGTCCTCTCAAATATAGACAAAGTATATCATGGAAGACCACAATATATCCTCTAGGAACAAAATGGTCTGGTCAGTATGGCCATCAATCTGGTAGTGAAGTTCCATTCTCAAGTGAAATTGTTTCCCAAATACCTCCTATAATCCTATCTTTAATTGTGATTTGAATCAAGAATCACAATAACAATCAATAATAAAATGAACAATAGAAATTTGGGATATATCCTACATGTAAAGGCATCCTGATCTATCTACAAAACACTTCTATGGAATATCTAAAAAGTGGTATTACTTGGTGTGTTAGTTTATGATCACATAGATAGTATCATTTCCTCTATAAGTATGTGCTAAACCCATAATAAAGTCTATATATATCCCATCTAAATTCTAATCTAGCTCTTTAAGGGGTCGAGTTAAACCCATTTGAACCTGATGCAAATCCTTCACTTATTGACAAGTGATACATCAAGAGATGAAATCTGCAACACATATCTTCATGATTGGCCACAAACACTAATGTCATAGGTCATGGTACATATTTTCCACACTTGGATTTACTAAAAAAGGGTATGTATGAAAATTTCTCATTAAATCTTCCTGAAATGTCACTGGTACCATTATGTGTACTCTGAAAAGAATAATATGCTCCCCACCATCATGAAATGCATCAGGAGCATGTCAAGTAGATTTAGGTGTATATAAGCTCTCACAGTCGATATCTCTATTCTGATCTTCCCTAATATGATGTAAAATAAATGGGTTAAAAATTATAGACTAAATATATGAAGCACCATACTTTTAATCTATGTACAACTATAATGAGGATAACTACTCTGACACCTTGGCCAAAAACTAAGAATAAGATCTGCTACTGAGACTTTATGAAACCACATTCTCTTTACTTAGAGTATAGACTATCTAAAATTCATAGAATTATAGGAACTATAACCATAAATTCTCTCTCAAGTTAATATCCTTGTAAGATAATATATACTTGAGACTCTTATTGTCATAGAATACAATAAACAACTCTCACATAAGGTAGTGTTTCCATAACTTCAGGATGAATACTAGGGATACTAACACAAGATTATGGGTCACGTAGTTCTGCTAATGTGGTATCAACTTCTTATACCCCTAAGACACCACTACGTACCTTTGCATCATAACAAAACCAAATAAATTCCTTAAGGAATCATGGAACACTATATACTCAATACCTTCCCCTGTAAATCTCAAAATGACAGAACTCATCAACCATTTCCTCAACTCCTGAAAATGCTACTTGATCTTTTCCATCCACATGAAAGGCTCCCACTTTTGGGTAAATTCATTCAATGGTGATAAAACACTTGAAAAATATGGTACAAATATCTGATAATACCCTTATAGACCAATGAACCTCTACACAATGGTAATGATCTTTAGTGGCTCCCAAGCTAGCACTTCCTCAACCTTCACTGGGTACACTGCCAATCCTACCTCTAAGATGAAGTATCCCACAAAGTGGAACAATCAAATGAAAAAATAATACTCTAAGAGATTCCCATAAAGATATTTCTCTTAGAGTGTGTCTAGAACAAGCCTCACGGGTCTCACATGATCCTCCTTAGAAGCTAAATAAACTATGATATCATTGATGAATACCATAAAAACTTATCTAGGAAAGGACAAATGATATGGTTCATGAGTCCCATAAACGTTTTTGGGGAATTAATCTTTCCAAAGGGCATAAAAAAGTACTAATAGTGACCTTAGTGGAATTATAATGTTGTATTTAGTATTTCATCATCCTATACTCATAGTTGGTGATTTCCTGACCTGGGTTTAATGTTAGAGAAACATCTCACTCCTCTCAACATATCAAAGAGGTTATTGATCCTATATAGTGGATACTTATTCATCAATATCACCTAGATTAAGCATAAATAATCTAAATATAACCCCAAGCTCATGTATTTCTTCATGAAAAAAACTGTAACACCCCAAGCATCCATGATACGCTTCTCTTTGAATAATACAGTAGCGTGTGTTGTACACAACTTCGAGTTCTAACACACCACAACCAATCAAACTAGCAGTTATCAATTGTAATACCCAATTTTTGAAATTATATAAATTTTATCTTTAAAAATGGAATTCATTTTTTGATTCAGAATATCAAAATTATCCTAGGGTGAAATTTTGGTATTTTTCTGAAAACTTTCAATTTTTGATGAATACTGAAAAAAAATAAGTTATAGTTTAAAAACGATTTTTTATTTAAATAATTATTTATTTTATTTAAATTTATTTTATGTTAATATAGATACATAATACCTATATAAGTTGAATTTAATTCATTGGAGTCAGTTTATAATAATTTTAGATATATAAAAATTTTATTGTACTTTTCACCGTCTTTTACCCATCTCCTAGGAGAATTTGAAAATTCACATAAAACATAATTTTACCACTTCTGTGAGTGGAATTTCAAAAATCTGAGAGACATGTTTAATATCAAGGAATAAAATGTGGTTTAATAAGATAAAAATAATTTTTTGTGAATAGTAACTTTTTACTTTTATTTACCACCATTAAAAGTAAATAGGGTAATTAAGGGTAAAAATCATATTATTATTACCCTAAAACATGTCCTAATTCTATTGGATAAGTATAAATCAACCAAAAAAAACCTTATGAATAAAATACGAACCTATTTGGTCTACATGTATTAGATTAGGACATTTATTATTATTTCATTCAAAGAAGAGTTAAAAGAGATAAAATCAAAGTTAAATAACTAAAACATTTTTAATATAGGGTTACACATAATATAAATTCGCTTATAAATATTAATTAGAAAGATAAAACGATTTTATATATAAATATATTTTATTTATAATTATTAGACATTAAATAATCTAATTTATTTATGACACAATGGTGATGTAGTAATTACCTAATTAATGAAATATTAAAATAATTGATATCATAAATATACAAATAAATGTAATTTGAGACTTTTTATGAATTAAAATAATTTTATTAGTTAATATAACATATTAGGGTTGGTTATATGATTTTTTTTCAAAGTAATAATTCTTTTATGAATTTAGAAAAAAAAAACAAATAGTGTCAAAATTGACATAAAAGAGTTTTTAAAACAAATATTATTTTATTAATTCATATTCTATTCCTAAAAATCTATGGTTCGCCCAAAGGACTTATATAATGATAGGTGTATCATTAATTTACAACTTGGTGTTCTATTGGAAGTATATAGTAAATTTATTAACCATATAATATAAAAATACAAAGAGACATGGTAAATGTCAAAATATTTAACTAAGAGTTAAATATAAATGATGAGGTTAATATAGTGACCCAAAACTATCTAAAATCTATTGGTTGAAAGGATTTAGACCCATAACCACCTTATACTATAAATAAGTCACTTTTGAGCAATTATAAACTGAATATGAATTTATTATAAAATAATATTTTAATTTTTTTCCTAAGGTTCCCTTCACCCCTCTTATAAAAGGGAACTCCCCCTTATCTCAAATTCATACCTTCAAAGCCTTTTGGCTCAGCCAAAACCTACCCAAATATTCTCTTAAATTACCTAACTTCATCCTAGAGTATTTATTTTGATCATAAATCCAACCTATGGAATCCTTTTGATCAAATAAAAAGGAAGAACCCGAAGAAGAGGTAATGTTTTCCCCACCCTCTTTCGAGTTCCTTTCTTCTTCCACTTATTATTTATTTGTTATTTCCATTCTAAAATAATAAATATAGTATCTTCTATATACTGTGATGTCATTATAAATATTTCACAACTATATTCATTATTCTATCCATCTTATGAATGATAATGTCACCATGTGTGCGTACGTACGACTTACCGTCTCCACACCGTGGTGTAATTTGTTATTCAACACTATGTTATTTGGATGGATATAATGATGATTAATATGTTTATAAATAATTAAAATAACATGATAATGTCTCTTTAAAATTAATATACCATCCAATTCCACACCTTTAAAGAAATTATATTGTCGCTCGTGCGTACATACGGATTACCGTCTCCACGACGCGATGAGATTCCTTTCCACATTCACCATTCATAGACGATTATAAAAGTATATATTACTAATATTTTTGTAATATATGACATAATAATTCTACTGGATATATATATATATATATTTACTTACATATATTTTATTAACTTATTTCCGTTCAATACGTTTTGAAAATAGAAACATCATTTATGCGTACGTACAGACTACCGTCTCCATAAATGGTGATTTCCATTTAATATATATATATATCTATTATACATAATTATATTATAAATATATATGATATATAAATCGTGTCTTATATTTTGGAAGTATTTAAATCATGATCTAAGTGATACAATCAATATTAACAAGTTAAAACACGTACGATAAAGAAAGCGATTATTACCCAAAATGTTAATTTGACATGGAAATTATTATTATATGGTTAGTATAAAGTCATAAATGAATAATGTATGATATCATAAATATTAATATGGTTTTGGTATAATTTAATAACATACTACGGTCTTCATACAAGAGGTTAAACGTACCCTCGACTAATGGAAAGTGCAAGGTAAGGGGTTTTCATCTCACTCCTTATTCCTGTAAGTTTCGTTCCATATTGCCACTATTATCTTTTGTGTGGTGTATTCACTTCCCATAGTTGTATTATTTGTGTAATACACATTAATTTATGTGTATTTACATATTCATTGTATGATACCTCTTTCATGGGGTGTATGTTTCGTAAGTTACCAAATTGGTAAGGGTTAATTCCTCATTCTCATTATTATCCGAGATTGTTTTTGTGTAAGTATCTACTGGGAAATTTTTATTGTCCATGTACATTTTTCATAAAAATGATTTCAAAATGAATATTTTAAGGATTTTTGAAAGGTACTCTTTATCAAGATCATAATTTTAAATATTTTAAAGATTTATCTTTCTAAATCTTTTTAATTAATGTCCATATTTTCAAAATGATTTTAAAGATTTATCTATATGGACATGAATGTTTTGAAATGATAATTCTTTTAAAAAAGTTTCAGAGTGGTATGGGACACTTTGATTCAAAAATATATTTTAAATTACTTCCTTTATAAACATGTGAGTTTTCTATGATTTAAAAAAAGATATTTCTCTCAAATAGTTTTGATTTCATCTATGTCAACATCCTTTGATGGATTTTAAGCTTATTTGAAGTTGATTTATTATGATACAAAACTTCCATATTGTATTGAAGATTTTTTGATATGTTTGACTATGGATGTGTTATTTTTATACCATTCATTTTTTATGGAGAAAGTATTGACATTTAGTATGCTAGTTTTAATATGAATTTTTATGTTATGTTTAAACCTGTTCATATAAGGAATGAATTGGACTTAGTAAGTGATGGGTGGATCCCGCTATAACTCCTAGATGCATCGGTAGGTCTCATGAGAAAAACTAGTGTCTTGGCACAAGGCCCTGAAAAAATCTTATTTGTAGTCTTGGCACAAGGCCTTGACTATGTGGTTATAATAGTCTGGCATTATGCATTCCATCATTATGAAAGTGGTTCGTGATATTGCATGTGATTATTCGACTATTAGAATATCCATGTGAATAAGTTAATGGAATTACTTTATTTTTTTTCCATATTATGTTGAAGTTCAAGTTTAAAAGGCTTTTGTTTTAGTTATACATTGCCTTAAATGTTTATGCTTATTAATGAAATTTTCCACCGTATTATTATCCTTACTGAGCATCTGAGCTCACCCCTTTCTATGTTTTATTTTTCCCAGGATTCCAAGAAGTGTATTGTGATTGATATGCATGGTTAATCCAAGGTAATAATGGTGTTCATAAACGATTATTTATGATGTTTTTTATGTTATGAAGTGTAATGTAACATTCATGTATGTAATCTATTTTCCAAGACTGCTAAACTAATCAGTCCTTCAGGACATGATTCCTTGTAATCATTCCAATTTATTAAAATAATGCACTGACTCTGGGTAACTGTGGTCGAGGCATTAAAGTTGGTATCAAAGGAAGGTTAGAAATAACCTTGGAATCTAGATTTAGATAAACTATGATTAGTGCACATAGACCTAAGATAGACTTCAAGGATTAGTGTAGAATAAATTCTTAGAATTTTGGTAATTTATAGATTTTGTGAGTTTTACAAGGAAATACATCCCTGTCTAGATATGAGCAGGTAGAGGCGGCTCTGGAATAGATGTACCTAGGGGTAAAACCTGAAAACAACACTTTGTGCTAGACTCAAATGGGAACTGGTACATGACAACGAGCCTTGATGCACTCTTGGTTACGACACTCGTAGGGGATATTCTTAGGATAATTATCATTTTCTTTACAAATATTAATGAGTGGTTTATGAGTATATACTTCCCCAATTAAATCATCATTATGATTTTGGATTATATCCATAAACCGTTAAATTTACATTAGGTATTTTACAAGTTTGGAATTATTCATTTCAATTCGTAAACTGACATAGTTTATTCCATTGTATAGAAATGGTGCCTAGTAGAAGGAATGTGAACTCCAGCAATATGTATGATCCAAAGAGTAAGAATGATCATATCTTTCACAGTATTAAGCCAACATTTAGAAGGGAAATAGTCTCCCATGTATTCTCAACATATGAAGATATAATATCATGTGTTAATAAGATAAGTAAAGAATTCTCTGAGTCCTATGGCTTTGAAGGGAAGAAAGAGAAGAAAAGGATGGAAGAGAGAAAGATGGATAAAGGTAAGAGGGAAAAGAATAATTTTCCCATATGTGATAACTTTGGGAAAAAACACCCTGGAACTTTCATGAAGGGAATGGAAGTTTGTTATATGTTTTTAGAAAAATGACACCATGTACGTGACTACAAGGGTAATAAAAAGGTTTCAAATATACAATGCTTCATCTGCAAGGAGTTGGGACACAACATGAACCAATGTCCAAATCATATGAGTATGCCCCAAATGATGCTATTGGATAATACTCAAGTTATGATACTACCACAAATGAGGAGGAATGATAAGAGTTCTTATGTTTTTATTAGAGAATTATTTCATTTGAGTGTTGTATCAACAATGTACTGGTTATAATAATTATGGAGTATATAAGAATTGTACTACAATAATATTTTATTTAGGACTTGCGATTGTGTGGAACCAAGAAAAGTGACTCAATAGTAGGTTTAATTTTTTGAAAATATATGGTTTAGAGAAAGATAAACCATAATATGGTTCTAATACCAAGGTAGTGATTTTGGAATTATATATGATTGATTTGGATAAATTATATTGGATATTCTTAAATACCTTTAAACAGATTAACGATATGTATATTCCATCATTGTTGGAGTTTACAACATTTTTGGATAGAAGGATCATATCCAGTATTCTATATGGAATAAGGTATCATGAATGTAATCAATAAGGTTTTATGGTAATTTAGGATGTTGCAGTGTTTTAAAAGAATACATGATGAAGGTGTTCACATATTATTAAGCAGAAAAAATGATCTTCATTGTGTTTACCTTATAAATTATGGACTGTGAGTTTGGACAGAAGTATTTTGGATAATTCTAGTTTGAGATTATTTTTGGATTCCCATAAAAGGACAACCTAGAGGTTGGGTGATAACCCGTCGAGTCTGGCAAGGCTGCGAGACTTGAACCCGCAACCGAAGGGTGACAAGGGTGTATCACTTACCACTGGCCCACATGATTTCCTTGATTGAATAATGTAATATATTTTTTTTAAAATTCTGGTAGATTAATTATAAATTCATTTTTTTAACCCTATACAAATAGGATAAATAGAATATTATTTTTAAGTTCTATTATCTTTTAGAGTGAAAGATCAGTTTGTGGTAGAAATTAGTTTAATTTTGGGACTCTACTTGTCAATTATATATTTTTCTTCTTCTCTTATTCTATGAATAAATTAATTATTTTTCTTTATTAAATAGATCTTAAAACCAAAAAATGTTTTATCCTAATACCATATGTTTTTGTTAACCAATAGAATTTTAAATCATCATAGATTGTTGAATTTAAGGCCCCCAATTTTACACTTGTTTATGATTGATGACCTCAATCACTACCTATAAATATTTACATTTTTCCTCCAATTATATGTCTCTATTTTCCACCAATTTTCTCCAAATCGAGATCATAATTTGGTGGTGACCCTTTCATTTCCCTTTTCCTTTAATTAAGACTAAATTTTATTAACCTAATTTCCGATGTGGGTTTTCCCAAATGTATTTTCTATTTCAAAACTTTTATTTTTGAAAAATAATTTCAAATTGAGAGGATGCAATTTATTGAAGGGGGGGATAATGTAACACCCCAAGCTTCCACGGTATGCTTCTCTTTGAATAATACAGTAGCGTGTGTTGTACGCAACTTCGAGTTCTAACACACCACAACCAATAAAACTAGCTGTTATCAATAGTAATACCCACTTTTTGATATTATATATATTTTATCTTTTAAAATGGACTTCATTTTTGGATTCGTAATATCGAAATTAGCCTAGGGTGAAATTTTGGTATTTTTCTAAAAACTTTCAATTTTTGATGAATAGTGAAAAACACTAAGTTATAGTTTAAAACCAAATTTTTATTTTAATAATTTTTATTTTATTTAAATTTATTTTAGGTCAAAATAGGTAAATAATACCTGTATATATTGAATTTAATTAATTGGAGTCAGTTTATAACAATTTTAGACATATAAAAATTTTATTGAACTTTTCACCCTCTTTTACCCATCTCTTAGGAGAATTTCAAAATTCACATAAAACATAATTTTACTACTTTCTTGAGTGGATTTTCTAAAATACTATAGACATGGCTAATATAAATGAGTAAAATGTGGTTCAATATGATAAAAATAATTTTTTCTGAATAGTAACTTTTTACTTTTATTTACCACCGTTAAAAGTAAATAGGGTAATTAAGGGTAAAAATGATATTATTATTACCCTAAAACATGTCCTAATTCTATTGTATAAGTATAATTCGACAAAAAAAAACCTTAGGAATAAAATATGAACCTCTTTGGTCCACTTGTATTAGATTAAGACATTTATTATTATTTAATTCAAAGAAGATTTAACAGAGATAAAACCAGAGTTAAATAACTACAACATTTTTAATATAGGGTTATACATAATATAAATTAGATTATAAAAATTCATTAGAAAGATAAAAATATTTCCTATATAATTATATTTTATTTATAATTTTTAGACATTAAATAATTTAATTTATTTATGACACAATGGTGATGTAGTAATTGTTTATTAATGAAATATTAAAATAATTGATATTATAAATATCAAAATAAATGTAATTTTAGACATTTTATGAATTAAACTAATTTTATAGGTTAATATAACATATTATGGTTGGTTAGATGAATTTTTTTTGAAGTAATAATGCTGTTATGAATTTTGAAAAAACAAAACACCAAATAGTTTCAAAATTGACATAAAAGAGATTTTAAAACAAATATTTTATTATTAATTCATATTCTATTCCTAAAAATATAAGGTTTGGCCAAAGGACTTATATAATGATAGGTGTATCATTAATGAACCACTTGGGGTTTTCTTAAAATTATATAGTAATTTTAGTAACCATATAATATAAAAATACAAAGAGACATGGTAAATGTCAAACTATTTAACTAAGAGTTAAGTTTAAATTATAAGGTTAATATAGTGACCCAAACCTCTCTAAAATCTATTGGTTTAAAGGAATTAGACGCATAACCACCTTATCATATAAATAAGGCCCTTTGTAACCATTATAAACCGAATATTAATTTATTATAAAATAATATTTTAAGTTTTTCCTAAGGTGCTCCTCACCCCTCTTATAAAAGGGCACCCCCCTTCTCTCAAATTCATACCTTCAATGCCTTTTGGATCAGACAAAACCTACCCAACTATTCTATAAACTTCCCTAAATTCAATATATGGGATTTAGTTTGATCAGAAAGACTACCTAAGGATCCTATTTGATCAAATCAAACGGAGAACCCGAAGAAGAGGTAATGTTTTCACCACCCTCTTTGAAGTTCCTTTCTTCTTCCACTTCTTCTTTATTTGTTATTTCCATTATAAAATAATAACTCTAGTATATTCTATATAATTTAATTTTATTATAAATATTAAAAAACTATATTCATTATTATATCCATCTTATGAATGATAATGTCACCATGCGTGCATACGTACAGCTTACCGTCTCCACACCGTGGTGTTATTTGTTATTCAACACTATATTATTTGGATGGATATAATGATGAAGAATATGTATATAAATAATGAAAATAACATGATAATGTGTCTGTAAAATTAATATACCTTCCAATTCGACACCTTTAAGGAAATGATATTGTCGCTCGTGCGTACGTACGGATTACCGTCTCCATGACACGATGAGATTCATTTCCACATTCACCATTCATCGACGATTATAAAAATATATATTACTAATTTGTTTGTAATATATGACATAATAATGATACTGGAGATACATATATATATATATATGTATATATGTACTTACATATATTTTATTCACTTAGTTTCGTTCAATACGTTATGAAAACAGAAACAACGTTTATGCGTACGTACGGACAACTTTCTCCATAAACAGTGTTTTCCTTTTCATATATATATATATATATATCTATTATACCTAATTATATTATAAATATATATGATATATAAATCATTTATTATATTCTGGAATTATTTAAATCATGATCTAATTGATACAATCAAGAGTAACAAGTTAAAACATGTACGATAAAGAAAGCGATTATTACCCGAAATGTTAATTTAACATGGAAATTATTATTAAATGGTAGTATAAAGTCATAAATGAACAATGTATGATATCATAAATATTAATATGGTTTTGGTATAATTTAATAACATACTACGGTCTTTATACAGGAGTTTTAACTTACCCTCGACTAATGGAAAGTGCAAGGTAAGGGGTTTTCATCTCACTCCTTATTCCCATGAGATTCGTGCCATATTGCCACAATTATATTTTGTGTGGTGTATGTACTACCCATAATTGTATTTTTTGTGTAATACACTTTAATTTATGTGTATTTACATATTAATTGTATGATACCTCTTTCATGGGGTGTATGTTTCATAAGTTACCAAATTGGCAAGGGTTAATTCCTCAATCTCATTATTATCCAAGATTGTTTATATGTAAGTATCTACTGAGAAATTTTTATAATCCATGTCCATTTTTCCATAAAAATGATTTCAAAATGAATATTTTAAGGATTTTTGAAAGGTAATCTTTATCAAGATCATAATTTTAAATGTTTAAAAGATTTATCTTTCTAAATATTTTTAATTAATGTCCATGTTTTCAAAATGATTTTAAGGATTTATCTATATGGACATGAATGTTTTGAAATGATAATTCTTTTAAAAAAGTTTCAAAGTGGTATGGGAAACTTTGATTCAAAAATATCTTTTAAATTACTTCCTTTATAAATGAGTGACTTTTCAATGATTAAAAAAAAGAGATATTTCTCTCAAATAGTTTTGATTTCATCTATGTCAACATCCTTTGATGGATTTTAAGCTTATTCGAAGTTGATTTATTATGATACAAAACTTCCATATTGTATTGAAGGTTTTTTGATATGTTTGACTGTGGATGTGTTATTTTTATACCATTCATGGTTTATGGAGAAAGTATTGACATTTCGTATACTATTTTTAATATGAATGTTTTTGTTACATTTAAACATGTTCATATGAGGAATGCATTGGACTTAGTAAGTGACGGGTGGAGCCCGCTATAGCTCCTCGATGCATCGGTAGTTCTCATGAGACAAACTAGTGTCTTGGCACAAGACCTTTACAAAATCTTATTTGTAGTCTTGGCACAAGGCCTTGACTATGTGATTATGATAGTATGGAATTATGCATTCCATCATTATGAAAGTGGTTAGTGATATTGCATGTGATTATTCGACTAGTAGAATATACATGTGAGTAAGTAAATGGAATTACTTCATTTTATTTTTTCCACATTATGCTGAAGTTAAAGTTTAAAAGGCTTTTGTTTTAGTTATAAATTTCCTTAAATGTTTTTGTTTGTTTATGAAAGTTTCTGCTGTATTTTTATCCTTACTGAGCATCTGAGCTCACCCCTTTCTATGTTTTACTTTTCCCAGGATTCCAAGAAGTGTATTGTGATTAATATGCATGGTTAAGAAAAGGGAATAATGGTGTTCATATAGGATTATTTATGTTGTTTTTTATGTTATAAAGTGTAATGTAACATTGATGTATGCAATCTATTTTCCAATACTACTAAACCGATCAGTTTTTCAGGACATGGTTCCATGTAATCATGCCAATGTATTAAAATAATGCACCGACTCTGGGTAACTGGGGTCGGGGCGTTACAAAAACTGGGCATTCCCCTAGGGAAACACCAGTTATCATAAAACCACTTTTCATAATTTCCACAAAATTCACTCACATCTCATGAAGTTCTATGAGATCCATATGATATGCTGGTATAAATATCGGGGCAGTCCTAGGGTGTAATTCAAGGGAAAATTCAAACTCTCGGTGGGGAGGTAGTCTTGGAATGTTATTAGGAAATACTTCATTGTACTTTATAACCACTTTATTGTACATTATCACCCTGAGACCATATTACTCCATATGGGTTTCTTTTTCACCCACAAAAGAACCTCATCCCATCACCATGAATACAATGCATCCTTTTCCTAAAATAGTCAATTTGGGAATGAACTCTAGGTATCTAGTCCACACATAAAATGACATCATAAGGCCTCATCATTACAAAAATGAGATCCCATACAAAGCTCTCACATCTTATCGTCAGATCGTACTATTGGTAGAAGTGTGAAATCACTAGGTCACCTCCTCTCAGGGTCTCCTAGGGTAAGGGTCAAGATAAGGGTTCAACCAGAATATCTTTGTCTTAAACTAGAGGAGCGGAAGTAAATGAAAGAATCACACATGAATCTAGCAGTACTATATCTATGTTATAAAATACACTGATCATACCCCCTATTTTCCCTGGTGACTTGGGGACATAGACCACTATATCCAGCATCTGTCCTCATCCATGACAACAATATCCTTCAGCATAGAATGTACCAATTGGGGTTGGTGGTGAAAATAGGTCAAACCTCACAACACATATTGATACTCTTCCCACTCCTCTTCCATATACACCACCCTACAGACCTCCCTGCTTCTATCTGTATCTATATATGGGTGGTCCCTCAACCATCTCTCAACCAGCTGAATGATGGTTCAAAAAATCCCATGAATGATGTCCCTAAACATCGTAGGAGAAACAATACCTCTCTCTCTATTGTATCAATCCATCATGAGAGACATTAATTGTTGATCCTTTTTCCTAGGACCATATCCTGGAAAGGAAAATGCGATGAAATCCTTGTGGGTACTGTTGACTACCTGCTTCCAAGGTCTCAAAATCTGGGTGACCACTACTATCACCAACTATCGACATATTATCTTATAAAAATATCAAAAATACTATTTCCCACTCAATTACTCCATAATTTGTGGCAATTCAATGCTATATCACTGAATCCCTAATATCCTAGCACAATCCCTGCTCAAAGGTTGATGAACTGAAGAACAAATATCACACCATATTTATGGATTACCCTTAGTGATAAGTAAATCTATCATAATAACCCACTATGGTAATATTACTCTACTATAGATAAAGAAAATCTTGGATTGACACTGATCAAAAAATTTCTAGATAGAAACACTCCTTGAAGAGATGCTTTAATTTTACTAGGAGAGGTTCGTCTCTTCATGTGACTACGTTAGCATACTACAATATTTCCCAATAGATCCCTAAATATGTTTCTCCACAAGGGATTCAATATCATCTGAAAGAATCCGAAAAAGCTGGAAAAATCTATTAATTTCATCTATCTAGTCCTCAACTACTTGAGGGTAACACTCACCCTAAAACCTGAGAGGTCACTTCCTCTAGGGATTATGCTACACACTCATCCTACTCGCATCCTTATCTGATACTTATGGTAATAAATGTTACCCAATGGTTTGTTTTATAGCTAGTAAACCATCCAGAAGTACTATATCATGTATAAGACCCTATAAAAATGAGCTGTCACTTAGTAAATCATCCACCTAATAATGAATTGGAATCCTTGTTGGCTTTCTTTGTAGAGTAGTCCTAAAATAAACAAGATGTACCACAGTCAAAGAGTATATCTAAGGAGATGACTCAAAATGTAAATGGAAACCCCAACCCAATCCTATATGATTCATGTGCCAATTTTTTCCCTATAATCATTTTGTATATGTAAAAAGTCAAAAATAAAGTTTTCAGAGTCCTAGTAAATGTATATGTTGGTCGTCGCACAAAAAAAATAGTTTCCTCGGCCTGAAATCCAAACTCAAAACAATTTAATATAATTTCATTAAATCCAAAACCTATCTCATAGACTCTAGTCCTAAGGAAGAACTGACACCACTAATATCACTATATCATTACTCGACCCAACGAGGCCCGATTTGAGACTACCCCAATCTTGCCTCCAATGGGGAAGGGGTTGGCGAGAAACACTTATTTGGAATATCACACATAAGGGAGGAATTAAAAGAATGTACCTATAAAAATACACACATGTCTAAGGCCAAACAATATAAAAATATAAAACAACTAAATCAAATGCAAGAATAAATATATAATTTGACAATTAGAGCACAACAACAAATTACTATAAGAAAAAGGCCAAATGGAAGACCACCATAGGAAATTGAAAACAAGTCCAAAATAAAGAGTAGAAGAGGACTAGTTTTAAATGGAAACATTGGTACATACCTAATTATGTCAAGATATCTAAGCTCTACCTAAATCAGGTCCCTCTAGGACTTGGTTAAATGTTCATTCTTCTGAATATGACATATAATTTATGGGAAGATCCCATGAATAAGGGAGTATAAAAATATAAAATGTGACACCCCAAAATCACTAAACATAATATTAATGGGTAGATATCTCACTATATTTAAACTAGAATGAATTTCAAAAAAACACTGATATACTCAAGAAGGACATGACACCTCCAAATAGTCTCAACCAACCTGGTAGCCATAGGATTCTACTCAAATGTTCTAGGCAATGAACATTATGGGAGAATATACTCCACACACCATTATAAAACTTGTAGCACTCATGAAATTGGGGATTATAACTAGGTCTTTCTCATGAAAACCCATGAGTATTTGATATTGATCCACATATATGGAATCAAACACATGGCTAGTGGGGAACTCCACAAGCCTAATCTGGATTAACCTTCTATATAAGTTTTCATATGCCAATGATACCCCAAACCCTTATGAAACTAATTTATAGATGGGGTATCAATTCCATATATAAGGAGATCATTCTAATTGAACAAATTCCAACTACGGTATAAGAATCAGTGATATAGTATCACACCCCAGTCTCATAGAAGGAAACCACAAAGTCTGTCTTAAAATCATCCTCCAGAGGGTATCACAATCGGGAGTTGTGGACCGAATTAAATGCTGTAACCTCTATAGGATAGTCCAAGGGAATAGAATCTTCCTATATTATTCCAAACTGAATAAATTAAAGGATTCAAAAAGCCTCATAGGGAGACTATGTGTACTGGGGGTACACGAAATCTCTATCCAACCCCTAGTTTTCCAGTGAGCTTATGTCTCACATAGAATTTATATCTCCATATAAATGATTTTTTGTAAAGGATACATAGAATTTAGTGGTTTTATGACACCCTACCCATATCATTTATCTATTCCAATGCACTCATAGCTTTCTCGTGTACCAACTCGTGTACACCTAGTCATTCCCATGTACACATGGCCATGATTGAGTACATGACTCTTACCATTTACTCCAACCAAGTCTGTTTTCCCTGAAATGTCTATTCCAAAGAATCCTCTATGATACATTTCAACCTACCATCATGGTTCACACAGTTTGTGGAATGTTTAACATAGTGTGTGATATTTTCTTCTTTGAAGAAACCCTTGCGTCACATTTAAGACTCCACAGATGGAGTGATCATAGATGACATTCCGTGTAACCTAGAAATTTAAAAAACCCTAAAGTTAATCAATTATTCATCATCCTATAATAATTACACCATGACTCCAACTAATAATCTAGGATTAGAGGCCAAATAACCATCCCATCCTCAGAGAACTGAATCCAGGCTTCAAATCCTCTCGAAAACTTCCCCCATTGAGCCACACCATCAACGATGCACATCTTACTAGGAAGAATGGGAATCATCAATCTATTTTTATCTACTGTAGATTTTCCTATGTCAATATTTCACCATGATCTCAACCTCAATAATGAACTGTACCCTTGGTATTGATATGCTTCCCCAAATAATGGTTACACAATGAACATATACATGATATTCATCAAACCAATGTCCAAGAAAATTTCCAATGATGTACATGTGAATAAATGGGGGAGAAATACTTAAAAAACACGAGGAATGAAACTCAACCTTTTTAATTTTATACTCTATCTATTGTCGATGATTTATAAAAATTAAGAGGGACTAATTAATATAGAGAATTACATCAACCATAAAAGAAATCAATCGTCGATGCACGAATCAATTTTTATTCATGGAATTGACCCATATTTTAATGGGATAAATAAATGGGATTAAATAATATACGTTATCATCATAACTAGAATTTGAATTGATTATTGATGAAGAACGATCCTTCATTATCATCCTTGGTGATATCTATGAACTATTATGGCACAACAGTCCTTGATCTCAATCCGATCTGATACCGTCCACCAAGATATCCTCCAAATACTCTTTTCAATCCCTCAGTTATGTGGATAACACTACTTATTTAGGAATTTTCATGTTTATTTCGAGGATTTCTAGTCACTATATTGAAATAAATAAATAAATAAATAAAATTTATTTATTTTATAATTTTATCCAATTATAGAAGTGTATCGAAACACCCAATGCTGAAAATAATTATTCCTTTCCTATGGTAAATCCCATGATATGAAATCAACTTAGACATAATATTTAAAATTTGAGACTCCTTTGGGTAATTATTCAATTTTTTTGTAGAAAATTTCATGTGCTTGATAAAAATATTTTTAATATTTTTTAAATATAAATTTATGGATAATAAGGCAACAAAATCTAATGTGATCTTAGTGTGCGACTATAAAAATAATCCATATAATATTGTGATGTTATTTATGAAAAAAGTAGCATCATTACAGAAACATTATACATTATTTTATTATCTATTCTAATTATATCACACATATACGATAGAAAATTATTTTAGTATCAAGTGATGATAAGCTTCATATCTTCTCAATCATCATTTTTAGTTACAATATGGGAATGGAAATTTTATTCTTCCATTTATAGACTAGTTTTTAATTGAGTAATCTAAAATAACCTAAAACCCCTCAACATGTCAATATGTGCTGTGGGGTAATTTAATCCCACTGTTATTCATTCGTATCATGTTGATAAATATATGTATTAATTACATAACATGTATTAGTTAAATAAATCCATTTTAAAAATATTAAAATCATGAAAAATAAAATAACAAATACAATTTATTAGATAATTATAATCATTTTAAATATTAACATGGACATAAAATATTAAAAAAACAAGATTAGATAATATATGAAAAGTGAAAATTTTAAAATGAAAACAACTTAAGAATAAATAAATAATAAATAATTTATAAAAAAAATAAAAATAAAAAACCATTATTATCACATTCAATAAATAAATTATACAAAACACTCTAAAAATTATTATATATAAAAATATACACTATAAAATATTACATAAAAAATAATAACACAATTATAACCAGATAAAATAATTGTCTTTAGAGCTAAAAAAATTATCTAATTCAACTTATACAAGACCCATAGTATTGAAAAAATTATCCTTGATAAATTCATTGATTTTAAAACATATTAAAAATTAATCTAGAATCGATAAATTTATCAAATATCCTAATATAAAATACAAACACTCAAAATAGAAATTCAAATGGAAAAAAGAAATTAATATAATTCATCAAATTAAAATGAAAAAATAAATACAACTTGTATAAAATTTTTTAAAACCAAATTAAAAAAAATATTATCATATATCATTGAAATAATAAAATTAAATCCTAAATTTATAATATAAACTAATGGAATATAAGATAAGAAGTAATATAAAAATAAAATGGAATAACACGCTTTTAGAAAATAAAATATATGCACATACTCTATTCTTAAAAACATCATTCATGTAAATAAATATTTAACCAAATAAAAAACTAAAAAATCACAACTATATAGTAGTGGGATCAGAAAGGAGGACGTAAGAGAATGATAATAGAGAAAAAGATGGATTAATGGAGGCCATAGAAAATGATATTGTGGTTTAAGAATAAATGTAATTGGAGAAGTGCCCTAGATATGAGACCATGAGAGGAGTTGTCATCATAGAGATTCATTCAACCAAGTGGAGAGATATATTGAGGGATATTAAGGTGGTTACAAACTAATAATTAGGTTTTATTAGTGGTGATTTTCAAAATTCATATATAACATTTTTTCATATAAATTTACGATGGGTGGTTCTTTAAAAATTTAATTGTAATTAATAACTAAGATTTAGTTTTTAAAATCACAAATAATAAGATGAAATAATCCCTATTTTATATCTATATTATTCTTTAATAGTGGTTTTATAAAACTAACATAATAAACCTTGGTAAATTTTTTTGTATTGTTCAATTCACCTTCCTGGATGATATAGAAATCCTATGTAACCTTAAGTATTCCTAGGGGTCCATAACCCCTAATGTATCCTAGTTCATCTTCATTTAAAATAATAAAATCCATGTAAAAAAATGTCTTCCTAGAACACCATAAATCCAAGTTTAACTCTAATTTTTTTCAGGACCATAAATCCCACAGTGAACTGTAGAGTGACTTCCTGTATGGAATTAAAGAATAATGTAACGTAGCACACATGATCATGTGACTTAAATGGTAAGCTTATTATTTGAACATGGTATGGTTTAAATTCTTGTACTGTATTTACATATTTATAAAATTCATCTTCTCCTTTTAAAAATTGTATTAATCCCACATTATCAGTAAGAAATATAAAATAAACCTGTATTCTTACCCAGAAGGATTTTATGAATATCACATAAATTTATAATAATGACCTAAACTAGAAAATAATATATTTTATGGGATGTGTCCAACTACCATCATCTCTATTTCAATATATACAACACAATACACCGAGGATAACACCTTTATCCCTCACTAGGGTGGGTGTTAATTAACAAATATTATGGAGTAAATGATTAAAAAATTATTTATAAGATCATGTATGTCAATAAAAATAATGTCTTCCCACATAACTCTTAAAACCATCTGATAAAATAATATGAAGTAATCAAAAATTAATAATTGTTCCCTCTGTAAATATACAAAAATATAATTTTTATAATGAAGTAATACTCTCACAAATCTCCCAACAAATCATGCTAATCAACCCATATGCCTCCTTAACCCCTATCCTTACTTAACCAAATGGAAATAAATGAGTTATTCCACAAAATCAATTACATTACTTAAGACACATAATACATTACCAAAATATTTAGCCTTAATCATTGTATAACCTCTATACCACACACCCACTAGACCTATTAAAGCAAATAACTCAATACCATATCAATAAAGTCACCCATGTTATTTTTTCTAAATCCAAAAAATTATAATGGAATAAAATTCATATACAACATTCCAAAAAATAATCTTAGAAGAAATATTATATAAGGTTAAGAACACATCCAAAGGAAACAAAGAATGAATACTATGATATTTTAAAGCATGATAAACTATAGAAATGATGAAGGAGAGGTGGAAATATATAGAATAAATAAACTCTAATATATAACCTCACCTCAAATAAACTACCCCTATATGGATATCAAATATAAAAAAATATGGAAACTCTTTAAAATATTACTTATACATAAAAATATTTTTAAAAACTATAAAATATATTTTTTTGGATTGAAAAAGATAAATCATATAACAATTAATTTTGATAATACTTAATTCTAAAATCATAACCAAAACTCATCACTCATATTAATAGTATTAAAAAAAATTATAAATATAATTTTGGAAAAACAAATTCCAGATTTTTCTCAAAATAAAATTCCATTCCCAATAATTTTTTAATTTCATACATCCCATTATCAAGAAAATTTCTTTTAATTTTGAAAATACTAATTTTTTGCAACAATTGTTCAATAATTAAATTTATAGAACACATTTACACTTAAATAATAAAAAATGAATAAATAATTAATAGAAATCAAGCAACATGTCAGTGACCTTAGTTAATTATTAAACCAAAAATAAGTTATTTATAAAAAAATTGATTTATATATTAGTTTTTATAATTAATTAAATTAATTCACATATAAAAATCATTATTATTAATGTTTACATGTTATATGGTACAATAACTAGATTATACATGAGTAACAAAAATATTGGATCTCAATTAAGCCTTGCAAACCATCTCAAGGTCCATAATTTAATACTGAAGGTACCCAAATGACATTCACACTCAAACATAAGTTCTTAGACCAAACACAAAAATATGCACATTGACATGATATTCAACCATATATTGATATATCAAGTCTTTTATGGGTAACTTCTAAATATTTAAACTATTCCATATCCTATTTATATAATCCTAAGAAACAAAAACCTCACTTTTATACAAATTTTAATTACCAAACCCTCATATTCTAGTGACTCGAACTCGACTGCTAGAAACCCCAAGTGTGTTCCCCTATCGATAGTGATTGGAATCTAGAATCAAGGGCTTGAGTTAATTTTATGGCAGTGATTTACCCTCTATTTGTGTCAATCTGGGTTAATGTATTATTATATCAAAAATTTGACATGACCCATACATATATAGACTAGTTACTAAAATCATACAATCAGTTTATTAGTTGGTAAAAGATTTACCTTTATAAAGATATAAAACAACCCAAGAATAAAAATCTGAAAAATATAAAAATAATTATTTGAAACTAAATAATATATTGATATAAAAATATCCCTAAAATGAAATTATAAGACTAAAGTGGGTAGCTACCCCAACGACCGCCTGTATAGGACACCCTCTCTATATGATTGAGTGGAGTGATACCCCTTTACTCAAAGACCAATCTTGACCAAATAAAATCAAAACAACTATCCTTGTTTCTAATAGTACGTAAAATTCTAATTGTGAACTACGTGACCACTAAGGTTCGCATATTGGGTATGTGTACAAAGATCTAGTAAGAACCACAAAGAATCCCTAACTCACATAGGTGAATAAAAAATTTAAGTCATGCGAATCTATATACAGAATTTACAAAAATAAACATTTATAAATTAAAAAAAATATGAATTACAAGGATGATATCATCCAATATATAAATCACAAAATCACAATAGATAGATCTTACACTACAAGGAAAAATTTCTCTGACACCAAACTTATAATCCAATATTGTTGCAACTAGGAATCCTCTGTTGGAGAGAATATTACTATATATATAATCATATCCTTATAAAGGGGATAATAAAAATCATTTTCCATAAGAACATCCATATAGAGGATATGGGAAGAATATCATATACCATATATATATATATATATATATATATATATATAAGCCCCCACCCTTGAACCATACTTAATCTTGAGTTATTACAAGATTACACATTGAGGATCTTTTCAGGTTTAGAGTTTTAGAGAATTAGATCATAAAACTTGCATTACATTCCACAATTAAACAAAGTGGTTACTTAAAAGATAGTATTCATTTTTCCCATCAACGGAAACATATTTAAAATAAAACATGGATTCTTTCTTGACACTTCTTTGACACTATCATCATATCATGTACCATTCCCTTGACCTGGGAAAAACATTTCAAAAACTTGGGATGAGCATAAAAAGATCAGTAAGGGTTATACAAATTATGGAAAGGAAACATGAGTACATATATACATAAGAATGAAATCATACTTTACCCATAAAACATAAGAACTTTAACCTACCTCATAAAATAAAGAATAAATCATAGAAATAATAAGACATAAAGGTAACTTGAGGCATTCATAACATTCTTACATAGGGAGTTACCCTCTTGGTTATGTTTGGAATACCCATCACAGTATATTCCCTAAATCTCTTTGGAGAAACCTTAACTTTTAACTCCATCGCGTTACCCAATGCATTGGAGAGCTATATCAGGCTCACCTGCCCTTAGTTTATCACGGAACCACCTGTCTTCATAACAATGCCCATGAAACATAACATAATCATAGCACATAACTTATGTATAAAGTAAAGATAACATTCCCACATTGAAATAACAATATAAAATTTTAAGATATTGAAATAATGAATCCATTCTAAAAACCATTTTCAAAACCATTTAAAACATTTAATAAAGAGATTTTTAAATCGAAGTTTCCCATACCACATTGAAGCTTTTAACATTTTAAACCATTAATATCCATATAAATAAATCCTTAAAACAATTTTTAAAACATGGATAATAATGAGAAATATTTATAAGATTAAATGATTAAAACATTTAAAACGATATTTTAGTTAAAGGGTTTTTAACAAAATGAGAAACACTTGAATACAATAATTGAGGAATAAAATTTAATAAAAACGTTATAATATCATGAGAATAAAGGGAGTCATGATATATTATTCCAAAGGACAGTATATACACCATATAAGAGTGAATTGGTGCATAACAACAATGAAGTCTCAATAGAATTGTAAAATGAGATGAAATCCATTACAAAGAAGGTATCCTTAAATTAAGGATAAATCAATCTCATAATTTTGTGTGAAAAATATAAATACACCCAATATAAGTGGATATTAAGTGTAAAACAACCAGAGTTCATTCACACATATTCATAGAATGACATATTCAATAACTACAAGTTGAACCCAAAGAAATCAAAATTGGGTTAAGAAGTTCCCTTGGTAAAATTCGACAGCCTAACATCGTCACTTTAAGATTCATAACATTAGTTGATGAGGGATAAAATGATATCTCATCACTTGGACATAAAATTTACATCCATAAGGATATATAATATCATATCCCAACATAAAAATATGTAAATAAAAATACATAACAAAATAAGTCTTTTTAAAAGAGGAGTGTGAAAGGTTCCCTTACCGATTTGGGCAACTTTCAAAACGTACACCCCATGAAAGAAGGGTCATACAATAAAGATGTAAATACCAATAAATGAGATTGTATTATACAAATAGTAAAATAATGGGTAGTACATACAACACACAAAAGGAAATAGTGGCCAATGTAGCATGAATCTCACGGGAATAAAAAGTGAGATGAAAATCCCCTTATGAAAATTTGGCAGCCTAATGGCGCCACATAAAACATCCAAAAATAGATTGATGAGATAAAATAGGGTCTCTCATCATATTAAAATACAATTAAAAGAAAGAGTAATATAAAATAACATCCCCCAACAAAATAAAGTGGAGCTTAAAGTAAGTTACATAAAAAAGAGTACTTAAAAAGAAAGAGAGAGGTAGAATCCCTTATCTTGGGTCCGACATGAATCGATCATTCTTTAAACTCATGAATAATAAAATTGAGTTAATTTCTACTTTCTTAAGAACCTTTTGAAGTTAATTATTATTTTTATATCACTTACTACCATTCTACGAACACTATGTAATTATTTAAGTTAATAATGGTCGTTTTGTAGATCATTGCTACTTGAGTAAAAAATAAACTCTTTATAATTACAAGTTGTTCATGTTGTAAAATATATATTATATCTAGAATTATATTCATTATTTATATATCATATATATCATATATATAGATTATATAGATGCATTTATAATATTACATAATATTTAGAGGTAATAAATGAAATGCACCGTTCATGGAGACGGTAAGTCGTACGTATGCATGGACACTACTTCCATTTATATTTCTTATTTAATGGAATTAAAACATAATGATAAATAATAGTATTATAATTACAGTATGGTATCATATATAATATCATTAAATCTATCCTTTATACGTACCACATATGGTATTAACGAATCAAATCACTTTGAGGGGGAGGTAGTCCGCACTTCCCAAAATGAAGATATCGCGTTTAACCATAATGGAAACCATAAAGGTATTCCATAAATGAGAAATACATAAGCTTAAGTAAAACATAAACATATTATATGTCATATATAAATATAGTGACATCTTAATGGCCACCTTTGAGGGTGTTAAAAGAATATTGAACAATCATCGTTTTGTGAGGCAGAAATTCACCATCCACATAAACAATATGTTCCTTAACCAATAGATGTAGGTGTGTGTAAGTGTAGCTCAAATCCTTATTATAACAAAATCCTAGTATATTTAATATACTGGATTTGTTACAAAAGAAATGAATAAAAAGAGTTTAGGGTGTTGGAGAAGAAAAATAAAAAAAAAGAACACAAGTGAAGACATTACCTTAAAATCGGGTATCTCTCTTTGATTTGAGCTCAAAGGCTTCCTTGGGAAGACTTCTGCCCAAAGTGAGGATTCTAGGAGTAATAGATGGATGTGTAGAGACAAAATTAGTAGGGTTTTCCGAGCCAAATGCTTGAGAGGTGTGGGTAAGGTGGTAGAGGTGGGGGCCTTTTATAAGAGGAGAGGAGGGGCACTCTTGGAAAGTTACAAAATGTTACTTTTTTTCAAATGAGTTTCGAATTTTAAAGGTCCCAAATTAATTTATTTCTAGGATAAGGTAGTAAGGATTAGAAATATACTCATTCTATATGTATTTGAAAAGTGTATGTTATATTTTTAACATTATCTTTTCATTTTATTTAAATCCCTTATTAATGAGGTAATCGCTCTATCATCATGATGTCATAAATAATTTAATTTATTTAATGTCTAAAAATTATAAAAAAAATATCATGATGTAGGAAATATTTTTATATTTCTGATGATTATTTATAGTAAAAAATATGACTTGTAAAACCACATTTAAAAATTGTTTTAGTAAAACAACTCATGCTTGTGACATTTTTATTTTAACTTTAAATAAAAAGTTATTTATGTCATTTTCCAAAACAAGTGGCTCCATGGGATCCCCAAGTTGACCCATGGATTTTCTTGGTCACCCATGACACATAAAATGAGGGTAGGACATGTGTCTAGGTCATTTCATATTATTAATACATTATTTTTACCTTAAATTACACTAATTACCTCTAATCGCGATTAAAAACATAAAAGTTACTATTCACCAAAAAATTATTTTAATCCCATTGAACCACATTTTACATCCTAGTGACAACCATGTATGTCGGATTTTTTAAATTCATATCACAGAAGTGGTAAAGTTTCATTTAAACGAAAAATCAGTTTTTAAACTGCCACTTAGTGGTTTCACTATTCATAAAAAATTTAAGTTTTTCAGAAAAATACCAAAAATTCACCCTAAGCTATATTTTATATTCCAAATTAAAAAATGATGTCTATTTTACAAAATTCAAAACATATATGTTGCATTAATTAATTTAATAATTAATTCCTGCTGTCAAAACAAATAGCGTGTTTTTAAGAAATAATATCTATTAAAAAATTGACAGTAGTTCAAGTCCAATTTCAAAATGAAATTAATTCCAATGACCAACATTAGATTAAATGGTAAAAATATATTCTAAATACACTGTAATATAAATTAAAAATATAATGTATCCATATAAATAAATCATATTAAAAAGAGGTTTTGAATTAAAATGCAACATTTTCAATACAAATGATCTTTATCGGAAAAATAACAAAAGTTTACACAAAGTAAATTTTGATGTCCAGATTCTAAAGAAGGATTTTATTTTGTCAAATATAACATATAAAATTTTCAAAATTATATTTTAAAAAGGGTTCTCCATCAAGAGACGGTTAGTCAACCTTTTAAAGAATTTTAGAAGATTTATGCTTAAAATTGGATTCATTTGCATTTTAAGCCTCCAAAATTTATTGAATAAAAGTAAAAATATTTGAAAAACATATATAAACATTTTGTAGTTAGTTACGTTTATTCCCGCCATTAAAATTTCTAGGCGTTAACTACCTTTTAAAATAATATTATTTTATTATTAGAGTGCAACGTAAGATTTCAAAGAAACTCGTTGTTGCGTATTGGGTACGCCCTCGAGCATAGCATTCCCTTTAAAGTAATATTAATATTTTATTCAAAAATATGGATAAATATGAAGATGTTATATTCTTTATTTACCTGGGGTGTTACATCCTTCCCCCCTTTTGGGAATTGTGTCCTCACAATTTTAAAATTGGGCTTGGAAGCTTCATTGAAAATCCCACATCGGAACAAGAGTCAGTAAAACTATCACTTTAAACGAATGGGAGAGAAGTACAAATGTCACCCGAGATAACCCATACTAGGATTCCAAGTATGAAAATATGGATATGGATGAGAAAACAAAGGGTCATGTTCTGATGGAGAGTGATAGTAAACATGTCTAGAAGAAAGTTAACAACAAGAAAATCACAAACTTTTGATGGGTTAAACAGTATTTGATTCCCCAGTAGGAAAAATTAACAGACAACATTTTTGTTTTAAGTTACTTTTCATTGAGGAATTTATTTATGATCTTAAATAAAACACAAGGAAGCATACTTAATTGTCATGTTGAATTTCAAATTTTACTATATGTCTTACACGAACTCATATTTTCTCCAAAAGACGTGTATTTAGGATGACATGTTCACATTAAGGGAGCTATAATCAACTTCTAGAGAATCACCTAATCCACAAAAGAGAACTATATACTTCCCATGTCTTTAGACCTTAACCAAAACTAAGACCCAAAGTCCAACAAAGACCATTCAATAAACATCTATCCATAAAATTCTACAAAGTAAACCAAACTAAGATTGAAACCCAATTCTATGAAGGATATAATCACATAGTCTCCTAAGATAAATTTTAACATTTTTCTCCAAAATAACATCAGTTATTATTATAGTCTCATACTGAAAAGTAATTAACCTAATTACATATCCTCCATGATAGGCTAATCATTTACATTGATAACCAAAAAAAAATCAACTTACTCTTAATTCATAAAATCATCTAACTAAAAAGAATCATTCAAACTAACCAGGGACTTCACGTAGTCCTGTGGTAGGTGATAAATACCAGTTGCACTTTGGTTGTGGGTTCGATTCCCGTAGCTTCGTCCGACGCGACGAGTTGTCACACGGACTGCGTGTTGTCCCTTTTCAAAAACTGTATAATTTTATAACATTCCTCAAAAAGAGATAAATTCATCACAAGTAACCATAACATATTTTAACCACAAAGGTTATCTGTTAACTTCTATTTTGCAACCCAAAATGTATTAACCAATAATTTCCTCAAATTCAAGGATCATATAAACCCAAATGGTTCTTTATAACTATATAATCAAAAGAAAGGATAATTATTCCTTGAATAAAATTTTCGTATATCAAACATCAGTGTTACTATAAAAAGACTTCTAATGTAACCCCATCATCAAAAGAGACTTAATATATCTATGAATTTCTCCATCCTAAAATCTACCATAACCCTTGAATCCCTTATATGATGACTTCTTACTCATTCAAAATTCTTCATGATCCATTAGCCATTCTTTTTCAACTTATTCTGAAATACTTCTTTCTTACAAACAAAATCATGAATCATATCCTAATATTCCAATAATAGGAAAACATATGTTAAGAAATAATCCATTCCTTTCATTCTTCATTGTCAGTTTCTTCATCCTCAATCGGAATGGTATTTGGTATTGGTAAATGAATATTTGTACGATATTGGTGACCCCATTCCCGAAACTTCTTTGTAGGACATGTGTTTCCATAATGACCATGCACACCACATTTAAAACATTCAATTGATCCTTCATAAAGAACTTCTTTCCCTTTCCTAGAGTCAATTAGATGCTTCCCTTTTCCATGGAAGGTTATTGCTTTATGACCTTCATTTCCACATCTATATCATCTTTCTGTCCCTTTGAAGAATTTTCATATGTGTTTCTTTCCACATATTTGACACATAGGTTTTTGAACATACTTACCTTTATTATTATTACATGAAATTCCATAGGGATTTGTTTCTTGCATACACGATGCCTTATAAAAATCACTAAGGTTCAGGTGGTCAATCATGACTCCAGATAGTTGGTTGAGGATAACCACAAGAGTTCTCATCGTAGATCCCATATCATTCAGTTGTTCTTTCATAAAACCGTCACAGTTTTCTTCAAATCCACTGTTAGTTTGGTGCCTGCCAGATCCAGCCATTTACTAAAACCAAAAAGTTCAGTGTGAGTATATCAGTAAAATCATAAAATAAAAAAGAGGAAGATAAAAACCAAGATATACTTATCCAAGTTATCTCAAACTCATTATAGCTTTCAAAAAAATGATGACTCGATCTAATATACTAACCATTTTGGTTATACACAACTTGTCACTTTTTCTTAAACAACACTCTAACCTCTAAAGTTATCTAAACCGACCTCTGATACCAACTATAAGGCCCCAGCCTTAAACCTTACTTAATCTTGAGTTATTACAAGATTAAACATTGAGTATCTTTTCAAGTTTAGAGTTTTAGAGAATTATATCATAAAACATGCATTATATTCCACATTTAAACAAAGTGGTTACATAAAAGATAGTATTCATTTTTCCCATCAATGGAAACATATTTAAAATAAAACATGGATTCTTTCTTGACACTATCATCATATCATGTACCATTCCCTTGACCTATGAAAAACATTTCAAAAACTTGGGATTAGCATAAAAATCTCAGTAAGGGTTATAAAATGTATGGAAAGGAAACATGAGTACATATATACATAAGAATGAAATCACACTTTACCCATAAAACATAAGCACTTTAACCTACCTCATAAAATCATGAATAAATCATAGAAATCATAAGACATAAAGGTAACTTGAGGCATTCATAACATTCTTATATAGGGAGTAACACTCTTGGTTACATTTGGAATACCCATCATAGTATATTCCCTAAATATCTTCTGAGAAACCTTAACGTTTAACTCCTTCGCATTACCCAATGCATTGGAGAGCTATATCGGGCTCACCTGCCCTTAGTTTATCATGGAACCACCCATCTTCATAACAATGCCCAAGAACCATAACATAATCATAGCACATAACTTAATCATAAAGGAAAGATAACATTCCCACATTGAAATAACAATATAACATTTTAAGTTATTGAAATAATGAATCCATTCTAAAAACCATTTTCAAAACCATTTAAAACATTTAATAAAGTGATTTTTAAATCAAAGTGTCCCATACCACATTGAAGATTTTAACATTTTAAACCATTAATATCCATATAAATAAACCCTTAAAACCATTTTGAAAACGTGGATACTAATGAGAAATATTTATAATATTAAATCATTAAAACATTTAAAACGATATTTTAGTTAAAGGGTTTTTAACAAAATGAGAGACACTTGAATACAATAATTGAGGAATAACATTTAATAAAAACATTATAATATCATGAGAATAAAGGGATTCATGATATATTATTCCAAAGGATGGTATATACACCATATAAGAGTGAATTGGTGCATAAAAACAATGAAGTCTCAATAGAATTGTAAAATGAGATGAAATCCCTTATAAAGAAGGTATCCTTAAATTAAGGATAAATCAATCTCATAATTATGTGTGACAAATATAAATACACCCAATATAAGTGGATATTAAGTTTAAAACAACCATAGGTCATTCACACATATTCATAGAATGACATATTCAATAACTACAAGTTGAACCCAAAGAAATCGAAATTGGGTTAAGAAGTTCCCTTGGTAAAATTTGACAGCCTAACGGCGTCACTTTAAGAATCATAACATTAGTTGATGAGAGATAAAATGGTATCTAATCACTTTGAAATACAATTTACATCAATAAGGATATATAAGAACATATACCAACATAAAAAGATGTAAATAAAAAGACATAACAAAATAAGTCTTTTTAAAAGAGGAGTGTGAAAGGTTCCCTTACCGATTTGGGCAACTTTCAAAACGTACACCCCATGAAAGAAGGGTCATAAAATGGAGATGTAAATACCCATAAATGAGATTTTATTATACAAATAGTAAAATAATTGGAAGTACATACAACAGAAAAAAGTAAATAGTGGCCAATGTAGCATGAATCTCACGAGAATAAAAAGTGAGATGAAAACCCCCTTATGAAAATTCGGCAGCCTAATGGCGCCACATAAAACTTCCAAAAATAGATTGATGAGATAAAATAGGGTCTCTAATCATATTAACATTAAATTTACAGAAAGTGGAATATAAAATAACATCAACCAACCTAATAAAGAGGATCTTAAAGTAAGTTACATAAAAAAGAATACTTAAAAAGAAAGAGAGAGGTAGGATCCCTTACCTCGGGTCCGACTTGACTCGATCGTTCTTTAACCTCCTGAATAATAAACTTGAGTTAATTTATACTTGTTTGAGAACCTTTTTAAAGTTCATTATTCCTTTTATATCACTTACAACCATGCTATGAACACTATGTAATTATTTAATTTAATAATGGTCATTTTGTAGATCACTACTACTTGAGTCAAAAATAAACTCTTTATAATTACAAGTTGTTCATGTGGAAAAATATATATTATATCCAGAATTATATTAATTATTTAGATAGAATATATATCATATATATCCATTATATACATGCATTTATAATATTACATAACATTTAGAGGTAAGAAATGAAATGCACCGTTCATGGAGACGGTAAGCCATACGTACGCATGAACGCTACTTCCATTTATATTTCTTATTTAATGGAATTAAAACATAATGATACATAATAGTATTATAATTACTGTATGGTATCATATATAATATCATTAAATATATCCTTTATACATACCACATATGGTATTAACGAATCAAATCACTTTGAGGGGGCGGTAGTCTGCACTTCCTAAAATGAAGATATAGCGTTTAACCATAATGGAAACCATAAAGGTATTCCATAAATGAGAAATACATAAGCTTAAGTAAAACATAAAAATATTATATAAAATATATAAATATAGTGACATATTAATGGACACCTTTGAGGGTGTTAGAAGAATATTGAACAATCATCGTTTTGTGAGGCAGAAATTCACCATCCACAGAAACAGTATGTTCTTTAACCATTAGTTGCAGCTGTGTGTAAGTGTAGCACGAATCCTTCTTATAAAAACATACTAGTATATTTAATATACTGTATTTGTTACAAAATAAATGAATAAAAATAGTTTAGGGGGTTGGATAAGAAAAATAAAACAAAAGAACACAAGTGAAGACATTACCTTAAAATCAGGTATCTCTCTTTGATTTGAGCTCAAAGGCATCCTTGGGAAGACTTCTGCCCAATGTGAGGCTTCAAGGAGTAATAGAGGGATGTGGAGAGAAAAAATGAGAAGGTTTTGGATGAGATAAAGGCTTGAGAGGTGTGTGTTAGGTGGTAGAGGTTGAGGCCTTTTATAAGAGGAGAGGAGGGGCACTCTTGGAAAGTTACAAAATGTTACTTTTTTTCAAATGAGTTTCGAATTTTAAAGGTCCCAAATTAATTTATTTCTAGTATAAGGTAGTAAGGATTAGAAATATACTCATTCTCTATGTCTTTGAAAAGTGTAAGTTATAGTTTTAACATTATCTTTTCATTTTATTTAAATCCTTTATTAATGAGGTAATCGCTCTATCATCATGATGTCATAAATAATTTAATTTATTTAATTTCTAAAAATTATAAAAAAATATCATGATGTAGGAAATATTTTTATATTTCTAATGATTATTTATAGTAAAAAATATGACTTGTAAAATCACATTTAAAAATTGTTTTAGTAAAACAACTCATGCTTGTGACATTTTTATTTTAACTTTAAATAAAAAGTTATTTATGTCATTTTCCAAAACAAGTGGCTCCATGGGATCCCCAAGTTGACCCATGGATTTTCTTGGTCACCCATGACACATAAAATGAGGGTAGGACATGTGTCTAGGTCATTTCATATTATTAATACATTATTTTTACCTTAAATTACACTAATTACCTCTAATCGCGATTAAAAACATAAAAGTTACTATTCACAAAAAAATTATTTTAATCCCATTGAACCACATTTTACATCCTAGTGACAACCATGTATGTCGGATTTTTGAAATTCATATCACAGAAGTGGTAAAGTTTCATTTAAACGAAAAATCAGTTTTTAAACTACCACTTAGTGGTTTCACTATTCATCAAAAATTTAAGTTTTTCAGAAAAATACCAAAAATTCACCCTAAGCTATATTTTATATTCCGAATTAAAAAATGACGTCTATTTTACAAAATTCAAAACATATATGTTGCATTAATTAATTTAATAATTAATTCCTGCTGTCAAAACAAATAGCGTGTTTTTAAGAAATAACATCTATTAAAAAATTGACAGTAGTTTAAGTCCAATTTCAAAATGAAATTAATTCCAATGACCAACATTAGATTAAATGGTAAAAATATATTATAAATACACTCTAATATAAATTAAAAATATAATGTATCCATATAAATAAATCAGATTAAAAAGAGGTTTTGAATTAAAATGCAACATTTTCAATACAAATGATCTTTATCGGAAAAATAACAAAAGTTTACACAAAGTAAATTTTGATGTCCAGATTCTAAAGAAGGATTTTATTTTGTCAAATATAACATATAAAATTTTCAAAATTATATTTTAAAAAGGGTTCTCCATCAAAAGACGGTTAATCAACCTTTTAAAGAATTTTAGAAGATTTATGCTTAAAATTGGATTCATTTGCATTTTAAGCCTCCAAAATTTATTGGATAAAAGTAAAAATATTTGAAAAAAATATATAAACATTTTGTAGTTAGTTACGTTCATTCCCGCCATTAAAATTTCTAGGCGTTAACTACCTTTTAAAATAATATTATTTTATTATTAGAGTGCAACGTAAGATTTCAAAGAAACTCATTGTTGCGTATTGGGTACGCCCTCGAGCATAGCATTCCCTTTAAAGTAATATTAATATTTTATTCAAAAATATGGATAAATATGAAGATTTCATATTCTTTATTTACCTGGGATGTTACATCCTTCCCCCCTTTTGGGAATTGTGTCCTCGCAATTTTAAAATTGGGCTTGGAAGCTTCATTGAAAATCCCACATCAGAACAAGAGTCAGTAAAACTATCACTTTAAACGAATGGGAGAGAAGTACAAATGTCACCCGAGATAACCTATACTAGGATTCCAAGTATTAAAATATGGATATGGATGAGAAAACAAAGGGTCATGTTCTGATGGAGAGTGATAGTAAACATGTCTAGGAGAAAGTTAACAACAAGAAAATCACAAACTTTTGATGGGTTAAACAGTATTTGATTCCCCAGTAGGAAAAATTAACAGACAACATTTTTGTTTTAAGTTACTTTTCGTTGAGGAATTTATTTATGAGCTTAAATAAAACATAAGGAAGCATACTTAATTGTCATGTTGAATTTCAAATTTTACTATATGTCTTACACGAACTCATATTTTCTCCAAAAGACGTGTATTTAGGATGACATGTTCACATTAAGGGAGCTATAATCAACTTCTAGAGAATCACCTAATCCACAAAAGAGAACTATATACTTCCCATGTCTTTAGACCTTAACCAAAACTAAGACACAAAGTCCAACAAAGACCATTAAATAAACATCTATCCATAAAATTCTACGAAGTAAACCAAACTAAGATTGAAACCCAATTCTCTGAAGGATATAATCACATAGTCTCCTAAGATAAATTTTAAAATTTTTCTCCAAAATAACATCAGTTATTATTACAGTCTCATACTGAAAAATAATTAACCTAATTACATATCCTCCATGATAGGCTAATAATTTCTATTGATAACCAAAAAAAATAAACTTACTCTTAATTAATAAAATCATCTAACTAAAAAGAATCATTCAAACTAACCAGGGACTTCACGTAGTCCTGTGGTAGGTGATAAATACCAGTTGCACTTTGGTTGTGGGTTCGATTCCCATAGCTTCGTCTGACGCGACGGGTTGTCACACGGTCTGCGTGTTGTCCCTTTTCAAAAACTATATAATTTTATAACATTCCTCAAAAAGAGATAAATTCATCAAAAGTAACCATAACATATTTTAACCACAAAGGTTATCTGTTAACTTCCATTTTTCAACCCAAAATGTATTAACCAATAATTGCCTCAAATTCAAGGATCATATAAACCCAAATGGTTCTTTATAACTATATAATCAAAAGAAAGGATAATTATTCCTTGAATAAAATTTTCGTATATCAAACATCAGTGTTACTATAAAAAGACTTCTAATGTAACCCCATCATCAAAAGAGACTTAATACATCTATGAATTTCGCCATCCTAAAATCTACCATAACCCTTGAATCCCTTATATGATGACTTCTTACTCATTCAAAATTCTTCATGATCCATTATCCATTCTTTTTCAACTTATTCTGAAATACCTATTTCCTACAAAAAAAATCATGAATCATATCCTAATATTCCAATAATAGGAAAACATATGTTAAGAAATAATCCATTCCTTTCATTCTTCATTGTCAGTTTCTTCATCCTCAATCGGAATGGTATTTGGTATTGGTAAATGAATATTTGTACGATATTGGTGACCCCATTCCCGAAACTTCTTTGTAGGACATGTGTTTCCATAATGACCATGCACACCACATTTAAAACATTCAATTGATCCTTCATAAAGAACTTCTTTCCCTTTCCTAGAGTCAATTAGATGCTTCCCTTTTCCATGGAAGTTTATTGCTTTATGACCTTCATTTCCACATCTATATCATCTTTCTGTCCCTTTGAAGAATTTTCATATGTGTTTCTTTCCACATATTTGACACATAGGTTTTTGAACATACATACCTTTATGATTATTACCTGAAATTCCATAGGGATTTGTTTATTTCATACACGATGCCTTATAAAAATCACTAAGGTTCGGGTGGTCAATCATGACTCCAGATAGTTGGTTGAGGATAACCCCAATAGTTCTCATCGTAGCTCCCATATCATTCAGTTGTTCTTTCATAAAACCGTCACAGTTTTCTTCAAATCCACTGTTAGTTTGGTGCCTGCTAGATCCATCCATTTACTAAAACCAAAACGTTCAGTGTGAGTATATCAGTAAAATCATCAAATAAAAAAGAGGAAGATAAAAACCAAGATATACTTATCCAAGTTATCTCAAACTCATTATAGATTTCAAAAAAAATGATGACTCCATCTAATATACTAACCATTGTGGTTATACACAACTTGTCACTTTTTCTTAAACAACACTCTAACCTCTAAAGTTATCTAAACCGACCTCTGATACCAACTATAAGGCCCCAGCCTTAAACCTTACTTAATCTTGAGTTATTACAAGAATAAACATTGAGGATCTTATCAAGTTTAGAGTTTTAGAGAATTATATCATAAAACATGCATTATATTCCACATTTAAACAAAGTGGTTACATAAAAGATAGTATTCATTTTTCCCATCAATGGAAACATATTTAAAATAAAACATGGATTCTTTCTTGACACTATCATCATATCATGTACCATTCCCTTGACCTATGAAAAACATTTCAAAAACTTGGGATTAGCATAAAAATCTCAGTAAGGGTTATAAAAAGTATGGAAAGGAAACATGAGTACATATATACATAAGAATGAAATCACACTTTACCCATAAAACATAAGCACTTTAACCTACCTCATAAAATCATGAATAAATCATAAAAATCATAAGACATAAAGGTAACTTGAGGAATTCATAACATTCTTATATAGGGAGTAACACTCTTGGTTACGTTTGGAATACCCATCATAGTATATTCCCTAAATCTCTTCTGAGAAACCTTAACGTTTAACTCCTTCGCATTACCCAATGCATTGGAGAGCTATATCGGGCTCACCTGCCCTTAGTTTATCATGGAACCACCCGTCTTCATAACAATGCCCAAGAACCATAACATAATCATAGCACATAACTTAATCATAAAGGAAAGATAACATTCCCACATTGAAATAACATTATAACATTTTAAGTTATTGAAATAATGAATCCATTCTAAAAACCATTTTCAAAACCATTTAAAACATTTAATAAAGAGATTTTTAAATCAAAGTGTCCCATACCACATTGAAGATTTTAACATTTTAAACCATTAATATCCATATAAATAAACCCTTAAAACCATTTTGAAAACATGGATACTAATGAGAAATATTTATAAGATTAAATCATTAAAACATTTAAAACGATATTTTAGTTAAAGGGTTTTTAACAAAATGAGAGACACTTGAATACAATAATTGAGGAATAACATTTAATCAAAACATTATAATATCATGAGAATAAAGGGATTCATGATATATTATTCCAAAGGATAGTATATACACCATATAAGAGTGAATTGGTGCATAAAAACAATGAATTCTCAATAGAATTGTAAAATGAGATGAAATCCCTTATAAAGAAGATATCCTTAAATTAAGGATAAATCAATCTCATAATTATGTGTGACAAATATAAATACACCCAATATAAGTGGATATTAAGTTTAAAACAACCAGAGGTCATTCACACATATTCATAGAATGACATATTCAATAACTACAATTTGAACCCAAAGAAATCGAAATTGGGTTAAGAAGTTCCCTTGGTAAAATTTGACAGCCTAACGGCGTCACTTTAAGAATCATAACATTAGTTGATGAGAGATAAAATGGTATCTCATCACTTGGAAATACAATTTACATCAATAAGGATATATAAGAACATATACCAACATAAAAATATGTAAATAAAAAGACATAACAAAATAAGTCTTTTTAAAAGAGGAGTGTGAAAGGTTCCCTTACCGATTTGGGCAACTTTCAAAACGTACACCCAATGAAAGAAGGGTCATAAAATGAAGATGTAACTACCCATAAATGAGATTTTATTATAAAAATAGTAAAATAATTGGAATTACATACAACACACAAAAGTAAATAGTGGCCAATGTAGCATGAATCTCACGGGAATAAAAAGTGAGATGAAAACCCCCTTATGAAAATTCGGCAGCCTAATGGCGCCACATAAAACTTCCAAAAATAGATTGATGAGATAAAATAGGGTCTCTAATAATATTAAAATTAAATTTACAGAAAGAGGAATATAAAATAACATCAACCAACATAAGAAAGAGGAGCTTAAAGTAAGTTACATAAAAAAGAGTACTTAAAAAGAAAGAGAGAGGTATGATCCCTTACCTCGGGTCCGACTTGACTCGATCGTTCTTTAACCTCCTGAATAATAAACTTGAGTTAATTTATACTTGTTTGAGAACCTTTTTAAAGTTCATTATTCCTTTTATATCACTTACAACCATGCTATGAACACTATGTAATTATTTAATTTAATAATGGTCATTTTGTAGATCACTGCTACTTGAGTCAAAAATAAACTCTTTATAATTACAAGTTGTTCATGTGGAAAAATATATATTATATCCAGAATTATATTCATTATTTAGATAGAATATATATCATATATATCCATTATATACATGCATTTATAATATTACATAACATTTAGAGGTAAGAAATGAAATGCACCGTTCATGGAGACGGTAAGCCATACGTACGCATGAACGCTACTTCCATTTATATTTCTTATTTCATGGAATTAAAACATAATGATACATAATAGTAATATAATTACTGTATGGTATCATATATAATATCATTAAATCTATCCTTTATACGTACCACATATGGTATTAACGAATCAAATCACTTTGAGGGGGCGGTAGTCTGCACTTCCTAAAATGAAGATATCGCGTTTAACCATAATGGAAATCATAAAGGTATGACATAAATGAGAAATACATAAGCTTAAGTAAAACATAAAAATATTATATAAAATATATAAATATAGTGACATATTAATGAACACCTTTGAGGGTGTTAGAAGAATATTGAACAATCATCGTTTTGTGAGGCAGAAATTCACCATCCACAGAAACAGTATGTTCTTTAACCATTAGATGTAGCTGTGTGTAAGTGTAGCACGAATAATTATTATAAAAACATACTAGTATATTTAATATACTGTATTTGTTACAAAATAAATGAATAAAAATAGTTTAGGGGGTTGGATAAGAAAAATAAAACAAAAGAACACAAGTGAAGACATTACCTTAAAATCGGGTATCTCTCTTTGATTTGAGCTCAAAGGCTTCCTTGGGAAGACTTCTGCCCAATGTGAGGCTTCAAGGAGTAATAGAGTGATGTGGAGAGACAAAATGAGAAGGGTTTGGATGAGAGAAAGGCTTGATAGGTGTGTGTTAGGTGGTAGAGGTTGGGGCCTTTTATAAGAGGAGAGGAGGGGCACTCTTGGAAAGTTACAAAATGTTACTTTATTTTAAAATGAGTTTCGGATTTTAAAGGTCCCAAATTGATGTATTTCGAGGATAAGGTGGTAGGGGTTCGAAATATATTCATTAAATAGGTATTTTAAATGTGTAAGTTATAGTTTTAATATTATCTTTTCATTTTATTTAAATCCTTTATTAATGAGGTAATCACTGCATCATCATGATGTCATAAATAATTTAATTTATTTAATGTCTAAAAATTATAAAAAAATATCATGATGTGGGGAATTTTTTTATATTTTTAATTAATATTTATAGTAAAAAATATTACTTGTATAACCCCATTTAAAAATTGTTTTAGTAAAACAACTCATGCTTGTGACATTTTTATTTTAACTTTAAATAAAAAGTTATTTATGTCATTTTCCAACCAAAGTGGCTCCATGGGGTCCCCATGTTGACAAATAGATTTTCTTGGTCGTCCATGACACATCCAATGAGGGTATGACATGTGTCTAGGTCATTTCATATTATTAAGACATTATTTTTACCTTAAATTACACTAATTACCTCTAATCGCGATTAAAAACTTAAAAGTTACTATTCACCAAAAAATTATTTGAATTCCATTGAACCAAATTTTACATCCTAGTTACAACCATGTATGTCGGATTTTTGAAATTCAAATCAAAGAAGTGGTAAAGTTTCATTTAAACAAAAAATCAGTTTTTAAACTACCACTTAGTGGTTTCACTATTCATCAAAAATTGAAGTTTTTCAGAAAAATACAAAAAATTCACCCTAAGATATATTTGATATTCCGAATTCAAAAATGATGTCTATTTTAAAAAATTCAAAACTTATATGTTGCATTAATTAATTTAATAACTAATTCCCGCTGTCAAAACAAATAGCATGTTTTTAAGAAATAATATCTATTAAAAGATTGACACTAGTTTAAGTCCAATTTCAAAGTGAAATTAATTACAATGACCACTATTAGATTAAATGGTACAAATATATTCTAAATACAATCTAATATAAATTAAAAATATAATCTATCCATATAAAAAAATCAGATTAAAAGGAGGTTTTGAATTAAAATGCAACATTTTCAATACAAATGATCTTTATCAGAAAAATAACAAAATTTTACACAAAGTAAATTTTGATGTCAAGATACTAAAGAAAGATTTTATTTCTTCAAATACAACATATAAAACTGTCAAAAGTATATTTAAAAATGGTTCTCCATCAAAAGGCGGTTAATCGAACTTTTAAAGAATATTAGAAGATTTATGCTTAAAATTGGATTCATTTGCATTTTAAGCCTCCAACATTTATTGGATAAAAGTAAAACTATTTGACAAACATATACAATCATTTTTTAGTTTGTTCTATTCATTCCCACCATTACAATGGCTAGGCGTTAACTACCTTTTAAAATAATAATATTTCATTATTAGAGTGCAACGTAAGATTTCAAAGAAACTCGTTGTTGCGTATTGGGTATGCCCTTGAGCATAACATTCCATTTAAAGTAATATTAATATTTTATTCAAAAATATGTAAAAATATGAAAATGTAATATTCTTTATTTACCTGGGGTGTTACAGTATATATATATAATATACCTTGGTAAATTTATATATTATATATAAGGGTATATCCATATAGGGGAATAAGAAAACTATCCATTTTCCACATGAAAATATTTTTTATATTCATATTTACCATATGAAATGGATTAGAGAATATAAATGCACAATTTATTACAATATATATAATATAAAAACCTCATGGAGGGATACTAATCCTATAATATGTATTGAAAATAATGATAACTGAGTGAACACGCTCATATAATGTAATATCCCCCGATTCAGCACTCTCTCACATGGCTGAATTGGGTTAGCTACATGACCTCAAATAGGCCTACCCATATGCTAGAGGCTACAAAATAGAAGCAGAGGTTTGATAATTATAATGCTGAGACTATACCTATAAATTCCCAGAATCTAAATTCATGAATTCTGTGCTAAAATCTATAATTTTATATTCCCATCTATAATGCAGATAATTATGACCATATTTTTTCCCATCAAAACCATACAATATCAAAAAAAAACTTGGATAACTTACCTTATGGAGGACCTTTTAGGTTTAAATTTCTATAGAAGTTAGATAAATTCCAATATAAACAACTCCCAAGAATTTAAATGACCATTTCTACTATTTGAATTATCTTTTGTCACTTCATATTAGGTTATAAAAATCAGCGTGGTCAAATCCTTTATAGACATAAAATCATTCAACATCATTATTTAAACCTATATCATAATACATGAAAACATGTCAAAGGAAAAATTCATTAGATAATAAAATAGGCCAAGTGAAATCAATATCGATCATGAAAAACATTATAAACCCATAACAGGAAATTAAGACAATTTTTGGTAACTTAGAGAATCACTTTTGTAGAACCCTTTTAAAACCCTTTCAAAACCCGTTTAATTGGAATAACCATATAGACATCTTCCAACTTTATCATTACCCAATTCATTGGAGAGATATAATGGGTCTCAGAATTTGTATAAGATATTTCAAGCCCACCCATTTTACAAGAGATAAAATCGTGATCAAACCTTTTTAAAATCATATTTGTCTTACCTTTGAGATATAATGGGGATCAACCCTTCATATAAGCTGTATCGGTCTCACCCATTTTGTATAATTCTCAAGCATGATATCAAGAATAAAAAAATTTCATTATAAAACTCAAATAAACAATAATTATTCATTTATAATATAATATTACCATGGAAATAAATATATTTAATTTCAATCTATTTAAAACAAGATTAGCCCTCAGAAAATGAATAGGTTCCATAACATTCTATTTAAAACATGATTAACCCATCGAAAATAAATGAGTTCCTTAATAAAATCCTTGTAACAATAATAATCCATAAAATTAAAGAATGATTATGGTACCAATAAAAGATATACCCACAGGAGGATAAGTAAAATATGTTTTTTGATTTTTATGAATGAAAATTCCCTTAAAATATCTTTAGAAACATTCTTGAGGAAAATGATTTTTAAACATTCCAAAATATCCCATACCACTTTGAAGCATTATAAATATAATCCCCATGAAGGAATAAAATAATATAAAACTTATAATATCATAATAATAAGGATATTCATGATATATCATTTCAATGGATAATTATATATGCCTTATAAATGAATATATGTGTATAGTAGAACAAATGTCTCAAATAAGAAAAATTCATAAAACAATCCATTACCACTTTGGTAACTTTGAAACCAGAAACCCCATGAAAAATATATCATAAAATAGATATTTAAATCCCCAAACATTTATGTAAAAAACAATACAACAATTCATATAAGTTATATACACCACATAACAAAAATAAGTGGTGAATTTGGAATAAGTCTTGCAGAAATAAAAGGGAGACTAGAAATCCTGATTTATTGAGTCTGATTTGTCACATGTATTCTTTATCATCCTAAATAATAAAATTATGGTAATTATTTATTAATTTATAACCATTTAAAAGTTAATTATTACTTTTATTTCATTTATAACAAAATTATATATAATTACTTAATCAGTTAGGTTTATGTTGGATGTTTTAAACATTTTTAGCTTATGTATAAAAATTAACTAGGGTAAGTTGACTAGAGTCCAAGATATCATTATTTAAAAATATAATAAATAATAATTATGAAATAATAATAATATTTATACATAAATTAATCTTTTTAAACCAATCCTAGATTATGGTTATGAAAAACGAACTAACGTTACAATCATGGAGACAGTAGGCCGTACTCACACAGGAGTAACATTTCCATTTTTTAATGATCATTATGGAAATTAGGTTAGTATAGTTTTAAAATTTAATAATTATAATAATATAATTAATATAATATCAATAAATTAAATATACTTATATATATTATCCATGTGATGTGGTCTTGAAAAACAAACCTCATCGCATGGTGGAGGTGATGATTCACACATGCGCATGAACGACATTATTAATATTCTATTCTTGGAGAGGTTAGAAAAAAATTATATATTATCTTTTCATAATTATAAATATTTAATTAATATGATATATAAACTCTAATTACATCATTATAAAAATTATTGAGATATAGTTATGGAAAATGAATTACATCGATTTATGAAGAGTTAGTCTGTCGTACACACAAACATTGAATTCTATTCACATTTGCTGAAAGTTGAGATGGATATGGGTCCTTAAAAAATAATAATAACATCTTAGTATATTTATTATAATTGAATTATTATTTTATCAGGGTTAAATAATATTTTGTAGAAGTAGATGAATAAATAAGCCTGAAATACTTGATTAAATATGATACCTCTTCTTCAGACAATCTCTTTTACTTTACACCTTAAGACTACTAAGGGTGGTTTTATTCAAAAAATACGATATATATATATATATTGTTGGGAGGGATTATAAGTAGGGATTATGGAATATATGTATTTAAAAAAAGGTTTTTGAGTGTGAAAAAAATAGAATTATAGGTTTCCTATTATAGGAGAGGGGATTGGATCTCTTGGAAAATATCAAAATATTAAATTAATATAAATTTATATTCAATTAAAAATTCCTCCAAAGTCTATAATTACTAATAAAGAATTAAAAGGGGAATAAATAATCTCATTAAATAATTTCTTGACTATTTTTAGTCACATTATCACCCATATCATTTAATTTTAACCCTCATTTAACCCCTTTAATTCTGGCAGTAACAACATGAATTTATACTCTTTAATGGTTAATATAGTTACCATTAATGGATCATGGATTATATTTAAAATATTAAATCTAAGTTGGAATAATTTCACATTTTTATTCATTTTATATCATTTAATAAAATATTATATATTTTAAAATATCATTAGTGTCTATTTTGACACTCTTGATTACCTTGACTTCAAAAAATATGAGTAAACAAATTTATCTTAAAAAAATTATTTTAATACATCCATAATATTTTATGTTCATATATAAAATTAATTTATAAGATTAATTATATAAAAATATATATTTTTTATTAACTATAATAATATTTATTTGACATTTCCATTAATAAAAATAATTACAACATCATTGTTGTGAAATTATTTAAAGAAATTATTTCTTCACTAAAAATTAAAAAATAAATTTCCATGATAAAATTAGATCATTTAGATTTTAAATTAATATTTATAGTCAAAAATATACTATGGATAACCCCTTATTATAAATATTCTATTTATTAAGAATATGATTGTGACATCTTTGTCTTTTCTTTAAATAATATATTATACTTTTCATAAGTACATATAAATGGAAACAAAAAAGCCAGTATTCAAACATTTAGTTATTATAAAATATTTTTTTTCATCCAATAAAATTTGGGAAAGTATAAGGGTCATTTTATAATCCTTATCACATTATTTTTAACCTTTATAATTAGATTTTTATTCGATTTATGCTTTTACTAGGGTAACAAAAATTACCAAATTTATTATTCATATTGGGAAAAAAGAAAAGAGAAATATTTAATAAATTTCAACCTTATTATTCAAAATATTTAATCCATTTTTTAAATCCAATTAATATAAGTTGTAGAAATTAACTTAAAATTAATATCATAGACTGGATGAAATAATGAGTTATTAATGTAATAAATGTTCAAAAATTTGAAATGTTTTTGCATCCAATTTTAATGTTAAATGTTTTAAAATTTTCTAAATTATATTTATGGATTTATTATTTAACTAATTATACTGTAAAACCAATTTAAAATATACTTTAAATACAAAAATTATTTATATAAAAATTCATTTTTCATTTAAAATCTTGTATTTTTCACTATTTATCAAAATATGAAACTTAAAAGAAAATAATAAGTATTCAAAAAAGATATTATTATATCCTTATTTAAATAATTAATATTAATTTAAAAAATAAAATTTATAAAAGTGTTAAAATTTATGTTTAAAATAAGTTTACCAAGAAAAGGTGGAAGAAAATTCATTTTTAGATAAAGACATCTTCTATGCGTAAAATAATATTTGTTTTAATCTTATGAATATAAAATCAATTTAATGAATGTGAACCTTTTTGTACAAAAGAGTGTGAACATAATATATTTAGTACAATATAATGGCTATGAAATAATGGTTTCATTTAAATAATAATGTTTACTTGTTCATGTAAGCTCAATGCGACGTATCATTACAATGTCGAAAATAGTGTTTTATTTTAAAAACTCAAGATGATACATCCACCTTTTAGAAACCATGTTCTAACAATTTTGAACTCATGACTGATAACTAGATTTCTACTATTTAAAATACCTTTATTGAAATACCACATCAGAACAAAGGTCAACAAAACTTGTATTTGAAAAGAGAGAGAGGAAAGATGATGGTCACCTAAGATAACACGTACTAGGTTTCCATATAAGAAAACATGGACATGGAAGAGAAAAGTAACTATCATGTTCTGATTGAGAGGGATATAGAAAATGGTCATGGTGAAGTTAAACATCAAAAAAATGTAAATCTTTAATGGGATAAGTGGCCCTTGATAAAATTAAATGGATAATTTTTTTTAACATTTTTATTTAGATATTATTGTTATAGAGTTGATGAATTACATTACCATATATACAATGAACACATAGTGATAAACTTACTTGAAAAGAATAATTTAATCCATTTCCACCATAATATAATATTGTTTCTCCAAATTATAAGTATTCTAGATGAATGTTTCACTCTGGAAGTAATAGAATCAACTTATTTGGATCCCAAAATATAAAAAAGTATAACTATATATTACCCCTATATTTGGACATTAACAAATGAAAAAATGGATAGAATAAGAGAATATACTTCCCACAAAATAATTAACCATTATATGATGAAAACTACTTTAAAGTCCAAAATTTGACATTAATAACGAATGTTCAACATAGATCATTCAAAAAATAACAATCATTAAAATTTCTCTAAAATATTCTAGAATACGATTGGAACCCAAAAATTTGAAGGATATGATCATATATTATTCCAAGATATATTTTAGCATTTATATCCAAAATAAATAAATTACATTTTATGTCTCATACCAAAATATAATTTAAAAACAATCTTCATGATACACTAACCATTCCCATAAATAACCTAAATTACCATATATCCATAATAAAACAATTTTTTCCTATAAAATAAAATTTAAAATTTATTACTCAAACAAAATTCCATTATATTCTATTTTTATTAATCTTATAGGATTTCCAAAATATTGAACATCTTCTAAAATAACATTATTCACTTAATTACTAAATTGGTGTCCAATACCATGGAAATCTAATTGATGAAACACATGTTCATATATTGAACATTACCTATAACATTTATATTATTTGAATAAGAAAATTCATACTTACTAGGATATCGTGTAGGCTAGTGGTGGGAGATGCACACTTATCACCCTTCAGTTGTGGGTAAAATTTCAAACACATTACCGAACCTGAAAGGTTTTCATACGGTCTGCAAGTTGTCCTTTTATAAAACTATACAATTGTTATATAATTCATAGAAAAATAAAATCATCATTAGAGAGATATTTTTAACATTAAATTTTATCTCATACCTTTCATTTTTTATAACAAAATATAATAACCCATAATTACATAAAAAATGAATGTCTTTAAAAATACTATTAGTTATAAAATTTCACAACTTAAAGCCTCAAAAGGGGTTTCTAAGGCTCTAAACATATTACCATCCTTAAAATAATAAACCATTTATTTTTCCTTGACTATTAAGATTAAATCACTCGAAAACATCATAATCTATAAAGTTGTCTAACCCATCCTCTAATACCAACTATAAAAACTCAGTACCCACACTACCAAATACATTGATGATATCTATAAATTTATATTTAAAAATATATTTCTGATAATTATGACCCTATTTTCCCCATAAAATACTTAAAAATAAAGAATTAAAACTTGGATCACTTAAAGTATAATGGACCTTTTATGTTTAGAGTTTCATTAATTTGGAAAAAATCCCGCGTAAACAATAACCATGACATTAAATGATAATTAATAAAATTTAATCCTTATTTTATTAATTCACATTAGGTGATCAGCATAATCCTTGTGAAATAATGTATAGACATACAATCTTTCAACATCATTCTTTAAACCTGAATCATCAAACATGATTAAATGGAAAAGGAAAGAGTTATTAGATTCAATAATCGTAACCCATGTGATATCAATTTTTATCATGAAAAACATCATAATACCATAAAATAAATTAAAACTATTTTGGTAATTTGGAGCATCACATTAATAAAACCCCTTCAAAACCTATTCAAAACCCTTCTAATTGGAATAACCATACAGACGACTTCCAACATTATCATTACCCAATGCAATGGAGATATATAATGGAAATCATCATTTGTATAAGCTATATCAAGATCAACTTTTATTTTTTGAGATATAATAGAGATCAACCATTCTCATAAGATATATCAAACTCACCTATGAGCTATAATAGAGATTAACACTTCATATAAGCTATATCAGGATCAACCATTTTGTATAATACTCAAGTACCATATCAATAATAAAAAACTTTCATCATAAACCACATAGAAACAATAACTATTATTTTACAACCAAATAAACCCATGTAAATAAATTGGTTTAATTACAGTCCCTTTGAAACATTATTATCATATAGAAATGTAACAGGTTCCATAACAATCTCTTTGAAACATGATTTACCCGTTCAAAAGAAATGAGTTCCATAACAATATATTTGAAAAAATCATCATCCATACAAATAAATAATGAGGGCAATATCTATAAAAAATATTCCCAAGATAGGATAGGTAAAAAAATTAATTTTTTATGTTTATGAATGTAAATCCCCTAAAAATATCAATAGAACAATTCTTGCGGAAAATAATCTTTATACATTACAAAATGTCTCATGAATCCTTGAAACATTTGAATTATAAGGCCCATGAAGCAATAAAATTAAATTAAACATAAAATATAATGGTAATAAGTATATTCATGATATAACATTTCAACTTATAAGTATATAAAACACATAAAATAATATAGGTTTAGAACATAACAAATGTCCCAACGAAGGAAAATTATAAGAAAAATCCATTACGACTATAGTAACTTTGAGACCATTAAACCAATTAAAAATATATTTAAATATAAATAAATAAATTTATTATAATTATAAAATATATTAATGGGAATTATATAAACAACACAACAAAAATAAGTGGTGAATTTGGTATAAGTCTAGCAGAAATAAAAGTGAGACTATAAATCCCCTTACATTGAGTCTGATTTGTCATACGGGTTATTTATCTTCCAAAATAATAAAATTATGTTAAATATTTATTTTTTTGAGACCATTTTAAATTTTTATTATTAATTTTGTTTCAATTATAAACATTTCATATATAATTACTTAATAATTTAGGTTTAAGTTGAATGTTTTGACCATATTCAGCTTATATGTCAAAACATAATTTGGTAGGTTGACTAAGGTCAATGAGGTAGTTTTTTAAAAATATTTATAATAATAATAATGAAATTATAATCATTTTTATATATATTAGTTATTATTTTTAAAACTAATCATGGATTATGGTTATGAAAAATGAACTAATGTTGCAATCATGGAGACGATATGTTGTACATATGCATGAGTAATGTTGGCATTTTTCAATTATCCTTATGAAAAGAGGGTACGTAAAATTTTATCCTTATATAATGATAATAAGATCATTAATATAATATTACTCAATTAAATACACTTATATATATATACATATATGTGATGTGGTGATGAAAAATGAATCACATCGCTTCGTGGAGGTGATAATTCACACGAACACATGAACGCCATTATCTATTTTTTGTTCTTGGAAATGTAAGAAAAAATAATATATTATGATTTAATAATGATAAATATGTAATTAATATCATATCTAAACTTTAATTCATTCATTATAACTAGTCTTGAGAGTTGGTTATGGAAAGAGAATTACAACAATTCACTAGTAGGTAGTCTACTATACAAATGGATAATTAATTCATTTACCATTTGATAGAAGTGAAGATGGATATGGGTCATGAAAAAAAATATAAATTTATATTTATTATAATATATTTGTTATTTTTTCAGGGTTGAAAAATATTTTAAGAAATTGTTAAAATAAATAAAATAGAAATACCATATTAAAAACAATACCTCTTCTTCAGACAATCTCTTTTTCTTGATACCTTAAGACCACTAAGGGCAGTGTTATTACCAAAATAATATCTCTAGAATATGAGGATGGATTATAATAATGTATTTATGAATATATTTTCTTAAATAAATATGTTTTTAAGTGTTAATAAAAGAGAATAAAAGGTATACTTTTATAGGATAGGGGATGTGCACTCTTATAATTTTTGAAAATATTAAATTAATATAAATTAATATAAAATTAAAAATTTCTCCAAAGTGAGTTATTTATAATATTATACGAGTTTGGGACGAAAAACGTTCATTAAATAATTTTTTGACAAGTTCATGTCGCTTTATTACCCATATCATTTAGTTTTAAGCCTTATTTAAACCCTTTAATTCTTACTAAACAACATTGATTTTTACACTTTAAGGGTTAATATAGTTATAATAAAATTCCAAAAAGAACCATAAATAGATAAAAGATAAAATATTAAACATTATCCCAATGATTTGGATGAATTTTATAATTTTATGAATTTTATATCATTTAATTAAATATTATTTATTTTAAAATATAATTAATGTTAATTTTGACACTATTCATTACTTTGAATTTTAAAAATATAAATAAAATAAGCTATATTAAAAGTAAATATTTAAATAAATCACTAATATTTTAATATAATCTATAAAATTCATTTATAAAATTAATTATATAATATTATATTTATTTTAATGTTTTTAATAATGTTTACTTTGTATTTCCATAAATAAAAATATTATTGCATAACTGTTGTGAACGTATTTAAGGTACTTGTTTAATCACTAAAAATAAAAAATAAATTTTAAAGATCAATATTTTAGACTTACAACTAGTATTTTTAGTTAATAATATCATTTCTATACCCCCTTATTAGAAATATTTTAGTTATCACGAATATGACTGTGACATCTTCATCTTATCTTTAAATAAAATATTATAAATGTCTTAATCACTTATAAATGGAAAAAAGACATATATTAAAAAAATGTGTTATTATATATGAAATTATTTCATCTAATAAAATTGGTGAATTTTAAGGGAAATTTAATAATTTTTATTATATTATTTTTACACTTTTTTACTTGATTTTTACCCAATCTAACATTTTACCACGGTAATAAAAAAATCCAAATTCACTATTTTTATTGAAAAAAAATTAAAGGGAAATATTGAATAAATTTTTACCTTATGATTAAAAATATTAAATCAATTTTTTTAAATTTAATTCATAGAAGTTTTAGAAATTAATTTAAAATAATTCTCATAGACGGGACGAAACAACATGTTTTTAAAGTAAAAAATGATCGAAATATTGAATTATTTTTATATCCAATTTAAATGTGAAATTTATTTATATGACCTAAATTGGATTTAATTATTTATAATAGAACTAATTATACTTTAAATCCAATGTAAAATATAATTTATGTATATAAATTATTTAGATGAAAAGTTGGTTTTCAATTAAAATGCAGCTTTTTTTACTATTCATAAAAATGATACTTATCCGAAAAATACCGAAAAATAAAACAAAGCTTACATTTATATACCAATTTAAAAAAAAATTATTTGTTTTTAAAGTATAATTTTTTAATGTTTCAATTTTTGTTTAAAAATATTTCCATTAAAAGGATTCAAATCAATATTTTTAGAAAAAGTACATATTCTATGAGTAAAAATAGATTTTTTCTTATAATATGCATATAAAATCTATTGATATAATGTATATTTATTTTATAAATTAGTGTAAACATAATATAGTTATTCCAATATAATGGCTAAGTGATAACAATCATATTCAAATAATAATATTTAGTTGTTCGTTTAAGTTTGATGTGGTGTATCATTACACTCTCAGACATAGTGTTTTATTTTATAAATTCAGGATGTTACAATAGATTCTAGTATAGAGTTACAATACAAAGGAAATAAATAATAAAAATAAATATAATAGTAACATTATAATAGTGGAAACCATACTACATACCCTTTGGAAAAAAATGAGAAACCAAAAAACCAATAGCAATGAATCATATAATAACAAGATGAAATGTATCTAAATTTAAAAATGAATCCAATAAAACTATAAGAATAAGTTGAAAAAAGAACATAAAAGACCTCAGACCCAAACCCTATGTCATTTCCATCTCCAGAATCCATCCATTCTATCGAGCAACAATTGGCAACAAAGTACCTTACCCTTGTATAATCTTACATTCATGTAATATGACCAGGTAACAAATGAAAGATCAAATGGGGTGTGAGTAAACCCCTATAGGTCAACACCAACATGTATAAACACAACAAATATGATAATAATTTCATTCAATAAATCAATAAATATGTGTATTAATTAATCAATTAATATAGTACACAAATCAACCTACTTTGGAACCATGTTGGAATGTCTATGATCATGTAGCACAACCATGCCAACCATAACCATATATCCAAGGAAAAAACCACTGAAATCAAGGCCAATCCCACAATATAATACTTTGAACAAGGGATTGGGAAGATCCCACTCAATATAAGCATTATATCATGGGACTAGGTAGATCACGTTGAATATAATCATTAAATCATGGGATTGGGAAGAGCCTACTCAATATAAGCATTAAAACATCAAAATGGTCCAATGTCATATATAAGAATTACAACATGGGGATGGGAAGAGCCCTTAAAATTTTATCATTATAGCATGGTACTATGAATATTCAACTAAATAGAGGCATTAGAACATGGTAATGGGATGATCCTACTTTTTATTATAATTTCAGCATCAAACTAGGCCAATGAACATTATGATTATTAAAAAATTATAACACAAAAAATCATTAACCATAACGATATCACAATATCACCTCATAACACACAATGGTTAACTCTAGAAGTTACCATTTATCTTTCAATTATTCATTTCGTTTAACAAGTTGGTCTTAAACAATTCACATGCCAGCCATTTCAATAAACCTATCCATATCTATGGTGAATCTATATAGAGAAATCAACTTAAATCTCATGTCATGCTATACACACATTAAACCATTACCCAATTCATTATTAACCATGGGTTTTCTCACCTAATGGGCATCCAAAAGCTAGGTAAAATCACTATTGGATCCAAAGGGATCCAAGGTATAATTCAATCAATGATTTATCAGCATTTATTAATCAATTAATTTAAAACCTTCTCCATGTTAGCATAATAAAATAATTTCACAAACATTACAATTAACATGACCATAGGGTTATGTTTTATACCCATACCTTTAACTAGAAATCTATACGATGCATCCAACAGACAAATGAGAATAAGAATTAAGGTGAGAAATATTGCAAGATGAAACCCTGTTCACAGTGGATCAAGATCTATATAATTCCACAATATAGGGAAAAATAAAACACCACTTCAACAGATGAATGAGTAAAGGAAAAAAAGAACAAAGAAAATGGATCAACATGGGATCTTACTCCAAACCAAAAGATTAGGAGGTCTTAAAACCACTCTAGATATATTGGGAGTCTCTTTGATCTTGAGAGGAGGGGATGGAAAAAATAGTTGAAAGAACATGCCAGTGTCTTTTAGGTATTATAGACTATCATCATGATAAATACCTAGTATTTAACCCCTTTATAGGGTAAGTAATTCATTATAATGGTTTACACTAAAAAACCCATCAACATAGTTTAATATTTATCCTAATTGACCTTTAAAAATCATGTAGTTATATATAATGAAAAATATTCCTTTCAAGTCATGAACTAGTTCACAGCCAGAAACCATTCATGTAATGTGTCTAGAATCATCTACATATCGTTTAATACATTTACAAAGAATGTAAATATTATGTAGATAGTTTTCATTCCTGCTTCTACAAAAGTTCCTGAACTACCTCTAATGTCTTCCAACCTTACATAAAACCTTTATTAACCCCTTATTACACTTTTATACACATAATACATTAATTAAAGAAACACGGAAATTTAAGTCATGTTCCCAATATAATATCTCCCTCTTTGAATAATACTTGAAAATTAAGATTAAAAGGGATGGAAAAACCAAAATGAAAATGGTTCAATGAAAAAATCAGAGTGGGATGTACCTAGAAAATTAAGGGGCCTTAAAAACACCCCACCATATAACAACCCATTATCCAGATACTCTAGGCATCACTATGGGTTATCAGTGAACAGGTCTAGCCCCTATGATCATATATCAGACTCTCCCTCCCAAGTCTCCTCCAAAAATCACCTATGCTACTGCCACACTTAAAATAAATGGTATAGTTTTATCCAGAAGATACTACTCATTTTAGTCCATAATATTTATCATATTCTCCATAAGGGATACATCAACACAAATGTGAACATCTTCTATTTCAATCATATGAGAGGGTTTAGAATGATATATCTTATGCGATAACACATAAAAAATAGCATGCATGGAACTATATCTCTGTGGGAGGGATAGATAGTATGCCAATAGAATGACCATATCCACTATCTCAAATGTATTGTCAAACATTGGTTCTAGATTTTCACAATTTTGTTATACAATGTTTCCTAAATATTGGAGAAACTCGAAAGAAAAAATGATGACAAAAAAACTCCAGATGTCATATATGAAGGTCATAGTATGATTTCTACTTTTTATACACAGTTAAAAAAATGACACTTGATCAAATAAACATACTTATACATCTAGTACATGTGACCAGGTATAAAAAGTGCTAACTCACCTCCCTCTAACCAAAAACGAGGTTAATGGAAGAGACTATAATACAAATCATCGAAAGGTTACATTATGATCGATTCCTAGAAGCAGTTATTATATGATAACTCTATACGTGTCTTATGATTCTCCCATGTACTAACAAAATCCAAAACATAACTCCAAACATATCCTCGATAACCTGAATATCGACTCAGATTGAGCATCAGTTTAAGAATGATAGGCTATTATCAAAAGCACCTGTGATCCCAAAGTTTTCAGAATACTATGATAGAATGGATAAGTGAGACAAGGATCTCTATTAGAAATTTTACTCCTCAGAACACCATGAAACTGAACTATCTCTCACATTTAAATACTACCAAAATAATTAACCATTATGGCCTCCAATATTAGTAAGAAGTTAGATAACTTTATTAGTTGATCCTTGTCCAACCATACAAGATAATTCTTGTGAGGTGTCCTGGGTAATCCTGAAATAAAAATTCATCGGGACAACATCCCATTTTCAATCCAAATTTAGAAGTGGCTACAAAATCCCACCAGGCCTGGGACCATTGAATTTATCCTTATGACCAATAAAAATTATCACCAAAATCCCACAAACTTCTTTATTCCTATCCTCTAATAATGTCTACAAAGATCATGATACATCATTATCAAACCAATATGTACCATCCATATAGAATCATGAAACTCTCTCGTCATCTCCTGACATAATCCCATAAGAACCCATAATTGATGATAAAAATGAAGCGAGTTTCCACTATCAAGAGACCATCTCACTGGTGGTTCACCACCATATATGTTAACTCCCAAAACTAATCCCTTCACATCAGATAACTTATCTCTCTTGATCTAGTCCAAATTAATACGTATAATAAATGTTTAAGTAAGAGCTTCTCTCCCCTGGTACTCCCAAACATCTAAGTGCATGTCTTCAAATAGTTATATCATTCATCATTAATCACATGACTCCCACATTGCCTTTGTATGCATACTATATCTCAAGGAATATGTAACAAAATTTCAATTTCCTAGTGTATAAACCATCTCAAAGTAGAAAGACTATAGATAATCAACACACATCCTTTTTTGAAGGTCTGGGACTCACTAAGAAAATATGTACCCAAGGCTCTTCAGGTCCATGTACACCGAAAACCCCTCACCCAAACAATAATTCCTCCAGTATCTTAGGGAATGTAACACCACTGCTTAATCTAGATCATGATAGTGTAATTCTTCTCATACAGTCTCAGTTGTCTAGATCCATAAGCAACCACTCGATACTCCTACATCAGAATTGATCCAAGTCCATCTATGAATGCGTCATAGTACATGGTTTATGCTTTTACTGACACAATTAATGCGAAGATAGGTGATGAGGTCAGTTATCTCTTCATATCCAGAAAATATATCCCATAATAATCTAGAAAAACAAACATCACCCTTTTATTTGTTATCCCAGTCATTAGTGCTTTCATATGAGAAAAGTCCTAGATGAAATGTTGATAATAACCTACTAATCAATATGAATATGAAATAATTTATTTTGTCACTCCAATTATTCCATGAAAGAAACATTATCTGGGTCCACTAGAACTCCATTATCTAATATAACATTTCCCAAGTAGTGAACTACATCAATCCAGAAACTGCATTTGGTTAGCTTAATGTAAAGTCGATGTTCTCTCAATCCACTAAAGATGTTGTCAAATGTTGTGCATGATCATCTGTTGACTGAGAGTAAAATAGTATTTCATTGAAAAAAACACCACAAAACTATCTAGAGAAGGATAAGAGTCAATTCATAAAATCCATGAATACCACAGGTGTGTTCATCAAAACAAACGACATCACCACAAACTCATACTATCCATACCTTCTCTTAAATGATATCTGAGGTATTTCCAATAGTCTCACACTTATCTGACGATATCAAAATCTCAAATACATATCAAAGAAGATCTTGGAACTCCTAAACTAGTCATAGAGTTCATCAATGTGTGGATTTGGATATCAGTTCTTGACCATTATCTCATTAAATACCTAATAATTTACGCATAAGTGCAAGGTCCCATCAACCTTATTAAAAAAAGAACCGGACAACCCCATAAATATACACTATATAATATGAATCCTTTTTCTCCTAGATCTTCCAAATGGACTTTTGACTCATCAAGATTTTCTAGTGCCACTCTATATGGTATGATAAAAACTAGCTCTGCTCTCAACACCAACTCGATCATGAACATGATATATCACTCAGGTGGTAAGTATTAGAACTCACCAAGAAAGACATTATAAAATCAGTCTACCACTAGAGGAGGATAATACTACTACATTCCTCTATCATATAGAATAATACTTTCTATAAGAGATGTGATATAATATAATTTTCACTGAATTGGTCCTTCATAACCGGCCTGATGATCCCACCTAACCCAATGAGAAAAGATACCTCCTTATGGAGATCAAAAGTTAACTCTCCTTTGGTAATAGTCAATATGATCTTGGTATAGAACTAACCAATAAATACTAAGAATAAAATCAAAACCTATCATTTCCAGCATAAACTATTCCAAAAATAAATGGTAAACACAAATTTATAGAGAAAAAACCTTGAAATGTTTGATATTCTCTAACCGCACCCCCAATGGTGTGTCAATGGTTTGATCTCCATCAAATATTTCCACATCCAAGACCATAAAATTTGAAAAAAAGGGAGATAAAATGTAATTTTAGGCTTCTGTATCAAACAAAATAGAAGAAAGGGAAGATAATAAAATAATTGTACCTTGATTGAAGATAGTCCTACATCCACTCTAGAGGGAGTACTCTATATAGCATGCAGCTGGCTATCACCTTCTACCACATATTTATATTGACT